>CM060397.1:30856586-32128577 GCA_030545235.1 Helianthus tuberosus
ACACAACTAACCGGGTTAATCCCTAAACTTAACTAAGTTAACCTAACTAATAAGCTAACTAAATGGTTAGAATGGAACTAGAACCCCCCCCCCCTTGGGCCGATTCGGTCACCTTGTGACCTACCATGTACTATTTTCATTATTTAATCCTCTTATGTTCCATATCAAGTGGACATTGAAACCTTTGGTCCATAATCTCTAAATTACCTATAAGTAACTAGTTAAGCACATAAGATCATTCACACCTCATAACTTCACACATCACACTCTCTCTTGCTCTCTCAAGCTCACGGCCAAACACCCATAAGCATCCATCAATTTCTCGAGCCTTGTTCAAGCCACTCCAAGGTCACACAAGCGTTAAGGATCATATTCGAGGAGGTTTGGTGCAAACGGAAAGCGAAGGACCTCATCCTCTTGCTTTTATCCATCCTATTTGCGTCTAGATTCTTCCCTAGCCTCGAGCTAGTGGTATGTTGCTTAAATCACCCTCTCGAACTATTTTAGAGTGGTTAAAAGGATTTGTAACGGTTAAAACTCGTAAACATACAAGTTGAAGCATAAAAGTCTACTAAAAACACTAAAAGTGATGGTTAAAAGCTCATATGTTGTGTAAATCATGTAGTATTTGATTTGTGTGATTATTTGGACCCGATCTATGTTGTGGTAGCTCGGATCGTCATTTAACCCGGGTTGGTCATGACCTTGGAACATGACATAAGGTTGCTTTAGTAGTAACAAGGGTTAAAGGATGAAACTCTACCATACACGAATCATGAACTTGTGTAAAAGCGATTTAGCTTGTGAAATAGTGTTTAAAACTAGTAGATCTACGTATCTACAAGTGGTATTTTCGAAAGGACCAACTGTAAGACAAAACCATGTTTTAAAACCGGATCTTTCATAAAGTAGAGGTGTTTTTATGAACAAACAAGTGTGTGGACACTTGTGTAACAAAAGTTTTAACAAAGAAATAATTTTCGTAAAAAACCGACTAGAAGTTGTGAAACTTCATATTCTTTAAAAATATAAAGTTTTTAAGAAATTAAACTTATTTTTAAAGATAACAAGACTTACTAAATGTGCTAGTAAGTTACTACACATTTTTGTAAATATTCAAGTTCATGAAATGGAGAAATTGATGATTACTGTTGATAATTGTTGTTGAAGATTGTTGACAATTTAAAAGAAAATAAACACATGTTTTGAAAACATGGGAAACCTCCATTTTTAGGGGAAACTCTGTCAAAATTTTTATAAAATTTGACACTTAGAAAAATATAAGTTTTGAGAAACTTATTCCCTAAAAAATGTGTTTAAAAGCATTACCAAGGTTTCCCTAATTTTTGGTAATAAGAAATGAGGATTTCTTCAAGAATAAAAATGGACATAAGTATGTATATTTTTGGAGGAAAAAATATATATTATTTTATCACCAACTTATGTGCTAAGTGTATATAGTATGTGTTATACGTACTAGTGTATTAAGACTTAAAAATACACTAAATACTCGTGAAGAGTATAAACATAAAAATACACATACAAAATACAAGATACATAATAGCGGTGCGAAGTGCAAAACACAAAAGACCTTATATTTATTTTAGAGGAAATAATATAAGTAAGATACGTAGTTAAAAATATGAAATATTTTTAACACAACAATACGAATACAAAAGAGAGTGACTGTACTTGTGCGATACAAGTCTAGTGACTAACATTAAGAAAACGCGTATAGGTTACGACGTTAATTAAGCAAATCCGGTGAAGTTTACGACGCAAGGAACGCAAAGTTGTGAGTTCATGCTCCCCCTTTTCTTTTTACTGTTTTCAGTTTTATAACTTCGGGGGTGAAATACATGTTACAAATATTACAATGTTTACAAATGGTATGATGGATACAAGAATGATACGAGAAATCGTGTCACGAATAGGGTACCATAAGCACCATTAATCGTGTACATACTTAGACCGCAGAACAAAAGGTTAGATCTAATGGGTTCCGGGCAGCCCCACTGTTGGCCACTCTTTTACCAAGCAGTGTTTTGTGTCTCAGTCGTAAATCGACTACAGAAAAATGCCTATGGTTTGGTGACTTCCTATGTCGTGTCACATGTTAATGGCTTTGCAACCCATTAACACATGATACATACAGAAATATTTGACTTATACATGAGTACGTGGTGTACACAAAAGACTTGATTTATACAAAAGACAAATTATGTTTTCATACAAAGTATACAAACGTGAAATACAAAAACTGCATGAATTCACACCAACTTTATGTTGACGTTTTTTCCAAAACTCACATGTATTTCAGGTAACTAGGATGGATGTGCGCGTGGTCTTACTCATGCTCGTGGATGTCGCCTTGTTTATCTTTAAATAAAGTTGTGACTTTAAGACAATATGTTATCTCGTGTTGTAAACACTTGATATATGTTTTCAATAATGTAATATTTGAAGATAATTTTGAGCATGTAGTATGTTTACTCTTCGTATGCAATGAGAACCTTTCATGATCACACCTCGTGCTTCCGCCGCAGAAAGGGGTGTGACATCCTACCCGCAAGACGCCTGATTTTGGGTTAGACCGGAACGACTGTTCTAAACCGCCGACAGGCCGAGTTAGGGTGATTCCTGGCCGGCTTAGTCATTCGGGCAAGAACGCGATTCCAAATGGTTGACACGTAATCGGAACGTCTCGATAGACGGCAAAGGCGACCAAGGGTAACCGGACGGAACAACCAGGACGAGGAAGTTGTCCGCACGGACAAGCTGTCCGCACGAACATGCTGCCCGCACGGACAGACGATCCGGACGGGTTGTCACCCGCGCGAGCTACACTTGGGACCCACATTCAAAACGAGGCTTGAGTATCGACGAAAGAGCAATCCGGACGGACGACCTCTGAATGGATTACTCTTCGGATCATGAGATACTAAGACCTTGAACAAATTCAAACAATGTTCATCCGCACGGCCAAGTTGTCCGCACGGACAGACTATTCGGACGGATTGTCTTTGTCCGCGCGAACAGACTGTCCGGACGGATTACCATTGTCCGCACGGATTACCATCCGGACGGACTTCACCAAGTGACTCACCTTTAAGGTTGTGTCCGCACGGACTACCATCCGGACGAATTGTGGTCCGCGCGACCGGCTTGAAGGGTAGAGATACTTAGATGTTTTCTAAATGCTACAACGAAAACTCCAAAGCACAAGCCATCATACACAAACACATCCTTAACTTAGGAAGAAACAATCCACTCGAATAACTTGTCCGCACGGATAAACCATCCGCACGAGTGACTAACCCGGATGGATTACCACCCGCACGGAATACCATCCGCACGGAGTGTTACTCGCACGGACAGTTTACTCGCATGGATAGTTACTCGCACGGATAACTTACTCGCACGGATAGTTATTTCGCACGATCAGCTATCCTACCCGCTCTCACTTTGTACTGTTTTTACGCGCCACTTATCGTTACGTTATCAAATCTATTTAGGCTAACCGTACTCGCTGAAAAGCGCTCCCTTCAATCCATAATCGCTGTGAGTATACTCGAACCCTTTTTGCTTTTAGCACTTTTGGGTGTTACATACGTTACGAATATTCAAACTACAACTATCACACTACTCAAGCTATTTTAACGCTAAACCATTTAATGCATGTTATACGTGGCTTATGAATGCTTGTTTGTTATGTTTACACATGGAATGCTGTCTACCTGCCTTAGCAACGATAGTACTATAGTTTGGACTCAGCACCCGTTCACACGGGGGTTGTTAAGGATCTTTTACTTGCATGGGTTACGGTGGTAATCATGTATTGCGAACTGCCTCGGGCAGTCAACCCGCAGTCATTGGTATCGATGGATCTATGTCGATAACTAACGTGCTTCATTTCACTATGTGTACGTGCTGGTTATGCGTAAACGAATTCGAACTCTATATGTTATATCAAACTTGTATGCTCACCTTTACATTATATGTATTGACTTTATTTTAACGTATGTGACAGGTGCTTAGGTTGCTTTTATGCTCTTTGTGCTGTGATGAACTTGAAGCTAGGAACTGGAGTCCTAGAAACCAACGAATAAATTGTTATGTTTAAACCTGAGTTGTCGGAACAGGATATTTGTCTTGATGTTTGTCTGTAATAATTGTTTAACTATTTGAAATACGGTATGGGACGTATTATTTAAATCAAATGGTAATGATAATTGTTATGGAAACTTCTGGACAATCTGTTTCGCTCAGTGCCACACCCCGATGATTCCGCCATCGGTTGGGGTGTGACACCATTGTTTGTAAGAAAAACACTCAAGCGTTGAAACCATGCCCTGGGTGCCGATTTACAAACATGAGATGGAACAAGAGGATCAACAAAGCCCATTGGTTATTCCATAAAAAAACTTGTTCACTAAGATGCCCATGCAAAAAGGCATTATTTAAATCCAATTAATGAAGATTCCAACCATTTATAATAGCTAAGGCAAGAACAGTGTGCACAATGGCAACTTTAACAAACGAGTTAAAAGTATGTGAGGTGTCAAGACCAGGAACTTGGGTGAATCCCTGAGCAACAAGTCTGGCCTTGTAACGCTCAATCGAACCATTTATTTTAATTTTGGTTCGGAATAGCCATTGGGAACCAACAACATTGGCATTCGTAGGAGATGAAACAAGAGTCCAAGTGTTATTCTGACGAAGAGCATGAATTTCCGCTTCCATAGTGTTATTCCATTTGGAATCATTTAAGGCAATACATTTTAGGATCGATGACAACAAATAAGGCACCATGTAAAGGGATGTGTGTAGTATGGGTCAAATCAACACGATGACGTGTTTAAAAATCCCAGATTTGGCATGGATGATCATTAGATGAGTTGGAGGTGGTGGTGGTATAGGTAGAGGTGGAATGTTAGATGACGAGGTGGCTGAGGACGCAGGAGTAGTAAAAGGGGTGGTCGAGGCGGGAAAGGTGGATGAAATCGGTTCAGAAGGGTGGAATGGAGTTGAGCCGTGAGGCAGGGTGATTGGGCTGGTTGGGATAGGTTGAGTTGGGCCTTGAGGTCATGAAAGTAAAGGTTCCGGGCTAGGAGGGTAGGTTATTAGGCTGGGTATAGCATTCAGTGGACAGTGGGGAGTATTTTGATCTGGGTCGCGGATAAGGGGGCTGGATTGAGTGTTGTGTGGGTTGGGTATGTTGTGAGTTTATGAGGTATTTTGTGTTGGGTGAAAAGGAACAGTGGGAATCTCATTTTGAGATTGAGTAACAGAAGGAAAATGATTCTTTTTTAAGGTAGCATTTGTAGTTAAAGGCTCCAAGGCAATGTGCAAGAAAGTGGAGACTTCAAGATCATTATTGGGTTTGGCTTTGGTTGATTGATTAAGTGGAAAATGAGACTTGTCAAAGCAAGCATGACGAGTAATATAAACAAGGGAGGTGCTCGGGTCAAGGCACCTATACCCCTTGTACTTTGAACAATACCGAATAAATATACATGGAATACTTCTCGAAGACATTTTACTCGGAGCATAATCTCGAAGAAATGGAAATACCCGACAACCAGAAGGTGATTTCCTATTTAGTAAAGGTGTCAGTAAACAATCTATAATAAAAGTGATAGATGAAAAGGCATCTACCCAACAATGAGCGGGTAATTTGGGATGAAACAACATTACCAAACCAGTTTCAACAATATACCTATGTTTCCTTTCCATCGGACCGTTTTGTTGAAGAGTATATGGGCACAACATTCGATGAAATGTGCCATTTTGTTCAAACAATTTTCGGAAACGAGTGTTAGTAAATTCCGTGACAACATCACTTTGAATTTTTTTTATCATTGATGAAAATCGCGTTTGAATAAAGGGTATATTAGTAGATAATGCTTAAAAAATCAAATTTCGCTCGCAGTGGATAACCAAGTGAAGCGAGAAAAATCATCGGCAAACGCAACATAATAAGAGAAATTGTCAACCAATTTATTCCGAGATGGCCCCCATAAGTCACAATGAATTTGATCAAGAGGTGAGGAAGCGAGTTTATTATTAGGAACAAAGGGTTGCCATTTTGATTGGGCAAGTTCACATGGAGAACAATGTCCCGGTTTTGGCAAAACTGAAGTAAATAAAATACACCCATTATTTTTAAGTAAATTAACCATATCAAAATTGACATGCCCAAGGCGAGAACGCCATAGTTCAAAGGAAGCTTTAGGACACGACAGAGTGGACACTAAAGCTTGGTGATTATTGCGAAGAACATAAAGGCCGTCTTCACGGCATCTCCGTGCTAGAATTTGATTGGTTTTGCGATCCTGAATGTGAAAATAGGGATGAGAAAATACATCTACAAAATTATCTTTAGTAAGTTGGCCAATGGAAAGGAGATTTTTGGTGATATTAGAAACCACCAAAACATTATTAAGTGCAAGCTTACCAAAAAGTGTAGTACTACCAACATGAATAATGCGTAGCGACTGACCGTTACCAAAATAAACTTTTTCATTACCTTGGGTTTGTATTGAATTTTGAAGAGTAGTATTTGTTGGAAGCATGTAAGTAGAGGCACTCGTGCAGGATGTACAATTGAGAACATTGTGATTTAGTTGACATTAAGCATGGAAAGCTTGGGCAAGTTGACCATGGAGTTAATTACCAATGCGGAAAATGATGCAAGATGGTAGCATTCGATGCATAATGTCCCATCTTGCAGCAAAGTTGACAAGTCGGTGGCCTAAAAGGGCGAGGCATATTTCGAGCAGTGGGTTAGTTTGGTCTGAAAAATTGTGTTGGGCTTCTGTTGGGCCTAAAGCCTCTGGGCCGATAGTTAGGATATCCTTGTTGTTGAGCCTGTAAAGAATTGGAAGTGTTTATAGAACCAAAATTATTTGCACCACCAAAATTATTAGCAGCAAAACTATTGGTCAGATGGGCCTGGGCCGTAAAGTCCACTGATATAACAGTAGGCGATGAAGATTCACTTGTGAGGTTCCTGACAAATAGCTCGTGGCTTTCGGCGCTAGCGAGGAGATCAACAAAATTTGGAATAGGCCGTGCCGAGCGAATCATGGTGGAAAAATCCTCGAATGCGGATCCAAGTCCACATAGAAACCAATGTAATTGATCCATTGTATCAGCGGGATGTCCAATAGCATGAAGAATAGTAGATCAGATAGGGCAGGGAAAAAGATGGCAATAGGAACAAAACGTAGAAAAAAAAAAAGAAGTGGAGAGGATCAGACAAGACTTAAAGGGAGGGAAACTCACTAATGTTTGGGTGGCTGATACCATGATTGAATTAGTGAATGTGATTTTCATTGATTATAACAGGAGACTTACAAGAGTTTATATAGGCATGGGACTTACACTTAGGTGCCTCAATAAATATAAAACTTAACAATACAAGATGGAATATTTAAATTATCTAAGAGGGGCTTACATGGTTTTAGAGCATTCACAACGTGGTGACTTTGAAAGGGTATGAAGTTTGGGATTTCAAATTTGGGGTGAGATCCAGCCGTCTCAAGTCCAGGTTTCAAATTTGGGGTCCACAATGCCGTTTTAAATTTGATAAAAATAGTCATTATTCCCCTCCCTAATGGCTACGTGTAAAAATTTAATTGTCTTAAATTTAAAACAGTATAAGCCACACACTCTCAACTCAAACTGTATCACTCTCATCTTAACCATTTTTTTGTATGAATTAAAAACTATCTCTATCTTCCAACAGTTTTAAATTCGTTTTAAAAATATGGCCTACAAACCGAGTAACAAACGTCATAATTAATAATATTTTCCCAACTCCGAAACTGCATCAAAAAGATGTATTTGAAAACGTAGTGGTGGTCGAAGAGGAAAGATACCGATGGTCATAGAGGAAAACACACCAATGGTCAAACCGGACACCACTCCGGTGGTCGAACCGGACAACTCACCATATGATGTCAACTATATTGATCCGGTCACGCACAAAATCCTAAAGAATTCGGATTGGTCAAACGATAAATGCCGCTAGACGTAATCAGCTCGTGTATTATGTGTTTAATTTTGTATGTTAGTTCATGTATGTTTTTAAAAAATAATGAGTAGATATATGTTTTTTTTTTATTTTATAAATAACTGTAAAAGTTGTAACATCCCATTTTTTTTATAATATATAAAAAAGGGTTAATGGATTTAAATATCCCCAACTATTGCCATTTGGCCGCTGGCACTCTCAACTTTGACTTTGGCTCACACCACTCCCAACTTAACACTTGGGTTGCTGTGTCACCCGTTAAATAAACACTAACTGGGTAAGTTCTTTTTGCTGACATAGCCAATATTTGCTGACGTGGCATGGTGACATAGCCAATATTTTGCTGATGTGGCCAATGGTTATTGAACAAACTGAATCCGACCTATCTTCATCAAGAAGTAAAAGGAATCGGGGGAATGGAAACTAGTGCTTACCAGAAAGCTTGTCGGAAACCATGAACACCACCGTCGCCGATGCTTCTGGCCGTCGCCGGACTCCACAGCCGTCGCCGGCTGCTGTCAACCACCCTCACCGTCATCTACAATCTCTGTCGTCGTCTTCATCTTAATTACCGCCGCCGCAGCGGCGGCACTGCTGCGCAAAAACTTCGCCGGTGTACCGCCGATTCTTCACGTGAGGGAGATCGAGAGGGGTGGAGGTATTTGGGGGTGTTTGTGCGTTCGCCGGAGTGGGAGGGGCGCCGGAGCCACTCTGGTCGCCGGTCAGAATCGAGAGAGCAGAGGGGGTTTGGGGTTGTTGGAATCGGGATTGTGTGCATTTGAGAGTGTTGGATATTGGGGATGATGATGATAAATGGGTTGCTGAATCTGTGTGTGGGTATTTATAATAAATCTTATAACGTTTCACGATATATGTATATCATATAATACAATACATCATCAAATCATAGTTAGCTCAATAGGGCAGTGCCCATTTAATGGGTTCTTGGTTATACAGACTCGGGTTCGAGTCTTGTTAGTCCCATTTTATAGATTTTTGGATCCATCATCATGCCACGTCAGCAAATATTGGCCAGTCAGCAAAAATAACTAACCCGTGTTTATTAACGACGGGGTGACACAACAACCCAAGTGTTAAGTTGGGAGAGGTGTGAGCCAAAGTCAAAGTTGAGAGTGCAAGCGGCCAAATGACAATAGTTGGGGGTGTTTAAATCCATTAACCCTATAAAAAATATATCACTTCCTTCGTTACATTTAAAATTCTAAGATTTAAAACAAATACCTTCTAAGATTCAAAACAAATACCAAAAACATTTGTTTGAGTTCCGAGATGTTTATATGTAGTTAAATTAATTAGTACATAATATATTTTGATTGTTTGATATAAACAAGCTTGATAGAACATTAAAAACTTAATGAAAATGTAACAAAACCTTAATTGAAAAATTGCAAAAAAAAAAATAAAAAATTTCGCATCAGTTCTCCAAGGTGATGTAGCATCAAGGAAATACATTCAGACGCAAATTACCCATTTGTTTATAGAGATTCATCATATGCCATTTGTTTTCTTTATAAGAATAATTTTTTTTGTTTCTAAAATTTAATTTATTAATACTTGCCAATTAAACCCTAATCTCTCTGCCCCTAATTAATGTGGATTTGTTAATTAAAAAATAATAATTGACGAAAATTTAATTAAAAAAAAGAAGAAAAAAGCGATCGGAACCTGTCGGGATTCAATGTTTAACATCAATCAAAATTTGTCAGTGGATTGACAGACCATTGAATTTTATCGTCACCTCGCTTTCATTCATTGATTTGTAATATTTTGCATCAATTAAAAAAACCGTTTAAAATAAGATAAAAGTGTTTTAAAAAGATCACTCATAACGATCTTAATATTTTGAAAAAAAAAAAAAAAAAAAAAAAAAAAAAAAAAAAAAAAAAAAAAAACCACAGATGCAGAACTACAGTGAAGTTTGCAGAAAAACTTTACTTAAAGTCGATAGTGGAATTGGAGTTTGAGATGAATTACTCAACATAAGATGAGACATAAATAGAGGCAACAGGATGGTCGGTGGGGATCTCAAAACCCTAATTTCCTCATTTGATATGTATGTTGTTTGGGCCGAATTAGGGTACACGGCCCATTAAGGCTTTTCATTTTGATTTTTTTTTTCTGATTTTTTGTTTGCGTCGATTTTTTTTTTTTTTTTCTGTTGACTATAAAAAGTTGGATCACTTTTAGGTTTGTTTAAAAAATGATTTGGAACACAAATACAAATGCATGGAAGTAATTTAGTTTTGTGTTAATAAATGTAATGTGTTTACATAATATCGGTATACTTACAAATTAGTTTTGTATATGTAGCTATACTAGTAGTTGCCTCGCCCGCGTTGCGGGGCGAGGGCCGAATAATTCTCAACCAATTAAAAAAAGACTACTATAACTTTCCTAGGGAAAAAAAACAAAAAACGATGATAAGACCGTAGTAAACCAATTAAAACAAAAAACCTTTATAGTTTTGGTAAAAAAAAAACTAAAACGATGGGAAAAACGTAATTTTTAACTGAGAGCCAAATCATAAATTTAATTCGGGGATAAATTGTAAACTAAATGGACCAACGGGGGAGTGCCAGGAAGTTGCCGGCACGACTGTAATTTTACACTGAGGGCAAAATTGTAATGTCACCAGGAAAACAAACTAAAACAATGGGGAAAATGTAAAGTTAAGTTGAGGGTAAAATCGTAACTTGGCTGTGAGAAAAAAAAAACTAATGGCAAAACTATAAATTTATACGGGGAAAAATCGTAATTTTGAACCGAGGGCAAAATTGGAATTTTTAGCCAGGAGCAAAAGCATATTTTTTTTAAGTGGGGGTAAAAACATAATTTTGAACCGATGGAAAAATCGTTTTTTAAGGGAAAAAAACTAATGGCAATACTGTAAATTGAATCGGGGCAAAATCGTAATTTTTTAACCGGGGGGTAAAATTGAAATATTTAGCTGGGAGCAAAAGCGTAAATTTATTTTTAAGCGGGGGCGAAAACATAAATTTGAACTGATGGCAAATTCGTAATTTTAAAGCAGGATAAAATCGTAATTTTATTGGACCAATAGGGGAGTGCCAGGCAGGTGCCTGACACTGTTACACCTGCCGCCCTTTTTGCCCAATTGAAGGGCTTCACTATTACCTGCTAACGTGAGCCACTTATGTTTGTAGTTGTCTGGCACTGTTACACCTGCCGCCTTTTTTGCCTATTAAAGGGCTTCACTATTACCTGTTGACGTGAGCCACTTATGTTTGTAGTAGTTTAAATATAACATATGTACATGTATATCTTTTATTTTGAAAGGATGTGCATGTATATGTGTAGTTGAGATGAATCATCAACTAGGAAAGACACGCTTGTATGCCACTAATTTCCTTTCATTTCCTGTTTAGCCACCTGTGAAAACAACCGACATTTATCTTGATCTTTTACGAATTTCCATCTCTTGTACTATTATATATACCATGCTGCTCACCAAGTCTTTCAGTAAAGAAAAAAAAAATTATAGATTTGGTGAGTGGTCGAGATATTACAAAAAGAAGGTTTGAGGTACTGATCAATTAGTTACTACTGACCATTTAGTTACAAAGCAATAACAAAACGGTGGCGAACGCACATCTAGATAGCAAGAGGTAATAATATTTATCTAAATATATTCCGCTTTTATTAATAGTAGTAATAGTAATATTATTATTATTGATTGGTATGGTTAACTAGATATTAATACGGTATATATAATATTGATTATAGGAGATAAAAAGAAATTAACGAAGGAATTACCATAGAGACCTATAGACGTGAGTTGATACGATTCTCCCAACATCATTTAAAGTGTTATCAGTTGTATGCTATGTGTAGTTAGTGATATATGCTATGATTTATCATAATTACTTGTAAAATGATGTTAGTTGTTAAAGGGGAGAAAATAGTTGATATCATGAAATTCACGTGGTAAGTTGTTAAAATTAGCCTCGGGTTATCAATCATTAAGTTACCATTGGTTAACTAGTCATTTAACCACCTTGAGTGGTCAGTCGTTATATCATCGTCGGGTGAACAATTTTTACAGTTAAATATAAAATTGTAAATAAGTGGAATATGGCGGGGTGGATAAAACTGTGATTTGGAAAACATTATAGTTGATTTATAGCCGGTGCGGGGTTGAAGGAGTCAGGTCGAGCCACGGTACGTTTAAGGATCGAACATATGTTTATAACCCACTTTGATGTATAAATGATTGGTTATCTAAATAAGTTGTCCTAACGTATAAACTTACTCAACTTATCAAATAAATACATATAATGAATTTTAAAGATTGTTGTTTTATCACATTCTTCTAAAAAAATATCGGGACCGTTTTAGTGAAAAATAATATAAAAAGAAAAAAATATATATGTGGCATTATTTTTCTAAAACGCCCAGGAACTTTTGCTTTGGCTAGTAAATTTCCAAGTATTCCGTGTAATATTTTTTGTTTCATTTTGCTAAAAAAAGTAATAATGGATAACCATTGTTGGGTCATTATACCACTACACCCTTTTTTAATTTCAAGCCCTATAATACCTCTTTGCTTACTAGGACTAGACCTGCCAAACAGGTCGGTTTGGGTTGGGTCGGGTCATGGGTCAAAACAGGTTCGGGTTAAAACGACTCAATTATAAAAAAAGGTTGTTTTGGTTCGGGTCGAAACGGGTTCGGGTCAGAACAGGTCCGGGTCGAAACGGGTTTCAGGTCGGGACGGGTCGGGTTGGTTATTTTTTTACACAAAACTGGATAACCATGTTAGGTACCAAGAAACCTCTTTAGACCATGCGTAGTGGTAAGGGTGAATAATGCCCCTACCCTTGGGCGTTTTCCGCCATGTGACAGTACAATCAGCAAGGGGCATTATTGGGCGTTTTTTCTAAAATGGGTGTAGTGGGAATGTGGGCATTATGTTAAAAGGGTGTAGAGAATTAAATAAAAATAAAAAACCCCCAAACAAAAGCTATTGGCCAAGAAAAAGGAAGATTAAATGTGATTGGTGGTTGAGATTTGGACAAAGTGTTATTCAAAAAACGCCTACGTGAGAAAATTGATCAATAACGCCCAATAATGCCCAGGGGGTGGGGAGGGGCGTGTTTGGTGGCAAATTTTGGTAAAATAACGCCCACTACGCATGGTCTTATCCATATCAATACATCGGTTCACTAAAGGTACATTAAATGATACAAAGATTAACACTCAACCTCTATAAGCGAGTAAGCAACTCGTAATATTTTGCACAAAATAAACAACTGATATGAACTTAACGAGCTATTGTACATTCGTACCACCTGTCTTAAGAAACACCAGCTAAACTACCAAAGTATATCTTTTATAAAAACATTTAATTTGCTTTGACTAAAGCAAAACACAGAAACTCAGTAAAAGAAAATGAACAAAAGACACTCTTATTTTCATATTTGTCATTATATTTTTGCAAATCTAATATCAATTTTGCTCTATTGTGTAGCACTAGTTTCAGAAACAAAATACAAAAAAGAAGTGAATAAAAGCATACCTTAATCTAGATTTAAACCAACTTACAGTTAATTCACCTTAATTGAACTGAACATTGCGTTGTTGATGATAATACATTAAGTTGTGATGGGAGTTGTCTCCATCAGAATACACAATAATCAACATGAGGCACACATGATAACAACCAAATGCACCGTAAATTCAACAGAATTTAAGCCAAATTTGCAGCAATAAAAACCCAAAGTTACGAGAATAATCAAAACAAAAGTTGAGAGAGTACCGAACGAATTAACAGTTGCAATAATCAGCGATTGAAGAATGAAAACCCTAGAGAATGATAATCAATTTTGTTGTTATTGTATGAGCAGTTGATAATCACTATGAATTTCGTGGATCTAGTTGGCTTATCTCCTTTAATTGTGCTCTTTTCACCTTTTGGTGAATTTACTTGTATTGACTTTTAATCACATAAAATACTAGCTTTATTGGCTATTAACCCATCCATTCCTAATACAATATCAGATCCTGCCAGATTCATTGGGTAAAGGTTTGCAATAAATTTTTGATTGAAAAATTATATTCTTGCTCCCTGCAAGATTTTGGTAATCTTAATGGTTTCTCCATTTATTATTTCTGCTAGGCATTCTTGTTGGAGTTTAGTTAATGGTTGATTAAGAAATTTGCAAAATGAAGTATTAATAAAACTTTGGTTCGCACCAGAGTCAAATAATACTTTAGCAAAAACATCATTAACTAAAAAAGTACCGGCAATTACGTCCGGAATCATCTTTGCTTCTTCGGCTGTCAGAACAAATACTCTAGCATTCTTAGTAGTCTTGTTGTTAGTGGCTGGAGCTAGTTTGGGACAGTTTGGCTTGATATGCCCTTTTTCTCAACAGTTGAAGCATACTTCATTACTAGGGTTCTTCCTACAATCTTCTTCCTTATGTCCCGGTATCTTGCAGTAGTTACAGTATGTGGAGTGTCTTCCTGAATGCTTCTTCTTACAAGCTTTACAGTAAGGTTTAGAGCTAGAACCTATATTTTTCCCACGGTTGGAATTACCGTAGCGAATTTCCTGGGTAAGCTTTTGAGCTAGGTTCTTTCTTTGGTTTTCTTCTTGGGTACGTACTAATTCGCCAGTCAAGGTATTTGCTAGTTCTACATCTTCTTCTATGGTTAGTGGTCTAGCTCCCTTGACTACATGTCTAATTTCACTGATTAATCCCCAGATATAACGGGAGATTAACACTGGTTCTGGTGATTCTAGGGTTGTCACTATTCTAGCATATTCAAAGAATGTAGTAGTGTAACCCTTACTGTCTACTCCAGTCATTCTAAGGTTTAAAAATTTATTAGCTATCTGCTCCTTTTCATTGGGAGGACATAATTTCTTTTCCACCATGTTTTTAAACTCATTCCATTCTATGTTGTAGACCCTGTCACTTCCCCTAGATTGGAGAATAGTGTTCCACCATTCTAGAGCTGCATTCTTAAAGAAATTGGAAGCAAACATGATTTTATCTTCTTCTGCGCACTTACTTATTTTTAAGACTGTCTCAGTCTTTTCCATCCAGCGCAGAGCTGCAATGGCCCCTTCATTGCCAGAGAATTCTATTGGTTTGCAGGACCAAAATTCTTTGTAAGAACAACCATAAGACATGGTTCTTCTTCTTTTTGGAATTGACATATGAAGAAAGGGTCCATTGTTCACGCTGTGACTAGGTTCAGTATGGGTTCGCTTACTTCCACTATTACTGTTATTATTTTCTGCTTCTTTAACATGTTGGATGATATATGGCATAGCATCTCTAATTCCTTGGGTACAATGTGTCGAAAACCAGGAATGAACCCTGACCCCTATTTGGATTTTGAGCTATTTGAAAACCAGGAGGTTCATTTGAGCGAAAATTATTTTTAAAATTATTATTAAAATTATTATTATTATTTCGCCAACCCAAATTAAAATTACCAAACCCACTAGGTTGACCTCTACCGAAAGCTCCTCCTACGAAATCAACTTGCTCCTCACCAACTAGCAATGGACACGTACTTGTATCGTGACCCCCTCGGCAAAACTCACACTTATCTACCTTAGCCTTAATCTCCTAAAGCTCCCTAGTCATGTTTTCCAAAACAGCGGCTAAACTAGGATCCATGGTGACATGGTTCACCCCTCGGGCGGGTGCACTAGTAGTGGTATTAGAATTACCACTTTGATACCGCTGATCGGCTCGCGATTGAGATTGAGACTGGGCAAATGCCTCGAAACGCTCTAAACACTCGGCTACAGTGATAATACCCATCATGTGACCCCCCCGCATTAGTGTCAAATCGATCACGAGTCTCTTGGGTGAGACCGTTATAGAATTTTTCACAAAGAGCCCAATCGGAAAGACCATGCTGGGAGCAACGAGCACAAAGGTTTTGGAAACGCTCCCAAGCAAGGTAATAAGGCTCGTCAGGCTCCATGCGGAAAGAGTGAATTTGGTCACGAAGGCGTGAGGCTTTAGCGGGCGGGAAATACTTGTTCAAAAAGGCTTAACGAAGGCCCGCCCATGTGGTAAAGGTACCGGTTGGTTGAGAGTCTAACCAAGTAGCCGCACGCCCGGCTAGTGAAAATAGGAAAAGCTTAAGGTAAGTAGCATCATTTGGTGCTCCACGAAGGCTAAAAGTAGCGAGGATATGGGAGAACCGGTTTATGTGGGCCGGTGCGTCCTCGTCCTCGCGACCATGAAATTGGATGCTATTGGTAATGGCCTGCATGGCATAAGATGAAATCTGCCATGAGTTCTCGCTAACTATGGGTGGAACGGTGATGGGTGAAGCAAGACCAGTGAAGCCTTGGGTGGCTTGTTGGTGAACGGTTTGCCTAGCGTTGGCCATATGTTCTAAGTTTTCTGGGATGCTAGAGGTGATAGAAGTAGGGCTATCGGGTGAGGAAACCTTAGGTGATGTTTTGGGTGACTGAGGTGGGGTGGGTAATGGAGTGGAATCGAAATTGGGAAACTGAGACGTGGATGAAATACTAACCTGTGGGCCTTGGCCCAAACGAGATGATGATGACTCGGTGACTGGTGACTTCGGTGGCGGTCCGTGCGAGCGCAGATGTGGCATCCACTACCAGCAAAAACCTGAATGTGAGAAAAGCAAACACTAGTCACTATGACTCAAACGAAAATAAAAACACAAATAAAAGACTCAAACAAACTAAACACGTAGCACGTATATGTCAAACCAGTCTATCAAAGCTAATGAACGCGATTGCCAAGAGTCCCCGGCAACGGCGCCAAAAAATTGATGTGTGCTAAACAGACTATAAAAATTAACTAAATTAGACTCGCTAGACTAGACACTCTAAGTTTTAAATTTATAGACTAGGACTCTCTAAAACCTAAACCACACAACCGGCAAGTGTAGCGGTCAATATAGTATAGCCTAAGCAAGTCCGACTATCGAACCCTGAGACTCTATGTATCATGTAAACTAGATTCTAATAGACTCTGACAGACACGACTAAAACTGTTTAATTGTTTGGGGGGGGGGGGTTACGGAAAATCTAAGGAAATCTATTTAAACTAATTAATTAACTAAAACTAGACTAAATACGAAAGAAGACGATTCTTATATGATAACAATGACCACCTAGACTAGAATCCTAGATTGTTTTTAAGGGATTACCGATTAAGTTAATTGCACGAATTATGGAACCGGGATCATATGATACTAAACCTATTAAGGTCCAACTAAGCCCCTCGACCCTTCTCAAGGAGAAACTTGTGGAACTACCTAGGCCGTTAACTCTACCGGTTATTAGACGCCTTTCCAGTTGTCTAATTATTGTGTAAGTACCCTAATGTCGACCTACTCTTTTCCAATCATAGATCTAGGGTTGTTTGAAGTAATTAACTTGACTTGATAGACTAATAAACCGACGGGGCAACTAAGACACAACCTTTTCCGAGGACTATCTAAAGCAATTCGCCGGGTAAGACCTATCAATAGCCCCTCACTTTCCAGGTATTAGGACTAGCAGAACACTAAAACCTAGCAAATTACTAACAATTACTTCTAGGGGTTATTGGCCAATTCCACCCTAAAGAATTAAGATCTATTACGTGGTATAGACACTCACCAAGATCTAAACCCTAGCATGACTCTATGTTGTGATATAGACCGTCACTAAGAATCATACGAAGCAAATGACAATAATAAACCAAATCAAAGTACGCATATGCATCAAATCAATAAAACAAACCTTATACTAAACACAATCAATCCATAATATTCATGCAATTAACGAAAACGGTAAAAACATTAATCAATCCATTCAACTAAGTCTAGGTGGCTTAAAAGTTTAGCCAAGAATCTGGTTTTAAAAACAAATAATCAAAGTTCAAATAAAGAATTTATTGACATAGAAGAATAAAAGAAACTAGAAAATAAAAGAACCCGGTAAGCTAAAACCGTAATCCCTTGAGTTCCAAGCTTCTTGATCTTCAACCCCAATAATTCCTTCTTGCCCGTTCGTCCCTGATTCTGTTCGATGCTGTATATCTCCTAGTCTTTCGCAGCCCCCTCTCGTCCAAGTATATCCCAAAATATATGAATGGTGATTCCCTTTTTTTAGAAGATGTCATCACGTGCGTCTGATGTTGATCCTTTTCCTCCAAGTTTGTTTCAAAAGCCCAAGTTTCCAATTCACGTAAACATGCTTCTGGGTTGAAACTTTGGTGGCCCATGTCTAATAAAATTAGTCCACTCCCTCAATAATATATGCAGCCAACTAACAAATAATAATAACTTAGCCTACTTTCATGATGATATCCTCAAAATAATAGAAAATATTTATATCTTCAGCCGTCTTTTCTAATTCATCCCATATAGGCTTGGCTCATTTGATGCTTGTAATAATATATGACAGACTTCTATAACGTGTATCTTAGCAGTCCAAACTTTATACGGCCCAACACAAATGAATTAAATGAACTTAAATTATAAAACATATATTGATGTGGGCCTAACCCTTTCTCTCGATCCAAATAGATATATTTTGTGGCATCCCTCTAATCTTATAAAATAGAGATAGTGGGCTCGGCCCACTCACAGAAAATAGATGCAATTTTACTTCGGTCCCTGGCACCCCACTCTGCCCAACTGGCTGGTTATTTCCATATTATTTTTTTTTGCTCCATTTGCACCAGGATCTGGCCCAACACCAAATAATATAATAAAGCACTAAAAACTAAATAAAAATAAATAAAACCTTTACAAAAACTATACAATTTACACGGGACAAATATGTGTATTTTACCCCACATCACCATCCGTCTGCGGGTGATAAGCAGTACTCATGTCGAGACGCGAGCCGAATGATTTGTGCATTGACTACCACAAATCTGAGATGAAACGCGGGTCACGGTCAGAGATAATAGAAGTTGGCACCCTGTGCCTAGAAACCACCTCCTTTAGGTATACAGCAGCTAATTGTGAGAATTTATCCATTTCCTTGATCGCTAGAAAGTGTGCTGACTTCGTGAGACGATCAACGACCACCCAAATTGTGTCGTTCCCGTTTTGAGTTCTCGGTAGTCCAGTGACGAAATCCATTGCGATTTGCTCCCATTTCCACATGGGTATTTCTGGTTGTTGCAGCAATCCAGACGGTTTCTGGTATTCCACTTTAACTTTCGAACAGGTTAAACATTTACTCACATAAGTCGCGATGTGAGCTTTCATCTTCGGCCACCAATACATGACTTTGAGGTCCTGATACATCTTATCCGAACCTGGGTGAACAGAATATCGAGACTTGTGTGCTTCGTCCATCACAAGATCTCTAAGGTTACCAAACAACGGAATCCATATCCGCTGCATAAAATAGTAAATGCCATCTGATCTCTTCTCGAGTCGTTTCTCCGTGCCCCGTAAATACTCAGCTTCATAGTTTTCCTCCTTCAACGCTTCGATCTGAGCCGAACGGATCTGGTCAGGTAGGTTAGAATGAATGGTAAGCTGCAAGGCGCCAACACGTTTGGGTCTTGATTCTTTTCGACTGAGAGCATCAGCTACAACGTTAGCCTTACCCGGATGGTACTTGATTGCATAGTCGTAGTCATTTAAGAGTTCTACCCAGCGACGCTGTCGCATATTTAAATCCTTCTGGTCGAAGATATGCTGAAGGCTCCTGTGGTCGGTATAAATAGTGCATTTAGTACCGTACAGGTAATGCCTCCAGATTTTGAGCGCAAACACCACGGCTCCCAACTCTAAGTCGTGTGTCGTATAATTCCTCTCGTGAATCTTCAACTGTCGCGAGGCGTAAGCTATCACTTTCTCACGTTGCATCAGCACGCAACCGAGACCCTGAATCGAAGCATTACAAAATACCACAAAATCTTCTGTTCCTTCAGGTAGAGACAAAATCGGCGCACTGCAGAGTTTCTGTTTCAACATCTGGAAAGCATTTTGTTGTTTCGTTCCCCACGAGTATACAATGCCCCTTTGTGTTAATGAAGTAAGAGGTTGGGCGATCTTCGAAAAGTCTTTGATAAACCTGTGATAGTACCAAGTGAGTCCAAGAAATTGTCGTACCTCTGAAGGAGTCTTTGGTGCCGCCCAATTTCTGATAGCATCAATCTTGGCAGGATCCACATGTATCCCTGATTCATTCACAATGTGGCCAAGGAAGTGTACCTCTGAAATCCAGAAGACACACTTAGAGAATTTCGCGTAAAGCTGCTCCTTCCTCAGAAGTTCCAAAATAAGACGCAGGTGCCGCTCGTGATCTTCCTTGCTCTTTGAATAGATCAGAATATCGTCGATAAATACAATAACGAAGTCGTCGAGATACGGTTTGCATACACGGTTCATAAGATCCATGAAAACCGCTTGCGCGTTCGCCAACCCAAACGTCATAACTAAAAACTCATAGTGTCCATACCGCGTTCGAAAAGCCGTTTTAGGAACATCCTCCTCTCGGACTCTCATCTGATGATAGCCCGATCTTAAGTCGATCTTTGAATAAAAACTTGACCCTTGCAACTGGTTAAACAAGTCGTCGATGCGTGGCAATGGATAACGGTTCTTGACAGTCACCTTGTTGAGTTCCCGATAATCAATACACATGCGAAAGGACCCGTCTTTCTTCTTCACAAACAGAACTGGGGCTCCCCAAGGCGAAGAACTGGGTCGAATAAAGTCCCTATCCAGTAACTCTTGCAGTTGATTAGACAACTCCTGCAATTCTCCAGGTGCTAAACGGTAAGGAGCACGAGCAATTGGAGCCGCTCCTGGTGCAAGATCGATTTGAAATTCTACTTGACGTTGAGGGGGTAAACCAGGCAGTTCCTCAGGAAATACATCAGGAAATTCTTGAAAAACTGGCAGGTCTTCAATCTTTCTTTCTTCTGATGGAGTATCAGTAACAAGTGCTAGAATAGGAGGATACCCCTTTCGTAGACATTTCTGTGCTTGCATAGCTGAGATAATACCAACCATCGTCCCATTACGATGCCCTTGTACCGAAAATGACTCTCCACTGGGGAGAGGAATACGTACGATCTTATCCTTGCATAGAATCTCAGCTTGATGTTTGGACAACCAGTCCATACCAACCACTATATCAAAACTACCGAGGGTAACAGGAAGGAGGTCAATATCAAACACTTGACCCACAAGATCTAGTTTACACCCAAAAAGGACATGTGAAGCTTCAATCGTTTTACCATTAGCTAATTCTACTACATGTCTAACTTCTAAAGGTGTTGGGGTTAACCCTAATTGCTGACTGAACTCTAGGGACACATAACTCCAATTGGCACCAGAATCAAATAATACAGAAGCAAAGAGGTTGTTCACAGAAAACGTACCAGTCACGACGTTGCCGTCGTTCCTAGCATCACCAGCACCGATCGTAAATACCCTTCCACGAGCACCATTACCCCCATTGTTGCCATTGTTGTTGTTCCCAGCATTGTTGTTGTTGTTTTGGCGATTGTTATCATTGGCATTCTGATTCAGCTGAGGGCAATCCCGCTTGATGTGGCCCTCATCCCCACACTGGAAACACCCCTTCTTAAAGCCCTGGTTCTGATGGGGTTGTTGCCTTTGCTGTCGCTGATGCTGCTGATCTTGCTGCTGCAGCTGCTGCTGCTTTGGCTGCGGGGCTCTACAGTCTTTGGCCTCATGGCCCACCTTTTCGCACCTACGACAAGTCCGGACACACTGTCCATAACGATGATAACCACACTTGTTGCACTGTGGCTTCTTCCCAACATAGGAGCCCTGATTCTGATTGCTGCCCTGTCCTTGGTTAACTGAGGACGACTTACTGAAGCTACGGTTATTGCTGTTGTCAGGCCTTTTATGAGATTGACTGGCACTGGTTACCTTGTCAGCGTCGTTCCATTTTCGCTTGTTATCACTAGCAGGTGTGGTAGCTGTAGCAGCAGAGGTAGTAGCAGATTTACGAGGCGGCAGTGAGCCACGCTCGACCTCTTGGTCAGTAATCTTATGTGCCAAACGGATGATTTGGGGCAGATTGTTATGGTTTGCAGTAGTGACATACCCCTTTATAGCTGGTGCTAGGCCTTTGAGATACAGCTCAATTCGTCGATGTGGAGGTCGAGACAGGTTAGGGCACAAAATTGCTAGTTCATGAGATCGTTTCGTGTAAGCCTCGATCTCGGATCCTTCCATCTTCAAATCGTAGAACTCATTCTCGAGCTTCTGAATCTCATCACGAGGAAAGTACTCTTCTCGCATTAACTCCTTCAAATCATCCCAAGTCGTTGCATTAGCCATCTCGATGCCCAACATCTGCACCTGGGCATTCCACCAAGTTAAGGCACCATCCTCCAAAGTGCATGTAGCATACTTCACACGGTCCCCCACGGGACAATTACACATAGCGAACACTGACTCAGCTTTCTCGAACCATCGAAGTAGCCCCACAGCCCCTTCAGTCCCACTGAAGGTCTGTGGCTTACAATCCATAAATGTCTTAAACGTGCAAGCAGGCGGATTGTTTTGATTATGATTCGCTGGCTGACCAGCTTGGTAGGCTGCTAATGCCTCAGCCACACGGGTGTTGATCAGACTTGTCAACTCAGCCTGAGTCATAGCAATGTGTCCACGTCCATGGTCTCGTCCACTCATGATTCAAAATAAGGAGAGGGAATGAGTTTAAGAATTGAGATAAGGTAGGAGTCAAATGTCACGTTGTCATCTACCACTACATAGTTTATACCAAACAATAGGGCAGAACCATTCTCACACTCGTTAAGCCTCACTGGGACTCACATGCACCTCACGTTGTTATTATGTGTGCACCCATAATAATAAGGCAATTTGCATGCTTATCTCAGTGCCTCTTAACTTGCGCTAGAAGTCTCCCCCACATTCAAATAGCATACGAAATGCATTATAGGATTTCGAATCACAAAAGTAGAAGAGTAGTGTCACACTATCAAATCACCACAGTATCTAATATATCGTTTCATGCAAGCTGTGAGTGTGTGTCTACTAAACAAGTAATGCATAAAGTAAACAGAAGACGAACCTTGCAATCTGGAGCTGAGTGTCATGGTCGATTTTCAAAGTTGTTCGGTTATAGTCTGGCTTTATAAAAACATTTTAAAACCTAGTTCACTATAACCAGTGGCTCTGATACCAAACTGTCACACCCTCAAAATACCACAAGCGGAATCACCGCGGGACGTGTGACGTTCCAGGATCCAAGCCACTAATCACGTTGAACTACGCATAGTATTTAAATAAGCATTCCATTCATTTCAAAATATAAATCCAAGTCATAAGTTAAACCAAAGTAAATATTCAGCGGAAGCATAATGTAAACTGTAAATCAATTGTTGCAAAACATGAGTTCATAATCAACGAAGCAAGTATCCAAGAGTCTCGACCCATGACCACTCCAGCACTCCCAGATAGCAAGTACATAACAAGAATCTAACGACCTGCAAGCATGCAGACAAGTGTGTCAGACGACGCTGGTGAGTTCAAAGTTTTGTCAACACGTTTAGTTACCAAATACGAGTATAACACAGTTCAATGATTTGATTTGATGTTGTTATTAACTCGATTACCGCAGATGGCAGCTAGATTTATTTTCCCAACCCCAATGTCTCTATCAAAACATTGGTCAAGTGGTTAAGGTAATTAGTTCACGCCCGTCCTCCCCGGTACGGTGTGAGGGTGCCAAACCTAATAACGCTATCAACTAATAACCTCGTTGCCTCCCCGACAACTATCGGTAGATGTAAGGGGTCTTAATGATAGAAATGAGTGTAATAACCAACATCCCAATAACCCGACATTCCTCCCCGGAACAATTACCAGATATCCCTCCCCGGGATGCATGCTTGGAAAAAGAGCAGTGAACTCACATTGGTTTGCTTGGAATGATTAGTTACTTGTTCAAGTTAATAAATCAAGCCTATGGTATTCATATACATACGTAATCAGTTTCACATTCTCAAGGTTCACATATAAATAAAAGTCATAGCGTATTTTCAAACAGTGATTCCCGAATAGCATATAGCAATTATATAACTCAATCAAATCCACAGTTCATATGTATGTTTCGTATGCAAATTCATGTTTCCTTAGTCTTGATTAACATAATTAACAGGCAGGTAGTAATCATTCAGGTTTCATACACATGATAAACACAGTCTGTTGTGGACCAACCACTGGGCGACGAAACTTCAATCGGCGAAACACCAAGGTGTTTCGTCGACTAGAGGAGTGACGGAAGACTAACAGGTTTCATCGGCCATCTGAGTGACGAAACTCATGAGTTTCGTCGACAGGGTGTTTCGTGGGGGTGGAACTTCCTTCGTCAAATGTAACAGTTAATCATACACATTCACAGAAACCCTAATCGCCATTGTTCCATTCATGTCGATCGATTAGTTGAAATCATTACTTAATCAGTCAACCCTAACTATTAACCAATTCATCATTTAACCATCTCATAACAGATTAACAGATCAACCATTCACAAGTATCATTCTAATCAAACGATTAAATCTCGACCTACATAACCATCATAACAATCTAACCATTTACAGTCCCCTAGGTCATCGATCATCATAAACCATGCAATCATCTCTAAAAATCATTAACCAATAACAAATCAAACCATCCTACCATGGCATATGCAACCTAAGTTGAACCAGTCAATTGGTATTTATACACTAACCGTTAGAACCGAGATCGAAATCAGGAAAACCTTCGTGTGAGGGAATAGTGTTGCCGTCGCTGACCTAGAGAGAGTCTAGGGTTTGTAAATCGATCAGTTATGTACCATCGTACAACCATACTTCGTTATATATGTGCGTAAATGTGTTGGGCCCTTACTGGGCTTCGAATAAATCCGGGCCGACGAAACACCTATGTTTCGTCGTGACATGCATGACGAAACCCCTAGGTTTTGTCGGGTGAGTGTTGTGGCGAAAGTTCTATGTTATAACTCACACAGTTCATAAGTTTATAAGTTTATCAAGTTTATATTATCTACCCAATACAAAATGCAACTCATACACAAACAATATACAATAACAGAGTTTGTAAACAAATAACGTGCCGAGGGAAGACATTGAAAATTCGGGTTGTCACAATTAATATCGCAAAACAATATTGACGTGTGCGCGTATATACAATTTTTTATAATGAAATAACACACGATTCGGTTTTAAATTTTTTTATAATGAAATAACACACGATTCGGTTTTAAATTTATACTTCAACATCAAAACACACACGAAAGAGGCAAGTGTACCCCGTTATATATGTAGTAAAGTATCGGTAAGAACCAAGTATCGATCCAAGGAAGTGGGCGCAGGAATAATACTAGACCTTTATCATTAAATTAACGGAAGAAAGATAAGTTGTTTGATTTTATAAAAACTAAAATAAGCATAAACAAATATTTAATAAAACAAAATAGACTCTAGATAAGAAAAAATAGATAAATAGCCTTGCTTTATACACAACCACAGCATGCAAACTAAGTTGGTTTTGCCACTAGAAACATTTGGTCAATTCTTCAGTTTCAAGACAATTAGTATCCCTTTCGGGAATCCTAACATGACAATCATTCGGAAAGCTAAAATGATAAACACACTTTAACCACCTAAAATTGTTCTTTAACGTGCAATTGATAAATGTCTATGAAAATCCCCTAAAAATAAGTTAGTCATCCGTTAGGAGTTTTCTAACCTCACTAAACAAGGAAAGTGACATCGATAAACACAATGCAACCACCGAGACAAGCATAAACTAGATTAAATCACAACCGAGTTCATTTTACAAATCTTGCATATAAATTCACCAAGATAGCAATTTTGGCCTAAACTACTAACTAAGCTAATAATTCATGGCAAGAATTCATAACAACACCATTTAACCCGTTAAGGCCCTTACGCGTAGGAAAGCTTTCTTGATTAACAATAATTACCTCTTATTAAACCACTAACCATTTCTAGTATCATGGTGCACACATTTTAAACAAGTTAAACAAGTTAAGCATGTTCAAAGTCTACTAATACATGATTAATTAAGCTTCATCTTTCAACTATCTCAAATAACCATATACTAATCATCCAACATAATTACTTATAATCAAGAAATCAACAACAATAAACAAGGTTGCAAACTAATCATCAAAGATTAACATAGAAAATACTTCCAAGTGTCATTACAAACATAATTAACATACTAATGGTTATAATTAAGCAATGGATTGTAGTGTTTTTTCCCAAAGGCTTACAATAATACATAAAACATTAATCTAAATGCTTGAAACATTAACAAAATTATGGAAAGATTAGAGAATCAAACCATAAACAAGCACTAGATTAAGAATCCGGATGATAACGGAGCTAATCGGCACAATGTGGCTTGAATTTGGGTGA
The DNA here is from genome assembly GCA_030545235.1 of Helianthus tuberosus. Classification (NCBI taxonomy): domain Eukaryota; kingdom Viridiplantae; phylum Streptophyta; class Magnoliopsida; order Asterales; family Asteraceae; genus Helianthus; species Helianthus tuberosus. Next base: position 30,883,080 of record CM060397.1, read on the forward strand.
AAGCTAATGCCTCCGGAGCCTGAAAATCGCCTGAAGAGCTCCCAAAATGTCCAGAGTTCCAATCAGAATGTTTCTGCATCTTTTTTATAACATTTTGCGATCGCACAGTCGTGCCAATAAAGTGCACGACCGTTCACTTTTTGAATCATTGGAGTTACTGTTCACCATACCGCATGACATCATCAGATCTTGACCAGTCTTTGATCTCGCACGACCGTTCCGTTGGTGGCACGATCGTGCATCTCCGGGTAAGGGTTGCACGGACATCTGAATGGGCAGTGCCTTTCCGGGTTGGTGCTAGTCATCGGATCCGCACGGGGTACAACCATCCGCATGGTCGTTCAACTTCGGGAATGGCTTGCACTCCGGATCGCACAGGCGTGCATTGCTGAGCAGACCCTTATTGTCGGATCCGCACGGTCGTTCCACTAATTGCACGACCGTGCCAAACGCCCAGGTCAGAATCTTTACAGAATGTTCGCAGCTTTGTCGTTTCGTCTGGAAAGTCCTCGTTTTCACTATCATCTTGTTTGGCATGCTGATTTAGGCCTGTAAACAAAAGTATACCTGATTAAGTATCCGATTAACGGTTTTACGGCCGAAAACGCATAAGATGGGGATAAAATGGGGGACTAAAATATGTGTAAATTGGTGAATATCAAATCTCCCCACACTTGAACCTTGCTTGTCCTCAAGCAAGCTAAAACTAAAATGCAATAAAAGCTAGAATCTAACAAGAACGAGAATTTACAAACTATCTACTAAAACAACTACAAACATACGTTTAGCCGGTTTTTCGAAAGACAACATCAATTGAATTAAAACAAACAAGCACATTCAAATATATGTATATACATATAACCAAAAAGCCGTGACTTCACTTTCAATTGACTTAACATGCTAATCTTCACACACCTCACAATGTTCACATACACTCGGCTTTATTTGTGAAACATACATAAAATGTGTATGTGTATGTGCAAACACTCAATGCCTCGTCAATGAAACGTGTAATATCATAAGCTTGTCATAAGATCTCGTCTTCACCAACTAACATGCGAAAAAGTGTAAATCAAGAGGTCTTTACGGGGTGCAACGTTAGGCTTGGGTGAAGGGTATGGAAAGGGATTTTTAAAGTGGCGAAATGGTTAAAACTCGGTAATAGCGTTTAACAAGCGCAAAACAATACAACTATACATATATATGCCTTAAAAAGGCGACTTTTGTGACATCGAGCTCATCAACGAAATTTCATCATTTTAGCATTCAAAATTGCTTGAATTTTGTCGACTTCACCCTATTTTAGGGTGTTTTATTTTATGTTTTTTTTCAAAGGATTTGTACAATAAACAATAACAAGCGCTAGTTAAAAGATGATTTTGACCGAGTTTCAACACTAAAAGGTTTAAAAATATAAAAAGGCTAAATTTGGCTAAGTGGACGATTTTGTTGGTAAACAAAGGGAAACACGGGGAAGGCTCAACACGGTTAATCCTAAGGGGTAATGTAGGGTTTACGGGAAACACAACACAAAGAACAAGGATAACAACAAAGGGTTTTCTAAGTGCCTCTATCACTTCTACACAATTTCGCAAGTTCATGGTCTTAACAAGCATGCTAGTGACAAGTTCTAAATTACACATGACATCCGGCTCACTCCTACTCCGAAATGAACAAACATATAACAATTTCAAGGCTCAAATATGCTCACATAACAGATGGAATGGGTAACAGTCTGAAAATTATCATGCAAGTTTCTCTTTGTTTGTCACGCTTTCTAGTTATATTTTTCAAAATTGGCTTGTCGAGTTTTTATCATGTCCGAAGCTTTCTAAAACACAACCAACCGGTTAGTTGCTAAAAATATATACAAATTACAGATATTTTTGATTGATTTTTCTGATTTTTTTTAGGACAAACAAAGTCAACAAGTTAAACCCCTCCCCACACTTGAACTTCGCATTGTCCCCAATGCGAAACCCGAAATATAGAGATAAAGGAGAATAATACTCCCCTGAAGATGATTTTGATGCAACGAGACTTCAAAGCTGATTCTGTGATGTGCTCTGGTCCAAGACTTGCTTCTGAGATCTGTAAGAATGTCACAAGGCACAGCAAGACAAAACAGAAACAATATAAACGCAAACAAACCATAATTTACATAAATAATAGAAGTACTAAATATCCAAACAAAAGATAAAGCAAACATACGAAAGTGTCAGAAATATAAAGTACATATCCGGGGGTGTTTGAAATAGTAGCCAAAATAAACACCCGATAAATAAAGTACTAAAATAACAAAACCACCAACTAACAACTCCACCTACTCCTCGTCGTCGTCACCCGCATCTCCTCCCGTGCCAGATGGGCCTGCCCCTCCATAACCGGGTGGGTTCCCGTATGGGAACTGTGGGGGCTCCCCAAAGTAGTTCGGGAATGCATTATGAAGACCCCCGAAAAGGTATGAGAACCCAGCCTGCACCTCCTGGCGCTTGAAGTCCTGGTTCGCCCTCAGCTGGTCCTGACCAACTCGCAGCTGCTCTATACTAATCCGCTGCTGCTCCTGACTAGCATACAGCTGCTCTAAACTGGCCCGCTGATGCTCCTGACTGACCTGCATCTGTTGAAGCTGGCCATAGAGCTCTGGGTACGAAGGGATGCCGGGGGGCCAGTGCTGATGCTGTGGTGAGTGGTGCTGTTGTGGAGAGTCTGGTGGTGTGTGTGGCTCATGCTGCTCTCCCATCTCCTCATCTTCATCCTCCGCTGGGAGTGGAGGCAACGGGTCCCAGACCTCGTTGTTCAATCCCTTCAACCGATCCCCGTGATCTGTCTCTGCAATAAGCCCCATGGCTTTCAACGAACGAATGTCAACATACATACCCTCGGTCACCAAAGTAAGTCCCTGAAGCACCTCATCAGTCATTAACCCCAAGCTCTAAGCGATCTCGGTCACATACTAACCGCCATGTATTTGACTGTTGTTGGTTCTTCCAGAACTATTCACAAAGTACTCCGCCATCCGTGCAACGAGGTTGATGTGTACCCCCTCCGCTAGCGCATATAGAAATATAAGATCCGGTGTTGGACAGTTTCCCAAACTGTCCATGCGCTCGCATATGGTATGGCTGAAGATATGATGCATGACTCTATGCAAAGGGTCTCGTAGCCTTGAAGCCTCTGACATCCTAGGATCACATGGGTCACCAACTGCAATTTGAGCCCAAAACTCACCTCGCGCTTCTTCACTTGGGACGGTGAACTGATCTGTAAAGAACTCTGAATCCATATCCTCATTTGTGTAGATTCCGAGTCTTCGACCCAATCTTCCCACCGTCCAATTATGCCAACGCCCACCCAATCTGAAATTTATCCTATTCCTGTAGCGGAAGTTTGGAACTTTATGCGCTTTTAGCTTGTCATATGAATAGATGGCGAAGAATTATATCGTAAGCTCACGATAGATCGGGCGGTCGATGGCGACCAAACGCGAAAGTGGAATTGTTAACATGTTCTCTAGTCGATCGCGCTGATTCAATTCAGTCATAACATCCCAGTCTAGTCTTCTAGGGATGCCAAACTGCCCTCGCCGATTCCACAATGAGTGAAGTTTTGGGATGCAAAGACTTTCCCTTTCGTCGTTTTCGTTGAATTGTAGGAAGGGATGATCCATCTGCAATGAGGGATGACAGTAAGAACAGGAGAAACAGAAAAATTATCATTTGGAACAGCCTAGCACACAGTTATGAAGCTACTGTCTCACTGATCTGGGCGTTTGGCACGGGCGTGCGACCAACCGCACGATCGTGCGTTCCCAAGAAACAGCGAAGGTGGTCGGCTTATGTCGGACATGCACGGCGTGCAACCAGTGGCACAACAGTGCATCACCGAGACCCGAGTAAAACTACGTGAACATCGGCCCCGAACGACCGTTCCACCCGAGGAACGACCGTGCGACCCGTTTTCTGCAGAATCCAAACCCCTGAACTCTAAACAGCCTGATTTTTTTGAAAATAATCAAATTTTTGGCAAACAGGGGTTGGAAATCCGACCGGATGCTCACGAGACATATGATTCTTGCAAGGGCTAGGGTTTCGCTTGTGTTTATGAAGGGAACCCTAAAAAGCCTTGAAGAATCGAACAAATCTAACCTAAAATGTGGACGAAATAGAAAATCGAAGAGGAAAAACATACCGTGCGAAAGGAAATGAGAAACCGTGCAAAGAATCGTGCGATTTGGGGCAAAATCGGTCTGGAACGACTTTTGCAGTTTAGGGTTCGCGACTTGTGAGGAATGGCAGCAGATGTGGGTTTTTATACTGCACAAATGACAAAAATGCCCTTAGCCATCAGCACGGTCGTTCGACCGCTCGCACGGTCGTGCGTCACCGGAGTTGACCAATCCATGCACGTTGACCTCGGTAATGCACAGGGGTGCAACTCGAGGTGCCGGCCAGCTCGCATACGCACGGGCGTGCGATAGGTGGCACGGTCGTGCCAGATCTGCAGACTTGTCTGTTTTCTGCAGAATGCAGATTCAGCAGCCGATTTCGCCTTTTTTACCATCCGCAAACTGATCTAACATTTTTCCCACATAGACCCTATGCTCGGCATATTTAAAAACTATACAAACTAACGAAATCTACAAAACACGCCTAAATTACGCTAAAACGACAAAAACACAAAAAAGGACGATTTTACCCCTAAAGCGCTTAAGTCGCTCTTGCTACATTTTTAATCCACGATTCAGTAGCGTAGACTCTCCTCCCCACACTTATGATGTGTGCGGGACGTGGAGCTCGATAACCTCCACCGCCGACTCGATCGGCCCGGCAACGTAAAGCTTCAAACGATGACCATTTACCTTGAAAATAACGCCGTCCGCGTTCTCTATTGCAACAGTCCCATATGGAAATACCTCTTTTACCGTGTATGGTCCTGTCCAACGTGAATGTAATTTTCCTAGAAATAAACGCAACCTCGAGTTGTAGAGAAGAACTAGATCGCCCGATTGGAATTGTTTATGGTCCTTCAAGCGTTTGTCGTGCAATCTCTTGGTGCGCTCTTTGTATAAGACGGATCTCTCATAAGCTTGTTGTCGTAGCTCTTCCAATTCATGAATCTGAAGAAACCGGGCTTCACCTCCGGTTTTTAAGTCCAGATTTTCGGTTTTTAGAGCCCATATCGCCTTATGCTCCAACTCCACCGGTAAATGACACGCTTTTCCGTATACAAGCCTAAAGGGAGTAGTCCCAATAGGGGTCTTGTAAGCCGTACGGAAAGCCCACAACGCCTCGTCTAGTTTGTCCGACCAATCCTTGCGGTTTGCACCTACAGACCGCTCAAGGATTCGTTTTAGTCCCCGGTTTGTGACCTCCACCTGCCCGCTCGTCTGTGGATGATAGGGCGTGGATAAACGGTGACGCACACCGTAGCGGGACAAAGCTTTCTCAAGCTGTGTATTGCAAAAGTGGGTCCCTCTATTACTGATAAGCGCCTTCGGTGCACCAAACTGGGCAAACAAACTTTTCAAAAATCTCACGACCACCCTTGCATCATTGGTGGGTAAGGCCTGTGCCTCCGCCCACTTTGATACATAATCAACTGCGACCAGGATGTACTTATTTCCTCGTAAGGGGGGAAATAGTCCCATGAAGTCTATCCCCCAAATGTCGAAGACTTCACAAACTTGTATCCAGTTTTGAGGCATTTCATCACGTGCCGATATATTTGTCGCCCTCTAGAAGGCATCGCACGCTCTAACCCAACTCTGCGCATCACGAAATATAGTCGGCCAATAAAACTCGGAATCCAGCACCTTCTTGGCGGTGAAATTGGTTCCATGGTGGCCTCCGGTAGGTCCCTCGTGACAATGGCGCAGAATATCGGTCGCCTCCTTCCCTGAAACACATCTTCTGATCACCTGATCAGCACCAACCCTAAATAAGAAAGGATCGTCCTAAATGTAGTGCTTGACATCCGAATAGAATTTCCTCTTTTGCTGGTGAGTCAACCCTTTAATCAGAATCCCGCAAGCAAGATAGTTCGCAAAGTCGGCGAACCAAGGTGACTCATCGCATATCTCAACACCCATCAACGATTCGTGTGGGAAATTGTCATTGATTGAATCCGAACGCGTGTCCTTGATGTCTCCATGCTCCAACCGAGATAGATGGTCAGCCGTTACATTCAAAGCACCGTTTTTATCTTGAATTTCGATATCAAACTCCTGCAGCAATAAGATCCATCTGATGAGACGCGGTTTAGCGTCCTGTTTGTTGAAAAGATATCTGATGGCTGCGTGATCAGTATACACAATTGTTTTTGAAAGCACCAAATACGATCTAAATTTGTCAAATGCGAAAACAACCGCTAAGAGCTCTTTTTCTGTCGGCGTATAGTTCTCCTGAGCGTCGTGAAGAGTCTTGCTCGCATAATAGATCGGGTGAAAGTGCTTTTCCTTCTTCTATCCCAAAACGGCCCCTATAGCGAAATCGCTTGCGTCGCACATAATTTCAAATGGCAGACTCCAGTCAGGTGCAACTAAAATAGGGGCCTTTGCTTGAGAAGGTCAAAAACCCTCAAGCAATCATCTCCAAAGATAAATGGAGCGTCTTTTTCCAACAGACGGGTCATGGGCCTAGCGATTTTTGAAAAAGCCTTAATGAATCGCCTATAGAACCCCGCATGACCAAGAAAGCTCCGTATCGCTCTCACAGAGGTGGGAGGCGGAAGTCGTGAAATAATGTCAACTTTAGCTGGATCGACCTCCATACCAGCATGAGAAATCTTATGTCCCAGAACTATGCCCTCTTTCACCATGAAGTGGCACTTTTCCCAGTTTAGGACCAGATTAGTCTCTTCGCACCTCTTCAACATCTTTTTCAAATTTTCCAAACAATGATCGAAGGAATCCCCAAATACTGAAAAGTCATCCATGAAAACCTCCATAGAATCCTCGATCATATCATGAAAAATTGCAACCATGCATCTCTGGAAGGTCGCTTGTGCATTACACAACCCAAAAGGCATACGCCGGTAGGCGAATGTGCCGAAGGGGCAGGTAAAGGTAGTCTTCTCCTGATCCTCAGGAGCAATAGGAATTTGGAAGTACCCAGAGAACCCGTCCAAGAAACAGTAATACAACTTCCCCGACAGACGTTCCAACATCTGATCGATGAATGGAAGCGGGAAGTAATCCTTACGAGTAGCATCGTTGAGTTTGCGGAAATCAATGCAAACTCGTCACCCAGTGATGGTACGGGTAGGAATTAGCTCATTCCTATCATTTGAGACTACAGTAATACCTCCTTTCTTGGGTACTACCTGCACTGGACTCACCCACACAGAGTCAGATATAGGATAAATCAACCCGGCATCCAACAACTTAATCACTTCTTTCTTCACCATGTCTTGCATATTCGGATTTAACCGCCTCTGATGCTGTGCACAGAGTTTGTACTCGTCTTCCATCAGAATCTTGTGAGTACAAAAAGAAGGATTGATGCCCTTGATATCCATGATTTTCCAAGCAATGGCTCTCTTATGAAGTCTAAGAACCTCGAGAAGCTGTTTCTTCTCATCTTTTTCCAATGATGCCCAAATGATGACCGGTAAGCGACACTCCTTGTCTAGAAATGCATACTCGAGATGTGGTGGAAGTCCTTTTAACTCCAAAGACAGCGGATCTTCAATCGAAGGTTTTGCCTTCTCTTCTTCTACATGGGCAATTTCTAGAAACCTCTCCGGACTCTGGGAACCATCGTCACCAATCTGATAGACTGGCTGTTCGAAATCGTGGCCTTCCTGCGTAATGCCAATCAGGTCCCCACACGATAGACGTGTGTCCGAATCAATCTCGTCAATAGTGCCTTGAAAATGAGAGCACACACATGCGTCGACAATGTTGACATAGTAAAGCATGTCATCGTGACTTTGCGGATGTTGCATTGATCTTTTGATATCAAAAGTCACGTGCTCGTCATTTACTCGGAGCGTGATTTGGCCAGCTGCCACATCAACAATCGTCTTCGCAGTATTGAGGAACGGGCGTCCAAGTATCAAAGTCACTCTTGAATCTTCGTCCATGTCAAGAATAACAAAATCCACGGGGAAAACAAATTTATCAATTTTAACAAGCATGTTTTCAACAAATCCATGCGGATACTTGATAGAACGATCTGCCAACTGAATGCTCATTCTAGTGGGTGACGGCTCACCCAGATCCAGTTTAGTAAAAACCTTATAAGGCATAAGGTTGATACTCGCTCCCAAATCAGCCAATGCATGGCTAACATATATGTTTCCAATCAAACAAGGGAGCGTAAACTACCCGGATCTCCCATTTTCGTGGGCAGACGGTTTTAAAGAATGGCAGAACAACTTTCATTCATCACCACACATGATATATCCTCGAGCTTCTGTTTATTCGAGAGGATGTCCTTTAGGAATTTCGCATACTTTGGCATCTGGGCCAAGGCTTCAACAAACGGTATATTTATGTGAAGTTGCTTAAACAACTTAAGGAACTTACCGTATTGTTCTTCGTTTTTCTGTTTCTTCAGCCTGCCCGGATAAGGTACTGGTGGAGGGTGATCTTTGACTGGTTCCTGGACTTGTGCTGTACTTGCTGGGCGTAGCCTGGCTTGCACCTCGTCCGGTGTGTCAGTCGGGACCGCTCTAGTGATCGGTGATGAGTCCAATATGTCGGGCCCGATAGTCCTACCACTCCTGGTCATGACAGCATTCACATGCCCATGCCCGTGCGGGTTTGTCTTTGTATTGCCCGGAAGATCACCTGGGGGTCTTTGAGATATCATCTTCGCCAGCTGACCAACCTGATTCTCGATATTCTGAATCGAGGCTTTGTGACTCCTCATTTCTCCCTCGTGGGAAAGAAAATGATCCTTGCTTTGTTGGTATGGTTTTTCTGCCAACTGATTTGCACTCGAGGAGCTAGTAAGAAGCTGAGCCATCATATCCTCCAGCTTGGAACAAGATTGAGGGGCCTGCTGCTGGGAACTACTCCCAGTGCCCTGATTCTGATACGAATATGGACGTTGCTGGTAAGGTTGGTTGTATGGTTGAAATTGCTGACCCAGAGCCTGCTGTGGCGCTGGAGCGCGCTGAGTAAATCCCAATGGGTTTTGATTGTCCGCATTCGCTCGCTACCCAAAATTTGGGTGATTCCTCCATCCGGGGTTATAGGTATTGCTGTAGGGATTGTTCTGCGACCTCACCTGATTACTCACAAAATCTACTTCTTCGTGGCCTTTATACGCGACTCCTTGAAAGCATGCACCAGGCTCGTGTGACACTCCACACTGGTCACATCCCTAACCAGCCTGCGTGACTATCTGGGACTTATTGAATTTCACTGCAAGAGCCGAGATTTGTGCAGTAATGTCCGTGTAGTCGTCCACAGCGTGAACTCCTGGGCGAGGTGCTGATGATGATGATGTTGCCCGGCCTCTATCTCCTTCGCGACGCGAGCTAGACTTCAACGCAGCTTTTTTAATGATATCATAAGCTTCATTCGGCGTCTTCGTTCCTAGATCGCTTCCCGCATTCATGTCTAATCTCTCCTGCGTATGGTAACTAAGCCCTTGATAGAACGTCAAGACCAGCTGTCTCTTGGAGAAGCCATGATGTGGAACATCAATCAACAAATCTTTAAATCTCTCCCAGGCCACGTGCAACGACTCTCCCTCATCTTGGCGAAAGGTCACAATCCGGTTCCGTAGCTTGGTTGTTTTCTCAGGTGGAAAATATTTTTGCATAAATAGCTCCGCCAGCTCATTCCAGGTCCTGATGGACCCAGCTGGAAGTGACATAAGCCAAGCTCTAGCTTCGTCAGGCAATGAGAATGGAAACAACCTCAACCGAACAGCATCCTCAGAAACACCCCTAATCCTAAACGTCGAACAAACAGCGAGAAAAGCAGCGATATGTCTCCCGGGATCCTCATGCTCACGCCCGTCAAACTGCATCGAATTCTGCACCATATTAATAATACTAGATTTAATTTCAAAAGTAGGTGCATCTATAGTCGGCTGTAGGATACTCGGCTACAGGCCTGCCCCTCCGGGCTGATTCGATTCATTCAAAGGTCGCTCGTCGTTCGCCATGATTCTGTTTCCTGCTGCCCCTGAGCCCTCGGCTTCAGTGGGTACCACCTGCTCCGGCTCACCAGCTGCGAGTAGCAGCGCTACCGCGCGGGATCTATCATGAATACGTCTCGTCAGATCACGCTCGGGTTCGTCTGACGGCTCAACGGGATCGGGAGCGGGGGTTGAGGACATCAACCTGCAAACGAAAAATTGACACAATGAGTATTTTATTAATATAATAATGTTTTTTTAGCTGAATTAAAACCGAATATTATTTTAAATGGGCTGAAAATTTTATAAAAATCTGAAAATGGGCCCAAAATTTTGTAAAAAATCAAGACTAGTAAAATAGTCGAATCGGCTAGTGTAAAAATGATTTTTCGGAGCCGAAAACCCAAAGAATAAATGAATAATGAGTTCGAATTCGAACACATAAATGTAATAAAAAATTACAAGTGTTCAAAAATAATCTTGAAAACGAATAAATTGAATTAAAAACAAGAAATATTAACAAATAAATAAACGAATAAATAATCACGAAAATATTCACAAATATTCACAAGTATATACACCGATAAAATTATGACTCGGGTCGTTCCTAAAGCTCACCAGTTCCCCGGCAACGGTGCCAAAAACTTGACGTGTGTGCGTATATACAATTTTTTTATAATGAAATAGCACACGATTCGGTTTTAAATCTAGTGATTTATACTTCAACATCAAAACACACACGAAAGAGGCAAGTGCACCCCGTCATATATGTAGTAAAGTATCGGTAAGAACCAAGTATCAATCCAAGGAAGTGGGCGGAGGAATAATACTTGACCTTTATCGTTAAACTAACGGAAGAAAGATAAGTTGTTTGATTTGATAAAAACTAAAATAAGCAAAAACAAATATTTAATAAAACATAATAGACTCCAAATAAGAAAATACATAAATAGCCTTGCTTTATACACAACCACAACATGAAAACTAAGTTGGTTTTGCCACTAGAAACATTTGGTCAATTCTTCATTTTCAAGACAATTAGTATCCCTTTCGGGAATCCTAACATGACAATCATTCGGAAAGCTAAAACGATAAACACACTTTAACCACCTAAAATTGTTCTTTAACGTGCAATTGATAAATGTCTATGAAAATCCCCTAAAAATAAGTTAGTCATCCGTTAGGAGTTTTCTAACCTCACTTAAACAAGGAAAGTGACATCGATAAACACAATGCAACCACCGAGACAAGCATAAACTAGATTAAATCACAACCGAGTTCATTTTACAAATCTTGCATATAAATTCACCAAGATAGCAATTTTGGCCTAAACTACTAACTAAGCTAATAATTCATGGCAAGAATTCATAACAACATCATTTAACCCGTTAAGGCCCTTACGTGTAGGAAAGCTTTCTTGATTAACAATAATTACCTCTTATTAAACCACTAACCATTTCTAGTATCATGGTGCACACATTTTAAACAAGTTAAACAAGTTAAGCATGTTCAAAGTCTACTAATACATGATTAATTAAGCTTCATCTTTCAACTATCTTAACTAACCATATACTAATCATCCAACATAATTACTTATAATCAAGAAATCAACAACAATAAACAAGGTTTCAAACTAATCATCAAAGATTAACATAGAAAATACTTCCAAGTGTCATTAAAAACATAATTAACATACAAATGGTTATAATTTAGCAAGGGATTGTAGTGTTTTTACCCAAAGGCTTACAGTAATATATAAAACATTAATCTAAATGCTTGAAACATTAACAAAATTATGGAAAGATTAGAGAATCAAACCATAAACAAGCACTAGATTAAGAATCCGGATGATAACGGAGCTAATCGGCACAATGTGGCTTGAATCCGGGTGAAAGCTAATGCCTCCGGAGCCTGAAAATCGCCTGAAGAGCTCCCAAAATTTCCAGAGTTCCGAACAGAATGTTTCTGCATGTTTTTTATAACATTTTGCGATCGCACGGTCGTGCCAATAAAGTGCACGACCGTTCACTTTTTGAATCGTTGGAGTTACTGTTCACCATACCGCATGACATCATCAGATCTTGACCAGTCTTCGATCTCGCACGACCGTTCCGTTGGTGGCACGATCGTGCATATCCGGGTAACGGTTGCACGGACATCTGAACGGGCAGTGCCTTTCCAGGTTGGTGCTAGTCATCGGATCCGTACGGGGTGCAACCATCCGCACGGTCGTTCAAATTCGGGAATGGCTTGCACTCCGGATCGCACAGGCGTGTATTGCTGAGCAGACCCTTATTGTCGGATCCGCACGGTCGTTCCACTAATTGCACGACCGTGCCAAACGCCCAGGTCAGAATCTTCACAGAATGTTCGCAGCTTTGTCGTTTCGTCCGAAAAGTCCTCGTTTTCACTATGATCTTGTTTGGCATGCTGTTTTAGGCCTGTAAACAAAAGTATACCTGATTAAGTATCCGATTAACGTTTTACGGCCGAAAACGCATAAAATGGGGGACTAAAATATGTGTAAATTGGTGAATATCAAATATCCAATGCAAACAATCACACAACAAGCATATTGATCCAAAATCGTCGGACATTGCGATCTTTACTCTATTTTATATATTTATGCGTCTAGTACAAACCATAACTGGAAATTAAAATACAATACTCGTAGGCATCAGTGGCTATAGGATTATCTTAAATTTTTTTTTTCAAATCACACACACACATATATATGTGTGTGTGTATATATATATATATATATATATTATTATTATTACTAAATGGGGATCCATCCAATACTGCATGTTGCGCTCGTCATACTTCCAAACGAGCCTCTCACCTATCTGTCTCATTCTCCCACTTCCTTCTAATATCTCCTCACCAAAAGTTCGGAGTTCCCTTATGTTCTCAGTACTCATGGGTGGTGCGGGTGCCGGTATTGGTTCAGGGTATTGGGGCATTGGTTCCTCTCGTGGGTATGGGTTCTCTAGAATCTCCCTGATATATTGGTCATTATCAAAGTATGGGTCTAGAGGATCCAAGTTTGGGTAAGGTGCTACTGGGTTTTGTATGGGTTCCTCTATTGGGTAAAGTTGTTGGTAATCCTTATGGTCGTCAAACCATGGGCCATAATCTGGAGGATGGGGCGCTGCTACTCTGGGAATCTCGGCTGGGTCAAAAGTAGGTATTGTGGCTGGTTTACTGGGTTTAGTTCGATTTCCATGGGTTGTGTGGGAAATAGTGGTAACGGCTGGGGTGCTATGAGTTATTCTAGATTAGGATTGGCAGCGGTGGTAGCTAATATGTGGAAATTAGCTAATCTCCTATTGAGTATATACTGGGTTTGATCATTCATTTCTCTATTGGCCGCTGCTAAGGCCCGCTGCTGTTGCAATTTTGTCATCCTTTTTCTACGTTCATGAGCTCCTATGCTGAACCATCCTCTCTTCTTGGGAGGGAATGACTCCTCAGATTGTGCTTTGAATACGAAAATCCTTTCTTCGGTATCAGCCGAATACCCCGAGGGGGTAGGCTGAGAAGAGGTTCCTTCGTCCCTAGGTGAACTGGACAGTTGACGGTAAGCGTCCGAAGGTCCTTGGTCACTCATACTGTAAACTAACAAATTGTCAAATAACACAAAATAATAATCTACACGTATGCATATAGTCTCATTGATTATTTCCTAACAAAATTAATAATTTCAACGTCAGCAGAACACTTGTTTGGCTGAAATTAGTGGCTGTAGCTCTGATACCACCTTCTGTCGCAACCCCCGACCCCTGCCTCGGGAGGCGGGCGGCCGCGGCCTACTCAGAGATGGTGGTATCGGTGTTTATCTTTATTTGGCAGCGGAATTTACATCAGGACCGTATTTAGGAAATATTTTATCAGAGTGAAATACCACATTTTCATAATAGTAAACACATGGGAAATTCCCAAGTTTTTATTACAAACATGTTTATAGGGATAAACCCTATTTTATTGAATAAAACATCTTTCTTTATTTAGGTAACTTTTATAGCCACATTTTTCAAGCTTTCAGTGCTCTCTAGCTGGCTTCTATTTTGGCTTTCACATTTTGTTACCTGAAACGCGTTTTAAAAACATTTGTCAATGGGAAATACTGGTGAGTGAATCCCGATTTAATCAAAGCAGATTTTATCCTTGTACAGCATTGAGGGCAATCAGCAATTATATTTGTTTATTATTCTACCTTAATTACCACCCACGGTACTGTCGACCCGACTTGTAGTCATGTTACTACTCACAGTGTAGTAACAAATTTTGTATACAAAACCCCAACATACCGACGATAATTGTAGAATTACAAATACTCAATCACTGTGAATTGCAATTTAAATAATTGGGGTTTTGTAAAAATAGTTTGCAAAAAGGTTTACAAAAAGGAGATTACACACATTGCTAGTTTAGAATTTTTCCTGTGGTTTCCTGGTTATTATCTAATAAATTAAACAATGCACACGAGTTAGTATAATAACCCAATATTTACATTAGTTATACTTGTAGGATCGTTTTCAGACCCGAACGAGTCGATCAGAAGAGTTTTTCTCAATACGAAAGGTGGAAACAGACGTATCAAGTTCAATTCAGCTAGATATACACTTTAAACTGTCTTTAGATTGATTTGACAAAGATTTACAGTGAGCAGACACTTCGGCAGCACTTCGGCTCTCAAACCGGAATTACAGAATTGACTCAAACGAAATCAGGAGACATCTATTTATAGGGTGAGTAATTTCGCTTGAAACCGTTCAAGCGGAATCTAATTCCGCACGGAATCATTTCAAACGGAATTATCATGTTAATTTCGTTTGAAATGACATATGTGTCATTTCAAGCGAAATTACCTATACACACACATTACCTCGTTTTTCGTGCCTTGATCTATCTATACAAATACAAGACTCGATACAAGACGAAGTCGACAGACGCATGCACCAACAGACTCCCCCTCGAATTTTGACGAGTCTTTAGTGTCGAGTCTTCAATCTTCAATCTTTATCAGTCTTCTCGACCTCTTCTGAAGTATCTAACAATGTAAAGCATCCTCAATCTCTGTCTTCTCTTCTTCTCCCAGAATCTTGATCTGGCTCTTACTCTTCACTAATTCTCTTGATCAGATATCTTGATTCACTTTCACAGGCTCTATACAACTTCAGACTCCCCCTTAAGTTGTTCTTGGAATCGCAGTCTGACTTTCACAAGTTCAAGATCGAGACCTGGCTCACATCCTCCTCAGGATTGAAACCTGTCTCTCTTGAAACCATATGATCTTCAGAAATCAGAACCTGGCTAACCTGCACATTCTTAACCTCACAATAAATTTCACAAATTTAACATTTGACAGATTTATTCACTGCTTATCACTTGTATACACAAATCAATAAATGATTTTACAATGTTAATCACTGATGAACCACTTGTAAAAATAACATTTTCATTTTCAAACAATTTTTCATCTCAAACATTTCAAACAAATTCTCCCAAACCTTTTGTTCATCATGTTTAGCACTCGGAATTTTGAAAATCAGCTCTCCAACATCAGTTGTCGAAAATCTTTTTAATTTTCAAAATTTTATGCTAAAACACACTAAAATCTTTTTGGATTTTGAATATAAATGAAATGCAGAAAAGAAATATTTACAAACAATATTTTTGTGAGTTTGTGTAAGAGGATCATATCAGTTTTTGAGACAAATCACCAACACCGTTAAGCTTTAAACATTTTAAGTTCTAAACGATTCACTTAGATTGTCAGTATACTGATTCACTTAAATTTTCACACAAAGTTCAACTGTTTCGAGATATGAGATTAGTGTTTTAGATACTTAAACTTATTCGCGTGTCCCACCTCAGAATATACTCCCGTATCCAGATCCCAATAATCAGTCTTACAGGTGAGTATACCTAGATGATATCTGTAAAGGGTTAATTGCGAGGGCCGTGAGAGCTCAGGCTATTGCTTCCGCAAAATCAGAGAGATGACGGCTTCGACTTTTGGTGGGTTCCCTTTAGAGAATCTTTTCTTCAACAGCACATGATTAACATTTTGCAATGTTTCATCATTTTTTTATGCTGAGGGTGGGCTATATTTCAAGCAAGCGTAAAGTATTCTCCGGGGACTAGGCCATTGCTTCCGCAAAATCAGAAGTCCCGGGATAATACCCCAGATATCACTAAGCATAAAGACCTAGTATCTCAGAAAGAGGGACCTTTCAAACAAGATTTCGGGGGTTACCCATATATCCGAGAGATGTTCCCCACGAATTAAGTAAGTTTGAAATTTAGGTTTATATCTCGTCACAATCTACTAAGTGTGTAAAAACCTACTGGCACATCATCAGTAAGACCGTTTATCACCTTTTAACTTTCCAATTCTTTAGCATGCTGTGATAGTCCACTGATGTACTATCATTTCCTCTTTTTACAACAAAACTCATTTTGAATTTTATTATATTTTTGACTTTTTCAAATTTTCAAATTTTCAAATGTTTTTGGATTTTCTGAAATTTCTTACTCCCCCTAAAATCAAAATCATTTAAAAAATTTGAAAACAAACTGTACAATTAAAGTGACAACTGATATCGAATTACTTCAATTCGCCATCCACTTGGCATAAACAATCAGAACTCCCCCTTACAACAAACTATTTTCCCATTGTGATTTCAAAACACTTAAGTTTATTTTAATCAAATGGTTTTTCCAGAAAATTAGTTTTGTTGATTTCATAAAACCACTTGTAGGTTAGGGCATCAATTCATCACCTTGTTCTTTCAATCCACTTTGAAAAATTTAACAATTTTAAGTACAAACATCAAATACCACTTGTAGAAAATCAAGTACAACTTAATGTCCCTGATTTACCACTTGTAAGTCGAAATATCACAAACATGAATTTCTCAAGAAAGATGCCGATTCCTGCTCCACACTTACCAACCTGGGAGCTCCGGCAAGTCCGGATTTTTCACTCATCATAATAGGTTCCATCCCAGTCACAAACCTGGGACGACCTATCCTTACCTGGTTTCTTTGTTTTCTTCTCATAAAATTCTTTTACTCCTTTGACCTCCCTGTCAACCATTTTTCCAAAAATATTTTGAACTTTGGAGCTAAAGGCTTTTTCAACATCAAATTCTTTCTTTTCTAAAAAAATTGATTTGAAATCTCAATTTTACCAACCTTTTGCTTAAAATTTTCAGCCCTCAATGGTGGAAAATTTGCATCATCCATTGGCGGTACTGATGTTTCAATTTTTAGCTCAACTTGTGGTTCCTCTGACTTTGTGGAATCAGATTCATCATCAAAAAATAGCTCCTTTGATTTTGACGAATCAGAATCATTGCTAGAACTATCATCAGATTTCTTAACGACCCACTTTTGGTTGTCAAGATTTGCTTTTCTCTTGTAAAACCTTTTTGAACATTCACTAACCTTAAACTTTGAATTTTTGAAAACTGTAAAAGATTTGGTTGGTGGTTCATTCTCAGTCATCTTTTCTTTCAGTTTAACCGAGACTCCCTGTTTTATTTGAATTGCCTTTGGACAATTTCTGGCAATATGACCAATAACTTTGCATTGAAAACAGGTTCTCGTTTCCTTCCTTTGAGCAACTTCCATCTTCATATCTTCTTGCTTCTTTGCAAGGAATTCTTTGTTAGATTGATTCCTGAATAATTTCTCCTTTTCTTCTTCAGTTGAAGTTCCTGAAACAAAAACAGTTTTTGGTTTATAAGTTTTTTCATTTTTATGATTTTTCGGTGGAATAAAACCCAAACCCTTCCTTTTGAAATTACTATTATGGTTTGGTCTCTTTTGAAAACCATAACCAGAATTGTAACCCTTTTTCTTGTTTAATCTTTGTTGAACTCTTGAGGTGTAAGTCTTGGTTTTTCAGAAAGATTTACATCTTTTATTTCAGAAATATTAATTTCTGTTAGTTTGAAAATCTTTTTTTATCATTTCAGTTTTAACACCTCTTATTGGAAATTCTTTATCAGAATATAATTTGTCAGAATCATTCAAAGTATATGCTACTTTGAACGTTTCGTCATTCAAATTAGATTTTGATAACAAAAATTCTTTATTGTACACCCTTTTATCCTTTTTGACTATTGGACTTGACGTGTCGGAATTTGACTCTGAATTTGACTCCGACTTTGACTCCTCAGTTTCATCGTTATCTAACACCTGATCGACCACTTTCTTTATTAATTCGGACTCATGATCAGTGTCAGATGATGTGAACGTGACATCAATGTTGTCTGGCAAATTTTCTGATGGTTCAGATTCCCATACTAAGTTGGTTGCCTTTTTGACTCTTTCTGAATTTGGATTTCGTGGAGAATATCCATTTTCAAGCGGGGGTGGACACTTGTTGTAACTGGCACTTTGTTTCTTACCAGATATTTTCACTTCAGTATCCTTCTTTTCAGAACTTTTGTCTTCAGATGCTTCCTCTTCATCAAATGCCTTCATGCCTTCAACAGTTGGATAAACCCTGTCAATAACATAAGAAGTACATGAGTAACTTTTAACAACCTATTAACTCTTTCGGTTTCAATCCTTTGTGTTTCCAGTTTCTGTTCAAGCACATCACATTTTTCAATGTAACTGTTAACACTTTTCTATTTTGTCATGAAAGCTCCTTGAGTGTCTTCATTGCTGTTGCTTGTTCACTGCTGGTTTGATTGTACTGATTCATTGCTTTGTTTAGAACATCATAGGATTCTTTCAATCTGTTCATGTTATGAATCAAAGTACTGTTTTGCTTCTTTACTGCTTCACAGTTCTCACATATCACAGGAACCTTTTGTGCATCAGCTTCTGCTTGAACTTTGAAAACTGGAATATCTTTTAATTTCTTCCTTATCACAGGAACTTCTTCATCATCACTGCTAACGGGTTTTTTTAACTTTCTTCTTTTTCTTTTTAACTTTTTCATCATCACTGTCAATCTCTTCCATCATTTTCAAATGCTTTTCCATTCTTCTTGCATAATAATCATCATCATTATCACTGTCTTCAGCAACTCTAGCAACAAAAGCTTTGTGATTTGGAGTTTTGTTTGGATCATAATCATCCCAACTGAAATTTTGCCCAGCTAAATCCTTCTGGTAATTTTTCATCATCTTGGTTTATCAAACATGCTTTACTGTCAGCTGAAACATATTTGTCCCAACTGAAATCTTTCGATGATTACTTATCTTCTTGATTCACCATACATGCTCTCTTTGATGACTATTCGATTGTCTTCCTGGCATGTGCAGTTTGTGGCTCTTGTTGGTGTTGAGCAACTTGATGATAAATTGCTTTCCTATAATAGTCATTGTTGTTGAACGGATTTTGAGCTCCACTTGTTTCGCGATTTGTGCACTCCCACTTGAAGTGTCCTTTTTCCCTACAACGAAAACAAGTAACTTTAAATTTATCAAATCCTAAAGTAGAAACATTTGTATCACGGAAATCATCTCTTCCGGTAATTTGTTTAAACTTTTCAGCTCTTCTCAACACACTTGCCAAACACCACTTTATATCCATCAATTCCATCTCCTCAGCATCAATCTGATCGTAATCCTCTTTTGTCAACATTGGATTCCCGATCTTTCCTGCTACTAGACTTCCATATGATTCCAACACAGTTCCCAACAAAGACATGTGACTTTTTGCAATCTCTTCTGAAAAATTTTGATAATTTTCAAGATTTAACACAATGTTGCATTGAAGCTTCTTTCCATTCTTGGTTGTTGAAAAGTTTGGATCATATGATGGATATGAAGAGAATTCAGTTTTGCTGTTTGATCCTTTAGATGACCCTCCTGACGAACTTTTAACGTTGAATGCAGTTTCAACCTTCGGTGACATGTTGGTCTTATCACTGATACCTCCTTTGTAATAAAGACCGATATCTTGTTCACATCAAAATCTTTCATTCTTGAGATCTTTCTTTGCTCCATCTCTTGAGCTTCAAGTTTTTCAATGAATTTATTCAGTTTCATATCCCCAAAATCTTTCTTATTTCTCAACTTCATCAAATACGTGCCCCAAGTTTCATGTGGCAATGCATCAGCCAACTTTTCTATCAACTCTTCATTATCTTTATTGATGCTCACTTTGTTCATTTGAACTAGAAAATTGCAATATCTTTCGATGATCTGTTTGGTGCTTTCAGTTCTCAAACCACGAAATAAATCGAATTCTTTCTTCAAAAGTGACTTTTTGTTCTTGATCATTTCTTTACTTCCAACAAACTTTGATTTTAAAGCTCTCCAAATAGAATATGCACTTCCAGTGTGTTGCAGTAAAACCAAAATATCTTCTTTAACTGCTTGATGCAATAGACTAATCATCATCTTTTCATTTTTGTATTTCTTTCTATCATCAAGACTTAGATCTTTAATAGCAATCTCCTCTTCCTCATCATTCAAAGGTCTAACATATTTTGTTTCCACGCATTCCCAAGCATCCAAGTAATTTGCTTGTACCCAATTCTCAAAACGTTCCTCCCATCCTTTATACTCCTCGATATTCATGAGTTTAGGCGGTTTTTGCATAGTACCCGTTTCATTTTCCATGTTCAAATTCTGGGTGACAGATGCCGGAGTAGTCAGGGTAGTAGCAAAGGCGTTATAAAATTCCTCTTCCATGTTTCGGTAACAGATTTTATAAACCAGTCCTTTCAAACGAAATTACTTCTTCAAGCGAAATAACCTTTTCACACGGAATTATCTGATTTCGTGTGAAACAACACTCTTTCACACGAAATATTCAAGCGGAATTACACTTTGAAGCGAAATCACTGATTTCATGTGAACTTGTCAAACGAAATTACAATTTGAAGCGAAATTAAGCTATTTCACGCGGAATCACTCAAGCGGAATCAGATTTCGAGCGAAATCAAGATGCTATTTCAAGCGAAATACTGCTGATGTCATCATTCTCGAGCTTTTTTTCAAGCGAAATTACAAATTTTACCAATTTTAGATCGAATTAAGGTCCAATTCTTTCAAGGATTCATTAAAACACTGTTTTGCACAATATGTGAGAAAATTAGCCGATTTTAACCATGAAAAGTTGTTTAATTTTGAAAAGAAGGTGTAGAAATCAGAAATTGCAGCTGAATTGGTAAGAACTCTTCCTCCTGAGCTCTGATACCACTTGTAGGATCGTTTTCTGACCCGAACGAGTCGATCAGAAGAGTTTTTCTCAATACGAAAGGCGGAAACAGACGTATCAAGTTCAATTCAGCTAGATATACACTTTAAACTGTCTTTAGATTGATTTGACAAAGATTTACAGCGAGTAGACACTTCGGCAGCACTTCGGCTCTCAAACCGGAATTACAGAACTGACTCAAACGAAATCAGGAGACATCTATTTATAGGGTGAGTAATTTCGCTTGAAACCGTTCAAGCGGAATCTAATTCCGCACGAAATCATTTCAAACGGAATTATCATGTTAATTTCGTTTGAAATGACATATGTGTCATTTCAAGCGAAATTACCTATAAACACATATTACCTCGTTTTTCATGCCCTGATCTATCTATACAAATACAAGACTCGATACAAGACGAAGTCGACAGACGCATGCACCAACATACCCTCCCCGAGACAGAACTCCAACGACTACGTCGGGCAGAGCCTCGACAGCCGTTACCGAGCGCTAGATCAATCGGGCAGTGTATCGAATACGTAACTGGGGTTAAAATACTTACAACGAGGCAGGGCTTCACTATTTTAGGGGGTATTATGCCAAAATTATAATTGCTGTGTAGAAATATTGAGAGAGAGATCAAGGGAATTGAACAAATGAAACTGAATGCCGATGGCCTCCTTATATAGGGCTGATCGTCGACCTTGTCGCTCCCCGCGACGAAAACCAAAGAGGGCTTCGCGGCCCGCGACACCAACTAGGGTAGGCCCTAGCTTGGCTGACTCGGAAACTAGACTCGACACGAGTTCGACACGTGGCGGCACCGGGTGAGGCCTGGTGTCCAGGCTCTCGCGGCCCGCGTAAGCTCAAGGGTAGTCTGTCGCGCCCCTCGACAGACTGGATTTATTGATTTTATTTTATTTTTAATTATATAAAGGTATTTTGGGACCGGTTTTCATATACGGGGTGAATTTTAAGGCGTATAGGGACATTATAAATATTTTAGGGGTGTCGAAAATATTTTAGGAGGGTTGTTATATCCTCCCCACCTTGTTTTAGAACTCGTCCTCGAGATCTACTGGAATAGGTGTGAATATTTCCTATGCATCTCTGATTCAAGCTCCCAAGTGTACTCTGATCCTCTCTTGGAATCCTATTTTACATTGACTAGAACCAATCTCTTGTGTTTGAAATTCTTGACTTTCCTGTCTTCAATTTGTACAGGCTTTTCTACAAACTTAAGCTTTTCATTTACCTCTATGTCTTTAAGAGGTACTACCAATGATTCATCGGCTAAACACTTTTTGAGATTACATACATGAAATACATCATGTATTCCTACTATTTCCTCTGGCAGTTATAGCTGATAAGCTACTGGTCCTATTCTTTTAATAATCTCAAAGGGTCCAACATAACTGGGGCTTAGCTTTCCTCTTTTGATGAATCTTACCACTCCTTTCCAAGGAGAAACCTTTAATAATACCTTGTCTCCTACTTGGAATTCCAATGGCTTTCTCCTGTTATCTGCATAACTCTTTTGTCGTTCGCGTGATGCTTTTAGTCGTTCCTTGACTTGAATAATCTTGTCTGTTGTCTCTTGCACTATCTCTGGTCCAGATAATTGCTTTTCTCCAATTTCTGTCCAACAGACTGGGGTTCGGCACTTTCGTCCATAAAGCGCTTCAGGTAACAAAATGTGAAAGCCAAAATAGAAGCCAGCTGGAGAGCACTGAAGGCTTGGAAAATGTGGCTATAAAAGTTACCTAAATAAAGAAAGATGTTTTATTCAATCAAATAGGGTTTATCCCTATAAACATGTTTGTAATAAAACCTTGGGAATTTCCCAAGTGTTTACTATTATGAAAATGTGGTATTTTACTCTGATAAAATATTTCCTAACTACGGTCCTGATGTAAATTCCGCTACAAAATAAAGTAAACACCGATACCACCATCTCTGAGTTGGTCGCAGCCGCCCGCCTCCCGAGGCAGGGTCGGGGGTTGCGACAGAAGGTTGTATCAGAGCTACAACCACTAATTTCAGCCAAAGAAGTGTTCTGCTAACATTGAAATTATTAATTTTGTTAGGAAATAATCAATGAGACTGTGGGCATACATGTATATTATTATTTTGTGTTATTTGACAATTTGTTAGTTTACAGTATGAGTGACCAAGGACCTTCGGACGCTTACCGTTAACTGTCCAGTTCACCTAGGGACGAATGAACCTCTTCTCAGCCTACCCCCCGGGTTATTCGGCTGATACCGAAGAAGGGATTTTCATATTCAAAGCACAATCTGAGGAGCCATTCCCCCAAGAAGAGAAGATGGTTCAGCAAAGGAGCTCATGAACGTAGAAAAAGGATGAGAAAATTGCAACAACAGCGGGCCTTAGCAGCGGCCAATAGAGAATTAAATGCTCAAACCCCGGATATACTCAATAGGAGATTAGCTAATTTCCACATATTAGCTACCACCACTGCCGATCCTAATCTAGAACAACTCATAGCACCCTAGCCGTTACCACTATTTCCCACACAACCCATGGAAACCGAACTAAACCCAATAGACCAGCCACAAATACCTGCTTTTGACCCAGCCAAGATTCCCAGAGTACCAGCACCCCATCCTCCAGACTATGACCCATGGTTTGACGACCAAAGGTATTACCAACAACTTTACCCAATAGAGGAACCCATACAAAACCCAGTAGCACCTTACCCAAACTTGGATCCTCTAGACCCATATTTTGATAATGACCAATATGTCAGGGAGATTCTGGAGAACCCATACCCACGAGAGGAACTGATGACCCAATACCCTGAACCAATACCGGCACCCGCACCACCCATGAGTACTGAGAACATACAGGAACTCCGAACTTTTGGTGAGGAGATATTAGAAGGAAGTGAGAGAATGAGACAGATAGGTGTGAAGCTCGTTTGGAAGTATGACGAGCGCAACATGCAGTATTGGATGGATCCCCATTATGTAGAAATAATATATATATATATATATATATCGCGTACGTAATGTAGGATAAGTGGTATTGTACGTTAACCGGCCTCTCTCTCTCCCCCCTCTCTCTCTCTCTCTATATATATATATATATATAGGGTCAGGATTTAGAGAAAACGGTGAAAAGTGTGAGAACGGTGAGAACGCTTATGGATCGTCCGATCAAAACAATCCATGGACTAGATTGCGCGGTGGCGTTTTCGTAAATAACATCAATATTATTATGTGGGACGCGCTTCATTAAGGGTAAAAGGGACTTTTACCGCTCATATTTAAAATGCCATTAAATGATAAAACGCCATACAAAAAATAAAACGTCATTAAAAACAAAACACCAAAAATTAAAAATAAAACGCGTTGAATATTACAGGAAGATGAAACAACACAAATAACTGAATTTTAGTTAATAACATTTATTAGAAGAAATTCCCTCCTAAATTACGAGCCAAAAACATCATTATATAAACAAACGTAAAAACATAGCTTCCATAATCACTTCAATCTATCAATTTTCTACAAAAAAACATCTTTAACCAAAAAACGCCAACTTAAAAAAAACGCCAAAAATGGCAACAATCGTTTCGTGGAGATACACTCTGGGAATCAAGAGATACGTCCTCTGATATTCACCAATTTACACATATTTTAGTCCCCTATTTTATCCCCATTTTATGCGTTTTCGACCGTAAAACCGTTAATCGGATACTAAATCAGGTATACTTTTGTTTACAGGCCTAAAACAGCATGCCAAACAAGATGATAGTGAAAACGAGGACTTTCCGGACGAAACGACAAAGCTGCGAACATTCTGTGAAGATTCTGACCTGGGAGTTTGGCATGGTCGTGCAATTAGTGGAACGACCGTGCGCATCCGACAATAAGGGTCTGCTCAGCAATGCACGCCTGTGTGATCCGGAGTGCAAGCCATTCCCGAAGTTGAACGACCGTGCGGATGGTTGCACCCCGTGCGGATACGATGACTAGCACCAACCCGGAAAGGCACTGCCCGTTCAGATGTCCGTGCAACCCTTACCCGGAGATGCACGATCGTGCCACCAACGGAACGGTCGTGCGAGATCGAAGACTGGTCAAGATCTGATGATGTCATGCGGTATGGTGAACAGTAACTCCAATGATTCAAAAAGTGAACGGTCGTGCACTTTATTGGCACGACCGTGCGATCGCAAAATGTTATAAAAAACATGCAGAAACATTCTGTTCGGAACTCTGGACATTTTGGGAGCTCTTCAGGCGATTTTCAGGCTCCGGAGGCATTAGCTTTCACCCGGATTCAAGCCACATTGTGCCGATAAGCTCCGTTATCATCTGGATTCTTAATCTAGTGCTTGTTTATGGTTTGATTCTCTAATCTTTCCATAATTTTGTTAATGTTTCAAGCATTTAGATTAATGTTTTATGTATTATTGTAAGCCTTTGGGCCAAAACACTACAATCCCTTGCTTAATTATAACCATTAGTATGTTAATTATGTTTGTAATGACACTTGGAAGTATTTTCTATGTTAATCTTTGATGATTAGTTTGTAACCTTGTTTATTGTTGTTGATTTCTTGATTATAAGTAATTATGTTGGATGATTAGTATATGGTTAGTTGAGATAGTTGAAAGATGAAGCTTAATTAATCATGTATTAGTAGACTTTGAACATGCTTAACTTGTTTAACTTGTTTAAAATGTGTGCACCATGATACTAGAAATGGTTAGTGGTTTAATAAGAGGTAATTATTGTTAATCAAGAAAGCTTTCCTACGCGTAAGGGCCTTAACAGGTTAAATGGTGTTGTTATGAATTCTTGCCATGAATTATTAGCTTTGTTAGTAGTTTAGGCCAAAATTGCTATCTTGGTGAATTTATATGCAAGATTTTTAAAATGAACTCGGTTGTGATTTAATCTAGTTTATGCTTGTCTCGGTGGTTGCATTGTGTTTATCGATGTCACTTTCCTTGTTTAAGTGAGGTTAGAAAACTCCTAACGGATGACTAACTTATTTTTAGGGGATTTTCATAGACATTTATCAATTGCACGTTAAAGAACAATTTTAGGTGGTTAAAGTGTGTTTATCGTTTTAGCTTTCCGAATGATTGTCATGTTAGAATTCCCGAAAGGGATACTAATTGTCCTGAAAATAAAGAATTGGCCAAATGTTTCTAGTGGCAAAACCAACTTAGTTTGCATGATGTGGTTGTGTATAAAGCAAGGCTATTTATCTATTTTCTTATTTGGAGTCTATTATGTTTTATTAAATATTTGTTTATGCTTATTTTAGTTTTTATAAAATCAAACAACTTATCTTTCTTCCGTTAATTTAATGATAAAGGTCTAGTATTATTCCTCCGCCCACTTCCTTGGATCGATACTTGGTTCTTACCGATACTTTACTACATATATGACGGGGTACACTTGCCTCTTTCGTGTGTGTTTTGATGTTGAAGTATAAATCACTTTTATAAATTTAAAACTGAATCGTTTGTTATTTCATTATAAAAAAATTGTATATACGCGCACACGTCAAGTTTTTGCCGCCGTTGCCGGGGAAATAGCGAGCTTTAGGAACAACCCGAGTCATGATTTTATCGGTGTATATACTTGTGAATATTTTCTTGATTATTTACTCGTTTATTTATTTGTTAATATTTCTTGTTTTTAATTCAATTTATTCGTTTTCAAGATTATTTTTGAACACTAGTAATTTTTTATTACATTTATTTTTTCGAATTCGAACTCATTATTCATTTATTCTTTGAGTTTTTGGCTCCGAAAAATCATTTTTACACTAGCCGATTCGACTATTTTACTAGTCTTGATTTTTTACAAAATTTTGGGCCCATTTTCGGATTTTTATAAAATTTTCAGCCCATTTAAAATAATATTCTGTTTTATTTCAGCTGAAAAAAAAACATCAAAATTATATTAATAAAATATTCATTGTGTCAATTTTTCGTTTGCCGGTTGATGTCCTCAACCCCCGCTCCCGATCCCGTTGAGCCGTCAGACGAACCCGAGCGTGATCTGTAGCCGAGTATCCTACAGCCGACTATAGATGCACCTACTTTTGAAATTAAATCTAGTATTATTAATATGGTGCAGAATTCGGTGCAGTTTGACGGGCGTGAGCATGAGGATCCCGGGAGACATATCGCTGCTTTTCTCGCTGTTTGTTCGACGTTTAGGATTTGGGGTGTTTCTGAGGATGCTGTTCGGTTGAGGTTGTTTCCATTCTCATTGCGTGACGAAGCTAGAGCTTGGCTTATGTCACTTCCAGCTGGGTCCATCAGGACCTGGAATGAGCTGGCGGAGCTGTTTATGCAAAAATATTTTCCATCTGAGAAAACAACCAAGCTACGGAACCGGATTGTGACCTTTCGCCAAGATGAGGGAGAGTCGTTGCACGCGGCCTAGGAGAGATTTAAAGATTTGTTGATTGATGTTCCACATCATGGCTTCTCCAAGAGACAGCTGGTCTTGACGTTCTATCAAGGGCTTAGTTACCATACGCATGAGAGATTAGAAGTGAATGCAGGAGGTGATCTAGGAACGAAGACGCCGAATGAAGCTTATGATATCATTGAAAAAGCTGTGTTGAAGTCTAGCTCGCGTCGCGAAGGAGATAGAGGTCGGGCAACATCATCATCATCAGCACCTCGCCCAGGAGTTCACGCTGTGGACGACTACACGGCAATTACTGCACAAATCTCGGCTCTTGCAGCAGAATTCGATAAGTCCCAGATAGTCGCGCAGGCTGGTTCGGGATGTGACCAGTGTGGAATGTCACACGAGCCTGGTGCATGTTTTCAGGGAGTCGCGTATGAAGGCCAAGAAGAAGTAGATTTTGTGAGTAATCAGGTGAGGCCGCAGAACAATCCCTACAGTAATACCTATAACCCTGGATGGAGGAATCACCCAAATTTTGGGTGGCGAGCGAATGTGGGCAATCAAAACCCATTGGGATTTACTCAGCGCGCTCCAGCGCCGCAGCAGGCTCAGGGTCAGGAATTTCAACCATACAACCAACCTTACCAGCAACGTCCATATTCGTATTAGAATCAGGGCACTGAGAGTAGTTCCCAGTAGCAGGCCCCTCAATTTAGTTCCAAGCTGGAGGATATGATGGCTCAGCTTCTTACTAGCTCCTCGAGTGCAAATCAGTTGGAAGAAAAACGATACCAACAAAGCGAGGATTGTTTTCTTTCCCACGAGGGAGAAATGAGGAGTCACAAAGCCTCGATTCAGAATATCGAGAATCAGGTTGGTCAGCTGGCGAAGATGATGTCTGAAAGACCCCCAGGTGGTCTTCCGGGCAATACAGAGACAAACCCGCGCGGGCATGGGCATTTGAATGCTGTCATGACCAGGAGTGGTAGGACTACCGGACCCGACATATCAGACTCATCACCGATCACTGGAGCGGTCCCGACTGACACACCAGACGAGGTGCAAGCCAGGCTACGCCCAGCAAGTACAGAACAAGTCTAGGAGCCAGTCAAAGATCACACTCCACCAGTACCTTATCCGGGCAGGCTGAAGAAACAGAAAAACGAAGAACAATACGGTAAGTTCCTTGATTTGTTTAAGCAACTTCACATAAATATATCGTTTGTTGAAGCCTTGGCCCAGATGCCAAAGTATGCGAAATTCCTAAAGGACATCCTCTCGAATAAACAGAAGCTCGAGGATATATCATGTGTGGTGATGAATGAAAGTTGTTCTGCCATTCTTCAAAACCGTCTGCCCACAAAAATGGGAGATCCGGGTAGTTTTACGCTCCCTTGTTTGATTGGAAACATGTCTGTTAGCAATGCATTGGCTGATTTGGGAGCGAGTATCAACCTTATGCCTTATAAGGTTTTTACTAAACTGGATCTGGGTGAGCAGTCACCCACTAGAATGAGCATTCGGTTGGCAGATCGTTCGATCAAGTATCCGCGTGGATTTGTTGAAAACATGCTTGTTAAAATCGATAAATTTGTTTTCCCCGTGGATTTTGTTATTCTTGACATGGACGAAGATTCAAGAGTGCCTTTGATACTTGGACGCCCGTTCCTCAATACTGCGAGGACGATTGTTGATGTGGCAGCTGGCCAAATCACGCTCCGAGTAAATGACGAGCACGTGACTTTTGATATCAAAAGATCTATGCAACATCCGCAAAGTCACGATGACATGCTTTACTATGTCGACATTGTCGACGCATGTGTGTGCTCTCATTTTCAAGGCACTATTGACTAGATTGATTCGGACACACGTCTGTCATGTGGGGACCTGATTGGCATTACGCAGGAGGGCCACGATTTCGAGCAGCCAGTCTATCAGATTGGTGACGATGGTTCCCAGAGTCCGGAGAGGTTTCTAGAAATTGCCCATGTAGAAGAAGAGAAGGCAAAACCTTCGATTGAAGATCCGCCGTCTTTGGAGTTAAAAGAACTTCCACCACATCTCGAGTATGCATTTCTGGGTGGCGAGTTTGCATTGATTACCGCAAACTCAACGATGCTACTCGTAAGGATCACTTCCCGCTTCCATTTATCTATCAGATGTTGGAACGTCTGTCGGGGAAATTGTATTACTGTTTCTTGGATGGGTTCTCTGGGTACTTCCAAATTCCTATTGCTCCTAAGGATCAGGAGAAGACTACCTTTACCTGCCCCTTCGGCACATTCGTCTACCGGCGTATGCCTTTTGGGTTGCGTAATGCACCGGCGACCTTCCAGAGATGCATGGTTGCAATTTTTCATGATATGATCGAGGATTCTATGGAGGTTTTCATGGATGACTTTTCGGTATTTGGGGATTCCTTCGATCATTGTTTGGAAAATCTGAAAAAGATGTTGAAGAGGTGTGAAGAGACTAATCTGGTCCTAAACTGGGAAAAGTGCCACTTCATGGTGAAAGAGGGCATAGTTCTGGGACATAAGATTTCTCATGCTTGTATGGAGGTCGATCCAGCTAAAGTTGACATTATTTCACGACTTCCGCCTCCCACCTCTGTGAGAGCGATACGGAGCTTTCTTGGTCATGCGGGGTTCTATAGGCGATTCATTAAGGATTTTTCAAAAATCGCTAGGCCCATAACCCGTCTGTTGGAGAAAGACGCTCCGTTTATCTTTGGAGATGATTGCTTGAGGGTTTTTGACCTTCTCAAGCAAAAGTTGATTGAGGTCCCTATTTTAGTTGCACCTGACTGGAGTCTGCCATTTGAAATTATGTGCGACGCGAGCGACTTCGCTATCGTGGCCGTTTTGGGACAGAAGAAGGAAACGCACTTTCACCCGATCTATTATGCGAGCAAGACTCTTCACGACGCTCAGGAGAACTATACGACGACAGAAAAAGAGTTCTAGGCGGTTGTTTTTGCATTTGACAAATTTAGAGCGTATTTGGTGCTTTCAAAAACAATTGTGTATACTGATCACGCAGCCATCAGATATCTTTTCAGCAAACAGGACGCTAAACCGCGTCTCATCAGATGGATCTTATTGCTGCAGGAGTTTGATATCGAAATTCAAGATAAAAAGGGTGCGTTGAATGTAGCGGCTGACCATCTATCTCGGTTGAAGCATGGAGACATCAAGGACATGCGTTGGGATTCAATCAATGACAATTTCCCACACGAGTCGTTGATGGGTGTTGAGATATGCGATGAGTCACCTTGGTTCGCCGACTTTGCGAACTATCTTGCTTGCGGGATTCTGATTAAAGGGTTGGCTCACCAGCAAAAGAGGAAATTCTATTCGGATGACAAGCTCTACATTTGGGACGATCCTTTCTTATTTAGGGTTGGTGCTGATCAGGTGATCAGAAGATGTGTTTCAGGGAAGGAGGCGACCGATATTCTGTGCCATTGTCATGAGGGACCTAACGGAGGCCACCATGGAGCCAATTTCACCGCCAAGAAGGTGCTGGATTCCGGGTTTTATTGGCTGACTATATTTCGTGATGCGCAGAGTTGGGTTAGAGCGTGCGATGCCTGCCAGAGGGCGACAAATATATCGGCACGTGATGAAATGCCTCAAAACTGGATACAAGTTTGTGAAGTCTTCGACATTTGGGGGATAGACTTCATGGGACCATTTCCCCCCTCACGAGGAAATAAGTACATCCTGGTCGCGGTTGATTATGTATCAAAGTGGGCGGGGGCACAAGCCTTACCCACCAATGATGCCAGGGTGGTCGTGAGATTTTTGAGAAGTTTGTTTGCCCGGTTTGGTGCACCGAAGGCGCTTATCAGTGATAGAGGGATCCACTTTTGCAATACATAGCTTGAGAAAGCTTTGTCCCGCTACGGTGTGCGTCACCGTTTATCCACGCCCTATCATCCACAGACGAGCGGGCAGGTGGAGGTCACAAACCGGGGACTAAAACGAATCCTTGAGCGGTCTGTAGGTGCAAACCGCAAGGATTGGTCGGACAAACTAGACGAGGCGTTGTGGACTTTCCGTACGGCTTACAAGACCCCTATTGGGACTACTCCCTTTAGGCTTGTATATGGAAAAGCGTGTCATTTACCGGTGGAGTTGGAGCATAAGGCGATGTGGGCTCTAAAAACCGCAAATCTGGACTTAAAAACCGGAGGTGAAGCCCGGTTTCTTCAGATTCATGAATTGGAAGAGCTACGACAACAAGCTTATGAGAGCTCCGTCTTATACAAAGAGCGCACCAAGAGATTGCACGACAAACACTTGAAGGACCATAAACAATTCCAATCGGGCGATCTAGTTCTTCTCTACAACTCGAGGTTGAGTTTATTTCCAGGAAAATTACATTCACGTTGGACAGGACCATACACGGTAAAAGAGGTATTTCCATATGGGACTGTTGCAATAGAGAAAGCGGACGACGTTATTTTCAAGGTAAATGGTCATCGTTTGAAGCTTTACGTTGCCGGGCCGATCGAGTCGGCGGTGGAGGTTATCGAGCTCCACGTCCCGCACACATCATAAGTGTGGGGAGGAGAGTCTACGCTACTGACTCGTGGATTAAAAATGTAGCAAGAGCGACTTAAGCGCTTTAGGGGTAAAATCGTCCTTTTTGTGTTTTTGTCGTTTTAGCGTAATTTAGGCGTGTTTTGTAGATTTCGTTAGTTTGTACAGTTTTTAAATATGCCGAGCATAGGGTCTATGTGGGAAAAATGTTAGATCAGTTTGCGGATGGTAAAAAAGGCGAAAAAAGGCGAAATCGACTGCTGAATCTGCATTCTGCAGAAAACAGACAAGTCTGCAGATCTGGCACGACCATGCCACCTATCGCATGCCCGTGCGTATGCGAGCTGGCCGGCACCTCGAGTTGCACCCCTGTGCATTACCGAGGTCAACGTGCATGGATTGGTCAACTCCGGTGACGCATGACCGTGCGAGCGGTCGAACGACCATGCGGATGGCTAAGGGCATTTTTGTCATTTGTGCAGTATAAAAACCCACATCTGCTGCCATTCCTCACAAGTCACGAACCCTAAACTGCAACAGCCGTTCCAGACCGATTTTGCCCCAAATCGCACGATTCTTCGCACGGTTTCTCAGTTCCTTTTGCATGGTATGTTTTTCCTCTTCGATTTTTTGTTTTGTCCACGTTTTAGGTTAGATTTGTTCGATTTCTTCAAGGCTTTTTAGGGTTCCCTTCATAAACACAAGAGAAACCCTAGCCCTTGCAAGAATCATATGTCTCGTGAGCATCCGGTCGGATTTCCAACCCCTGTTTGCCAAAAATTTGATTATTTTCGAAAAAATCAGGCTGTTTAGAGTTCAGGGGTTTGGATTCTGCAGAAAACGGGTCGCACGATCGTTCCTCGGGTGGAACGGTCGTTCGGGGCTGATGTTCACGTAGTTTTACTCGGGTCTCGGCGATGCACGGTTGTGCCACTGGTTGCACGCCGTGCATGTCCGACATAAGCCGACCACCTTCGCTGCTTCTCGGGAACGCACGATCGTGCGGTTGGTCGCACGCCCGTGCCAAACGCCCAGATCAGCGAGACAGTAGCTTCATAACTGTGTGCTAGGCTGTTCCAAATGATAATTTTTATGTTTCTCCTGTTCTTACTGTCATCCCTCATTGCTGATGGATCATCCCTTCCTACAATTCAACGAATCAAAAGGACATTCGGGTTGTAATGGGGCTATGTGTAAAGGTAGGAAATAGTGGGAATGTGAAAGTAGCTCATTGATTCGACCCGGTTTTTATTTCTACTAGTAAACAAAGCAAACATCAACTATATACACAACTTCATCAACATTTTCAACTACTATTGCAACAAAATCCTTTTTTTTTTGTATTTTTCTCATATTTTTCTCTTTCTTTTTTTTTCTTTTCTTTCTTTTTTTTATTTATTTTTAATTTTTTTTTCATTTTTTTCATAACACATCAAACTCAACAATATATACAAGAACATCAATACTACATACTAAATCTCTTAAACCGGGTCATCTCAATAGGTAAAATTTTGTAGGAAGTAAGTTTGGGTCACAACCGAATGGTATAAGGCTCAAACATGGCTTTCTAAAGACCAAAACCCCCACCCCTCACAATACCAAGCTCATATATGTAAAGTATGAGGTCCAACCCACCAATCCCACACTCTCACACGTCTAGACAAGGCTACCTAAAAGTCCCATATCATTTTCAAAAGCATGCTAACTCTAGGATTTAACAAGAATTCGTACACAAGTTCTATTTACACAATAAACACACCGCCACTCAAAACAAAGAAAGCATCATTAATAATCAAATGTGGCTCAAACTCTCACCAATAAAGGACTAGAAATGGGTGTCGGTGTGTCAAGTGGAACAATATCAAGTTTTCAAATTTTGACAATTTTTGCTTGGCTTCACAATAATTTTTAAAATTCTCAAAAAAATTCCCCTCATCCCCACACTTGGGATACATTGTCCCAATGTATGGTTTTGAGGGAAAGATCGCTTCTAACAAAAAACATTAGCTTTCGCTAATACTCTCAAATCCCAAATTTCTTTTTTTTTATTTTATTTATTTTTTTTTAATTCTAATTATTAAAAACACCACCAATTCCTTCACAACCCATAAACTAAACACATCAAAACACCACCCAACCGCCCAACCAAAAACTTAAACATGAATATATACAAAGGTGCACAAGATGAGAACAAAACACGACCTGATTAGTAAATCAACAGTGTTGGTAGTGATGCAGCTGCGGTAATCGAACCGGTTCAAAAACATCTCTTAGATTCGCCGATATCTCAACAGGGATGTTGCCAAACATCCCCACACTTGAATCATTGCATCCGCGAGGGTTGAAACTTAATAACCTGCCAAAACACAAACACAACACCAAAACAAAACCAAACAAAGCAAAACAAAACAAAACAAAAATACAATACTCTACATCCTCGGGCTGCCTCCCGAGAGCGCTAAGTTTAAAGGTCTTCAGCCAGACCATACCTGATATGCGTTATGGTGGTCTTAATGCACACTTACCCGCAGCATTTCCAACAAATGCCCGGAAATTTACATGCCATCTCCATAGATTTGTCAGTATATTTGGCATGTTAAAGCTGCTCCTACGGGCTTTGCTAGTCCACTTCATGACATATACCTTAATGTCTGGTAGTTTCACCCTTCTCATCTTGTTCCTCGAACCCTCTTCCCCACACTTGTTAATTTGAATCATTGATATGGGAAGAGGTTTGGTACACATATCCATCCCATCAGCCTGCTCTACCTCATAATCTGCACACATCATCTGATCTACAAGTGACTCTTCATCAGATAAAGGACTCATTGGTGTGGTATTATCCTCCACAACCTCCTCCTTCATGTGAGAATAATCTCTAATATCGTCAGGTAATGGTGAGAGGCGTTCTTCTATCTCTATCTTCAATTTTAAAGTATGACACTTAGAAACTAAGCAGCTGATTCGGTCTTCATCGGACAGGTTGGGTGTTGCTAAATATTGCTCGAGTTTGGACAAAGTTACTTCCAATACAGCAAGCTCTTTTTCCTCCTCGGTCTCATAAACATAAACACCCTCGGGCTCAGAATATTCTTCGGGATGATATTGTCGATATCCCTGATACGGTCTATAGATGCGCGCTTGCATCATCTTTTTATCCCAATACTTCGGGTTTTCCGAATACACCGTGCACACATCATAATCATAAGTGTGATCGCGACCGCAACAAAAACATAGACCATCCATCCTTGCCTCATAATAAACTTCCTCGTCCCGATCGTATCCATATGAATAATAGTCATCCTCCATTTCTGATTCATAATCGTCAACGTATGATGGAGGTGGAAGCTGTGAAACATAAGACACCGGTTTTCCATGTGCCCTCGTGAGCCTCGTGGCAACCAATACATGGATGTCGTGGACCCCCGCACAATCTACACGTAAATAAGCTGAAATTTGTGTAATGCCCTGTCATCCTGCACAACACAACTCAACTACCGAGTGTAAATCATGAACATAAAAGAACTCATTTTGTTTTTTTTTTTAATTTTTTTTAAACTAATACACAAGATAACACACGTTGCGCACTACTCCCCGGCAACGGTGCCAAAATTTGACGTGATTGTCGTGGTCACGCAAATTTAATCCCAATAACAACTATAGATAGTGGTAAGTGGGTATCGAACACAGGGAGTTTGTGGAATATGTGCTATCTCGATGTATGTCTAACTTCACTAAAGTAAACTAAATTGAAAGAAAAAAATTCAAGAGTGGGTTTGATTGGTTGATTTTTAAAACTAAGATTAACTAATTAAATTGCAAAAGAAAAGTTTTGGTTGTAAACAAATTAGAGACGAGTGACCATCTTTAGTTTCCGGCTCGCTTCAACATTTGTGCTATCATTCACTAGAAAGAACTACATAGACATAGTTCATGTGAAATTACTTGTTGTGATAAAAGGGAACTAAGTACTCAGATTCCTAGAACGTGAGGTTGTTACCCGATGACCAATTGACCCTTACCCGATCCTAGTTCTACCCATGATATCTCGATTGCCAACGGCACCAAGAACGTATGGTTTCAAAATAGAATAATCATAAGCATCAACAATTTACAAGCAAATAAGAACACACCATGATAAATAAAACATAAATTCAATTTACCATTCTAGAAATATGAAATCAAGCACAATTGTTTCTACAAACCTTTAACTAAAGATGACCATAAAGAGTTTAGCCATTCATGGCTAGAACAACCATCCTCCACCAAGTCTCAAAACTTCCCAATCCTCACTAAGTGTTGTGTAACTGATTTACATGATTATTGGAAACATAAAAACCCATCAACATGACTCATTAATGCGTGAGTTACAAAAGTTCTCCAACCGGCGCCAACAAAAGAAGTCTGCCGCCAATCTCCTCAAAACCTC
Source organism: Helianthus tuberosus (assembly GCA_030545235.1). Lineage (NCBI taxonomy): Eukaryota > Viridiplantae > Streptophyta > Magnoliopsida > Asterales > Asteraceae > Helianthus > Helianthus tuberosus. Next base: position 30,919,739 of record CM060397.1, read on the forward strand.
GTATCCGTTGCGTCAAGCCCAAGAAGTCCTCTAGCAGCTCCCATGTGCGGTCCAAAGAAAAACATCCAACATTCTCCTTTAGTCGGCCCAATCATTCCTCATAATCCCGTGAATAGGCTGCCCATTATTTGACCTTTAATAAACCTTGATGATGATTTGATAACTATTATTGATGATGTTGTTGACTAAAGATGATGATGTCTTTTAATTAGATGATGATGAGTAAAATTAATTGCCTTCACATGATTTTCTGTTGATGTTCACGTGATATAGGCTACCAAAGTGATCCCCTCTCAATTTTCGCACCAATTAGTTGAGATAGTGTTGTTGTATGTTGACTTCTTTTGTGCATATATCGGCCCAATGTTGTGTATATCTTTGCTCCAAGTCCACGTGGTATTAGCTGCCTTCTAATTCTCTGAATAAAATAATATTATTCCTAATATAATGCCCTCCACGTACTTGCTTGTAACTCCCAAAAACCAAATAGATAATGATGATGAGAGATGATGTTGATTAATATTGCTCCTATCTTCACGTGTTCCTTCAACCCAGAATAATGATGACGTTGTTGACTATGATTGATGATGAAAAGATCCCTCAACACACATATATATTGTCGGTCAACAAGTCCCCTCAATCTCGAAGTCTGCGTGATGATCTTGACGGCTGCCCTTTAAGACTCAACCGTAGCCTACGGTTATTACCGTAGGTTACGGTTTATAGTTTCTGTTTCTTTTCTAATTCTTGGCTGTAGCTTACACATTAGACTCCGTAACTACATTTTGACTTTCAACAAAATACCCAAAGGCCCCTGGATTTTATTGCCTCGTGTTTCTCGTGCTTCGAAGTTGTTTTATCACCCGTAACAGGTACCTAGCAACGCGATGTGCCTCGGTTATCATCCAAGTATTCCGCTTCATTACCAAACGTCGTAACTTCACCGAATTATGAGATTATCCTGTAAAATTACCAATACTCGTAGTTATCACATTCACGATACATAACCGTGTAAAATATGGGATATGCACGTGTTTAGCTCATTTAAGGGTTGTCCTACAGACCACCCGTCAATCAGCGAGACAGTAGCTTCATAACTGTGTGCTAGGCTGTTCCAAATGATAATTTTTATGTTTCTCCTGTTCTTACTATCATCCCTCATTGCTGATGGATCATCCCTTCCTACAATTCAACGAAAACGACGAAAGGGAAAGTCTTTGCATCCCAAAACTTCACTCATTGTGGAATAGGCGAGGGCAGTTTGGCATCCCTAGAAGACTAGACTGGGATGTTATGACTGAATTGAATCAGCGCGATCTACTAGCGAACATGTTAACAATTCCACTTTCGCGTTTGGTCGCCATCGACCGCCCGATCTATCGTGAGCTTACGATAGAATTCTTCGCCACCTATTCATACTACAAGCCAAAAGCGCATAAAGTTCCAAACTTCCGCTACAGGAATAGGATAAATTTCAGATTGGGTGGGCGTTGGCATAGTTGGACGGTGGGAAGATTGGGTCGAAGACTCGGAATCTACACAAATGAGGATATGGATTCAGAGTTCTTTAGAGATCAGTTCACCTTCCCAAGTGCAGAAGCGCGGGGCGAGTTTTGGGCTCAAATTGCAGTTGGTGACCCATATGATCCTAGGATGTCAAAGGCTTTAAGGCTACGAGACCCTTTGCATAGAGTCATGCATCATATCTTCAGCCATACCATATGCGGGCACATGGACAGTTTGGGAAACTGTCCAACACCGGATCTTATATTTCTATATGCGCTAGCGGAGGGGGTACACATCAACCTCGCCACACGGATGGCGGAGTACTCTGTGAATAGTTCTAGAAGAACCAACAACAGTCAAATACATGACGGTCAGTATGTGACCGAGATTGCTTACAACTTGGGGTTAATGACTGATGAGGTGCTTCAGGGACTTACTTTGGTGACCGACGGTATGTATGTTGACATTCGTTCGTTGAAAGCCATAGGGCTTATTGCAGAGACAGATCACGGGGATCGGTTGAAGGGATTGAACAACGAGGTCTGGGACCCGTTGCCTCCACTCCCAGCGGAGGATGAAGATGAGGAGATGGGAGAGCTGCACGAGCAGCATGACCCACACACACCACCACACTCTCCACAGTAGCACCACTCACCACAGCATCAGCACTGGCCCCTCGGCATCCCTTCGTATCCAGAGCTCTATGGCCAATTTCAATACATGCAGGTCAGTCAGGAGCATCAGCGGGCCAGTTTAGAGCAGTTGTATGCTAGTCAAGAGCAGTAGCGGATTAGTATAGAGCAGCTGCGAGTTGGTCAGGACCAGCTGAGGGAAAACCAGGACTTCATGCGCCAGGAGGTGTAGGCTGGGTTCTCATACCTTTTCGGGGGTCTTCATAATGCATTCCTGAACTACTTTGGGGAGCCCCCACAGTTCCCATACGGGAACCCACCCGGTTATGGAGGGGCAGGCCCATCTGGCACGGGAGGAGATGCGAGCGACGACGAGGAGGAGTAGGTGGAGTTGTTAGTTGGTGGTTTTGTTATTTTAGTACTTTATTTATCGGGTGTTCATTTTGGCTACTATTTCAAACACCCCCGGATATGTACCTTCTATTTCTGACACTTTCGTATGTTTGCTTTATCTTTTGTTTGGATATTTAGTACTTCTATTATTTATGTAAATTATGGTTTGTTTGCGTTTATATTGTTTCTGTTTTGTCTTGCTGTGCCTTGTGACATTCTTACAGATCTCAGAAGCAAGTCTTGGACCGGAGCACATCACAGAATCAGCTTTGAAGTCTTGTTGCATCAAAATCATCTTCAGGGGAGTATTATTCTCCTTTATCTCTATATTTCGGGTTTCGCATTGGGGACAATGCGAAGTTCAAGTGTGGGGAGGGGTTTAACTTGTTGACTTTGTTTGTCCAAAAACAAAATCAGAAAAATCAATCAAAAATATCTGTAATTTGCATATATTTTTAGCAAATAAACCGGTTGGTTGTGTTTTAGAAAGCTTCAGACATGATAAAAACTCGGCAAGCCAATTTTGAAAAATATAACTAGAAAGCGTGACAAACAAAGAGAAACTTGCATGATAATTTTCACACTGTTACCCATTTCATCCGTTATGTGAGCATATTTGAGCCTTGAAATTGTTATATGTTTGTTCATTTCAGAGTAGGAGTGAGCCGGATGTCATGTGTAATTTAGAACTTGTCACTAGTATGCTTGTTAAGACCATGAACTTGCGAAATTGTGTAGAAGTGATAGAGGCACTTAGAAAACCCTTTGTTGTTATCCTTGTTCTTTGTATTGTGTTTCCCGTAAACCCTACATTACCCCTTAGGATTAACCATGTTGAGCCTTCTCCATGTTTCCCTTTGTTTACCCAACAAAATCGCCCACTTAGCCAAATTTAGCCTTTTTATATTTTTAAACCTTTTAGTGTTGAAACTCGGTCAAAATCATCGTTTAACTAGCGCTTGTTATTGTTTATTGTACAAATCCTTTGAAATAAAACAGAAAATAAAACACCCTAAAATAGGGTGAAGTCGACAAAATTCGAGCAATTTTGAATGCTAAAATGATGAAATTTTGTTGATGAGCTCGATGTCACAAAAGTCGCCTTTTTAAGGCATATATATGTATAGTTGTATTGTTTTGCGCTTGTTAAACGCTATTACCGAGTTTTAACCATTTCACCACTTTAAAAATCCCTTTCCATACCCTTCACCCAAGCCTAACGTTACACCTCGTAAAGACCTCTTGATTTACACTTTTTCGCATGTTAGTTGGTGAAGACGAGATCTTATGACAAGCTTATGATATTACACGTTTCATTGACGAGGCATTGAGTGTTTGCACATACACATTTTATGTATGTTTCACAAATAAAGCCGAGTGTATGTGAACATTGTGAGGTGTGTGAAGATTAGCATGTTAAGTCAATTGAAAGTGAACTCACGGCTTTTTGGTTATATCTATATACATATATTTGAATGTGCTTGTTTGTTTTGATTCAATTGATGTTGTCTTTCGAAAAACCGACTAACCGTATGTTTGTAGTCGTTTTAGTAGATAGTTTGTAAATTCTCGTTCTTGTTAGATTCTAGCTTTTATTTCATTTAAGTTTTAGCTTGCTTGAGGACAAGCAAGGTTCAAGTGTGGGGAGATTTGATATGCACCAATTTACACATATTTTAGTCCCCCATTTTATCCCCATTTTATGCATTTTCGGCCGTAAAACCGTTAATCGGATACTTAATCAGGTATACTTTTGTTTACAGGCCTAAAACAGCATGTCAAACAAGATGATAGTGAAAACGAGGACTTTCCGGATGAAACGAAAAAGCTGCGAACATTCTGTGAAGATTCTGACCTGGGCGTTTGGCACAGTCGTGCAATTAGTGGAACGACCGTGCGCATCCGACAATAAGGGTCTGCTCAGCAATGCACGCCTGTGCGATCAGGAGTGCAAGCCATTCCCGAAGTTGAACAACCGTGCGGATGGTTGCACCCCGTGCGGATCCGATGACTAGCACCAACCCGGAAAGGCACTGCCCGTTCAGATGTCCGTGCAACCCTTACCCGGAGATGCACGATCGTGCCACCAACGGAACGGTCGTGCGAGATCGAAGACTGGTCAAGATCTGATGATGTCATGCGGTATGGTGAACAGTAACTCCAATGATTCAAAAAGTGAACGGTCGTGCATTTTATTAGCACGACCATGCGATCGCAAAATGTTATAAAAACATGCAGAAACATTCTGTTCGGAACTCTGGACATTTTGGGAGCTCTTCAGGCGATTTTCAGGCTCCGGAGGCATATGCTTTCACCCGGATTCAAGCCACATTGTGCCGATTAGCTCCGTTATCATCCGGATTCTTAATCTAGTGCTTGTTTATGGTTTGATTCTCTAATCTTTCCATAGATTTGTTAATGTTTCAAGCATTTAGATTAATGTTTTATGTATTATTGTAAGCCTTTGGGCAAAAACACTACAATCCCTTGCTTAATTATAACCATTAGTATGTTAATTATGTTTGTAATGACACTTGGAAGTATTTTCTATGTTAATCTTTGATGATTAGTTTGCAACCTTGTTTATTGTTGTTGATTTCTTGATTATAAGTAATTTTGTTGGATGATTAGTATATGGTTAGTTGAGATAGTTGAAAGATGAAGCTTAATTAATCATGTATTAGTAGACTTTGAACATGCTTAACTTGTTTAACTTGTTTAAAATGTGTGCACCATGATACTAGAAATGGTTAGTGGTTTAATAAGAGGTAATTATTGTTAATCCAGAAAGCTTTCCTACGCGTAAGGGCCTTAACGGCTTAAATGGTGTTGTTATGAATTCTTGCCATGAATTATTAGCTTAGTTAGTAGTTTAGGCCAAAATTGCTATCTTGGTGAATTTATATGCAAGATTTGTAAAATGAACTCGGTTGTGATTTAATCTAGAATATGCTTGTCTCGGTGGTTGCATTGTATTTATCGATGTCACTTTCCTTGTTTAAGTGAGGTTAGAAAACTCCTAACGGATGACTAACTTATTTTTAGGGGATTTTCATAGACATTTATCAATTGCACGTTAAAGAACAATTTTAGGTGGTTAAAGTGTGTTTATCGTTTTCGCTTTCCGAATGATTGTCATGTTAGGATTCCCGAAAGGGATACTAATTGTCTTGAAAATGAAGAATTGACCAAATGTTTCTAGTGGCAAAACCAACTTAGTTTGCATGCTGTGGTTGTGTATAAAGCAAGGCTATTTATCTATTTTCTTATTTGGAGTCTATTATGTTTTATTAAATATTTGTTTATGCTTATTTTAGTTTTTATAAAATCAAACAACTTATCTTTCTTCTGTTAATTTAATGATAAAGGTCTAGTATTATTCCTCCGCCCACTTTCTTGTATCGATACTTGGTTCTTACCGATACTTTACTACATATATGACGGGGTACACTTGCCTCTTTCGTGTGTGTTTTGATGTTGAAGTATAAATCACTTTTATAAATTTAAAACCGAATCGTGTGTTATTTCATTATAAAAAAATTGTATATACGCGCACACGTCATCCTCCATTTTGACAACAGAAGGAGGGTGTATGTTAAGACGGTCAAAGCAATTCTGAAAATGGAAGAAGAGATACAGAGGCAAATCTTATCCACTGGCATCGCTCTAGACAACGAATGCCATGAAACGCATATGCTTATGAAAGCATTAACCAGCAAATTTGGACCAATCAAAGGAAATGTGAAGCCAGACCCTGTCATGACATCAGGGCGTTTTGATGATGAAACAGACATGCTGACAGTTACATACGACAGCGGAGAGGAGGAAGTCTACTGGCTAGAGAACATCATGACAAAGCAGCGACTGAGTTTCCTGGAAGAATTGCATAACGCCACTTGTACCAACACAGAAATAGACTCAAGATTGGAGTTAATGCAAGATATGTTCAGGTGGAGGCTTCAGAATCTTCAGGAACAAGAAGCTGATGAAGGTGAATGGGATGACATGGATGAAGATCAAGAAGAAGACTCTGAGGAGGAAGAAGATGACACAAGTGATGGATACTATTAAGATAAAGTAACTTCTGACGAAGGATTTTAAATTTTTTTTCTTCTTTTTTTTTCTTCTATGTAATCTTTTTTTTTTAAGATAATAATTAAATGATATATTTATATCTTTATTAGCAAAACGCCAAAATAATACTAAAAAATGGTTAACCCTAACAAAACGCAAAAAATAACAAAAAAAATTTTTCCTGCTTAATATTTTATTTACTCCGTTATTGTATTTTGACATGTGGGTCTGCATAAGGCCATTTAAAAAAAAGGCAAACTTAGAAGATGGGATGGCAAACTTATTATTATTATTATTATTATTATTATTATTATCATTTATTATAATAAAAAGTCCCGCCTAAATTACGCGCAAAAAAATCCCTATAAGAGAGGGGTCTATACACAATGAAATTAATCACACCCAGAAAAACACAAAAACGCCATATCCTCTAGAAACCACTCCCTTTAAAATGCCACAGATGTCAAAGCTTTCACTGAAATGGATCCTTTTTCTGAGGGGGTTAACTCAATAATATTTTGCTGAATGAGATGGACAAATATTCAAGAAAAAGAGACTAATGACAGTGATATGCCATCAGGTGAGCTTTGTTCTTGATGATTATTTGAATGGAATAAAGGGATCAACACAAGTGTAAAATGCTATTTTGGACTCCATTATTACAAATAGCATCAAGCAAGAGTTGATCTTTAATGACATGCCACCAAACAAGAATATCACACCAAAAAATAGGTTGCCACTAAGCAGCTTCTTCTAAAAAAACGGGGTTTATGAAGGAAAGTTGGCATCTAGCTAAAGTATTCACAAAAAGGTTCAAAACGCCAAAAACAAATTCAAGAAGGAAGAGGCTGAGGACATTGAAGATTCGGAAGAAAAATTAGATTATCATTTTGTATTATTTTTGTTTACATTTTATATTGTTTTGATATCAAGTTATATGTTGTTTTGTTATCCAATTCTCTATAAATAAAATACATTATTATATAAAACGCCAAAAACTACAAATATCAAAACGCTAGAAGTATGAAAACTGGGAGAACAGCTGCTGGCAAAGCACCTTGTTAAAAGGATATTAAACGCTAAAAAAATCACTAAACGCCAAAAAAAATTGTTCTTATTGTAATCTTATGCAAATTTTAATGACTCGTAGTGAATTATTATACAAAACGCCAAAAAGCCAAAAAATTAACCAGAAAACGCTATAACACCAAAAAATTATATATGGGACACAAAAACAATTAATTAAACGCCAAAAAGTTTAATAAATACAATTAACGCAAAAAAAAAAAAAAAAACTTGGACGCCATAAAATATTATACCACGTTGGGAAAATAAAAGAAGAATGAAAAGACAAAAAAGCCCCTCCGCCCTTCTCTATGCCGCGGGACACGTGTTGGGCCAGGATGCGTTCTTTCCGTTCTCACACTTTTGAGCGTTTTCTCCTGATCCCGTTTCTATATCTATATGTGTGTGTGTGTGTGACTTGAAAAAAAAATTTAAGATAATCCTATAGCTACTGATGCCTACTAGTATTGTATTTTAATTTCCAGTTATGATTTGTACTAGACGCATAAATATATAAAATAGAGTAAAGGTCGCAATGTCCGACGATTTTGGATCAATATGCTTGTTATGTGATTGTTTGCATTGGATATTGTTTTGCGATATTAATACTTGGTAAATGTTTATAATCCAGATGGCCGACGCAACAAATTAGGAAAACCAGAATAATGATAATCAAATAAATAACAGTGAAATTCGACACATTGTAACCCAAGGAATTAGAGATGCTATGCCATATAGCATCCAACATGTTAAAGAAGCAGAAAATAATAACAGTGATAGTGGAAGTAAGCGAACCTATACTGAACCTAGTCACAGCGTGAACAATGGACCCTTTCTTCAAATGCCAATTCTAAAAAGAAGAAGAACCATGTCTTATGGTTGTTCTTACAAAGAATTCTGGTCCTGCAAACCAATAGAATTCTCTGGCAATGAAGGGGCCATACGACAGAGGGTTGACGGGGTTTGTGGCGGAGGAGACGACAGAGACGGCGGAGACGGTGGAAATTGGGGAGTCGATGATGATGTTCAGTCTTCATCTTCAGAGATTTCAGACGTTCATGACTTCATGTTCTTCAATCTTCACCCGTGGTTTTCTATTTCAAACCTAATGACCCTTAGTGACCCGTAGTGATAATTTAATTGACCTAATTTAACCCATGAATAAAAGCTTCTACTTTTTAAGTGACCCACTTTGACCCCCTTGTCTAATTTATTTGACCCAAAACAACCTATTGTAGTTTTTAAATGGTTAAAATTGACCCATATGATAGTTTTTGGGTCAGAATTACCCCCTCTAGCTAGGACGTCACATGTCGGCTAATACACAAGAAAGGGGCTTGAACCTCAAGCCTCACTATAAGAGCATCTACACAGATCAAGAAGCCTACTAAGGAGCTGCTAAATCGTCAACCACCAAACCTCACGCCTCCAAAGCGACCCTTAAAAAAAGGCCGCACAACCTCATGAACCTAGAAATAAATATATGTATCATGGTTTAAATATGTCTAAGTTAGAGTTGATATATATGACATGAATAAATATACAAGTTGTATTTAGGTTCATTAGTTTCAAATGCGAGCTCAGCAAGATGATTTTAAATGAGTCTGGATTAGGGCTGTTCATGAACCGAACCGAGCCGAGCTAGGGCAAAACTTGGGCTCAGCTCGAATATAAACCGAGCTGGCTCAGCTCGGCTCGAATTTGTAACCAAGCTGGAAATCAAACCTCGTGCTCGGCTTGGTTTTAAACCAAGCTGGCTTGGCTTGGCTTGGCTTGGTTTGGCTCGATTTTGAAAAGAAAAATCAATATATGGCTTTCAAAATTCAGTAATCTAAAACACTATTCAATAATTTAAAATAACATATCCAAAATAAGCTCAGTCTAATACATTACAAGCCAAATTCAAGTTTAACAACACAAAATACGTTCTTAATTACAACGAAATACAATATAAGTTCATTAGCATGATAATCTACTTTTAAATGTGATATACATATCAAATTACACTCCTAATCACATGTAAATAATAATTAGTTTTTGTGATATATTATAATGCATATAAAAATAAAATATATTAAAAGTAAAATAATCCGAGCTAAGCCCAGCCGAGCTGGTGTACGAGCCAAACCGGCTCGTTACGAGCTGAGCCGAGCTAGACTCACTTTCTAACCGAGCCGGCTCGGCTCACTTTCAAACCGAGCCGGCTCGGCTCACTTTCAAACCGAGCCGGCTCGGCTCACTTTCAAACCGAGCCACATCGAGCAAGCTTTTTCCGAGCTAAATCCGAGCGAGTTTCGAGCGAGCTCCAAGACACGAGCTTTTTGGACAGCCCTAGTCTGGATTAATTCTGTATTCTATTTTTAAGGAAACTCATCTACTAGTTAGGATCTAAAGTGCTGATGTTGTCACACATTATCAATTCTACATGATAATATTAACATTTCATTGGTCACTTCTAGCAAATAACAAAAAAGCAAATTGAAAATAGCATTTTGTTTGCTTCTAGTTGAACAGCTGTAGTAGCTTGTTTATATCCTTGCGCCCTACTTGTTACGTCACGACTTGACTGACTTCAAGTAATATGCAAAGCCTCATAAATAAATTTAAAAAAAAATAGAATAAAATCTGGTCGAGTATCATTTACTGGAAGAAGTTTCACAACTATATATAGATATATATTGCTAATAGAGTAATTTGAGGTGAAAGAAAGATCTCGACATGGGAAACAAGGTTGTTCTTATGTTGATTTCGTCCCTCTTAATCATCTCATCCTCAAGTAAGTATAAATATCCATACAAACACACATACATACATACATTTTCTTATTAATCTTTATTACATTTATGCATGTAAAATAGTGGTCTTTGCAGACGGGGACAAATCGCCATTTTATCGAGGAGCATTTGGAACCCAATCGACTCTTCCACCGAAGAACACGGGTGCACACGCACCGATAACACCTGACGGCCCGTCTACTGAAAAAGCGTCTACCACCGATAATACATGGTTTGCAAATATGCAAGAATATATGAGCAGGATGCAAGAATATATGAACAGGATGCAAGAATATAATAACGTGATGCAAGCAAATCAAGAATATATGAACAGGATGCAAGTAAATCAAGAATATATGAACCGGATGCAGGAATATATGAACAGGATGCAAGCAAATCAAGAATATATGAACCGGATGCAAGCAAATCAAGGATATATGAACAGGATGCAAGAATATAATAGCATGATGCAAGCAAATCAAGAATTTATGAACAGGATGCAAGAATATAAGAGCAGGATGCAAGCAAATCAAGAATATATGAACAGGATGCAAGCAAATATGACAAGGGTAACAGTGGAAGAACCACCAGCATCTCCAGCTCCTAGTGCACCAGAAGATAAGACTGTACCAGACATTGAACAACCACCACCACCACCATTCACCTAGGATAAAGCGTTAAGCAATAAGCATAGACGGTGTTTAATTATCTGTAGTATAGGGACTGATATATCGGTCTTAAAAAGTTGATCCTTTGAGCCTATCTTGATTACATCTTTCGATTTCTTGCATGCTCTTTTATACAAACTAGTAATAAGGCGCGGGTACTTCGCAAGTATCGAACGGATTAGTCCAAGCATTATGTGATGTGTTAATCATATGAAAACGCACGTTTTGACATATCCGATTGAACTCAATGTATCCAAGATATTCACCAGTGTCACGCGTTGTGACGGCAACATCACGTTTGTGACTTCTTTGCACGTGTTACGATGATGATATTATTGTGTGGTGCACACGTGTGACATGACACATTTTTTACTTTGTCACACACGTTACGTTAGTGACACTAACGTGGTTAGGCATATATGAAAAGTGTATAATGTCTAACATGTTGCGGTGTATATCGTAAAAGTATTTTAAAGAAAAGAAATGAAGTGTTGGAGAAAATGCGGTGTGAAGTTATTAAGTAGAAATAAATGGAGGGTCAAAGTTTTTAAATACCAAAAATTAGATTTCATTGTGTCACTTACCAAAAGATTGGAGTTGGACGTGCAAAGCCTATAAACTTGACGATCAGAAAAGAAAAGTTAGGTTTACCGAACTTTTCTTATAAGATTATGCTAGTAACATGCCTCGTGGGTTGCGGCAATAGATTACAGTGTAAAATAAACTTGAGTAAAACCATCGAATTGTAGATAAGAAACACTCGTAATGAAGTGCAGAGAAAAAAACCTTCGCAAATTACATAAAGTTATGTCGTAAGTTAAACTCGAGTAAAACCATAACCAATTTAAATGTACCAAATTTATTATAATTGTCTCTCGTAAACTTAATTGTCACATCATTTGCCACACAAACACTATTTTAATAAATATAGCATAAAGAACGTTAAATTACTACTTAAATTTTGTTTAAGTCATTCTGTTTAATATAAACGATGAGTACGCAACTTCAAACTTTGGTGGAATTTGAGAATATAGCGCAAATTTTCTTTAAATATAATAAAAATAATTTCATAGCAAAGGAAAAACGAACATAAAATTTAGTTTTTTTTTCTAGCATCGTGCACATAAATTTCAAAATTAGAAGATTGAAAATAAAAAAAATGAATTTCAAAATTAAATCAGATATCTAGTTATATACTTATATTCCATCGATTTTGCAAAAGTTTAACCCTATTTCACCCACCCACGTTTTCTTTGAAACAAAACTCTCGATCTATTATTTGTAGTCTGTTCTATCTAATATTTCACTTTCATAATGAAATATTTTGAGTTAATTGCCCGAATGGTTCCTATGGTTTCACGTTTTTTCACTGTTAGTCCCCACCTTTTTGAAATAGCAGGTATGCTCCTTATAGTTTGTCATTTTGTTACTCGGATAGTCCCCTGACATTTACTCAGGGGACTATCCGAGTAACAAAATGCAAACCATAGGGAGCATACTTGTTATTTCCAAACTAACTGACATCTACTCAGTGGACTATCCGAGTAACAAAATAAGAAACCATAGGGAGCATACCTGCTATTTTCAAAAGGTGGGGACTAAAAGTGAAGAAACGTGAAACCACAGGGGACCATCTGGGCAATTAACTCAAATATTTTTTAATGATATATTCTAGAAAATTATAGAAATATTATATAAAATAAAAAACTTAATCTGAATCTAAACTTATTAAATATTAAGGCATATATATGTGATAAAGGGTATTAATAGTTGAAATTAAGATAATAATTTCTGGATCACAAAACAAATAATAGAAATATTCAACCATAAGAAAAACGGTAAAAAGGTAAATAATAATATAATATTAAATTAAATAAAGTGAATGAAATGGTACGGATGTAACACAGATGCCTACCTTTTGATTCAGCTTCTTAGGTTTTTAAATATAATAATGATCGTCTCTTTCATCTATCTTTTTATTAGAGGGTGCCGACCGGAAAACCATTCATTTTTCTCTCTTACTCTCCTATATTCTCTCCTTTCGTTTCAGTTTAACTGCTCCATAAGAAATAATTTAGAGGGTCAAAATTTAAGGAATCATCTATGAATGCCTAGATTAGCAAAAAATATTGTCTTCGTCGGAGGATCGTCGGAGAGTCACGGGCCTCTTATGTTTTTGGCCCCGAGCCGGCACCCACCCCGCACTTGCTCATGGCCGGCTCGGAAACCTATGTTTACCACGTCTGTAATCATCGCGTCATCGTCTCCGACGAGGACCTACCATCTTCTCCCGGAACAATCACCACCACCTCCCCCGAAGCCAGACGCAATGGGTTGCGAGGGTGACGTCGCCGCCAAAGAAGACCGCCAGAAACGGAAGCCCTCGTCTATCTCTTTTTCTTTCTGTTGTGCGTCCTCGTGTTGTACCGTGTGCTTCCTTTATTGTGTATGATATTCTTGTGCATCCTGATCTTGTACACTGTGCAATCTTGCACATCAAAGGACATAACTGTAATTTGAGTCGGGATGTCGGTGGCAATGGCCACCGACTTTTTGTTTTAAGAGACAGTATAATATAATATAATCTATACATACCCACTACTTTTGGAATACAGTTATTACTACAGTTACCACACATTCTCCCAGCTTCACCATCGCCACACCATCAATACCACCGCCGGATTGGAAAATCAGAGCACACAAGTCTCTGATTTACTCTGCAAATCACCGACACAATATAAGTTGTTATTTAGAGTCGCTGGCGTTGCTACTTTCTTTCCTACTGCCGCTGTTGACTCATTCCTAATTCATTAAATCATTAGTGTCGCCGTAGCTTGATTATCGATTAAGGTCTTTTATTCTTCTTGTAAACTATATGATAGCTGAAGCATGCCGGTGTTCTTGTAACACAAAACTTCTGCAGACATTTGTAGCAGAAGAGGTGGACCAAACCTCTACAGTCCGCAATAAGAAGACTATTTTTTTTAACTTCTCTACAAGAACAATCGATTCACTCAAAACAACAAGAACAAATTTTTTTGTATAATCAAATATCATGCCACTCCTCAAATCAAACAATAGTACAAAAACATCAATACAGATCAAACAAAATTTCAAATATATTGCAAATCAAACTGAAATTATTCAAAAAATACATCATGAATCCAGCCGATTTGTTGGATATTTGGACTGCTCTTCTAGTTTGAGATGGATTACCAATCAATTTGGGGGATGATTGTTCCTTCATCTTCCCTAAGAATGAACATACCAGGTGGTTGTCAAGGCAGCAGCGACGGAGGCAGCAGGTGGTTGTTGTGTGGGGTCGACGAGGCAGCAGCGACGAAGGCAGCAGGTGGTTGTGTGGGGTCGACGAGGGCAGCGGCTTGGAGGAAGCAGGTGGTTGTCGGAGGAGGTGGCGGAGGAGGTGGAGGTGACAGCTGGGAGGAGGAGAGGGGTGGAGGAGATGTGCTAGGGTTTTGATAAGAGATGTTTGTGTTGTGAGAAAGAAGAATAGGTTAGAAGGGTTGGAAAAGGTGGGAAGACATTGGACAATGTCTGTGTGGGGAAGAGGACGCACAGAGTTTAAAGACATTTATTAATGAAATGTCTTCTAAAAAACAAATAGTCTACAGAGCTAAACGTCTACGCGTGGTTTGCGCGGCGCAGACATAAGAAGCCAAAAGAGTTTTTTTTGAAAAAAAAAAAAACACCACCTTAGAGAAACCAATTTGAAGGATCTCTAGCGAGCAATAGTATAACACTCTAAATTAAACTGACACTCTCCCAAATATTTTTCCGACACCCTAATATATTTTAAACTATCCCAATATGTCCTAAAATACACCCCATACGTGAAAACGGGCCCCGAATACCTTAAATATTATTAAAAATAATCAAAAATAAATTTTTGGGTTTTGTCACGGCCCGGGTAGACCCCTTAGGGATCTTACGCGGGCCGCTAGAGATCAAAAGTGTGCCGCAGCCCGGTGCTGACACGTGTCCGACTCGTGTTAAACCTATATGCTGACCCGGATCAGCTACGCTGTTGACGAGCATTGACGCGGGCCGCGTAGGCCTTTGTCTACCCTTACGCGGGCCGCGAGAAAGTCAGGTTTCAGCACTATAAGTAGCATGCAGTGGCCTTCAGTCCCAAATCGCACCAAACTTTCTTTCTTTCTCTCAATATTACGTAGTGTACACTATACTCGGGTATTATACCCCCTAAATAGCGAAGTTCTGCTCCATTGTAAGTATCATAACCCCTGGATACGTATTAGATACTCTGCCCGATTGATCTAGGGTTCCGTAACGGCTATCGTGGTTCTGCTCAACGTAGTCATTGGAATGCCGTCTCAGGGAGGGTATTACTAATGTTAAAATGGGTTATTATACTAACACGTGTGCATTTGTGTAAATTATAGATTGTCACCAGGAAACCTTAAAGGATAATCTAAGACATCAATGTGAGTAATCTCCTTTTTGTTAACTGTTTTTACAAAACCTCACACAATTAATTATACATCAAGTAGTTATTGAGTATTTGTAAGGATACAATTATCGTTGGTATGTTGGGGTTTTGTATACAAAATTAGTTACTGCCTTGCGAGGAGTAACTTTTCACAACTCGGGTTGACAGTACCGTGGGTGATAATTAGTATGACTTGGAAACAAATGTAATTGCGAGATAGCCCTCAATACTGTACAATGGTTTTTATTTAAACTTGATTAAACTGGGATTCACTCACCAGTATTTCCCACTGACAAATGTTTTTAAAACGCGTTTCAGGTAACAAATTGTGAAAGCCAAATAGAAGCCAGCTGGACAGCACTGAAGGCTTGGAAAAGTGGCAATAAAGTTACCTAAAAAAATCAATAGATGTTTTTAATAAATAAAAATAGGATTCTTTCCTATGAAAATGTGTGTACTGAAAACTTGGGTTTTACCCCATGTATTCAATATTATGAAAGTGTGGTATTTTACTCTAATAAAATATTTCCTAACTACGGTCCTGATGTAAACTCTGCTGCCAAAATTAGACAATACACGATTGTCACGGCCCCAGCCCCGGTTTGACCCGGTCCAGGAGCCGCGGGATGGGAACCCGTGGTAATTATTAATTGAGTTGACAGCGGAAGATTTTACAGGATCTTTTTAAACTTGAAATGCCCGATTATTTTATTTCATAATTCGGGATAAACCCCTGTAATTTTTTTTTACAATAGAGGAATTTCACAAGGAAATTCCCTGATTTACAAAACATGTTTATTTATTTAATTGAGCCACTACTTCAAGCTTTGTTAGTGCTCCGTAGCACTTTTCCTTGGTTTACAGTAGTCACCTGAAACATGTTTTGAAAATATTTTATCAGCGGGGAAATACTGGTGAATCATTCATTTTGATAAAACGACGCATAGTTATAAATTACCGCATAAGGGCGATTACAATGGCTTCTATCTTATTTTTATTTGGCGCCATGTCACCTCCTGGTGACGATGGTCATACCACTATTGGGACTTTCCCCAAGTAGTGATGATTATCACTGTTAGGATTTATTAGCCTAACTGTGAGAAATTAGTAATGTGCACAATACCCCACTAGCCAGTGATTCAAGATAACCACGACTTAATCCCTGTAATTATAACTTTTGAAAATACTTTGGAGTATTGTAAAATATAATTGATAAAAAGAGAATGACTCACTTTGCAGATTTATACGGGCATAGTTTAGCCTACTGATTAGCCTTGTAACCTAATTTAAATAACAATGCACACGAACTAGGTTAGTAACTAATACAACATTTACGATAACTCACGAGATTAAAACCCTCACAATGAATGACAAAGTGCAATACTTAAACATCCATCGAATTCACGACGAATGACAAAGTATGGCCCTAATGTGGGCAGCACTTAAAAATCCATTGGTTAGTTTCAATCGATCGGACGTTGAATCGTAGCAGCGATCGAGTTAATACCCTGTATCGTAGCAGCGCCTTGCTATATTAAAATTCGATTTTGAGCAGTGAGATTTCGTTTTTGTGAAAAGATTTCGACACCAGTGAACTGCTCGTAGCCTGCCCTATTTATAGCTGAAATTTGGGTCTCACGCGGCCCACGTGAACCTTAGGCCGACCCTTACGCGGCCCACGTAGCCACCTAGTCTACGTGTAGGGTTGCTGGGTCACGAGTAGGGTTGCCAGGTGGATGCCACGTGGATCGGAACGCTTATCCGGTCAAATGTCGAGTTGACGCGGCCCGCGTAAGGGTTCGCTTTTCCTTTACGCTTCCAGCAAGAGGACCAAAAATATGATTTTCTTGGTTTTTGATATGGATTAGGGTTTCAGGGGTCCGGGTTTTCACTTACGGGTCGTTTTGGGATATTTTTGAGGGTCCTTACATCCTCCCCACCTTATTTAAAATCTCGTCCTCGAGATTTACTTAAATAAGTGAGGATACTTTCGCTTCATCTCCGATTCCAACTCCCAAGTGTATTCGGGCCGTTTTTGGAATCCCATTTGACTTTGACTAGTACCAATATTTTGTGCTTGAGAAACTTGATCTTTTTGTCTTCTATTCGAAGTGGTTTCTCTACGAACTTTAACTTTTCATTTACCTCTACATCTTGAAGAGGTACTACCAGAGATTCGTCTGATAGACATTTCTTGGGATTGGATACATGAAACACGTCATGTACTCCAGCTAATTCCTCTGGTAGTTGTAAGCGATAGGCAACTGGTCATATTCGCTGTACTACTAAGAATGGTCCTACATACCTTGGACTTAGCTTTCCTTTCTTACCGAACCGAACTACTCCTTTCCAAGGAGAAACTTTCAAGAGTACCTTGTCTCCCACTTGGAATTCTAGTGGCTTGCGTCGATTATCGGCATAACTCTTCTGGCGATCTCGAGCCGTTTTCAGTCTTTCCTTGATTTGAGTAATCTTGTCGGTAGTTTCTTGCACTATTTCAGGACCTGATCATTGACTTTCTCCTATTTCTGCCCAGCAAACTGGAGTTCTGCATTTTCGTCTATAGAGTGCTTCGAATGGGGCAGCTTCTATGCTTGAATGATAACTATTATTATGGGAGAATTCAATTAATGGTAGGTGGTCATCCCAATTTCCACCAAAATCTATCACACATGCCCGGAGCATGTCCTCCAGGGTTTGGATCGTCCTTTCACTTTTTCCGTCGGTCTGAGGGTGATATGCATTGCTTAGATTTAATCGGGTTCCCATTGCTTCCTGGAAACTTGTCTAGAAATGGGAAGTGAAACGACTATCTCTATCCGATACAATGGAGAGCGGAACTCCATGTAAGGATACGACTTCGTCTACGTACAATTTGGCTAACCTTTCCATGCTAAAGGTTTCTTTCATGGGTAGAAAATGAGCTGATTTGGTTAATCGATCCACAATTACCCAAATCGCATCACTACCCTTTCTGGTTTTGGGCAACTTAGTAACAAAATCCATAGTTATAAGTTCCCATTTCCATACCGGCATTTCTAATTGTTGTAGTAGACCTGAGGGTTTCTGGTGTTCTACCTTAACTTGTGAACAAGTAAGACATTTAGAAACATATCTAGCTATGTCCTTTTTCATTCCTATCCACCAGAAATTATTCTTTAAATCTTGGTACATCTTATTGTTAACAGGATGCATGGTATACCTAGATTTATGGGTCTCCTCTAAAATCTTATTTCTTAATTCTCCTTGCTTAGGTACCCAAATCCTTTTCTTGTGGAATCACCAAATTCCATCACTCCCTTGCTCTAATTCTTTTACTCGTCCCTTCATTCTTTCAGCATCATCCTTGATTGCTGTTTCCTGAATATTTTTCAGTTGTTCCATTAAATCTAATTGTAGATTTAATCTAAGGGCACGAACTCGCCGTTGTTTCTCATGATACTTACGACTTAAGGCATCTTCAACTACATTGGCCTTTCCTTCGTGATATTGAATATCACAGTCGTAATCACTTAAAATATCCATCCATCTTCTTTGCATCATGTTTAATTCTTTTTTCCCAAATATGTATCTTAAACTCTTATGATCTGTATAGACAGTAAACTTACTTCCATACAGATAATGTCTCCAAATTTTAAGGGCAAAAATTATGGCTCCTAATTCTAAATCATGAGTCGTATAGTTTTCCTCGTGCTTTTTCAATTGTCTTGAGGCATACGCAATTACCTTTTTGCGTTGCATTAGCACACATCCTAATCCTAACTTAGAAGCATCGCAGTAAACTTCAAAATCCTCTGTTCCCTCTGGCAAGGCTATAATTGGGGCATTTGTTAACTTTTGCTTCAAAATCCTAAAAGCTTCTTCTTGCCTAAGTCCCCATTCAAACTTAGCTGCTTTACAGGTTAGCTTAGTTAATGGCACTGCTATTTTGGAAAAATCCTTAATGAATCGTCTATAATATCCTGCTAACCCTAGAAAGCTTCTAATTTCCATAGCTGATTGCGGGACTTTCCATTTGGTGATCACTTCTATTTTAGCAGGATCTACGTGAATGCCTTCGTGATTCACCATGTGTCCTAAAAATTGTACCTCCTGTAGCCAAAATTCGCACTTTGAGAATTTGGCGTAAAGCTTCTCCTTTCTTAACAAAGTTAAGAGTGCATGCAAGTGCTGTCAGTGCTCATCCTTGCTTTTGGAATAAATAAGTATATCGTCGAGGAAGACAATTTCAAATTTATCCAAATACGGTTTACAGATCCTATTCATCATGTCCATAAATGCTGCTGGAGCATTTGTTAGTCTGAAGGGCATGACTGTAAACTCATAGTGATCATACCTAGTTCTGAAAGCAGTTTTAGGTATGTCTTCTTCTTGTACCTTCAACTAATGGTATCCGGAGCGTAAATCGATCTTAGAAAAATACCTAGCCCCTTGCAATTGATCAAAAAGATCATCAATGCTAGGTAATGGGTATCGATTCTTAATTGTAACCTTATTTAATTCCCTATAATCGATACACATTCGCATTGACCCATCTTTCTTTTTCACAAACAACACTGGAGCTCCCCACGGGGATGAACTAGGTTGTATGAATCCTTTACTTAATAATTCATCTAATTGCTTTTTCAATTCTAGCATTTCGGTGGGTGCTAACCGATAAGGTGCCTTAGCTATCGGTGTAGTTCCAGGAATTAGATGAATTCTAAATTCGACTTCCCTATTGAGTGGTAATCCAGGTAGTTCTTCCGGAAAGACATCCGGGTATTCTGCTACTACCGGAATTTCTTTAATTTCTTTACCATTTGTGTTAATGATTAGTGAAATCATATACACCATTTCTTGTTTTCTTGAATAACTGGCCAACTTCATTACTGAAATGAATTTCAGTGGCTTATCTCCCCTAATCATCACTAACTCTCCCGTGGGTGTATGAATTTCTATGGAGTTTTTATCACAAAGAATTCGAGCATGGTTAGCTACTAACCAATCCATTCCTAACACAATATCGAATCCGGCTAATTTCATGGGTAACAGGTTTGCAGAAATTTTATGGCCTAAGAGTTCTATTTTTCCTTCTCGCAAAACCTTATCTATGGTAACAGAATTCCCATCTGTCGTTTCGACTGTAAAAATCTGCCTAAGGTTGGTTAAGGGTAAGTTAAGAGCTTGGAAGAATGAAGTATTTATAAAACTTTGGTTTGCACCAGAGTCAAATAATACTTTTTCATAAATGTCGTGAACTAGGAACGTACCAGCTATTACGTCAGGAATTAGCTCTGCTTCCTGAGTAGTCAACTGGAAGGCTCTTACGTTACTCTTGGTAGTTTCTTCTGCAGGTTTGGTTTTGTTATCAGCTGGTTTGGCAAATTTCTGGCAGTCTGGCCTGAAATGTCCAGCTTCTCCGCAGTTGTAGCAGATTGTTGCTTTCTTCTTCCTGCAATTTTCTTCTTGATGCCCCGGAATTTTGCAGAAACTGCAATATCCTTTGCATCTTCCAAAATGCTTTCTTTTGCAGGCATTGCAAAATGGAACAGTGAAAGATTGCCCGGTTCCCTTTTTCTTGAAATTAGTACGGTTACCCACACGGAATCCCTGGGTAATCTTTTGGGCTACTTCCTTTTTCCGGTTTTCTTCTCGCGTACGTACTAGTCCGTCAGTTAGGGTGTTAGCTAATTCTACAGCATCGTCAATAGTGCGAGGTCTTGCAGCTTTAACGATATCACGGATTTCGCCAATCAATCCCCAAATATAGCGAGAAATAAGTACCGGTTCTTGCGAAGCCAGGGAATTCTAGCATATTCGAAGAATGTCGAAGTATACCCTCGACAATCTACATCCACCATCCGGTGGTTTAGAAATTTATTCTTCATTTGTTCTTTCTCATACTCGAGACATAATTTTCTTTCCACCAGTCGCTTAAATTCTTCCCAACTCATGGCATAGGCTACATCGCTTCCCTTGGCTTGAAGTACCGTATTCCACCATTCTAGCGCCCCTTCTTTGAAAAGATGCCACGCGTACATGACCTTGTCTTCTTCAGTACATTTACTTATTTTAATCACCGCCTCGGTTTTCTCTAACCAACGTAGTGCAGCATTCGCCCCTTCGTTACCTGCAAATTCAACTGGTTTGCAGGCAAGAAACTCCTTGTAAGTGCAACCAGGCGTTGCAGCTTTCATTTTCTTAAGGAGTGGAGCTTGCATTCCATCGTTGTCGTTATTAGTATGGTTGCCGCCTCTGTTTACACTATTACTGAAATTTTCACCGCGTGTACGTTTGCTAGGAATAATTTGTTGAAGTTCAATTGGATTTCGGGCAGCAGCAAGAATTGCTGGAATAGCATTGGCTATTCCCTGAGCAACGATATTCTCGATATCTTGCCTATTCAGAAATTGATCTTCATTGTTTTGTTCAGAATGATTAACTTCATTAACGGGTATAGCCAAAATAATTAATAATCAACATAACAAAACAGAAAATAATTAATAATCAACATAACAAAACAATTGCACATAATTACGTTAACAAGTATAGCCAAAATTGTCGATTTTTCGACGTTCGATATTTTATATATTATAATAGGCATCCGTACACACTGGTTATCTTACAAAATTTTTATTTTTAAGTTATTTCATACGATTATATTTTGATTATTATATTATTATTAAACACATGCTTCCACCATCCCATGCTATCCCATCAGCTTGTATTTTTAGTAACGACGTTCTCTCTCGTCGTACTTCCAGGAGATCTGTTCTCCCACCTCTCAGATTCGATTTCCTGCATCCATCAGCTCCTCGCCAAAATGGCGGAGTTCAGCCAGGTTCTCATTGCTCATCGGTGGGTTTGGTGCAGGCTCGGGGTCAAACTGAGGGAGAAAGGTATAAGGGTTGTTTAAAAGATTCTGGAGTTGCCAATCGTTGGTCCACCATTCTTCCATTTCTCCTAGAGGTCGGGTATTGACAAGGGGATCTGGGATGGCTGGTTCCAAGTTTACTGGAAGTTGGGTTTCGGCAGGATAAGTGAAAAGGGTTTCATTGACAGGCTTAAGGATATCACAACTTGCTAGTATTTAATTTAGTTCCTCTTGCAACAACATTTCCTCGGCTTGCTTGGTGCTTTCTCCAATTTCTATTCTTTTCCCTTTATCCATTGGGTCCTCCGTCTTAGCAACTTTCCTAGTTACTGGTTTCCTTCTGCGTACACGACTCCAACCCACAATTCTTCTTCTCTTCTTTGGCTTGGGTTTCTCCGGAGGTTGAGCTTGAAATTCCATAGGTTCCTCAATGTCAGCACAATAACCAGTAAAGTCGTTGGAAACTTCCACATTAACAGAATAGAGATTGAGATTCTGAAGAGCTTCAGATAACTCATTCATGCTGTTTTAGCAGATATGAAGAAACACACAAAATTCTAGGTTAAAATTTTGTAAATTGAGTAATCACAGAAAGAAATCTAATATAAATAGATTGATTAAAACAAAATATTGCGATTTATATATATATATATATATATATATATATATTACAAAATACAGCTGAAATTTAAAAACATATTAGGGGATAATTTATTTCAGTCTATCTTTTCTTACTAAGTTGTTTATTTAACGAGCAAAGTTTCTAGCTTATAGATGATATGGGTACTGGTACTAGTTTGGCGATTCAACTAGAGGTTAGCATTTACTGCTGTAGTAGCTAACATATAGAGATCTGCCCATTGTTCGTCTAATTCATCTTCCCATGGTGGGTTATTGCTTATATCCTGAGTTTTCTTATTACTCATTATTCCTTTTGGTTGTGACTTCTTTATTTTCTCTTGGCTTTTTCTAATAATCCAACTTCTTTTATTAGGGGTAAGTGGTTTCTCAAACTGTGCCTTACGGACAAATATTCCTTCCTCAGTATTTGCTGAGCATTTCAAGGAATTTGATTGAGATGAAGTTCCCTTATCTTTTGGTGAACTATCTAATTGACGAAAAATGTCCGAAAGTCTTTGCTTACCCATACTGTAACTAACAAGTAGTCAGTTAATAAAACACGTAATCACAAGATGGCAATCAGTAAAATTAAGTATTTCTAAATACTTAATTGGCTTAAATCAGTGGCTCTGATACCACCTCTTCATGTCACGGCCCCAGCCCCGGTTTGACCCGGTCCAGGAACCGCGGGACAGGAACCCGTGGTAATTATTAATTGAGTTGACAGCGGAAGATTTTACAGGATCTTTTTAAAATTGAAATGCCCGATTATTTTATTTCATAATTCGGGATAAACCCCCATAATTTTTTTACAATAGAGGAATTTCACAAGGAAATTCCCTGATTTACAAAACATGTTTATTCATTTAATTGAGCCACTACTTCAAGCTTTGTTAGTGCTCCGTAGCACTTTTCCTTGGTTCACAGTAGTCACCTGAAACATGTTTTGAAAATATTTTGTCAGCGGGGAAATACTGGTGAATCATTCATTTTGATAAAACGACGCATAGTTATAAATTACAGCATAAGAGCGATTACAATGGCTTCTATCTTATTTTTATCTGGCACCGTGTCACCTCCTGGTGACGATGGTCATACCACTATTGGATCTTTCCCCAAGTAGTGATGATTATCACTGTTAGGATTTATTAGCCTAACTGTGAGAAATTAGTAATGTGCATAATACCCCACTAGCCAGTGATTCAAGATAACCACGACTTAATCCCTGTAATTATAACTTTTGAAAATACTTTGGAGTATTGTAAAATATAATTGATAAAAAGAGAATGACTCACTTTGCAGATTTATACGGGCAGAGCTTAGCCTACTGATTAGCCTTGTAACCTAATTTAAATAACAATGCACACGAACTAGGCCAGTAACTAATACCGCATTTACGATAACTCACGAGATTAAAACTCTCACAACGAATGACAAAGTGCAATACTTAAACATCCATCGAATTCACGACGAATGACAAAGTATGGCCCTAATGTGGGAAGCACTTAAACATCCATTGGATAGTTTCAATCGATCGGACATTGAATCGTAGCAGCGATCGAGTTAATACCCTGTATGGTAGCAGCGCCTTGCTATATTAAAATTCGATTTTGAGCAGTGAGATTTCGTTTTTTGTGAAAAGATTTCGACACCAGTGAACTGCTCGTAGCCTGCCCTATTTATAGCTGAAATTTGGGTCTCACGCTGCCCGCGTGAACCTTAGGCCGACCCTTACGCGGCCCGCGTAGCCACCTAGTCTACGTGTAGGGTTGCTGGGTTACGAGTAGGGTTGCCAGGTGGATGCCACATGGATCGAAACACTTATCTGGTCAAATGTCGAGTTGACGCGGCCCGCGTAAGGGTTCGCTTATCCTTTACGCGGCCCGCGAGAGGACCAAAAATATGATTTTCTTGGTTTTTGATATGGATTAGGGTTTCAGGGGTCCGGGTTTTCACTTACGGGTCGTTTTGGGATATTTTTGAGGGTCCTTACAGCGATACCACCGAAACTGGCTTGCGGCCGCCCGTTCCTGTATTCGTATAGGGGGACGGGGGTTGCGACAGAAGGTGATTTCAGAGCCAAGCCACTGATTCAGCCACATAAGTGTTCTGCTGAAATCAAAATTTAGTCTGTTAGGAAATAAATTATGGAAACATGTGCATAATTGTATTTTATTGCTATGTGTTATTTGACTATTTGTTAGTTACAGTATGAGCGACCAAGGACCATCTGACGCGTACCGTCAATTGTCTTGTTCGCCTAGAAGCGAAGGTGCCTCTTCTCAGCCTGCCCTCTCAGGGTACTCTGCTGATACGGAAGAAGGAATATTCATGTTTAACGCTCAGTCTGAAGAGCCATTCCCTCAGAAAAAGAGAGGATGGTTTAGTCGAGGGGCACACGAGCGTAGGAAGCATATGAAAAAGTTACAAGACCAGAGAGCACTAGCAGCAGCAGCTAAAAGAGAAACCGATGCCTTTGCCCAGGATATGATTAAAAGGGGTATAGCCAACATCCACATCTTAGCAACCACTGCAGGTGACCCTAATCTGGAACAAATGATAGCACCCCAACCACAATCACCAATTCCTGACCAACCAATGGAAATAGAAAACCCTGAAAATCAAGTAGAAATGTATGATTTTAATCCGGAGGAAATACCTAGGGTACCCGCGCCAAATCCCTTAAACCAAAATTACGACCCATGGTGGGATGACAATAGGGACTATGTGCAACGTTACCCGATACACGAAGACATAACCATGCCGAACCTAGGAGCCTACCCAGGGTTAGATCCTTTAGATCCCTACTACGACAATGACATATACTTCAGGGGGATCTTAGAAAACCCTTACCCATACCAGGCCCCTACACCCCCATATCAAGAACCCGCACCCCAGATTCCGAACCCAGTCCTAGAACCTGCACCCCCAATTAGTGCAGACAACGTACAAGAACTTAGGACATTTGGTGAGGAAATCTTAGAGAGTAGTGAACGAATGAGACAGGTCGGAGAGCGACTCGTCTGGAAGTATGACGAGCACACAATATGGATTTTTGGATGAATCCATATCCATGAATGTGATGGTGGAAACGGTAGTAATAATAATAATAATAATAATAATAATAAAATAATATAATATGTGTGTATGTGTGTGAAAAAAAAAACTACGGATGCCTATTACTAGTAGTGTAACTTTAAATTTCAGTACTGGTATGTAATAGATGCATAGTATAAGAATAGAGTAAGTCACAATGATCGACGCTTTTGACCAAAATGCTTTGTCATGTGATTGACTATATTAAATATTATTTTGTGATATTAATACGTGGTAAATGTTTAAAATTCAGATGGCCGATGAAGGAAATCAAGAAAATCTGAATAACGATAACCAGAGTAACATTAACTTGGTTAATGAGAATCCGAGCATCAATAACAATGGAAACCAAGTGGATAATAGTGTCATCCAACACATAGTGGCACAAGGAATCATAGATGCAATGCCATTTATTATCCAAACTATTAAGGATGCTGATAATAAAAGTAAACATAGTAGTAAGTGACCAATTGAACAAGAACACAGCGTGAAGAATGGACCCGTACTTCAAGTACCCATTCCCAAAAGAAGAAGAACCATGCCTTATGGTTGTTCTTACAAAGAATTCTGGTCCTGCAAACCAATAGAATTCTCAGGCAATGAACGACCCATTGCAGCTTTACGCTGGATAGAAAAGACTGAGGCTATTCTAAAAATAAGCAAGTGTGCTGAAGAAGACAAGATAATGTTTGCTTCTAATCTA
This sequence comes from Helianthus tuberosus, assembly GCA_030545235.1. Lineage (NCBI taxonomy): Eukaryota > Viridiplantae > Streptophyta > Magnoliopsida > Asterales > Asteraceae > Helianthus > Helianthus tuberosus. The sequence continues at coordinate 30,946,595 of CM060397.1, forward strand.
TTTAAGAACTCAGCCTTAGAATGGTGGAACACTGTCCTCCAGTCTAAAGGAAGTGATAGGATTTATAATATGGAATGAGAGGAATTTAAAAATATGGTAGAAAGGAAATTCTGCCCTCCCAATGAAAAGGAACAGATAGCAAACTTAAGGATGACCGGGGTAGATAGTAACGGTTATACTACTACATTCTTTGAATATGATAGAATAGTACTAACCCTTGCATCACCAGAACCAATATTAATCTCCCGTTAGATCTGGGGATTAATTGGAGAGATTAGGCATGTAGTCAAGGCAGCTAGACCCCAAACTATAGAAGAAGCTGTGGAACTAGCAAATACCTTGACAGATGAGTTAATCTGTACTAGAGAAGAAGACCAGAGCAGAAACCTAGCTCAAAGGCTTACCCAAGAGTTCCGTTTTGGGAATTCCAACCGTAAGAATACAGGTTCTACCTCTGCACCATACTGCAAGGTCTGCAAGAAAAAGCATTCGGGAAAATGCTCCACTCACTTCAATTTCTGCAAGGCACCAAGACACAAGGAAGAAGATTGCAAGAGAAAACCTAATAACGGGATGTGCTTCAACTGTGGAGAAAAAGGTCACATCAAGCCGAACTGTCCGAAATTAGCTCCAGCTATGAACAACAAGAACACTAAAAATGCTAGAGCATTTTTTCTGACTGCAGATGAAGCCAAAATGATTCCGGATGTCATAGTCGGTACGTTTTTAGTTAATGATGTTTTTGCTAAAGTATTATTTGACTCTGGTGCAAACCAAAGTTTTATTAATACTTCATTTTGCAAACTCCTTAATCAACCATTAACTAAACTCTCACAAGAATGTCTAGTCGAGACAACGAATGGGGAAACGGTTAGGATTTCTGAAATCTTGCAGGGAGCAAGAATAGAATTTTTAAACCAAAAGTATATTGCAAATCTTTACCCAATGAATCTGGCAGGATTTGATATTGTATTAGGAATGGATTGGTTAATAGCCAATAAAGCTAATATTTTATGTGATCAAAAATCAATTCAAGTAAATTCACCAAATGGTGAAAAGATCACAATTAAAGGTGATAAACCATCTAGATCCACAAAATTCATCTCTGTGATGAAAACTGCAAGCTATATAAGAAAAGGGTCTATAGTGTATTTGATTTCTATAATTACTAACACTGAAGGAAAAGAATTAAAGGACATCCCAGTAGTGTCTCAGTTTTCAGATGTCTTTCCAGAAGAATTGCCAGGGCTACCGCCAGACAGAGAAGTCGAATTCAGAACCCATTTATTACCAGGAACAGCACCAATTGCCAAAGCACCCTACCATTTGTCACCAGCCGAAATGCAGGAACTAAAGAAACAGTTAGATGAATTATTAGAGAAGGGATTCATACAACCAAGCTCATCGCCGTGGGGAGCACCGATTTTATTCGTTAAAAAGAAGGACGGATCAATGCGTTTGTGCATTGACTACCGTGAATTGAAAAAGGTCACGATTAAGAATCGGTACCCATTACCCAGGATTGATGATTTGTTCGATCAACTTCAAGGAGCTCGATTTTTCTCTAAAATCGATTTAAGGTCAGGATATCATCAATTAAAGGTACAGGAAGAGGATATTCCTAAGACTGCATTTAGAACAAGGTATGGCCATTATGAGTTTACTGTCATGCCATTTGGTTTAACCAATGCCCTAGCTGCATTTATGGACATGATGAACCGAATATGTAAGCCATATTTGGATAAATTCATAATTGTTTTTATGGATGATATTCTCATCTATTCTAAAAGTAAGGAAGATCATGCAAAGCATTTGCACGCACTTCTAAGTTTATTAAGAAAAGAAAAGCTTTATGCAAAATTTTCAAAGTGCGAGTTTTGGTTAGAGCAAGTACAGTTTCTTGGACACTTAGTTAATCCTGAAGGAATTCATGTGGATCCAACAAAAATCGAGGCGATTACCAAATGGAAAACCCCTGAGTCACCAACCGAGGTTAGAAGTTTCTTAGGATTGCCCGGTTATTATAGAAGGTTTATTCGAGATTTCTCTAGAATAGCCATTCCTTTAACTAAGTTAACCTGTAAATCCATTAAGTTTGAATGGGGACCAAAGCAAGAAGAAGCCTTTAGAATTCTTAAGCATAGGTTAACCCATGCACCCATATTAGCGTTACCAGAAGGAACTGAAGACTTTGTAGTCTATTGTGACACTTCTAAGTTAGGTTATGGATGTGTGTTAATGCAACGCCAAAAGGTTATAGCGTATGCATCTAGACAACTTAAGAATCATGAAGAGAATTGTTCAACCCATGATCTAGAATTAGGAGCTATAATTTTCGCCCTTAAAATTTGGAGACATTACCTTTATGGTAGTAAGTTTACCATATTTACTGATCATAAAAGTTTAAGATATGTTTTTGGGCAAAAAGAATTGAATATGAGACAAAGACGCTGGATGGAGATGCTTAGTGATTATGATTGTGATATCCAGTATCATGCAGGATAGGCAAATGTAGCTGCTGATGCTTTAAGTCGAAAGTATCACGAAAAGCCAAAAAGGGTACGTTCTCTTAAATTAAATCTGCAAGTAGATTTAAATGATCAGATTAGAAAAGCACAAGAATCAGTAATCAAGGATGATACTGAAAAACTAAAAGGTATGATTAAAGAATTAGAACAAGGAACAGATGGAATTTGGAGATTCCATGAAAAGAGAATGTGGATACCTAAATTAGGAAACCTACGTCATCGTATATTAGAAGAAGCCCATAAGTCTAAGTATACGATGCATCCAGGGAGCGATAAAATGTACCAGGATTTAAGAAAGAATTTTTGGTGGATAGGAAAGAAAAAGGACATTGCAACCTATGTTTCTAAATGTTTAACGTGCTCACAAGTTAAAGCTGAACATCAGAAATCCTCAGGTTTATTACAGCAGTTAGAAATGCCAGTGTGGAAATGGGAATTGATAACAATGGATTTTGTTACTAAATTACCCAAAACAAAGAAAGGAAATGATACAATCTGGGTGATTGTAGATAGACTAACCAAGTCAGCTCATTTCCTACCAATGAAAGAAACTTTCAGTATGGAACAGTTAGCTAAATTGTATGTAAATGAGATAGTTTCTGTCACGGCCCCCATCCCGGGGTGACCCGGTCCAGGAGCCGCGGGACAGAAACCCGTGGTATTTATTAATTGAGTTGACAACGGAAGTTTAACAGGATCATTTAAAACTTGAAAATGCCCAATTATTTTATTTCATAATTTGGGACAAACCCCGTAATTTACAATAAGGGAAATTTCACTGGGAAATCCCTGTTTTACAAAACATGTTTATTTATTTAACTGAGCCACCACTTCAAGCTATATTAGTGCTCCGTAGCACTTTTCCTTGATTCACAGTAGGTCACCTGAAACATGTTTTAAAAATATTTTATCAGCGGGGAAATACTGGCGAGTCACTCAATTTTGATGAAACGACACATAGCTATAAATTACAGCATAAGAGCGATTACAATGGCTACTATCTTATTTTTATCTGGCGTCGTGTCACAGCCTTGTGACGATGGACATACCACTATTGGGTCCTTTCACCCAAGTAATGATGATTATCACTGTTAGGTTGGTGAACCTAACCGTGAGAAATTAGTAATGTGCACAATACCCCACTAGCTAGTGATTTAAGATGACCACGACTTAATCCCTGTAATTATAACTTTTGAAAATGATTGGAGTATTGTAAAACATTGTTGGTAAAAAGAGAATGACTCACAATGCAAGTTTAGTTGGGCAAAGTTTAGCCTACTGATTTAGCCTTGTAACCTAGTTTAAATAACAATGCACACGAAACTAGGTCAGTAACTTAATACAATATTTACGATATGCTCACGAGATCAAAACCCTCACGACGAATGACAAAGCATAGCCCTAATTTGGGCAGCACTTAAACATCTATCGGATTGGTTTCAATCAATCAGACATTGTATCGTAGCAGTGATCGAGTTAATACCCTGTATCGTAGCAGTGTCGTGACCCCTAAATACTTGTTTTCGAGCATAATATGTGTGTTTTGATTGAAAATTTCGAACACAGAAGCAAGTCCCATGCCCAGGCAATTTATAGCAGAAAAATGAGTTTTACGCGGCCCGCGAGAGCCACCTAGTCTACGACTAGGGCTAGCGTGTCACACCTAGGTCTGCCACGTGTGCGACACGTGGCCTGTATCGCTTATCCGGTCAACTTTGAGTTGACGCGGCCCGCGTAAGCATATGCTTACATTTACGCGGCCCGCGTGAAAACCAATTTTCTAAATTTCTTGGTTTTTCATGCACATTAGGGTTTCAGGGGTCCGGGTTTCCACTTATGGGTCGTTTTTGGACAATTTTTGCAGGTCCTTACATCCTCCCCACCTTATTTAAAATCTCGTCCTCGAGATTTACTGAAATAAGTGAGGATACTTTCTATTCATTTCCGATTCTAGTTCCCAGGTATATTCGGGTCCTCGTCTTGAATCCCACTTGACTTTGACAAGCACCAATCTCTTATGTTTAAGGAATTTAATCTTTCTGTTTTCTATCTGGGAATGGTCCTACGTATCTTAGACTTAGCTTTCCTTTCTTACCGAACCGAACTACCCCTTTCCAAGGAGAAACTTTCAAGAGAATCTTATCTCCAACTTGAAATTCCAACTGCTTGCGTCTATTGTCTGCATAACTCTTCTGACGATCTCGAGCCGTTTTCAGTCTTTCCTTGATTTGAGTGATCTTGTCGATGGTTTCTTGTACGATTTCGGGACTTGATAATTGACTTTCTCCTATTTCTGCCCAACAAACTGGGGTTCTACACTTTCGTCCATACAGTGCTTCGAACGGGGCGGCTTCGATGCTTGAATGATAACTATTGTTATAGGAGAATTCAATTAAAGGTAAATGGTTGTCCCAGTTTCCTCCAAAATCTATAACACATGCTCTAAGCATGTCCTCCAGGGTTTGGATAGTTCTTTCACTCTGTCTATCTGTTTGGGGATGGTAAGCTGTACTTAAATTTAACCGCGTCCCCATGGCTTCTTGGAAACTTGTCCAGAAATGTGAAGTGAAGCGACTATCTCTATCCGATACAATGGAGAGTGGAACTCCATGTAAGGATTCTACCTCGTCTACGTATAACTTGGCTAACCTTTCCATGCTAAAGGTTTCCTTCATGGGTAGAAAATGAGCTGATTTGGTTAATCGATCCACAATTACCCAAATTGCGTCATTACCTTTCCTGGTTTTGGGCTACTTAGTAACAAAGTCCATTGTTAGGAGTTCCCATTTCCATACAGGCATTTCTAATTGTTGGAGTAACCCTGAAGGTTTCTGGTGTTCTGCCTTAACTTGCGAACAAGTTAGACACTTAGATACATATCTAGCTATGTCCTTTTTCATTCCTATCCACCAGAAGTTATTTCTTAAATCTTGGTACATACTATTATTACCAGGATGCATGGTATACCTTGATTTATGGGCTTTTTCTAAAATCTTATTTCTTAATTCCCCTTGCTTAGGTACCCAAATCCTTTTCTTATGGAATCTCCCAATTCCATCACTTCCTTGCTCTAATTCCTTTATTCGTCCTTTCATTCCTTCAGCATCATCCTTGATTGCTGTTACTTGAACATTCTTCAGTTGTTCCATTAAATCTACTTGAAGATTTAATCTAAGAGCACGAACTCGCTTTTGCTTTTCATGATACTTACGACTTAAGGCATCTGCAACTACGTTTGCTTTTTCTTCTTGATATTGAATATTACAGTCGTAGTCACTTAGAATTTCCATCAATCTTCTTTGCCTCATGTTTAATTCTTTTTGCCCAAATATGTATCTTAAACTCTTATGATCTGTATAGACTGTAAACTTACTTCCATACAGATAGTGCCTCCAAATCTTAAGGGCAAAAATTATCGCTCCTAATTCCAAGTCGTGAGTCGTATATTTCTCTTCGTGCTTCTTCAATTGCCTTGAAGCATACGCAATTACCTTTTTGCGTTGCATTAGCACACATCCTAATCCTAGCTTAGATGCATCACAGTAAACTTCAAAATCTTCTGTTCCTTCTGGTAAGGCAAGAATTGGGGCGTTTGTTAATCTTTGATTTAAAATCTTAAAAGCCTCTTCTTGCCTAGATCCCCATTCAAACTTTACTGGTTTACATGTTAGCATAGTTAATGGCACAGCTATTTTGGAAAAATCCTTAATAAATCGTCTATAGTATCCGGCTAATCCTAGAAAACTTCTAATTTCCAAAGCTGATTGCGGGACCTTCCATTTGGTGATCGCTTCTATTTTGGAGGGATCTACGTGAATACCTTCGTGATTCACCATGTGTCTTAAAAATTGAACCTCTTGTAGCCAAAATTCACACTTCGAGAATTTGGCATAAAGCTTTTCTCTTCTTAACAAAGTTAAGAGTGCATGCAAATGCTCACAATGCTCCTCCTGACTTTTGGAGTAAATAAGTATATCGTCGATGAAGACACTTACGAATTTATCCAGATACGGTTTACAGATCCTATTCATCATGTCCATGAATGCTGCAGGAGCATTTGTTAGTCCAAAGGTCATGACTGTAAACTCGTAATGACCATACCTAGTTCTGAAAGCAGTTTTAGGTATGTCTTCTTCTTGCACTTTCAATTGATGATATCCAGAGCGTAAATCTATCTTAGCAAAATATCTAGCTCCTTGAAGCTGATAAAAAAGATCGTCAATCCTAGGTAATGGGTATCGAATCTTCATTGCAACCTTATTCAATTCCCTATAATCGATACACATTCGCATCGAACCATCTTTCTTTTTCACAAACAACACGGGCGCTCCCCAAGGGGATGAACTAGGTTGTATGAATCCTTTACTAAGCAGTTCATCTAACTGCTTTTTTAATTCTAGCATTTCGGTGGGTGCTAACCGATAGGGTGCCTTGGCTATCGGTGTAATTCCAGGAATTAGATGAATTCTAAATTCTACTTCCCTATCGGGTGGTAGTCCAGGTAGTTCTTCTAGGAATACATCAGAGTATTCTGATACTACAGGGATTTCCTTAAGTTCCTTACCTTTAGTGTTAATGATTACCGAAATCATATACACTATTTCTTGTTTTCTTGAATAACTGGCCATTTTCATTACTGAAATGAATTTCAGTGGTTTATGTGGCTTATCTCCTGTAATCACCACTATTTCTCCTGTGGGTGTATGAATTTCTATGGAATTCTTATCACAAAGAATTCGAGCATGGTTGGCTACTAACCAATCCATTCCTAACACAACGTCGAATCCGGCTAAATTCATAGGTAACAGGTTTGCAGAAAATTTATGGCCTAAGAGTTCTATCTTTCATTCTCACAAAACCTTATCTATTTTAACAGAATTCCCATCTGCGGTTTCTACCATAAAAATCTGCCTAAGGTTGGTTAAAGGTAAGTTAAGAGCTTGGTAGAATGAAATATTTATAAAACTTTGGTTTGCACCAGAGTCAAATAATACTTTTGCATAAACGTCATGAACTAGGAACGTACCAGCTATCACGTCTGGGATGAGTTCTGCTTCTTGAGTAGTCAGCTGAAAGGCTCTTACGTTCTTTTTATTAGTTCCTTTAGCTGGTTTGGACTTGTTGTCCGCTGGTTTGATCAGTTTAGGGCAGTCTGGCCTAAAATGTCTAGCTTCTCCATAGTTGAAGCAGATTGTTGATTTCTTCCTCCTGCAATCTTCTTCTTGATGCCCCGGAATTTTGCAGAAATTGCAATACCCTTTGCATTTTCCAAAATGCTTTCTTTTACAGGTACTGCAAAATGGAGCAGTGGAAGATTGCCCAGTTCCCTTTTTCTTGAAATTACTACTATTACCCATACGAAACCCTTGGGTAATCTTTTGGGCGACTTCTTTCTTCCGGTTTTCTTCTCTTGTGCGTACCAGCCCGTCGGTCAAAGTGTTGGCTAATTCTACAGCATCATCAATAGTACGGGGTCTTACGGCCTTGACAATGTCACGAATTTCGTCAATCAAACCCCAGATGTAGCGAGAAATAAGTACCGGTTCTGGCGAGGCCAAAGTTGGTACAATTCTGGCATATTCGAAGAATTTCGAAGTATACCCTCGACAATCAACATCCACCATTCGGTGGCTCAGGAACTTATTCGCCATTTGTTCCTTTTCATATTCGGGGCATAATTTCCTTTCTACCAGACGCTTGAACTCTTCCCAACTCATGGCATAGGCCATGTCACTTCCTTTGGCTTGTAATACCGTATTCAACCATTCTAATGCTTCTTCCTTAAAGAGGTGAGAAGCATACATGACCTTATCCTCCTCGGCACATTTACTTATTTTAATTACTGCCTCGGTTTTCTCCAACCAACGCAGTGCTGCAGTTGCCCCTTCATTGCCTACAAATTCCATTGGTTTACAGGCAAGAAATTCCTTGTAAGTGCAACCAGGCGTTGCGGCTTTCATTCTTTTAAGAAATGGGGTTTGTATCACATGATCGTTATTATTATTGTTGCCGCCTCCATTTACACTATTACTGAAATTGTCATCACGAGTACGCTTGCTGGGAATAGGTGGTGGAGGTTCAACTGGATTTCGGGCAACAGCAAGGATTGCTGGAATAGCATTTGCTATTCCCTAGGCAACGATGTTTTCTATATCCTGCCTGTTAAGAAATTGATCTTCGTTGTTTTGCTCATAATGGTTAACCTCGTTAACTGGTTTATTACCAGCGTGTTTCATCTGGTAATTAATATATATATAAGTTATTGACTCAAGATAGAATAAATAATAATCAAGCATATTAAAGCAATCGCACATAATCACATCAACACGTATAGCCAAAATTGTCGACTTTGCGACTTCCACATTTTTATATATATTTTAATATGCATCCGTACATTACCAGATATGTTACAAAAGTTTTATTTTTAGTTTTTTTTACATGATTATATTTTTATTATTATATTATTATTAAACACACATTCCCACAACCACATACGATCCTCATCAGCTGGCACTTCAGAAACGACATTCCCTCTCGTCGTATTTTCAGGATATCCTCTCCCCCACTTCCCGGATTCTATTTCCTGCGTCCACCAATTCCTCGCCATAGTAGCGGAGTTCAGCCAGGTTTTCTGTGCTCATAGGTGGATGTAGTGGAGGCTCAGGGTCAAACTGGGGGAAAAGGTATTAGGGTTATTCAAGAGATTCGGAAATTGCCAGTCAGTTGTCTACTATTCTTCTAACTCTCCTGGTAGAGGTCGGGGGTGGATAATAGGATCTGGGATAGCAGGTTCCAGATTAACTGGAAGTTGTGCTTCAGCTGGGTAATAGAAGAGGTTTTCATCGGCAGGTCCGATGAGGTCACTATTTGCTAATTGGCGGTCCAGCTCCTCCCAGGGTGGCATTTCCTGGGCTTGTCCTGAACTTTCTCCGATCTCTATTCCTTTCCCTTTATCCATCGGATCTTCAGTCTTTTTGACTTTCTGTGCCGTTGGTTTCTTCCTAAGCACACGCCTCCAGCCTACAAGTCTTCTTCTCATTTTCGGTTTTGGTTTCTCCTGAGGTTGGGCTTGAAATACCATAGGTTCCTCAGTGTCGGCCCAATAACCGGAAAAGCCCTTTGAAACTTCCATGTCAGCAGAATGGATAGAGATATTCTGAAGAGCTTCAGACAACTCATTCATGCTATTAGCATATGCGAAGAAACATACAAAATTCTAAATTAATATTTTGTAAATTTAATTTTCACACAATCACAGAATTGCAATCAGAAAAAATTAAGTATTTCTAAATACTTAATTGGCTTAAATCAGTGGCTTTGATACCAACTTTTTCTGTCACGGCCCCCGTCCCGGTGTGACCCGGTCCAGGAGCCGCGGGACAGAAACCCGTGGTATTTAGTAATTGATTTGATAGCGGAAGTTTAACAGGATCATTTAACACTTGAAAATGCCCAATTATTTTATTTCATAATTTGGGACAAACCCCGTAATTTATAACAAGGGAAATTTCACTGGGAAATCCCTGTTTTATAAAACATGTTTATTTATTTAACTGAGCCACCACTTCAAGCTTTATTAGTGCTCCGTAGCACTTTTCCTTGATTCACAGTAGGTCACCTGAAACATGTTTTAAAAATATTTTATCAGCGGAGAAATACTGGCGAGTCACTCAATTTTGATAAAGCGACACATAGCTATAAATTATAGCATAAGAGCGATTACAATGGCTACTATCTTATTTTTATCTGGCGCCGTGTCACAGCCTTGTGACGATGGCCATACCATTATTGGGTCCTTTCACCCAAGTAATGATGATTATCATTGTTAGGTTGGTGAACCTAACCGTGAAAAATTAGTAATGTGCACAATACCCCACTAGCCAGTGATTTAAGATGACCACGACTTAATCCCTGTAATTATAACTTTTGAAAATGATTGGAGTATTGTAAAACATTGTTGGTAAAAAGAGAATGACTCACATTGCAAGTTTAGTTGGGCAGAGTTTAGCCTACTGATTTAGCCTTGTAACCTAGTTTAAATAACAATGCACACGAAACTAGGTCACTAACTTAATACAACATTGACGATAAGCTCACGAGATCAAAACCCTCACGACGAATGACAAAGTATAGCCCTAATTTGGGCAGCACTTAAACATCCATCGGATTGGTTTCAATCAATCGGACATTGTATCGTACGAGTGATCGAGTTAAGACCCTGTATCGTAGCAGCGTCGTGACCCCTAAATACTTGTTTTCGAGCAGAATATGTGTGTTTTGATTGAAAATTACGAACACAGAAGCAAGTCCCATGCCCAGGCAATTTATAGCAGAAAAATGAGTTTTACGCGGCCCGCGAGAGCCACCTAGTCTACGACTAGGGCTAGCGTGTCACACCTAGGTCTGTCACGTGTGCGACACGTGGCCTGTATCGCTTATCCGGTCAACTTTGAGTTGACGCGGCCCGCGTAAGCATATGCTTACATTTACGCGGCCTGCGTGTAACACCCCAAAACCCGAATGTCTATATTCGTTAAATGTTCTAATATGGTACATCAAGAAATAAATAACTAGGTTATTTATCCTAGTTAAAAGTATGGTAGAAACAAATAAAGGATGAAAGTTGTGCCAATTATGTTAAATGGTAAACATGAAGGGCTAGATGGTATAGAATGAAAGTTGAGTTATTAAAAGAAAATAACAACACACACAAACACGCATTCGTGTGTGTTCTAGATCGACTAGGAGCTCCCAAAGGAGCCAAACCCTAGCTCAACCTTAAATGATAAATTGAAGGATAAATCGAAGCTCAAATTCATGAATAAACAAGGATTAATGATCACCTTCACAAGGGGATCATAAGGTATGTCTTAAAAGTTAGAATGGTGATCTTTCACGAAGTGGGTTATGATGTAAATTGCGAATTGGTATGAAATTGAGTATGAGCATGTGTTAGAATCATCATATAGAATATGGATTATGCATGGTTTAGGCTAATTTAATGTTTAGGGGTGAAACCCGTTTGTTATGGTGAAGATGATGACATGGGTAAATCATCTATGTCCAAATTCTTGCTTATTATTGATGTATTTTGTTATATATGATGGATTCTTGTTAAGAGGGATTGAAAGAAATGTGATACTAGTATGTTTGATGTTTATGCATGAATGATTCATGATGATTAGAAGTAGGAATTTGATGAATTATGTATGAAATTAGAAGGATATGCATGAACTAGTTGTACACTATGCTTAGGAGGTGGTACACACCTCAAAAGTATGATGAAATTATGAAGAACTTAATATTAGATCACTTGTAAGTGACTAACAAAGTAGTTATGAAGTGGGTTTTGATGATACGATAGAAATGATGATATGTTTGTGTTAATGATGTTTGGAATCATACATGTGTGTGAATGTTTAAAGAAATCGGATAAGAAATGATAGATTAGCATGTTATAAGGTTGAATGATAAATTCCATGTAAGATCCGTGTAATGAAAAGGTTGTGATGAATAATGAATAAGCTAACTATCTTGAGAATGATATATGATAGTTGATACTTGATAAGCGATGTGGAAGCTTGGAAAAGAAGCGGGTCAAACGGGACTAATGCGCATGGGAAGCATATTCGGATGCTACGTAAGTTAAGCTTACACCCTCCTTGTAGAATACCTATTCATTTTATAGATTATGAATATGATAAGTTTATAAATGAGGTATGAAGTTCCGACAAGTTTTGATATGGGTCGAAACATGTGTTCATGACAAGAAACTAATTTTGATGGTTAAAAAGGGATAAAAGGGTATTATGGTAATTTTGGTTGCAAGTTAACAAAGTAATAAGTTACATGGATGGGATGACGAATAACTAACATCCCACAAGGATAAAATGGACATTTAGACTTAACGGGTCAAACGGTGAAGATGTCACCCTTTGGCGTTATCGACTAATGAATTTCTTTGTTAAGTATTATGAATTTGTAGAATGAATAGAAAAAGGATCTGCGTTGCTATTTTCTAGCAATTCAGCGGATGAAGTATTAGAACGGGTCATAGCTTTGATCCGAGCCAGGTATGTGCAATTACCATTGTAGATAAGTCGCATGATCGGTAATTTATGAAATGAAGTCTTTAGTAGTAAAGGATGGGTCAAAGTTGACAAAAACGCCCTTGATGGGTAAAACGAGCAAATGGTCCTAAAAGTTTATTACAAAAAAGCTATTGATTAAGTGAATGTTTTGAAAAAGTAAGAAAGCGAGAAGTATGATTTTCGTAAGCTAAGGACCTTAAAATGCGCAAATACCCTTAACGGGTCAAAATAAGCTCTTGAGCGAAAATGGGTCAAGAGGATGCAAAACATCCGAGAACTTAATCTTTTATGATAGAAAATGTTGAAACTATAGGGTTCATGAGGAATTTAGGTCAAACAATCAAGTTATGTTGATGAATGCATGAACGGGTCGAATAAGTGAAAGCGGGTATATAAAGCCGATAGCTTAAGTGAATATTTTCCTTAAACCGGATGTTGGATTTCAAGTTCATATGATAGAATGTGAATTTACAAGCATGTAGGAAGAAACGGGAGGTTAAACGGGTAAACGGTTCAAAAGTTATGCGCGTTTTAGTGCGTACGGACGACGAAACGTAGCTGCAGCAAGAAACACCTCTTAATTTAAGAGGAGTGCAAAAGAAACACCTCTTAACTTAAGAGGAGTGCAAAAGAAACACCTCTTAACTTAAGAGGAGTGCAAAAGAAACACATTTTAACATAAGAGGAGTTCAACAGAACACCTTTTAACTTATGCGCCTCCCAAACATGATTTTGATCGTTCTTTTGACGTCTATGGGCTATAAATCTAAGTCTAAGTACCATGTAATTAATATATGGATATACAAGAGGTATGTAAGATCTTGAACGTGTACGTAAGAGTGCATGTACGTATGTAGACGTGTATTTAAGTATGTATGAAGACACGTATGAGTGTATGAAAGTAAGTAGAGACGTAATAATGTATGTACGTATGCAGATGTGTATTTATGTATGTATGAAGATACGTATGAGTGTAGGCATGTATGTAGAGAGGCATGGATGTATGCACGTGTATATGTAAGTATGATTTTGGATACGTTGAGTGTTAATGATATTAATTGTGTGCCTGGAAAATGAAGATTTATGTAGGTACATTATTGACGGCTCACCAGGGAATGGATATGCGAATGATATGCTTAAAATTAGAGAGAAAGCTGAATGGAAAGTGTACATGTATTGAATCTTGTTTATGTATTGTGTACTAATGTGATGAATGTATGTGGTGAGTGCAGGCTGTAAAAATCACGGGCGGTTATCACGAGGTATAGAGATCGAAGACCGAGTCACAAGATAGATTGTACGGGAATAATTGAGTGTGTAATATTAGTAAACAAGACTTATGCTTTATTTTTGTAAATGATACATATTAAGACGGACTTTCAAGTAAGTCCAGACGTTTGTAGTGAAAGAAATTTTATGGCATGAATTTCCGCTGCGACTTTTCGTCAAATACGAATTAGGGTCTTACAAGTTGGTATCAGAGCCCTGGTTTGAGAGAATTAAGTACGAGAGGATAGGTACTTGAACTCAAACCTATGTGCTCTTATGATAAGAAACCCGTACAATCCATGACTCGATCAAGATCTAAAGGTAGAAATGGAATGAAAACGTGTATGTATGTATTCATATGAAGAAGCTAACGGTTTGCTATGTGCAAGGTAAGCTTAAAAGTTTGGAGAAGATGATCCGTGAACGCAGTCTAAGATGGATGCTAAGGCTGGCAAAGATGCAAATAGGCAAATGAACCCCAGGTACACACTATTAAAATGTATAGGTACCGATGTTAAAAGAAAAAAAAATGAAGAAGTCTCCTTGAGGGGGGGTAAGTACTAAACGGAAGACAACGATATTGTCTTGGTAAGATTGTAAAAATGTAGCACGAACTGAGACCCACTAATGCGGACATAAGGCGATGATTACCTGAAGGCACGAAATTAGTACGTGGATTGCGTATCTGGCCAGTACGCAAGAAGCATATGACGTTCGTGAGACCGTGGTAATTATCGCAGGTATGTCCGATAGAACTGGGTAGCAGGTGGGCGTGCGGGTGAAATGGGTGGTAAGACTCTCGGGAAATTGAGAGTACTATATAGGAATGAAAAGTATGAGTGATAAGAATGAAGAATGCTGAATCCGTAAGAAAGTACGGATCAACAAGATATGAATGAAATGTTTGAATCCGCGAGACGGATTCAAGGAATGAAATGTATGAATGAAATGATTGAATCCGCGAGACGGATTCAAGGAATGAAATGTATGAATGAAATGTTTGAATCCGCGAGACGGATTCAAGGAATGAAATGTATGAATGAAATGATTGAATCCGCGAGACGGATTCAAGGAATGAAAGGTATGAAGGAAATGTGTGAATGCAATGTTTGAAGCCGCGAGACGGATTCAAGGAAAGAAAGGCATGAATGGAATGTTTGAATCTGTAAAACGGATTCAAGGAAATGAAAAGTAGGAATGATATGTCTGAATCCGCGAAACGGATTCAACACATGTAAGGAATGAAAGATGTGAATGATATGATTGAAATCCGTTAGATGGATTCAAATCATAGAAGGAAGGAAATGTATGAATGGCATGTTGAGAACCGCTAGACGGATTCGGAACATGGAAGTAATGAAAGAACTCTTGATGTGATGAAAACCAATCGAATTGGTGGAAGGATGTGCATGAGTGGAAGCACATTACGTGGAAGAATGGAATCTAGCCTAGTACGGCTAGTACTCGTGAAGAATGCGGATCAATATGGATCACGGATCGTGGAATGATGATATGAGATGAGGTTAGTAAAAGTTTAACTTATGTCGGATAAGTATGAATTTGTAAATTGAAAACAACCTAAGACATGAATGACGGAATGGGTATGGTATAGTATGGAATGTTTGATTTCTAATAGCTGACATAAGAAGAAAGCTATGTCATTAAGAAGTGAATCTCAAAGGTTTTGAGTGAAAATTTCGAGAATTTATTTAAACTCTCGTATAATGAATTTGCATGACACGTGTGCTTATGCAAATTAAGTAATGCATGAAATGAGAGTAATAGTAATGTAAAATGAATAGGATGATTTGAAAGTAACGTAAGGGTAAGCATGGTACAAATAACTAAAGAAATGTAGAACGATGTTAACTATGAAGTTAAGCACGTAGGTGTGACTATGAAATGGTAGTTTTGTTGTGATAACAAAACAAGGGTTAAATGTTATGCAATGTGTCTATAGAATGAAATCTTAAAGGATGAGATGAAGGTATTTAATCTGTTATAAAATGATCATATGAAGGTAAGCATTATTATAAGTTTAAATAAATATGTATATTGACCTGTTACAAACGGGTCGAGGAAATGAGAATGTTATGTGGAAATATGCCATGGAAAGTATAGACTTATTAAGAAGAAGTCAATTATATGAATAATTATGAAATGAGATCGGATGGATACTTGTAAATTATGATGCAAATATGAAGTCAAACATAGATGTGTGTGTGTAAGAGGAAATGAGAAAGGTTTCGGGGACGAAACCTTATTTAAGGGGGGTAGACTTGTAACACCCAAAAACCCGAATGTCTATATTCGTTAAATGTTCTAATATGGTACATCAAGAAATAAATAACTAGGTTATTTATCCTAGTTAAAAGTATGGTAGAAACAAATAAAGGATGAAAGTTGTGCCAATTATGTTAAATGGTAAACATGAGGGGCTAGATGGTATAGAATGAAAGTTGAGTTATTAAAAGAAAATAACAACACACACAAACACACATTCGTGTGTGTTCTAGATCGACCAGGAGCTCCCAAAGGAGCCAAACCCTAGCTCAACCTTAAATGATCAAATTGAAGGATAAATCGAAGCTCAAATTCATGAATGAACAAGGATTAATGATCACCTTCACAAGGGGATCATAAGGTATGTCTTAAAAGTTAGAATGGTGATCTTTCACGAAGTGGGTTATGATGTAAATTGCGAATTGGTATGAAATTGAGTATGAGCATGTGTTAGAATCATAATATAGAATATGGATTATGCATGGTTTAGGCTAATTTAATGTTTAGGGGTGAAACCCGTTTGTTATGGTGAAGATGATGACATGGGTAAATCATCTATGTCCAAATTCTTGCTTATTATTGATGTATTTTGTTATATATGATGGATTCTTGTTAAGAGGGATTGAAAGAAATGTGATACTAGTATGTTTGATGTTTATGCATGAATGATTCTTGATGATTAGAAGTAGGAATTTGATGAATTATGTATGAAATTAGAAGGATATGCATGAACTAGTTGTACACTATGCTTAGGAGGTGGTACACACCTCAAAAGTATGATGAAATTATGAAGAACTTAATATTAGATCACTTGTAAGTGACTAACAAAGTAGTTATGAAGTGGGTTTTGATGATACGATAGAAATGATGATATGTTTGTGTTAATGATGTTTGGAATCATACATGTGTGTGAATGTTTAAAGAAATCGGATAAGAAATGATAGATTAGCATGTTATAAGGTTGAATGATAAATTCCATGTAAGATCCGTGTAATGAAAAGGTTGTGATGAATAATGAATAAGCTAACTATCTTGAGAATGATATATGATAGTTGATACTTGATAAGCGATGTGGAAGCTTGGAAAAGAAGCGGGTCAAACGGGACTAATGCGCATGGGAAGCATATTCAGATGCTACGTAAGTTAAGCTTACACCCTCCTTGTAGAATACCTATTCATTTTATAGATTATGAATATGATAAGTTTATAAATGAGGTATGAAGTTCCGACAAGTTTTGATATGGGTCGAAACATGTGTTCATGACAAGAAACTAAGTTTGATGGTTAAAAAGGGATAAAAGGGTATTATGGTAATTTTGGTTGCAAGTTAACAAAGTAATAAGTTACATGGATGGGATGACGAATAACTAACATCCCACAAGGATAAAATGGACATTTAGACTTAACGGGTCAAACGGTGAAGATGTCACCCTTTGGCGTTATCGACTAATGAATTTCTTTGTTAAGTATTATGAATTTGTAGAATGAATAGAAAAAGGATGTGCGTTGCTATTTTCTAGCAATTCAGCGGATGAAGTATTAGAACGGGTCATAGCTTTGATCCGAGCCAGGTATGTGCAATTACCATTGTAGATAAGTCGCATGATCGGTAATTTATGAAATGAAGTCTTTAGTAGTAAAGGATGGGTCAAAGTTGACAAAAACGCCCTTGATGGGTAAAACGAGCAAATGGTCCTAAAAGTTTATTACAAAAAAGCTATTGATTAAGTGAATGTTTTGAAAAAGTAAGAAAGCGAGAAGTATGATTTTCGTAAGCTAAGGACCTTAAAATGCGCAAATACCCTTAACGGGTCAAAATAAGCTCTTGAGCGAAAATGGGTCAAGAGGATGCAAAACATCCGAGAAGTTAATCTTTTATGATAGAAAATGTTGAAACTATAGGGTTCATGAGGAATTTAGGTCAAACAATCAAGTTATGTTGATGAATGCATGAACGGGTCGAATAAGTGAAAGCGGGTATATAAAGCCGAGAGCTTAAGTGAATATTTTCCTTAAACCGGATGTTGGATTTCAAGTTCATATGATAGAATGTGAATTTACAAGCATGTAGGAACAAACGGGAGGTTAAACGGGTAAACGGTTCAAAAGTTATGCGCGTTTTAGTGCGTACGGACGACGAAACGTAGCTGCAGCAAGAAACACCTCTTAATTTAAGAGGAGTGCAAAAGAAACACCTCTTAAGTTAAGAGGAGTGCAAAAGAAACACCTCTTAACTTAAGAGGAGTGCAAAAGAAACACATTTTAACATAAGAGGAGTTCAACAGAACACCTTTTAACTTATGCGCCTCCCAAACATGATTTTGATCGTTCTTTTGACGTCTATGGGCTATAAATCTAAGTCTAAGTACCATGTAATTAATATATGGATATACAAGAGGTATGTAAGATTTTGAACGTGTACGTAAGAGTGCATGTACATATGTAGACGTGTATTTAAGTATGTATGAAGACACGTATGAGTGTATGAAAGTAAGTAGAGACGTAATAATGTATGTACGTATGCAGATGTGTATTTATGTATGTATGAAGATACGTATGAGTGTAGGCATGTATGTAGAGAGGCATGGATGTATGCACGTGTATATGTAAGTATGATTTTGGATACGTTGAGTGTTAATGATATTAATTGTGTGCCTGGAAAACGAAGATTTATGTAGGTACATTATTGAAGGCTCACCAGGGAATGGATATGCGAATGATATGCTTAAAATTAGAGAGAAAGCTGAATGGAAAGTGTTCATGTATTGAATCTTGTTTATGTATTGTGTACTAATGTGATGAATGTATGTGGTGAGTGCAGGCTGTACAAATCACGGGCGGTTATCACGAGGTATAGAGATCGAAGACCGAGTCACAAGATAGATTGTACGGGAATAATTGAGTGTGTAATATTAGTAAACAAGACTTATGCTTTATTTTTGTAAAAGATACATATTAAGACGAACTTTCAAGTAAGTCCAGACGTTTGTAATGAAAGAAATTTTATGGCATGAATTTCCCCTGCGACTTTTCGTCAAATACGAATTAGGGTCTTACACCGCGTGAAAACCAATTTTCTAAATTTCTTGGTTTTTCATGCACATTAGGGTTTCAGGGGTCCGGGTTTCCACTTACGGGTCGTTTTTGGACAATTTTTGCAGGTCCTTACATCCTCCCCACCTTATTTAAAATCTCGTCCTCAAGATTTACTGAAATAAGTGAGGATACTTTCGCTTCATTTCCGATTCTAGTTCCCAGGTATATTCGGGTCCTCGTCTTGAATCCCACTTGACTTTGACAAGCACCAATCTCTTATGTTTAAGGAATTTAATCTTTCTGTCTTCTATCTGGAGTGGTCTCTCAACAAACTTTAGCTTTTCATTTACCTCTATGTCTTGAAGAGGTACTACCAGGGATTTGTCAGATAAACATTTCTTGAGGTTGGATACATGAAATACGTCATGTACCCCAGCTAACTCTTCTGGTAGTTGTAAGCGATAGGCGACTGGTCCTATTCGCTGGATTACTAGGAATGGTCCTACGTATCTTAGACTTAGCTTTCCTTTCTTACTGAACCGAACTACCCCTTTCCAAGGAGAAACTTTCAAGAGAACCTTTTCTCCAACTTGAAATTCCAACGGCTTGCGTCTATTGTCTGCATAACTCTTCTGACGATCTCGAGCCGTTTTCAGTCTTTCCTTGATTTGAGTGATCTTGTCGGTGGTTTCTTGTACGATTTCGGGACCTGATAATTGACTTTCTCCTATTTCTGCCCAATAAACTGGGGTTCTACACTTTCGTCCTTACAGTGCTTCGAACGGGGTGGCTTCGATGCTTGAATGATAACTATTGTTATAGGACAATTCAATTAAAGGTAAATGGTTATCCCAGTTTCCTCCAAAATCTAAACATTGTTGCTTAGAGCTTGTGTAATTGATTTCGGAGGTAATTGGGACGATCACTTACCATTAATAGAATTTTCTTATAATAATAGTTATCACACAAGTATCAATGCTGCACCATTCGAAGCACTTTATGGACGAAAGTGCCGAACCCCAGTCTGTTGGGCAGAAATTAGGGAGAAGCAACTATCTGGACCTGAGATAGTACAAGAAACAACGGACAAGATTATTCAAGTCAAGGAACGACTAAAGGCAGCACGTGATCGACAGAAGAGCTATGCCAATAACCGACGTAAACCCTTGGAATTTCAAGTAGGAGACAAAGTATTGTTAAAAGTCTCTCCTTGGAAAGGAGTGGTAAGATTTATCAAAAGAGGGAAGCTAAGTCCCAGGTATGTTGGACCTTTTAAGATTATTAGAAGAATAGGACCTGTAGCCTATCAGCTACAACTGCCAGAGGAAATGGCAGGAATACATGATGTGTTTCATGTATCTAATCTCAAAAATTGTTTAGCTGATGAATCACTAGTAGTGCCTCTTAAGGATATAGAGGTAAATGAACAACTAAACTTTGTAGAAAGGCCTCTACAGATTGAAGACAGAAAAGTCAAGAACCTCAAGCATAAAAGATTAGTTCTGGTCAAAGTGAAGTGGGACTCCAAAAGAGGACCTGAGTACACATGGGAGCTTGAATCAGAAATGCAACGAAAATATCCACACTTGTTTCAGTAGATCTTGAGGACGAGCTCTAAAACAAGGTGGGGAGGATATAACAACTCTAAATTAAACCGACACTCTCAGGAATATTTTTCCGACACCCTAATATATTTTAAAATATCTCAATATGTCCTAAAATACACCCCATACGTGAAAACGGGCCCCGAATACCTTAAATATTATTAAAAATAATCAAAAATCAATTTTTGGGTTTTGTCGCGAGCCGCGTAGACCCCTTAGGGATCTTACACGGGCCGCTAGAGATCAAAAGTGTGGCGCAGCCCGGTGCTGACACGTGTCCGACTCGTGTTGAACCTATATGCTGACCCGGATCAGCTACGCTGTTGACCAGCGTTGACGCGGGCCTCGTAGGCCTTTGCCTACCTTACGCGGGCCGCGAGAAAGTCAGGTTTTAGCACTATAAGTAGCATGCAGTGGCCTTCAGTCCCAAATCGCACCAAACTTTCTTTCTTTCTCTCAAAATTACGTAGTGTACACTAAACTTGGGTATTATACCCCCTAAATAGCGAAGTTCTGCTCCGTTGTAAGTATCATAACCCCTGGATACGTATTAGATACTCTGCCCGATTGATCTAGGGTTCTGTAACGGCTGTCGTGGTTCTGCCCGGCGTAGTCGTTGGAATGCCGTCTCGGGGAGGGTATTACTAATGCTAATATGGGTTATTATACTAACACGTGTGCATTTGTGTAAATTATAGATTGTCACCAGGAAACCTTAAAGGATAATCTAAGACAGCAATGTGAGTAATCTCCTTTTTGTTAACTGTTTTTACAAAACCTCACACAATTAATTATACATCAAGCAGTTATTGAGTATTTGTAAGGATACAATTATCGTCGGTATGTTGGGGTTTTGTATACAAAATTAGTTACTGCCTTGCGAGGAGTAACTTTCCACAAGTCGGGTTGACAGTACCGTGGGTGGTAATTAGTATGACTTGGAAACAAATGTAATTGCGAGATCGCCCTCAATACTGTACAATGGTTTTTATTTAAACTTGATTAAACTGGGATTCACTCACCAGTATTTCCCACTGACAAATGTTTTTAAAACGCGTTTCAGGTAACAAATTGTGAAAGCCAAATAGAAGCCAGCTGGACAGCACTGAAGGCTTGGAAAAGTGGCAATAAAGTTACCTAAAAAAAATCAATAGATGTTTTTAATAAATAAAAATAATATTCATTCCTATGAAAATGTGTGTACTGAAAACTTGGGTTTTACCCCATGTATTCAGTATTATGAAAGTGTGGTATTTTACTCTGATAAAATATTTCCTAACTACGGTCCTGATGTAAACTCCGCTGCCAAAATTAGACAATACGCGATACCACCGAAACTGGTTCGCGGCCGCCCGTTCCTGTATTCGTATAGGGTGATGGGGGTTGCGACAAATAGTCAATTTTCAGAAATGTTTAATTTGTCAAGCTCTTAAATAATAGTCTTAAAACATACTTTTGTCTACGGCTGTTCTTTTTTATCCATAACCCGAAAACCGACCCGAATTCAAAGTCACCCTAATCCGAATTAGAGAATAACCGAAAAACCCAAATCCGACCAACCCGAACCTTAAATGGGTCGGTTATCGGGTTACTTTTTCCCAACCAAAAACCCGAACAACCCGTCCCGAATAACCCGAAACTTGAAACCTGAATAAAAACCCGAACATTAGTTGTCTTTTTTTATAGATGGGATTTGATTTGGAGTGTTTTGTATTTGAAACGTTAAGTTTTGAGACTTTTGAATATTATCATACCATATTGTTAAATGATGTTTGAAAATGTGATGATATGTTTTTTAACAACATGATATATATGATGATATTTTCTAAAAAACATTCTTTTTTTCATTTTACATCTAAACCCGAAACTGAACAATCCGACCCGAATCCGAATAACCCATACCCGAACTTTAAATTGGTTGGTTATTGGGTCACTTTTTCCTAACAAAAAACCCGAACAACCCGACCTGAAAAAACCCAAAACCCGAAAAAATAACCCGAAGAACACCCCTGCTTTTGTCACATGTTAATATGTTAGTATTATATTTTCCATAACATGAACTGAGTAACAAACCTTTAAACATGTATAGAAAAATTTCATAGGATTGTAATATTGAATGAAAATTGAATGAATTTAAGGAACTTTTATATAATTAACTTTGAACAATACCATATAGTTTACTACTAGATTACACTGATAGGTAAAATAGAAATGTTTCATTTAATAGATATTAAGACCATGGGGTATGGGGCTTGGGTTGGGGCGTGGGTTGGCTGAAAACGCCCAAGTCATCACCCCGGGGGCTTGGGTTGGGCGTGGGTTTTGGGCGTGGCCCTTGGGGCTTGGCTTTTACCGTGGGGCGGGCTAGCAAGTTTACATGGCAGACTCTCAATGGCCAAACCAAACTCATGCCCCCAACCCAAGCCCCACCATACCCCATGGGCGTGGGTTTAAATTTGCTTTTCACATGTCAACCAATGCCCCAACCCCAACCCAAGCCCCACCATACCTCACGGCCTAAACTCAGAATGCCATATTAAAGATTGATTGATTGATTAAAATGGGCTGATTTGAATATGAATTACACGTCTTGGCTGATTTACAACACTTGTGTTGTTTCCGGGTTTTGTTTTAACCTGCCTAAACAGTATTAAAAATGTGATGCTCGATCGAAGTCTGGTTGTAAATAAATTGGTCGACTTGTCTGGTTTTTCCTTTATTTTTTTATATTTTTAAAGCCGAAACAGTATTAAAAATGTGACGCTCAAATTCTGGTTGTAAATAAATTGGTCGACTTGTCAATCTGTTTTTTTAGCCAAAACATGTGGTTCATAACTTCAATCCACTAATCCGTTTACGGCCTGGGTCATCAGATCACAACTCAATTAAAATCCACCTACTTATTTGTGACTCATCTACAGCTTCTATATAACACATCAACTGGGGGGTTATATGGTTTTAGAGTATTCACATCGTGGTGACTTTGAACGGGTTTGAAGTTCGGGATTTCAAACTTGGGGTGAGATCCAGTCGTCCCAAGTCCAGCATTTCAAACTTGGTCCGAACGTTAGATTGGGGCCCATAATGCCGTTTGAAGTTAAAAAAAAAAGTATTATTCCCCTACCCAATGGCTATGTGTAAAAGATAATTGTTTTAAATTTAAAAGAGAAAAAACGTCCGGATAGTCCCTGTGCTTTGCCCGAGTCCCTAATTCTCTAAAATTACAGCTATAGTCCGCAACTTTTGTAATTTGTTCTCGGATAGTCCCCAGGCCTAACATCAGTTACTTTTCTCAGTTAAGAGATTGTGAAATGACAAAAATACCCTTACTAAAATGACCTTAATAATAAATAAATCACCTAAGCCTTTTACCCACCTACCCACCCCTCTCCCCTTTTCTTCTCTTTCTGGTTCTGCTCTACACAACCAGACCACCGTCACCACCTTCACGCCTCCACACCATCACCCCCAAATCCCAACCGCCATAACACCCAACCCCTTTTCTTTCTCTATTTCGTTCTCATCTTCTCTGCCGTAAAAACGAACCACTGGTGGAAGACTGAAGTAGTACTTTTTTTACATCACGGTTGACGATTCATTGTACATATGCGTCTTTTCTATGACATGGTATTAAATTTTGCAAGTTTTTTTTACAGGGCGTGAACACAATTTTTGACGTTATACTAATTTTAGATCACTTTTCGAATTTTACAATCACTACGAAACAATTCACAGACTTCCTGATTTTGATATCTGATGAGGATACGTCCCTAACCGGACCGAATCACCGGCACGAGCCGAACCAAAATTATGGCACGTTAATACCGGACCGTCCCTCACACCACAAATGGAACGGGCAGATAGAACGGTGCGACGTAACAAACTGGGTCCCACCCTCATAACTGCCATGACAGCGACTGGTCCGGCCCTAACTAACTTGCCACGTCAGCACAACCAAAGACTATAAATACCACACTTGGAACTCCAAAAAGGGGTAATCGCTACTTTCTCTCTCTAACTCTCCTCTCTCTCTCCCTGACCTATTTCCTCCTCACAAATACTTATTCTCACGCCCGAGCTTGGTCACAGAGAGGCCCCCCTCCCTGTGACGAGGCTAACGGTGTGCTTGTTCTCTTGTGATCTTGCAGGTTCCTTGCTAGGTCATCTGAAGCTCTACTCTGACCAGGTCGCACCAACTGGTCCTTGAGTCTTCAGTGGCGCCATCCCCTCGAATTCACATAATTCGTTTTCTGTGTTTTTGGTAATTTGAAATCATGGCAGAGTCGACGACAGCAGTCTCCACCAACACTTTCCCATCTTACAGTGATATATGGGAAGGAAACACTAACTCCACAACTGTTTCAACAGCAGTTATCGCCTCAGCAGCCTCGATAGGATCTGCGTCGGCTCCTCCAGCTGCAAATCCTGTAGGCGGAAGTTCTGTCACCACGCTGTCTGTTACTGCCCCGGTTGTCACGCCACTACCTAATTTCGACAACGCTTTCCTTTTAAGGAATGCCGATCTATTGCGACAATTACAGCAGCAGCAACAACGAGATGAGATGCTGCAAAGTCTCCGAGCAAATCTGTTTAGCAACGTTTATCCAGGGGGAAATCCCGTCTCTGGTGGAACCTTCGCTTCTGGATCGATGGTAAGTTCTATGATCTCCACTCCTATACCTCATGTTACACAATTTTCTTCGGTTACAAGTGCTCCAATGAATAACGGTCTAAACGACCTGTTTCTCCAGGGATCTATGGGTTTAAACCCCCAAGATCAAGAGTTGCTTATGCCGTACCACCCCACGTCAATGACTTCCCAATCGAAGTTTACGTTACGGATTGTCAATGCCCCACTCCCGGCTAAGCTGAAGATGCCTCCCACGTTGAAGTTTTACGATGGCACGTCTGACCCAGACGACCATATGTTCGCGTTTGCCGGAGCGGCTAAGGTCGAGCAGTGGCCTATGCAGGCTTGGTGTCTTATGTTTGCCCAAACACTCACCGGATCGGCGAGAGTTTGGTTTGATGGGTTGCCGGAAGGGTCGATTGACCACTTCGAAGATTTCCGACGTATTTTCTTGCAAAATTTCTGTCAGCAGCGCCGTTGCAAAAAAGACATTACTGAGGTTCACCATATAAAGCGCCGAGACGGAGAGTCTGTAGAAGATTTTATTGACCGTTTCAATCGAGAAAGCATGCAGATAAGTGGTGCGGTGGACCAACTCCGAGTCTCTGGGTTCTGTCACGGAGTTCGGAACAATCAACTTGTGGAGAAACTCCATGAAGATCTCCCAAAAACTATGGAGACGCTTATGGAGAGAGCTCGAGCCTTTGTTCGGGGAAAAAGTGCCTGCGGTCAACCGAACGAAGCTTCAACAAGAAATGCCAAGGCTCGGACCACTTCGTGGAAACGCAATGCGTCGCCACCAAAAGATAGGAGCAGCAGTTGGAATAGAAACCGTGGCCCGTATCAGAAGTCCGATCGAGGCAGTTTCCGAACAGGAAACGTGCGTTTTAACACTTTTTCCGAGCTCACCAAATCACCAAGCGAAATCCTCAGTACGGAGACTACTCGTTTCCCTACGCCGTCGAAGCAACGACCCACCTCGGACAGGCATTCCAAGAAGTATTGTGAATACCACCGAGACAAGGGTCATACAACTGATGAATGCTGGGCCCTGAAGCAGGAAATCGAAAAGGCCGTACGGTCCGGTAAACTCTCGCACCTTGTGAAAGAAGTAAAAGATGGGAAGAAGTCAACAACGGCAATTGACAATCCGAACACCGAACCCGGAATCAACATGATCCGGTCAGCCGAGCCAAGAGGGGTAAAACGATCGAACCAGCATATGGCAGCATGGATGCACCAACCAACGTACTTCCCTCCGATCGATCCAGATGATGCTCGAGACGGACCAATTACAATTTCGGCCGTCATCGCCGGACATCTGGTTCGACGAATTTACGTGGACGGAGGAAGCGCCTTTGAGATCATGTATCTACAGTGTTTCCAGCAGCTGAACCCCCAAGTGAAGAAGAGGCTAATTGAAGTCTCCACTCCTTTGATCAGTTTCTCCGGAGAGGTGGTCCGTCCGATAGGACAACTCACCCTTCCGACCACATTCAAAGAAGATGACAAAAGCCGGACAGTCCAACTAACCTACCTGGTTGTTGGCACTCATTCATCGCACAACATAATACTCGGGCGACCTGGGTTAAGAGCTCTTGGGGCGATCAGTTCGACAATACATGGAGCTATTAAATTCCCTACTGAGGCTGGAGTCGCCACTATCTTCTCAGAATCAAGCTCGTTTGTCGCCGAAGTAAGACATGCAGCAGAAACGAGCTCCAAAAAGTCCGAGGTACCTACGGAACTTTGGACAATCAATCCAGATTTTCCCGAACAACAAGTAGCTATTGGTGCTCAGCTCCCAAAACGAACAAAGAAGCTCCTATGGGAATTGTTAAGTAAT
Source organism: Helianthus tuberosus (assembly GCA_030545235.1). Taxonomy (NCBI): domain Eukaryota; kingdom Viridiplantae; phylum Streptophyta; class Magnoliopsida; order Asterales; family Asteraceae; genus Helianthus; species Helianthus tuberosus. Next base: position 30,973,882 of record CM060397.1, read on the forward strand.
TCGATAGATGTTTTTGCATGGAAGCACTCCGATATGCAGGGAGTCCCCAGATCTATGGCACAACATCACCTGAACGTGAAAGAATCGGTAAAACCAATTGCACAACGAAAAAGGCACATGGCGCCGGATCGAGCCAAAGCAATCGCCAAAGATGTTAAAAGCCTTCTAGATGCGGGAATCATTCGAGAAGTCCGGTATCAAACATGGGTGTCAAATCCCGTTCTGGTGCGGAAAAAAGATAATTCATGGAGAATGTGCATTGATTTCACCGATCTAAACGATGCATGCCCGAAAGATTGTTTTCCTTTACCAGAGATCGGTGAGAAGATTGATTCAGTCGCCACGTTCAGGTTGAAATGTTTTTTGGATGCTTACAAGGGGTACCATCAAATACAAATGGCGGTCGAAGATGAGGATAAGACAGCCTTTGTCACCAATGAAGGAGTGTATTGCTTTACTAAGATGCCGTTCGGTCTGAAAAACGCCGGTGCTACGTACCAGCGTCTGATGAGCAAAGCCTTTAAAGATCAGATCGAGCGAAACGTAGAAGTGTACGTTGATGATATCGTGATCAAAAGTCATGATGAGGCCACAATGTTAAAAGATATACTGGAAACGTTCACCCGACTCCGAAGCATCAACATGAAACTGAACCCCAAAAAATGTACGTTCGGGGTAGAAGAAGGTAAGTTTTTGGGGGTCATGGTTGGATCAAAAGGCTTGCGAGCCAACCCAGACAAGGTTGATGCTGTTCTTACAATGAAACCTCCGACGACGGTTAAGGAAATTCAGTCCTTAAACGGACGATTAGCTGCTCTCCATCGGTTCTTATCAAAAGCAGCAGACAGATCGCTTCCGTTCATGGATGTTCTCAGGAAAAGCTTCCGAGCGGAGTTTAAATGGACGGAAGAAGCCGCACGAGCTTTCGAAGAGCTTAAAGCTTGTCTGGGTACTCTCCCAACTCTCACCGTACCAGAAGAAGATGAGGTGCTAACAGTATACTTGGCCGCGTCGTTCGGAGCTATCAGTGCGGTGCTAGTCGCCCACCGTACAGGGAAGCAGATCCCCATTTATTACGTAAGCCGAACGTTAAAAGACTATGAAACAAGGTACTCAAACTTGGAGAAATTGGCCCTGGCACTAGTACATGCTTCGAGAAGACTTCGCCGGTACTTCCAAGCCCACCCAATCGAAGTGCGAACGGATCAGAGAATCCAGCACGTTCTCCGCCGACCTGAAGTTTCAGGTCGAATGGCTAAATGGGCAATAGAGTTGGGCGCGTTCAACATCACTTTTCGAACAAAAGGACCATTGAAGGGGCAAGTGATAGCCGATTTCTTAGTTGAAATTCCGGAAGATAAAGGACGGGAAGGTGTTGAAGATGCTCCAGAGAAACCTTGGTCCTTGTATACCGACGGAGCCTCCAGTTCCGAAGGAGCAGGGGCAGGTTTAATTCTCACCGATCCAGAGGGAACGGATATAACATACGCGCTCCGGCTGGAGTTTAAAAGCTCGAACAACGAAGCAGAATACGAGGCTCTCTTGGCTGGTCTGCGTCTAGCGTTAAAAGTCGGAGCAAAAAATGTTGTTGCCCATGTAGATTCATTGCTCGTGGCAAATCAAGTAAACGGGGAGTACGAGGCAAGGGAAGCAAGTATGATCGAGTATCTCGAACAAGTAAAGCAAACTATGGCATCTTTTGAAGCATGCAAGGTCGAACATATTCCCCGTAGCAAGAACAAGAAGGCTGATGCCTTGAGCAAGTTGGCGTCGGTGTCATTCAGTCACCTAGCCAAAGAAGTAAGAGTGGAAGTTTTGACCGCACCATCAATTGCAACTCCGCAGGTCATGCAGGTCGAAGCACCATCGCAAACTTGGATGACGCCTATAGTTAACTACTTGGTGCATGACGTTCTGCCAACCGATAAAGCGGAAGCAAGAAAAATCCAAATCAATTCTCTTCAATACCAGATGCAAGAAGGCGGTTTATACCGAAAGACCTTTCTGGGCCCCCTGTTGAAATGCCTGGACCCGGAGCAAGCCAGTTATATCATCAGGGAGATACACTATGGTATCTGCGGCATCCATGCCGGACCAAAGATGATCGTGACAAAGGTCAAAAACGCAGGGTATTACTGGCCCGGGATGCATGAAAGTGCCGTAAAAGAACTCCAACAGTGCGATGAGTGCCAAAAGCACGCACCAATCAGCCTCCGAGCCAAGAATGAAATGATACCGGTAACTGCAGCATGGCCCTTCCAAAAGTGGGGCGTGGATATTGTTGGACCTTTTCCAAGGTCAAGCGGAAGTGCGAGTACCTGTTAGTCGCGGTGGACTATTTCACGAAATGGGTGGAAGCTCGGCCGTTTACAATCATCTCCGGTTACAATGTAACACGGTTCTTTTGGGAACAAATAGTATGCCGATTCGGTCTTCCGCTCTACATCATAAGCGATAATGTAAAGCAATTCGCTGAAAACCCATTCAAGCGCTGGTGTGAAAATCTAAAAATTAACCAAGTCTTTTCTTCGGTAGCCCACCCTCAGGGTAACGGGCAGGTGGAGCAGGTTAATCGGCGAATCGTTGATGGGATCAAAAGGAGGCTTGGTTATGAAGGAAAAGGCTGGGCGGATGAGTTGCCGAACGTTTTATGGGCGCACCGAACACTGCACAAAACTAGCAACGGAGAAACACCGTTTAGTCTAACTTACGGTACCGAGGCAGTGATTCCCGCCGAGATCGGACTCCCAAACCAGAGGTGCAAGAATTGGGAAGAAAATGAGCTTGAACTCCGGTCCAACCTTGACTTGTTAGAAGAGCGCCGGAACATCGCGGCGATCAAGGAAGCCCGATACAAGAAGAAGATTGAAAAATATTATAACGCCCGAGCCAAACTATACAAGTTCAAGGTCGGAGTTTACGTGCTCCGGAACAATGATGCGAGCCGTATCGAAGCTCCCGGCAAGCTAACCCCAAAGTGGGAGGGACCGTATCGGGTCAAAGAGGCGAGCGATAAGGGCTCGTATGTGTTAGAAAAGATTGACGGAACTCCAGTGCCCCGGACGTGGAACGGGGTACATTTAAAAAAGTGTTTCATGTGAATAGCCTGCTACGGCTAAAAAGATCGCTTGTATTTGTTCTTTATTTCCAATTTCCATGTACAAGTCGGGAGGGTAATGCCCCGGCAAGTTTCTATTTCCTTTTGTAACCGGGAGGGTTTTTCCCCGGGATTATTATGAGTAAATCAATAAAGCGATCTGTACTTTTATAAGTATAAATTATAGCATGCGTATAAGTTCGAACAAACACCATGAATGTGCACAAACGGGCCTCGACCCATGCCTCGCGCCGATCGAGAAGGCTTAAATAGTTAAAAAAGTAACTAAATCTATTAAGCAAAGCGGACCGTGTTTAAGACGTTCCGGCTACAAACAATTCGATTATGTAAAAGAAATCAAAAAATTTCTAAGTTATGTTCTGGTCACCAGAGTTGATCGAACCAAAATCCTGGTCGAACAGCTAAGTTTGGACGCAAACTAAAAGCTAAGTAGCCAGGAATGAGTAACCAACGATAAGGTCCTGTTCCATACAAAACATGGCAATCAAATACTTGCAAGCAAAAAATTTTGTACTAATTACATGCCAAAGAAAGTAAATGTTAAAATTGTTCGGTTACGATAAAGCCAAAGATCGTATAAACGAGTTTCAAGCTTCGAATTCTTCTCTCACTATGGGAAGTTCACTCTGTTGCTTGATAACAGACAAAGGCTCGTCTATCAAATCAGCAACCTTTCCAAGAACGGAGATGTTGAAATCTTCGAAAGCTTTCACCGCAGCATCTAACTTATCTTGAGCATCTGCATCATACCCTGGAACTTCCTCGAAGGACTGAGCGGGGCCCTTAGCAGCCTCAAAACCGTACTTGATACCTTCGTTTGCTCCAACCGCATTAACACTGTTTACCAAATCCGCAACAACTTTCTCCAGTTCCGGGCTCTGGTGCACCAGCTTAACGACCCACGCAATCCCGTCTGTTAAAAACCATTGTTTGGTAAGTTTAAGCTCCGATAGCTGGGCATACGACTCGATCATGTCACGTTCAGAACGAATTAGCATTCCCTTCGCCTCATCGATCGTTGTTTTATGCGATTCAATCTCCCTGTCACGAGCTCTCTCCAATTCGTCTTTAGCTGCAGAGAGACATGTTTTAATGAGCAAGAAAGGGAAGCAATAAAAGGTAAATGGATTACGAACGTACCATCAACAAGACGGTGATAGTCGGCCAGAAGCTGATCATGAGATGTTTGCATCTCCTTCAGTTCAGCCGCATGCTTTCTTTCCACACCAGCCAGCTTCTTCTCCAAGTCAGTAAATTTTAATTTGAAAGTCTCTAAGTCTTGAAGGGCCTTGTCTCGCGCTTCATAAGCAGCCGCGGCCGAAGCTTGGGTGGATTTGTTAACTTCCTTTGTCTCCAAGTTTTGCTCCCTCAAGCGTTCAACTTGAGATCGGAGAGAAGATAACTCTTGCTTTGTCTTTGATCGAACGTTATCTTCTTTTTTCAAATTAGCGATCTCGCGCCGAAGCTTGTTACAAGTTGATTCCGACTCGATCCAGCGTTTGTACGACTCCACCACCAATGAATTAGATTGAGCTTGATTTATCATAAGGGCATTCCCAAGCTCCGGACCGCTCATCTTCCGATAATAAGAATGCTCAGCGGGAGTCCCCAAATGAAACAATGTCATTTTCGCCGACAGAGCATCCACTATTCGATCCTTGTTCGTCAGCGACCACTCTGGAACGTATTTCTCCAGTGCTCGAGTTGAGTCCATGTCTTCGATGCCGCCCGAACCTAGCTCCCGTGATAAGAAAACAGCTTCAGTATTAAACCACAAAGGGGATGAAGAGGCACTATCCCCACCATCAACAGGCTTGGGGCTCGGCCTTGACACATTAGACGCAACCCCCGTCGTGAACTTACCCGAAGGAGATGGTTCGGTCCTCTTGGGGTCGGACATGATAACATCAGTAACAACCTTGGTGGCACCTCCCCCGAAGGACAATGGGCTTGATGGAACGTTCAACGGATGGTCCCTCGGGGTACGACCTCCATGAAGATGAGCGTCTAAATTTGCTAACACGCCTCCGGCAGCAGAAAACTCAGTAACTTGGATATCATCGTCATCTAGAGTAATAGCTTTAAGATCCGTCTTCGTCTTCTTTTGCCTAGGCTTTGGACCAGACTTAGACGGAGCCCTTTTCCTCTTCAAGTTAATCTGAGGCTGCTCCTCTTCGTCTGCCTCTTCCTCATCATCATCTTCGCCACCCTCCTTTAAATTTTCAGCACGTTCTTCGTCATCCCCCACAGACAGATGGACACCTTCGTCATCAATCACAAACTTGGAACCAGACCCTTTGGACCCGATCGAACCAGTTTCCTTACCCTTACCCTTATCACTGCCGGTCACTATCATCGTCTGGGCCGGAGCAACATCCGCTACCTGCGCTACAGGAGCCGAGCCCGAACCTCCCTGCCCAGCTGAGCCTCCATGTGTTCCCGGAACCTCGGGTTCCCGAATTGGATAAAGATTCTCCTGCACAACTGAGAGGTACGGAGGGTCACTTTTCGGTGTCCTAGTGGCTCGGATCTCCAGCTCTTTGGAATCAAAGGATTTTAACCTCAATGCCTCTCTTAAACCCATAACTATAAAAGAAAAAGAGGGCAAGCAAGTAACATCCGAAGTCTAATACATGTATAAAAAAAAAATGAAAAATAAAAAACAAATGAAATAAGTGATGAAAATAGTATGGTCATATACGCGACACGATGAGCACCGTATCAAAAAGTAAAGGCATGACTAACCCTGTCCGTTCCACTTAAGGGTAGGATACCACTCCGGTTCGGACCAAATCGTGCTGATCCGTCCCATGACAAGAATGTGTTCCGGATAACTTTGTATGCGGCCTGCTTCTTTAATCAGGTTTGCATACAACTCTTTATCATATTCAAAGCCTTCAGGAAGAGGAGCTGGGAGTTTCTTCTTTTTGATCCTCCATACCATAAACTCCGGAACGCAGCGGTCATCAACATAGAAAAAGCGTTCTTTCCAGTCCTTTATGCTAGTGGTAATCCATGTGTAACAGCAGGAGTTTTTGTCTCTGACCTCGAAGGTGTACCAGTTACCGGACCGGTTCAATTTATAAAAAGCCCGGAACACATCCAAGTCCGGTTCGGACCCCAAGCTACGACAAGCCAATTCAAAATGACACACCTTGGCAAGGCCGAAGGGGTTCATTTGAGAAATATGAACCTCGTGGAACAACAGTACTCCGATTAAGAACCTCGTCAAAGGAAGACGATAGTTACAGTAATCAAATAAACGGGTGTAAACCCCTATCTTCCCCGGAGGAAACGGATAAATGGGTGTATCCTTTTTGGGGAGAACGGGGTGCAGAGATGCAGGTATCGCATATCTTTCAACATACCAAGCTAAACCATTTTTATTCAACACGTTAAAGCAAGCGGACAAATTGCTTTTCGCCATTATACAAGGAAGAAGCTGACCTTGTTTCTTAAAAAACGCCTGTCTCAGAGAAAATGAAACAAGGAAGATGAAGTGAAAAATGAAATGTGAAAATAAAAAGTTACTTTTTCTCCTCTTTATATAGAAATGTGGCAACCGACTTAAACCAGCCAATCAAATGATGACACGTCACGATAGCTGACGCACACCAACCGTCACACCAGGCGGGAAATTTAAAGTAACCGTCGGTTACCCAACCAAGGTCACCGCCTAGAGATTTAAAATTCAAAAATTTTAACAAAGCGACAAATCAGGAGTTAAAGCCGCCAAAATTACGCCGATATAGTTCGAAGCATTTATCCAAGAAACGCCACGAACTAGGGGGACTTGATGAGGATACGTCCCTAACCGGACCGAATCACCGGCACGAGCCGAACCAAAATTATGGCACGTTAATACCGGACCGTCCCTCACACCACAAATGGAACGGGCAGATAGAACGGTGCGACGTAACAAACTGGGTCCCACCCTCATAACTGCCATGACAGCGACTGGTCCGGCCCAAACTAACTTGCCACGTCAGCACAACCAAAGACTATAAATACCACACTTGGAACTCCAAAAAGGGGTAATCGCTACTTTCTCTCTCTAACTCTCCTCTCTCTCTCCCTGACCTATTTCCTCCTCACAAATACTTATTCTCACGCCCGAGCTTGGTCACAGAGAGGCCCCCCTCCCTGTGACGAGGCTAACGGTGTGCTTGTTCTCTTGTGATCTTGCAGGTTCCTTGCTAGGTCATCTGAAGCTCTACTCTGACCAGGTCGCACCAACTGGTCCTTGAGTCTTCAATATCTATATGATGTTTGCAGATTGATAAAGAGTGTGCTGGTGTGCTTGTTGGAACAGGAATGGGAGGTCTAACAATGGAGTTCAGTCTCTAAAAGAAAAGGGTTACAGAAAAATCACACCTTTCTTTGTCGCATACGCAATAACAAACATGGCGTCTGCACTATTAGCTATTGATTTGGGCTTTATGGGCCCCAACTACTCAATTTCAACCGCTTGTGCTACCTCAAACTGCTTTCATGCTGCTGCAAATCACATCCGTAGAGGTCAAGCTGATATGATGATTGCTGGCGGTACGAAAGCTGCCATTATTCCATCCTCCGCCAGTGGTTTGTTTTTCTGACAGAAAAGAGCGAGAACGAAATAGAGAAGGAAAAGGGGTTGGGTATTATAATGGTTGGGATTTGTGGGTGATGGTGTGGGGGTGTGAAGGTGGTGATGGTGGTTTGGTTGTGTAAAGCAGAACCAGAACCAGAAAGATAGGAAAAGGGGAGAGAGGTGGGTAGGTGGATAAAAGGCTTAGGTTATTTATTTATTATTATAGTAAGAGTATTTTTGTTATTTAACATCCTTTTAATTGTAACTGATGTTATGCCTAATGACTATCTGAGAAAAAAATTGTAAAAGTTTGAGACTATAGCTGTAATTTTAGAAAATTATGGACTAAAGGTGAAAAAAGGGCAAACCCCAAATACTATCCGAGCATTTTTCTCAAGTTAAAACTATATAAACTACATACTCTCAACTCAAACCATATCACTCTCATCTCAACTCAACCAATTTATCTCTCTTTTTTTATATATAAAAAACATCATCTTCCAACTCTTTTAGATTTGTTTTAACAATATGGCCTAAAATTGTAATTAATAATATTTTCCCAACTCCGAAACCGCATCAAGAAGATATATTTGAAAACGCAGCGGTGTTGAAGAGGAAAGACACCGGTGGTCCCTGAGGAAAACGCACCGATGGTCCAACCGGACAACAGTTCGGTGGTCGAACCGAACAACTCACTGTATGATGTGATCAAGTCTATGAAGACGAGATGCCAAATATTGAGTTACCTGATATACACGGTCTCGAGCCGTTGGACGTAATCAGCTCGTTTTTATTTTGTATATTATTTCAGGTATTTTTAAAAAAAAAATTAGTAGATATATGTTTTTTATATTTATTTTTTAAATAACTATATAAGTTAGGAGTGCAAGGTGGAGTTTGTGGTTTTAGCGTTGTGGAAAAAATAGGGTTTGTAAGAGAGGTTTGAAACCGATGTGACATAATGAGGTAGACGATTGTGGAGGTTTTTAATAACAAGCGTTCTGGATGCTCTTAAGGCGTGTCCAGGTTAGGATTAATATGCCTAACAAAAATACATATATGCATTGTGTCTGCATAATCAATTTCAACCTAAACCCTCCGCCAGTTACTGTACCTTTTACGTAGGATCCCGTCAATCGCTCTGTCCGGCTAAATTCGGGACTTTACCTTCGGTCATGTGTGGACCACTGTAGTCCAAACTTCATTTTGTCCTGTATTGCTGGACTTGGTTGTTTTGTGATGTCAAATCTTCGATCAACAACTCATCCTTTATTTTATTCATTAATATCTAGCCATATATATATAAACTATGAAGTCTTCAATTAAAATTGTACGTATTTCATTATTGACAAAACATACCTAATATGTGTATGTATAACTGTATTGCAAGTCAGTGTAGCCTCTAAGAATAACTTATATGTATGCATATGGCATCATATACGTCTACAGGAATAAATACACGACCCGTCCAAGTACTTTTATATACGTCTAGGTTAGAGTTGATATATATGACATAAATAAATATGAGTGTGCCTATTGGCACACCAAACCCTAGCAAAATTAGGGTTTATCTACGCTGCGTATTGGTCAATACGCAGCGTATAGGGTTACACCAATACGCTGCGTATTGACCAATACGCAGCGTAGATAGTCCATATATCTCAGTGCCTGATAACCAATCATTGCACAGAAAACAATGTGTGTCTATGCTGCGTATTGACCAATACGCAGCGTATTGAATTTTACACTAATGGTCCCTGGAGTTTCAAAAATTGACACAAATGGTCCCTTATTTTTGATATATTTACACTTTGGTCCCTGGTTTTTCATATATTGACACAAATGGTCCCTCGTGTTTCATATATTGACACAAATGGTCCCTATCAGGGACTATTTTTGTAAAAACTGAAACTTCAGGGACCAAAATGTAAACATATCAAAAATGGGTAAAAAGGGGGTCTTCTTTAAAGAACCGGCCCTTGCAAGACTCGAACTCATGACCTCTCGTTTAGAACCGCAACGCCTTAACCAGTTTATCCTCTGTCCAGAGCTGTTAGAGTATGAAACTTAATACCTTATATACCCTAGCTAATCAATACGCTGCGTATTGGTCAATACGCAGCGTATATAAAACATCTGGAAAAATGGGGTCATTTGGGTGGGTTTGAAGTATCAAAAGTTTACCAGTTTTATATACGCTGACCAATACGCAGCGTATATGACCTTCCTTATACGCTGCGTATTGACCAATACGCAGCGTATTTGTCAACTGGTGTACAGAATTAGTCCCTCAATTTCAGTTTTTACAAAAATAGTCCCTGACAGGGACCATTTGTGCCAATCTATGAAACATCAGGGACCTATATATATTTTCGACGCTCGTTAGGACCGTACGCGCCTTACGTGCGTCGAAACTAAGTTCGTCGTTAAAATATATTTTTTTTTTATTATTTAGTCGAAGTCGAACCGTAAGGCGCGTAGGTCCCTAACGAGCGTCGAAACTAAGTTCGTCGTTAAAATATAAAACGGCGAACTTAGTTTCGACGCTCGTTAGGGACCTACGCACCTTACGGTTCGACTTCGACTAAATAATAAAAAAAATATATATTTGAACGACGAACTTAGTTTCGACGCTCGTTAGGGACCTACGCGCCTTACGGTTCGACTTCGACTAAATAATCAAAAAAATATATATTTTAACGACGAACTTAGTTTCGACGCTCGTTAGGACCGTACGCGCCTTACGAGAGTCGAAACTAAGTTCGTCGTTAAAATATATATTTTTTTTATTATTTAGTCGAAGTCGAACCGTAAGGCGCGTAGGTCCCTAACGAGCGTCGAAACTAAGTTCGTCGTTTTATATTTTAACGACGAACTTAGTTTCGACGCTCGTTAGGGACCTACGCGCCTTACGGTACGACTTCCAGAAGTTTATCTATACAACAAAACACTTTAAATAACCTGCCAGAATTTTATATAAACTGCCTGAATTTCAAAATATAACATTTCAAAATATGTGAAACTATTTACACCGAAGTTTGATATATACATAGCAAAATACATAACAAAGTTTTTCCATACATAACAAAATGATAAAATACTACTGCTACTGCTCCTGATGCTGCTGCTGCTGATGCTGATCCCAGTCCGCATCCGCAATGAAGGGTAGTGGAGGTAACCCGTCATGCTGTCGCTGCTGCTGCAGCGCCGCAGCCACCCACTCTAACAAATAGTTGTTTCTTTCAACGTTTCGAAGCAGCCGCTGATGTGACGGGTCAGGACCGGGCCAAACATGGCGTGGGAACTGGGGCGCCCCGGGTGGTCCACGCGGCTGTGGTGGCTGCGGAAGAACGGCGGCCGGCTCATGCGGCTCCGGCGGCTCCGGTTCGTGCGGGGGATAAAACAGAGGGAACTCTTCTGGCAGTTGTGTAAGCTCGTATTGCGTGCCGTCCAGTTTCTTTAACCGCTTCCCGCATGGAAAGTCTTTGGTAATATGCATCCCGTTTACTGTGTTCATCCCCATCCGCTTTGGCTGTGTCGCCGGGCCTACACGGCCGCGGTCGTTCTCCGGATGATAGCCCAACGAATGGGCTATCTTGGTCACGTAGGCGCCGCCGAATAGCATTCCGCGCTCCTGTCGATGATGCGCGGAGGCGAAATACTGCGCCAACCCATGGGCGAGAGCGCACGGCCTCTTGTATAAGAGGCAATATAAAAAGAACAAGTCACCACTCGTACACCACTCTCGGCTTTTGTTTCGAGCAGTGATCGAAGTGGAAATCATCTTGTGCAAATACCTGCATAAATAGAAACCAGTCAGTAAATAATAATCAGCCGTTAACGGGCGTTTAAACGACTGCAAACGCAGCCCCAAACGGCTGCCGGTTTAAACGTCGTTCAAACGCCGGTTACGGTTCGACTTCGACTAAATAATTAAAAAAAAATATGTTTAAAAAAAATTCTGTTTAAAAAGAAATTGGGTTTAAATGGTCCTTGGAGTTTCAAAAATTAACACAAATGGTCCCTTTTTTGATATATTTACACTTTGGTCCCTGAAGTTTCAATTTTTAACAAAAATGGTCCCTGATGTTTCAATAATTGACACAAATGGTCCCTAACGAGCGTCGTAATAAGTTCGTCGTTAAAATATAAAACGACGAACTTAGTTTCGACGCTCGTTAGGGACCTACGCGCCTTACGGTTCGACTTTGACTAAATAATAAAAAAATATATATTTTAACGACGAACTTAGTTTCGACGCTCGTTAGGACCGTACGGTCCTAACGAGCGTCGAAACTAAGATCGTCGTTAAATTATATTTTTTTTATTATTTAGTCGAAGTCGAACCGTAAGGCGCGTAGGTCCCTAACGAGCGTCGAAACTAAGTTCGTCGTTCAAATATAAAACGACGAACTTAGTTTCGACGCTCGTTAGGGACCTACGCGCCTTACGGTTCGACTTCGACTAAATAATAAAAAAAATATATATTTTAACGACGAACTTAGTTTCGACGCTCGTTAGGACCGTACGCGCCTTACCAGCGTCGAAACTAAGATCGTCGTCGTTAAATTATATTTTTTTTATTATTTAGTCGAAGTCGAACCGTAAGTCGCGTAGGCTCCTAACGGGCGTTTAAAAGGCTGCAAACGCAGCCGCAAACGGCTGTGATTTCGCTGCCGTTTGCGGCTGCGTTTGCAGTCGTAAACGGGCGTTTAAACGGCTGCAAACGCAGCCCAAACGGCTGCCGATTTAAACATCGTTCAAACGCCGGTTACGGTTCGACTTCGACTAAATAATAAAAAAAAAATATGTTTAAAAAAAAATTCTGTTTAAAAAGAAATTGGGTTTAAATGGTCCTTGGAGTTTCAAAAATTAACACAAATGGTCCCTTTTTTGATATATTTACACTTTGGTCCCTGAAGTTTCGATTTTTTACAAAAATGGTCCCTGATGTTTCAAAAATTGACACAAATGGTCCCTAACGAGCGTCGTAATAAGTTCGTCGTTAAAATATAAAACGACGAACTTAGTTTCGACGCTCGTTAGAGACCTACGCGCCTTACGGTTCGACTTCGACTAAATAATAAAAAAATATATATTTTAACGACAAACTTAGTTTCGACGCTCGTTAGGACCGTACGGTCCTAACGAGCGTCGAAACTAAGATCGTCGTTAAATTATATTTTTTTATTATTTAGTCGAAGTCGAACCGTAAGGCGCGTAGGTCCCTAACGAGCGTCGAAACTAAGTTCGTCGTTAAAATATAAAACGACGAACTTAGTTTCGACGCACGTTAGGGACCTACGCGCCTTACGGTTCGACTTCGACTAAATAATAAAAAAAATATATATTTTAACGACGAACTTAGTTTCGACGCTCGTTAGGACCGTACGCGCCTTACGAGCGTCGAAACTAAGATCGTCGTCGTTAAATTATATTTTTTTTTATTATTTAGTCGAAGTCGAACCGTAAGTCGCGTAGGCTCCTAACGGGCGTTTAAAAGGCTGCAAACGCAGCCGCAAACGGCTGTGATTTCGCTGCCGTTTGCGGCTGCGTTTGCAGTCGTAAACGGGCGTTTAAACGGCTGCAAACGCAGCCGCAAACGGCTGCGTTTTCGCTGCCGTCTGCGGCGGCGTTTGCAGCCGTAGACGGGCGTTTAAACGGCTGCAAACGCAGCCGCAAACGGCTGCGAAATCGCTGCCCTTTGGGGCTGCGTTTGCAGCCGTTTAAACGCCGGTTTACGGCTGCAAACGCAGCCCCAAACGGCTGACGGTTTAAACGTCGTTCAAACGCCGGTTACGGTTCGACTTCGACTAAACAATTAAAAAAAAATATGTTTAAAAAAAATTCTGTTTAAAAAGAAATTGGGTTTAAATGGTCCTTGGAGTTTCAAAAATTAACACAAATGGTCCCTTTTTTGATATATTTACACTTTGGTCCCTGAAGTTTCAATTTTTTACAAAAATGGTCCCTGATGTTTCAAAAATTGACACAAATGGTCCCTAACGAGCCTCGTAATAAGTTCGTCGTTAAAATATAAAACGACGAACTTAGTTTCGACGCTCGTTAGGGACCTACGCGCTTTACGGTTCGACTTCGACTAAATAATAAAAAAAATATATAATTTAACGACGATCTTAGTTTCGACGCTCGTTAGGACCTAAATAAAAAAAAAATATGTATTTTAACGACGAACTTAATTTCGACGCTCGTTAGGACCGTACGGTCCTAACGAGCGTCGAAACTAAGATCGTCGTTAAATTATATTTTTTTTATTATTTAGTCGAAGTCGAACCGTAAGGCGCGTAGGTCCCTAACGAGCGTCGAAACTAAGTTCGTCGTTAAAATATAAAACGACGAACTTACTTTCGGCGCTCGTTAGGGACCTACGCGCCTTACGGTTCGACTTCGACTAAATAATAAAAAAAATATATATTTTAACGACGAACTTAGTTTTGACGCTCGTTAGGACCGTACGCGCCTTACGAGCGTCGAAACTAAGATCGTCGTCGTTAAATTATATTTTTTTTATTATTTAGTCGAAGTCGAACCGTAAGTCGCGTAGGCTCCTAACGGGCGTTTAAAAGGCTGCAAACGCAGCCGCAAACGGCTGTGATTTCGCTGCCGTTTGCGGCTGCGTTTGCAGTCGTAAACGGGCGTTTAAACGGCTGCAAACGCAGCCGCAAACGGTCGTTTAAACGGCTGCAAACGCAGCCGCAAACGGCTGCGAAATCGCTACCCTTTGGGGCTGTGTTTGCAGCCGTTTAAACGCTGCTTTACGGCTGCAAACGCAGCCCCAAACGGCTGCCGGTTTAAACGTTGTTCAAACGTCGCTTTACGGCTGCAAACGCAGCCCCGTCGTTTAAACGGTCCCTGAAGTTTCAATTTTTTACAAAAATGGTCCCTGATGTTTCAAAAATTGACAAAAATCAACTAAATAAGGGTACCTAAATAATTAAAAAAAGAAATTTTGTTTTAAAAAAATCTGTTTAAAAAAAAGCTGTTTAATAACTAACGTACCTGAAGAGCGGATCCTCAATCAGCGTACTCCTCCCCTTGGATTGGTGGTGGTCCCAATGAGCGATGTCCGCGATCAGATCCCAAAACCCTAATAGCGTGGGTTTATCAACCATCACGAGCCCCTGTTTACACGAATGTTTATTAAACGTTAAATTAATGTTAAATATTAAATGTGATATATTAAAAATAATAATAATAACAATACAAAATTTGTGTTAAACGTACCTTCGTATAAAGATCCGTAGCGATCTCAGCCTCCGTATACAAACCGCTATGCACCGCAAACTGTGCAAGTGACATTTCACGCGCCTGGCCAGCCATGCGAAAAGAAACCTCGGGCGGGGGAGGGGGCTGCGCGGGGTCCACAACCTCATTTGGCCGACGAGGATGAAACTCGAACGACGACATAAACTCGACCAGTATCTCCCTGTAGGTCGGCGTAAACGATAGCTCAAACAGACGATCCCACGGTGAATCAGCGGGAACAAACCCCCGCGCCAAATCTTCAACCTCGAGCTTCCGGAGGGTTTTCCAAGAAACTGCAAAATGTTCACCAATATGCATCTTCCGAAGCTTCTCGCAACGGAGAGCAGCGTCGGACTCCGGAGGAAACTCCAAATACGGGTGATTCTCGAGAGGATCCGGCGGTGGACGCGCCCGCCGTTTCCGCTGCGGCTGCTCCGGAATATCTCCTTCTAAATCCATTTCCTCCATTTTTCTGTTTTAAAAAAAAAACAATTTAAGTTTAAGTTTAAAAAGATATATATTTTCTGTTTAAAAATATGTATTTTCTGTTTACAAAAGGCGTTTAAACGCTATACGCTGCGTATTGGTCAATACGCAGCGTATGTAAACCCTAAGTGTGCAGTAATAGCAATAATAATAATAATAAATATAATAACAGTAATAGCAATAATAATAATAATAATAATAAATATAATGATATTTAAGTGTCTTAAATTACATTTGAATTGTTTTTCTCAGCTTAATGCAACCATGAAATCTCGTATACTGTCATTATACAAATTTATATCTTAGTTTTGAATAAGTAGACATTGGATTAAGTCATTATTTGCATACTGTAAAAATTGTTTAGTGAAATATTATCATTCTGACCGTTGAATACATAATAATAACATATACAATTTTAGTTTTGAACTTGTATGAGGGTGATTCACATATGCTTTGGTCAATGTTGCCCAGGCTTACACCAATGAAGCAGTCACCCTCTAATTGAAGCAGTCACCCTCTAATTCACTGTAAACCCTAACTGAAGCAATCACCCTCTAATTCACTGTAAACCCTAATCAAACAAATCAAACAAACACCCCTAATTCATTGTAAACCCTAATCAAACAAATCAAACAAACACCCCTAATTCACTGTAAACCCTAATTTACCTATGATACAGCCCTAATTTACGGATAAAATACTAAAAAAATCAAAATTAGTTAAATAGGTTGAGTATATACCTCGTTTATACTTCGAATTCGCGTGTATACGGTCGGAAATACGTAGTCGCCTTCGTAGGGGTTCGTAGAGGTTTTGTGTGTGTAATTTGGGGAAGAACAGAGATGCGTAGGGGTTTTCCTGATTTAAATCAGAACCTATACGCATCGTAGAGGTCCATACGAAGCGTATGTTGGTAAATTACCATTTCGCCCTTCTGTTAGTGCTATACATGGGCTGAATATAAGGGCAAAAAGGTCATTGTCCACCTTTATCTACGATCCGTATTGCTCTCTACGCCGCCTACATAAAGGTCAGCAGAATGACCTATATACCCTTCTGTATAGCCTATACGAAGCATGGATAGAAGGGTATAAAGGTCATTGTGATGACCTTTATATACGTATCGTAGAGCTCCATACGGAGCGTATATAAAGGTCCGAAAATGACCTTTTTGCCCTTATATTCAGCCCCGTATAGCCCTAACAGAAGGGCAAAATGGTAATTTAACATATTTATATTTTCAAACTTTACTTTGGGGGGAAAATTGTCCGCCTTTGTCATACGATGCGTATTGATCAATACGCTGCCTTGGTTTTGGTCATTTTACCTTTTTGCCCTTATTCTGAGGCTAAAGGAAGCCAAAAACAGGGGCTTTATTGTCATTTGGTAATCATACGATGCGTAGGGATCCCTACACAGCTTATAGGTCCATTTTTTTTCCTTGGTTTGTATTTAGAGAAGCTAAAAATAATACAAAAATTATGTTTATAAAAATTTGAATTATAAATTAAAAATTAATTAAAAATGATATTATTTGAATTATTAAAATTGAAAATGATACAAACTTTATAAATTAAAAAAATTCTACAATTTACAAAAATACAAGTTTCCGGTTAATCTTCGATTTCATTTATACTCGGTTCTCTGTCTTTGTCTGCGTTAGGATTGATTAACTTGTAGTAGTGCTGTAACCGCGGTCTATACATTTCTTCCCACCGTTCCGCAGCTATTGATCGATGTGTCGACCACAACGTGTTCACTAAAGGCATGGGGTAGTCTCCTTCCAACTTAGCATGTATGAAGTGTCCCCCGTCAACATGTACGAGCGTTATCGCTTGAGGTCGTGGATCTAGTGGGGCATCCCTTAATGGGAAGATGGTAGTGCTCCATTCGATGCTTAGCAGGTGGACGACAATATTATACCTTTGCGCTACGAGAAGCCCTACTTGGGGCATTTCCATCCAGTGACTTGGACCGCACGCTTTCAATGAATGCCATCCGATGCTCTTACGTATTCGTTCAAAGTCTCCTTTGTTATATGTTTCGAATACATGCTTCCAACGCGCCTCGTTATGGCCAATCTCCAGTAGTAAATCTCTTCGAATATTGGGTCATGCGTGTTCCAGAAAACCTAATCCGACAGCCACAGACCTGTACCCACAATGACCGTCTGGGATCACATCTTGTATACGCGATATGTAAGAGTGAAACTCTGAGGGAATTTGATCCTTAAACCTCTCAATGCTTAACAAGTGCTCGTCCCCCTTCATTAATGGAAAACCGTTATCATCCCGCGTCTCCTTCTTTTTATAACTCGTTGAACTGTTTCGTTGCGTTTTAGGTTTTTCAGACTTTCTAACCGAACCAGTTCCACGAGAGCCCTCTGACGGTACGTATGAGCTGTGTCGGGGTAAATCGTACCTATGTTTGGGGGAAGCGGTATATACGTTGCTGTCCTCGCCATAGGAGCTGTGTCTCGCAGCTTCGTCTAACCTCGCAGCTTCATCTAGCCTTTCTTGTACTTTCTTTAATGTAGGCCGACCGCGAGTATTTTGCTGGACGATCGGTGGTTTCTTGGTTGACGATTTCGGGTTGAAGACCGCTTTTATCTTTGAAAGCAAACTCTTTTGCTGAACGGGGGACTGCGCCTCTAAATGTTGCCGCACATTATTTAGCTCTGCTACAACATCGACCTCCTCGTCTACCAGTTTACACGGGAGCAAGTCAAGCTTACGCCAGAATACATCTATGTCGTCGAGTTGTATAATACGCCCTGCACAGTTAAGTTAATACGGTGTGAGAAACAGCTAAATCGTACAAAATAACAAAAGGTTGGTAGTTTTAATATTTTTTACCTGTCTGTTTGTAGTTTTCCAGCCTACAAGCACACGGCAATCCATTGCTAAGCCACATATGGCAACCACATGATGCGTTAAGTTTCCGCAACACCTCCATCTTCCTCAATAGCTCTTTTTCCAGCAAATCAAGTGCTTCATGGGAAACCTTTCCACGTAGGTTGTCCAACATTCGTTTTCTGTGGTGGTTCATCGTTTTTTCGATGCTCTCAGTGAAACTTTTTTGTATTTCATCGTACTGAGTTTCAACTATATCAATGACGCATCTTGCTATTCGCTCCAATGAACTCCCGCGCGTAATGTATCTTTTTAAATTTGCGTGCTGGCTCTCAACTCTGTTGGTGGTGCGCTGACCAAAGTTGCGACGCTTATCGGTCCACGCATAAACGAACATTTCTTTATAGTCTTTGAGCCAGTTTTCGTAGAGGTAATCATAGACACCTGCAAAAATAAAATAATGAAATGTAAAAGCGTGTGTAAAATATAATAGATTGGGTGAGTCGTTTGTTGAAGGAACACTTACTTTCTCGGTTGGCAACCACGAGTCGGTTATACATTTTCTCCAAGTTGTACTTGTACATGGGCTCTGATGAAGATTCACACAATCTATTCCAGTACGACATAAATTTCCCCCAATCTTCTTTATCGAACCCTTTCTTGCAATTTCTAGCTATATTTTGTTGGATGTGAAAGTGGCATAGAAGCCTGGTTGCGTTCGGGAATACTTTAGAACACGCTTTAATTAGGGCAAGCTCCCTATCCGTGACTATCACACGCGGCATCATACATTCATGCAATATTGACTTGATCCGCTCAAGCACCCACACGTAGTTACCCCTTCGTTCTTTACAAATAACGGCATGTGCTATACAAAAAGACTTCGCAGTCGACGTCATACCCACAACCTGGACAAATGGCATGTTGTAGAGGTTTGTTTTGTAGGTCGCGTCGATCAACATCACGTGCGGGAATGCACGCCACATAGTGATTGAATAAGGATGAACAAAGAAAATCTCTGTTACGACATCTGTTTTGGGTTCCTGTCGGGTGTCGTAAATAAATCGGTGGTCGTGCAGCAGGCTTTCCAGTGCCTGAATAGGATTCTTTCCGTCCATTATTGTCGCTCTAATTTTTTGTACCGCATTTTGCACGTCTTTCTGAACGTGCAGGCTGTCGGGGAACTGCTTTCTTAGGGTTTGAAATATGATACGTGGCTCCATGTTTTGAGCAGTTAGCTGCTCCACTAGCTTGTATTCGGCTTTAGTAAATCTTCGCACAAAAGCGTGGCCCAACAGACTCGTCGTAGGTTCGTGGTTATGGTTCGCACAGTCCACTTTTAACTCCCACGTGTCATTCGTCACGTCCCGGATGGCAAGTAATGAAAATGGGCAACCGATTTTTTTGCTATCTGCTTTCCTAACTGTTGCTTTACTACGGTGCTCACCATTACGGTCGCACACAAGCCATACCATCCCAGTAGTACCGCCAAAATTTTTTGATCGGCGGGTAACAATTACGTAACCATACTTCTTTCCCGTTTCTTGTACCCAATTCTTCAAATCAGTTAGAGACATGAAACGCTAAAAAAAAGTTACGTTAATAATAATAATAATAATAACAATAATAACAATAATAATAATAACAATAATAACAATAATAACAATAATAACAATAACAATAATAATAATAATAACAATAACAATAATAATAATAATAATAATAATAACAATAATAACAATAACAACAATAACAACAATAACAACAATAACAATAACAATAATAACAATAATAACAATAATAACAATAACAATAATAACAATAATAACAATAATAATAATAACAATAATAATATTAACAATAATAACAATAATAACAATAATAACAATAATAACAATAATAATAATAATAATAATAACAATAATAACAATAATAATATTAACAATAATAACAATAATAATATTAACAATAATAACAATAATAACAATAACAATAATAACAATAATAATAATAATAATAATAATAATGTGATACCTCATTTATTTGAAACGGATTGCCCGGGGTAGATGGTTCATAAAGTGATGTATCGTAACCACTGTATCCACCTTCACCCACGTATCCACTGTAACCACCTTCACCCCCATATCTATCGTATCCACTGTATCCACCTTCACCCACGTATCCACTGTAACCACCTTCACCCCCATATCTATCGTATCCACTGTATCCACCCTCACCCCCGTATCCACTGTAACCACCTTCACCCCCGTATCCACTGTAACCACCTTCACCCCCCATATCTATCATATCCACTGTAACCACCTTCACCCCCGTATCCACCTTCATCCCCGTATACCCTGTAACCCGGATACGATTGTTGCGTCGGGTAATATGTTTCATCAACAGGTGCGTTCTCAGCACCGTATCCACTTTGTTGCACGTACGGAGATTCATACCCGTATCCGTAATATGGATACACTTGATGCGCCGGGTAATTTGGTTCATCAACAGGTGGAGTGGGAGTCTTGTTCAAGTCTGGCAACTGTGTTTTTTGATCAACGGGGACTCCAGACACAACCTCCTCCTCCTCCTTGGCAGCATTTGCTCCCCATGTGTCGTTAGAATAGCGATTACCGAAATAATTATCGGTCCAAAATGATGACATTTTAACAAGATTGAACAAAAAAACGGAACAAATGATTTTGGATCAAGGGTGTAAATTGTTTACTGAAAGAGGAAGATGAAAAAGAAAGCAGAGATTGAGAATTCGAATTGTGAACAGATGGATAAATAGACTTTCATGTGACACTTCAATAGGCAGCGTATTGCTCTCTACTCCCCGTATTACTTTATTCACGTGCCTGGACAACATCGTATCGATGTCAAATCAGTCTGACATACGCTGCGTATGGACCACTACACAGCGTATAGGTTTACAAATATACGATGCGTATTGATCACTACGCACCCTATGTCAGACTAATTTGACCATGGTACTAGGTTTGACTGTCTGGTAGTGTACCAACCATTAACATACGCTGCGTATTGAGCAATACACAGCGTATTACCTAATGAGTGTATATAAGGAATTAAGTTTCATATTCTAACAGCTCTGGACAGAGGATAAACTGGTTAAGGCGTTGCGGTTCTAAACGAGAGGTCACGAGTTCGAGTCTTGCAAGGGCCGGTTCTTAAATGAAGACCCCCTTTTTCCCCTTTTTTGATATTTTTATAAAAATGGTCCCTGAGATTTCGTTAATTTACACAAATGGTCCATGGTTTTTCGAAAATTTACAAAAAGGTCCCTAGAGTTTCGAAAACTGACAAATATGGTCCCTGAAGTTTCATAAATTTACAAAAATGGTCCCTGGTTATACGCTACGTATTGCTCAATACGCAGCGTATTTGTACCTTGTTTTCTGTGCAATGATTGGTTACCAGGCACTGAGATCTATGGTTTAAATACGCTGCGTATTGGTCAGTACGCAGCGTATAGGGTTAACCCTATACGCTGCGTATTGACCAATACGCAGCGTATTTAAACCCTAAGTGTGCAGATAGGCAAAGTGAGTGTGTAGATAGTGGGAGCCATAAATATACGAGTTGTGTTTAGGTTCATTAGTTTCAACCATTGGCGCAGCATAGTGGGGGCGGGAAGGGGCGGCCGACCCCTCGAACTTTTCGCTCAGAAGTGGAGAGTATGCGGTTTTCGTGTAGAAATTTTTTGGTATATACGTTTTCGACCCCCCGGTTTTATAGAAATTTTTTGGTATATACGTTTTCGATCCTTCGATCGGAAATCTCAAGCTTCGCCATTAGTTTCAATGCGAACTTACCAACATGGTTTTAAACGAGTCCAGGTTATTATACTTTTAAGGAAACTCATCTACTATTTAGGATCTAAAGGCTTAATATTGTCACACATATCATCAATTCTACATAATTTGTAATATTAAATTTTCGTTGTTCACTTTTAGAATTTAAATAACAAAATAGCAAACTGAAAGTAGCTTTTTGTTGGCTTCTTCTTTAACAGCTGTAGTAGCTTGTACATATATTTGCGCCCTACTTGTTACGTCACGACTTGACTGACTACAGGTATTATGCAAAGACTCATAAATAAATTAAAAAAAGAATAAAATCTGGTAGGGTATCATTTACTCGAAGAGGTTTCATAACTATATATATTGCTAATACAGTAATTTGAGGTGAAAGGTCTCGACATGGGAAACAAGGTTGTTCTTATGTTGATTTCGTTCCTCTTAATCCTCTCATTCTCAGGTAAGTACAGATATCCATAAATACATATACATATACATACATACATTCAATCTTTATTTCATTCATGCATGTAAAATAATGGTCTTTGCAGATGGCGATGAATCGCCGTTTTTTCGAGGAGCATTTGGAACCCAATCGAAACTTCCACCGAAGAACACGGGTTCACACGCACCAGTAACACCTGACGGCCCGTCTACTGGAAAAACGTCTACCACCAATAATACAGGGTCTAAAAATTTTCAAGCAAAGATGAACAGGTTCCGAGAAAAAATGAAAAGGATGCAAGCAAATATGAGAGGGGTACCAGCTGAACAACCACCGCCATATCCAGCTCCTAGTACACCCGAAGATGAGAATGTACCAGACTACGAGACTGGCGATTACGCAACTGAACAACCACCACCACCACCTGCGATACACCGTTAAGCGATAAGCATAGACCGTGTTTAATTACCTTTAAATATAGGGACTGATATATCAGTCTGGATTAGAGACTTAACATATATGTTTCTCAAATTATATATTTTCACATGTATTTGTATCTATATGCAGACCAAATATGTTTCTCAATTTATATTTCCACATGTATCTGTATCTATATACAGACCAAATTAACATGTTTCTCAATCTAATATATAATTATGTCACGTCAGATTATGTGACTAGAATCTTCTCACAAGATTAAATACATATCTATGTAGATTGTGACGTTTACAAGATTGATCGATTAAAATGGAATACAATAATTATTATCACAGTTTCACCATCGCCACACCATCAATACCACCGCTGGATTCGAAGAAAATCGGAGCACACAAGTCTAATTTACTTTGCCAATCACCGCGCAATACAAGTTGTTATTTAGAGTTGCCGGCTCTGCTACTTTCTTCCCTATCACCGCTGTTGATTCATTCCTAATTCTTTAGTGTCGTGTTAGCTTGATCATCGATTAAGGTCTAATTATATCCAATCATTTTACAAAATTTGTATCATCTCTTTATTCTTATTGTAAACTATATGATAGCTGAAGCTTACCGGTGTTCTTGTAACACAATACTTACAAGTTTTGCATGATCATGTTGTTGGAAATCATGTTGGAAATAAACTTGATTTATCGAGTCAATGTCGGTTTTGGTTACGGATCAGAAGAGGCTCCGAACTGCAGTAGAAGATATCTATATTATTCACGTTTATTATTGGTTAAATAGTTTGACTTGGTACTTATCTTTGACCGATTATCATGGTGAGTGGAGCTGAATTGAGTAGAAGAGTGGATGTGTACCGGTTATTTAGGATAGCAGTTAGTTTTTATTATTTTCTATTCCCACGTTGATGCGCATGTAAGGCTATATAAAGACCTTAGTATTATTAAATCAGATGTGCAGCATTTGATATTTCCTACTGGTTCTTACGTACACCTTATTTGTCTTCATATTTGACAGTTATTTAACCTCACATATATTACAAACATACGTGTGTAATCAAAGGGGCTGAACCAACAATTGGTATCAGAGCGAGGGTCGAGAAACGAGGGCCGTTTTGAGAGTCGGTGGCGAGAAAGAGTGCAGCCCTTTTCGCTGCAGGGCAAAACGCAGCAGTAGGAGGAACTGAAGATGAAAGATAGGGAGATACAAGGGCTGATCTCTAATCTGATGATCAGCAGAAGAAAGTAACCGGAAAGTGAAGAAAGAGCCCGTAGCCGGAAGGAGATACCGGCGTAAGAAAGACCGTTACCAGAGAAGAAGAACGGAAGCCGTGACAGACCGTACGACGTGACCGAAGACAGAATTTGTTCTCTTCACCGGGAATAAAGACCGAAGACCGAAGTAGGTAACCGAGACCGCGGTTTGCCTAAGAAAGAAGACCGATTCGCTGGTAATAGACCGTACCGGCAGTTAAGACCGGCTGCTACAGTAGCAAAGACCGAAGAAAGAGACCGACGTCGGAGAAGAACCGGCGAAAGACCGCTACCGGAAAGTGAATTCCGGTGGGAGACAGAGAAGACCGATAGAAATCAGACCGAAAGGAAGAAAGAAAGAAAGAAAGAAAGAAAGGACTCATAAGAAAGAAAGAAATCGGTGCAGTAAGAAAGAGAAAGCATTGGCTAGAAAGAAGAAAGTATGAGCGTCGATTAGAAAGAAAGAATGAAATCGACAGGCTGAAGAAAGAAAACTAAAAGTCAGCAAGAGACCGAACCCGAGTGTTCCCTAGCAAGATCGGATCTTTATGATTCGAATAGCAAGCTTATCGCAAGAACCGAGTCATGTGTACATGGCTCGTAGAAAGTAGCAAGATCGAAAAGTTCAAGGGGTCGGACGCCCCTTCTATACTTCGCCACTGCGCCCAGGTACTTTTATATACGTCTAGGTTAAGTTGATATATACGACATAACCAAAAATACGACTTGTGTTTAAGTTCATTAGTTTCAACCACTGGCGCAACATAGTGTGGGCGGGAAGGGGCGGTTGACCCCTTGAACTTTTCGCTTAGTAGTGGAGAGTACAAGTGCGGATCTAGTGTATAACAAGGGGTAATGCCCACTACCCCTTGGCGCTCCGGCGGTAGTGTAAAATTAGTGTAAATTTTGGAAAAATTTGACGTTTTTTTCTATTTCGTTACCGCTTATTTATAAAACGTTACCGTTTGGCGTGAATCATAGATCCACCACTGAGAGAGTATGCAGTTTCGTATAGAAATTTTTGGGTATATACGTTTTCAACCCCCCGGTTTTATAATTTTTTTTGGGTATATACGTTTTCGATCCTCCGATCGAAAATCTCAAGCTTCGCCATTAGTTTCAATGCGAACTCACAAACATGGTTTTAAACGAGTCAAGGTTATTAGGGTGGAGGGTGTGATTCAAACACCTTAGGGTGTTTGAGTCATCCCCTACCCAATGATATCATGTCATGTCAAGTCCCCCCATCACTCCCCATTTTCTACTCAAACACTAGGAAGTGATTCAAACACCCACTCAATTAAAAAAAGAAATTTTTTGATTGGTTGAAAGGGGTTGGGACCCACCATTAAACCCCCCTCTCTTCCTTCCCCTCTTCTTCACCGGTTCGGTGACTATACACCGAAAATGGAACTCCCCACTCACCGAATTTGTACCGGCGACCATTCCCCATGCGGTGAAGAGCACTCCCCGCTTGTCTTCGGTGATTGATACCGTCCCCCCTTATACTTTTAAGAAAAACTCATCTACTATTTAGGATCTAAAGGCTTAATATTGTCACACATATAATCAATTCTACATGATTTGTAATATTAACTTTTCGTTGTTCACTTTTGGAATTTAAATAGGCTGGAGATATTTGGACACCCACCGCGCCTATTTTCACACCTTTTGTGCCCTAGACGCCTCGTATAGGTCTATACGAGGCGTCTAAGCACTGAATTCAAGGGGGTCTGAGAGGGTGTCAGGCACAAAGTTTAAGGAACCCTAGACGCCTCGTATAGGTCTATACGAGGCGTCTAGGCTTGGGTTTTTTTTTTTTTTTGGCTGAAATGAGGGGTGTTTTGGTGGGTTTTGGTATGGTTTTTTTATAGTTTTTGAAGATGTGTTTTGTGGTTGAAAATTTTTTTGGTTTTAAAAAAATGTTTTGTTTTTTAAAAATCAACTATTTTAAAAATGGTAATCGATTAAA
The DNA here is from genome assembly GCA_030545235.1 of Helianthus tuberosus. Classification (NCBI taxonomy): domain Eukaryota; kingdom Viridiplantae; phylum Streptophyta; class Magnoliopsida; order Asterales; family Asteraceae; genus Helianthus; species Helianthus tuberosus. The sequence goes on from CM060397.1 coordinate 31,000,105, forward strand.
TATTATAATGTTTTTAACATTTTACTTTTTTAAATATTATTCTTCCGATTAAAATTTTATCTCGTTCAAATATTGTTTCGTATTATATTCAGGGATATATTGTTTCCGTAATATATTCAAAACATATTTTGTTTCCGTATTATCTCAATTTAACACAACAATCATTAAGTAACCGAATAACTGAAAACAAACATAAATATGACATATATAAGATAACTTTGTACATCCATAACAAAAATATATGAGATAAGTTTGTACATCCATAATAAAAATAAAAACAACAACAGGTCTATACATCTAAATCCGAATCCGAATCTGGCTGCTGCGGCTGCTGCTGCTGATGTGGTGCTCGAGCTGGTGGAAGCGGTATCGGTGGTAATCCCTCTCTCTCTCGTCTATCCTGAGCCTCTCGTACCAGCCAACCTACCAAATCGTTGAGCCTCTCGTGCTTGATCATATATGTAGATGACATGATTATTACCGGAAATCGTTGGGCCCCACACTTAACTTTTATTTCAACATTTGAGGTTTTGAACGTTGAACGGATTGCCACCCGATCGGATTGCCACCCGACCATGTGATGTTTGACTTTAACACTTAAACAATTTTCAACATGTTCAGTACGTACGGATAGCCATCCGATCGAGTGACCGTCCTGCTGTGAACTTGTTCTCAATCTGAGAAGTCTCGCCAATCGGATTGCTACCCGATCGAACGGCCGTTCAATCGACCGACCTAAAAGGTAGAGATAATTCTCTATTTTCAAAATGCTACAACTAAAACTTCAAAAGTCAAACCATCTTACACAAACACATCCTCCCCAAGCAAGGTGACAATCCAATCGAATGGCCATCCGATCGGATGACCATCCGCACGGGTTGTCACCCGATCGACTGGCCATCTGATCGGATTACCGTCCGATCCATTGACACTTTACACCGTTTTACGCGTCGCTTATCGTTATTGCTATTGTTCTGATCAGGCTAATCTCACTCTAAGCGCTCCCTTCAATCCATCATCGCTATGAGTATACTCGAACCCTTTTTGCTTTACGCACTTTTGGGTGTTACATACGTTACTTATACTAAATCATATCGAACACACTTCGCAATACTTTAACGCTAACCGTTATTGCATGTTATACGTGACTTAATGAATGCTTGTTTGTTATGTTTGCACATGGAATGCTATCTACCTGCCTTAGCAACGATAGTAGTATAGTTTGGACTCAGCACCTGTTCACTCAGGGGTTGTTAAGGATAATTAATTACATAGCTCACAGTGGTGAGTGTGTATTACGAACTGCCTTGGGCAGTCAAACCGCAGTCATTGGTATCGATAGGTTCATGTCGATAACTAACGTGCTTCATTTCACACTGTGTACGTGCTGGTTATGGGTAAATGATTTTCGAACTCTATTATATCTATCAAACTTGTATGCTCACCTTTACACTATGTGTATTGACTTTTACTTTAACGTATGTGGCAGGTGCTTAAGATGTTTATATGCTTGGCTTGCTGTGAAATCGAGGCTAGGAAAGGTCTAGAAACAAATAAAGAAGTTGTCTGTAATTGAAATCTGAGTTGTCGGAATAGAACAATTTGACTAGATTTTGTCTGTAATAATTATATTACTTTTTATGTCATGGTATGGGACATGATGCTTTAAATAATTGGTAATTATAGCTGTTATGGAAACTTCTGGACAATCTGTTTCGCTCAGTGCCACGCCCCGATATTTCCGCCATCGGTTGGGGTGTGACAGATTGGTATCAGAGCCATAACTATAGGGAGTTATGCAAGACTCGACCTAGTCCGTGTCGATGTCCTAGAAATGACCTAGTCTATAGTTAGGTACCAACAGACCGACTTGTGCATACCTTGTAGGGGCTATGTACGAGCTTGCTTGCTATTTCTCGAAATTCTCGCACGCTACACCATCACCGCACTCTAATTTTCGAAAATGAGCAAGCAATCCGGTCGAGATTAGGTGTGGAAACCGTAAACTCTCAACTAAATTGCTTGTTCGACTCGCATTTTATCTATAAACAGGAGAATTTGCGTTGAATCAGGAGTGAAATCCATACTTCGACACATAATTCACTACAAGAAATTTGGGTCTTCACCCACACATAGTATGTGTGGATAAAAGCATATTATATGTTGGTAGTTGTCTTTACCTACACATAAACTAAGTGTTATGATGTGTAGGCTCGTGACTGTGGATATAGACCATTACCCACACATAAGTTATGTGTAGGTATATAGCAAGCTATACCTACACATATATGTGTAGCTAAAAGGCATTTATATGTGTGGGTAAAAGTACCAAAATTTGTTTGAAAGGCATCTGACGTGGCATCTGACATGGCAGGTGACGTGGCGTCTGACATGGCAGGTGACGTGGCATCTAACGTGGCAGGTGATGTGGCATCCGACGTGGCATGAATATATGTGTAGGTAAAAGTAATCTTATATGTAGGTAAAAGTAATATTATGTGTAGGTAAATGTTGAAGATGTGTTGGTATTGATCATAATATGTGTTGACAAATGTAAACTAAAAGGCAATAAAATCATACATAATGTCACAAACGTCACCATTGATTAATACATGAAACAAAGTGCCAATTAATACATGAAACAAATGTAAACTACAAGGCAGTAAAATCATAAACGCTTGTCAACTTAACAAGAGAATCAAGAGTTGGATCTTGACCATTGTCAACCGGCAAGCACACCTGCACCAGCCACAGCTCTGAGGATGTTAGCACCTCCACCCTTGAACAATGATTTGACACCCTCCTTTTTCACGATTTGGTTGAACGCGTCAAATGTGTTCTTGTACTTGACGGCTTCCCCAGATGTCATCATCATTCTTCTTCGCACTGTGTCAATCGGGTACGAGGCTAGACCAGCTCCGATGTATACTCTGTTTATTCGTTTATTCCTATGAAAGACACAACAGCCGGCCCCATATACCTGTGATGTAACCATGAATTATAAAAACTTCAGTGAATTAACCAAACATACAAATGTACGCGCATCTGCAGCCGCGCGCTGCAGCTTTACGGCAGCCGCGCCCGTTGCGTCTGCCTGCAGCTGTGCCCGTTGCGTTTGGCCGCTTATCCTCATATATTGAAAGTTAAATATGTGCACCTTAAGCTAAATGTGAGGTATTTTTATTACAGGTCATCTGGCACATGAATACACATCAACTTAACAATATCAAAACCCCTATTTGATCAATCACAAACCATATCACCATCTGAACATTCAATAATCCATAAAACAAACACTCAAAATCATGAAATAAAAGTTACCTGTTAAACAGAAGCACAAACAGAACGTCATCCCGCAGCAGCAACTGGAAAATAAATCAAACTTTTGTTAACCATCCATTGAAAGAAAAAAAATCATGTCAGTTCGTTATTATTTTCTACGCCTATTCCACCAATAACGTAAAATTTCGAATCCATAATAGAAATTATTTTATAAACAATGCTTGAACCAAGCCAGTCTCAAGCTTGAGTCTTATAATAATAAACATATTACATTATGCGAAAGTACACTCGAGGAAAAAAAAATATGATCATGAATTGCTCAATAGTATATTAGAAAACAAATCAAAGCTGGAGTTTGACATAAAAAATATATATATTCTCAAGTTTTATCATGTACAACTTTAGAAAAATCCTTCTGATCACAATATCTAGTGAAAGTAAGAACCGTGAAGTGAAAAATGTGTACCTGACCTGCTGACCATAGCCATTTCGAGGATCAATCTGTTTCAATAGAAAAAAAAAAGAATAAATCATTTAGAAATAGACTACCCAACAATTAGACACACATTAGAATCAATTCTCTTACCTAGAAAATCAAAGCTGAATCAATATTCACCAAATTTCAACAAACCAATATAAACTAACACCTACACGTCACCAAAACGAACAAAACAGATTCAATTAACGCTAACCTGATCAGACGATTCGTTATGAGGAACGGCGTACGAATTACGAACATCAACAGTACTATCAGGAAGAACAGATCCGAGAAGCGTTCCGATGACTCGTTCAGCCTGATCCGGTCGCCTGAAAAGGCGTTCCGATGGCTCAAGAAGGTCAACCTAAAAACAAACATATTTCAACTAACAGGTGACAAGCATGTGCTGAACATTAAATTCAAATTCTATAATTTCTTTTGAGCATGAACTTATTCTTTGGTTATTTATAAAATAAATGAAGGTTAAGACAGTCATTACCTCATTGAACTATTGAAGTATCTTATAAGAAGATTCTTAGTCACCCTCCCAATTCCAGAACCACAATCTGCAGCAGTTTCAGTTTCAGACAAAAGTAAGAATGATACGCTGAGGATAATAAAAGAAATTAATATAATACATTAGAAACCAATAGTTATTTTTGCTATATATAGATGACCTAATATTGGATTATAATATGATGAGATAATCGAGAATATTAAGAAAGATATTTAAGGTAAAAATCAAGTATTATTAATTACGAAACGGTTCAAGAGATGTTGCCATCCCATATAAAAATTACACAGAATAAGAGATATTCGAGCTTCAAATTCTTCTCTATTTTATATTCAAGTTCTTTGAAGAGAGAAATTATGGTGATAACAAAGTCGTAAATGAAAATTCAAGAAACATAGCTGCATAGAAAGACAAATTTGTAGTAATTATGAACTTACTCCAGTTAATCTGTAGGGAAAGTACAAGGGGCACTCACTTATCTATCATCCAGAATAAGTAAAGAAGAATGTGCATAGTCGATGGGTGTTCACAATTCGGTTCGGCAAGATTTGACAAAAATTTAAGCTTGGCCACTAACTACAATTTTGGGAAACGACCTACCGGATTGCCACTTTTAACGGTTTGGCAGTTTGAACAAACATTTTATTGCTCTTCCAAAACTGCAAACTTAACTTCTGACAGATTCAATGCACCCCTTTTGACAGAAAAATAACACGTCCGTGGGTGCCGACAATCACATCAACACCACGATCAAGGGTACTCATCTGGCGCTGAATGGGCGAACCACCATACACATAGAGAGTATCCAAATTAGGTGCAGACTCATAGAACTCCTTTTCAACTTGGCGAGCAAGCTCTCTGGTAGGGGCCATAGCAATGGCTAATGGATTCCTTCCTCTTCTGTTAAAGTTTGACCAGATACGTAAGTAATTTTGATAATTAAGGTTAGAATAACTTTACAAACAATTGAAGTACTATTTACCCATATTTCTCATTGTATTGAATGATCTTATCCATGATGGGAATGCCAAAAGCAAGAGTCTTCTTCCCTGTTCCTGTCCTAGCACGACCAATCATGTCACAACCCTGCATTGTTGGCTCTAGCACAGCTCTCTGAAAACAATACCGAAATATCAATATGATAAGTCTTGAAACAATGAGCATATATAACTAAAAGGATAAAAGGATAATTCAAAAATCCGAAATAACTGCCAAATTTAGAATAATTCCGCCACCAAACACCACCAAACTCGTGGAGCCGTCGCCCCTGTTCACCAAGTCCATCCCTCGCCCCAAACTCGTGGAGCCGTCGCCCGATGTTGATGATGACGTCACCGCTCGTAACCCTCCATCTTGCTCTCTGCCGGATCTGGGGTTTCAAACAGATAACTGATGTATGGTTTAATTAATACGAACATGCTCTGTTTCCCAAATTGCAAATAACAAACTATCACAAGATTCTATAATGAAAACACATAGCTGAACAGACATTCCGCATAACACCCATTCAACGATCAGACAGTTCACCAAGGCAACTTATCCACTTTTACAAAATATAAATATGAAGAGAGCTTACAAACAATCCTACAGTTTACAGATGGGTATGAACTGACCAATCGATTCGAGACAAAGGGGAAGACCTGCTGCCACGGCTACTGTGCACGAGCCGGAGCTCCGACGGCTGTTGCTGCCGGTGATCTTCTCTGCTGCCTCCGCAAATCGCTGTCGGGTCGGACCCGAATCACAACCAAACAGGGTCATCACTGGCGGGGGTTTCCCGAATCGGACCAAAATAGAATCATCGTCGTCGCCTGTCGTTTGTCGTCGAAACCGGACGCCGCTGCTGACATCGCTACTCCTCCGTTGTCTTCTCTCTCATCCTCTGATTCTCTCTCTCTCTCTCTCTTACGTCTACCAGACGAGGTACAGGTGTGGGTGTCGGTGAAGGAGGGTGTCGGACGGTGGTTATCGGTGGTTGACGATGGAGAGTTAGGGTAACAGAGGTTGTCGTGTGGTTTGTATGGGTGACGCCGGAAAAAGGAACGAGGGGGAGGGGTGTGCGACGAAGATCATCAGTCGAGAAAGAAGGGGTGCCGGAAGTCGCCGGAGATGCGGCTCCGGTCACCGGAAAGGCAGAGAAAGTGTGAGTGTCGGCTGGAGCATGAAATGAGAGTTTTAGGGTTTTTTTTTTTTTTTTAAATCAAAAATTTGGGGGGAGTTTGAAATTTGGAAGCGTAATTAGGTTGGAGGGAGTTTTTTAGGTGTGAAAATGTTAGGAGAGAAACCATTGAAATAATATATAATAATGTAATGTGTGTATATATATAATTTGGTTCGAGATATATACCGGATGAGGGCTTAGCCCGGCCGGTCACAAAGTCACATGTTAAACGACACGTCCCGAGTTCGAATCCCCCCGTGACCGGTTTTGTCAATTTTTTTGATTTCATAGTTTTAAATTTTGCACTTAAGTCCCTGAGATTCTAGGAAGGACACAATTGGTCCCTGTAAAGATGACAATTCTTATGACATAAAAAATGTGTGTCATAACATACAGAATTGTGTGTCATAAATTCTTCAAATTTAAGAAAAGATGACAGTTTTTATGACACACAAAAATGTGTGTTATAAATCCTTTATATGATGACATTTTTTTTATGACAAACACTTTTGCATGTCATAAAATTAGTGTGTGTCATTGTTCGTGTGTCATTAAAGGTCTTTTTTCTAGTAGTGTAAAATCCATTACCAACACATATTAAGTGTTAATCATTATGAAAATATATTATCAACCATTACCCACACATATACAAACATGTGTAGGTAAATACCCACACATTTACATGTGTAGGTAAATTATGTGTGGGTAAACACCCTAATTTCTTGTAGTGATTCTTCCTTATTTTTATCAAAACAGGAACGAAGTTGTAAAGACAGGGGTGAAACCCGAACCTTGATGACTTGTTCCGATCTCATCTTAGTTTTACAAAACTCTCACCAAAGTCTCGACGGACTCCAACGACTTGAAGTCACGATATGACTGAAAGGATGCGTGCCGATCGCCCAAAATCGAGGCGAGAGCACAGTCCCGAAGGTCAAAGTGTGCACTGAAAATCCTTGTGAATAGTCGAATCACTTTAGGTAGTCAACGTCTAATAGCCGCAGACAACCTATTCTGGATTTTTATGTGTTTCGATACTGAGTTTGCTAAACGCCGACTCTGATAAATGTCATTTTATGTGGAGTTTATGTGTTTTTTGTGATTATACGTTTTGATTTTTGGTGATTATTCACTTTTGCTGCTTATTTCGATCAACCCGCACAACACACTACACGATCGCAACTAAATCGCTGGTCATTGTTCGCAATCGCTGCTCGATGCTCGCAATCGCTATAAGTAATCGCTATATGCGCTGTGAAGGATAGGGAATACGTGCAACATATAGTTAGGTTTCTGTATTCTGACTGCCTCTTGTGCTTATGTGCTTCTGCGTTCTGTGTTCTGTGCCTTATGTGCTTATGTGCTTCTATGCTTATGTGAAACTGTGATTATGTGCCTATGTGTCTATGTGCTACATGTTTCGCTGTGTTCCTAAGCTTTAGTGGTATTAGACGTGTGAGGTGAGATTCGATTAAATTATGTCTGAGTCCCATGACGATGTCTGTTGCAGAAAATGTCGTCCTCTGGACCCCGTCACCCCCGAGTTACTCGCCAAGAACATAGAGATAAACGCCTTGCTGCTCTCGTCGCTAAGCAAGTGGCGAAAGTTGTTCCTCAGATCGTGAGTGAACTATACGAGAACTTGAGCAAATCAACTGAGGAGTCCAGGACCGAAGCTCCCAAAGCTACCTCTAAAGCTGCTTTTAGCTTCAAACAGTTCAAAGCTTACGGACCGAAAGAATTCACTGGAGAAGATGGCCCTACGGCTTTGTTTCAATGGTTTGATTCAATCGAGGTCACCCTGCGTCAAAGTGGATGTCCTGACAATCTCCGCACTATGAATGCTACCGGCGTCTTCCAGTCCTGCGCGTTAGACTGGTGGACGGCCTAGAGAAACAAACACGGAAATGACGCAGCTTATGGTCTGTCATGGGATGAGTTGAAGAACGTCATGCTAGTAGAGTTTTGCCCTCCCCATGAGCGCCAAAAGCTGGAGGACGAATTCTGGCATCTAAAGCAGAAGGATGGTGACAACGCTGCTTTAACTGCTCGCTTCAAGCAGCTCAGTATTATATGTCCTGATCAAGTCAAGACTGCTGATATGACAATCAAGAAGTACATCCGAGCTCTGCCGAATTGTGTTGCAGATTTTGTGCATGCTTCAAAGCCAGCAACAATCGAAGAAAGTTACCTGCTTTCCATGGAAATCAACGACAAGCGAGTCGAGTCTGGCTTCTGGGATAAAGCCACCAAGAACCTGCATCAAGCTACCACCGCACCAACCGCTGAAGCCGCCGCTACCCCTCAGTCTTCAAAGGCCTCTCGTCGCAAGAGAAAGAACAACAGCAACTCCAGCAACAAGAACTGTGCTGTTAACACCGCTGCCCCACTCCAAGCTGTACCAGCTCAGCAGCAAATTCAACACCGCCAGGTCGCGGCACCAGTAACTCAAGCATCGCCGGCCAAGCGTTCTTATACGGGTCCTCACCCGGCCTGCCCAACCTGCACCTATCACCACCCGGTGGGAATCGCTTGCAGATTTTGTGTACACTGCAACATGTATGGCCATTTTACCGCCAACTGCCGTACAGGTCCTCGACAAGAGCCAGCACCAGCTACTGCTCATCAAGCTTTGATCCCTGCCCCTCAAGGCCAACAAGTGGCTCAGGCACCCGCGGTCAATGCTAGAGTCTGCTTCGCGTGTGGTGATCCCAACCACTTCGCAAACATGTGCCCCAATCGGGTTGTGAAGCAGGAGCCTCAACAGCAACAGTAGCAGTAACAGCAGCAAGCAGCACGCGCCCGAACTTTCAATATCAACGTGCGCCAAGCCTAGGCCGACAACAACGTGGTCAATGGTACGTTCCTTGTGAATGGTATATATGCTTCGTGTTTGTTTGATACGGGAGCCGATAACTGTTTTGTGTCGTTTGAATTCGAAAAGTTACTGAATCGTAAGCGCGCCCATCTTCCCTCGATGTTCGATGTTGAAGTTGCCGTCGGAAGAACCGTTGCTGTCAACTCTGTTCTTCGTGATTGTACACTTGAACTCAAAAATCACATCTTCCCTATCGACCTTATTCCAATGCAGCTCGGTAGTGTTGACATCATAGTAGGCATGGACTTTTTTCGTGAAAACCATGCTGAAGTTGTATGCTTCGATAAGATGATTCGATTTTTGCTCGCTAATGGTGATCAATTATGTGTTTATGGTGAAGTCGCATCGAAGAAACTCCAACTCATGTCGTGTGTTCAGGCGAGCAAGTATCTCCGCAAGGAATACCAAGCTTACTTGACACACATTGTAGTAGCAGAGAAAAAGGAATTTAAGAAGGTGAAAGGCGTCCCCGTTGTTTGTGAATTCCCTAACGTTTTTCCCGAAGATCTCCCAGGCCTAGCGCCAAGTCGTGATATCGATTTTCGCATCGACCTCATTCCTGGAGCAAACCCTGTTGCTAGAGCTCCTTATCGACTCGCATCGTCTGAAATGCGCGAACTATCGAGTCAGCTCCAGGAATTACTTGATAAAGGCTTCATCCGCCCTAGCACCTCTCCTTGGGGCGCACCAGTCCTTTTTGTCAAAAAGAAGGATGGGTCGTTCCGAATGTGCATCGACTATCGGGAGTTGAATAAGCTGACCATTAAGAATCGCTATCCTCTACCTCGCATCGATGATTTGTTTGACCAGCTACAAGGTGCTACGTGTTTCTCCAAGATCGATTTACGCTCAGGCTACCACCAATTACGCATTCAAGAGGAGGATATACCCAAAACCGCTTTTCGCACTCGATACGGTCACTATGAGTTTGTTGTTATGCCTTTTGGTCTAACCAACGCACCCGCGGTTTTCATGGATCTGATGAATCGCGTGTGTAAACCTTTTCTCAACCGTTTCGTCATCGTGTTTCTTGATCATATCCTGATCTACTCCAAGTCGAAAGCCGAACACGCGCAACATCTACGTTTGGTTCTCGAGCTACTCCAGGGAAATCGACTCTATGCCAAGTTCTCCAAGTGTGAATTCTAGCTAGAGGCGGTACAATTCCTCGGTCACATTGTCAATAGTCAAGCTATTCACGTCGACCTCGCGAAGATCGAAGCTGTCAAGAGTTGGGTTACGCCTAAGAACCCGTTTGAAGTCCGTTCTTTTCTCGGACTAGCGGGCTATTATCGCCGATTTATCGAAGGATTCTCAAAAATTGTTGTGCCGCTTACCTCTCTCACGCAAAAAGACAAGCCTTTTGTCTGGGGAACCGGAAAAAAGACTGCCTTTCAAACCCTTAAGTATATGCTTTGCAATGCTCCTGTCCTCACTTTACCCGACGGAAACGACGACTTTATTGTCTATTGTGATGCCTCCAACCTTGGTCTTGGTTGTGTTCTCATGCAACGAGACAAGGTTATTGCTTACGCATCTCGTCAGCTCAAGATCCATGAGAAGAACTACACAACCCACGACCTCGAGCTAGGCGCAGTTGTATTTGCGTTAAAGATTTGGCGACACTACCTTTACGGTACTAAGTGTACGATCTTCACCGATCATAGGAGCCTACAACATATCTTTGACCAGAAGGAACTAAATATGCGTCAACGCCGGTGGATAGAACTTCTCAACGATTATGACTGTGAGATTCGTTATCATCCTGGCAAAGCAAATGTCGTTGCCGACGCTCTCAGCAGAAGGAGCTATTTGCGTAGCGCCTGTAATATCCAAGCCCAATATGATCTCGAAACCCTTATCCATGAAGCCCAACATGCTTGTTTTACTGAACGCACTTTGAAGAAGGAAAGGATTATCAACGATGGAGCCCAGCTAGTGAATAATTCGAATGGGATATTCCATTATCTGGACCAAATTTGGATCCCTAAGCGGACTGATTAACGACAGATTTTGATGGACGAAGCCCACAAATCCCGGTATTCCATTCATCCCGGCGCCGATAAATTGTACCAGGACCTTCACTGCAAATACTGGTGGTCGGGCATGAAGAGAGATATCGCCCTCTATGTTGGGAAGTGCCTGACTTACTCGAAAGTCAAGGCCGAGCACCAAAGACCCTTTGGCTTACTTGAACAACCCCCAATCCCTATGTGGAAGTGGGAAAGCATAGCTATGGACTTCATAACGAAACTTCCGCGTATGCCATCAAGTCACGACAGCATCTGGGTTGGCATCGACCGTTTGACCAAATCTGCTCATTTTATGCCGATACGAGAAGACTACAAGGTAGAAAGATTAGCCCAAATCTACACCGATGAGATCATTTGTCGACATGGGACGCCTCGCGACATCATCTCTGACCGTGATGCTCGGTTTACCTCGCATCTATGGGAAACGTTTCAAACGGCTCCCGGTACTACGCTTAATCTAAGTACCGCATTCCACCCTCAAACCGACGGTCAGACTGAGAGAATGATTCGTACCCTTGAAGACATGCTCCGTTCGTGTGTCATAGATTTCAGTGGTAATTGGGACGCTTACCTGCCGTTAGTCGAATTCTCGTACAATAACAGTTATCATTCCAGCATTCAAATGGCACCGTTTGAGGCTTTATACGGAAGAAAATGTCGATCGCCAATTGTATGGCACGAGATCGGGCACTCGCAATTAACAGTTCCTGAGCTATTGCAAGAAACAACTGACAAAGTCCTCCAAATTCGAGACAATCTGCTGAAAGCTCGGAGTCGTCGGAAAAGTTACGCCGATATACGACGCAAGCCCCTTGATTTTGACGTTAGCGACCACATACTCCTAAAGGTATCACCTTGGAAGGGTGTGGTCAGATTCGGCAAGAAAGGGAAACTAGTGCCTCGATATGTTGGACCTTTTAAGATTCTGGAAAGGATCGGAAAAGTCGCCTACAGACTCGAACTGCCGGAGGAACTTAGCAACGTCCACCCGACTTTCCATGTGTCGAACCTCAAAAAGTGCCTGGCTGAGCATGATTTAATTGTACCTCTAGAAGATCTTCAAGTAAACGAAACACTACACTTCGTGGAGAAGCCTGTCGAGATCATGGATCGCCAAACCAAGCAGCTCAGACGCTCGCGCATTCCCATTGTGAAGGTTCGATGGGAAGGCAAACGAGGCGCAAAGTTCACTTCGGAACTCGAAAGCGACATGAAGGCGAATTACCTGCAGTTGTTTGTTACGGCTTCGGCCTAATTTCGGGACAAAATTTCCTCAACTAGGGGAGGCTGTAACACCCCGTGTTTCAAAAGTCAAAGTCAAAGTCAAGATTTGAGTCAAAGGGAGACAAGATTGCTAATTGCGATCTGTCACTCCTTGCTCAATTCCTGTTTGACTTCTTTGACTTGTAGATAGTCTTTTTATGCTTTAACGTTAGCTGTATTATGTGGAGTATTTGTTAATAACCGAGGTTTAATCGCTATTTATCGATGTTTATCGCATGTTTTATCGCTTTATCGCTTATCGCAATCGCACTCGCAACTCGAATTACGCGTCTGGTTATGATTCTTATGTGTGTGTGCCCTTTATGTGTTACTTGTGCATGTTATTTATGCCTTATGATGTGGTGATTAATCAAAACGTAATCGCAACTCAATCGCAAACGCTAAACGCAAGTTAAATAGGATGATTGTATGTTGATATAGTAGTTGGGATTAAAAGTAATTTGAATAAGAAACTCTATCGCATCACAACGCTCAACACACAAATCGAAACTACAAAACTCATCACGCCGAGCACTCGAATCGAGTGGCCAGCCGACCGAGCTGCCAGCCGATCGGGCTGCCACCCGATCGGGCTGCCACCCGATCGGGCTGCCACCCGATCGGGCTGCCACCCGATCGCGCTGCCACCCGATCGGGCTGCCACCCGATCGCGTTGCCACTCGATCGGGCTGCCACCCGATCGGGCTGCCACTCGATAGACCAGCCACTTACTCCCCTTTCCTTTTATAGAAACCCTATAAATACTCTCATATGTCAACATCACTTGATGTTGACAGCTCTCTCCCTCTCCACTCGCTCCAGCCACTATTTCTTCAGATTTCTCGCGATTCTTATAAGTTTCCCACCTAAACCTTGTACTTTCTTATTCTACACGCACTCCTACACCTTTCTATCTTTTGAATCTTAACTTTTAACCGTGAAATCACTAGATTTGAGGTGTTCTAGGATGATGTCATCATGGTGTTCTTATGAACTTCGTGTTTTGGCTTCAATCCACCAAGAACAACTTAGATCTAAACGATTTCCACACAAATAAGCAAAGATCTTTCATAGATCTGAACATATTCATGATGAAAAGGATTGAAAGATGGTTTTCCAACTTTCTTTCAACTCTTTTACACTCAATGCACTCAAAACCGATGGAATCGGAGCTTGTTCTAATCTTCTACTCTTTCTTGTGGATGTGTTGGTTCAAGATCTAGATTCTATCCACGAGGTTACTGATTTCGGGTTAAACATGAAACACCGTCTCGAACAGTTAACTGGTCGGACTAGGGTGGTTCCTGTCCGATCGGGTCACTAAGTCTTGACGAGGTTTCTGTTGTTTAGCACGTTATCAAAGAGTCTCGAGAAAACTTCAAACTGTCAAAACAACCAAGGAAGAAGACGATCAGGTCAACTGGGACGGATTGTTGTCCGATCGGATAGCCACCCGACCGGACCGCCACATGATCGGATTGCACCTTGGGCCCACATTTTACTTTTATTTCAACATTTGAGGTTTTGAACATTGAACGGATTGCCACCTGATCGGATTGCCATCCGATCGGATCGCCACCCGACCATGTGATGTTTGACTTCAACACTTAAACAATTTTCAACATGTTCATTATGTACGGATTGCCACCCGATCGGATAGCCATCCGATCGAGTGACCGTCCTGCTGTGAACTTGTTCTCAATCTGAGAAGTCTCGCCAATCGGATTGCTACTCGATCGAACGGTCGTTCGATCGACCGACCTGAAAGGTAGAGATACTTCTCTATTTTCAAAATGCTACAACGAAAACTTCAAAAGTCAAACCATCTTACACAAACACATCCTCCCCAAGCATGGTGACAATCCAATCAAATGGCCATCCGATCGGATGACCATCCGCACGGGTTGCCACCCGATCGAGTGGCCATCCGATCGGATTTCCATCCGATCGGATTACCGTCCGATCCATTGACACTTCACACCGTTTTACTCGTCGCTTATCGTTATTGCTATCGTTCTGATCAGGCTAATCTCACTCTAAGCGCTCCCTTCAATCCATCATCGCTGTGGGTATACTCGAACCCTTTTTGCTTTACGCACTTTTGGGTGTTACATACGTTACTTATACTAAATCACATCGAACACACTACGCAATACTTTAACGCTAACCATTACTCCATGTTATACATGACTTAATGAATGCTTGTTTGTTATGTTTACACATGGAATGCTATCTTCCTGCCTTAGCAACGATAGTTCTATAGTTTGGACTCAGCACCTGTTCACTCAGGGGTTGTTAAGGACAATTAATTACATGGCTCACAGTGGTGAGTGTGTATTACGAACTGCCTTGGGCAGTCAACCCGCAGTCATTGGTATCGATAGGTTCATGTCGATAACTAGCGTGCTTCATTTCACACTGTGTACGTGCTGGTTATACGTAAACGATTTTCAAACTCTATTATATCTATCAAACTTGTATGCTCACCTTTACACTATGTGTATTGAATTTTACTTTAACGTATGTGGTAGGTGCTTAAGATGTTTATATGCTTAGCTTGCTGTGAAATCGAGGCTAGGAAAGGTCTAGAAACAAATAAACAAGTTGTCTGTAATTGAAATCTGAGTTGTCGGAACAGAACAATTTGACTAGATTTTGTCTGTAATAATTATATTACTTTTTATGTCATGGTATGGGACATGATGCTTTAAATAATTGGTAATTATAGGTGTTATGGAAACTTCTAGACAATCTGTTTCGCTCAGTGCCACACCCCGATGTTTCCGCCATCGGTTGGGGGTGTGACAGTGAGGTTCATCTATTCGTGTCTATCATGTCGGAGGATCTTGAAAGTCTTCACGCGTCGTAAGTAGAAAGTGTATCAACAAACTCCCCTTTACATTTAGGAAGTGTGTTAACAAACTCCCCCTTAAAATAAACTCCATATTCAGCACTTAGATCCTTGAGGTGTTGATGATAGGTCAGCGGCAACTCGATCCTCTTTGATCATTTGAGTGCATCCATGTCGTGTCTTCATTCCAAAGCTCGTCTTCTAACACGTTCTCTTTGCCTTTAGCTGGTCCTGATGCCGCATCTGCACATACAAGAAAGCTAAACGCGTAATGAGAACAAACGCTTGGAATATAATTAACATAAACAAACGACGCACATGTGACCATTTTTCAATCAACTGTCCGACAGTTTGAAAGTTTAACGAATTTTTTCACTTTTAGTTTTTAACTTTCAAAAACTTGCAAATTTCGACCGGTTATGAAGAATCAGTCGTTTTGGTTTCGATCAGGTTTCAGGTAACGAAGACTCGAGTTCCAACATCGGGTAATCAAAAGAAATTAGAAATAAAATCTTTTTGGCTTTTATAAAGTTTATATTAAAACACACCTAAAATCTTTTTGGAATTTTGAATATTTTTGAAATGTAAAGACTGAAAGCAGTAAATAAATATATACAAAGATGCGGAAACTGAAAGCATTAAATAAATATTTAAAGACATTCTTTTTGCGAGTTTCGAGGGTAAGAGAATCATATCAGTGTACGGTCATGCCAAAACGCTCTTGTTGTTCAGTTAGTTAACATTTAGATAAGCATCCTATAATAATTATCGGTATTGTTGTCCACTTAAGCTCAACTTATCAGATGTAATCATGGCGAAGGGATACGTTAAGGTATGATTTATACTTACCGACTGGTGTTCATCCACACACGACACATTCCCGTATCAAGGTATGCACGAGGGTTCATCTTACTGGTGAATATACCATTTATCATCTGTTTTGACGTATATGAAAATGTGAGATACTCACTTATTTTGGTTGAAAACAAGCCCTATGTGATAGAATCACTTTTGATGAGGAACTTGATTTTCAGATGCATGAGGGCACAGGAGCAAGTCCGTGAACAGGTCAGTACTAACATACAGCAAAGAGACGAACTTGACTCCCGGATAAACTGTGATATATTATCACTTATTTTGTTTGGACATGTGATTGTTGATCACTTATTCAGGTCATATGTAATATGTACACGTATGTATGGTATCATGGAAGATCTAGACTTCGTCTCCGTTATTTTTCGGTAAAAGAACCAACCATGATACCAAGATCATAAACAGCATAAAGACCACATATCTCAGAATCTCGGCAATCTCTCAAACGAAATTTCGGTACCAAGACCATATGCCAATGAGCGGTTCCCACACAGTCTTCAGTCGATTTAAGTTTATATCACCCTGCACACTTTAAAATGATTGTGAGCCTACCGATACATCTTATATAGAGCTGCTTAACATTTTTCATTTAAGGTTTAAAGAGGTTTGGACAGACCACTGATGTACTATCATTTTCTCTTTTGCTCGCCAGGAAACTCATTTTTGTTTTTCTATTGTTTTTGTGTTTTTGAAATTTTTCGATGTTTTTGAATTTTTCAAATTTGGATTTACTCCCCCTAAAATGTAAAAACTATGATAAATTAAAAACACAAAGATATTTACAAAAATGATTTTCCGAGTCGGTTTTACTCTTGCTTGACCTTAATGCCGTTTACCAATAATAAAAAGTCAAATCGTGATTTGTCAAATGCTTTGGTAAAAAGGTCGGCACGTTGGTCATCGGTGTGGACCTTAACAACATCGATTAGCCTTTTGTCAAAGCAATCACGTATGAAGTGATACTTAATTTCGATGTATTTGGTCTTTGAGTGCTGCACATGATTTCTAGTGATCTGTAAGGCAGCAAAATTATCAACGAAAACAGGAGTAGTTAGGAATTCAAAACCGTAGTCGCGCATTTGTTGTTTGATCCACAGGACTTGGGAGCAACAACTTGAGGCAGCAATGTATTCAGCTTCGCATGTTGATGTAGCGACACAAGTCTGCTTCTTGCACTGCCATGTGACTAGGCGATTTCCTAAAAACTGATACCCAGCCGTTGTGGATTTGCCGTCGATTTTGCATCCGCCAAAATCAGAATTACTGAAAGCGATCAAGTCAAAGCTATCATCCCTAGGGTACCATAGACCGGTGTCTGGGCATCCCTTCAAATAGCGAAAAATCCTTTTAACGCTGCAAGATGTGAGGCCTTCAGGTTGACTTGATATCGGGCAAGCAGGCACGTAGGGTACATTATATCTGGTCTTGATGCTGTGAGGTACATAAGAGATCCGATCATAGCTCGGTAATATGAAGAGCTAACAACTTCACCCTTCAAGTCAGGATGAATTCCATGATTTTGCTGAAGTGGGGTACCAATGGGAGATGTGTCGGACATCTGAAATCGGTTCAGGATGTCATTAACATACTTAGTATGATGGATGAATATCCCAGACTTCGTTTGTTGCACTTATAAGCCCAAAAAGAAAGTCATCTCCCCCATAGCGCTCATTTCAAATTTCTCCTGCATAACACGCTCGAAATTCCTACACAAAACATCGTTAGTAGAACCAAATATAATACCATCTACGTATACCTGTACCAATAGAAGATTTCCATCATGTTCTTTGATGAAAAGAGTGCAATCGATAAGACCTCTACGAAATCCATTCTCCAGCAGATAATTAGATAAGGTTGCATACCAAGCTCGCGGTGCTTGATGTAGACCATAGAGAGCTTTGTTCAGCAACCAAACCCGATCAGGGTGAATTGGATCTTCAAAACCTGGAGGCTGTTCGACGTACACCTCTTCTTCAACCATTTGGTAAACCTTGAATCCTTTGAAGGACGCATAGGCTAGAAAGATCCGAATTGCTTCAAGACGTGCAACAGGTGCATAAACTTCGTTGTAGTCGATCCCTTCAATCTGATGAAAACCTTGAATGGCTAATCTCGCTTTGTTTCGAATGACTACTCCACGGTCATCCTTTTTGCACTTATAAACCCAACGGGTACCAATCTTCTTGTAATCTTCAGGTTTATCAACTAGCTTCCAGACACCTAGCTTCTGGAATTGCTGCAGTTCTTCCTACATAGCTTCAACCCAAGAATTATCTTTCAAAGCTTCTTTCCAAGATTTTGGTTCTTCTAGTGATACATAACACGCGAAGGACCAATCGTTTTGTGGACCAGATTCTCGAATCGCCGCATACAACCCTGCATTGTTGTCGTTTCGCAACATGTTTCTTGTTTGTACGCCACTTTGTACATTACCGATGATGTTTTGTTGAGGATGGGTATTGTGGATTCTTGTTTCAGGGTTTTCTGGAACTGGAATGTTTGTACCCAGATTGTTGAGATTGAGATCAACAACCAAATCAATACCCTAAACTGGCGAAGAGGATGATGCAGTAGCTTCACCTCTTTTAGGGGCATCCACTGGAGGTGTAGCCTCAGAAGTACCATGAACAGCTTCTTGGTCTGCATCGAGAAATTCATCATCCTCTGAAGATTCGTTCAGTTCAATAGCATCGTGAAAATCCTCATTGTCGAGAGCATTATTGTTCACTGAAGTTGGTTCTTGATTGTTGACAATAATTGGACGAACCAGCGGTGAACCTGTTGCGTTGTCACTCTCGAAAAACAACCTTGCCGCTGCACTTTCTTCGACTTCTTGAATATTGATCGAATTGAAAAAGTCATCGTACTCAAACATCCATGGTTGTCCTGGACATTTGACTGGCAATGTGTGTAGTTGTACCCTGACCTCAGACCATTCCTCGACCCTTTTAGTCTCTAGGTTCCAGACTCTTAAGTTCAGGGTGGCATACCCAAGAAAGTATCCTTCAATTGCTTTTGCCCCAAACTTTCCATTAGGATCGATCATTGTGCAAGGAGCTCCAAACGGTTCAAGATATGACAAATCTGGTTTCCGTTTGTGAAGAAGCTCGAAGCAGGTCTTGTTGTGCCTTTTGACTGTAAGGACTAGATTCAACGTGTAACATGCAGAGGCCACAGCTTAACTCCAGAATGGAATGGGCAACTGCGACTCTACCAACATCGTCCTAACAGTCTCGATCAATGTACGGTTTTTACGTTCAGCGACGCCGTTCTGTTGAGGAGTGTAAGTTGCACTAAATTCGTGAAGAATACCTTTTGATCTACAGAACTCCTCCATGGCATGATTCTTAAACTCAGTTCCATTGTCGCTGCGAATCCGTTTAACCTTCAAAGTATACAAATTCTCAATCTGAATGATCAAGTTTTTGATAATACCGAAAGTATCACTCTTGTGAGCCATGAACGCCACCCAAGAAAATCTTGAATAATCATCTGTTATCACGAGGCAGTATTGATCATTCCTGATGCTTTTATGCTTGACAGGACCGAACAAATCCATATGCAAGCGTTCAAGCGGAACGGCCACCGTGTTGATCTTCTTAGTGGGGTATCGCTTCTTGCTTTGCTTTCCTTTTTGGCATGAAACACAAACGTCTTGAAGATGGAAGTTTTTAAGAGGAATACCATTCACTAATTCATTCGACACCAAATGATTCATTTTGCGTAAGTGAATGTGACCCACCCGTCTATGCCAAGAGATTGAGTCTTTTTCTGTGGTTTTGGAAACGAAACAAGTTGCTTGTGCTGACGTTGTAATAGCTTGGCTCATATCAAGGACATATAAATCATTTATCCTTGGAGCAGATAAGAGAATCCATTCTTTTAGAATCTTGAAGCCGGGTTTCAGCACATAACATCCATTAGCATCAAAGTGCACTGAAAACTGCTTATCACAAAGTTGTGAAACGCTGAGAAGATTGTGATCAAGTTGTTGCACAAAGTTGATCTTATCAAAGCTTACAACCCCGTTGGATACCATTCTTTCACCAGTAATATATCCGCCTTTATCTCCAGTAAAAGCAACATAACCTCCTCTAATAGATTTAACGTCGTAGAGAAGCTTCATGTCGCCTGTCATGTGCCTGGATACCCCACTATCAACAGTCCAATGACTGCTGAAAGTTCCTCCTGGAACACCCTGCACTTGAACTCACATGATTAGTTGGAGATGGGGACCCAAGCCATTGTGGTCTTAGTTCTACCATTTTTATCGACAAAAGTTACTTCAATTTTTCGATGGTTTGGAAATTGTGATGTTCCCCCTGAATTCGTGGTCAATTTGGGTTTCCATGTCTGTTGATTTTTACCAGTTTGATTGTTTGAAATTTATCTTCTTGTTTGTTTGTAGTTTTAGAAATTTCTGGTTTGACAGAGACATGTTGTTTTTGAACCACGTTTTGAACCACGTCAGTTTTAATTGCCTTCTCAATTACCTTGACTTGTTGGTGTCTCTGTTTCTTTTCCCTTTCTTTTACAAGGAGGGGATCTTGTTTTGAAGAAACAGATCGCTTTCGGTAATTTTGTTCACGGGGATCATCAACTTTAGCCTTTAACTTATGAAGATACGGACAATTTCGGATGATATGTCCAATTTCACCATACTCAAAACATGATCTTCGTTAAACAAACCCCGAAGTAACATGTGATTGTCTTGGTGATGAACTTTGTGATCCCGAGGTACTTGGTTTTGAACTGTTTTGTTCATTTCTTTTCAAAAGTTTAACTTGATTAACATGATCTAAGTTAGATTTATTGGAAAATGTTTCCATTTTATCTGTCCCTTTCGACTTCACAAAGTTCACCTTCTTGTTCTTCTTTTGGTTCGGTTCCTTTCGACCTTGAGTCGTTGATTTACCTTTTGGTTTGGTATGATTTTGCTGATTTTTCATTGTTGGTAATTTCTGATTGCCATATTGTTTTCGAATTTCGGCCTTTGGAATCGGAGGGCACTGTGTTACCACAACGTGTGAACCCGACTTTCCCAAAAACCTACTTGTCGAATCTTCAAAAACTTTACTGATTAAAGATTGATTTACATTTTTAATCAGAAAATCTTTGTCAGGATAGATTTTATCATCACCAACAAGAGTGTACAGCAAATTCACACTCTCAGACTCTTGTGAGGAAGTGGACGTGGACTCGGTCAGAACAGTCGTAGCAGGTTTTGCGGGAGGATCACATAGAATATGATTCTTGAGAGGTATGTCCTCTTCTTTGATTGCCGCATCTGACTGGGCTGAGTTAGTATCATTAGATTCATCATCTGAAGAATCAACATCCTCAACAATGACCTGAGGCTCCTGATTCTATTCAGCAGTTACAAATGTATCTGCTGACACATCCAAATCTGATGACAGTTCTTGTTTGTATCCAAGTCCAGTTGTAAACTCCTCAAGGTTTAAAGAAACAGATGGCGCAAAATGAGTTCTATTTTCCTCATCAGGCGTTGCGTCATAATTGTGTCTAACCGGTGGTGGACATTTTTTATATCCAATGCACGTGACATCCTTTTTCTCTTTCTGGACATCGATGATGTGATCCAGCACATAACTAGAGTTTAAATAACTATTTAGCTTAAGATGGATCGCCTCACTTTCAGATTTAACACAAGCCATTTCTTTTTACATTATCTCGAGCCTATTGACGTAACAGTTAATGGTTGTTTGTTTTCTTGAAACCATTTTCGTTAGCTCGGATTTGTTTTCCCTTAATGTTTCAATCATTGTTTTATACTCATTTTCATGGTTTGTATGAAACATGTTGGCTTCTGTGCATTTAGAAAGATCCACAATCAATTTCTGATTGTGGATAAATGTCACATCATACTTACCTAGCAAATCATCATATTTGCATTGCAAGTCTTACAACTTATCACCTAAGTCGGCACAATTACTACTTAAATCAGCACATTTATCACATTTAACTACAATTGGGTCAACGACACATACTGACTTGATGAACTGCCACCATTAGCCATAAAGTCTGAATGAAGAGAAGAAGAAGAAGAAGAAGAATAAGTAGCTTGATCCACCAGAATAGATCTTCTATCATTCCCTGCGGCAGTTTCTTCCAATAATTTATCGATGTCGGA
Source organism: Helianthus tuberosus (assembly GCA_030545235.1). Classification (NCBI taxonomy): domain Eukaryota; kingdom Viridiplantae; phylum Streptophyta; class Magnoliopsida; order Asterales; family Asteraceae; genus Helianthus; species Helianthus tuberosus. Next base: position 31,022,589 of record CM060397.1, read on the forward strand.
ATCGACTGTCACCCTCGATAAATGGTCATCGCCTGACATTGAGGTTTCCTCATCTGAACTCCTAGAATAGCCAGAACTTTCTTAATCTGAAGATTCACCACCACTGGAGGAAGATTCTCCACCACTGGTGATGTGTGCAAAATGCAACATATAAATTTCATCAATTGTGGCATAAAACTAACCCTTTTTTAGTACTAATGTTGGAAAAAGTGTGCTTTTGTCTTCCTTTTGTATTTTCAGGATTAAATGAGCTCAAATTAACAAAAGAAGCAAAAAGACAGCAAAATCTAACATAAATACAAGAAAAGGAACAAACGTGACATGCCCGACCCCACGACAGCATCTTCCCAAGCAAAACAAGAAGACAGAAGACTGAACACGCCCCGTGCTCAGCCAGCACGGGGGCGTGCCCAAGTGTCAGCAGAAAAGACAAAGTGGTAGAAGCTTCTATTGCCCACCACGGGGCCGTGCTCAGCGGACACGGGGCCGTGGTCAACTATAAGATTCGCACAATCCAGGCAAATCTTCATAGTACAAAGATTCTTCTGCACACGGGGTCGTGCTCAGCGGACACGTGGGCGTGGTCAACTAATAAGACAAGCTGCATTAAATGAAGAAAGAGAAGGATGTGGACACGGAGCCGTGCCCACTGGACACGGGGCCGTGCCCGAGCTTCTGTTCAGCCTATAAATAGGAGTGCTTGGCTAAAGCTAAAACCATCCCTTGGCACACTACCTCTCTCACACTTCACCCACCACCACCATAACACCATCATCCACCACCATCATCCATTGTCCATCATAGAGTGTGTGAGTCGTCTCGGGATCCAAGATTGATCGTAAGAGTTCTTGACAATCAAGGCCATGTTTGCCTAAGTCTCTTACATCACTTGGTGAAGACAAGTGTCTAGTGTAATACTTTTTATTTCTAATCTTTTCGCACTTTGTACTTGGTTTTGTATTAATGACTTTAATAACTAGTTTCTTATGTTGAAGGTGATTCTTCCTTATCGTTTGTCCGTGGTGTCTTGACATTATTTTACTGTCTATATAAAATAAAAGATTTTCACCATTCATATCTCCACGGTCTATATGGAGGTATGTTGCCTACCTGGTCGGGGGTTAAGGGAACGGTTTGGTAAGAGTCTTGCCATTGTTCAGTGTTTAGAGGTCCTGCAATGGACCTGGGTCAAATTTAGTAGGACATCCTTCAATGCTTAACGGTATTGGATGGCGGGGGTCCAAACTCTTTGATCCCCTCATAAGTTAACTACTATTAATACTATAACCCGGCTATTTAGGACTGTATCCCTGCTGACTCAGACTACTTAGTCGAGGGTAACGTCACCTCCAAAAGAGGGGCCTACCATAATTTGCATTAATAACTTAATTAATTATCTTTCAATAATCCGACCCTTTAGGATTGTATCCTTGCTGACTCAAACTACTGGGTTGAGGGTAACGTCACCTTCAAAAGAAGGGCCTACTACAATAACTAAGATAATCTCTTAAAATAGTGCAAAAGTGCGGAAATAATCAAAGGTTACACTAAACACGAGTCGGAACCAAGTGATTCATCTTGTCTATCTGGTTTTTTTTTTTTTATTTTTTTCAGCATTTTAGTTAGTTTTTATTTTTCTTAGTTTAAAACATTTTTCTAAACTTTTTGATTTGATTAGACGTTGAGGATAAACCGGTACTAAAAGCTCTTGTGTCCTTGGACGACCTCGGTATCTTACCAACACTATACTACGCTCACGATGGGTGCACTTGCCCATATGTGTGTTTAGTGTTAGTAAATATCGTGTTTTATAAATTTAAAACTTGGCTAAAAAGTGTTAAAGGGCTTAAAATATACACCTAATATATATAACACTTCACACGCATCAACTGGCGTGATTCAAATCTTTAGCAACTTCAGCAAAACAAGCTCCTCCTCCCTGATCACCAATGCCTAATTGCATTGACCAGTCACAACCTTCATCTACTTGTACCACAAGAGCTTGATTGTTGTTGTTTGATGGTCCTGCTGCTTGATTGTTTACAGGTATCAAGGTGCGTTCATCATTCTTGTTTTGATATTGATTCTGCTGGTTGCCTTGACTTCTGAAAGGGTTTTGGTTCCCATGCTGAGCTGGCTTCGTGCATTCCCTTTTGAAGTTACCACGTTCACCATAATTAAAACACTTGACTGATTGTTTATCGAACCCGTACTTGGTGTCTTTCTTGCTTTCCAAGCTGGTTCGACCAGTCCTTTCCATGAAGTCCTTTGCTCGCCTAACAGCTCTAGCGAAAGCCCACTTGATGTCCATCATATCCATTTCCTCCTTATCAATATGCTGATAGTCTTCTTGTGTCAGATTGATGTTACCGATCTGACCTGCTATCAACCCACAGTATGCGCTTACCAGAGCGTTCAGTATCTCCATGTGATCCTTAGCTACTTCAACACTAACTTTGGAGAAACTTGACCTGTCTAGCCGAACTGTAGATGGTTGACCAGCAGATGACATGCTTCCATAACAAGCTTGCTGTTGAACAGGTTGTGGATTTCCGTACATATATGTTGTTCCAGTAGATCGATAGCTTTGCTGTTGAGGAACTGATTGTACTGGTAGTATTGGATTTCCATACAAGTCTGTTGTTCTTTGCGGTTGGGCAACTATCTGTATCGGGTTTCCATACAAGTCAGTGCTTGTGACAAATGTTGTTTGTAGCGGAGCATGTGGAGCGGGTTTTGCAGCTGTGCTAGAACCTCCACAATTACCATAATACATATCCGAATTCTGTTGCACAGGAATTCTTTTTGCCTTCCGGATTTCTTCTTGATCTTTGTTCTCCAAGAGCTGAATGAAACCATTGATGTTTGTCGTAGCCAAAGTGCCATTGTATTTCAAGATTTCTAAGAAACCATCCCATTGAAGTGGCAGCGCATCGGCAAACTTTGTGACAACCTCTGCTGGAGTTGTTACTACCCCATAATTGTTCAATTCAGTCAACAAGTGATAAAATCGACTTGTCAAATCTCTCAAAGATTCTCTTTCCATAATGTGAAACCATCAAACTCTTTCTTGAGTAAATCACGTCGTAATTTTCGTGACGCTTCATTTCCTTCACCTCTTGTCTTTAATGCATCCCATAAACGCTTTGTTGTCTTGAAGCTTACAAACTGATGATAAATTTCCTTGTTTAGTGCTTGAGTTAGAATAGAAAAAGCCTTCTTTTCTAAATCATAAATTTTCTTATCATCTGGAGTAAGATCTGCAAATGACGCGGCAGTTGAAGCGGCGACATCAAGTGCTTGATCGAAGTCTGTAATGAATCATAACCATAACTCCGTGTTTTGCCCAAGAATATACGTATGGAATCTGTCTTCCCATCCAGGATATTCATTCATGTGCATTAGCTTCGGTGGACAATTATTGCTTCCGGTTTCATTTTTGCTTAAAAGTATACTTTGAATACTTTGATTTTGATTTGAAACGAACGCCCATTGACTTGACGAAACTTGAGATGAAGACGATGGTGCAGAAGGTTCGGCCCATGATGGAGATAAACCCGTGCTTCTATACTCGCTCTCCGTATTAGATGGAATACCCCACCAATCTGAACTCATTTTAGATGAATAATAATGAATACTTGATTAAATCACTTAAAACAAACCGTTAAGATAATTTTTGAAAGCTTCTGTTAAAACTTGACAAGAGTGACCCACGAAAAATTTTATTCTTGGCGAAAGACCTTAAATGATGAAAAAGGGTTTTTCATAAAAGACAAAGTGACGAAATATAAGGTTTTTCGTCAAAGACCAATTGTGACGAAAAATGGATTTTTCGTCAAAAAGGAATCCAATGTAAAATAGGTTTTTCGTGGACTTTTAATCACAATCAGATAAGATATTTTCAAAATACAATCCAATCTTATCCTCCTGACACACAGAAGATTCTATAGCCAACTTTTTCAAACAACACCTTACTTTTGGTCACACTATTCAAACAACTATCATCATTTTGTTTACCAACTTTGTCAAACAATAATAAACAAATATTATCAACAATAATTCAGTAACCTCAAATCTTCAAATATTCAAACAAGAAACCCAGAACATGAAGATGAATGATGAACTCCGATGAATTTATGATGATTCTGGTGCCGGACAAATTTTCCGAACTCAAATTTCGCAAGAAAACTTCAATAAAAACCTTAACACAACATATGTAAATGGGTTTTAACAAGGTTTTTGTATGAACTAATCAGCAAAAACACCAAGTTTTTCAAGATTTTTAACTTGTTTTTCCCAGAAACTATGAACTTCAAATACAAGAAAAACGACTCGGTTTTAACAAGGAGAAGAGCCTTGGCTCTGATACCACTTGTAGGTCCAACTTACGGAGGATCTAGTCGCCTAATCCTTGTATACGAACAAACCCGGTTGTGCGGAATCCAACCGGGAATGCAAACCGAGATAAGAACACAATGACTCGAGACCAGAACAATATTCAACGATTAAGGGTATGTTTGGCGTGGAGCTTTTAGGAGCTTCTAGCTTTAAGCTTTTAAGAAAAAGCTCCTACTCAATAAAAAGTCTTGTTTGGTTGAAGGAGCTTGAAGCTTTTAGGTTAGGAGCTTGAAGCTTTTGGTTGAACGCTACTACTAGTAGCGTTTAGAAGGAGCTACAAGCTATTAGTGAAAAAATGACTATTTTAACCTCTAAAAATAATAAACTTTTTAATGCACAAGCTTTTTAAATTTTTAATTATGTCCATTTTTGTTATGTTATACATTTTATTAAAAGCTCAAGCTACTCTGCCAAACACCAAATATATCTAAAAAGTTACAGCTACTAGTTACCAGTTACAGCTACCAGCTTCCAGCCACCAGCTACCAGCTTTCAGCTTCCAGCCACCAGCCACTAGCTACTTTTGCCAAACTTACCCTAAATCTCAAGTATATTAGAACCAGCAAGTTTGTTTTTATTACAAGTATTACACAAGATTATGCTTTCACAAACAAACTCTAAGTTCTCTCATGTGTGTGTGTGCTCTCTGTGTTCTCTTATTCGTCTGTCTTCATATCTGCTGCTTATATAGGAACAGGTCGACGAAAGATGTTGCTGTCGACGAAACACTCGATGAAACAACAAGGAGCCGACGAAACACATTGGGGAGCCGGCGAAATATCATGTCTGGCGAAACACTTGCAGACGACGAATGACCACTAGCTGATGAAAGACATATGACGAAACAACAGGTCTTTCGTCACAGCAACACCTGCTGAGTTTCGTCGCTGATCAAGTATAGGAGTTTCGTCATGCAGAACTGGACCAGGTCTTTCTTCATATGCATGAAGAGCAGGAGTTTCGTCAACAAGTATTGGATCAAGTCTTTCGTCATACAGTGATGCAGAACAGCAACAGTTAGCAGCAACAAGACATATAGTTTAGCAATAAGCAGAACTTGCAGACATAGTTGATAACGATCCGAGACACGACGGAGGATATCGAGTCTCGGTCTTCACTTCGTAATGTACTTGAACCGAGCGAGTCGTATCCACACTTATGTATCAACATTGAATACGAATACTGCTGGTGAAGAAGAAAATGATAGAAAGAATTGTATATACATATGATTTGAATGAGATTTGGATTCGAAACACAATCAAAATTCCGAAAATCATGGACATAATCAGTTACCTTAGAGATCATGCAATGTTAGTTAATGAAATATAAATTCCAAAAATAAAATTAAAATGTGACATTACATAGTTGCTCTTCTAGTTAAAATAACTCAATGTCACATGTCCAATTCTCATTACTTCCTAGACTTTCTAGGAAAAATACACTTTCTACCCAACTTCTACTCCAATTACTGTATATTACTATATATTACTAAACGAATTAAAATGAATAGTTATTTTAATATTATAATAATATACAGTTTTTTTAATACTTTTATTATTTTAATAATATAATAATAGTTATTTTCTTTAGTTTTTAACTTTAATCCTTTTATAATATCAGGGGTTGGGATAAGCTTCGTGTCAACCGATATCGAACCAGTACTGGTATCAAAAATACCGGTACGGTCCTGTTCGGTATCAGTACATGAAGGTAAAAACCGGCACTAATAAAGAAAACGCCAAAAGTTGGTGCCGAATTGATATTGGAAATCTTTTGGTTCGGGAAATTCAGTGCTGTTACCCGGTACCATTTGCTCATCCCTGATCACGGTTACCGTACGAACAATGGTATCGTACAACTTTTTTTGTTGATTTTCTTCAACTTTTAATTTTTTCTTTTTTTAGTTTTAGGGGTAGGGATGAGCTCGGTGCCAACCGATACAGAATCGGTACTGTTACCGAAAATACCGGTTACGGTACCGGTATATGAAGGTAAAAAACGGTAGTGAACCTGTATCAGGAACGCCAAAAGTCGGTAGCGAATTGGTACTTAAGATCTTTCGGTTCGGCAAATTTGGTATCGGTACCCTGAACAATTTGCTCATCCCTGACCACAGGTTTCATACGAACAACATCGTTACCATACAATTTTTTTGGTTGATTTTCTTTCGGTTATCTTTTAGTGTTTTTTTCTACATATATTGTTTGTAAGCAGTTATGTTCGCAACACGCTCGTAGTGATTTCAAAACACATGTATACACAAACTAAATAACAAAAGAAATTCGCCGCAACGCGACGAACTTCTTTAAACCTAGTTGAATTTAATTATCAGTTTTTGTAATATTTGTTTAATTTAGATATGTTTGTTTTGATTAGTTAGAAATTATGGATATGTATAGTTTGTTTGGATTGCTTAATTTCACTACGTCTTTTATAAAATCTATAACAAAAAAACCAACATCATTTTATAACATAAAAACCCAACTTAATTACTTAAAAAAAAATGAAGTTCAAAAAGATACTAAGAACAATATGTTGCTCTTGAAAAAAAATCTCCAGGGGAACGTATGTCCCTTTATGATTCCCCTAGTCTCTTGAAAAAAAAAAATCTTTAGGGAGCGTATAACCCTATATGATTCCTCTGATCCCCTAATCATTGGCTGACCACCGTCTAAAAAGTTTGTACTTCAAGTACATATGTAGGAAGCGTATAGCTAAACACGCTTGGACCCAGAGGAACCATATTAGCCTATACGATTCCTATAGGGTTCTATGAATGTGCAAATAAAACGAGGGAATGTGTGAATAACCAAAGCCAATATAAAACTCCACCATCGTATGTCTTCTTCTTCGTTGCAAATTACCGTATTTTGTTTTTGTTACATCCATCCAAGGGCCTAGATTGGTCAAAGAGGACCCACCACTTTCAAACATTCCCCCATTCACGCCGTGATCCGCCCTCTTGTCCCTCTTCCGCGCCGTCAACCACGCCATTGTGTAGCAGTGTGCTGGGCCGTGTTTGTCCGACGTGGCCCGGAACGACGCCCCAGCGCGCGATGACAACACATAGTCTAATAGGGCGTGGAATATGTTGAAAGGGTGGGGCCGTTGGTGGTCATTGTGGAGGTTTGGTGGGGAGCACATATCAGCGGTCTCACACAATTTAGCATTTTAAGAAAAATAATTTATTTTTATGTATAAATAAATGATCACACAACACATATATGCACACAATACCATTTCCTACACATTACTTCCACCTCTCTCGTTATCCCTAAAATATTTTATACTACTTTAAACATCAATTTTGTTATTGAGTAATCTGATTCTAACCTCAAGATAAAGTCATAACTACATCTATCTGGTTGAATCCACAACTTTTATGTCAACAAGCCGCAAGTTCACAACCGTGTATAAGAGAATAGAGATTTCTAAGGGACCGTGAAGGTTCTCATAATCGTTTGGTAAACGATTATTTTTCTGAGAATCATGTATGTCCCCCTATGTGTTTCGGAGTCATTTACTTATGAGCCAGCAACTATTCGTACGAATTAGAGGGTCAATTTGAATTTTTTTTTCAACAAAGGAAACACACAAGACGTTTACTATGTTTCAATGCTTTACAAAAATGCACATTGGCAATTCGCCAATTGAAGTACGACAGTTCATCGGATGTGTGGGATGACTATCTACAAATGTTGGATAAATATTCATGAGATAGTCTCCCCCATTTTTGTCAAGGTATTATTAATAGTATTAATAATGTTATTGTTTATATTTAATATTATTAAATTTTTAAGGGTGTGATTGTTGTATATGGCAAAAGATATTTGAGAAAGCCGGTGTTTAGTGATATGCAACAAATATGTGAGCTACATGAAAGTGTACACGGCTTCGCGGGAATGCTTGGTAGTATTAATTGCATGGATTGGAACTGGCTGAACTTTCCAAGTGCTTGGAGAGGTCAGCATCATCGTGGTGACCGTGATGGCCGGACCAAAATACTTGAGGCCGTGGCATCATACAATCTTCGGATATGGCATGGAATATTGGAATGGGCGGTGCGAACAATGATATTAATGTTATTGAGCAATCGCATGTATTTGACGATGTGATTAACGAAGTTTCACCAGGCTCTCCAGTCTATGCTAATGGTACTCACTACTACGAGTACGGGTACAATCTAACCGGTTTAATTTATACTGGATATACAATTTTAGTAAGGCATTTTGATATTCCAATGATGAAGAAAAATTCACAAAAAAATAAGAATCGGCTAGGAAGGATATTTAGTAGGCCTTTGGAGTGTTGAGTAAAAGATGGGATATCATTGCACGTTCAGTACAATTGTGAGAAGAGGTTTATTAACGTTGTGTTCCCGAGTTTAATATAGGGAATGAAAAGAAGATAAAATGAATTAAAGAGAGAAAAGAAAAGAAGTGGAAAAGAAAGATAACTATGGTTTCCTTGAGTTTGAAGGAAATGAAAAAGAAAAGGAAAGATTTTATGTATTAAAAATTCTTTCATTCAAATTTTCAATTCGAAAGGATTTGGAATGAAGGAATAAACATAAAATTTCCTTCCATTTCTCTCGTTTTCTTTCCATTTCCTTTCTTAAAAAAAAAAAAAAAAAAAAAAAAACCCTGTAACACGATTTTTTTAGATCCTTTCACATCTCTTCTTCTCCTTCGGTAAATGAGAATCGGGAGGATAGCGTAAGGGACATCATGTACACTCGTATCATTTTTCATAATATCATATTGGAGGAATAGAGAAGAGCGATTTGTCAATATCACGAAGAGGGAGTTGAACAACCTGAATGTACACTAACCTCGGATAACAAACTTGCTAATGTAGCTTTTCCCTTAGGATCCAGACCATTAGCCTGTCCGGCTGTATTGGGGAGTTTATCTATGGTCATGTGTGGATCCTTTTAGTACAAACTTCTAATTTCGTCTTGTAGGGCAGGACTAGGTTGTTTGCGATGTTACCTCTTTGATCAACGACTCACCCTTAATTTTATTAATATGTAGGTAGGGTAGGGTTCCAGCGTGAACTGCGTGAACTGATCTGGACCATTGATTTCCTTTTTAGTTGTTAAGGGTATGATTGTAATTATATAAAAAATTAGATTTAAATCATTATTTTAATAATTGAATTAAGTTACATCTTTCCTATTTTAAATTCATTATCCACAATATCTTTTATTTCATTTTTATTTTTTCAGATTTCACCACCAGAATTCGGATTATGCTTTTTAAGATCCACGTAACCTTCATATTTCAACGGTGTACACATGTGTACTTGGATATGAATTGAACAGTACACATGTGTACTCAGCATGGTACATATGTGTAATTAGCTACATAATACATACATATAAACAAAACCTGTAAAACTAGTTTATATTAAGCAAATAACAAGTTACATAATGTTTGCCAAACAAAAAAAAACATACAATTACAAGTTCCAGTTTCGTGAAAACAATAAACGCAACATAATCGGAAAAATAAAAAAGACATAGTCTTTTACAACTATTCGTCGCGTTGTATGCTGAATCATCCTTATCGACCAAACAAACAAACATACTTGAATCATCCTTATCGACCTCATACGTGAATCATCCTTATCGACCTTCCATCTCCACTTTTCTCGTTTACGACGTCTCCTATAATAACACAAAAAACTCAGCAATTAGTACTTTGCATAATTCTCAAGGGTGCATCAACAACTTTACACATTCAATACACAAAAAAAAAATATGAGATATCACAAAAACAGACGCTATACACATGTGTACATTGCATTAAAAACAGAGAAAAATCAGAATACACATGTATATAGCGCCTTAAAACCAGATCAAAATCAGAATACACATGTGTACAGCGCCTTAAGAACAGAGCAAAATAAAAAAAATACACGTGTGTACATTGCATTAACAACAACCTTCAGAACCTCATAACAATTTTCAAATTCTCAATCAAACAATAATAATTTTCAACATCAAAACAATGAAAAATTGCAAAAAAAATTTCTCAATAATCAAACACATAAAAAAATCTTCAGAACCTCAATCAAACAATAACAATAATAACTTTCAAACATCAAAAACAATAAAAATTTACAAACTTCATACCTAGTCGGTAGCGATAAACATCAGATCGGCTGGCGATTAAGAGGCGTGTGATGGCGGCGGAGAAGTGAGGATGGTGGTTCAGATAGCAGGCCACGGTGGCTGTGGTTGCCGGAGAAGAGCAGGGGAAGAGGAGGGACGCTGTTTCGCCCCATCTGGGAGTTTTTTGAAACGATCCGGCTGTGGTTGCCGGAGAAGAGAACGGGGGAGAGAGCATAGTTCTTTGAAACGATCCGGCGGCGGAGAAGTGAAGATGGTGGTTCAGATAGCAGGCCACGGTGGCTGTGGTTGCCGGAGAAGAGAAGGGGAAGAGGAGGGACGCTGTTTGAAACGCACGGTAGCAGGCCACGGTGGCTGCTGTTTGAAACGATCAGGCGGAGAAGTGAGAGAAAAATGGATCTTCAAAAAAGTTTGAATATTGACTTATGAGATTGAACATTGATTTATGAGATTGAACGTGATTTATGGAATAATTTAAAATGGAAATTACAGTAATACCCTTTTTCCTTTAATTTAATTAAAAACAATTAACCACATATTTACTATCATGCCCCTCACTTTAATCTAAAGATCAACAAAATCAAGGGCCCAGATCAGTTCACGCTTGGGATTTTGTTCACGTTTGAACCTAATCCTATGTAGGTATATATTAACTATAAAGTCTTTAATTAATATTTTATTTCATTAATGAGAAAACCGACTTACATGTATTCATTAAATATTTGCCATTACAAGTCAGTGTAGCTTCTAAGCATTACTTATATGCATTCTATGGCATCTTCAACCCTAAACGGAATTTAACGAAAAGTGTTTAATAGTTATTTGATTCCTTACATTTAATAACTTAAGAGCTTTCATGTTCAAGCTTAAATCAAATACCTTAAGAGCTTTCATGTTCAAGCTTAAATCGAATTAATAACCTAAGAGCTTTCATGTTCAAGGAATCTAGCTATGAAGATCGAGAAGCCTATTAAGGAAGCTGCTAAACCATAAGCCGTCAAACTTCCCCCCTATAAAACTGTCCTTAAAAAAGCCTGCACAACCTCATGAACCTAGAAATAAATATATGTTACGTATTGTGTTTGGGTTCATGAGTTTCAATGCGAATTCAGCAACATGGTTTCGTACTTTCAAACGAGCTTGGGTTAAGAAATTCTGAATTATATTTTTAGAGAAACGCATCTACTATTTAGGATCTAAAGGTTTAATGGTATCATACATATTAACAGTTCTACATGATTTGTAATCTTAACTTTTTATTGTTCATTTAGGATCTAAAGGCAGTGGCGGATCAAGGGTGTTTTGGGGGTTTAGTTTGGAAAAAAAATGAAAAAAAATAGTAGACATTTTATATGATTTAAAAAAAAACAAGTGAGAATTAGTAAAAATCTACCAAAAGAAATCTGGTGGGAAAAATTCTTGGATCCGCCAACGGCATCGCACGTATTAACAGTTCTACATGATTTGTAATATTAACTTTTTATTGTTCATTTTTTAGAAAATAACAAAAAAGCAAACTGAAATCAAAAGTTTATAATTTTATATATCACCAAACTAAAAAACTTATTTAGCGTTTTGTTGGTATTATCATCTGTTGGGGAATTTCAGTTTGTCGGATGATCAGAGAGGTGTGTAATCACTCTCAGGTCAAATTATTTCGGTGGTTCACCCGAAAAATTCAATCGGATACAACTCTGATTTTATGAGAAATTGAACCAGGGTATGTTGGTGTGTCTGTGAGTTTTCGAACCAGGAAGTATGCAATCAAAGAACTGTCTACGAATTTTTGGTTTCTGGGGGTAACTGCCTAATGGCAGTTAATTCTATTTTTAGGACAAAACAGCCAATTAACTGCCATTTTTAAACATTTCGAAAATTTTGCAATTTTCAGAAAATAAAATTTTCTGATGCATTTTTATTAAAGCCATTTAATAAAAATAAAATTTTTCCAAGCTGACCTGGCAGATCGACCCCAGCCAGGGGCTCTGCCCCTTGGACCCCGCCAGGGGCTGCCGCCCCTTGGAACCCCCGTAGAGTACGGGCTCCGCACGTACGTACACTTCGAATTATAATAACTCAAACAAGCGTGCACTCCCGCACTTCCTAACTTGCTTGATGTATATTATTATTCGCTTTGATCACCAAGTCAATCCCGATTACACTAAAATATCTAACATCATCTAACATCGTGCGTACAAAACTTATTTAGCTTTTTGTTGGTCTAACATCGTGCGTAGTTTGTACATATTAACCCAGTCTCGTCAATTCCCTTGCACCTATGCCACGACTTGGGTCCGGTGGTCCTGAGTGACTGACTACAATTATTTTGCAAAGACTCACAAATAATTTAAAAATAAATAAAATAAAATTTGAGTATCATTTACTGCGGAGACCATTCACAACAACTATATATTCATTAATATATCCTCATTCTATCCAAGTAATTTGAGGTGGAAGATCTTGATATGGGAAAGAAGGTTGTTCTGATCTTGATTTCATTCCTCTTAATCATCTCATCCTCAAGTAAGTATAAATATCCATATGTAATAAATACATACATTCTCTTAATAATCTTTATTTCATTTATGCATTGCAGACGGGGGCGAAGCGCCAAAGTTTCAAGAAGCACGTGGAACTCAATCATCTCTTCCACCAAAGAACAAGGGTTCTAACTCACAAGTTACACCTAGCGGCCCATCTACTCAAACAACAATTGTGCATAACACACGGTCTTCAACTACGACTGTAACAGGTCATGGCCCATCTACTCAAACAACAGTTGTGAGTAAAACATCGTCTTCAACTACGAATGTAACAGGCCATAACTCGCCACCAAACAATATGGGTCCACCAGGACCACCATCACCTAGCAGGATACCAGAAAATGCCACCCTTGTTACAACTCAACAACCACCACCACCACCGCCTCCTAGGATTGCGGAAAATGAGACACTGCTTACAACTGAACAATCACCACCACCACAGCCACTAGGCCCACCACCATCTTACATGATTCAAGAAAATGCCACTGCGGTTACAACTGAACAATGTAACACCTCGGAAATTCACGTCCTGTAATATATTGACACGTGTCATAATGTTTAAACGTGTGAAAGAAATATTATAAAAGGACTAAAGCTGACGAACATGGAAAGTATGTGAATATACGTATTCTAAGTGTCAACTGTGAATAAATATAATGTATACTAACCCTACGTGGTGCTCATACCTTCAAACGAATAAATCATGGGTCATACGAGGCTGAAAGTGAGAGATTACAAACTACAGGGGTTAAACGTGTCAACATGTTTAATTTATACCTCTGAGTGACCTTTTGACATACCCGAAGCTTTGTAACGATAAATTATGCTCACTAGAATGCACGGTTAAAATTTCATAAAGTTTCGTCAACGTATGAGAAAGTTGTGATCAAATTCGTGTGCGAGGGTTTAAAGCGTAAACGTTGAAAGTTAGACCTTTTCGGGTAGCAAATTAGTTACCCGAGGGCTTAACAAAGTGGGTATATGTTTTAAAGCCCCTATATATCAATTATAAGGGTCCATAAGGCAATTTATAAGTGTCTGTACAAGATTTGAAGAGCCAAGGATCAAACAGCAATTAAATAAAATTTTTTGGCTGAATTAAACATGCTCGCGTAGCGCGAGCCTGATGCCTTATGGCGTCGCGCTACGCGACTGATTGATCTGGACAGAATGTTTATTTCCTTGGTCCCTTGTCTGCCACAGCCTTGGTGCATGCACTTTGATCGATCATTCATCACCCCTTGGCCCCTAAAACACCCCTAGAACACTAGGGCATGTGTCAAACAATTGTGGAAGGGTCCTAGACTTGGTTGTCAAGCTTTTGTGGTGTCCATGAGCACTATATAAGGGACCATAGTTACAACAATTGCTTCACACATCATTCAAGTGCCATCTGATCATTTGAGGAGCTTCCAATCGGATTCAAGGCCCCCCTAATCATCATTATACTCTTGTAAGTCCACTAGTCCTTTCTTAATTATGTTTAGTTTAGTTTTTAGCTTAGAAGTCAACATATCGTACTTAACATTTGACTTCCAGTTTAATTAAAGTTGAATCAGTCGTAACCCGAAATAAAAGTATCGTTAGGTTGGTAATTATGTGGGTAATAAGACCCTAAAAGGGTTCCCCCTGATTCCCATCCTAACTAGTTCGTTTGTCGAGTCAAACATTAACCGAAAAAGTCAACAGAAATGCAATTTGTGATTTAACGCGTGATTAGCAATCCGTGAGGCGTGTAACCTGTTCTGACCTTAATATAACTTAATAATAAGTATAAAAACTTGTTTACGCTTGTCCGACTCGACAAATTTCTGTTTAAACCCGGTTCGGAACCGAAAGGCGCAAAACCTTGACTTTTGCTTTGACTTCGGTTCTGACCCGTTTTAGTTTGATTCGGAAATGCCTTAGTGCTTCATTAGGGTTAGGTTGCATGATAGTATAAGCCTCTGTACTTGTTTCGTTGATTATCCAATTAATATGCAAGTTTCCGTTAATCGCTCATATGTTGACCGTTATGCCCTTATTATCTTAAAACGTGATTTATGAAAATGTAAAAGTGTAGAAACCTTAAATACTGATATATAGACTTGCATGCAAAGTTTGACATCAGTTCGACTTGTAGATTAAGAGTTATGCTCATTATCGCAAAACTAATGCTTTATGTTAACATAATGGCATAATTAGCATATAGCCTAGTTAAACATACTTTTTGGTATCAAATCTTTTACCCACTGATATAAAATATTATTTTAGAATTTTTAAAGATTTTTAATAAATTTTAGGCTGAGCATAACTCGTAGTCGCAGGCTTAATTCGGAAATTGTCGGTTTTGCCCTTACGGGCCATAAAATGAGTTTTACTTATCTAAACGACTCCAAACCTTTTGCTACTGATCACATATGTTAAATAAATTATTTTAAGCCTTCTGGAAATATAAAAATATCAGATTTAAGTATCGAACCCGGAAATGGCCTTTAATCGCCATAATTAGCGTTTTTAACGCATAGTATGTCTTAAAATCATATTAGACATACCCGGGTTGATACCTACTGATATATGAGGCAAATTATGATATTTTAACAGTAAGCAAGGGTTGATTAACTCAGACTTCGTTTTGAGCTTTTCGGCTTATGTGAAATTACCAAAATACCCCTACGGGGCATAGTTTGGTTAAAGATGATAAATCTCACATATATGCTTTAGTCTACTGTTATAACTCATCAAATTGAGTATGTTTGCTGTTTACATCAGACCTGTAACTCAGTTAAACATCTAAGCGCTTTTACAAACTTTAAAATGACCAAACTACCCCTACGGGGCATAGTTTGTGTTTAAATTAGTTCGGGGCATAACGAAAGACATCCTACTGATGTCACAACATATTTGAAGCATATTAACTTAGGAAACCTGTATATGGCTATTACGGATACCCGTTACGCTTATTTCGCGTTCGGTTCGGTTTATGTAACAAGTTTACATAAATTAGCCGAAACGGGTCAAACCTTATCGGTTTTATCTCAAAATCCAGAATGTGAATAATAAACCCATATTAAACAAGTCTTCAAACTTGTCGGGTCAGAATCACATTCTATCCGGTCTTCGCTTAATCGTGCGTACGAACCGTATCTTTGAAACTAGCCGGTCTAAGCTCAAGCTTAATTAAAGACCCGTTAGGATTCTAATAGGTTATTAAAAACCTTCGTTCCAGATTAGGAGCCCAGTAAAAGCTATCTGTACTTGCTGATTTGATATACGGCTGGGATTGAATTTATATTTAGCTCAGGTAAATACTTTTAACTTATTTTCCCTATACGGGCTTGGGTTACGGTATATAGCATACCGCTTGTTCGAGCATCAAATCTCCACGCTTAGTGGGTAGTTGAATAATTTGATCGGCTCGTTTTAAACAGTATTGTTTACTTTACAGCCTTTGGGGGGTTAATGACCATGTCCCGGATATCCTCGGCATTATCTTACGAGATGGCCACGACCTGAGCACGGGGTGTAGGCGTACACCTGTCAGTGTATAACTCTAGAATTGTGGTGTGTCTATTGATCTTTAACCCGGATACGTTCCGGGCTACTGAACGCATAAGTAACATGTAAATCGTTCACAAGATTATAATATTAAATAATTCTCCCAAGTTAAAAAGATTAATTTTGCCTCTGTGCATTTTAATCAATGTGTCAAGATATTTTGTGCCACGTGCATTCAAAACAATTTACAAACTCTTTTTCCAAAATGAGTCAGTTGAATGTATTTACCAGTGTAAACTGACGTATTTTCCAAAAAGGCTAAATGCATGTACTATACGAAATTGGCTGGATATGTCTCCTTAGCATCAATAGAAGTCTCGCAAGCTTAAGATGCCTAAAAGTCTGTTGAACTATTGTTTCCATTTTATGTTCGATCCTTCTGTGGATAAACTTCCGAATATTGTGACAATTGATATTACAATAATAAATTCGGTTGTATTATATTTTCAATTGCTTCCGCTGTGCTTAATAGTATTGTGTTGTTTGACTATTACGTTGCCAACCATGACGTCACGATACTCCCCACCGGGCCCACCGGTGACACGTGGAAATCGGGGTGTGACAGGTTGGTATCAGAGCCAACACTGAGTGAATTAAACACTAGCCTTAGTGTTTAATCTCAGTTACACAATTGCACAATTCTAAACTTCTGAGTCTAGACTTAACTTAGGAATATTCTCAATCCTAATCTTGAAGTTTTGCTTCCAAATTTTTATATATTGGATACGTCGCCAAGCGAAGAAGCTGTAATAAGAATTCTCCACATCTGGAGCCTTGAAATGCTGAGCTTCGTACCGCGACCAGGATGAAACGTGCGACCAAGGAGAAAGCCTTCAAGAATTGAATGAAGAAGAAACTCCTTTGCTGAAGATCGTTTCCTCAATAGTCCTTATAAGGACATATTTACCTTTTCAGTCCCTTCGAGGACGACATTATTCCTTTTAAGTCCCGCTTAGGGCAACTTTATACTTTTATTTTTATATAATGGAATGATTAAGTTTAAACTTTCATTCTAAATAAGAAATATTAAATAAATGAAAAAAAAATAATATTTCCTTTTTGCAAGATCTACCATTATAATAAAATGGCAAAATCTAAAAGGGCAAGACCTAGCCTAGGGTCAATTATAAGACCGGGCCAAGATGGTAAGACCTGTTAAAAAGATTCAAATCATTAATTAAGAATCTTAAATGTGAAACCTAGCCTTGAGTCAATTATAAGACCGGGCCAAGATGGTAAGACCTGTTTAAAAAGATTCAATTCCCTGTTAACATCTTAAAACATGTTAACACTCCTGACAGATGTGATTCAATTAAAATCACACACGTCATTTTTATATAGGATCCTTCAAAAGATTCCTAACCCAGTTTAATGATCCCTGAATCCTGGGTTTATGTCATCAATTAAGATGATCATATTTTAACCATACGTGGTAATATAGTGCCTACGGGCCTTGCTCATTTCTACATGAGCCAAAATAAAGTGGTAGCTATGACTGCCTGTCAGATAAAGGTAATGAACTAGGTTCAAACCTCAAATGCTTGATTCTCTGAAATCCTAGCATATAATTTATAATTGTCTACGTGACTAGGCCTATTGTGCCAATATACTTTCATGCTTTGATTCTCTGAAATCATAGCTTAAAATTTACAAATGTCCTTGTGACTAGGCCTATTGTGCCAGAATACCTTCATGCTTTGATTCTCTGAAATCATAGCTTATAAATTATATATGTCCATGTGACTAAGCCAGTTGTGCTAATATACTTAAAGACCTTGATTCTCTGAAATCATGGCTTATAATTTAAAAATTTGTCCTTATGACTAGGCCTTTTGTGCTATAAAATAAAACTGTTATTATTGCTTGATTCTCTGAAATCATAAGCTTATAATCTATAAATGTCCATGTGACCAGGCCATTGGGTGCCACTAATAAAACTGTTAATGTTTTATAATTAGGATAAATTATAAAAGAAATCCTAAATAAATATGATTAATAAATTAACCATATATGGTCTCTGTTTACCATGGTTAATGAATTTCCCTAAGGGGGTAATCCAGTAATAAACATCTCTTATAAGGGAAGTGCCTACGGGCTATAGTTAATGTCCTCTGAGACTAAAGACAGTGGTAGCCTACAGCTCCCTGTCAAGAAAAGGTAATGAACTTTGATTCAAACCTTAAGGCCACGATTCTCTGAAATCATGGCTTATAAATTTAACTTGTCTACGCGACAAGGCCATTGGTGCTATTATTAACTTATGAATTAGGATTCATGATAAAAATCCTGGATAAAATAAATATCCTTCCTTCTCTGTCAGTATGCAATTGAAGGGAATCTTAAAGGTGAAACCTAGCCTACGCGGCCAAGATGGTGAAACCTACTCAAGGGATTCAAATCCTTGTTAACACCTAGGAATGTGTTAGCACTCCTGACAAATGTGATTCGAGAAAATCACAACAGTCATCCTTATATTGGATTCTTCCAATTCTCAAATCTAGCCTAGTGATCTAGGAATCATGGCTTATATCATCCTATAAGATGATCATATTATAAACATCCGTTAGTAATGAAGCACCTACGGAGTAAACTAGTTGTCCGATAAGACAACGACAGTGGTGGTCTTTGACCTCCTGTCTAAAATGTTGGACTATGTCCAAACATAATAGTCTATGTGATCAATGCGATCATGACTAATATCATCTAATACGATGATCATATTATTTAACATCCTTTAGTGATGTCTTGCCTACGGGCTATAATATATTGTCCATTTGAGACATTGACGTTGTTATCGTTATGATTCCCTGTCCAAGGTGGTGAGCTATGCTCAAGCCTAATAGTTCATATGATCAATACGATCATGAAAAAAAAAAATCATCAATACGATGATTAAAAATTTTAAACATCCGTAATGATGTTTTGCCTAAGGGCTATATTAGATCGTCCAACTGAGACAAGGCAATTGTAATCTTTTGTGATTCTTTGCCAAGGGGGTGAGCTATACTCAATTCCCATAGTCTATACTATCAGTGCGATCCTGACTAGTATCCTCAGTATGCTGATCATAATATTAACATCCCTCGTGATGAAATACCTACGGGCTATACTTTATTCTAGAGTCGGTAAGACAAAGATAGTAGTGATCTTTATGATCCCCTGTTCAAAATGGTGTGATTATACCCAAACCTAATAGTCAATATGATCGATGTGATCATAACTAATATCATTAGATACGATGGTTATATATAAACATCCATTAGTGATGTTGCTTGGCATATTTTTCTGCCAAAAGAATCGTCTTTCAAGACGATGACAGTTGTAGTCTATGACTCCCTGTCCAAAGGTGAAGAACCACGTTCAAACCTTGAAGCCCTAATCTAATAAGATTGCGGCTTATAAATTCAGGTCCTTGGTAATAGACCATCAAGTTGTGTTTTAAAGTCATTCATGACAAGCCTATGTGCTATAATTGGTCATTCGTGACAAGTTAACATATTAAATGTTAACATTCCTGGTGACATGCCTTTGTACCAGATTTGATGAATGTCCTTATAACAAGGCCGTTTGTGCCATATCTAAAAGTCCTTTGTGACAAGGCCTTCGTGCCGTATAATCATTTATGTCCTTCATGACTGGGCTTTATGCCATATTTTCTACGTCCATCGCGGCAGGCTTCTATGCCATATATGTATATATATAATAAAAGTCTTGTAAGGCTAGCCTTTGAGCTATTCATGATCGTCCTTGTGACAAAGACAGTGGTGACATTATGGTCCCCTGTCAAGCAAGTATTGGACTCGCTCCAAACTTTGAATGCCATTGATGGTCCTGTTGTGACCTAGGCTAAATATAATGGAAATACGTTCAAAATAATATTCACTATGAATGTTCGGGACGGAATGGCCCACACGGTTTATGAATGCCGTGGCTAATCTAAATCAGGTCATCAGGATGATGACTAATAACGGTTAAATCTTGGTGATTGGTACCAAGTTTCGAGTATGGAAAACTCGAATGAGGTGGACGACAGTCGCAACGCTATTAAGGCGACGAAAGTTAATAAAACTACAAACGTAAACCTCTATATTGATGAAGTTAATCTCCAAGCTGTGGTTGATGCAACAGTTGGAGGGATCATGGGAAAAAGGGTCATGAGACAATCCGAAGAGCCGAATGCTTCTCGCTCTAAATCTCATTCGAAACCATGCTTAATTGCTCATGAGGAGAGCTATGTTCACACTTCGTATATGAAGGATGAACCAAAAGAGGGAGAATAACTCCCAGAAATCTGAGAAAGAGAGCAAGTACAGGCTTAATAAAAAGCAACGAAAGTTCAGTAAGAAGCCTGTATACCTCTGAGACTGCTTCAGCATTATTAGATGGATGTTTTATATCCATTAGGAATCATTTTTCCGATGTCCTAGTTCCGTTAAATATAAGGACTCAATAAAGTGATAAAAATCGATCGGTTGCCTTAAAAATCAAGCCCATATTGCGGGTGATAAGAAGAAATTAATTATCAAGACTCCTTATGAGACAACCCTCGTTATTACACGTAGCCGTGCGACTAATAAATATTAAACATAAAAAATGGTGGAATTGGCCGTCCCCGGAATCGAACCTGGGTCTAGGCCGCACCCTTTCGCGCGCCTAGCCAACTGAGCTAGGTGCCTAGTTTGTGAAACTTCCATTATTGATTAAATATAAACACTTGTGCAATAAACTTCATTATCATTTATCAATGATAATTTCTGCTAAGTGTCCTGTTTTTAATACAGGCAATAATAAATCTTCATGAACCATAAACTTAGCAAAATTTTTATCATCCACAAGGTATAACTACCAAGGAAACCATAGTAACCGATTCTTCAAGTATCGGCAAGGAATTCTTCCGAAAAATCTAAGAGTACTCTTTCTTCGCATAGAGTACGACAACATATGTTATTTTAATTATTTTTCTCATTGTTTTTCTATCGCCTGTGAATGCCAAACTATGTTTGATTTAAAGTGTCATATGAGGATTGGCGTATCCTAGTGTGTCCCATAGATTATTTCCATGTCTGATCAGCATGGAGGCTTAATACATGGAACCCCTGAGATATCCCAATGGTCATATTGTACTAAAGTCGACTAGTAGTATTCAAAGAAGATATCCAAAAATGGAAAAAAAAATTTTGTAAACGTTCCCGACTAAGGAATTCGTGGACTTATAACATAAAGTTGTCACTTATTTGACACGGGTAATGGTGGATGAACTGGAGCCTGAGATATGGAAAAATCTCTGTAGCCTCTTTGC
This sequence comes from Helianthus tuberosus, assembly GCA_030545235.1. NCBI lineage: Eukaryota > Viridiplantae > Streptophyta > Magnoliopsida > Asterales > Asteraceae > Helianthus > Helianthus tuberosus. The sequence continues at coordinate 31,044,499 of CM060397.1, forward strand.
ATCTTGATTACCTGCTCATAAGTTTTTCCTCGCTTACCTCCTGGAAGACAGGTAGAACTAAGATTAATATCCCACCGTGGGCTGGAGTATTATGAAAAACTCCATATCGATTATGGAAAAATCGAAACCTTGATTTAGTAGGTTCTAAGACATAGGCACATATAGCCTGACTCAATCTTCTGAGGGTTTTATGTTATTAAATAAGAAAGACGGTTCATATTGCTTATGCATACATGCCGCAACCCTAATTAATCAACGATTAAGAATTTCCACCAGCTACCCAGGATCTCAGGGTAAACTATTGGTGGATAGGCTTGAAAAAGTCTGTAGCCATCCATGTAGCTAAATGCTTGACACGTGCGCAAGTCAAAGCCGAGCATCAAAAGCCGTCGGACTTGCTACAACAGCCTGAACTTCCTACGTGGAAGTGGGAAATGGTAACTATGGATATTATTACCAAGTTACCCAAGACAAGGAAAGGAAATGATACGATATGGGTTATAGTTGACCGACTGACTAAGTCAGCTCATTTCTTACCCATCAAGGAGACTTATAGCTCCGATATGTTAGCCCAGTTATACGTTGATAAGATTGTAGCCCTACACGACATACCTGTAGCTATTATCTCTGACCGGGATACTAGGTACACGTCATTTTTTTGGAAAAGCTTCCAACAATCTTTGGGCACACGTTTGAATTTTAGTACGGCTTACCATCCTCAGACAGACGGCCAGAGTGAGCATACTATTCAAACGTTAGAAGACATGCCACGTGCATGTGCGATCGATTTGGGTGGTAGTTGGGATAAGAACCTACCGTTAATCGAATGCTCCTACAACAATAGCTACCACACCAGCATAGAGGCTGCGCCTTTCGAGGCATTATATGGTAGAAAGTGTAGAGCGCCCATTTGTTGGGCATAAGTTGGAGATGTCCAGTTATCAGGACCAGAGATAGTGTTCGAGACGACGGACAAGATGGTCCAGATTCGTGACCGTCTCAAAGCTGCCCGGGATAGGCAGAAGAGATACGCTGATCCTAAGTGTAAGGATTTTCACTTCGAAGTAGGTGACAAAGTCCTACTTAAAGTGTCACCCTGGAAGGGAGTGATGCGGTTTGGTAAGAAAGGCAAGCTAAGCCCGAGATACATAGGACCTTTCGAGGTTATCGAACGTGTCGGGTCAGTTGCCTATAAGTTAAACTTACCGGAAGAGCTCAGTGGAATTCATAATGTGTTCCACATCTGCAATCTAAAGAAGTGTTCTGCTGACGATTCACATGTCATGCCACATACAGATGTGCAAATAGATAAGAGCTTAATGTTTGTGGAAAAACCTTTGTCGATTGAAGATCGACAGGTAAGGAAGCTTCGAAGGAAGCATATACCTTTTGTAAAGGTCAAATGGGATGCCCGTAGAGGTCCTGAATACACGTGGGAGGTTGAATCTACGATGAAAGAAAAGTACCCTTACTTATTTCAGTAAATCTCGGGTCGAGATTTATTTTAAGGGGGTGAGGATGTAACACCTCGGAAATTCACGTCCTGTAATATATTGACACGTGTCATAATGTTTAAACGTGTGAAAGAAATATTATAAAAGGACTAAAGCTGACGAACATGGAAAGTATGTGAATATACGTATTCTAAGTGTCAACTGTGAATAAATATAATGTATACTAACCCTACGTGGTGCTCATACCTTCAAACGAATAAATCATGGGTCATACGAGGCTGAAAGTGAGAGATTACAAACTACAGGGGTTAAACGTGTCAACATGTTTAATTTATACCTCTGAGTGACCTTTTGACATACCCGAAGCTTTGTAACGATAAATTATGCTCACTAGAATGCACGGTTAAAATTTCATAAAGTTTCGTCAACGTATGAGAAAGTTGTGATCAAATTCGTGTGCGAGGGTTTAAAGCGTAAACGTTGAAAGTTAGACCTTTTCGGGTAGCAATTTAGTTACCCGAGGGCTTAACAAAGTGGGTATATGTTTTAAAGCCCCTATATATCAATTATAAGGGTCCATAAGGCAATTTATAAGTGTCTGTACAAGATTTGAAGAGCCAAGGATCAAACAGCAATTAAATAAAATTTTTTGGCTGAATTAAACATGCTCGCGTAGCGCGAGCCTGATGCCTTATGGCGTCGCGCTACGCGACTGATTGATCTGGACAGAATGTTTATTTCCTTGGTCCCTTGTCTGCCACAGCCTTGGTGCATGCACTTTGATCGATCATTCATCACCCCTTGGCCCCTAAAACACCCCTAGAACACTAGGGCATGTGTCAAACAATTGTGGAAGGGTCCTAGACTTGGTTGTCAAGCTTTTGTGGTGTCCATGAGCACTATATAAGGGACCATAGTTACAACAATTGCTTCACACATCATTCAAGTTCCATCTGATCATTTGAGGAGCTTCCAATCGGATTCAAGGCCCCCCTAATCATCATTATACTCTTGTAAGTCCACTAGTCCTTTCTTAATTATGTTTAGTTTAGTTTTTAGCTTAGAAGTCAACATATCGTACTTAACATTTGACTTCCAGTTTAATTAAAGTTGACTCAGTCGTAACCCGAAATAAAAGTATCGTTAGGTTGGTAATTATGTGGGTAATAAGACCCTAAAAGGGTTCCCCCTGATTCCCATCCTAACTAGTTCGTTTGTCGAGTCAAACATTAACCGAAAAAGTCAACAGAAATGCAATTTGTGATTTAACGCGTGATTAGCAATCCGTGAGGCGTGTAACCTGTTCTGACCTTAATATAACTTAATAATAAGTATAAAAACTTGTTTACGCTTGTCCGACTCGACAAATTTCTGTTTAAACCCGGTTCGGAACCGAAAGGCGCAAAACCTTGACTTTTGCTTTGACTTCGGTTCTGACCCGTTTTAGTTTGATTCGGAAATGCCTTAGTGCTTCATTAGGGTTAGGTTGCATGATAGTATAAGCCTCTGTACTTGTTTCGTTGATTATCCAATTAATATGCAAGTTTCCGTTAATCGCTCATATGTTGACCGTTATGCCCTTATTATCTTAAAACGTGATTTATGAAAATGTAAAAGTGTAGAAACCTTAAATACTGATATATAGACTTGCATGCAAAGTTTGACATCAGTTCGACTTGTAGATTAAGAGTTATGCTCATTATCGCAAAACTAATGCTTTATGTTAACATAATGGCATAATTAGCATATAGCCTAGTTAAACATACTTTTTGGTATCAAATCTTTTACCCACTGATATAAAATATTATTTTAGAATTTTTAAAGATTTTTAATAAATTTTAGGCTGAGCATAACTCGTAGTCGCAGGCTTAATTCGGAAATTGTCGGTTTTGCCCTTACGGGCCATAAAATGAGTTTTACTTATCTAAACGACTCCAAACCTTTTGCTACTGATCACATATGTTAAATAAATTATTTTAAGCCTTCTGGAAATATAAAAATATCAGATTTAAGTATCGAACCCGGAAATGGCCTTTAATCGCCATAATTAGCGTTTTTAACGCATAGTATGTCTTAAAATCATATTAGACATACCCGGGTTGATACCTACTGATATATGAGGCAAATTATGATATTTTAACAGTAAGCAAGGGTTGATTAACTCAGACTTCGTTTTGAGCTTTTCGGCTTATGTGAAATTACCAAAATACCCCTACGGGGCATAGTTTGGTTAAAGATGATAAATCTCACATATATGCTTTAGTCTACTGTTATAACTCATCAAATTGAGTATGTTTGCTGTTTACATCAGACCTGTAACTCAGTTAAACATCTAAGCGCTTTTACAAACTTTAAAATGACCAAACTACCCCTACGGGGCATAGTTTGTGTTTAAATTAGTTCGGGGCATAACGAAAGACATCCTACTGATGTCACAACATATTTGAAGCATATTAACTTAGGAAACCTGTATATGGCTATTACGGATACCCGTTACGCTTATTTCGCGTTCGGTTCGGTTTATGTAACAAGTTTACATAAATTAGCCGAAACGGGTCAAACCTTATCGGTTTTATCTCAAAATCCAGAATGTGAATAATAAACCCATATTAAACAAGTCTTCAAACTTGTCGGGTCAGAATCACATTCTATCCGGTCTTCGCTTAATCGTGCGTACGAACCGTATCTTTGAAACTAGCCGGTCTAAGCTCAAGCTTAATTAAAGACCCGTTAGGATTCTAATAGGTTATTAAAAACCTTCGTTCCAGATTAGGAGCCCAGTAAAAGCTATCTGTACTTGCTGATTTGATATACGGCTGGGATTGAATTTATATTTAGCTCAGGTAAATACTTTTAACTTATTTTCCCTATACGGGCTTGGGTTACGGTATATAGCATACCGCTTGTTCGAGCATCAAATCTCCACGCTTAGTGGGTAGTTGAATAATTTGATCGGCTCGTTTTAAACAGTATTGTTTACTTTACAGCCTTTGGGGGGTTAATGACCATGTCCCGGATATCCTCGGCATTATCTTACGAGATGGCCACGACCTGAGCACGGGGTGTAGGCGTACACCTGTCAGTGTATAACTCTAGAATTGTGGTGTGTCTATTGATCTTTAACCCGGATACGTTCCGGGCTACTGAACGCATAAGTAACATGTAAATCGTTCACAAGATTATAATATTAAATAATTCTCCCAAGTTAAAAAGATTAATTTTGCCTCTGTGCATTTTAATCAATGTGTCAAGATATTTTGTGCCACGTGCATTCAAAACAATTTACAAACTCTTTTTCCAAAATGAGTCAGTTGAATGTATTTACCAGTGTAAACTGACGTATTTTCCAAAAAGGCTAAATGCATGTACTATACGAAATTGGCTGGATATGTCTCCTTAGCATCAATAGAAGTCTCGCAAGCTTAAGATGCCTAAAAGTCTGTTGAACTATTGTTTCCATTTTATGTTCGATCCTTCTGTGGATAAACTTCCGAATATTGTGACAATTGATATTACAATAATAAATTCGGTTGTATTATATTTTCAATTGCTTCCGCTGTGCTTAATAGTATTGTGTTGTTTGACTATTACGTTGCCAACCATGACGTCACGATACTCCCCACCGGGCCCACCGGTGACACGTGGAAATCGGGGTGTGACAAACAACCATCACCATCACCACCCGTAAATTGAGCGGCGGTTACAACTGAACAACCATCACCATACATCAGTTGATCAGTGACCTATTATTTGGGGTTTATTAGTATGAGTACACAGGGTTCCTGTCATCTCTTACAATATATAGAGATCATAGGAAACCATGTACGCTCGCTCGTACTAATAAACCTTAAATAATAATATGTTTCAATCCCAACATGTTTCTCAATTTATATTTCCACATGTATCTGTATCTATATACAGACCAAACATGTTTTTCAATTTTTATTTCCATATGTATATGTTTCTCAATCAAATATTAATTTCCTGTTAGATTGTGCGACAAGATATATTACAGACCATGTGTTATTGCAACTAAATCTTCGAACAGTTAGTCATCCCCTGTCATTGGATCCTAATACACGCATTTTGAAAAGTGATTAAATGTAAACTTATAACGTCGGGCGCCGAGAGATGAAGAAATTTGTCAAAAAAAAAAAAGGAAATCAAACAAAGTCTAACTTCAATTGAATTGACGTAGTCCTTTACTCTCTAATTCGGATTTTTGCTAATTAGACCAGGGATCTAAAGGGATAAAGTAAACCTACAACAAAAGTCGAAACCTCAACTCATTGATTTGATGTTATAGCAATTTTGCCTCATCACTTCATTAAACCAATATAAGTTTTGGGTTTGTTGCGAATCACTTTTCACCAATAACAAAGCAACATACCTTATCAACACTACTAGAAAACCGTTGCGACCAAAATTTCGGACCGGTAACAACAGGCCCAAAATTAGCCACTCATTTGCGACCCAAGTCAATTTTTTCTCAAAATTAGCGACCGACAGAGATCTGGCGCAAAACAGTCGTTGCAACCGCCTTTTTTTGGTCACAATATCTACAATTTAAACTTACGGTCGCAAATTCGTCGCAACCTAGTGGTCGCAAAATCGCCGCAATAGTTGCGACACTAATTACAGTTGCAAATTTGCAGCGGCTTCAAAAATTGGTTAGCGACGGAGACAATTGCAACAGCGTTTTCAGTCGCAAGACAGTCTCAATTGATTAGTTTTTTTTTTTTTTTTAATGGCTAATGTTACTCCTTTACACCAATAATCTTAAATTATTCCGGTTGTCTAGGTTTGAACCTCAAACCTTCCTTTGCCTCCTCCAAATACGCTACCCTTAAACCTAAATAATTAAGTTCAATTGGTTTATCACCACTTAAAAATATATCTTTCTAGAAATATGACAAGCTAATAACACAAAATTTTTTATGTATGACCAATAAATAGTCAACAAACCTTTACGAAAGTTAGAATGGATAATACTTACTAAAAGTACAAACCTAAATAATTGATGAGTAGAGAATTTATTATCAATATAATTTTTTTGTCATGTTTCTCGTTATACACTTTTCTAGCACTGCTATTCGTTTGCATTAAGTATTTTAGTATTCTTTCTTTTATGATATAACTAGGTTATAACTCCGTGTATTACACTGGTCGAATAAATGAATTTTATATACTAAATAATAAAACAATATATCTTTAAAAAAATTCTTTTATTGCATAGGTTGAATAAATATAATTTTATATATTAAATAATAAAAAGTCATATCTATAAGAACCATATTGTACGGGTTGAATAAATATAATTTTATATACCAAATAAAAAAGTTATATCTTTAAAACCGCTTGTTTTACACGAGTTGAATAAATGTAATATTGTTTACCAAATAATAAAATAATACATCTTTAAGAAACCTCATTTATTACACGGGTTGAATAAATATAATTTTATATACCAAATAATAAAAAAGTTACATCTTTAAAAATATGTGTATTACACGAGTTGAATAAATGTAATTTCTGTCACTAAATAAAAAAATATATATATCCTTAAAAAAAACCCCGTGTATTGTACGAATTGAATAAATCTAATTTTATATATCAAATAATAAAAAGTTATATCTTAAAAAACCTGATCTATTACATGGGTAATGTAATTTTGTATAGTAAATAATAAAAAAAGGCATATCTATAAAAAAAACCACGTGTATTACACGGGTTTAATAAATCTAATTTTATATACCAATAATAAAAAAAGTCATATCTTTCAATATACTAATGGATAATACTCGATACGCGATGGATATGGTGATTGTGAAGATGGTTCTTGAAAAGAAGATATGTTATTCAAGAAGCAAATCAACATCTATTTGAGTGATAAAATGTTGTTACCAATTCCGACAAATTGATTTATAAATTATGTAATAGAATTGATATAATAATTTTTTTAGTAATGAAAATAAAAATATTTCGTATATTAATACAAAGCTTGGTTTTCGTGATAAATAATTTGTTTTATTTAAAAATATCTTAAATTAACAATTTAAATTTAGAATCATATTTTATTAGAAAAATAGAAGAATGGTATTCAAAATTTAAATTAGGATGAAATTTAATATTAGCTCATTATTCATTTATTTATTTAATTAATATAAGATAAATTTGGAAGTAAGGCGAGAAAATCATAAAATAAATGCTTACAATGAATGATATGTGTTACACATTAATGTTTTATTATATAGTATAGTATAAATATACATTTATATTGATATCAATAGACTATTATATTGTAGTAAAATTTGTTAACAAAGTCTCAATAAATTTAATCCTTTATTTAAAACTTGTAAATGTAACGAAGTCTCAATAAATTTAACCATTTATTTAAAACTTGTAAATGTAGAAATAATAAATAATATTAGTTAATTTTATTTATGTAATAAAATTGATATAATAGTTTTTTTTTGTAATGAAAATAAAAATATTTCATATATTAATACAAAGTTTGGTTTTCGTGATAAATAATTTGTTTTATTTAAAAATATCTTAAATTAACAATTTAAATTTTAGAATCATATTTTATTAGAAAAATAGAAGAATGGTATTCAAAATTTAAAGTAGGATGAAATTTAATATAATCTCATTATTCATTTATTTATTTAATTAATATAAGATAAGTTTGGAAGTGAGGCGAGAAAATCATAAAATAAATGCTTACAATGAATGATAGGTGTTACACATTAATGTTTTATTATATAGTACAGTATAAATATATATTTATATTTATATAAATAGATTATTTTATTGTAGTAAAATTTTTTAACAAAGTCTCAATAAATTTAACCCTTTATTTAAAACTTGTAAATGTAACGAAGTCTCAATAAAATTAATCATTTATTTAAAACTTGTAAATGTAGAAATGATAAATAATATTAGTTAATTTTATTTTAAGTTTCGTAAAATCTATTTGATACCAAACTAAACAAAACGTTCAAATATATAGTTAATATCAAGAGTAAATTACGATTTTGGCCCCTGTGGTGATATCACTTTTACCCTTTTAGCCAAAAAACGAATCTTTTAACATTTGAGCCCACAACATCTATTTTTTTAACCTTTTTGGCCCCTACCAAAATTGTTAGAAAAAAAGACGTTGGGGTCCAAAAGGGTTAGAAAAAAAAATGTTGAGGGCTCAAATGTTAAAAAAATCCTTTTTAGTCTAAAAGGGTAAAAGTAATATAACAACATGGGCCAAAATCATAATTTACTCTAATATCAAATTAGATAACTAAGTTTGAATTTGAAGTAAATAGATAAATATAAAAGTAATAATTAAACTAAATAATATTTAGTAGGAGGATTATCTATAATTAATTAGAAGAGATTAAATTAAAATTATAATTATCCATAAGACATGACCTAATATAATGACAAGTGTCCTCAAAGTGGTTTCTTTTATTATATGTATAAATAGATTGCGCTATTATTTTTCGTGAAATTATTTAATATTTATCAATGTAAATGTCAACATACCTATTCATATGATTTATCCTTACATTTAAAAGGATCATGAGTATACAAATGTGAATTAAACAAATTGATAAAAGTTGAACCAAACAACCAAGAACAACAACAACAACAACCATACCCAGTAAGTCCCACAAATAGCAGAGCTACTTATAGAGTCTAGGGAGGGTGGGATGTAGACAGGCCTTGCCTCTATCCCTAGGGATAGAGAGGCTGCTTCCAGAGAGACCCTCGGCTCGAAAACGAACAGCAAACCAACACAACAAGTCAAAGAATATAGAAAGAATACAGAAATAAGAAGTCGCCATTAGCAAGAAAGTGATCAGAGTGGTACAATATAATGTAAATCATGTATCATAGCATACAACATCATTTGGGCATAAACACAATGTAAATCATGTATAATAGCATACAACATCATTTGGGCATAAACACAATAAGGCAATCACTGGAAAGGTCCCTTAAAGAATAAGAAAAACCTACTTCCCTCAAAATCCACCTAAGATCTTACTACAATATCCTCTAGAAGTCCTTAACCCTAATCCTACGCCTCCACAAAGTCCTATCGTGGACCATGTCCTCAGAAAGATGCAACTCTAGTAAATCATGCCTAATCTGCTCATCCCATGTCAGTTTGGGTCTGCCTCTTCCTCTCCTCCCCTGCACAGTAAGAGTTTCCACTACTCTAACTGGAGCCGTCGCTTCCCTCCGCTTCACATGCCCAAACCATCTCAATCTCCCCTCCTTAATCTTCTCCGATATACTAGCCACTACTCTACCTGTACACCAATTTAAAAGAAAAAAAAAAGATGCAGCAATTGTGTTTCCAAAACACATGAATTTATAAATTGTTTATAATTTTAATAATTGAAATCAAATAAACAAACTTGAAGATTTATAGGGGTGATATTTGATAAGCTTTTTTTTAAACGGTGACAATTTATTTGATAAAGCTTAAAGTGATTTTTCAAGGGAAGTATGACAAGTAATAAAGAGGGGTACGTTTACTCCACCGGTATTAATTATATTTAGCCAATTTTTATTATCCAAAAATTTAAAGCTCAAATGTAAAATGTAAAATTGAAAATTGAAAACCGACCTTTAACCAAAAAACCAAAACCAACTGGTTTCCTAAAACTAGAAAAGCCGAAAACCTATCCAAAGAGATGCATGCTACCTCTATATTAGTATTACCTCTCACTGTCACTATATATGTGCTAACTCTAGCTTGTACTATTTGGTTTGTTGTTAAAAAAACACATTATTTATCCAGTCGGGTCTACAACTCCCTTGCCCAATACTTACGCAAAAGACTACATGGGTTTGAAGTTGAACAAAGATCCATAATGTATAAGTAAACGAAAATAATATATAATATATGAGTATCATTTACAAGAAGTTTCATAAAACTATGTGTGTGTGTGTGTGTGTATACACACACACTACTACTCCTCCAAGTAATTTGAACTGAAAGATCGAGAGATGGGAAAGAAGATGGGCATGGTTGTTCTGATCCTGATTTCGTTGCTCATGATCATCTCGTCGTCAAGTACAAATATTCATGAATATTGAATGCAATCTTAATTTCAGTTATGAAAATGGAGTTATATGCATAATAATAGTATTCTCTTCTTTTTCAAACAGATGCTCATGCTCTATTTAAGACCGGACATAGTGCAAATGAGACGAGATCACGTTTTCCAAAGATGTCTCCCACTCGTAATGCAAATGGGACGAACTCACTTCGTCCACCAAAGATGTCTATGCGCGGATAAAGCATGTTTTAAGTGGATGTCGTGTTGTTTACCTAGACAGGACTGTTTGTATCATTATCAGATACATACATCATCTATCTATCTATCTTGTTAAAAATATATTGTTATATAATCAGTTTTATATTTTATAAATGTTTCTAATATTTCTATTTGTTTAAATATGAGGTACGGACTTATGCAAACGGGCTTGAAGCTGTGAATGGATTTGTGGATTAACTGGGCTTGTAGAAAGGATATGTAGCTGTGTAGCTGGACTTTGCACATGGGCTGGATTGAAGGCTTGGTTATATCTGGGTTTAAAGCAGCTAATCTCGAGGCTTTATAAATAGCCTTAAGTTCTTAACCCGGGTTCATTCAGGCAGTTGGTCAAAGCATCTTGAGATCATTCATCACTTTACACAATACGCCATTTTCTTTATCTTAGGGTTTCTGTATCAAATCGTCGTGTTGTGATCTAAACCGTAGAGGTTGTAGAGATAGTTTGTTCATGAGTTTTTCGTGAGGTTTTTTGTTTAAATAAAAGTTTTCCGGTGAATAACTCTGCTCTGTACTATCAAATTTGACATGGTATCAGAGCCTCATGGCTTTGATCGATTCTGGTTCTTTCGCTGATATTGAGAGTGGGTTGTCGTCTTGGTTTCTTTAAGTCTGAAACCCTAAATAATTGATGTCTAGGGTTTGCTTCGAATATGTTGTTTAGAGAAATTGTCATCGGCTGAAATTTTTATTATCCGACGTATTCTTGGTTTTATTGACCACTCCCACATCATCTAGGGCTTCAACCAGTAGGTAATTTTTAGCCACGAGTTGGGATTTTCTGATCGAAGGATTTCTCGGCTGATTACAGTTTCGTCCATATTCTATAGCTGAGTAGATCTTGTCTTCCGCTGTGGTTATCTTTAAATCTGGATTTAGGGTTTGAAGTTTATTCTCTATGTCAGTTAATAAAGGATGCTGGCGTTGATATGTGGTCTTGGTGATTTATTTAAGATTGTGTGTGTATCTCTGTTCAAGATATGTTCAAATCTATTCATGTGAGTGTTGATCCAGGTCTGAAGGGTTTCTTGGATTTGGGGATTTGGTGTTCGATCGTTATTGGCGGTGAATCAAATAGATCTGGTTAGATCTAAGCTATAGTGGAGTCTTGGTGAGCATGGGTTTGCCGATTCCATAAATGGTGTCTTCAGAAAAAGGAAACTTAGTGGGTGTTTGGGGTTCCTTTTTTTGAAGGGAAAAGGACTTTTGAGGGGAAAAAAGGACTTTTGAGAGTGTTTGGCTTTCCTTTTAAGACAAAAGTCCTTTGCAAAAAAACAAAAGTCAGGTTTTTCTGACTTATTTTTGTGAGAAGTCCTTTTGGAAAAGTCAGAAAAAAGGAACCCCAAACATACATTTAAGGAAGCTGCTGTTCCGTTTAAGGTTCAACCCTTGAAGGTTGTAAAATCCTTTTCGGAACTGGAGAAACCCTTGCTAGGGTTTGCTGTCTCGGTGAGATTGTTCCTTGTAATTACTTTCTTTATTTTTCTGTCTTGCATTTTAGGTATCTTGTTACCGGACTAGTCGAGCCGGCTTTGTTTTGGGACACAGAAAGGGTACATTCTGTTGCATTGTTATTTTTTTTTGTGTCTAGTGACTTCTGTGCAAAGGCTTGGGTAGGCACCATGAGTGATGAACCTACTATCTGGTCCCTGGCACAGTTTCATCTTTAAGGTTTTACTATCTTTAGGGATTTCTTGATAGTTCTATTGTGATTCTTGTTTACTGTCTGTGTTCTTAATGTTTGTTGTATTGAAATTCGTGCTAGTGGTTGTGCAGTTGATTGTCTGATTGGTCTCTTATGCAGTGTTTGTTTGTAATGATTGAGTTCTGTTTTTTATCTGTGAGTTCTTGTGTATATTTTTGTCATGATAATGTGACATGTGTGAATGACTAGAACTAACGGGTTTGTTTTTTGTCTGATGAATCTGTCTTGTTGGTTTGTTTCAAACTCTTTAAATGTTAAAAAAATTGTACACATGATGTTTTTTGATCCTCATGCTTATATGCTATGATTATAAGATCTTATATTCCTTGTTCAGAAGGTGTTTGACTGGTAGGTTGTTTTCTGATCGGTTCGAAGTATTTGTTCAAGATTATTTCTTGAATGTGACGATAGCCTTGTATTTTTCCCTTGTGTATTCTGGTCTTAAAATCATGTGTTTTGTATTTTGCCAGAGTTTGTCTAGGCTATAATTGTTGTCTGGTATAGAAGTGTGTACTTCGTTATTTCCAGATTTGTTTCTTGAATCTTGTTTCTTTATACAACTTGTTAGCTTCTCGGGTACACTTCATAGATTTAGGGTTTTTTTTTGGTTAGAAATCTGTTAAATCTCAGTGTAGGTCATCATGTTGATGGTCCAAGTTATGAGTTGCTTTGTATTTTGTGAGAGATTCGTAAGATTTTTTCTTGTGACTCTCGTACTTGTTGTTCCCAATAGTATCTAGGGTTTCACATATTGTGTTGATTTGCTTGATTCTTGTAGATATAGTATAGGTTATTTTGTGGTAATCTGTAGGGTTGACTTGTGAGAGTTTATTGTATTTGAGTATCGTTTCTAGTTTCTACAAGTTCAAAGTTGGTTATTGTTGTTCGATACTTGTGTTTACAAGTCTTGTCTTAGTTCATAAAGTCATGTGACTTTATTTGTTATCAGATGTGTATCTGATGATTCTTGAACAATCATGTATTTCTTATGTTATTAGAATCGCCGTGTGATTGTTTTTTCTTGTAAATGTTATGCTATATGATAGTGTTTTGTCTTTATCTCACTGGTCTAGGACTCTTCATGTTTTGAGTCCGACCGTAGTGAGGTTTGTGTAGGATCATCGTGTTGGTGATCTTATTTGTCTCTTTGAGACTTCGTCGCCGATCATAGTGTTGTTAGTTCACTGATCTAGGCGATGCTTGTTTTTCTTCCACACTGGACTAGGATTGTTTATAGATTCTTCGTGTTGTTGAGTCTAGTCTCGTTTGTAGTTCTTATTTGTTTCTTATGATATCAGATAGTTCTGTTATGCATCAGAAGGTTGGTCTAATTCCATTACATGTAGGAATTGTTCTTGATTTCAAATTGATAATTTACAGTTGAGAATAAGCGTGTCTACATATTCGATTGGTTGTATTTTAGATTTTAGTAACTCAAATTGGTTTGAAAAATATTGTTTACTAACCAGGGTCTTATATCAACTTTTTCAAAATTTTCATCAAATATGTCTTCAAATGTTTTCTAACTTGATGATTATCAGCTTGTTGTGTGTTGTCTAAGGTGGTGTTTGTTTTTTTCAAAAAGAGCTTCCTGCCTCTTCTGTCTGCACCGTGCAGACGCGGGAAGAGGTTTTGCCTCAAAAGAGTGTTTGTTTTTTTTTTTGAGAAGCGCTTTTTACCTCTCCCCAGCCTCTTCTTGGGGAAGTGATGAGAGGTAAGCTTCTCCAAGAAGAGCTTTACCTCTTCTTGGCACCACCTCCACCTCCACCCCTGCTCCGCCACCACCACCCCTGCTCCGCCACCACCACCACTGCTCCGCCACCATCATCATCATCATCACCACCCCTGCTCCGCCACCACCACCTCCACTCCGCCACCACCTCCGCTGCTCCACTCCGCCACAAACAAAACCCCCAAATCTTCTCCACCTCCACTCCGCCACCACCTCTGCTCCACCTCCGACATCTGCTCCACCTCCACTCCGCCACCACCTCCGACATCATCATCAACAAACAAAACCCCCAAATCGAAAACCCTAAAATCGAAAACCCCCAAATCGAAAACCCTAAAAACGAAGAGAGAGAGAGAGATCGTAGAGAGAGAAGGGGTTGTGGTTGATCGAAGAGAGTGTAGTGGTGACGGTGGTGGCTGTGGTGCAGTGGTGACGGTGGTGAAGTGGTGGCGGTGGTGAAGATGGTGGCGGTGGTGAAGTGGTGGCGGTGGTGAAGATGGTGGCGGTGGTGAAGATGGTGGCGGTGGTGAAGTGGTGGCGGTGGTGAAGATGGCGGTGGTAGAGAGAGAGTAGAGAGAGAGTTGAGAGAGATCTGTGTGTGTGTTTGTGTGTGAAGAGGTGTGAAGAGGTTTTATATAAAAAAAAAAAACAAACCCTCTTCTCCTTGCAGACTGAAGACATTTGGTCCACCTCTTCTCCTGCAGACGTGGCCTGCAGCAGAAGAGGTTTTCAAGAAGAAAAAACAAACAGCACCTAAGTTTGTTTGTCAAAGGTAGACTTGTTTCAAATTGAGAGATCACATACCATAAAGGTTTTTTAAAACTGCGTTTTTCAATAATAAAGATACTTTAAGTTTTTCCTTGCAACCTTTAAGTGGTAAAAAACACATTTTTTAAACTAAGATTCATCTTTTAAGGTTATTTTTGTCGCAAAATTTAGTTCAAAAAAAAAAAAAAAAATTCAGTTGATATTTTTTTTCAAAGTATAAATGTTTAGAAAGGTTATTGTTTGAGCAGGCTGGTACTCATGATGTGTTGTTTAAATTGTTCTTAGCAAATATTTTCTCTTTAGGTTTTCATCTCAATAGCTTTGTTGGTACGCTTTTAGATCTAGAGTTTTTTGTGTATATTGAGTTCATTAGATCTAGCGTAGTTTGAAGCAGATCGTCAGGTTGATAATTTGGTTTGTGAGCTAGAGTGTTTTAAAGAGTTATTCGTGTTTATTCAAGAAGTTGATTATTCGAAGATATTGTTTGGATCGTTTTGTATTGTTGATAAATTGGGTCAAGTATGTGTTAAGAATATAGATTCTTGTTATTAACCTGGTTGTTATTTTTCAAAGTAATTTTTTTTTACTCTCGTCAAGATTGAGGGGGGGAATGACATCCCAATCTTGTTATCTTGTTTTTTGATAAAATTCTGGTAATCTTGTGTTCTTTACATGGATGACATTTGACAGTTGATATGTTGTATGTGTGAATTAACATGGTATACTTTCGAATGATTAAGCGTCTAGTATCAAAGGACATTCTTAATATTGTTTTCTGCTGGTTGGATTGTTTAAGGTTGGTTTGTTTAAATGAAAACTGTGTAAAAATTTTTAATCAGAGTTATTCTTAAATCTCTTAAATCTTGTGTGAGATTTTCTTTTGTTGTTCATGATTACAGGATCTTGTAATGTTCCGTTTATAGTTGGTTATTTGAATTGTTATCGAATTACTTGATTCAATATTTTGTTATCCATGTGATTAGTTGTATCGCAGGGTTCGGGGGTTTTCTAACCAGTTGTTTATTCACGATTGTTCTTGAATGTTTTATAGCCTTATATGTTTTCTCTATTGATGAGTTTTATGTTGAAAAGTATGTGGTTTTCTTTCAACTAAAGTCTTTGGCTGTATAATTGTTACCTGGTGTAGAATTGTGTAATTCTCGTTTTTGTCAAGTTGGTTTTTTAATCTTGTGATTCAGTATTATTGTGAAGTTGTAAAAGGTTTTGTTTGGGTCAAATTAGTCTTGAAGTTCTTCACAAGTATTATCTTTCAGACTTAGTTCTGAATTCTTAAAAGTCATGTGACTTTTATATGTCATGAGACGTGTATCTGGTTTTGTTATGCAATCATATGGTCCTTTATTATGTGGATATGTTGTATTATTCTATTAACAAAGTTTTGACATGAATCCAATTCTTTTTAGATTTATTTTTGAATCGTGTGATTCAAAATTTTCAGATATTGTTCTGAGTCTTTAAAGTTATGTGATACTTGTTCTTTATCATATATGATTCGCATATTGCAATTGAATCGTGTGATTCATTGTTGTTTTATCAGGTGTGTGTCTGATATGCTTATTGAACATTGTTGTTAACTGTTTAATCAGAATGTTGTTTCTGATTTGATTTCTTTAAATGTTGTAGAAAGTTGTTTGCACTTGTCTACTGACCCATGATTTAGTGGTTGGAAGTGTTTTTAAGTTCTCTCATTTGTGTGCAGTCTCTCTCATATCACGTCTAGGGTTTGGACACATATGCTTCGTTTACCTGTTAGATCTAATATATTGTGAGAGTAGATCGTCGAGTTGATGGTCTATATGTGAGTTGTATGACTTGTTAAGAGTTTTTTGGTTTGTTTTTTTTTATTAGACCCATCTTGTTTTTTAACGATCTCTGTGAGTTTCTTTTGGAAATTATATCATAGAGAAATAAAATAAACAACAGTTTCATGAGTATTGTGTTGTGTGATGTTTATGGGCTGTTAAATATGCATGGTGAAAGTTGCATGTCTTTGAAAGATGTTTATCGCCACAACTTCATGATATTACATGTTAGTCTTAGGCCTTGTTAACATGTATGAAATATAAAACTGAGGGGAGGTGTTAAAAATATATTGTTATATAATCAGTTTTATATTTTGTAAATGTTTCTAATATTTCTATTTGTTTAAATATGAGGTACGGACTTATGCAAACGGGCTTGAAGCTGTGAATGGATTTGTGGATTAACTGGGCTTGTAGAAAGGATATGTAGCTGTGTAGCTGGGCTTTGCACATGGGCTGGATTGAAGGCTTGGTTATATCTGGGTTTAAAGCAGCTAATCTCGAGGCTTTATAAATAGCCTTAAGTTCTTAACCCGGGTTCATTCAGGCAGTTGGTCAAAGCATCTTGAGATCATTCATCACTTTACACAATACGCCATTTTCTTTATCTTAGGGTTTCTGTATCAAATCGTCGTGTTGTGATCTAAACCGTAGAGGTTGTAGAGATAGTTTGTTCATGAGTTTTTCGTGAGGTTTTTTGTTTAAATAAAAGTTTTCCGGTGAATAACTCTGCTCTGTACTATCAAATTTGACATATCTATCTATCTATCTATCTGTCTATCTGTCTATCTGTCTATCTCTGTCTCTCTGTCTGTATGTATGTATGTATGTATGTATGTATACATGCTACTCAATTCAATAATGATCAAATGCTATATATTAACTGTGAGGTCTGAGTAGAGTGCACGCGATATTTATGATTGATTGATTAAACGGGTTGTTTTTCCTGCCAACTTTTAACATAAATTCAGGTAAGAAGCGCCGCCTTGGAGTAGCAGGAGCGAAGAGCTACTTCATCTCCGGCATGTATGGGGCATTGAGAGAATATTTTGCTATAAAATATCAAATAAATGTACCTTGTAAAATCCCATTCATACAGTAGGCTCCGGTAGAGGTGAGATTGTGCTAACCTTAAATCTATCACAGGAGATAGAGACGCTACTCCCAATAAGGGTCCTCATAATCCAAAGAATTTATATGTTAATTGACAAACATACCCTCCTAATAATCCAAATTAAGGTTTTATCTGGGATACACTCTATGTAGTTATTTGTGTTGCATCATACTTGTGATTTCAAAATTACAATAAAACCGATTTCAAGACTCAAAACGTAATTTTATTAACCAGTCACCATTGTGTTGGTGTGCTCTGACCTCCACCATTCCAGCGCGCCAACCTGAATTCGCGGGTGCAATTGGGAAAGCCAACTGACGACCAGCGTTAAGCTTCACCAAGTCTTGTCTAAATGAGCCACCAAGTATTAGTGCAGTTGGTTTTTTTTTCATGGAGTTAGCTAGTGGTACTATTAAATTAGTAGAAGGCTAGTAGTGTGATGGTCTAAAGCCTTTGCGACTAATGGTCCGTTCGATTTGGTGGAGTGTCTTGGTTTGGTTGGAACTTCCTTTTCCCATGAATAACTTTGCTTTCTGAGGGTTGTTGGATGTCGTCGATAGTTTAAAGAGTTCAAAAGATTGGAAGAAAAACCATTCGGATGATTTTTATTTCATAGATTTGCAAAGCGAGAAATGAGTTTAACACGACACATTTGATAAAGAAGACCTAGGAAGAAATTAAAGGAAACTCGTTTTTGTGTGTTAAAAGTAGATCTAAGTTTCATGTTGTTAACTGGGAGAGGGGGTGTTTCTTTAATATTTAGGAGATTCATGGTTTGATTAATAAGTTTGTTAAAAATTATGATGAGTTGATTACATAAATTTTTTTAAATGTGTTGATTGGATTAAAAAAAAAAGGAATTTTTAAAAATATTCCTTTTCCATTTTGTTAAATATTTCCAAAGCCTTTTCAGAAAAAAAACTATGAATACATATCGACCATACAAACTTTGAAATAATTACAATAAAATATATATGGGGTCCTTACAATATTCCAAATCCGAGTTAATATATATTTAAAGACCCTTCGATATGTGAATTGGTAAAATCACAAGCCTAAGAGACCACCTTATTTTATTTCTCACTGTTAATAGTCTAAACACTAAAGTCAAAAATGTGCAACTCCATCTTGTACATACATATTAATCGAGGCTGGTGATTAAACAGTGTTTAACCAAGGGAGGTTAATTCACTGGTCTGGTCAAGTAGGGTTAATCCCTTCTTTCCGAGGATCGGTGGCTGGATCGTCCGCTGGTCTATCTCCTGCACAAGTAAAACAAACCGTGACTCGTAACAAGGAGGATGGGGTGGGGGTGCTCCTTGTTACCACTCTCCGGCGTGAGAATCAGTAATTTGCTTATGAAGCAAAGTGTGTGATAGTCAGTGGCGGACCCAGGAATTTTTCCATGGGGGTGCGGAACATTTTTAAAAATTTTAGACCCCAAGGTATATAAATAAAAAATCGGTTCGTATCGGGTCGGTTCGGGTCAAGTCGGGTCATGTAAAACAAAAGAACTTAATTTATATAACCCACCATAACATAATGAAAACAAAACGAAGCACATGTCTACTATGGTTAGTATGCGGCTATAATAGGCCGCTGGAGGTGGATAACCAAAAATCATCAAAAATAACAAAGAAACTAACCCGTGGCTGATTACGGTGGTATGCGGCTGCTGACTGTTCACTGTTGTCGCTGTTGATGTTCTGATCGCTGGCGTGCAAGGACAATAAAGAGAGCAGGATAGAATATGTAAGGGTTTTGGGCTTGTTTATTTTATTTTAGTTTGAAATATTGTTGATTTGTTGGGTTTGTTTATTGGGCTAAGACTTAGTAGTGGGCTAGTTAAATGTATTGGGTATTTGGGTTTAGTTATTTAGGTATTAAAAGTAATATAATTTAGGTAGTATTTTTTATAAAATAGGAGTTTACTAAAGAATATTTTTAAAATATAAATTGATAATACTTTTTACCTAAGGGGTGCGGACGAAAAAGTCAAAGAGGTGCGGACGGAAAATTCCATGGGGTGCGGACGAAAAATTCCAAGGGGTGCGGATGAGATTTTCGACGGAACTTAGCACTAAATTTTTTTTTTCCCGGGGGTGCGCCCGCCCACCCTGGGCAATGCTTAGGTCCGCCCTTGGTGATAGTAGTAGTAGTGAGAGAGTTGAGAAGAGATACCTCAAACCTGGTTTGGGGTGGGTATTTATAGCTGAGGAGTGAAGGAGGGTAATTGAGTGGCTAGACTGACAACGCACAGCCCTTTGCAGGTGTGACAGGCTTGTCGGTATAGTCGAGGAGTGAAGGAGGGTAATTGAGTGGCTAGACTGACAACGCACAGCCCTTTGCAGGTGTGACAGGCTTGTCGGTTACGGTGGTGATGCCACGTCCTACTGTGGTGTCAGTCTGTTGCTTACGTTTGGGCTGACAGGCGACTGTCATTGGTGCCACTTGCTCTGTGGTGTCAGTCTAACATGCCTTGTGGGCAGGACGCGGCGCCGCTTGATCTGTTGTGTCAGTCCCACTTACCTTGTGGGCAGGACGCGGTGCCGTGCCGCATCGCTGCTTGAGGTAACTGCTGTTGTTTCCACGTCCTCACTCTGGCCAAGACTACAGGATGCGGTGCCAGGCCGCATCGCCACTTTGTGGTGACTGTTGCTGCTGTCCAGATCCCTTGTCGTGACGAAAATGTTCATAGGATGCGGTGCCAGGCCGCATCGCTATGTACACCCATTTTCGTCACAAGGTAAGTCCTCATCACTTGACCGATTGGATTCGACCGCTGTGTTCGCGCGTGCCCGCACAGACACAGATAAGTTCCTAGAAGGGGGGGTTTTTGATAAAGGTAATGGCCACTCGTAGCCATGTTGGTGCGAGATCTGGGACCATACCCCTTCAAGTCCCCCCAGTCTAGTGTTGTTTCCTCATGCAAGTTGCATATGAGATAACCAATCCATGCCTATCACTACGTCGAATCCAGCTAGTTTTAAAGGAAGCAAGGACAACGGAAAAGAGTGGTTCCTAATGGATATAAAACATCCATCTAACATGATTGAAACAGGTTCTATGGTACCATTGGCCAGTTCTACTTCATACTTTATGCTTAGGGTTTTAACAGGCAGATTTAATAACTTACAAAATTTATCATCCACAAACGACTTATCTGCACCCGAATCAAATAATACCCTTGCATAAACATCATTGATAAGAAAGGTACCTGTTATCACGTTGTCATTCTGAACTGCTTCCCGTGCATTCATTTGAAAGACCCTAGCATTGGTCTTTTTACCTTCTTCAGGTTTCTTGGCATACTTTGGGCAATTGGACTTGATGTGTCCCTTCTCGTTACAGTTGTAACAAGTCGCATCCTTTATCTTCTTACAATACAATGTCTTGTGCTCACTCGATTTGCAGATCCCACAAGCTCTGGGCTGCGACTGGGACTTTGATTCGAACCTGCATTTTCCCAAATGACGTTTCTTGCAGGTTTTGCACTTGGGTTTCTCACCCGACTGCTGATCATCCTTTTTAAACCCGGAACTCTTTTTGTGATCAGAGTTCCCTTTGTGCTTCTTATCAGAACGTCGTGAGTTCTCATCCTCACGCTTCCTTTTCCCCTCATCAGAATTCCTAAGCGATCTCTGCCTGACCGCGTCGAGGGTAAGAGATAATGATAAATAAGCCACTGACCTAAAGGTAGTAGGTCTTGATGCCTTCACACTGGCTTTAATCTCTGGAGCCAAACCTCCAATGAAACGGGCTATACGTTTTGGTTCCGGTGTGACCAAGTATGGAACCAATCTAGACATGGTATTGAAACTGTCAAGGTAAGCCTGGCAGTCTAAATTCTTCATGACCAAGGTCAAGAAGTCAGTCTCAATCTTCTCAACTTCATGTTGAGGACAGAAATTTTCTTTGACTAGGGTAACAAACTGATCCCAATACATGTCATACAATGGGATCTTACCTGTAGCTTGGATTAGTGACCTCCACCAAGCTAAAGCCTCACCTTTAAAAGATTGTGAAACAAACTTCACAATGTCTTGCTCCGCACAACCACTAATGTCAACCACCGTATCCATCTCATCGAGCCAAGTCATACAATCGATGGCTCCCTTTTCTCCTGTGAAATCTCTGGGCTTACAGGAGATGAAATACTTATAAGAACAACCCTTAACCCGGGGCTCTTGATTGAGCACAATATGTTTAGATGGAACACTTCTTTGATTCGACGAGTGACGAGCATCGTCCTTTTTTGACTCATTTACTTTAGATGGGGGCTTACTACGAGCCACAGATAGAGTCTTAGAGTGTGTACCACTTGATTCCTTGAATTGTCTGTCAAGTGCCCTAGTAACAGCATTATCTATCAATGCCTGAAGATCTGCACCAGCTACATTAATTCTGGTGGTATCATGATTCTCTCTCGGGTGGCTGTTTACTTCCTCCGATTCAGCCATGTAGCTTGATTGCTACAAAACAATTGACAATATTTTATTCAGAGGTTATTTATGGAATCATCATCTTTGATGATTTATTAACCACGGTAGTATGAGCCATATTGGTTAATTTCTTAAACATATTTATTTAGGATTTTTATTATAATTTATCCTATATTATAATCATTAAAGATATTAAAGTGGCACAAAAGGCCTAGTCACAAGGACAGTTTTAAGTCACGATTTCATGAACTCGAGGTATTAAGGTTTGAACATAGTTCATTACCTTTTACTGACAGGGAGTCGTAGACTACAGCTGTCTTTTGTCTTATATGACAATTATTATAATCCGTAGTGTTGGTGCACTAAATGTCTGCTGATTACGTCATTATCAAGTCTTGTGTCTAGGATTGTTTGAATGATTACACAATAGGGTTTAAGTTAGGGTTTTTAAGGTTTAAACATAAGATTTCGCTTGAAGAGGTTATGTGAATGCTTGAAGCGAAATCAAGAACTCATGATTTCGCTTCAGACATGCTCAAGCGAAATCTCAAGCTTCTATATATAGGTGTGTGGTCATTTGAAGAGGAGAACAGTAGTCATTGTACGTGTGACGAAGTGCTGACGGATCTGTATCAGAAAACCTTATACAAGCACTCAAATTAATCAGAAAAGAAAGATTAAAAGGATTAGAGCTGTTATGACTTAGTTTACTTTGATTCCGCCTCTGTAAACTGAGATGAACATCCTTAACTGACGGTTAACGGTCATAGAACGGTCCAACAAGTGGTATCAGAGCTCAGGACGAGGAGTTCATACCATAGCAGCGGATTATCTTCTTTCTACTCATTTCTTTTTACATTTTTCAGATCTGAACAAGTTCCAACGGTCGAAATGGTCTGATTTTCGAGTATAACGTGTAAAACTGAGTTTTAACAAAGCCTACAAAGATTCGGATTAAAATTCAGCTTAAAACATGTTAAAATTGGCCTAAAACTAGATTTCGCTTGAAAGGTGTTAGAAATTATAGGTTAATTTCGCTTCAGATCTGATTGTTTGGACTGTTTCGCTTGAACTGCTGAAGCGAAATAGTGTTGTTATATTGGATTTCGCTTGAAATACCTGAAGCGAAATAGATTCTGTTGGATTTCGCTTGAAACTTGAAGCGAAATTGTTTGTTGTTGTTTTCGCTTGAAAGTATTAAATCTGATCTGTTTTGATTTCGCTTGAAGATTCTGATCAGCTGAAGCGAAATAGTAGTTTTCGCTTGAATTAAGTGTTGTTGTTTGATTTCGCTTGAACAAATATTATTGAGCTGTTTCGCTTGAAGCAGATTACTTCAAGTATTTCGCTTGAAGTTGTTGAATTTTCAAAACTTAAAATTTTTCTAATAGTTTGGTGATTTTGCAGGAACATTCACGATGGATGATCTTTTCATGAACCCGTTTAGCGATATGTACGCGTTTGCAGGAAATTCCGGAAACGATGATACTTCATCAAGTAATGTGGATGATAACTCGCGAAAAGAGAAGAAAAAGGAAGCTTGGGAATCAGAAAGTGCTTTCGGAACGTTCAATAAACCTCCAAAACTTATGGCTATTGAGGAGTACAGTCGATGGTCCAGAAAGTTTGAAGACTGGATGATGGCATTCGCGTTTCCAAGCTGGAAAAGTCTGAAAAATGGTTATGACCAAGGAAACAAGAATGGGGAAGTCTTAACAGGATCTGATGAGATTGAATCATTCGTAGCCGAACAAAAGTGTGTGGCGTTGTTATTTCAATCTGTTCGGGAGGATATCATTTCATTGATCGATTATTCAAATGCTAAAGACCTCTGGGCAAAGTTAGAAAAGAAATGTTTAGGAAGTACTGATATTGTGAAAAACAAAAAGAAACTTCTTAGGAAAGAATTTGATATGTTTAGTTGTCTTAAGAATGAGTCAGTGTGTAAAATGATTGAAAGGTTCGGTCATCTGAAGCTGGAATTAGCAAGACATGATATCAGATATTCTGATGATGAGCAAGTAGACAAGTTGTTTGATTCGTTGCCAGACGAGATGGAGTGGAGATATTATGCTCTCATGCTTAAGAACACTATTCCTTCTGAATTGTTGAAACCAGATTTGGTGATTGAGAAACTTGAAAGTCATGAGCTAGAGTTGAAGAAAACGTATAAAGTTAATCATTCATCTTATCAACAGAATCTGGATCTATACTATCCAAAGAGCATGATGCCGAAAGCTACTTCTCCAAAAACTGCATTTTCTGCTGAAAATGTGTCGACAGCCGGCAAAGAAAGCCAAAGTGATCAAAGCAGTGGAAGTCACAGTGGTTTTCACAGTGGATCTTCATCTTCTGGAAATGCTGATGCAAAGAATCGTTTTCAATGCAACATTGCAATAGACTTGAAGAATGCACAAAATTTTGATGAAGAGTCGGCAAAGCAGCAAATGATCTTTCTAGCATCGGTGTTGGAATCGTATGAAGGATTGGTAGCTGGGAAGATTGGCAATACAAATCTGACGAAAGAAGATTATGATCAGATTGATCCGGAGGAAATGGAACTGATTGATATTCGTTGGGCTATGGCAAGTGCTGTTCGTCGTGCACAAAGATTCATGGAAATCACTGGCAGAAAAACAATTGGTGGTGCTTCTACTAAGCTGGGGTTTGATAAATCGAAGGTGACTTGCTTCAAGTGTAAGCAGAAGGGTCATTTCAAGAGAGAATGCAGAAACGCTTATGCTGATGAATCAGAGAACCCTTTCAGAGATGATTACTACAAGAAGGCGATTTATCACCAGAATAAATCTGAGCCTCCTAGATTGAAGCAGGTTGAAGATAACAGAGAGAAATCGAGAGCTCTTGCAGTGATTTACGATGATGAGGGATATGATTGGAGTCAAGAGGTTCTACCTGAAGAAGATGCGGTTGGTTACGCATTCATGGCGAAAAATGAACCTATTCCATGGAAAGATGAGAGAACTGAAGAGCAGAAGTATAAATACAGAAAGATGATTTCGGAAAACAAAATTACTAGACTTTCTAGAATTTATTTGGACGCAAAAAGAGCCAAAAGATGGGATCCAGACAGAGAGTGTTATCTTGATGAATATGGAAATATTGCAGTTGATCACAAAACTCTTGATATAGAAGTCTTAATCATGGAAATGAAAGAAAATGATGAGTATTGGCAACACAAATGGTGGGGAACTCCAACTTCGAAAATGATTGAAGAGGAGAAAGAAAGAAAGAAGAAAGAAGAGATCGAAGGAAAAGAATCCAAGAAGATTGATACTGGAGTGATTGATACTACGCAAGAGTTGACTGCAGAGAATCTGGGAAAGATGGCTGACAAAGTGCTAGCTGCCAAAGCACTTGAGGTAGACTCTAACTCCGTGTCTGAGTCAAAAAGCCAGGTCAGTTCAGATATGTCAACAAATGCGTCAGGTAAAAAGATCGAAGGAAATGCTGATTGCAAAAATTGCAACAAAGATTGCAAATTTTGTAGCACAGTCACATATCTCAACATTAAGAAAGTTGAAGATCTGACAGCTAAGGTCAGAAATGTTGAGAATCAGATTCTTGATCGTGACAAAACAGTTAGAGCTTCAACTGAACGGATAAAAGAATTAACTAAACAAATGGAAAATGATAAAATTGATCATGACAAAGTTAAAAAGGAAAACGAAAAGTTGATTCTTGAAAACCGTCAGATTTCTGAAAAATTTGAAAAACTCAAAAGCACAATTAAAGATTGTGATGATCGAAATGGTAAAACTTTTAAAGAAAATGAACATTTAAAAGCAGTGCTTAGAGTTAAAGAAGAATCAATCAACAAACAACTGGATGAAATTGCTAAATTGAAACTTAAAGTTCAAGAAGCTGTAATTGAAAACGAGCGAATTCAGTTGAAACTTAACAGTTACAGCTCCGCAAGCTTTGTTTTGCAACACATTATTCCTAAACCCATTGGGAAAGACAAAGCAGGCGAAGATGTGTATTGTGATGGAACTGGGGTGGGGTTTCATCAAGTTCCACCACCTGTTCTTGGTAATTACACGAAAAAGCAGTCTGGGTTGGTTGAAATTGAGGAAGAAAGTGAAGTTAAACTTCCTGAAAACATTGATGTCACGTTCACATCTTTCAATGACGAGGGTGTCCAAAGTTATGTGGTGAAAAGTGTGATAGACAAAGTGCTTAAACCGGATTGTGACACTTCTGAGGAGGATGGGGGTTTCTTGGACAAATACATTCAGAAATCAAAGTCCAAAAACAACTTAAGTGATGAACCGGGTCTTGTGATGTACAAGATGGCTGGATCTGATAAGTTGTATTCGGATTCTGAATTTCCTATTGAGAATGTTAATGTGGAAAAACTGACAAATGTTTTCAAATTGGTTGAAGTTGAGTTGTCAGAAGTGAACAGTTTGAAACAAACAAAAAGGCAAATGAATTTTGAGAAAGATAAAGCTTATTACAAAAAGCCTATTGTTCCACCAAGGTTTTATAATAACAATCGAAACAATTGGTCGGGTGGTTATCGAGGTGGTAAGAGTTATCAGAAAAAGAGTTTTCAAAACAGAAGGTTTGCTGAAAAGAAGATGTTTGTAAATGGTTCAAGTTCACTTTCTGATGAGGAAAATGAATTTTTTTCAAAATCGAATGAAGAGTTCTTTGAGAAAAGAGCTTCACATTATCAGTCTGAAGGTACAAGTCGAGTTGTTGATACTCGTACATGTTTTAGATGTAATCAAGTTGGTCATATTGCACGAATGTGTATCAATGTGAAGTCTAAGACTGAAAATGTGAAGTATCAACAGAAGAAAGTTGATGTGAAGGGTAAAGCACAAATCGTTGTTGAGAAAAAGAATGTTAAAAATGATAACATCAAAGTGAAAAATGAACCTGTAAAAAAAGTGGTAACTAAAAACGACAAATTTTACAAACGGGTTGCATTATCTCAACAAGTTTGGAAACCAAAAACTGAAATGAAAATTTCAACTTCTGAAGTGAAAAAGGCTGATGAATCAACTCCGGTTGATTATGATGCAAGTTTTCCACCTTTGAAGGCTGAAAATTTCAAAATTCAAGTTGCTAGAGTCAAGGTTACACCTAAGGCTGATGAAGCCTGGGTGGACACCATGTTCGAATGAGCAGTTTGAATTGCCGGAGCTTCCTGGATCGCGAAGCATGAATCGGCATCTTTATTGAAGTGTTTTAAAATCAACTTGTGGTATATGCAGGATCTTCCAAGAGCCATTTCAAGATGGATCATGGATAGTGGAGCATCTCGACATATGACAGGAAAAACTGCATTGCTGTATGATGTGAAGAACATTAATGGTGGTTATGTGGGATTTGCTGGTCATGAAGGTGGTAGAATTGTTGGTGAAGGAACGTTATCTAATGGGATTGTGACGTTTGAGAGAGTTAACTACATCACTGAGCTGGAGAACAATCTGCTTAGTATCTCACAGATTTGTGACAATCAGTATACTACTCACTTCACTGATAAAGAGTGTTTGATTTTGAAACCTGGTTTTGTTGTTCCTGAAGAATGGATTATTATGAGGGCACCTAGAGTGAACGATTTATATGTGTTAGATATGTCTGTAGCAACTACAACTACTGGTCAAGCACATTGTTTCGTGTCTAGAGCAACTGAGAAAGAATCAAGATTGTGGCACCGAAAGTTGGGGCATATACATCTTAGAAAAATGAATCACTTGGTGCACAATGATTTGGTATTGGGAGTTAATATCAAAGGTTTTCATCTGGAAGGGGAGTGCATTAGCTGTATCAAAGGCAAGCAGAAGAAAAAGTCACACCCTACAAAGCAAGTCAATTCAGTTTCGAGACCTCTGGAAAGACTTCACATGGATTTGTTTGGTCCAGTGAATGTTAAGAGTATTACAGGAGATTACTATTGTTTGGTCGTTACTGATGATTATTCCAGATTTTCGTGGGTATCTTTCTTGAAGACGAAAGATGAAACATTTGACAGTTTGATGAGTCTGTTCAGAAAGATTGAGAATTTGTACCAAAGGCGTATCAAGAAAATTCGAAGTGACAATGGTACTGAATTCAAGAACAGCAAGATGGAAGAATTTTGTGATGAAAGAGGTATTTTGCATGAGTTTAGTGCTCCGTACACTCCGCAGCAGAATGGAGTCGCAGAACGCAAAAATCGGACACTAATTGAGACGGCTAGAACTATGCTCGCAGATTCAAAGTTACCGATTAATTTTTGGGCTGAAGCTGTTTCTGCCGCATGCTATACGCTCAACAGGGTTCTTACTGTCAAGAAGTTCAACAAAACATGCTTTGAGCTAATCAATAATCGCAAACCGAATTTGAAGTATCTAGAACCGTTCGGGTCACCCTGTACGGTTATAGAACCTTTTGGAAAGTTTGGTCCGAAGTGCATTGAGGGAATATTTGTTGGTTATTCAAATCCATTGCGACGTGTCTTCGTTCCAAGTGAGAATCGGATTATTGAAGCTGCAAATGTTGAATGTCAAGGTTATACTATGCCGCCGCAGAATCCTGGTGATTCATGGCGTTATCATTATGACAAACTTTGGGATTCGTTTGACATGAGAAAAGAATCAGAGGATGAAGAAGATTTCTTTGATGAGTTGGATATTTTGCATGAATATGAGTCACATTTAAGATTCCCAGCTGAGTATTCGAGGAGACCACGGGAAACTTCAAATGATGATGAAGCAGGTCCAAGTAATGCTGGTGAACATGATGATGTCCAACAGAATGAAGTTGCTCAGGATATTCAGTCTGCTCAGAATGATAATTTAGAAGCTGAAAACATGCCAATATTTGATCATGGTGATTCAGATTCAGATTCTGAGGGGGAGCAAATTCAGATTTCAAGTCAAACAAACCAAGTTGGTGAACAAGATGCAGAACAGAATGTTACTAATCTGGAGGGAAATGTAGATGTTCAAAGTGAAGTGATGCCGCGAACTTTTTCATATCATCCAGAGGAGTTGATCATAGGAGAATTACAAGCTGGCGTTCGCACTCGAAATCAGATTGATAAAGGGCTTACATGTTTTTATACAAAAGTTGCTCCTTTGCAAACTGAATTCTCATTAAGTTGTTTTATCTCGCAGATTGAACCAAGGACTTACAGAGAGGCGCTTACTGAAGACTCTTGGGTTAATGCTATGCAGGAGGAACTTAGTCAATTTGAGAAATTGGGAGTGTGGAAGTTAGTTGATTTGCCGGATGGTCATAGGAAAATTAACACTAAGTGGGTGTTTAAGTGTAAGAGAGACGATAGAGGAGTTGTCGTAAGGAACAAAGCTCGACTCGTTGTTCAGGGATTTAGTCAACAGGAGGGAATTGATTTTACCGAAGTCTATGCTCCTGTAGCACGACTAGAGGCTATTAGAATTTTCCTAGCATTTGCGTCTTGGAAGAACTTCAAAGTTTATCAGTTGGATGTTAAATCGGCGTTTCTTTATGGGAAGGTTAAAGAGGAGGTTTATGTCGGTCAGCCACTGGGCTTCACCGACCCAATCCACAAAAACAAGGTCTACTTATTGGACAAAGCGCTGTATGGTTTACATCAGGCCCCGAGAGCCTGGTACGAGACTTTGTCTCAACACCTACTCGCTAACAAGTTCATTCGTGGAAAAGTGGATGCCACTCTCTTCACTAAAGTCGTTGATGGTCATCTTCTGATAGTTCAGATTTATGTGGACGATATAATCTTTGGGTCGACAAATGAAAGTCTATGCAAAGATTTTGAATCAGTGATGAAGCAAAAGTTTGAAATGTCATCAATGGGGGAGATGAAATTCTTTCTGGGATTACAAGTTGAACAACTTCCTGAGGGAATTTTCATTCATCAGTCAAAGTATGTTCATGATATTCTAGAGAAATTTGGGATGTCAAGTTCTACTCCAGCTGCTACCCCACTTGCAACAAATCATGGGATTCACCCAGATCTCACCGGAGACAGGGCTGATGAAACTTTTTATCGATCCATGATAGGTTCTTTAATGTACCTAACTGCTTCACGTCCTGATATTATGTACCCAACGTGCCTCGCAGCAAGATTTCAGTCTAACCCGAGAGCATCGCACATGATTATTGTAAAGAGGATATTGCGCTACCTGAAAGGAACTCCTTCATTGGGGTTGTGGTATCCTAGAAAAGGTGATTTTACGCTCGAAGAGTATTCCGATTCGGATTTCGGATGCTGCAAAGTTAATTCAAAATCAACAACTGCAGGATGCCAGTTTTTTGGTCCTAGATTGGTTACCTGGCAGTGTAAGAAACAAACGTCTGTGGCGTTATCTACGTGTGAAGCGGAGTATGTTTCTGCTAGCAGTTGCTGCTCTCAGATCTTGTGGATACAGCAACAGATGCGCGACTACGGTTTGCAGTTTCTTAACACACCTCTTTTTGTTGATAATGAGGCCGCAATAAATATAACAAAAAATCCAGTACATCACGCTAAAACGAAACACATAGAAATTCGTCATCACTTTATTCGTGATTGCTTTGAGAAAAAGTTGATACGAATTGAGAAAATCCACACTGACGAACAGAAAGCTGATTTACATACCAAAGCTTTTGATAAAAATCGTTTTAAATATTTGTTAAATCTGAACGGTATGAAGCTTCTATCGGTGTTGGATGGCATAATTGGCGTTGATGAGAATACTGTTGCGGATGAAGACGAGAAACAATCTGCAATGGTTTGTCGAATTTTTACTTGTTTTGGTATTTAGGGGGAGTAGATGTTTGTACATAGTTTATTTTCAGAAAATACAAAAACAGTAAAAAATGCAAAAATACAAAAACATGATAAAATCGGAAAAAGAGCTTGTGTATATGGGAAAATGATAGTACATCAGCTAGACGATCACAGTATGCTAAAGATTTGGATAGTTTAAAAGAGTTAAACAATCTTACTGATGATGTGTCGATAGGTTTTCACACATTTAGTAGATTTATTCGGGATATAAACCTAAATTCAAACTTGTGAATTCGTGGGAACACTACTTGGATATATAGGTAACCCCTGAAATCTCGTTTGAAAGGTCTCGTAATCTGATATACTAGGTCTTTATACTCTATGATGTCTGGGGTATTATTCCGGGACTTCTGCTGAACGGTAGTTCTGACCTAGTCCCTGGCTAATACTTGCTGCAATGCTTGAAACACAGCATTAAACCCTCAGCATGCTGAAACAATAAAATTGATATATGCTGCTGTTGTAAGCAAAAAGATCCTCTAAAGGGGACACACTGAAAAGTCGAAGCTGATATCTCTCTGCGTATACGGAAGTATCGATCTGAGATCCCTCGGCCCTCGCATACCTAAATTATATACAGATATCATTGTAGTATTCTCACCTGTAAGACTGATTATTGAGATTCTGGATACGGGAGTATATTCAAGAGGTGGGACACATGAATGATCTAAGTTCTTAATTCATCTAAATCGTATCCTGAATAAGTTGAACTTTGTATGAGAATTTAAGATGGATCAGTATATCGACAATCGAGGTAAATTGTTTAAGTCTGAGTATGAAATGTAGCTTAACGGTACTTGTGATTTGTCTGAAAAGCTGATATGATTCCCTGACACGCTCACCATAAATATGTTTGTAAATAGTTTACTTTGTTTAATTTCTGCAATTTAAGTTTTCTGTTTTTCATTTCTTAGTTTAGAACTCTTTGATAAAATCCAAAAAGATTTTATTTCTGCTTTATTTTCCGACAAACCAAAGTGGAAAGTTGATTGTTGGATTCTAAGTTGTTTGAAGCAGATGCAGGAAATTCTGGACTGAAGAATGAGGAGAGCTTAATTTGAAGAAGTTTGATTTGTTTGAAATGATAAAAACAAGTTCATTAACTTGATACTTGTTATTTTCAGAAAATGTTTGAAACTGTTGTTTTTTTTTAAATCAGTATTGATTCGTCAAAAGATCAACCAAGGTCATTAATTTGGACTTGGTAGATTAATTGAGTAATCAGGGTCATTAACTTGGACCTGAATACTTAAGTGGATTATTAAAGCTGATTGAGTTTGAGTTTTTATTGTTGAAAAGATAGAATGGTTATGTTTGCTGGTTGAGTAACAGGTTTGATTTTCATTATTCCCAACGGAAGCAAAATGCTAAAGTTTGAACCAGATTTCTCAGATTCTAGTATATCGAGAGGGGGAGTCTGTGAAAGGGGGAGTCTGGATCAAAAGTCAAAGGGAAGATTGAAGTTTAAAGTTTAAAGCTTGAAGATAAAGATTGATGAGAGTTTTTACAATGTTTGAAGATTGTTAAAGACAAAGACTTGAAGCCAAAGACTTCATCAACATCCAAGGGGGAGTCTGTTGGTGCACTAAATGTCTGCTGATTACGTCATTATCAAGTCTTGTGTCTAGGATTGTTTGAATGATTACACAATAGGGTTTAAGTTAGGGTTTTTAAGGTTTAAACATAAGATTTCGCTTGAAGAGGTTATGTGAATGCTTGAAGCGAAATCAAGAACTCATGATTTCGCTTCAGACATGCTCAAGCGAAATCTCAAGCTTCTATATATAGGTGTGTGGTCATTTGAAGAGGAGAACAGTAGTCATTGTACGTGTGACGAAGTGCTGACGGATCTGTATCAGAAAACCTTGTACAAGCACTCAAATTAATCAGAAAAGAAAGATTAAAAGGATTAGAGCTGTTATGACTTAGTTTACTTTGATTCCGCCTCTGTAAACTGAGATGAACATCCTTAACTGACGGTTAACGGTCATAGAACGGTCCAACACGTAGGCTCTGCATCACTAATGGATGTCTTATTCATGATCATCTTAATTGATGATTTAAATCTATGATTTCTAAATCACTAGGTTGGAAGAATCCAATATAAGGGTGACATGTGTGATTTTACCGAATCACATCTGACAGGAGTGCTAACATGTTTTCAGATGTTAAAAAGGATTTGAATCTTTTTAAGTAGGTTCCAACTTATATGCTACAGGCCCAATCCTCTCCAGGATTTTGTACTGTCTAATGAATCGTGGGTTTAACTTTCCACGCTTCCCAAAGCGTGCCACACCTTTCCAAGGTGAGACTTTCAATAAAACCATATCTCCCACTTCGAATTCCAAAGGCTTCCTCCTTTGGTCCGCATAGCTCTTTTGTCGATCACGAGCCGCCTTAATGCGCTCTCGGATCTGTATAATCTTATCTGTTGTTTCCAGAACCAATTCGGGACCAACGAGCTGTCTATCGCCTGCATCTGCCCAGCATAACGGCAATCGACACTTTCGTCCGTAGAGAGCTTCAAACGGTGCAGCTTGAATGCTTGTATGGTAGCTGTTATTATAGGAGAACTCAACCAAAGGCAGGTGAGTGTCCCAACTGCCACCCAAGTCCATTACACAAGCTCGTAACATATCTTCGAGCGTCTGAATCGTTCTCTCACTTTGGCCGTCTGTCTGTGGGTGAAATGCCATGCTCAAATTCAACTGTGAACCAAACGCTTCCTGGAAAGATTGCCAAATCCTTGACACAAACCTTCCGTCTCTATCAGATATAATCGAGATAGACACTCCATGTCGTGCAACTATCTCCCTTAGGTACAGCTTAGCTAGCTTACAAGTGTTATCCTTTTCCCTGATTGGCAAGAAATGCGCAGATTTTGTCAGACGGTCTACGATTACCCAAATCGTATCATGACCTCTAGGTGTCCTTGGCAACTTGGTTATGAAATCCATTGAGATCTGCTCCCACTTCCACATGGGTATCTCAGGTTGCTGCAGAAGACCTGAAGGCTTCTAATACTCGGCCTTTACTTTGGCACAAATCAAGCACTTTCCAATATAGGTCGCAACATCACCTTTTAGTCTCGGCCACCAGTAGTAATCCTTCAAATCTTGGTACATCTTATCCGATCCTGGGTGGATCGAGTACCTTGACTTATGGGCTTCATCGAAGATAACATCTCTAAGACCACCAAAGAGAGGAACCTAAATTCGTCTCATAAAACACAAGGTTCCTTCCTCATTGGGCGCCAACTTGTTCTCCATCCCACGAAGATATTCACCCTTCAAGTTTTCCTTTTTGAGAGCTTTTCTCTGCGCAGCACGAATGCATAACGAGAGGTCTGTTTGAATGATCATCTCCAAAGCCCTAACCCTTATGGGCTTAATCCTCTCCTTTCGACTCAAGGCGTCTGCCACCACATTCACCTTTCCTCGGTGATATTTGATTTCACAATCGTAATCGTTTAACAGCTCCACCCATCGGCGCTGTCTGATATTGAGCTCTTTCTGATCGAATATGTGCTGAAGGCTCTTGTGATCGGTAAAGATTGTGCATCGGGTGCCATACAAGTAATGTCTCCAAATCTTCAAAGCAAACACCACTGCGCCTAGTTCCAAATCATGCGTGGTGTAATTTTTCTCGTGAACTTTTAACTGGGGCGAAGCGTAAGCGATAACCTTCTGTCACTGCATCAGCATGGAGCCCAATCCCTGATGCGAGGCGTCACAGTATACCACGAAGTTATCGGTGCCTTCGGGTAGGGATAAAATAGGTGCGTCGCAAAGCTTATTCTTGAGCAACTGAAAAGCTTCTTCTTGTTTTTCACCCCATTCATACTTCTTATCCTTTTGAGTAAGGGATGTCAGTGGTTGAGAGATTTTAGAAAAATACTCAATGAATTTACGATAATACCCTGCCAAACCCAAAAACTGTCGGATCTCGGTTGGCGTCTTAAGAGTTTCCCAATTCTTTATCGCCTCGATCTTGGTGGGATCCACATGGATTCCATCCTCATTCACTACATGACCGAGGAATTGTACCTCATGCAACCAGAACTCACACTTTGAGAACTTTGCATATAATTTCTCCTTCTTGAGCAGCTCTAAAATGGCTCTAAGGTGTTGTTCATGCTCTTCCTTTGTTCTTGAATAGATCAAAATATCATCAAGAAACACAATTACGAATTTATCGAGATATGGCTTGCAAACTCGGTTCATCAGATCCATAAACACTGCTGGCGCGTTTGTTAGACCAAACGGTATCACTAGAAACTTGTAATGTCCGTAACGAGTTCTAAAGGCAGTCTTTGGAATACTCTCTTCCTGAATCCGCAGCTGGTGATAACCTGATCGAAGATTTATCTTGGAGTAGTAACTTGATCCTTGAAGTTGATCGAAGAGATCATCGATCCTCGGCAAAGGATACCGATTCTTGATGGTCAACTGGTTCAACTCTCGGTAGTCGATGCACATGCGGAAACTACCATCCTTCTTCTTGACAAACAGAACTGGAGCTCCCCAAGGCGAGAAGCTTGGTCGAATAAATCCCTTGTCCAAAAGCTCTTGAAGTTATGTCGACAACTCTTGCATCTCGGAAGGCGCAAGTCGATAACGTACCTTAGCTACATGCGCGGCGCCTGGAACTAAGTCAATGTGGAATTCGACTTGTCGTTGCGGAGGCAATCCTGGCAAATCTTCGGGGAAGACTTCAGTATATTCCCTTACCACCGGGATATCTTCCAGCTTTGGCTCTTTGGTATCTTTATCGACTACGTGTGCCAAAAAGGCAATACATCCTTTCCGCAAACACTTTCGGGCCTTCAAACAACTGATAATCCTTAGAGGCATATCATGCTTTTCTCTGTACACTACAATCGTCTCTCCGTTCGCCAATGGAATACGGATAATCTTCTCATGACATACGATCTCTGCTCGGTTACTCGATAACCAATCCATTCCAGCTACCACATCAAAGCTTCCCAAATCGACTGGTAGAAGATCAAGCGTGAACTCACGCTCTCCAAGTTCTATCGCACAACCTCTAATCACTTCATTTGCTTCTACTAGCCTTCCATTAGCTAGTTCTATTGAGTACGGAATTTCTAGCTTACTGGAAACTAACACAAGTATTTTCTTAAATTCTAGGGATACAAAGCTATAATCGACACCAGTATCAAATAACACAGATGCAAAGTGTTGGTTGATAGGGAACGTACCCGTAACTACGTTCGGATCTTGGCGAGCTTCCCTAGCTCCTATGTTGAAGACTCTTCCTTGGGCTTGATTGTTCTTTGGGCAATCTCTCTTGAAATGCCCTATATCACCACAGTTAAAGCAACCTTGTTTGTTTCCAGCACCACCCTGGTTGTTGTTTTGGTTGCGGTTTCCATTACCGGCTTGGTTTCCAGTACCACCACAATTACCATTACCTCCATTTCCTCCTTGATTGCGGTTTCCGTAACCGTTTCCACCACGGTTTCCGTTTCCATTACCATTTCCTTTCTGACCACCATTTCCACGGCCAGTACCAGCCCAGTACGTCTCCTTCGAATGACCATTCTTTCCACAAGATTCACATTTCCTATACCTATATGGGTCGGCATGATAGAACTGGCATACTTCACATTTGGGCAAAGTGCCTATGTAACCTTTCCCTTTGTTCTCCGAACTTGCAGTCCCAGTCCTGACTTCGGCTGGTGGGTTCGCATCTCTTTTCTTGTTACCACTGTTGTTTCCTTGGGTATCCTTCTTGAAATTTGAGAACTTCCTCTTGTTCTCTCCTGATGACTCGACGTGAGTCTCCTTCTTCTTTCCATCAGAGATCGAAAACTTGTTCAACCTAATCGCTTCTTCAGTCAATGCCACACTCAAATCAATGGCCTAAGTGATGGTTGGAGGCTTTGATGTCGTCACCATGCTCATGATTTGGGGTGCCAATCCCTAAATGAAACGTTCAATTCATTTGAACTCCGGTTCAACCATGTAGGGGACAACGCAAGACAGGTCATGGAATCTTTGTACGTACTCAACAATCTTTGGACCATCCATCTTTAGATTCCACAACTCGGTTTCCAGCTTCTGAATTTCAGCTCTCGAGCAGTACTTCTTGCGCATCAGCTCTTTCATTTCATCCCAAGTCATAGCATACGTAACTTCCTCTCCCAGAGTCTGAACCTGAAGGTTCCACCATGATAGAGCTCCGTCTAGGAAAAGTCCAAAAATGTAGGTGACTTGGTGCTCTGGCGCACACTTGCTCATTCGCAGTATGGAATCGGTCTTCTCAGCCCATCTAACGAAAGCCACAACACCTCCAGTGCCGTCAAAATTCAGAGGCTTGCAGTCTAGGAACTGCTTGTAAGTACAGCCTGCACAGGCAACATCATTCACAGCAAGCATTAGCAAACGCACATGGAATGTCCAAATGTAACGTAATGTGTCTTAAGTGACTTAAACATTACCGTGAGGTGGGTTATTTCCTGAGGTACCTCCGCTGTGTTCAGAGCGCAAGGCCTCATGTTATGCGATTGCTTGTGAAATCCGTTCTTGCAGTTCAGCCTCTGTTGTGGGTAACTGATTGTTTCTTCGAGGAGGCATCTTCTATAAAGAAGATTGTAT
The DNA here is from genome assembly GCA_030545235.1 of Helianthus tuberosus. Lineage (NCBI taxonomy): Eukaryota > Viridiplantae > Streptophyta > Magnoliopsida > Asterales > Asteraceae > Helianthus > Helianthus tuberosus. Next base: position 31,082,289 of record CM060397.1, read on the forward strand.
AGGTCAGGTCTTATGTATATAATAAGTAGTATGTGTATAATAGTGTTTGTCATAACAAGTAAGCATGCAATCATAGCATAAGAAAGTAAATTAACAACATATTTAATGAGAATATTACGATTGAGCTTTCATTAATCATTGACCACAAATACAGTTACATGTTTACAAAGTATCACATCAAAAGGGACTACAAGGTCACACCACCCTTGTCCAAAATGTCTATCAGTCTACAACAATCATATAATCAAAACGTGGTCTCCAAAAAGATTCAATAGCTCAGCTTAATAGCGATGCTCTCAGCCAAAGCAAGTTACCTACATAAAACCAAAAACCAGCTATGCTGATGGTGGTGGAGGAGGAGGTGGAGGAACAAAAAGCAAGCTGCGCACATGCGCTAGCTCCTCCTCAAGATCATAAACATGACGCAACAGATAACTGATCTGCTGCTCCATGGTGAGAAATCGAACATCAAAATCTGGATAAGGTAAAAGAGGAGAAGGTGGAGTCGCAAAAGGTGACGGACATGAACAAGGTGGGGGACGTGGAATCCTCTCAAGCTCCATAACTCTACGACTCAAAATCTCATATTGAAGCTGCAATGACAGGAGTAACTCATCCCGTGTGTAGCCAGTAAAGTGCGAGGGATGGTAGGGATCAGAAATCAGCATGGTGTTCGGTGGGAACCATATGAGTGGCTCGCCTAGTGGCGAAGAAGTAAAATAAGCAGTAGGTGTATACTGAGGCATGTGAGGAAATGCTGCTGATACATGTGGGTCATGGCTTGGCTGCTGGCTAGAAGGGCCTTCCCCTAGACGGGGTGGAGGAATGTCCTGCAAGAAGGTGATAGGCAGGTCAGTGCGGTGAACATCGGACCCAATCGGGTGAAAAGGGGCCACATCAATAGGTGCAGGTGCAAGTGGGGGAGTAACTGGCTCAATAACAGGAGGGTCAGCGGGTGCAGGAACTGGATCTGGTATAAGTGGTGCAACATCAGGTATGCCAAATGGGATAGGGTCATGATCAGGCACATGCTCAGGTGCAGGTATCAGCTCAGGATCAGCGGGTGCATCAACAGGCTGATCATCAGGGACAAAATCAAGCTCAAGTCCAGGCTCAATGTCATATGGAGGAATCGGTGCAACTGACATGGCTGTATCGTCATCAGTGTCAGTGGCGTAACGTCGCAGACCAACTGCCTGTAAGGCGGAAGATGACACAGACTCAAAGGAATCTGGAATAGAGTGATCAGAGGAAACCTCAATAACAGGAATCTCAATGAGTGGAACAACAATGACATCCTCAGCTACAACTCCATCTCCCTGGGCATCATTGGGGGGACCATCAACAAAAAGATCGACATCATCATCAAACAAGTCATCAAAAGGCAAATCCTCGAAAGGAAAGGCCGCAAGAGGCAAAGGGGCGAGGATCGGTGCCACGACATGCTCACTATCGGGATGTCCGAGGATGAGATGGCCCTGGACATGAATAGGAATAAGAAAGGGATTCTCGTCGGGGATACCATCAGCATGCGGTAAATCATCGCCAAAGTCAGGCCGCGCAAATGGCTGAAAATCATCATCGTTATTCGACATCATCTCCGGGTCACTCTCAGTATCGGAGGTAAAGATCTCTGGCTCTGGGACGATCTCATCGTCAGAAACAATGGCCATGGGGTCGACAGTATTAGACAATCCACTCTCAGATGAAGACATAGTGTCTGTAACAAAACAATCACAACATATGCACATATATCAACTATTCACATTAACATGTAATCAATAACAATGTAATCATGTATCCTTCCTAGTCTCCCAGACTAAACACTTAGTCTCCCAGACTAAACTAACCAACTAGTCTCCCAGACTAAACCAACCAGTCTCTGAGACTGAACCACCCAGTCTCTCAGACTGAACCACCCAGTCTCTCAGACTGAACCACCAAGTCTCTCTAACTGAACTACCCAGCCTCTCAGACTGAACCAACCAGTCTCTTAGACTGAACATAACCCTTGAAATGTGATTTGTGTATTTTGTTTGTAAAAATGTTTGTTCTCCCTGGATCTGGGCATTTTGGGTATGCAATGAAAACATGTTGTAAAAATATTTTCGTGAGAGCCCTAATGATTGTAGTCTAGACTCGAGAAGGATTCCTAGTTCGCTACAATCGAAGCTCTGATACCAAGCTGTCACCCTGACTTTTGCGGAAGCGTGATTATGGTGTGACTTTCTTAATACCGTTGCATTCAATCATAACAACAACTATATAATAAAACCATAGATTGTCATCCATTAAATAAGTTTGAAAACATCACAACATCATTGTTTAAACATAGACTTCAAATTCAAGTTTTACAAACCATACGAATTGTTTAAGAGTTCACTAAGAACTCCTCAAAAGATATTAAATAAAACCAGGATTTGGAAGACGTGTCTCGTCCAGGAATAAGACACACTGACCAAACCCTAAGACCATGGGAAAATGGGACGAGGCCACATGGTGCCATTTTTTCCCCCAGACCCTCACCGGACTTGCGAGGGCCTGGTTCGATTCTTTGCCAGTTAGGTCACTGGCTTCATTTGAACAGCTGCAAGCAAAATTTTTTGCACATTTCAGCCAGCAGAGACGTCACAAGCGCGATTCAATGGACGTCATTAACATCTGGCGCGGAGACAACAAAAGCCTCGAGTCGTTTGTCATCCGCTACAATAAAGAGTGCCTCAAGATCGGCGGGATAGCAGATCAAATGGCACGTAACCATTTCATCCGAGCCGTCAAGGACGATGAAATGGTCATGACCATCTCAGGCAAGGAGGGCTTGCCAGAAAAGTGGGACGACGTCATGGCCGCGGTCAAGACGTACGCTCAAACTCAGCGGTCTCTCTAACCGCACACTGCCAAGGCACAGCCCCAGACGGAATGTCAATCCTCCCGCCAAGACACCAAGCGCAATAACAAGCGCAACCGGGACATGTGGAATCGCTGCAATGATTACAAGCCATACGTCCCGCGCAGTTACCAGCCAGACACAAGGGCGACGATCAATGGCCAACGTGATAACCGGGTATCCAAGAAGGAATCTCGGGACCGTAACTGGACTGAGATCAACAAGTCGCCAAGAGACATCCTCCTTACGGATGCACAATTCTTGTAACCGGCCCAACCAATGAAGTCCAAAAAGAACCAGGATCTCACCCTCTACTGTGAGTATCACAAGGACACGGGCCACTCAACCAACAACTGCATTAGTCTCTGATTGGAGATTAAGCGAGCCTTGAAAGAGGGGAAGCTGCAACATTTGTTGCCAGCCCCGCAGAAGCAAACCAAGAGCATCACCCCCCCAAGACGAAGGCACCTCCACAGGAAAAAATACCATGTATGTGGCCTCAACCCACATGATTCATGGGGCCCGTGGAAGTCCACGTAAAGCGGCAAGAAGAGGGGACAACGATTGGAACGACGAACAAGTCGTTTTTCCCAAAGTCTAAGGCAGACCGCGCGACAGGCGCGCCGTTATCATCACATGCTACCTAGCTCATTACTGCACGGAGCGGTTGTTCATCGACCCGGGCAGTACTTCTGATAGTATATACGAGCAATGCTTTAACCAGTTCGATCAGGAAGACAAAGATCGGTTGCAGCCGGTAGATTACCCTTTGGCCGGATTCGCGGGGGAAACCGTTTTCCCCCTAGGCCAAATCACTTTCCCCGTGCGCCTTACCAACGGTAGGCACAGGCAAACGAAAGAGGTAAACTTCATGGTCTTACCCCACACCTCCCGATACGATGTACTTCTCGGGCGATAATCCCAGGGCGATTTCAACATGATTACATCCGTCCCCCACTCTGCCATCGGTTTCCCAACCGAGACGGGGGTCGCGATAATCTATGCCCACAGAGAGGTTATGTCTACGGATGAACTGTGTCCAACAAAGAAGGCGAGGCTCACCCCAACACCCAACCAGAGAAATGAGTACTTAACTGTAACAATCCTAAATAAACCGACACCCCGAATATTTTCTGATACCCTAATATATTTTAAAATATCCTAATACGTCCTAAAATACACCCCATACGAGAAAACGGGCCCCAAATACATTAAATAATATTAAAAATAATTAAAAATATGATTATTAAGTTGAGGCGGGCCGCGTAGACCCCACCCCAACCCTTACGCGGGCGGTTTAAAGGTTAAAACCTGATTTCTTTGAGTTTTAAGCTTAGGCGGGCCGCGTAAGCCAACCCAATTAGTTGACGCGGGCCGCGTGAGATAAAAAAGATGGCGCAGCCCGGTGATAACACGTGTCATCATCGTGGCGAGCCTACATAGTGACCCAGCTAACCTACGCATTGACCGGAGGTCAACGCGGGCCGCGTAGGCCCTTCTCTTGTGTTACGCGGACCGTGAGAGGACCAGACTCAGTAACTATATAAGCAGGCCATCGGATTTCATTCGAATTCGTTCAAAGTTTCTTTCTCAATCTCAATTTCTGAATATTAGGCATAATACACGGGTATTATACCCCCTAAATAGCGAAGTTCTGCTCCGTTGTAAGTATTATAACCCCTGGATACGTATTAGATACGCTGCCCGATTGATCTAGGGTTCCGTAACGGCTGTCGTGGTTCTGCCCGACGTAGTCGTTGGAATGCCGTCTCGGGGAGGGTATTACTAATGTTAAAATGGGTTATTATACTAACACGTATGCTTTTGTGTAAATTATAGATTGTCACCAGGAAACCCTCACGGAAAATCTAAAACAGCAATGTGAGTTGATCCACTTTTGTAAACCTTTTGTTAACTATTTTTACAAAACCTTAAATACTTTTCCATGCGAATAACAGTTATTGAGTATTTGTAAGAATACAATTATCATGAGTATGTTGGGGTTTTGTATACAAAATTTGTTACCACCTGGTCAAGGAGTAACATTTCCACAAGTCGGGTTTGACAGTACCATGGATGTTAATTGTGATGTCTTGGAAACAAATATAATTGCAGGATCGCCCTCAATATTGTACAATGATTTTTATTGAAACTTGATTAAACTGGGATTCACTCACCAGTATTTCCCACTGACAAATGTTTTTAAAAAGCGTTTCAGGTAACAAAATGTGAAAGCCAAATAGAAGCCAGCTGGACAGCACTGAAGGCTTGGAAAAGTGGCAATAAAGTTACCTAAAATAAAATAGATGTTTTTATTTAATAAAATAGGATTTATTCCGATAAAAATATGTGTAATGCAAACTTGGGTTTTATCCCATGTGTTTAATATTATGAAAATGTGGTATTTTACTCTGATCAAATATTTTGTAACTACGGTCCTGATGAAAAATTCCGCTGCCAAATTAGACAATATCAGATACCACCGAAACTGGCTCGCGGCCGCCCGTTCCCGGGGATCAGGGATCGGGGGTTGCGACAGAAGGTGGTATCAGAGCTAAGCCACTGATTCAGCCACAAAAGTGTTCTGCTGACATCAAAATTCAAAGTGTTAGGAAATAAATTACGGAAATACGTGCATAACTGTATTTAATTGTTATGTGTTATTTGACTATTTGTTAGTTTACAGTATGAGCGACCAAGAACCATCTGACGTGTACCGTCAATTGTCTGGTTCGCCTAGAAGCGAAGGCACCTCCTCTTCTCAGCCTGCCCTCTCAGGGTACTCTGCTGATACGGAAGAAGAAATTTTTGTGTTTAAGGCTCAGTCAGTAGTGCCATTTCCTCAGAAAAAGAGGGGATGGTTCAGTAGAGGGGCACACGAGCATAGGAAACGTATGAAAAAGTTACAAGACCAGAGAGCACTAGCAGCAGCCAAGAGAGAGACAGATGCCTATGCCCAGGACATGATCAATAGGGGTATAACCAACATCCACATACTAGCAACCACTGCAGCTGACCCTAATCTGGAACAGATAATAGCACCCCAACCACAACTGCCAATCCCTGACCAACCCATGGAGATAGAAAATCCTGAAAACCAAGTAGAAATGCATGACTTCAATCCAGAAGAAATCCCTAGGGTACCTGCACCAAACCCCCTAGACCCAAATTACGACCCCTGGTGGGACGATAATAGGGACTATGTGCAACGTTACCCGATCCATGAAGACATGCCCATGCCAAACGTAGGAGCCTACCTAGGTTTAGATCCTCTAGATCCCTATTTCCACGATGAATATATTAGGGAGATTTTAGAAGATCCTTACCAATTCCAGGCACCTACACCCCCATACCATGAACCCGCACCCCAGATTCCAAACCCAGTCCTAGAACCTGCACCCCCAATGAGTGCAGAAAACGTACAAGAACTTAGGACAGTTGGTGAGGAAATTTTAGAGAGTAGTGAGCGAATGCGACAGGTAGGAGAGCGACTCGTCTGGAAGTACGACGAGCGCAATATGGATTTCTGGATGAATCCATATCCGTAGATGTGATGGTGGAGACGGTAATAATAATATAATAATATAATAATAAAATTAAAATAAAATATGTGTGTACGGATGCCTACTATTATTAGTGTAATTTTCTTTCTCTTGGTATTGTAATTTTTATTTCAGTACTGGTGTGTAATAGATGCATAATAGATAAATAGAGTAAAATCGCAATGATCGACGCTTTTGCCCAAAATGCGTGTCATGTGATTGAGTATATTAAATGTTATTTGTGATATTAATACGGGGTAAATGTTTAAAATTCAGATGGCCGACGAAGGAAATCTGAATAACGATAACCAGAGTAACATTAACTTGGTTAATGAGAATCCCAACGTCAATAACAATGGAAACCAAGTGGATAATAGTGCTATCCAACACATAGTGGCACAAGGAATTATAGATGCAATGCCATTTATTCTTCAAACGGTTCAGGAAGCGAATAATAAAAGTAAACATAGCAGTAAGCGACCAATTGAACCAGAACACAGCGTGAACAATGGCCCTGTACTTCAAGCGCCCATTCCCAAAAGAAGAAGAACCATGCCTTATGGTTGTTCTTACAAAGAATTCTGGTCCTGTAAACCGATAGAATTCTCGGGGAATGAAGAACCTATTGCAGCTCTACGCTGGATAGAAAAGACTAAGGCTGTTCTGAAAATAAGTTAATGTGCGGAATAGGACAAGATAATGTTTGCATCCAATCTATTTAAAAATTCAGCCTTAGAATGGTGGAACACTATCCTTCAGTCTAGAGGAAGTGATAGGGTTTATAATATGGAATGGGAAGAATTTAGGAATACGGTAGAAAGGAAATTATGCCCTCCTAGTGAAAAAGAGCAAATAGCAAACAAATTCCTAAACCTTAGAATGAATGGAGTGGATAGTAAGGGGTACACAAAATTATTCTTTGAATATGCTAGAATAGTACCAACCCTTGCATCACCTGAACCAGTGTTAATCTCCCGTTACATATGGGGATTAATTGGAGAGATTAGACATGTAGTCAAGGCAGCTAGACCTCAAACTATAGAAGAAGCTGTAGAATTAACAAATACCTTGACTGATGAATTAAATCGTACTAGAGAAGAAGACCAGAGGAAAAACCTGACCCAAAGGCTTACCCAAGAATTCCGTTCTAGAAATTACAATCGTAGGAATATGGGTTCTACCTATGCACCATTCTGCAAGGTTTGCAAGAAAAAGCATTCGGGAAAATGCTCAACTCTTTGCAATTTCTGCAAGATGCTAGGACACAAGGAAGATGACTGCAGGAGAAAATCCAGTAATGGATTATGATGATTCCAGATGTGATAGCCGGTACGTTTTTAGTTAATGATGTTTTTGCTAAAGTATTATTTGACTCTGGTGCAAACCAAAGTTTTATTAATACTTCATTTTGCAAAATTCTTAATCAGTCATTAACTAAACTACCACAAGAATGTCTAGTAGAGACAGCTAATGGAGAAACTGTTGGGATTTCTGAAATCTTTCTGGGAGCAAGAATAGAAATTTTAAATCAAAAGTTTATTGCAAACCTTTACCCAATGAATCTGGCAGGATTTGATGTCGTTTTAGGAATGGATTGGTTAGTAGCCAATAAAGCCAGTATATTATGTGATCAAAAGTCAATCCAAGTAAATTCACCAAAAGGTGAAAAGATCACAATTAAAGGAGATAAACCATCTAGATTCACGAAATTCATCTTTGTGATGAAAACTGCAAGTTATATAAGAAAAGGTTCTATAGTGTATTTGATTTCTATAATCACTAACACTAAAGGAAAAGAACTAAAAGACATTCTAGTAGTGTCTCAGTTTTCAGATGTATTTCCAGAGGAATTACCAGGACTACCGCCAGACCGAGAAGTTGAATTCAGAATTCACCTGTTACCTGGAACCGCACCGATTTCCAAAGCACCTTACCGCTTGGCACCCGCCGAAATGCAGGAATTGATGAAACAATTAGATGAATTGCTGGAAAAGGGATTCATACAGCCAAGTTCGTCGCCATGGGGAGCGCCGATACTGTTCGTTAAAAAGAAGGACGGATCAATGCGTATGTGCATTGATTATCATGAATTGAACAAGGTCACGATTAAGAATCGGTACCCATTACCAAGAATTGATGATCTGTTCGATCAATTGCAAGGAGCTCGATTTTTCTCTAAAATCGATTTAAGGTCAGGATATCATCAATTAAAGGTACATGAAGAGGACATTCCTAAAACCGCTTTCAGAACAAGGTATGGTTATTATGAATTTACTGTCATGCCATTTGGTCTAACCAATGCTCCAGTCGCATTTATGGACATGATGAACCGAATATGTAAGCCATATTTGGATAAATTCATAATTGTCTTCATAGATGATATTCTAATTTATTCTAAGAATAAAGAGGACCATGCAAAGCATTTGCTCGCACTTTTAAGTATATTAAGAAAGGAAAAGCTTTGTGGCTGTCCTGGGATACTTCAGGAATTGGCTGAACCACCCCAGGTACACTGGATATCATGTCCTTCAGTTTTTGAAGCTCCCTGGAAAATGCTGATGTCATACCTGCATCCTGCAAAGATCCAATACCATTAGTAGCAAGAGTATTATTATTATTAGATACATTACCAGCTTGGGGGTTCTGGCCATATCCTGAAGCATATCCTGAGCTTCTCATAGTTGATACTCTTACTGAAGAAGGTATCTCAGGAGTATGATTCTGGGAATGGCTAGGCACAATATTCCCCCGGTTATCCTCAGTATAGACTGCAGAACTGAAGTTCAAAGCCCTGGGTTGCAAGGGAGTGACAGTATCTTCAGCAGGCCGACTCAGGCCAGACTTCAAGAGTTGTATCTCTCTCATCAGCATCTGATTAGTTTCCTGCTGCTGCCTCATCTGTTCCTGTACACTACCAAACAAATTTAGAATCTCTTCGTTAGAAGCTAAAACAGGACCGGATCCCTGGACATTGTGAGGAGGGATAACATTCCGAGCCACATGACTTTCAGTTTCTTGCGAAGAGGCTTGCATTCTCGGAGGGGGTGGTGGAAGCACCGAACCAATTGTTGCAGAGGTTGTAGTAGACACGGTGGAAGAGCTCATGTTTGATCTTGAGGCCATTGAAAATAGTGTGGCAAAAAGTTTGGAAAATAGAAAACCAAGTAATGATTTTGCAAAAGCTTTTAGTAGAAATAGCACCACTTGCCCCACGGTGGGCGCCAAATTGTTTTGGTCAAAAATTACTGAAGCAATTAAGTGTTCAAATGTGTGTTGAAAATATGCAAGTTAAGTTATATACAAAAACAGTTTCGGGATACGGCTCAGGATATAGAGTTGTATCTATGATCAAACAATGAGCAAAAATATAAAAGGTGACATGGGATGTACGAGGAAAGCCCTTAATCAATCTAGATCGCCGGTACAAAACCTCGGGAGCTGACAATCGTAGCTGCCTTGTTCTTCTATTACTTCAAATATCAGGATACAGTGCAGGATATGATGCAGATCAACTAGGTGTTACAATGTAATTCGAGTACAAGTGTTTGAGTGTAGTGATTGTTTGCAATTGGAGAGTAAAAGTGTGCGTAATGATGTGTGCCTTAATCTGATCCGATCACTCTGTTTATAGTAAAGCGAAAATAACTAACTATCCTATCAAACCCGGATGCTTTGAATATTCCTCAAGTGAACGTTGTAGTCCTGGTCTTTCGGGTTCAACGTCTTCAATCTAACTGATTTGCCCGAGTCTTGGGGGGAAGAAGTCTTCTTGAACGTTGGAGACTTGCACCTCCTAATCTGCACGTGATTAATTCAGTTAATACCAGGATATCATACCAGGATGTTACCAATATCCTGATCCGGTATCCTGATCACAAATAAACAATCAAAGTCAGAATATTAGTCAGGATATATGTTCAGAAAATGACCCATAACAATTGTCCCCAAATAAATCTGTTGGTATACCAATCCAACGGATATATTTTAAAACTTTATCTCGCGAATCGAGGTTATTAAATTGAAACGACGGTCAAGATAGCAATATGTAACTTCCAACGCGCTTTTCACTCGATGGATATCCATTACGCCCCTATATCTTCTCTCTTCTTGTTTGATAACCAGATATCATCAACAGAATCTCTAGGTAATCACTCATCCCTTCCTCATTTCTTGTTAATTTTATTTTTTCTCCAATGGCCACTAGAGTCCACTCTCAAACCGGTGAATCGTCGGACTCCTTCGTTCAGCAAAATCTTCTCAAAAATCCCGAGAAAGAGATATGCGCTTTTGATAACACAGACATTGCGGCGTTGAGAGCCTCCGGCGCGTTCCCCGATGGCACGATTTTTAGACCATTCGATCGATCAATTCGATCAGATGTTTCTTCTGCCGATTGGGTCTGTTTTCCGGCATACCCTTTCTCGCTAGGTCTTCGGTATCCATTTCCTGAGTTCATGATGCAATTCTTTCGAACTACTGGTATTTCCTTTGCCCAAACCATGCCCATGGTTTGGAGAGTATTGATCGTGCTCAACCAAATCAAAAACCTTCACTATCCCGACCTCTGCATCGAGGATATGCCGATTGCTTACCGCCTCCGATCACACGGTTCCAGTCAGTTCTTGCTTTTTTCAACTTCTAGTAAACCCCTTATACTTAAAGCCACTAAAAATAAGGATGGATGGCAATGTAAATTTTTCTTCGTCAAACGAGACTCCATCTATGAGGGTGCTAGTCTTCCGGTGGAGTGGTTAACCACCGGTAGGGTCAAGAATATCCCCAGAAACTTCTAGACTTTTATCCTGTGCTAATATCTTCTTATTTGATCTTTTTGCAGTGAACTTTAGGGAAGTAGCTCCCCCTACTGCGGAATCCGAAAAGAGAATCGAAGCAGTTTACCAGTTACCGACAAGTGAAAGGAGTTTTACCACACACATCCCAAGTTCCAGTCAATATACATCATCTGAAATGTCTGGTAAGAGTTACTTCATAAATGACTGATTAGCGTAATATAATAAAGAGTAATAAGGATATAGGGCTTTTCCCTTTATGCAGCACCAGCCAAGATCCCTGAGGTTTTCGACCTTGATGAGCTGGACAGTTATTCCGATCACGTCCATGTCAAGAAGGAGCCCAGTCCCAAGGCCACGGCCTCATCCAAGCCCAGCAGCTCTAAGGCCATCATCATTCCCAAGCCTTCTCCAGCTACCAAGCCCCGGAGTTCAAGTTCTCGCAAGAGGAAAGAGACTGACTCTACTGCCATCTCTGATACGTTCCCCTATGAGAATCATGGATTCATTGAGGCAAGCAGATTCATGACTTCTTTTCTCAACCAGGTTAGTATCCTTGAGCTATATCCTGCATCTTATGCTGGTTATAAATGTTTATTAAGACTAATACCTGTTCTCTTATTTTGCAGGGTCTCGAACGTCTGGTTCATTTATACCAGGAATCCAGTGGGCTCAACAAAATGCTTGAGTCCAAGTTGAAGAAAGCCGAGGTCACCATCTCCGACCAGGGCATGATTGCAGCTGCCAAAACTCGGCACTACGAGGAGAAGTTTAAGGCCATGACCCAAGAACACCAGGCCGCCCTCAACAAAGCCGCTCTTGAGGCCCAAGCCGATCTTGACGCTGCCCATGCTCAACATGAACGGGATATGATCAGCTACCGGGAAGGCCTTAAGACTTCTGTCGTTACTTCCCTTCTCCAGGCCAGGCTAAAGATGGCCCACGAAGCTAAGGCACTGGGCTTCGAATGCCCTTCTTGGGATGTGAATGCTTGGGAGACAAAGCTAAGGAGTCTCGGCAACAATCCTGTTAAACCTGCGGCTCAAGGGCCTTCAAAGGCGGTTGAAAAACCTACTGTGCTGAGAGGGATGTTCGAACTGATCCTGAAACGGATGCTGTCGAAAATGCCATGAACGAAGAAGGCGCTGCCTCCTAAATCCTATTTCCTTTAAATTTAAGAGTTACTTTTGTTTGAACAATTTTATTTTTTGTCCTTGAATTAAAACAATTTGATAACCAGAGGTGGATGGATCCTAGGTTTTAGGATGAAGCCTTTGGTTATCGGCTAGTATCGTCTATTTTAAATAATACCACCTTTTGACCTATTTGCTGTTGCCTTTTAATTTTTTGTCACGCATTACTTAGTTTAGATTTTAGCTTTGCAAAATTAGCACAATTATTTTTTGAAAATATCCTGATCAATATACTCAGTGGTATCGTACGAAAACTTTCGTCAAATAGGACTTCTCAAAACCTAAACAATTTAAACAAAGTTTCTAAAGAATAAAAGATAGTTTATTTTTCAAAATCCGTTTTGATAACACTTGTTTGACCAGAGTACTAATTTTCAACCCAAGTATTATTTCCCAAAAATTCCAATTAAATATCCTGAAACGTATCCCGAAAACACATTTTGAGAACATATACTAAAGATATATCCTTATCAGGATATTTGAGCCTTAAACACAGTTTCAAAAGTTTAAACGACTTATGTAAGGTTCACAAAGGAAAAATCATACCAGGAATAGAGTGTAACCCTAGTATCGAACTTCAACCCTTTTGCAACTTCTTCAACTAAGATGTCCCCAGTCCGAGATACTTAGTACACTAGGCTTGAGTTTGATTTTTTGAGCCTTACACAATCGCCTTGGGAGGAATGTACCCTGTGCATAAAGTCTTCAAACACTTAGAAAATTTTTGAATTCAAGTTCTAACTGTTTGGACAGTTCTTGTGTCACTGGGGTAAAACATACTGGAGATAAATCCATAGTGTCATGGGGAAAATCCCATAGGTATCCTGGGGAAAATCCTAAATTTTCATGCGCTACAGGCGGGAGTGTATAAACTCCAAGGCTTAGAAAGGTGTTAACCTTTAAACCTTAGAGAGTATGAAAATACCCTTCCGTGAGAGAGGGTGATCAATCCTCATATACCTTGAGAATCCAGGATATAGCCAACAGTGATGAAATTGTCAGCCACTTTTACATGAACTGGTCTCGCCACCTTGAACTATCCCTGGATAACTTGCGCTCCAGGCGGGGTGTTTAAACCCAATTCGAGATAAAGGTGATTACCTTTAAACCTGTGAAGGGATCAGGATCCCTTAAATGTGAGAGGGGGGCCAATCCTCTAATCTTTCGAAGTATCCTGAATATATATCCTGGAGCTATATCCCGAAGCATATACTGCAAAACAACTGTAAGCTAATGTGGGTGTTAGCCTGGCTAACACCCCTCCGATGCTTAAGTCAGTAATGGGTCCAAACAATAAATAATATTAAAATTTAATAAAAGAGATAGAATCCATACCATCCTGAGTTAGAATTTAAATTCCAAACTCACTTGAAATAGAGCTTTAGATGTATAGCATTCCAGGATCTTGGTAGCATATCCCCCTCCATATTCTTGAGTCGGTATGCTCCTTTTCCTGATTCTGATTCTGATTCAATCTCTAGGGTCCTTCCCATTTTGGAGCCAACTTTCCATCAGGAGGATTAGTAGTATTCTGAAAAGCCTTCCTCAATGCCCAATCTCCAACCTGGAACCTTCTAGTCCTTATATTCTTGTTATATGCTTTAGATATCCTCTGTTGATATGCCGCCATCCTTAGTCTTGCTGCATCTCTTGTTTCATCAATAGTATCCAATTCCTGGCATAGGACTTCAGGATTCTGCTCAGGATCCCGGAGGTTGGATCTTGCTGTAGGTATTACCATTTCTGTCGGGATCACCGCTTCTGCTCCAAATACCAAGGAAAACGAGGTTTGGCCAGTTGCACTTTTCACCGTCATCCTATCAGCCCACAAAACAAAGGGTAGTTCTTCTACCCATTTTCCTTTTTTAGCCCCTAGCCTCGTTTTCAGGTTGTTGACAATTATCTTGTTTGAGGATTCTGCTTGTCCATTTGGTTGAGGATGTACCGGTGTGGATGTAATTATTTTGATTCCCCAACTCTTGCAAAAGTCAGCAGTCCTCTTACTTATAAATTGAGATCCATTGTCACAAATTATCTCAGCTGGTACTCCAAACCTAGTCAGGATATTCCTTTTTATGAAGGATACCACTTCTTGATCTCTAACTTGAACGAATGCTTCAGCTTCGACCCACTTAGAGAAATAATCGGTCATTGCCAGCATGAAGACCTTTCCCCACTTCATGAATGGCCATGGGGAAGCTATAGGATAAAGTGGCTCGGCCGGCTGATGTAATATATTAATGTGTCTTTGACATGCATCACATCTTCGAGCATATTCTGCAGCATCTTTTCTCATCGTCGGCCAATAATATCCTGTTCTTAATGCCTTTGAGAACAACGACCTGCCCCCAGTATGGTTACTACAATCCCCTTCGTGTATATCCTGAAGCACTTCCTTGGTTTCGGGATCCTCTAAGCACCTCAGATATGGTCCTGTAAGAGATTTCTTATACAAGACATTATTTATAATAGTGAATCGTGATACCTTCATTCTAAAGGCCTTAGGATTCTCATCCTTTGGGATGTGTCCTTCCTTGAGATATCTTATGATTGGAGCCATCCAAGACTTAGGATCCTTCTCAGGATACTCATCAGGATCCTGAACACTTAGTACTTCCTTATCCTGAGGATCCGTCACAGGATATAGGATATGTAATATTAGTATTCGGGTTCCTTCAGGTATCCTAACTGATGATCCTAGATTTTCCAAGGCATCAGCTTCAGCATTATTCTCTCTTGGTACCTGTTCAAGTGTAAAAATATCGAAATATCCTGCTAATTTTTAGTATTCGGGTTCCTTCAGGTATCCTAACTGATGATCCTAGATTTTCCAAGGCATCAGCTTCAGCATTATTCTCTCTTGGTACCTGTTCAAGTGTAAAAATATCGAAATATCCTGCTAATTTTTTGAGAATTTCGAGATACTCGATTAACTTCTCACCTTTAACTGCGTAGGTTCCATTAAAATGATTAGTGATTAACAAAGAATCAACATATACTTGCAAACTCCTGATATTCATACTTTTAGCCAATTCTAATCCTGCAATTAAAGCTTCATATTCTGCCTCATTATTAGTGGCAGGAAACTCACATCTAATAGCCTGGAGTAATATGTCCCCCTGTGGCGATTTTAGTAGTATACCCAAACCTACACCTCTTACATTAGATGCACCATCAGTATATAACGTCCAGGATTCTAAGTTTTCTCCTAGCTGTTGTACTTCTAGGTCTACTTCATTTTGAATATCACTACTGAAATCAGCCACAAAGTCAGCTAAAGCCTGAGACTTTATGGCGTTTCTAGGTTCATATACTAGATCAAAGGCACTTAATTTCACTGACCATTTAGCCATCCTACCTGACATCTCGAGTTTCCTAAGCACATTTTTAACAGGATAGTTGGTTTTAACGTGAATCCTATGTGTTTCAAAATAATGTCTAAGTTTTGTTGACGCCATAACTAGGGCTAAAATCAGTTTCTCTAAGTGGGAATACCTAGTTTCAGCATCTAATAAACTTTTGCTAACATAATAAACAGGATACTGCTGACCTTCATGATCCTTTACAAGGACAGCACTTACTGCATTCCCTGATACCTCAAGATATAGGGATAATGGTTCACCATCCTCAGGCTTCATCAATAGGGGTGCAGTTGAAAGATACAGCTTCAAATCCTGCAAGGCTGCTTCATGCTTTGCTCCCCATTCAAACTTCTTATTCTTCTTCTTCTTCTTCTTCTTCAGGATATCATAAAATTCCTTGCACTTTTTCGAGGATCTTGAAATAAATCTATTCAATGCTGCTACTTGCCCTGTTAACCGTTGAACATCCTTCATATTTGAAGGTGATTTGATATCCAAGATAGCTTTAATCTGCTCCGGGCTTGCCTCTATCCCTCTTTTAGTCACCATATATCCTAGAAACTTTCCTGCCCCCACTCCGAAATGGCACTTAGCAGGATTTAGCTTCATGTTATACTGATCCAGGATATCAAATGCTCCCTTGATATCCTTGAGGTGATCCTCAGCCTTTTTAGATTTTGTAGGATCGTGAAACGACCTAACGAGTCGATCAAAAGAGTGCTCAGACTGAATCAGAGGCGGAATTCATTGATTCGGTCTTCGTTTAGCTTGTATTCACTAATAAATGTCTTGTTTATTGATCTTGAACACTTTACAGTACAGAGACACCTCGACAGCACCTCGGCGTCGGAAATCAGAAAATTACAAATGAGAAAGTTTGAAGGGTATTTATAGGAGTGAACCTCTGTCCGTTTGAAGGTGACATGCCACCCTTCAAACGGTTACCTCTTCAAACCGTGACCTCTCAAACTAGCAGGACACTCTCAAACGGTCACCTATGCTCAAACGGTCAACTATAAATTTCATATTTACATGTAATATAATTTGTCTTCTAGTGTAGATCTTTCAATGATGATGTCATTAGATGATGTCATCATTCAACATAATGATATCATGCTCGATAAGATCCGCAACGCAACCCAGACTCGATATAAGACGAAGTCGACAGATGTATGCACCAACAGATTTTACTACCATGTCGTCGATGTACACCTCCATAGTGTCCCCCAGCTTGTCTTTGAACATCATGTTCACCAATCTTTGATATGTTGCACCTGCATTTTTCAAACCAAAGGGCATAGCAGTGTAGCAATAAATACCTGTTGGCGTCATGAAGGCAGTATCCTCCTGGTCTGAAGGTTCCATTTGGATCTGCTGGAATCCTGAAGATGCATCCATGAAGGTTAACATCTCATGGCCAGCGGTAGCATCCACCATTGAGTCAATATGAGGAAGAGGAAATGGGTCTTTGGGACAAGCTTTGTTTAAGTCTGTGTAATCTACACAAACTCTCCATTTCCCATTTTTCTTTTGCACCACAACTACATTCGCCAACCATTTAGGAAACTTCACTTCCCTAATCATCTTGCTCCTTAGTAGTCTTTCAACTTCCTCCTGGATGATCACATTTCGCTCCGGAGCAAACTTCCTTCTCTTTTGTTGGACAGGCTTGAATGATCTGTCAATACCGAGCTTATGTGTTATAATATCCTTGGAAATACCTGTCATATCCTCGATCTTCCACGCGAATATTGACATCCTGCATTTCAAAAAATTAGTCAATTGATCTTCAATATCCTGAGGGATATTGGTTCCCACGAGCACCGAGATATCTGGATTATTCTGATCCAGGATCACTTTCTTTACATCCTGTTCTGAAGCCTCCATGATATCCTGGCCTCGAATCTTTAATTGCTATGCTGCACTTGGCTTTGTTGATGATTTCATCGAAGAAGAATAACACTCCTTTGCTTCCTGTTGATCACTCTCCACCTTGACAACTCCCCATGGAGTAGGGATCTTGATGCATTGATGGTAGGTTGAAGGAACAGCCTTCATATCATGGATCCAAGGCCTACCTAGTATAATATTATAGCAGGATAGAGAGTCCATGACACAAAAGCGCTGCATCGAGTTGACCCCTTGAATATACACAGGAAACTTTATCTCCCCTACGGTATTCCTAGCTTCCCCACTGAAACCAACGAGCATAGTGGACTTTGAAGTAATGTCCATCAGAGATACATTCATCCTCTTCAATGTTTCCAGCTGAATTATGTTGACTGAGCTGCCATTATCCACTAATATCCTGCGTACAAAATGGTTAGCAACATATAACGTTATCACTAAGGCATCATGATGGGGATCCTGGACAGTATCCCTGTCATCATTATCGAACATGATGACTTTGTCAGTTGTGACGGTTGACATCCTTGTCGGCTTATCTCCCCGTTCTGCTTTAGCTTCCTTCGCACGTCTTTTTGCCGCAGAATATGATGTGCCGCATATGTCGGATCCTCCTGAAATAAAGTTAATTATTTTTGCATCCGCAGGAGGTGATGCTGCTCGTTCAGGATCCTTCTCAGGATCCTTCTCAGGATCCTGACCTTTATTCTTCTTTCTTCCCAAGAGGTCCTTCAGATATCCCTTACTCAAGAGATAGCTTATTTCTTTTCTTAAAGCGATGCAATCCTCAGTAACATGCCCGAAGTCCTCATGGAAAGCACACCATTTGGACTTGTCCTTCCAATCAGCCTTTTGTTGATTCTTTCGGGGCCATCTTGCTTTGTCTCCTAAACCCTGCATAGCATATATTAGTTCAGGTATGTTAACAGAAAAACAATATTCAGACAACTCAGGATACTCCTCAGGATCCTCGTCTTCAACAACATTCACTTTTTTGCTATCATTTCTGCCATATGGCTTTGAGCGAAATGGTTTATACGAGGATTCTGATTTCCTGTTGGTTGATTCATAGGTTGTGGACGAATTCATTCTCTCTTGCATCTTTTTATCATCCTCCAGCCGAATGTATCTTAAACCCCTGTTACGAGCTTCGTCGAGATTCCTGCATGGATTCATTACAAGATCCTGATAAAATTGAGAATCTTTCTGCAACCCCATCTTGAACGCTTGCACGGCCGTTGCAACATCAAGATGTGGGATATCCAAGGATTCCCGACTAAACTTGTTTACATAATCCCTCAAGGATTCCTGAGGTCCTTGAGTTATCCTGTATAGGTCACTGGTTAATTTCTCAAAACTCCGGCTACAAGAAAATTGACTATTAAATAAATTAACTAAATGAGCAAAAGAAGTAATCGAGTTAGGAGGAACATTTAACAGCCATTTTAAGGCTGATCCTGTTAAGGTAGAACCAAAACCCTTGCACAAGCATGCTTCTTTGAGGTCTGGAGGGATAGGGTTGATTTCCATCCTTTCCCTATACTGGGCAATATGCTCCTCAGGATCCGTAGTTCCGTCATAGAGCTTCATGTTGGGGGTTTGAAATCTTTTGGGGATTTCAGCATCACAAATAGGATACGCAAACCGGGATATCCTGTGGCTGTCCTGGGATACTTCAGGAATTGGCTGAACCACCCCAGGTACACTGGATATCATGTCCTTCAGTTTTTGAAGCTCCCTGGAAAATGCTGATGTCATACCTGCATCCTGCAAAGATCCAATACCATTAGTAGCAAGAGTATTATTATTATTAGATACATTACCAGCTTGGGGGTTCTGGCCATATCCTGAAGCATATCCTGAGCTTCTGATGCGTGCGAAGTGTTACTTATATTAGGTGTATATTTTAAGCCCTTTTTAACACTTATTTTAGCCAAGTTTTAAATTTATAAAACACGATATTTCACTAACACTAAACACACATATGGGCAAGTGCACCCATCGTTGAGTGTAGTATAGCGTTGGTAAGATACCGAGGTCGTCCAAGGACACAAGAGCTTTTAGTACCGGTTTATCCTCAACGTCTAACCAAAATAAAAGTTTAGAAAAATGTTTTAAACTAAGAAAAATAAAACTAACTAAAATGCTGAAAATAAAAATAAAAGAAAAACAGATAGACAAGATGAATCACTTGGTTCCGACTCGTATCTAGTATAACCTTTGATTATTTCCGCACTTTTGCACATAATTAAGAGATTATCTTAGTTATTGTAGTAGGCCCCTCTTTTGAAGGCGACGTTACCCTCACCCCAGTAGTTTGAGTCAGCAGGGATACAATCCTAAAAGGGTGGATTATTGGAAGATAATGAATTAAGTTATTAATGCAGTATTGTGGTAGGCCCCGCTTTTGGCGGTGACGTTACCCTCGGCTAAGTAGTCTGAGTCAGCAGGGATACAGTCCTAAATAGCCGGGTTATAGTATTAATAGTAGTTAACTTATGAGGGGATCAAAGAGTTTGGACCCCCGCCATCCAATACCGTGAAGTATTGAAGGAGGTCCTACTAAATTTGACCCAGGTCCATTGCAGGACCTCTAAACGCTGAACAATGGCAAGACCTTTACCAAACCGTTCCCTTAACCCCCTACCAGGTAGCCAACATATCTCCATATAGACCGTGGAGATATGAATGGTGAAAATCCTTTATTTTATATAGACAGTAAAATAATGCCAAGACACCACGGACAAACGATAAGGAAAGATCACCTTCAACATAAGTAACTAGTTATTAAAGTCATTAATACAAAACCAAATAAAAAGTGCAAAAGATTAGAAATAAAAAGTATTACACTAGACACTTTGTCTTCACCAAGTGATGTAAGAGACTTAGGCAAACATGGCCTTGATTGTCAAGAACTCTTACGATCAATCTTGGATCCCGAGACGACTCACACACTCTACGATGGATAATGGATGATGGTGGTGGATGATGGTGTTGTGATGGTGGTGGGTGGTGGATGAAGTGTGAGAGAGGTGGTGTGCCAAGGGATGAGATGAAATGAATCCAAGCACTCCTATTTATAGGCTGAACAGAGAGCTGGACACGGCCCCGTGTCCGTCTGACAATCTCTCTCCTCATTAATTGTAATTCGCAATTACAATAAATGCGCCTGCTGTACTTTCGACACGCCCCCGTGTCCGCTGAGCACGGCCCGTGGTGGGCAATAGAAGCTTCTATAGGTTTGTCTTTTCTGCTGCTTCTTGGGCACGGCCCCGTGCTGGCTGAGCACGGGGCGTGTTCAGTCTTCTGATTTCTCTACTTTGCTTTGGAAGGTGCCGTTGAGGGGTCGGGCAGTCCACTAATATTCCTTTTCTTGTATTTATGTTGGATTTAGCTGTCTTTTTGCTTCTTTTGCGTTTTTGAGCTCATTTAATCCTGAAAATACAAAAGGAAGACAAAAACACTCTTTTTCCAATATTAGTACTTAAAAAGGGTTAGTTTTATGCCTCATTTGATGTAATTTATATGTTGCATTTTACACACATCAAATACCCCCACACTTGAACTTTTGCTTGTCCTCAAGCAAAACTCTTTAATATGTGGCTTACACTCCCAAATGGAATAGGTAGAAGAGAAGGTTTTGGGCTTGTCGTAGAGTGTCGGGATTTCCAAGATCTTTTTGGGTTTTATTTTTATTTATTTACACTCCTATTCGTAATGATTTATTTAGAACTTTTCATAAAAGAAATTACTTATTTGGGCATAACATGCCTTTTTTAAAATTCTATTTATATACAAGTTCACATACCTCGCGGGGAAATCACTCACACTCGGCCGAAGGTGTATTTTTAGTGAATCACTCGAGAGCGGCATGGAACTTATTCCTACCATAGGCTTGCCAAGAAATCAATCCTCCTCCTTTTTAACTTTTATACCTTTGTAGATATCAAGAGGACTTTGTGGGTTAAGGGTTAGGCTAGGGTTAAAGGTAGGTGGTTGGGTTAGTGGTTAGTAGAAAAAGGGCTAAAAGCGTAACAAGTGTCGGTTTTCGTATTTTTGCAACTTTTTATTTTGATGAAGCTTTTATTCAAACTAAGTTATTTTTGATTAACTTGTTTGTTTATTTTCTTTTTGCTTCATCATTATCACACATTTTTTTTTCACGAAGAACCGAACTTGTTACTAAAATAAAGGGTTAAAAATGAAAAAGGTTTTGGTGGGTAAAAGGGTTTTTGTTTGGGTGATGAAACGAAAAGGTTTAGGCTCAAAGGGGCTAACTAGGGGGATTTTTGGGTAGGTGGTAAAAGAAAAAGAAAAATAATGGTGTAGAAATAAAAAGGGTTAGTCCTAATGCCTCCATCATTTACTTACTTGGGTTTAAGTTGATAAGGACCGGGAATGTATTGTCATGGCAAGTTCTAGAGTCGTAAGAACCAAGCGGCTATTCACACAAGAAACGAAAAATGAGCATTTAGTCAAATGATATGTAATTGTGTGCTCAATAAAGGCTCAAAACTCACTTTTGTGGGAATGGGTTTTTATGTGATCAAGTATATATAATCAAATTTTAAATAAGTTTGCTATGCCTTTTCATAATTTTCTTATGTTGGTTCTTTTTATCACTACGCTATCGGTTGTAAATTCGTAAAAATATAACCTTTTTGAGAACTTGAATTTCCCGAGTTAAACCTAGACAAGTAAAAAAAAAATGAAATTTTTGAAAAAATTTGGGGTGATTAGCGGTTCCAATAGATTTTTGTGTAAGGCTTGTATTTAGGACTTGCAAAATTCAAGGTTTTAGCATCCCCCCTACACTTAAATTACACATTGTCCTCAATGTGTCCCAAAAATAAATTTTTAGGTTGATTAGATGTGTAAAATAGTGTTTAAAAAGCAAAAATTTGTGTTACTGGGCACTGAACACGGCCCCGTGTTATCCGGGCACGGCCCCGTGTTCAAGTGCCAGTAACAAAATTAAAATAAGAGAAACAGAAGTCTGGACACGGGGGCGTGTTGGGTGAACACGGCCCGTGTCCAGGTACCTGAACTGGGCGTTTTTCTGCAGGTGGTTCGGCACGGGGCCGTGTTGGTTGAGCACAGCCCGTGTTGAACTTTCTGAAATGGATAGAATTGTCGGGTTGCCTTGTTCTTGTGCATGGGATCATTTTTCTCGTTCCCCTTTTTCATCCTTTACCACCATGAGTGTGTTTTATTCATTACAAACCATCCAAACCTTAAAACCATCATTTCATTTCATCATAGAGAGAACTTACATAATTCTAAATTAAACTAGATAAAACAAAGAAATAACAAACCATGGAGTCCTAGCCTTTACTTTATTTTAGTTAGCAAAATTTCCAAGAAGTAATTAATCTTGGTTAACCAAGGCCTTTTTGAACTCCTTCTTCCGCGTGCGGTTCTCCTCAAATGTCGGCGAGCCATTCTTCCACCTCCCTTGGAAGGAGAAACGAAGGCTCATTGGCATTAGTTTGAGGAGTTTCAACTTCCACCGGGATCTCTTGTTGGTGTTCCACGGGAGGTTCCGCCGGTAAGTCTTCCCACCCGGTAGGGTTGTTGATTCCGAGTGTCAGGTTCCAATCCTGTTGAGGAAGGACTGGTTCCATTGGAGGTGCTACAAGAATATTTAACCTCTGGTGCAAGAGGTTAATTTCTTGGAAGCTGCTTTCAAGTCCCATCGTAAGATCGTTAATACGGTCGATTAGGACCTCCTCTACTGAAGTCATTTCGTCGAGAGCTTCCCTTAATGCTATCACATAGTGCACAAGTGTAGCTTCAATGGAGGGTCTTCTTCCTCTTCGGCTGTTTGACGAATGCACAGAAGATGTGTCGCTGTTTTCACTCGACATCCTACGAAAAATAAACTAAAAATAGTTTATTTAATGAAACAGTAACCGGACACGGCCCCGTGCTCACTGAGCACGGCCCCGTGTTCATCTTTCTGCAGAGTTTCGGAACAAGGAAACTTGGATTTTTAAGTTATTTTCTGAACTTGTGAGGCCTTTTTAGCTACTAATAACTTAAAACAATGTTTCATAACATGTTTTTACCAAGATTCTTTGAACAAAACTCATTTATCCCTACCATAGAGTTGGAGGAATTCCAAACTTTCAATGGTAGCTCTTGGAGAAAGATGGAGAAGAAGGAAATGGCTAAAAGAGGAAAGGACAAGATGGGTTGTTGGAACCTTCTTTTAGACTTACCTAGGATAGTTTGAGAGAAGATTCCTGCAAATCTCTGCCCCAAGTTGGTCCAAATGTGCAGAATTCTTGGCTGCATTTATAGAAAACGACAGCATCCTGGACACGGCCCCGTGTGCAGGTGGAGTTCTGACACAGTTTGTCCGTATTCTGACGTACTGATCAGAATGGAATCTTTCGATGGACACGGGGGCGTGTTGGCTGGGCACGACCCCGTGTCTAGGGACTGTTTTATGAAGTTGTCTAGTTTTTTTAAGGAACTTGTTAGTATCGGGTGGCTCCTGACTGGTTGGAACAACCCCAAAGTGCCTAAGATACCTTAATTGTCCTAGACTAAGGCGAGAACGCAAGAGGTTGTCGGTGAGGGTAATTCCTATTTTCATTCTAGGTGGACAAGTCCAACCCTTTCCCGGGCTCTTGTTAAAGAAGGTGTATGCCGAATCGCTCAGGTCTATGTATGCACCGAACGAAGTCGATGGAGAGTCCTTCACGGCACAATCGACACAGGGACGACTATCGTCCAAGTCTTTGCTAGGTACGAAGGTATTTTCGGGAGCAACGAGGTTGTCGGAATGCGGTTCCAACATTTCTTCATGGGTATCGTCTTGGGGTGGATCAATAAAATCCTTCCCAAGCTCTTCTAACCATTTCAGAATTAGCTCTTCTAGTTGAAATAACTCGCCAAGGAGCATTTCCCCTAGAATATCTGGCTGGGCGCATTCGAGGGAGAAATAGTGCTTATTTTTACTTTCGCCCCTCTTAAGGTTGTGAGAAGTTGGTGGGTCCATGTAGTGGGGCCTATAATTTAGGAAGTAGCATTTTACTTCTTCATGTTCGCCACCACATAATTGACACCACGTACCATAAGAGTGCCGAAAGTAAAAATAATTACTATCACTCATGTTTATGTCAGAAATTACCAACCGCCGGGATCTAACGGTTCTGTTTTCAGTAACTGAAACTTGGGCACGGGGGCGTGTTGAGTGGGCACGGCCCCGTGTTCAGCTTACTGTCTGATGTAAAACAGGATTGCCAGTTCCAATGATTGAGCACGGGGGCGTGTTCAGCGGGCACGGCCCGTGCTGAGCTCTGCAGAAGCTGAAAAACTAAGAAAATCCTAAAAAAAATAAAAAGAAAAATAAAAGATGATTAGGCCGTTGATTCCTAACTTTCTTAAAATCCTTGTGTCCCCGGCAACGGCGCCAAAAACTTGATGCGTGCGAAGTGTTACTTATATTAGGTGTATATTTTAAGCCCCTTTTAACACTTATTTTAGCCAAGTTTTAAATTTATAAAACACGATATTTCACTAACACTAAACACACATATGGGCAAGTGCACCCATCGTTGAGTGTAGTATAGCGTTGGTAAGATACCGAGGTCGTCCAAGGACACAAGAGCTTTTAGTACCGGTTTATCCTCAACGTCTAACCAAAATAAAAGTTTAGAAAAATGTTTTAAACTAAGAAAAATAAAACTAACTAAAATGCTGAAAATAAAAATAAAAGAAAAACAGATAGACAAGATGAATCACTTGGTTCCGACTCGTATCTAGTATAACCTTTGATTATTTCCGCACTTTTGCACATAATTAAGAGATTATCTTAGTTATTGTAGTAGGCCCCTCTTTTGAAGGCGACGTTACCCTCACCCCAGTAGTTTGAGTCAGCAGGGATACAATCCTAAAAGGGTGGATTATTGGAAGATAATGAATTAAGTTATTAATGCAGTATTGTGGTAGGCCCCGCTTTTGGCGGTGACGTTACCCTCGGCTAAGTAGTCTGAGTCAGCAGGGATACAGTCCTAAATAGCCGGGTTATAGTATTAATAGTAGTTAACTTATGAGGGGATCAAAGAGTTTGGACCCCCGCCATCCAATACCGTGAAGTATTGAAGGAGGTCCTACTAAATTTGACCCAGGTCCATTGCAGGACCTCTAAACGCTGAACAATGGCAAGACCTTTACCAAACCGTTCCCTTAACCCCCTACCAGGTAGCCAACATATCTCCATATAGACCGTGGAGATATGAATGGTGAAAATCCTTTATTTTATATAGACAGTAAAATAATGCCAAGACACCACGGACAAACGATAAGGAAAGATCACCTTCAACATAAGTAACTAGTTATTAAAGTCATTAATACAAAACCAAATAAAAAGTGCAAAAGATTAGAAATAAAAAGTATTACACTAGACACTTTGTCTTCACCAAGTGATGTAAGAGACTTAGGCAAACATGGCCTTGATTGTCAAGAACTCTTACGATCAATCTTGGATCCCGAGACGACTCACACACTCTACGATGGATAATGGATGATGGTGGTGGATGATGGTGTTGTGATGGTGGTGGGTGGTGGATGAAGTGTGAGAGAGGTGGTGTGCCAAGGGATGAGATGAAATGAATCCAAGCACTCCTATTTATAGGCTGAACAGAGAGCTGGACACGGCCCCGTGTCCGTCTGACAATCTCTCTCCTCATTAATTGTAATTCGCAATTACAATAAATGCGCCTGCTGTACTTTCGACACGCCCCCGTGTCCGCTGAGCACGGCCCGTGGTGGGCAATAGAAGCTTCTATAGGTTTGTCTTTTCTGCTGCTTCTTGGGCACGGCCCCGTGCTGGCTGAGCACGGGGCGTGTTCAGTCTTCTGATTTCTCTACTTTGCTTTGGAAGGTGCCGTTGAGGGGTCGGGCAGTCCACTAATATTCCTTTTCTTGTATTTATGTTGGATTTAGCTGTCTTTTTGCTTCTTTTGCGTTTTTGAGCTCATTTAATCCTGAAAATACAAAAGGAAGACAAAAACACTCTTTTTCCAATATTAGTACTTAAAAAGGGTTAGTTTTATGCCTCATTTGATGTAATTTATATGTTGCATTTTACACACATCAAATACCCCCACACTTGAACTTTTGCTTGTCCTCAAGCAAAACTCTTTAATATGTGGCTTACACTCCCAAATGGAATAGGTAGAAGAGAAGGTTTTGGGCTTGTCGTAGAGTGTCGGGATTTCCAAGATCTTTTTGGGTTTTATTTTTATTTATTTACACTCCTATTCGTAATGATTTATTTAGAACTTTTCATAAAAGAAATTACTTATTTGGGCATAACATGCCTTTTTAAAATTCTATTTATATACAAGTTCACATACCTCGCGGGGAAATCACTCACACTCGGCCGAAGGTGTATTTTTAGTAAATCACTCGAGAGCGGCATGGAACTTATTCCTACCATAGGCTTGCCAAGAAATCAATCCTCCTCCTTTTTAACTTTTATACCTTTGTAGATATCAAGAGGACTTTGTGGGTTAAGGGTTAGGCTAGGGTTAAAGGTAGGTGGTTGGGTTAGTGGTTAGTAGAAAAAGGGCTAAAAGCGTAACAAGTGTCGGTTTTCGTATTTTTGCAACTTTTTATTTTGATGAAGCTTTTATTCAAACTAAGTTATTTTTGATTAACTTGTTTGTTTATTTTCTTTTTGCTTCATCATTATCACACATTTTTTTTTTCACGAAGAACCGAACTTGTTACTAAAATAAAGGGTTAAAAATGAAAAAGGTTTTGGTGGGTAAAAGGGTTTTTGTTTGGGTGATGAAACGAAAAGGTTTAGGCTCAAAGGGGCTAACTAGGGGGATTTTTGGGTAGGTGGTAAAAGAAAAAGAAAAATAATGGTGTAGAAATAAAAAGGGTTAGTCCTAATGCCTCCATCATTTACTTACTTGGGTTTAAGTTGATAAGGACCGGGAATGTATTGTCATGGCAAGTTCTAGAGTCGTAAGAACCAAGCGGCTATTCACACAAGAAACGAAAAATGAGCATTTAGTCAAATGATATGTAATTGTGTGCTCAATAAAGGCTCAAAACTCACTTTTGTGGGAATGGGTTTTTATGTGATCAAGTATATATAATCAAATTTTAAATAAGTTTGCTATGCCTTTTCATAATTTTCTTATGTTGGTTCTTTTTATCACTACGCTATCGGTTGTAAATTCGTAAAAATATAACCTTTTTGAGAACTTGAATTTCCCGAGTTAAACCTAGACAAGTAAAAAAAAAAATGAAATTTTTGAAAAAATTTGGGGTGATTAGCGGTTCCAATAGATTTTTGTGTAAGGCTTGTATTTAGGACTTGCAAAATTCAAGGTTTTAGCATCCCCCCTACACTTAAATTACACATTGTCCTCAATGTGTCCCAAAAATAAATTTTTAGGTTGATTAGATGTGTAAAATAGTGTTTAAAAAGCAAAAATTTGTGTTACTGGGCACTGAACACGGCCCCGTGTTATCCGGGCACGGCCCCGTGTTCAAGTGCCAGTAACAAAATTAAAATAAGAGAAACAGAAGTCTGGACACGGGGGCGTGTTGGGTGAACACGGCCCGTGTCCAGGTACCTGAACTGGGCGTTTTTCTGCAGGTGGTTCGGCACGGGGCCGTGTTGGTTGAGCACAGCCCGTGTTGAACTTTCTGAAATGGATAGAATTGTCGGGTTGCCTTGTTCTTGTGCATGGGATCATTTTTCTCGTTCCCCTTTTTCATCCTTTACCACCATGAGTGTGTTTTATTCATTACAAACCATCCAAACCTTAAAACCATCATTTCATTTCATCATAGAGAGAACTTACATAATTCTAAATTAAACTAGATAAAACAAAGAAATAACAAACCATGGAGTCCTAGCCTTTACTTTATTTTAGTTAGCAAAATTTCCAAGAAGTAATTAATCTTGGTTAACCAAGGCCTTTTTGAACTCCTTCTTCCGCGTGCGGTTCTCCTCAAATGTCGGCGAGCCATTCTTCCACCTCCCTTGGAAGGAGAAACGAAGGCTCATTGGCATTAGTTTGAGGAGTTTCAACTTCCACCGGGATCTCTTGTTGGTGTTCCACGGGAGGTTCCGCCGGTAAGTCTTCCCACCCGGTAGGGTTGTTGATTCCGAGTGTCAGGTTCCAATCCTGTTGAGGAAGGACTGGTTCCATTGGAGGTGCTACAAGAATATTTAACCTCTGGTGCAAGAGGTTAATTTCTTGGAAGCTGCTTTCAAGTCCCATCGTAAGATCGTTAATACGGTCGATTAGGACCTCCTCTACTGAAGTCATTTCGTCGAGAGCTTCCCTTAATGCTATCACATAGTGCACAAGTGTAGCTTCAATGGAGGGTCTTCTTCCTCTTCGGCTGTTTGACGAATGCACAGAAGATGTGTCGCTGTTTTCACTCGACATCCTACGAAAAATAAACTAAAAATAGTTTATTTAATGAAACAGTAACCGGACACGGCCCCGTGCTCACTGAGCACGGCCCCGTGTTCATCTTTCTGCAGAGTTTCGGAACAAGGAAACTTGGATTTTTAAGTTATTTTCTGAACTTGTGAGGCCTTTTTAGCTACTAATAACTTAAAACAATGTTTCATAACATGTTTTTACCAAGATTCTTTGAACAAAACTCATTTATCCCTACCATAGAGTTGGAGGAATTCCAAACTTTCAATGGTAGCTCTTGGAGAAAGATGGAGAAGAAGGAAATGGCTAAAAGAGGAAAGGACAAGATGGGTTGTTGGAACCTTCTTTTAGACTTACCTAGGATAGTTTGAGAGAAGATTCCTGCAAATCTCTGCCCCAAGTTGGTCCAAATGTGCAGAATTCTTGGCTGCATTTATAGAAAACGACAGCATCCTGGACACGGCCCCGTGTTCAGTGGACACGGCCCCGTGTGCAGGTGGAGTTCTGACACAGTTTGTCCGTATTCTGACGTACTGATCAGAATGGAATCTTTCGATGGACACGGGGGCGTGTTGGCTGGGCACGGCCCCGTGTCTAGGGACTGTTTTATGAAGTTGTCTAGTTTTTTTAAGGAACTTGTTAGTATCGGGTGGCTCCTGACTGGTTGGAACAACCCCAAAGTGCCTAAGATACCTTAATTGTCCTAGACTAAGGCGAGAACGCAAGAGGTTGTCGGTGAGGGTAATTCCTATTTTCATTCTAGGTGGACAAGTCCAACCTTTTCCCGGGCTCTTGTTAAAGAAGGTGTATGCCGAATCGCTCAGGTCTATGTATGCACCGAACGAAGTCGATGGAGAGTCCTTCACGGCACAATCGACACAGGGACGACTATCGTCCAAGTCTTTGCTAGGTACGAAGGTATTTTCGGGAGCAACGAGGTTGTCGGAATGCGGTTCCAACATTTCTTCATGGGTATCGTCTTGGGGTGGATCAATAAAATCCTTCCCAAGCTCTTCTAACCATTTCAGAATTAGCTCTTCTAGTTGAAATAACTCGCCAAGGAGCATTTCCCCTAGAATATCTGGCTGGGCGCATTCGAGGGAGAAATAGTGCTTATTTTTACTTTCGCCCCTCTTAAGGTTGTGAGAAGTTGGTGGGTCCATGTAGTGGGGCCTATAATTTAGGAAGTAGCATTTTACTTCTTCATGTTCGCCACCACATAATTGACACCACGTACCATAAGAGTGCCGAAAGTAAAAATAATTACTATCACTCATGTTTATGTCAGAAATTACCAACCGCCGGGATCTAACGGTTCTGTTTTCAGTAACTGAAACTTGGGCACGGGGGCGTGTTGAGTGGGCACGGCCCCGTGTTCAGCTTACTGTCTGATGTAAAACAGGATTGCCAGTTCCAATGATTGAGCACGGGGGCGTGTTCAGCGGGCACGGCCCGTGCTGAGCTCTGCAGAAGCTGAAAAACTAAGAAAATCCTAAAAAAAATAAAAAGAAAAATAAAAGATGATTAGGCCGTTGATTCCTAACTTTCTTAAAATCCTTGTGTCCCCGGCAACGGCGCCAAAAACTTGATGCGTGCGAAGTGTTACTTATATTAGGTGTATATTTTAAGCCCCTTTTAACACTTATTTTAGCCAAGTTTTAAATTTATAAAACACGATATTTCACTAACACTAAACACACATATGGGCAAGTGCACCCATCGTTGAGTGTAGTATAGCGTTGGTAAGATACCGAGGTCGTCCAAGGACACAAGAGCTTTTAGTACCGGTTTATCCTCAACGTCTAACCAAAATAAAAGTTTAGAAAAATGTTTTAAACTAAGAAAAATAAAACTAACTAAAATGCTGAAAATAAAAATAAAAGAAAAACAGATAGACAAGATGAATCACTTGGTTCCGACTCGTATCTAGTATAACCTTTGATTATTTCCGCACTTTTGCACATAATTAAGAGATTATCTTAGTTATTGTAGTAGGCCCCTCTTTTGAAGGCGACGTTACCCTCACCCCAGTAGTTTGAGTCAGCAGGGATACAATCCTAAAAGGGTGGATTATTGGAAGATAATGAATTAAGTTATTAATGCAGTATTGTGGTAGGCCCCGCTTTTGGCGGTGACGTTACCCTCGGCTAAGTAGTCTGAGTCAGCAGGGATACAGTCCTGAATAGCCGGGTTATAGTATTAATAGTAGTTAACTTATGAGGGGATCAAAGAGTTTGGACCCCCGCCATCCAATACCGTGAAGTATTGAAGGAGGTCCTACTAAATTTGACCCAGGTCCATTGCAGGACCTCTAAACGCTGAACAATGGCAAGACCTTTACCAAACCGTTCCCTTAACCCCCTACCAGGTAGCCAACATATCTCCATATAGACCGTGGAGATATGAATGGTGAAAATCCTTTATTTTATATAGACAGTAAAATAATGCCAAGACACCACGGACAAACGATAAGGAAAGATCACCTTCAACATAAGTAACTAGTTATTAAAGTCATTAATACAAAACCAAATAAAAAGTGCAAAAGATTAGAAATAAAAAGTATTACACTAGACACTTTGTCTTCACCAAGTGATGTAAGAGACTTAGGCAAACATGGCCTTGATTGTCAAGAACTCTTACGATCAATCTTGGATCCCGAGACGACTCACACACTCTACGATGGACAATGGATGATGGTGGTGGATGATGGTGTTGTGATGGTGGTGGGTGGTGGATGAAGTGTGAGAGAGGTGGTGTGCCAAGGGATGAGATGAAATGAATCCAAGCACTCCTATTTATAGGCTGAACAGAGAGCTGGACACGGCCCCGTGTCCGTCTGACAATCTCTCTCCTCATTAATTGTAATTCGCAATTACAATAAATGCGCCTGCTGTACTTTCGACACGCCCCCGTGTCCGCTGAGCACGGCCCGTGGTGGGCAATAGAAGCTTCTATAGGTTTGTCTTTTCTGCTGCTTCTTGTACACGGCCCCGTGCTGGCTGAGCACGGGGCGTGTTCAGTCTTCTGATTTCTCTACTTTGCTTTGGAAGGTGCCGTTGAGGGGTCGGGCAGTCCACTAATATTCATTTTCTTGTATTTATGTTGGATTTAGCTGTCTTTTTGCTTCTTTTGCGTTTTTGAGCTCATTTAATCCTGAAAATACAAAAGGAAGACAAAAACACTCTTTTTCCAATATTAGTACTTAAAAAGGGTTAGTTTTATGCCCCATTTGATGTAATTTATATGTTGCATTTTACACACATCAGCTTCTCACAGTTGATACTCTTACTGAAGAAGGTATCTCAGGAGTATGATTCTGGGAATGGCTAGGCACAATATTCCCCCGGTTATCCTCAGTATAGACTGCAGAACTGAAGTTCAAAGCCCTGGGTTGCAAGGGAGTGACAGTATCTTCAGCAGGCCGACTCGAGCCAGACTTCAAGAGTTGTATCTCTCTCATAAGCATCTGATTAGTTTCCTGCTGCTGCCTCATCTGTTCCTGTACACTACCAAACAAATTTAGAATCTCTTCGTTAGAAGCTAAAACAGGACCGGATCCCTGGACATTGCGAGCAGGGATAACATCCCGAGCAACATGACTTTCAGTTCCTTGCGAAGAGGCTTGCATTCTCGGAGGGGGTGGTGGAAGCACCGAACCAATTGTTGTAGAGGTTGTAGCAGACACGATGGAAGAGCTCATGTTTGATCTTGAGGCCATTGAAAATAGTGTGGCAAAAAGTTTGGAAAATAGAAAACCAAGTAATGATTTTGCAAAAGCTTTTAGTAGAAATAGCACCACTTGCCCCACGGTGGGCGCCAAATTGTTTTGGAAAAAAATTACCGAAGAAATTAAGTGATCAAATTAGTTAAGTGAGGTAGTGTGCTAGAAATGTGTGTTGAAAATATGCAAGTTAAGTTATTTGCAAAAACAGTTTCGGGATACGGCTCAGGATATAGAGCTGTATCTATGATCAAACAATGAGCAAAAATATAAAAGGTGACACGGGATGTACGAGGAAAGCCCTTGATCAATCTAGATCGCAGGCACAAAACCTCGAGAGCTGACAATCACAGCTGCCTTGTTCTTCTATTACTTCAAATATCAGGATACAGTGCAGGATATGATGCGGATCAACTAGGTGTTACAATGTAATTCGAGTACAAGTGTTTGAGTGTAGTGATTGTTTGCAATTGGAGAGTAAAAGTGTGTGTAATGGTGTGTGCCTTAATCTGATCCGATCACTCTATTTATAGTAAAGCGAAAATAACTAACTATCCTATCAAACCGGGATGCATCGAATATTCCTCAAGTGAACGTTGTAGTCCTGGTCTTTCGGGTTCATCGTCTTCAATCTAACTGATTTGCCCGAGTCTTGGGGGGAAGAAGTCTTCTTGAACATTGGAGACTTGCACCTCCTAATCTGCACGTGATTAATTCAGTTAATACCAGGATATCGTACCAGGATGTTACCAATATCCTGATCCGGTATCCTGATCACAAATAAACAATCAAAGTCAGAATATTAGTCAGGATATATGTTCAGAAAATGACCCATAACACCTGCGTCATCGTATTTTAGAAGAAGCCCATAAGTCTAAATATACGATGCATCCAGGAAGTGATAAAATATACCAGGATTTAAGAAAATTTTTCTGGTGGATAGGAATGAAGAAGGACATAGCAGCCTATATTTCTAAATGATTAACTTGTTCACAAGTTAAAGCTGAACACCAGAAACCCTCAGGTCTGTTACAACAACTAGAAATGCCAGTGTGGAAATGGGAATTGATAACAATGGATTTTTTTACTAAATTACCCAAAACAAGGAAAGGTAATGATACAATCTGGGTGATTGTAGATAGGCTAACCAAGTCAGCTCATTTCCTACCAATGAAGAAAATTTTCAGTATGGAACAGCTAGCTATATTATATGTAAATGAAATTGTTTCATTACATGGAATACCTTAATGTATTTTAAAATATATTTTAAAATATCCTAATACGTCCTAAAATACACCCCATACGAGAAAACGGGCCCCAAATACATTAAATAGTATTAAAAATAATAAAAAATCTTATTATTAAGTTGAGGCGGGCCTCGTAGACCCCACCCCAACCCTTACGCGGGCGGTTTAAAGGTTAAAACCTGATTTCTTTGAGTTTTAAGCTTAGGCGGGCCGCGTAAGCCAACCCAATTAGTTGACGCGGGCCGCGTGAGATCAGAAAGATGGCACAGCCCAGTGATGACACGTGTCATCATCGTGGTGAGCCTACATAGTGACCCAGCTAAGCTACGCATTGACCGTAGGTCAACGCGGGCCGCGTAGGCCCTTCTCTTGTGTTACGCGGGCCGCGAGAGGACCAGACTCAGCAACTATATAAGCAGGCCATCGGATTTCATTCGAATTCGTTCAAAGTTTCTTTCTCAATCTCAATTTCTGAATATTAGGCATAATACACGGGTATTATACCCCCCCTAAATAGCGAAGTTCTGCTCCGTTGTAAGTATTATAACCCCTGGATACGTATTAGATACGCTGCCCGATTGATCTAGGGTTCCGTAACGGCTGTCGTGGTTCTGCCCGACGTAGTCGTTGGAATGTCGTCTCGGGGAGGGTATTACTAATGTTAAAATGGGTTATTATACTAACACGTATGCTTTTGTGTAAATTATAGATTGTCACCAGGAAACCCTCACGGAAAATCTAAAACAACAATGTGAGTTGATCCACTTTTGTAAACCTTTTGTTAACTATTTTTACAAAACCTTAAATACTTTTCCATGCGAATAACAGTTATTGAGTATTTGTAAGAATACAATTATCATGAGTATGTTGGGGTTTTGTATACAAAATTTGTTACCACCTGGTCAAGGAGTAACATTTTCACAAGTCGGGTTTGACACTACCATGGATGTTAATTGTGATGTCTTGGAAACAAATATAATTGCGGGATTGCCCTCAATACTGTACAATGATTTTTATTGAAACTTGATTAAACTGGGATTCACTCACCAGTATTTCCCACTGACAAATGTTTTTAAAACGCGTTTCAGGTAACAAAATGTGAAAGCCAAATAGAAGCCAGCTGGACAGCACTGAAGGCTTGGAAAAGTGGCAATAAAGTTACCTAAAATAAAATAGATGTTTTTATTTAATAAAATAGGATTTATTCCTATAAAAATATGTGTAATGCAAACTTGGGTTTTATCCCATGTGTTTAATATTATGAAAATGTGGTATTTTACTCTGATCAAATATTTCCTAACTACGGTCCTGATGAAAAATTCCGCTGCCAAATTAGACATTATCAGATACCACCGAAACTGGCTCGCGGCCGCCCGTTCCCGGGGATCAGGGATCGGGGGTTGCGACATTAACGCAAGGTACCTAGAATAGACAGTCACGTTGGGTCACGCCTTGTCCAACGACACTAGAGCGCGCCTGAAGCAACTGCTCTTCAGGAATGAAGATATCTTCACATGGACACCCGCCGACATGACAGGGGTGCCACACGAAGTCGCGCAACATTTCTTGAATACCCTGCCAGGTATTAAGCCAGTGATCCAAGGCCAACGCCACCTTGGATCCGCAAAGAACGAGGCGATGCACGAGCAGGTCAAAGAACTGCTCTCCGCAGGTATGCTGCGGGAAGTCAAATACCAGACTTGGTTGTCCTACCTAGTCATGGTAGAGAAACCAACCGGGGGCTGGCGCATGTGCGTCGACTATAAAGATCTTAAAAAAGCCTGCCCTAAAGACTGTTACGCACTTCCCGAGATCGACAAAAAAGTCGATAACCTCACCCCGTTATGATGGAAGTGTTTCCTCGATTGTTATAAAAGCAATCACCAAGTACAGATGGCAATCGAGGATGAAGATAAAACGGCATTCCGCACACCTACCGGGAATTACTGTTACACAAAAATGCCGTTTAGGTTGCGCAACGCGGGCGCAACTTATCAGAAGTTGATGAACGACACTTTTTGTGATCAAATCAGCAAAAGTGTCGAAATCTACATGGACGACCTAGTCGTCATGAGCATGGAAGAGGATACCATACTCAACGATATCGAAAGAACATTCCAAACTCTGCGTAGCATCAATATGAAGCTCAATCCAGGGAAATGCTCGTTTGGGATGGAAGAAGGTAAGTTCCTTGGATTCATCGTCACAAAAGATGGATTAAAGGTCAACCCAAAAAAGGTTCAGGCTATCTAGCGCATGCCATCGCCTTCCACAATGAAGGAAATGCAACGACTAGCATGCCGGCTAGCCACGCTAAACAGATTTTTAGCCAACCACACAGCTAAATCTTATCCTTTCATCAGTACTCTGCGCAATTGCTTGAAAAAGGAACTATTCCAATGGACCGCAGAAGCTGAAAATGCTTTCCGAGAAATGAAAGAGTGTTTGATCCAACTCCCAACCCTGACCGAACCACGCAAGAAAGAACCACTCATCTTGTACTTATCCGCCGCAGACAACGCGTTAGGCGCGGTACTCATAGTGGAGCGAGAGGGAGTTCAAACACCGATCTACTATGTCAGCAAAATGCTCAATGACCCAGAGACAAGATACTCCATCATGGAGAAGTTGGTACTCACACTGGTGCATGCGTCTCGACGGCTACGCCGTTACTTTGCAAATCACGTCATCACCATGTTAACCAACTACAGAATCGGGCAAATCCTGTCTAAACCCGAAATCTCTGGGAGACTAGCAAAATGGGCTATTGAACTGGGCGCGCACACGTTGATCTACAAACCGCGCCCAGCAATCAAGGGACAAGTCCTAGCTGATTTTATCGCCGAGGTACCGGCAAATCGCATCCAAGAATGCAAAGACGAACAAAACCCTACACCTTCACCATCCTCATCAGATATCTGGGCACTATACACCGATGGTGCAGGTGCAGGTCTGCGACTCGTCAGCCCTAATGGCCAAGAACTCACCTATGCAATCCGCCTTGATTTCAAAAGCACAAACAACAAGGCAGAGTATGAGGCTCTACTGGCAGGGCTGCGTCTGGCAGTCAAGCTCGGCGTCCAACATTTGGAAGCACACGTCGACTCATTACTAGTTGCAGAGCAAGTGCACGACGACTATGCCGTAAAAGGGGATATCATGATCCTCTACCTTGAACAGGCCATGCAACGGAAATCAAAGTTCACGTCCTTCAATATCCGACATATCAACAGGGGTGAAAACAAACCCGCGGCTACACTCTCAAAACTCGCATCCACCAGCTTCCAACATCTGGCAAAGGAGATACGTATTGAGATTTTGCAAAACCCCTCGGTACCCCTGCGCCAAGTCAACGTCATCCAGTACGGTACAACATCCTGGATGACACCAATTATTGCATACTTGCAATCAGGTGTTAATCTAGAAAATAAAGCAGAGGCACGCAAGCTACAATACAAAGCTTGCAATTATCAGATGGGAGACTGTATTTTATACCGTAAATCATACCTGGGGCCACTCCTACGATGCGTTGACCCCCCAAGATGCCACGTATTTGATTCGAGAGATACACGAAGGAATATGTGGCATACACGCGGGCCCGCGCATGGTAGTGGCTAAAATCATGAATGCTGGGTACTACTGGCCCGGCATGCACCTGGATGTGGTCAAAGTCTTGCGCAAGTGTTTCAATTGTCAACAACACGCACCAAAGACATTGCGCCCAAAGAACAACCTCGTCCCTGTCACCACCGCATGGCCTTTTCAAAAATGGGCACTCGACGTGATAGGACCATTTCCAGACGCACCATGTGCGGTAAAGTTTATCATAGTGGCTGTCGATTATTTCACCAAATGGGTAGAAGCGAAACCGCTGGCTTCTACCACCGCTATGATAACAAGGAAATTTATCTGGGAACACATCATCTGCCGTTTCGGTCTACCAATGTGCATCCTTACCGACAACTGCACCAACTTCGCTGTTGTAGACTTTCAAAACTGGCTAAAAGAAATGAACATTGAACACATATTCTCCTCAGTGGCACATCCGCAAAGGAATGGCCAAGTAGAAAGTATCAATAAAAGTTTAGTCGAGGGCATAAAGGCGCTGTTGGGAACAGCCAGGCGTGGCCGGGTAGATGAACTCCCTAGTATCCTATGGGCTCATAGGATTAGCCCAACGACAAGTCACGGGGAGACACCCTTCAGCCTGGCTATGGTTCTGAGGCGGTGATCCCCGCTGAAATCGGTCTCCCTTCACCCCGAATGTTAGCTATCAACAAAGTTGACGACAGTGACGAGCGCAGGCTTGAGTTGGACCTCTTAGAACAAAGGCGTGAAAACGCAGCAATTAACGAGGCCAAGTACAAAACAAAGTTGGAAAAGTACTACAACGCGCGCGTCCGCATCTGCACATTCAACCCGGGAGATTATGTCCTTCAGGACAATGAGGGCTCTAACGCAGAGCGCCCAGGGAAACTTGCCCCCAAGTGGGAAGGACCCTACCTCATCCAAGAGGTCTTGGGCAAAGGCGCATACAGATTACAAATGTTAGAAGGAGAACCTATCGCAAGAACATGGAACGCACATCAACTTCGACACTGTTACATGTAAGCTACGTTTACATTTTCCATGTAACCTACTGGCCCGCAGGCCATTTGTCAATAAATAACTGAACAATTAAATACAATATTGTTTATCCTTTCTATTACAAATGCGTGTCCCACTTTACGGTATCTGCAAAAACAGATTGGCAAAATCTTCATTCGCGATACCCACACAAAGTGGGGACCACACACAAATATTGTAATAGGCCATCAAAGGCAAAACATCAGTGTCTATCCGGCTGGAGACGCACGTACGGTTTTTTACAAACAAACAAATTCCTAAACCCTAACAGGATAAGAACGGGAATTGACTAATACTCACACGTCAAAGGTGTAGAGTATACTCAACCGCGCATTACAGCCAACAGAGTCATTCGCATACTTGCATATCACCCAGGCATGCAAACGGAAAATTTAGACTTAATGTTACTAAGGCCTTAAGCATTGGCCTTATCTAAACATTACCTCACATATGTTCAAAAGCAAGAAATAAAAACACTTGTACAAATTGAACAGAAAGATAAACTTTATATTCCAAAAAGTGTCTACACCCATGCGGTGCACAAGAAATTTACATAAGTTTTTCCCCAACATTTACATCAAAGAGGAATTCATAAAAAAGGCACGCAGGCCAACCTAGTCTTCTTTTGGACCACTGGTGCCGCATCACCCTTTGGGCCACCAGCGGTCTCCTATTCTTCAGAATGCTCGTACAACAACCCCAACTGGTACACGTAATCTTCCGCCACCAAGCATTTCTTAATATCTTCAATGGCGGAAAGGGACAAGTTGTTGTACGCGTTAACAGCTGTGATATACCGAGCTTCAGTATCTACGCCATGGAACCCAGACCTTTCATTGGTAAATTTACTCTGGAAAAAAGGGTTCACATGTGCAATGCACTGATTGTAACCAGCCTTGAACCCGGCCTCCCGCGCACACTTCTTAAGCTCATTTACAGCGTTTGCATTCTCAGGCGCGTCAAGAACGGTTCCAATAATCTGTAGAAATACAAGTAACAAAGTTCACAAAGGCGAAACATAACAAAGGAAGGGCACCAGATACTTACATGCCCGATACCGTGATCACGCATCCAGTCACGATCTTCCCTGAGCTGATTGAGAGAGGTAGTCAAACTATCCCTAGCCTCCGCAACCTCCCTTGCCCGCGCTTCAGCTTCAGTTGTGCGGGCAGTGACCTCCTCAAGAATGGTCACCCGGTTCTGCACTTCAGCCTTTCAACAACAAAGCATACACAAGTATATAAAGACAATCAGTTTATACTTATGAAACAAAGAAACAAACTCAAGTATAATCGCAGTTCGTACCTTGAGGTCCTCAACAACTTTGTTCAAATTATTGCGGTCCGCAACCGTTTCTTCAAGCGCCTTGGCACCGCGTGCCTCCGCCTCCCTTGCTTCTTTGGCAGCCGCTTCAGCTGCGACCTTTTCCTTTACTAAAGCAGCATTCGCCGCCTTGAGATTAGTCAGCTCCCGATGAACACGGAAAAGTTTTTCATTTTCTTGAGCGCAAGCTTCCCTCCAACCCTTGCGCTCATCAGAAAGCAATTTGGCAAGAGTACGAACCTGTTTAAGGCCAGCGGTTGCAGCCCAACTTTCAGTCTGCTTTAGCTTCTCAAAAGCAGCTTTCTCTCTTTCAAGATGCTCTGCACCCTCCCGAGCAGCCCTTGCCGTTGCCTCAGCCTCAGCCCGCAGGCGAACGATTTTCTCCTCCTTGCGGCCCAGAACCTTGTAGTCTTCTATAATCGCGTTTGCCATTATAGAACTCCCAACAAGCATGGAGGATAGTTGGTTTATCCGGTTCTCATGAGGCAAACCGCGGGCACGAAGGACTTCAAACGGAGTGCCCAAACCGCTTAAGATGTCATGACAAGCGGAGGGAGCGTTGGAAATATCATCCCCTTGCATAACAGACCAAGGGGGACGATGATAATTCACACTCCGGTTTTCCGTGTAGGAATGGAAATAAAATTCTAGTTCAGTCTCACCAGGCTGAATGGACGGTTGATCTTCAACCCCCGTGCTCGCCGCAGTTGAACCAAATGTCTTCTCAGCAACGGGGGATTTCGGTTTTTCAGCATCAGGGGACTTCAGTTTCTCACTCCCCTGAACTTCACTATCCTGCGGGTCAATTAGGTTATTGGACGAATCCAACGTATCAACAATGGTTTCACCCGCAGCCTTCTTCCCAGTATCCTCCGCATGCGCAGATGGCGGAGTGACTACTTCGATAGAAGGGCTTCTCCTACCCTCCTTCTGAACTCCCGCGTCCACAGCCGTGTCCCGCGGTGGAGAAGAACGAATTTCAAAAAAGGAAAAACTCTCCTCACGCGTTTCTACAACAAAGAAACACACATCCATAAGTTGCAAGCTAAAACGACTAACACTTGTGAACACATTCAACTTACCAGCTGTAACCGCAGGTGTTTGGCTCAGGGATCGCAACCCCCGGGTTCTTCTCAACTTTGGACCTTTCTGCCCACTAGCAGCAGAGGCGTCCCCTTTCCTCTTTTTGTCATCAGCAGGTTTAGAACCCGCAGCAGTTACTCCCGAGGCCGCACCAACACCTAGAACACCCAAATCCTCAAGGGTGTCAGATACTACCACGTAATCGGTGTTTTTGCGTAAACGAACACGAGAGATACCTGCCACCTCCGGCACTAAAGGAGGAACAACAATCAGCTCATGCGGTTTCCTCGGTTTGCGAAACTTTTTATCACCATGTTTCTTCACGTGCTTTTTGGGAACGCCCGTGGCATTAGGGTCCCCTAGGGCCCCAAGATCACCTGCGTTTCATTTATCAAACAAATAATCAGCAAGGCCAACTTATTTACAAAACAAATAAAGAAAGTATATCTATTTGTACCTTTGCCTTGCGGCAACACTGCCTGTAATGCCTCCCGTTTAGGCAACCGGAAATTATTGCGAATGGTGAAGTTGAACCCTTCCTCACCATCTGCATAAGCCAACACCTCAACTTTACCCTTAAAGCTAGGGTCAAACATTCCCCAAAGGGGAGCATCCTCTGATAGTACATTTATAAAATCTTAGTAACAAAGATAAGGAAATAAGAAACCGCACAGGAAGAAAGATACTTACCACCACTCTTCTCCCGCAGAACCGGCCTTGCTTTCCTGCTCATCCTCCCCAACATCATCCGCAACACCCACAAGTGCGAGTTACTCAGTTTTTTCCACCCAATGATCCGCAGCCGCGGGAACCAGTCCACTGTATCTGTTCGAGGAACACTAAGGTTCTCCGTTATGATTGTGTCCGTCACATTCCTAAAAGTCAACATGGTAGTAATCGCAGCAGCCTTGATGTAGAAGAACTTTGTCTTCCATTTTGTCATGCCCTTTGGTGGGACCATCAACTTAGGGCTACCGTCTCGTTGACGGAAAGAGAAGAAACCCAGTGACACTGTCATCTGATAAAACCGCCGGAAGTCTCCGACGGTGGGTTCTATACCAAGAGCACGAAACGTGTACTCAAAGTTTCTAACCCGAATCATCCCAAAAGGGCTCAGTTGGGAAATATGGAGCTTATACCACTCCAAAACCTCAGCAACAAAGATCGTCAACGGTAACCGGAGGTTACAGACACCGAAAAAATCTGCCCACATAGTGACGTATCCAGCAGGAGCATCGGCGGCGGTGTCACCCTCTTGTGGGTAGATAGCACCATACTCCGGTGGCATCTGGACATCCGCCATTAGATTATCGAACTAAGATTTCGACCATTTCAGAACCGGTAAACCTCCGCCGGGAGCATCACCTTCCTCCTCCTCCGCCGCCACCGGCGACGAAGGTTCAGGATTTTCACCCACAGTGGAATGGGGATTAGATGTTTTAGCCATCACAATGAAGAAGAAAGAAAATAGAAGATGAGTGCAAGAACTTCGAAACAACCTCACCGGAAAAACAAAGAATTGATCGGAGAAGGTAAAGGTTTTACTTTGACCGGAAATTTTTTGAATTTTCGAAGAAGTGAGGGGAAACCCCAAAACGGTTTCCCCTTTTATACTCATCGCAATTAATGCTATACAGTAACCGAAGCATCGTGCAAAAAAGGAACGAATTATGTGGCACCACGTGTACAAGCGACAGTTCCGCTGACGGTTACCACGCGCGAGTAGCCGCCCACGCGCCTGACAACAGAGAGTTTTACACTCCTGCTACAGTGCATTTATTACCTAGGGCAGTGCAAACGTCCTTTCGTTTCAGCACATGCCAAGAAATCCTACCAACTTCTACCAACTCACACGTGCGTTCTGCCACGTATGCAACAAAAAAGCGAAGAGAATATTCAAAATTAAGCGGCATGCGGTTTCTCTGGTATTCCGCACCATAACCCATATAGCATGTATTCCGCACCATAACCCATATCGCATGTCGTTTTTTTACATACCCCTCAAAAAAGAAAAAATAAATATATATATCTACACTGTGTAAAGGGGTATAACCAATATCCTCATATGTCCACGAGCACACGTGGAATATGCGGAGATGACACACATGAGCCCGCACAGGTGTGTCAGATACTCAGAACCAGCGTTGTTCTTTGGACTGCGAAAACCGCATCTCAGGAACTGGCAAACCGCATCACCTAAGAGCTTCTTCAAGCTTCAAATCCCTCGTGTCCGGTTCACAACCACGGAGGGAACACAAACAACTTCTCCTTAGGGAAAAGGACAAGTATGCTGAGCAACCGCACATCAGCAACCCTGACTCCTGATCCTTCAAGAGCTACATCCAAGCATCTAACTCTTTTAAAGCGAGTCTTTTGTTGCAAACCGCGGACACTCATGAGTCACTGCGGTTACATATAACTCCGCGATCGGGAGCTAAGGAAGAGCCACGACTAAGTCATCACACGGGCGACCAAAGCTACTTCCAGAAAAATTGCTTTCCAACTAAGCGTGAAGGAAAGTGGCTACAGAATGAATGTGGGCGAGTTTCACCCGGTGTAACACCTCGTAAAATCATGACCAATATAATGAAGACACGTGTCATGGACATTAAACGTGTATTGGATTGTCCTTGAAGGACCAAAGTTGTCATACAATGTAAATATGTGAGAAAAAGGGGATCAAACATGTCATCATGCCAAACTCGTGCCTTTGAATGACCTCTTAAGATGTTCGTATTCTTTGATGAATAAAATTATCGAACATTGAAAGCCGTTTGCACTTAAATTTAAAACTTTACGAAGCATAGGGGTTGAATGTATCAACATGTTAAAATCTTACCTCTGAGTGGCCTTTTAACGTTCCCAAAGATTTTTAATACATCATCATAAAACTGATAATAAAGTTTATAAATTCCAACTCAATCTTGTGAGAAATAATTCAAATTTAAGAATTTGGAATCCCATGTGCAAAACCGACAATTTCCATTCAACGACCTCCTTTCACAAGACTCCAAGGCAACTAATGCATGGCAATGCATTCTTAGTAATTCAGACCTGATCATGTGGTCCCTTCCAGCTGATAATGACCATAGATTCGAGTTATAATAGGTTGCATGGTCAAATGTTAAGATTCTCAAAC
This sequence comes from Helianthus tuberosus, assembly GCA_030545235.1. Taxonomy (NCBI): domain Eukaryota; kingdom Viridiplantae; phylum Streptophyta; class Magnoliopsida; order Asterales; family Asteraceae; genus Helianthus; species Helianthus tuberosus. The sequence continues at coordinate 31,126,533 of CM060397.1, forward strand.
TTTTGTCTCTGATGGACGGCTTACGGACCGCAAAGCTCTTGCCTTATGGTCCGTAAGATAGCTTAACTGGGCGATGAAATTTGAATTACGGATACGGACCGTAAGGGCTTAGGCTTACGGTCCGTAAGACCTGTAACTGGGCAGTAAAAATGGACAGCTGCAGATTCAGCCAGTTCCCCTGCCTTTGCATGGTGGTTTTCGATACCAGGGACTGTGCCAACAGTTTTTCATGCACTAGGGACACCTGGTAACATCTGGGACCAACATAGGGACACATGCAAAGATCTTGGAGCTTCCATTTTACTATATAAGGAGCCTTTGTTGCAACATTGTTCTTGCACACTTGAGTATTTTCATTCAAACTCACTATCTGGAGCTCTCTGGACTTCAAGCAAGTTTCCTTCAGCTCCTAAGTCGTGCTAAGAGCCTTTGTTAGCATTCTTAGCCTTCCTAGTTCAAGTTTTATTAGTCTAATGACCAAAAGTCAAAGCCGTCGTAATTATGCTTTGACTTAGTGATTAATCACTAATGGTCCAGCCATTATTCGAATTAAAAGTGGCTATGAGTTGGAAATTATATGGGTAATAAGTCCTTAAAAGGGCACCCCCTGATTATTACTCTAACTTGGTCAATTGTCGGGTCAAACGTAATATTAAAAAGTCAACAGAAAGCTATTTTGCAAATAAACTCATAACTGATAATGTAGAGGTTATGGGACATGTTTTAACACTAAAATAACTTGGTAAATAATGTAAGAATATGTCTAAGCATGTTCAACCCAACAATTCTGAGTTTAGGCTCTGTTCGGAACCGAAAGTCGCAAAAGATAACTTTTGCTTTGACTTTCAGTTCTGACCCGATTTAGCTTGTTTTAGATATGCCTTAGGGTTCCATTAGGACCATATTACATGTTAGTATAACCCTCTGAGTTTATACAATGTGTTTCCTTTGTAATCTTAGTTCATTGCATGTTTCCGTTAATTGCTTAAAAGTTGACCATTATGCACTTTTGATATTAAAACGATATTTTTGAAAATGTGAGAGGGCAAAAACCTTTATTACTGATTTATAAACATATCCTAGAAATTTGACATCAGTTTGAGGTCTAAATTAGGAGTTATGCTCAATATCGTAATTTGAAAGCTTTTTATTAATTAAACGGTATTATTAGCATAAACCTATTTAAACCCAAATTTCGACACCCAAATTTTTACCCACGTATGTAATATAATATTTTGGAATTTTTGAAGATTTTTATTTATTTTTAAACTGATCATAATGTAGGGTTCTTGCTTTGATTCAGTAATTGACGGTTATACCCTTTTTGCTAATAAAATGAGTTTTACATAAAATTTTGATACCAAATCTTTTGCTACTGATTTTATATGATAAATAAAATATTTTGAACTTTATAAAACTGATAAAAAACTCAGATTTTCTTATATAACATGAAAGTCACCAAACACCGACTTTTTACGCGTTTAAAACACATTGTATGGGTTAAAACTATGTTTAACATTTAAGACCCATTACCTATTGATATTATAAGTAAATTTTTATACTTTAACAGTTAGTAAAATTTTTAAACTCAGATTCCAGAATTGACCCCTAAAGCTTATGTGAAATGACCAAAATGCCCCTACGGTGCATAGTTTGGTCATAAATGATAAATTTAACTTATATACAATATCTTACTGATATAATCTACTAAAATAAATATTTTTACTGATCATTTTAGACCAGAACCTCATATTGTCACTTAACCTCTTTTATAATCTTTAAAATGACCAAAATACCCCTACGAGGCTTAAATTGATTCTAAATTCGTTTTGGGCATAATGGAAGGTATCCTACTGATATCATAACACATTTTAAGCATATTAACTTAGGGAACCTATTCATGACTCATTTGGTTACCCGTTATGCATTTTTCGCGTTCGGTGCGGTTTATGTGACTAGTTCGCATAAATTGATCGAAACGGGTCAAACCTTATCATTTTTACCTCAAAATCCAGAATGTGTTTAGTTTACTCATATTATACAAGTCTTCGTACTTGTCGGGTCTAAATCACATTCTAATTCGGTCTTCGCTTAATCTTGCGTTTTGAACCGTATATCTTTCTTTAAAACTAACCGGTCTAAGTATGAATCTAATAGGTTATTAAAACCTTCATTCCAGATTTAGGAGCCCAGTAAAAGATATTTGAACTTGCTGATTGTTATACGGCTGAGATAAATTTGTATTTTGCTCAGGTAAATACTTTTAACTTATTTTCCCTTATTCGGGCTTGGGGTACGGTATATAAAATACCGCTTGGTCGGGTATTGAATCTTTAATCATATGAAGGTTAAATCATTAAGATAACCCATTTAATCTGTTTTGTTTGTTTTAAGTCTTGGGGGGTTAATGACCATGTCCTGGATATCCTCGGCTCATTCATTGAAATGGCCACGACTTAAGCACGGGGTGTAGGCGTTCACCTTCCGGTTCGTTTGTCAAATGATATACCTTCCTGTTCGAGAATAACTCGCCGTAGGTTATATTATGTGGTGTGTCTATTAATCTTTAACCCGGTATTCAACCCGGGCTACTGAACGTATAACAAACATATAATTCTTTTACAAGATTATTTTTAAATAATTATCCCAAGTTATAAAAGATTATTTGTGCCTTGTGCATTTAAATCAATTTTCTTAAACAACTTTTCAAAAGTGTCAGTTAATTGTATTTACCAGTATAAACTGACGTATTTTCCAAAAGGCTAAGTGCAGGTACTACGCGAAATAGGCTGGCTACTCCTGAGTAAATAAATAAAGAGTCTTGCAAGCTTTGTCACTTAAAAATATGTTGAACAATATTTCCTATGTTTTGATCCGCCTGTGGATCCTTTTACATTCCGTTTGTAATACTTATGATACTTTCATTCGGTTTGTAATATTATTACTTTTAGACTTCCGCTGTGCATTGAACTGTGATTATTTGACTATGATGATATCAACTACATCACGATACTCCCCACCGGGCCCACCGGTAATACGTGGAAATATCGGGGTGTGACAGGTTGGTATCAGAGCCAACATTGAGTGAATTAAACACTAGCCTTTTGCGTTTAATCTCAATGACACAGTTTGCACGTTCCTTGACTTCCGAGTCTAGGCAAAGGACAATCTTTTATTTTGCCCTTTATTGTTTTTCCTTTGTTGTTCCTTTTGTTTATTTGACAGGTACAAACAAAAATGCCTCCACGATTCAGACGAGGAGGACGAGGCAAGGCGCCATTCACTGCTCCTAACGATCATGAGGCCGGGCCTTCACACCGGGGAACTCCGTCAGCAACTATGAGCACTAGCCCTCAAGAAGACTGGAGGACCTACTTAGAGCCTGTGAGGCGTTCTGTCTCGCTTAGCTCCTCACCTTCCTACCATGATTCTTTCGGGCTCCATCAAGGCAACGAGTCCGACCATTCACGCCATTCCTACTTACCGTTGCAGTCGTCGGGTTCTCACCGCTCCTTTCAGGACCCGACCCTGTTCTTTCAGAGCCAGTTTAATCCGGCAAACGTGGGTGAAGAACCAATGGGTTACAACCCATTGGGCCCTGAAGACCATTTCCCTGAAGCTCAGGGTATGGATATGGATGACGACCCCGATCCTGTGGAGCCACAATCTGGGATGCCCACGCATCCCATAGAGATTTCAGATGGGTCATCTTTTCATGGATCACCTTATCGGGGTCCAGACAGCTATGAGGCAAGGTTTGCCCAATACAACTGGGAGTTTACTCCCTCTTACAACCCACCTCATCAGCAGCAGCAGGATCCCTCTGAGGATTCACGTTTTGTAGCCGTCACGCCACTGCCACCACCACCGCTTGAGCAGCAACTGCCTCTGGAGCCACCGAGGCGAAGAAGAAAAGGTGCACGGATGTCTGTGCAAGGAGGGGATTTCCATTTCAGCACCCCTCAACACTCCAGTGGCAGCCACTACCCGCCACTGTATGAAGACCCGCAACTAGTGGGCTTTCAAACCCAGTTTCTGAGGTGGACTCTGCGCCAGTCGCACCACCACCACCACACATGGGTTATGATAACCCAATTCCTTCGTATGCCGGTACAGTGGCGTATAACCCCTTTGAGCAGCCAGCTTACCCTGGCTACAACTACTGCAATGCCCCTGCCGTTGACCCATACCTCGAGGCGGCCAACTACAATGCTCTTCACCCTGAAGGACCTTATGCAGCTTCGTACCAGTCTGGGTACCAAGCATATGGGTATCAATACCCACCACCTCCTCAACCTCTGCAGCAGCAGCCACCACAACCGCCATTGATCCAGCCACAGCAGCAACAGGAGATTCTTCAGAGGTTGAGCCAGGTGGAACAAGAGGTTCAAGAGTAGCGTAGAAACCACCGAGGATTTCTAAAGGGTTTGGCAAATCTAATCAAGGGGAAGAAAAAGAGGGAGTTTGAAGATTCCTTATTGATTCATTTGTAATGTTGTTTATTTCAATTAAGTCCCTGCGTGGACAATTTTATTTATGTACTTGGTCCCTGCATGGACTTGTCTTTTCTTATTTAGCCCTTGCATGGGCAAGTTAGTTATTTAAAAGTCCCGTTTTGGGCACCTATGTACTTCATTTAAATTTTATTGGAATGTTTTAATTAAAAATTTCATTTATCATCATAGATGTGAATATAATATATGAAAAATATCAAAATATCATTCCTTTTTATAATTGATCTGCCAATATAATAAAAAGAATCTTAAAAGGTATAACCTAGCCTATATGTCATTATAGACCTGGCCATGATGGTAAAAGTTTCGAGCCTTCTTTGAGGCATTTCAACAAACACTTTAAGGGCAGATTTTTACATGATTATATAGCAAGTCCCTAGCTTATCATTTAGCCCGAATTTCACATCAATCAACCCATTTTACATAATTGTTAGCTTCTAAAATTCTGAAGTCACTTCACAATTGTCAAATTACACTAGAACAACATCCAATTTCCTAGTGTTTATCAAATTCTACATAACCCACTAATCACCTACAAGGGTGTTCATGGATTTTACTAAAATTACACATGATTTCAACTTGTATTTGTCTAGGGTTTACTCCTAGACACTACAATACTCCTAATTCATCTATATATCACACATGCATAACCAGATTTCAGATTCTCTATGTTCATGAGAATTTCAAGTAGAGAATTTTTACCAAATTTCACATACCTTATGATCTCCTTACGATGGGGATCACAAATCCAGGCTCTAATTTCGTTTTAGACTTGATTTTGGCCTTCATTTCAAGGGATTAAGCAGGAACTAGGGCATGGAAGGGAGCCCTGGATCGCCCCCCTGTGTTTCTGTCGATCTCCACACACATCAGTGTGTTAGAGATTTTAATTTTTTTTTTTGTTTTATAAAAATTTAGTTTCAATTTAAGCACATTAACAGTTAATAGATAACAGTGGTTTTCTATCAACATAATGGAATTGCTGTTGAATAAACCTATTGACCATTAGTTTATATCAATTTTGTAAGTCTGTACTAATTATTTTTTTACTCTCTGTCAATATGTGTTATGCATGGTTTTCTAAGAAACGACCCGTGTTTGCACACGGGTCTTACCAAACACTCAAAAGCTATTTTTTAAGCTATAATTTACAACAGCTCAAAAAACCATTTTTTTGAACGCCATAAAACACTCAAAAACTATTTTTTGAGCTATAATTTACAACAGCTCAAAAAACCCATTTTTTTGAGCCAGCTCCTAGTTAAAACGCCATAACAAAAAAAAAAACTATATTTTAAGGTCCAAAGTGTAACTTATAGTATGAACAAGTGTAAACAAGTGTGAACACAAGTATTTAATTAGTTTCATCATACAAAATGCCATAACAAATACAAAACGTCATAACAAAAAAAAGCTATATTTTCAGGGTCTAAAGTGTAACTTATATTGTGAACAAGTGTAAACAAGTGTGAACACAAAAACGCCATAACAAATACAAGCTATATTTTCAGGGTCTAAACTGTAACTTATAGTGTGAACAAGTGTGAACACAAGTATTTAATTAGTTTCATCATACAAAACGCCATAACAAAGACAAAACGCCATAACAAAAAAGCTATATTTTCAGGGTCTAAAGTGTAACTTATAGTGTGAACAAGTGTAAACAAGTGTGAACACAAGTATTTAATTAGTTCAGAAGAAAAACGCCATGAAAATACCTAGTCTAAAACGCCATAAAACACTCAGTTCAGAAAAACGCCATAAAAACCAGTTAATTTTTTTTCGAAAAGTATATCAATAGTATACTCATTGGAAGGATAAAAAACGCTAAGTTTTATGGTGTAATTTTTTTCGAAAAATAATCACGTATAAAAAAGTTATTGTCGTTTAAATATGATGGGGGAAAATGGCATGTGATTAGCATGTGCACCTTTGATTGGATCTTCCTATTTTACCCTTCCTAGTCGTTCCAAGACCCCTATTATTTACAAAAATGTCACCGCATCAATCTCAGCCATAAACCACTAAGATCTTGTAGCTGAGAATCGTTCTCACCGTTCTCACACTTTGAGGCGTTCTCTCCTGATCCTGTTCCTATGTACATATATATGTATGATGAGGTTCTTTGGAGAACCCGCTTAAATCATCTCATCCTCAAGTGTGTGTATATATTATATAGAGTAAACTTCTATTTTACTCCCTGTGGTTTGGTTACTTTAACGGTTTTACCCCAAACCTTTAAAAATAGTCATTTTCCTCCAATAGTTTGCTATGGTTTTTCTATTTTGCTCCCCCCTGCAGGGAGCAAAATAAAAAAAAATAGACAATTTGGATGGAGTTAGAGGTGGGGAGCAAAATGGAAAAACTTTAGCAAACTATTGGAGGAAAATGGCTATTTTTAAAGGTTTGGGGCAAAACCGTTAAAGTAACCAAACCACAGATAGTAAAACGGAAGTTTACGCTATTATATATACATATGTGTATGATGAGGTTCTTTGGAGAACCCGCTTAAATAAATAATAAAGAGTTAAAAGAAACTTTATCATTAATTGATCATGCTTCAGTCAAGGCTTAGTAACTAGGAAAAAGAATAACGGTTTCATATATGTGGTAAAAGGTATAACAGGAACGAACTTATCAAAAACTTATCATATTTTACTGTTATGGTATTTCTTATTTTGTTAGACATTTGGTTTTATTTTGTCATTTGCTACTAGTCCATTGGGGTTTTCTGTAACTTCCTTATGGTTTTATATTTGTTTACGTATGAATGAAAACATATGAGATTTTGAGTCAATCTTCTTCATCCCTAGTTTTTCTTTCTTTATGTTTTACCCTTATCAAGGGTGGGGGTTTTCTGTAACTTCCTTATGGTTTTATATTTGTTTACGTATGAATGAAAACATATGAGATTTTGAGTCAATCTTCTTCATCCCTAGTTTTTCTCTCTTTCTGTTTTACCCTTATGAAGGGTATCAGAGCCGGCGATCTCGTCTATCTTCCAGCAAAACCACTTGCAACCATCATGACAAACACCAGGAACCATGAAGTCGATAACTCGCTCAAGGCGCACGAGAAGGCTATCGCTGAACTTCAGGCCTCTCGTGCGAACATGATGCATCAATAGGAACAACTCTTGAAAAAGACGAATGAGGATTCCAATTATGGCGGCTATTCTGGAACGTTTAACGACCAAGACCCGAACAAAAGTAACCGGTCGATGAGGTTGGGTAAGGTCGATTTTCCAAGATTTAATGGCGAAGATGTTGAACGATGGGCATACAAATGTGAACACTTCTTCACAGTTGATGAAAAACCACAGAATATTAGAGTCAAGCAAGCCGTTGTTCACCTCGAAGGAAACGCAATCCAGTGGTACAGGGCCTTTATGAAGATCAGAGAATCATCGGGAACAGAAACAGAGTTATCTTGGAGAGACTATGTACAAGCCATTACAACTCGTTTTTCGAATGCAATGTTCGAGGACACTGTTTTGGTCAAAAATCAGGGTAGGATAATACAACCAAATCTTTGTTGTGAGGAATGATGCTTGAAACAATGAACAAATGTATGAATAACTTGTAAGCAAAATGAATAAGTGACACAAGGATTTATACGAGGAAAAAGCCCTTGATCAAGAGTTGATCTCCGGCACAAAAAACCTTGGGTGATGGAAACTACCAATCACCAACTACTATTAGACAAATAATCGTTACAACTCGGGATGATAACAAGCTTGTTACAAGGATCACTAGTGTGCAAAAGTGCAAAAATGTATGAAATCGCCGAGTAAACTGTTGAGAGCTTATTGAGAGCTGTTACGAGAGTGTGTGTTTTCTAAATTAGCTAAGTGTTCTAATTCAAGCTTGTTATCCCCTTTTAAAATTAGAAATAACTAAAACAACTAACTATCCGCAATTCATGCTAGCTTCCCACGATCTCCATAACGTTCACTAAGCCATGCACGTGCGGAATATTGAGAGCATATTCTCCACGAATATCGGCAAGACCAAGTCTAAGGCGTATACTCCTGCAAAATAAACTCTAACATAGTAAAGACAATCGTTAGTGTAAGGATAACCATGAGGATCCTGAATCCTGATCCTGCAACACCTTCTGAGGATCCTTAATTCAAACAGAATTGAGGATCCGTGATCCTGGCAGTACTTGAGGATCCGTGATACTTAGGATTGGAAAATCCTCCCCTAACAATTGCCCCCAAAATATAAGGAGTAAAGCGTAAATTGACGAGTTATATTTTTGATCTTATCTCCAACTGACTAACGGATATATAGTCGTTTGGATCGAACTAGCCGTTGCTGGCCTTACGTCGGTGACATGACTTGCTTGCAAAATCATCATTATAAATTCAACTTAGAGATAAGGATCTAGAGGCATTTAAATTCGTGCATTACACCCTTTAAATCCTCTTTCCAAGACCGATCAGGTATTTCTTTTCTCTTTCTCTCTTAATCTTCTTATTCTGATCTTTATAGAAATCTCTAGATCACAATGAAGCTACGATCCTCCCCCGCCAAGGATCACCAGAAAGATAGTCCTTTGAAAAGCCAAGGGATTATCAAAAGTACTCCGAAGGAACTCTGCAGTTTTACCGATCCAGAGATCGACCGGATTCGCTATTGTTTTCCGGCAAACACCGTTTTCAAGCCCTTTGATCCTACCACCAAAAGTGATCTTGTTTCTGAAACCTGGGTTGCTTTTCCGGCCACTCCATTCCTGATAGGATACTCCTATACTTTCCCTGCCTTCACTGAATCCTTCTTCTCTCTCACCGGCATGTGCTACGTTCAGGCCATGCCAATGATGTGGAGGGTTTTATATACCTTAGAGAGAATCATTGAGCAGGAAGGTATAGAGTTGGGAATGTCAGAACTTGCTAAACTATATAACCATGTGAGCCATGGTTCACACCGTTTCTTATTCAAACATAAACCCGGTGAAGCACACCCAATCCTGAAGACCACAAAGAATGACACCAACTGGAAGAAGCGTTTTTTCTTCGTTAGGAGGGATTCCATCCCAGATGGGAAGGATCTCCCAAGAAAATGGGCCACCCATGTAAGGATAGAGGATCCTTATAGAAGGATCATAGGATAACCCTGTTTCTGTTGAGGATAACTGACCCTTTTTCTGTTTTGTTTCGTTTTGTAGCTATCTCTGTTTCTCATATTATTCCATCACCTGCAATAAAGGAGAGGATCGCTGCTTTCTGGAATCTTGATCCTGCAGTAAGATCATTTCAAGCAAACTCAAAGGATTCTCAAGAAGTATCCTCCGGCTCAGTCACAATGTCAAGTAAGTATCCAAGTCTGTACATGATTAAATGTTTAAATGAAAATAAAACATGAATACTTATCTGTTGTTTTGGATTGATAGGCGCTGGAAAATCCTCAAAGTCAGCCACCCGCTTCAGTAACAGTGATCTCAGCACTGTGGCTCCCCGGTCTGGAAAGAAGAAAACTGCTGCTAGCCCAAGTGCTCTAGTCCCCAAGCCTGTCACCTCCAAGGGGGGAAAGAAGAGGAAGGCCACTGAAGCTGACAATCTTGAAAGCCTGCCCCTCATCCGTCACCAATTTAAAGAATACTTTGCTGAGGTAAGGATCCTTGATCCTTAATTATATCCTGCCCATGTGAGGATAACGGATCCTGACTTGTATCTTCCTTTCTTTGCAGAAATTTGCTGAGATCTAGATGCTCTTGGATGCTTATGCCGAGGAAGCTGACCAGAAGCATTTGGAGTTCCAAAAGATCTTCCTGGCAAAGGATGAGACCATCTCTCGCCTCGAGAGGGAGCTTACTGTGGCTAAAAAGCAGGTGGTGATGGCCCAGATTAATGCTGACCATGAGAAGGCTGAGGTGATGGAGGATGCTAAAGTCTCTACTGCCATCACTATGTACAAGATCAAACTCCAGATGGCCCGGGAAGCTGAGGATCCTGACTTTGACAGGACCAATTGGGACCAGGAAGGCTGGAAGGCTAAGCTGGCTAAGCTGGATAACGAAGAAGAGGCTACAGAGGTCTTGGCAATTGAGGCAGGTGGCAGCGGAGCTAAGGATCAGGCGGGTGATGCTGGAGCAGGAGGTGATGGTGATGCAGCGAAGGTTTGAGCTGCAGAAATGGGCGATGATGGATTTATCTAGACGCGGCCGGAGCCCATTTTTTATAGTTTGGTAGTGGTTTTTGTTTGATGGTGTTTTTCATGAACAATCGTTGGTCTGTAATAACTTAGACAATAGTTTTTAGGGTTGAGGATCATGGATCCTTTGGACAATAGGTAGGATAATGGGTGGTGGATGGATCCTCTGTTTGGGGGATGAAGCCACTTGTTATCCTTCCGCCTTTATTTCCTGCACTTAGACCTTATTAAATATGGACACCCTTTGCCAACCCAAGTGGACGGGCCACGTTTTGCTGGTAGAAGCTTGGCTTGGCAATTTTGACAACCTTTGAAAGGGTTTAACTTTTGGTAAATAAAATCCTAATCTTTTGACTATCTTATGTGTTGTTTCATTTGTGAATACCTTACTTTTCAGTTGCTATTATACACTCTGTTAGAATTCATAATTTGAGAATAAAAGTTTAATAGATCATTTCAAAAAGTTTAGGATATGATCAAGGATCAAATATCCTATAATCGATAAATTCAAAAAAGTAATGTAACTTAAGAATCATGAGTCCTGTTGTCAAAGAGTAAGGGTCACTTAGATAAACAAAAAATAAAATCAAAATGATCAAGGATCATACCTGAGAATCCAAGTTAGGATCCTAAAACATTTACAATCAGGATAACCAAAAGACAAACCTTAGTAAAAGGTAAGGATCATGGATCCTTAGCTGTTTAGCTTCAAAAACCTGAAATGGAACATAACTTGGGACTAAGCCATTATAAGAAAAGAGTTAGCAACTGGGGACAAGCCCAACAATTCTGGGGACAAGCCCAAAAAACTAGGGACAAGCCCAAAAAACTGGGGAGAAGCCCAAAAAAATGGGGACAAGCCCAAAGGATCTTGTGTAAACTAGAGTATGGCCCTCACTGGCGACTATCCAAACTTAGTGACATGAAAATGCCAAAACCTTAGCTAACGTGAAAACGTTAGAAACCTTAGGAACGGATGTATGGTACGTCTACTATTATACGTAGGATCTCGGATATAGCCAGTACAATGAAATTGTCAGCCCCTAAAGCGAGTACTGGTCCCATTGCCATGAACTGTACCAGGATCATCGTGCGCTGCTGGCGATACTAGGGACAGGCCCAACAACTGGGGACTAGCCCAAATAACTGGGGTCAAGCCCAAATAACTGGATACTTCTGTAGATATTCAATCCTTTGTCAAGGATATATGAACCTTCTGCGAAACTCAGAATTAAGTGAAAGAAGGATAAAGGATCCAGGATCCTTCTCCTTGTATATAGGATAATTAAAGAATGAAATAGTTTGAGATTAAATCATTACCAGAATGAGGATCATCCATCCTCTTGAGGATCCTTCGAGGATGTGGATAATGAATATTTCTAAGGATCATGAATCCTTATCACATGAAGTATTTCTTCAAGCGGACAGCATTCCAAGCTCTTGGTAGCAAATCACCTTCCATTGTTAGCAATCGATATGCCCCCTTTCCTGCTTCAGCTTCAATTAGGTAGGGGCCTTCCCACTTTGGTGCCAACTTTCCATCAGCAGGATTTGTGGTATTCTGAAATGCTTTCCTCAATACCATATCACCAACTTGGAACTTCCTGATCCTGACATTCTTATTGTAGGCTCCAGCCATCCTTTGTTAATAACTAGCCATCCTTATCCTTGCCAAATCCCTGAGTTCTTCTATAGTATCCAAGTCTTGAACCAAGTTTTTAGCATTTCCGTCAGGATCATGGATGCTTGTTCTTGCAGTAGGAACCACCATTTCTGTAGGGATCACTGACTCTGCTCTAAATACCAAAGAAAATGGAGTTTAGCCTATAGCATTCTTGGGAGTTGTCCTATCAGCCCATAACACATAAGGTAGTTCTTCTGCCCATTTTCCTTTCTTGGATCCAAGCTTCTTCTTCAAGTTGTTGATGATGATCTTGTTGGATGATTCTGCTTGACCATTAGCTTGAGGATGGACTGGTGTTGATGTTATCATCTTAATCCCCCAGCTGTCACAAAAGTTAGAAGTTCTGCTCCCAATAAATTGGGATCCATTATCACAAACAATTTCAGAAGGAATACCAAATCTAGTAATAATATTTCTTTTAATAAAGGATATCACTTCTTTTTCTCTGACTTGAGCAAAGGCTTCAGCCTCTATCCACTTAGAGAAGTAATCAGTCATAGCAAGCATGAACACCTTTCCTCCTGGTGCTTTGGGAAGTTTACCAACTATATCTATTCCCCATCGCATGAATGGCCAAGAAGAGGATATAGGATGCAAGAGCTCTGCTGGTTGATGAAGGATATTACTATGTCTTTGACAAGGATCACACTTCTTGGCATAATCCAAAGCATCCTTCTTCATTGTAGGCCAATAGTATCCTGTCCTAAGGATCCTTGAGAATAATGCCCTGCCCCCAGTGTGGTGTCCACAATCTCCTTCATGAAAATCCTTTAGGACTTCTTGAATTTCAGGATCCTCTATGCACCTTAGATATGGACCTACAAGAGATCGTTTATATAACATGTTATTCAATATTGTAAATTGAGATACCTTGGTTTTGAAAGCCCTGGGGTTTTCTCCTGTGGGAATCTCTCCATGTTGTATGTATCTCATGATTGGAAGGATCCACGATCCTGAATGAGATTGTGCACCATCACTAGGAACCACTGCAGAATCCTCTTCTATCTCCATAGCTATGTGATCCTCAATAGCAGGAGCCAAAATATGGATGATAGGGATCTTGATATCCTCTGGAATTTTCAAGGATGATCCTAGATTGGCCAATGCATCAGCTTCTGCATTCTCTTCCCTGGGTACCTGTGTCAAACTAAAAGAAACAAAAGAGAGTGCCAATTCCTTGACTATCTCTAGGTATTTGATTAGCTTTTCACCTTTAACAGCATAGGATCCATTAAAGTGATTAGTAATTAACAATGAATCTACATGTACCTCAAGATACCTGATCCTCATATGCTTGGCAATTTGCAAACCAGCTATCAAGGCTTCATATTCAGCCTCATTATTAGTAGTTTGAAACTCACAAGCTATTGAGTGGGGTATTATGTCCCCCTGTGGCGATTTTAGTAGTATTCCAAGTCCTGTTCCTTTGACATTAGATGGTCCATCAGTGAAGAGTATCCAAGGATCCTTAGTCTCTTCAAGCTGCTGAACTTCTAACTCAGCTTCTCTTTGTAGATCACTACTGAAATCTGCCACAAAGTCAGCTAAGGCCTGGGATTTGATGGCAGTCCTTGGTTCATATCTTATATCATAAGCACTAAGCTTCACTGCCCATTTAGCCATCCTTCCTGACATTTCAGGTTTCCTGAGGACATTCTTAATTGGGAAATTAGTCTTGACAATAATGGCATGAGTTTCAAAATAATGTCTTAGTTTAGTAGATGCCATAATCAAAGCAAGTATAAGTTTTTCTAAATGTGAATACCTGGATTCAGCATCAAGCAAACTCTTACTTACATAATAGACAGGATGTTGTGTACCTTCGTGATCCTTAACAAGGACTGCACTTACTGCTTTAGAGGATACCGCTAGATATAAGGATAATATATCCCCTTTTTCTGGTTTCATCAAGGTAGGAGCTGAGGATAGGTAATCCTTAAGGGCTTTGAGAGCATTTTCATGCTTTTCAGTCTACTTAAATTTCTTGTTCTTTCTCAAAATGTCATAGAACTCCCTGCACTTTTCTGATGCCTTTGATATGAACCTGTTCAAGGCTGCGATCCTCCCTATCAACCTTTGCACATCCTTGGCATTGGCAGGAGATTTGATATTCACAATAGCCTTAATTTGCTCTGGACTTGCTTCAATGCCTCTTTTTTGTTACCATATAGCCTAAGAATTTACCTGCTTTAACACCAAAGTGACACTTTGAAGGATTCAGTTTCATGTTAAATCTGTCGAGGATATCGAATGCTTCCTCCAAGTCTCTAAGGTGATCCTCAGCTTTCTTCGACTTAACCACCATGTCGTCTATGTAGACTTCCATAGTGTGTCCTATTTTCTTCTTAAACATCATATTGACTAGCCTTTGATAAGTAGCACATGCATTCCTTAGTCCAAACGGCATAGCAATATAACAATAGATACCAGTTGGGGTCATAAAGGCCGTATCCTCTTGATTAGATGGTTCCATCTGAATTTGTTGAAATCCAGATGAAGCATCCATAAAAGTCAACAACTCATGACCTGCGGTAGCATCCACCATGGAGTCAATATGGGGTAATGGGAAAGGATCCTTGGGACATGCCTTGTTTAAATCAGTAAAATCGACACATACCCTCCACTTTCCATTTTTCTTTTGAACAACAACCACATTGGCTAAGCATCTTAGATACTTAACCTCTCTAATCATACCTGCTCAGAGTAATTTATCTACCTCCTCCTGGATAATGGCATTCCTCTCAGGTGCAAACTTCCTCCTCTTCTGATGTATGGGTTTGAATGACCTGTCAATACCAAGTTTATGCGTAATTATATCTTTAGAGATACCTGTCATGTCTTCATGTTTCCAGGCAAAGGTAGTTTTTCTCCTTTTGAGGAAGGATACTAGATCCTGTTCAATGTTGCTGAGGATCCCTGATCCTATGAAGACTTTGGATTCAGGATCATGAGGATCCATAAGGATTTCTTTCACATCCTGTTCTCTTGCCTCCAAGACATCTCTTGGAGGATACTTTAGTTGCTATCGCTCCCTTGGTCTTGAGGCTAGCTTCATTGATGAAGTGTAGCAATTTTTTGCTTCTTGTTGGTCACTCTCAATCTTTATCACCCCCCATGGACTAGGAAGCTTCACACACTGATGATATGTAGATGCAACTGCCTTCATGTCATGTATCCATGGCCTGCCAAGGATAACATTGCAACAGGATAAGCAATCTATAACACAAATTTTTTTATAAGAGTGAAGTCCTTCAATGTAGATGGGAAGTTTAATGTCCCCCAATGTATTCTTGGTTTCTCCGCTGAATCCCACAAGAACTGGGGATCTTGGGATAATATCTGATTCAGGGATATTCATCTTCTTGAGAACATCAAGCTGAATGATATTCACCGAGCTTCCTCCATCGATTAGGATTCTGCGAACAAAATGGTTAGAAATGAACAAAGTAATAACAAGACCATCATGATGAGGATCTTGAACATCAACGCGATCATCCTCATCAAAAGTTATAACTTTCTCCTGTGTAACAGTAGAGGTCCAGATGGGTCTATCTCCGTTATCCATCTTGGTTTCCTTGGCATGTCTTTTGGCTGCTGAAAAGGAAGTACCACAAATGTCTGATCCACCGGATATGAAATTTATAACTTGTGCATCTGCTGGAGGAGCAGGAGCTCTTTCCAAGATCATCTCAGGATCCTGGATCCTTGACGTTTTTCTTCCCAAAAGTTCTTTCAAGTGCCCCTTGCTTAACAAGTAACCGATTTCTTTTCTAAGTGCAATACACTCTTCAGTGAGATGTCCGAAATCCTCATGATATGCACACCATTTGGATTTGTCTTTTGTTGCTGTTGGTTTATCACTTTTCCTTGGCCATCTTGCTTTCTCACCTAGATTCTGCATTGCAAGAATTAGTTCATTGTTATCAACAGAAAAACAGTATTCAGAAATGGGAGGATAATCCTCATCATCCTCTTCCTGTTCTACTGCATGCACATTCTGGTTATCAGACTTATTGTAGGATTTGAACTTGTTGTTCTTGAAGTAGGATCCTTGCTTTTCCTGTTTCGAGGATCCTGCCAGTCTTTCCTGGATCCTTTTATCATCCTCTAATCGGATGAATCTAAGGGCCCTGGTTCTCACTTCATCAAGGTTCCTGCATGGGGTCATAACAAGATCATAATAGAATAATGAATCCCTAAGCAAGCCCATTTTAAAGGCTTCCACAGCCGTAGCTATATCCAGATTAGGAATGTCTAAGGATTCTTTACTAAACTTAGTGATGTAATCTCTAAGTGATTCATTTTGACCTTGTGTTACCCTATATAGATCACTAGTTAAACGTTCAAATTTTCTACTACATGAGAATTGACTATTAAACAGATTAACTAGATTAGCAAATGAAGTAATAGAGTAAGGGGGAAGACTTAGCAGCCATTTAAGAGCAGATCCTGTGAGTGTGGATCCAAAACCCTTGCATAGACATGCTTCTTTTAACCTCTCAGGGATTGGATTGATCTTCATTTTCTCTCTGTATTGAGCTACATGCTCTTCTGGATTCGTCGAACCATCATATAACTTCATGGTTGGTATTTGGAACCTTTTGGGTATCTCAGCATCACAAATAGGTGGTGTGAAACGAGATATCCTATGGCTACCATCTGCAATTTCAGGAATGGGCTTAACCACTCCTGGAACACTGGATATCATATCCTTTAGCTTCTGTAATTCTCTAGCCATAGCTTGATTAATGCCTGTATCCTGCATAAAGCCATGGTTAGTGTTGTAAGAATTATTCAAAGTGTTACCTCCTGGAGGATTCAGATTTGGAATCCCATATGTGAATCCATATTGACGAGATTCTGGTATGATTGAAGGACTAGAAGTAGCAATGGTCTGCATTGGAATGAAGTCTCCTTGATGAACATCTAAACTTGAGGGCTGTACATTTCTTAAGAATCCTTGATCCTGAAAGATGTTGGATCCTTGATGTGTTGTGACTGGGGGTCTTGGAAGATAATCTATGGATCCGTAAACCTGAGATGAGGATCCTTGAACCTGAGAGGATCCTTGAACCTGGTAGGAGGATCCTTGAACCTGAGAGGATCCTTGAACCGGAAAGGATCCTTGATGCTGGAAGATGGATCCTTGAGGCTGAACAGTGGATCCTTGAACCTGAGAGGATCCCTGATGCTGGAAGAAGGATCCTGAAGGTTGAAAGTGGGATCCTTGAGCTTGAGTCATTGCTGATGATCCAGAGTGCATTCCTGTTCATCCACCCCGGTATTGGATATCTGGAGCTGCAGATTGCTGTATAGTTGTAGCTGGAGTGTCAAAATCCAGTGACCTTGGTATCAGAGGAGAGTGATCCTCCCCTGACTTCTTCTGTTTCTTAATGTCACCAATCTTCCGGAGTATCTTTTCATTGGTTTTATCCTGCTCTTGTATGTGATCCCTCATCTGCAAAATCAAAGTAAAAAGATCACTAGTAGTAGGGTTAGAAGAAACAGCAGAAGTTGGTGGTTTAGGAAAAATGGGGCTTGGTCTCTTTGCAGCATTTTCCGCATTCTTCTGGGATCCAAAAGGTGGTGGAGGCAAAGGTGGAACGCCCTGTGAAGAAGTAACTGCCGGCATGGAATTTGAAGTGTTCTTTGCTGAAGAAGCCATTTGCTTGGAGACAATGAACCGAAATGATCACAGTGACAAAAATTTCTTAGGAATAAAGCACCAATTGCCCCACGGTGGGCGCCAAACTGTTTTGGTCAAAAATCAAGCTAGGATAATACAACCAAATCTTTGTTGTGAGGAATGATGCTTGAATTATCAACAAATGTATGAATAACTTGTAAGCAAAATGAACAAGTGACACAAGGATTTATACGAGTAAAAAGCCCTTGATCAAGAGTTGATCTCCGGCACAAAAAACCTCGGGTGATGGAAACTACCGATCACCAACTACTATTAGACAAATAATCGTTACAACCCGGGATGATAACAAGCTTGTTACAAGGATCACTAGTGTGCAAAAGTGCAAAAATGTATGAAATCGCCGAGCAAACTGTTGAGAGCTGTTACGAGAGTGTGTGTTTGCTAAATTAGCTAAGTGTTCTAATTCAAGCTTGTTATCCCCTTTTAAAATTAGAAATAACTAAAACAACTAACTATCCGCAATTCATGCTAGCTTCCCACGATCTCCATAACGTTCACTAAGCCATGCACGTGCGGAATATTGAGAGCATATTCTCCAAGAATATCGGCAAGACCAAGTCTAAGGCGTATACTCCTGCAAAACAAACTCTAACATAGTAAAGACAATCGTTAGTGTAAGGATAACCAAGAGGATCCTGAATCCTGATCCTACAACACCTTCTGAGGATCCTTAATTCAAACAGAATTGAGGATCCGTGATCCTGGCAGTACTTGAGGATCCGTGATCCTTAGGATTGGAAAATCCTCCCCTAACAGACACAATGGAGGAGTTGGCGTCTCTCACCAAGGAAGATGACTTACAGGTATATAACTCCGCATTTGACAGGTTGCTTAATAAGGTTATGATTAGTGAATCTCAAGCGATTAGTCTCTATGTGGAAGGTTTAAAACCGGAGATCAAAGGACCAATTAAGATGTTCCAACCTCGAACCTAACACGAGGCTTACGGGTTGGCAAGAATCCAAAACATTAACAACACAAACCTAATGAATGTCATTACCAGGAAAGGAGGCCCATCAAAGGCTTCAGAAATGACCCGTATCACACCGTCGGTGAATGCCACTAAACTGCCTCTATTGTCGGCCCCATACTCGAAACCAACCGGGGGTGCAACCATTAAGCCTACTACCAACAACCCACGTTGCCTAACCAGCAAGGAACAGGAACGCAAAAGATCGAAGGGTGAGTGTTTTTGGTGTACCGAAAAGTTTGTACCGAGTCATAAGTGCACAAAAAATCAACTATTTATAATCGAGGTTAACCATGATGATGATGATGGCGAGGATAATAGGATGTTCGAAAGGGATGAATCAGACAACCAGATTTCAATTCATGAATTAATCGGGCAACCTTCTTACTCAACAATGAGGGTCATGGGTTCAATGGGGACACATCAACTTCATCGTCTAATCGAGACTCACAACTTTATTGATAGCAAGTAAGCCAAGAAACTCCAATGCTCGGTTAAGAACGTTCCTTCGATTAAAGTGGGTGTAGTAAACGGTAAACAACTTCTATGTAATAAACTTTGCCCCGAGTTTCAGTGGACTATGTAGGGTAAATGGTTCACAACTGAGGTCCTCCTTATCCCACTAGAAAACTATGACTTGATCCTAGGCATCCAGTGCTTATTTCTATTAGAAGACATTTTGTGGAACTTTCAAAAGATCTATGAAGTTCAAGATTGATGGAGTGGCTTGTGAGCTTAAAGGAATTGAGAACAATAAGTTTTTGGTGTGCTCTGGGGAAAAATGGGGTGTATCCTACATAAGCAGGCTAAGGGTAATTCTTCCCAACTATTTACTTTACAACTCACACAGCCTCATGTATCATTTGATTTGAAAATAGTAGCAGGGAAGGATGACTGCATATGGCAGCCCCTTTTAACCGAATTTAGCGATGTGTTCCAAACGCCAACCAGTTTACCACCCGAGAGTAAATTTGATCATAAGATTGTTTTAGAGGAGGGACAACACCAATCAGTCAGCGTCCGTATCGGTACCCAATGGTACAAAAAGACGTTATTGAGAAAACGACTCGAGAACTCTTGGAAGCAGGTATTATACGTGATAGCCAAAGCGACTTTGCTGCACCGATAGTCTTAGTTACGAAAAAAGACGGCCAATGGCGGATGTGTATGGACTATCGAAGGTTACATGAAGCCATGGTAAAAAAATAAATTTCCCATTCCTTTGATTGAAGAATTATTAGATGAGCTTGGTGGTGCAACGATTTCTCATAATGCCTTTTGGCCTTACGAATTCCTTGGTGACCTTTTACGCACTTATGAACCACGTCTTCCAATCGCTTTGTAGGAAAGGGGTGCTAGTATATTTTTGATGATATTCTAGTATATAGTAAAGACAACAAGCAACATTTAACCCAACTTGAACAAGTACTTCGCCAAGCAATCAAAATGTGTTTTTGGAGGGCGGGTAATTGAGTACTTAAGTCATGTTATTTCGAGGGAAGGGGTTAGAACTGACCCTTCTAAGGTCGAGGCCATCACCAATTGGCCAACACCCAAGACGCCCAAACAACTCAGGGGATTCGTAGGGTTAGCTGGCTACTACCGGCGATTTATTCGATCCTTGGGGGTCATTAAAAACCATTAACAGACCTCTTAGAAAAATATGTTTTCAGGTGGCATGAGGGAGCACAACTTGCCTTTGATCAGCTCAAATCAGCTTTATCATCGGCCCAAGTTCTCGCCTTACCCGATTTCTCTAAGCAGTTTATGATCGAAACAGATGCTTCGGCTTGTGGTCTAGGGGCGATATTGATGCAAGACAAACACCCAATTTCCTTTATTAGCAAGGCTTTATCTCCCAAACAACAAGCCATGTCGGTTTATGAAAAGGATCTATTGGCAATTATGATGGCGGTGAAGCAGTGGCTTTATTATCTTGTAACAAGGTGGTTCCTCATTCGTACTGATCAACAGAATTTAAAATATTTACTAACTCAAAAGGTGACGACGCCTCTCCAACATAAGTGGCTCGCTAAATTGATGGGTTACGATTACTCCATTGACTACAAAAAGGGGAAGGAGAACGTAGTGGCTGACGCATTATCACGGGTGCACGGGGTATCACTCTTTACTACTGCAGTGAACTCTTTTGAACCTATACTCATGCAATGCATTATTACTAGCCAACAAGGGGATGAGCAGCTTCAAGGAATAATAAATAACCTTAAAGGTGGTGAGGTGGTACCAAATTTTAAATGGAATAGGGAATGGCTGACAAAAAAGAGTAAACTGGTGGTGGGGAGTGATAATCAATTAAGGGAAGACATTGTGAAACTTTTCCATAGCTCACCGAATGGGGGTCACTCGGGGTTTCACGCCTCCATGCAAAAGGTGAAGGGTGTATTTTATTGGAAGGGATCACAAAAACGGTTCGCCAAGTTATTCGAGGTTGTGATGTTTGCATACGAGCCAAGCACGAAAATGTGGCACCGCCAGGTCTATTGCAACCGCTACTAATACCCAACACAGTTTGGACGGATGTCTCTATGGACTTCATTGGTGGCCTCCCAAAGTCGAATGGTAAGGACACCATCTTAGTGGTAATTGATCGGCTTACCAACTATAGTCATTTTCTACTACTTCGACACCCTTTCTCGGCAGTCGATGTGGCTCAAGTGTTCATCGATAACGTATTCAAACTCCATGGGTGTCCTAGTATGATTGTATCCGACAGAGACCCGATATTTATGGGTGCTTTTTGGAAGGAATTTTAGCATTACAGGGCATTGCGACAAATTTATCAACAGCTTACCACCCCCAATCGGATGGTCAAACTGAGGTGGTGAATCGGTGTTTAGAGGGTTATTTACGTTGTATGATGATGGATCGGCTGCATACATGGGTTAATTGGGTTCCGTTAGCCAGTGGTGGTACAACACTACCTTTCATACGTCGATCAACATGACCCCGTTTGAAGCCTTATACGGGTACCCTCCTCCACTCTATATTCCTTATGTTAAGAAAGATGCTGGTAATGGAGAGTTGGATGAATTCTTAACACATAAGGAAGAAACAATCAAGTTACTAAAACAGTCCGTTACAAAAGCTCAGAACAGAATGAAGCAATAAGCGGATAAGAAGCATTTAGAGCGTGAACTTGAGGTGGGAACTTGGGTTTATCTTAAACTACGCCCTTATATGCAAAACTCTATGCGGGTTCATAAACATTCAAAACTCACTCCGAAGTATTTCGGTCTATTCTTGGTATTAGAAAGGATCGGTAAGGTGGCCTATCGGTTGGACCTCCCCAATGAAGCGCAAATACACCTGGTGTTCCATGTGTCACTTTATGAAACCAGCCCCGGGCCCACCCGAGAAGATTATGCCCGTCCCGGCAGACTCACGGTTCCACTTACGACTTGCAGAAGTGATAGAGAAGAAGTTGGAGAAGCGTGGTAACAAGGCTGCGATGAAGGTGCTTATTCGTTGGAACGATCAAACAGTTCAAGAAGCAACTTGGGAATATTTGGATGACATGAAGATTCGTTTTCCTGATTTCATTGGGTTTACTTTTTGAGGACAAAAAGTGGTTATAGAGGGGGTTTTGTTATGGTATTTCTTATTTTATTAGACATTTGGTTTTATTATGTCATTTGCTACTAGTTGTTAGGGGTGGATTTCTCAATGATCAGTGATCCTCAATTGCTGTTGGGCTTAGTGATCCTTACTTCTGTCTGAATTGGTGATCCTCAGAAGTATTGCAGGATCAGGATCATGGATCATCATAAGGATCCTTGTACTAACAATTGTCTACTTTGAATTCGAAATTGTTTTGCAGGAGTATGAGCTTGGACCTGGTCTTGGCGATATTCCTGAAGCATATTCCATGTTTATTCCGCACGTGCATGGCTAAAAGTGGACGTTATGGAGTTCGTGGAGGACTTGCATGAATTGCGGAATGTTAGTTAGTGTAGATATTTTCTATATTTAAACGGGATAGCGAGCTAAATAGAAACACTTGGCTATTTTTGGCTACACACACACTCTTGCAACTGCTCTCACCAGCTCTCGACAAAACACTTAGCTATTATACACTTTTTTACACAATACACTATAGTGATCCTTGTAATTAGCTCGCTATCATCCAAAGTTGTAACAGATTTCTTGTTTAATTGGAGTTGGTGATCGGTAGTTTCCATCACCCGAGGTTTTTTTATGCCGGAGATCATTCATTGATCAAGGGCTTTTTCCTCGTATAAATCTCTGTGTCACTTGTTCATTACATTTCAGAGTGATCCTTAGTGTTGTTCATTGATTCAAGCATCATACCTCACAACAGAAAGTTTGGTTGCATTATCAGTGCTTGATTTTTTGACCAAAACAGTTTGGCGCCCACCGTGGGGCAATTGGTGCTTCATTCCTAAAAAGATTCGTATTTTCGTGGTCATTTCAGTTCGTTACAACCAAGCAGATGGCTTCCTCAGCGAAGAATACTTCAAGTTTGATGCCCTCATTCAATTCTTCACAAGGCGTTCCTCCTTTGCCTCCACCACCTTCTGGATCCCAGAAGAATGCTGAGAATGCTGTGAAGAAACAAACCCCCATTTTCCAAAAACCACCAACTTCTTCTGTTTCAACTAATCCTACTACTAATGATCTTTATGCTCTGATTTTGCAGATGAGGAATCATGCACAAGAGCAGGACAAAACCAACGAAAGAATCCTCCGGGAAATCGATGAGATCAAGAAACAGAAGAAATCAGTGGAGGATCACTCCCCTCTGATGCCAAGGTCGCTGAACTTCGACACTCCAGTCATAACTTCCTAGCACTCAGCAACTCCGGACGTACAATACTTGGGTGAATTACCAGGAAGGCGTTACGGAACAGCAACTATGAGTCAGGCATTTGGCTCTCACTACTAGCCTCAGGGATCCTATTTTCAGCCATCGGGATCCTCTATTCAGCATCAAGGATCCTTCAGCTCAGGAGGATATTTGGGAATGCATGTTGTTCAAGGATCCTCCCAGGTCCAAGGATCCTCCCAGGTCCAAGGATCCTTCCCGGTCCAAGGATCCTCCCTTGTCCCAGGATCCTCTCTGGTTCCAGGATCCTTTCAGGGTCAAGGATCATCTCAACTTCAACGATCCAACGTCCTTCAGGATCAAGGATTCTTGAGAAGTGTGCAGCCTCAGAGCTCGGATGTTCATCAAGGAGACTTCATACCAATGCAAACCATTGCTTCATCTGGTCCTTCAATCATGCCAGAGTCTCGTCAATATGGATTCACATCTGCAATTCCAAACATGAATCCTCTGGGAGGTAACACTTTTAATAATTCATATAACACTAACCATGGCTTTATGCAGGATACATGTATCAATCAGGCCATGGCTAGGGAGCTACAGAAGCTTAAGGATATGATATCCAGTGTACCAGGAGTGGTTAAACCCATTCCTGAAATTGCAGACGGTAGCCATAGGATATCTCGTTTTGCACCACCTTTATGTGATGCTGAGATACCTAAAAGGTTCCAGATACCATCTATGAAGCTGTATGATGGTTCAACGGATCCAGAAGAGCATGTAGCTTAGTACAAGGAGAGGATGGAGATCAATCCAATTCCTGAAAGGTTAAAAGAAGCATGTCTATGCAAGGGATTTGGATCCACACTTACAGGATCTGCTCTTAAATGGCTGCTAAGTCTTCCCCCTTACTCTATTACTTCATTTGCTAATCTAGTTAATTTGTTTAATAGTCAATTCTCTTGTAGTAGAAAGTTTGAACGATTAACTAGTGATTTATATAGGGTAACTCAAGGTCAAAATGAATCACTTAGAGATTACATCACTAAGTTTAGTAAAGAATCCTTAGATATTCCTAATTTGGATATTGTTACGGCTGTAGAAGCCTTTAAAATGGGATTGCTTAGGGATTCATTATTCTATGATGATCTTGTGATGACACCTTGCAGGAACCTTGATGAAGTAAGAACCAGGGCCCTTAGGTTCATCCGCCTAGAGGATGACAAAAGGATCCAGGATAGATTAACAGGATCCTCAAAACAGGATAAACAAGGATCCTACTTCAGGAACAACAAATCCAAGTCCTACAACAGATCTGATAACTGTTAGGGGAGGATTTTCTAACAATTAGTGATCCTTATTCGTTATCCTAATTAATGATCCTTACTTCTGTGACAGGTGGTGATCCTCAGAAGAGCTTTAGGATCAGGATCATGGATCACTTTAAGGATCCTCGTACTGACGATTGTTTATTTATGTTTTGTATTACCTCGCAGGAATAACAAGCTTGACCTAGTCTTGGCGACATTCCTGGAGAATATTCCCAAACTATCCCGCACGTGCTTGGCCAAAAATGGACGTTGTGGAGAACGTGGGAGCTTGGCACAAAAGTCGGATAGTTAGTTAGTGTAGTTAACTTCTATTTTAAAAGGGGTAGCGAGCTAGAATTAAGAACACTTAGCCATTTTCAGCTACACACACTCATATACTCGCACACTTGAAGCTCTCGACGAACATTCATTTGTTTTCACTCACTTTTACACATTTCACGATAGTGATCCTTGTACCTAGCTCGTTACTATCCAAAGTTGTAAACATTTATTCATTTATTTGAGCTTGGTGATCGGTAGTTTCCATCACCCGGGGTTTTTTGTGCCGGAGATCAACTCTTGATCAAGGGCTTTTTCCCCGTATAAATCCTTGTGTCGTTTATGCAATTTACATTGAAGTGATCCTTGTCATTGTTCTACATTATTAGCATCATACCCCGTAACAGAGAGTTTGGTTGCAATATCCTCATCAGATTTTTTGACCAAAACAGTTTGGCGCCCACCGTGGGGCTCTTGGTGCTTCGTCCTTAGAAAAATTCGCATTTCTGTGCTCATTTCAGTTCACTACAACCAAGCAAATGGCTTCCTCAGCGAAGAATGCTTCAAATTTGATGCCCTCATTCACTTCTTCACAAGGCGTTCCCCCTTTGCCTCCAACACCTTCTGGATCCCAGAAGAATGCTGAGAATGCTGCGAAGAAACCAACTCCCATTTTCTCAAAACCTCCAACTTCTTCTGCTTCTTACACTCCCACTACTAGTGACATGTTTACTTTGATTTTGCAGATGAAGGATCAGATACGGCAACAGGATAAGACCAATGAAAGGATTCTCAAAGAAATCGGAGATCTCAAGAAACAAAAGAAAACGGCAGAGGATCATTCCCCACTGATGCCAAAATCTTTGAACTTTGATACTCCGGTGATTACTTCCCAGCCATCAGTGGTTCCAGATGTTCAATATGTGGGTGGACCAAAAGGAGTGCACTACGGAACAATAACAGTGACCCAGGCATCAGGTTCATATTTCCAGCCAGCGGGATCCTATCCTCAGCATATGGGATCCCTCACGAATTCAGGAGGATATTCAGGAGTGCAGCAGGTTCAAGGATCCTCCTTTGTTCCAGGATCATCCCAGGTTTAAGGATCCTCCTTTGTTCCAGGATTATCCCAGGTTCAAGGATCCTCCTTTGTTCCAGGATCATCCCAGGTTCAAGGATCCTCCCTTGTTCCAGTATCGTCCCAGTTTCAGGGATCCTTCCAGATGCCAGGATCCTTGAGGAGTTTGCAAACAGGAAGTTCAGATGTCCATCAAGGAGATTTTATTCCAATGCAGACCAATGCTTCTACTGGTCCCTCGATCATTCCAGAGCCCCAACAATATGGATTAACATCCAATCTTCCTAATCTGAATCCAATGGGAGGTAACACTTTTAATAATTCTCATACTACTAACCGTGGTCTTATGCAGGATCCAGGTATCAATCATGCCATGGCCAGAGAATTGCAAAAGCTAAAGGATATGATATCAAGTGTTCCAGGAGTGGTCAAACCTATCCCAGAGATTGCAGATGGGAGCCACAAGATATCTCGTTTTGCACCACCAATCTGTGATGCTGAGATACCCAAGAGGTTCCATGTGCCTACAATGAAGCTGTATGATGGTTCGACGGATCCTGAAGAACACATAGCACAATACAGGGAGAGGATGGAAATCAATCCAATTCCAGAAAGGTTAAAGGAAGCATGCCTGTGCAAGGGATTTGGATCCACTCTTACTGGATCAGCTCTCAAATGGCTGCTAAGTCTTCCTCCCTATTCTATTACCTCATTTGCTAATCTAGTTAACTTGTTTAATAATCAGTTTTCTTGTAGTAGAAAATTCGAACGATTAACTAGTGATCTATATAGGATAACCCAGGGTCATAATGAATCATTAAGGGATTACATTACCAAATTCAGTAAAGAATCCTTAGACATTCCCAACTTAGATATAGCTACGGCTGTTGAGGCCTTTAAAATAGGATTGCTTAGGGATTCGTCGTTCTATGATGATCTTGTTATGACAACATGCAGGAACTTAGATGAGGTAAGAACACGAGCACTTCGGTTCATTCGGCTAGAGGACGACAAGAGGATCCAGGAGAGGTTAGCAGGATCCTCAAAGCAGGATAAGCAAGGATCCTCATTCAGGAACAACAAGTTCAGATCCTACAACAGATCTGATAACCAGAACGTGCATTCTGTTGATCAAGAAGAGGATGATGAGGATTATCCTCCAATTTCCGAATATTGTTTTTGTGTTGATAACAATGAACTAATCCTTGCGATGCAGAACCTAGGTGATAAAGCTAGATGGCCGAGAAAAAATGATAGGCCAGCCGCAACTAAGGATAAATCAAAGTGGTGTGCATACCATGAAGATTTTGGGCATCTCACAGAAGAATGCATTGCACTAAGAAAGGAAATTGGATACTTGTTGAGCAAGGGGCATTTAAAAGAATTGTTGGGAAGAAAAAAGTCAAGGACTCAGGATCCTGAAAGGATCCCTGAGAAGGCTCCAGCCCCTCCAGCAGATGCACAAGTAATAAACTTTATTTCTGGAGGATCAGACATTTGCGGCACATCCTTCTCAGCAGCTAAAAGGCATGCAAAGGAAACTAAAATGGATAATGGAGAAAGACCTGTTCGAACATCAAGTGTCTCCGAAGGAAAAGTCATAACCTTTGATGAGGATGATCGTGTTGATATCCAGGATCCTCATCACGATGGTTTAGTTATTACTCTTTTCATTTCTAACCATTTTGTCCGCAGGATCCTTATAGACGGAGGAAGTTCAGTAAACATTATCCAGCTTGATGTTCTAAAGAAGATGGGTATCCCTGAATCAGATATCATACCAAGATCCTCCGTGCTCGTGGGATTTAGTGGCGAAACTAAGAATACTCTGGGGGACATTAAACTCCCAATATACATTGAAGGCCTACACTCTTATCAAAAATTTTGTGTTATTGACTGTTTATCTTGTTGTAATGTTATCCTTGGCAAGCCTTGGATACACGATATGAAAGCAGTCCCATCTACTTACCATCAATGTGTGAAGCTCCCTAGTCCTTGGGGAATAGTGAAGATTGATAGTGATCAGCAGGAGGCTAAGAATTGCTACACTTCATCGATGAAACCAGCCTCGAAGTCAAGGGAGCAATAGCAATCAAGGTATCCTCCAAGGGATGTCTTGGAGGCAAGAGAGCAGGATGTGGTAGAAATCCTCATGGATCCTGATGATCCTGAATCCAAAATCTATATCGGATCAGGGATCCTTGGCGAAATGAAAGAAGACCTCGTATCCTTCCTCAAAAGGAGAAAGACTACCTTCACCTGGAAACACGAAGACATGACTGGTATATCCAAAGATGTAATCACTCACAAACTCGGCATTGACAGGTCCTTCAAACCAATCCATCAAAGGAGAAGGAAGTTTGCACCGGAAAGGAATGCCATTATCCAGGAAGAGGTAGAGAAATTGCTCCGGGCAGGTATGATTAGAGAGGTCAAGTATCCAAAATGGTTGGCCAATGTGGTTGTTGTTCAAAAGAAAAACGGAAAGTGGAGGGTATGTGTCGATTTTACCGATTTAAATAAGGCATGTCCCAAGGATCCTTTCCCATTACCCCACATTGACTCCATGGTGGATGCAACTGCGGGTCATGAACTGTTAACTTTTATGGATGCTTCATCTGGATTCCAAAAAATCCAAATGGAACCATCTGACCAAGAGGATACAGCCTTCATGACTCCATCTGGTATATACTGCTATATTGCTATGCCGTTCGGACTAAGAAATGCTGGTGCAACATATCAAAGGCTGGTGAATATGATGTTCAAGGACCAGATTGGACAAACTATGGAGGTTTACATAGATGATATGGTGGTAAAATCCTTAAAAGCTGAGGATCACCTAAGAGACTTGGAGGAAGCATTCGATATCCTTGACAAATATAACATGAAACTTAACCCTTCAAAATGTCACTTTGGTGTTAAAGCAGGTAAATTCTTAGGATATATGGTGACAAAGAGAGGCATTGAAGCTAGCCCGGAACAAATCAAAGCAATAGTGAACATCAAATCTCCAGCCAATGCTAAGGATGTTCAAAGGCTAACAGGCAGGATAGCAGCTTTGAACAGATTTATATCCAAATCCTCAGAGAAGTGCAAAGAATTCTATGATATCCTAAGGAAGAACAAGAAATTTGAGTGGACTGAGAAGCATGAGAATGCTTTAAGAGCCCTCAAAGATTACCTATCCTCAGCCCCGGCTTTGATGAAACCAGAAAAAGGCGATGTGCTATCCTTGTATCTTGCAGTATCCTCAAAAGCAGTAAGTGCGGTCCTTGTTAAGGATCATGAAGGTACACAACATCCTGTCTATTATGTAAGTAAAAGTTTACTTGATGCCGAATCCAGGTATTCACACCTTGAAAAGCTTATTCTTGCATTAATTATGGCATCTACTAAGTTAAGACATTATTTTGAAACTCATGTTATCATTGTTAAAACTAATTTTCCAATTAAGAATGTCCTCAGGAAACCAGAGATGTCAGGAAGGATGGCTAAGTGGGCAGTGAAGCTAAGTGCATATGATATAAGATATGAGCCTAGGACAGCCATCAAATCCCAAGCATTAGCTGACTTTGTGGCTGATTTCAGTAGTGATTTACAAGAAGAAGCTGAGTTAGAAGTCCAGCAGCTAGAAGAGACCAAGGATCCTTGGATACTTTATACTGATGGATCCTCAAATGTCAAAGGCACAGGGCTTGGAATACTACTAAAATGGCCACAGGGGGACATAATACCCCACTCTATAGCTTGTGAGTTCCAAACCACTAACAATGAGGCTGAATATGAAGCCTTAATTGCTGGTTTGCAAATTGCAAAGCATATGGGGATCAGGTATCTTGAGGTACATGTAGATTCATTGTTAATTACAAACCACTTTAATGGATCCTACGCTGTTAAAGGTGAAAAGCTAACCAAATATTTAGAGATAGTCAAAAGTTTGGCACTCTCTTTTGTTTCCTTTAGTTTGACGCAGGTACCAAGGGAAGAAAATACAGAGGCTGATGCATTGGCTAACTTAGGATCATCCTTGAAGATCCCGGAGGATATCAAGATCCCTATTATCCATATCCTGACCCCGGCTATCGAGGATCACGAGGCTATGGAGATAGGAAATGATTCTGCAATTATCCCTTGTGAGGATACTCAATCCCATTCAGGATCAGGATCATGGATCTCACCAATTATGAGATACTTACAACATGGAGAGATTCCTACAGGAGAAAACCCTAGGGCTTTCAAATCTAAGGTATCTCAATTCACAATTTTAAATAATATGTTGTATAGACGATCTCTTGCAGGACCATACTTGAGATGCATTGAGGATCCTGAAATCCAAGAAGTTTTAAAAGACTTCCATGAAGGGGATTGTGGAAACCACACTGGGGGCAGGGCATTATTCTCAAGGATCCTGAGGACAGGATACTACTGGCCAACCATGAAGAGAGATGCTGTGGAGTATGCTAAAAGATGTGATCCTTGTCAGAGACACAGTAATATCCTTCATCAACCAGCTGAATTATTGCATCTTATATCCTCCTCTTGGCCATTTATGAGATGGGGTATGGATATAGTTGGTAAGCTCCCTAAGGCACCTGGTGGAAAAGTATTCATGCTTGCTATGACTTATTACTTCTCCAAGTGGATAGAGGCTGAAGCTTTTGCCCAAGTCAGAGAAAAGGAAGTTATATCCTTCATTAAAAGAAATATTATAACTAGATTTGGAATTCCTTCTGAGAT
Source organism: Helianthus tuberosus (assembly GCA_030545235.1). Classification (NCBI taxonomy): domain Eukaryota; kingdom Viridiplantae; phylum Streptophyta; class Magnoliopsida; order Asterales; family Asteraceae; genus Helianthus; species Helianthus tuberosus. The sequence continues at coordinate 31,157,774 of CM060397.1, forward strand.
TATATGTGATAATGGTTCCCAATTTATTGGGGGCAGAACCACTAACTTTTGTGACAGCTGGGGGATTAAGATGATAACATCAACACCAGTCCACCCACAAGCTAATGGTCAGGCAGAATCATCCAACAAGATCATCATCAACAATTTGAAGAAGAAGCTTGGATCCAAGAAAGGGAAATGGGCAGAAGAACTACCCTATGTGCTTTGGGCTAATAGGACAACCCCTAAAAATGCTACTGGTCAAACGCCATTCTCTTTGGTATTTGGGGCAGAATCAGTGATCCCAACAGAAATGGTGGTTCCAACTGCTAGAACAAGTACCCGTGATCCTGAGGAGAATGATGAGAACTTGGCTCAAGACCTGGATACTATTGAAGAAATCAGGGATATGGCTAGGATAAGGATGGCCAGTTATCAGCAAAGAATGGTTGGTGCTTACAACAAAAATGTCAGGATCAGGAGGTTTCAAGTTGGAGATATGGTATTAAGGAAAGCATTTCAGAATACCACCAATCCTGCTGATGGGAAATTGGCTCCAAAATGGGAAGGCCCTTATTTGATTGAAGCTGAAGCAGGAAAGGGGGCATATAGATTGCTAACCATGGAAGGTGATTTGCTACCAAGGGCTTGGAATGCTGTCCACTTGAAGAAATATTTCATGTGAGCAGGATCCTCATGGCACAGATGATCCTCAAAGGATCCTCAAAGTATCAGTGATCCTTACTTAGGTAATATCCTAAACTTGAACTATTTCATTTCTTTATTTTCTCATATAAGGATAAGGATCATGTGTCCTTTATCCATCTCTCACGTGAGTTTAAGTTTTGAAAGTTCAGGTATCCTTAGCATAACATTGGTTATCCGCTGAAGCAATCCGTCCCTTGGGTTTAACCCCAGTTATTTGGGCTTGTCCCCAGTTCCGCCTGTAGCGCATGATGATCCTGGTATAGTTCAAGGCAGTGGGACCAGTACTCGTTTTGGGGGCTGATAATTCCATTGTACTGGCTATGCCTAGGATCCTACGTATAATGGTAGACGTACCATACATCCGTTCCTAAGGTTTCTAACGTTTTCACGTTAGCTAAGGTTTCTAACGTTTTCACGTTAGCTAAGGTTTTGGCATTTTCATGTCACTAAGTTTGGATAGTCGCCAGTTAGGGCCATACTCCAGTTTACATATGATCCTTGGGCTGGTCCCCAGTTATCCTTGGGCTTGTCCCCAGTTATCCTTGGGCTTGTCCCCAGTTGCTAACCTTTTTTCTTATGTTGGCTTAGTCCCAAGTTATGCTCTATTTCAGGTTCTTGAAGATAGGCAACTAGGGATCCTTGATCCTTACTTTATTCTAAGGTTTATCTTATAGTTGTCCTTATTATGGTTAGGATCCTAACTTGGATCCTCAGGTATGATCCTTAACTATTAATAATTCTATTCATTATTTATTTGAATAACCCTTATACTTGACAACTGAACTTGTGATTCTTAAACCTTACCACTTTTTAGAACTTATCGGTTATGGGATATGTGATCCTTGATCATATCCTAAACTTTTTGGATATCTTTTTTAATTTTTCAAGGCTTGAAAAGTATAAACAGAATGAACATTACAACAGTTGGAAAGTAAGATATTAAAAAAGGATAACAACACAAGATAAGCGACAAAAGGTTAAGATTTTATTAACAAAAGACTAACCCTTAAAAGGTTGTCAAAATTACCTACCCGAGCATCTACCAGCAAAACGTGGCCCGTCCGCTGGGGTAGGTAAAGGGTGTCCATGATAATAAGTTCAAAAGTAGTGCAGGAATATAAAGGCGGCAGGATCACAATGGCTTCATCCCCCAAACAGAGGATCCCTCCACCAATTGCAATCCTGCCTATTGTCCAAAGGATCATACATGATCCTCAATCCTAAAACCTATTGTTCAAGAACAAACCATTAAATTGTTCAACATCACAACCACAAAAAGTTACTACCAAATTTAAAAATTGGGCTCCAGCTGCGTCTAAGAATGTCCATCATCGCCCAATCATGCAGCTTAAACCTTCGCTGCATTATCACCTCCAGCTCCACTTGTTTCACCACCTTCACCTTTGCCTCCAGCTTCAATTGTCAGGATCTCTTCAACCTCCTCAGCCTCTTCATCATCCAGTTCAGCCAGCCTTGCCTTCCAGCCTTCAACATCCCAGGTGCTCTTGTCAAAAGCAGGATCCTGAGCTTCCAAGGCCATTTGCAGCTTGGTCTTGTACATTGTTATGGCGGCAGAGACTTTGGCGTCTTCGGTGATCTCACGCTTCTCATAGTCAACATTGATCAGCACCTTGGCCGTCTCCTGTTTGGCATCCCGGACTTCCTTCTGAAGATCAGCAATTGCAAGGTCCTTAAGCACTGCAACCTGCTGGAGGTCGGCAATCTTCCTATCCTGATCCTCAACGTGGCCAACATAATCCTCAATCTCAGAGAATTTCTGCAAAAGGGATAAAGGATAAGGTCAGGATTAAGTGATCCTCAAATCAGCAGGATATGTCAACAGGATATACGAGCAGAGACAGTGATCCTAACCTCATTAAAGTACTCGAGGAATTGATGACGGATCAGAGGCAGACCCTGCAGATCCCCAGTTTCAGAGGCTTTTCTCTTCTTGATTGCCTTTCCTATGAGGGGTGCCTTAGGGACTGAAGCTGTCGGACTGGTAGGAGCTTTTCTCTTGGAGGATCTGACAGTAGTGAGATCAGTGACATTGAACTTTGAAGCAGACTTGGTGGATTTTCCAGCACCTACACAACCAAAACAAGATAAGTATCTTTTCTTAATTTATATTTCATTATTTATTTAAATTTTAAACAAGGATACTTACTTGACATCGTGACAAAGCCTGAGGATACCTCCTGTGAATCTTGGGTTGTTGTCTTAAAAGATCTTGTTTCAGGATCAAGTTTCTTGAAAGCAAGGAGCCTCTCCTTAGCAGCAGGGGACAATCTGAGATGTGAGACGGTGATAGCTGCATAACAAGAAAGCAAAATATAAGTGATCCTTACATCAAAAGAAAGTTTCTGGTGATCCTTCTCAGGATCCTCCACCCTACCATGGGTAGCCCATTTATTGGGTAGATCCTTTCCATCCTCAATAGAATCTCTCTTGATAAAAAAGAAACGCCGCTTCCAATTAGCATCGTTCTTGGTGGCTTTGAAGATAGGGTGTTCCTCACCGGGTTTACGTTTAAACAAATAGCGATGAGAACCAAAGGTAGTAAGATCATACAGCTCTCCCAGCTCTGACATTCCTAGGTCTATACCTTCCTGCTCGATGATCCTTTCAAGGGTGTACAAAACCCTCCAAATCATCGGCATGGCTTGAATATAAGAGATGCCGGTTAGGGAAAAGAAAGATTGGGTGAAGGTTGGAAAAGGATATGTATAGCCTATGGTGAACGGAGTAACGGGGAAACCAACCCACTTGTCGGAGATATGATCACTCAGGGCATTGGGGTCAAAAGGTCTAAACTCGGTGTTCGCCGGGAAGCAGTGGCGGATCCTATCGATCTGAGCATCATTGAAACAGCAGCGTTCTTTAATGGAATCTTCGATGATCCCCTGGCTTTTCGGAGGGCTGTTCTTCGGGTGATCCTTGGCTGGGGAATTTCGGAGCAACATCTTTGATGCGATGATGAAAAAAAAGAAAAACAGAGTAAGAGAAGGAAGAAGATGAAGAAAGAGATACCTGATTGATCTTCGGCTGAGAATATAAAGGGATTTTCTTTCTAATTTAAATGCATTTGATCCTATCTCTATCTCCTATTTATAATCATGATCGTGCAGGGTTGTCACTTCTGTGACATCATGGTTGCAACGGCTAGTTCGATATCAACGGCTATATTTACGATAGTTAGTTGCGGATGAGATCAGGAAAACATAACTCGCTTATTTTTACATATCACTCCTTATATTTTGGGGGCAATTGTTAGGGGAGGATTTTCTAACAATTAGTGATCCTTATTCGTTATCCTAATTAATGATCCTTACTTCTGTGACAGGTGGTGATCCTCAGAAGAGCTTTAGGATCAGGATCATGGATCACTTTAAGGATCCTTGTACTGACGATTGTTTATTTATGTTTTGTATTACCTCGCAGGAATAACAAGCTTGACCTAGTCTTGGCGACATTCCTGGAGAATATTCCCAAACTATCCCGCACGTGCTTGGCCAAAAATGGACGTTGTGGAGAACGTGGGAGCTTGGCACAAAATTCGGATAGTTAGTTAGTGTAGTTAACTTCTATTTTAAAAGGGGTAGCGAGCTAGAATTAAGAACACTTAGCCATTTTCAGCTACACACACTCATATACTCGCACACTTGAAGCTCTCGACGAACATTCATTTGTTTTCACTCACTTTTACACATTTCACGATAGTGATCCTTGTACCTAGCTCGTTACTATCCGAAGTTGTAAACATTTATTCATTTATTTGAGCTTGGTGATCGGTAGTTTCCACCACCCGGGGTTTTTTGTGCCGGAGATCAACCCTTGATCAAGGGCTTTTTCCCCGTATAAATCCTTGTGTCGTTTGTGCAATTTACATTGAAGTGATCCTTGTCATTGTTCTACATTATTAGCATCATACCCTGTAACAGAGAGTTTGGTTGCAATATCCTCATCAGATTTTTTGACCAAAACAATAACCAAAACGTGCATGCAGTGGAACAAGAAGAGGATGATGAGGATTATCCTCCTATTTCTGAATACTGTTTTTCTGTTGATAACAATGAACTAATCCTTGCAATGCAGAATCTAGGTGAGAAAGCTAGGTGGCTGAGAAAAAGTGATAAACCAGCTGCTACAAAGGATAAGTCCAAGTGGTGTGCATATCATGAGGATTTCGGGCATCTCACTGAAGAGTGTATTGCACTAAGAAAGGAAATTGGTTACTTGTTGAGCAAGGGCCATTTGAAAGAGCTTTTGGGACGAAAGAAGTCAAGGATCCAGGATCCTGAAAGGGTCCCAGAAAGGGCTCCTGCTCCTCCAGCAGATGCACAAGTCATAAACTTCATATCCGGTGGATCAGACATTTGTGGTACCTCCTTTTCAGCAGCAAAAAGACATGCTAAGGAAACCAAGATGGATAATGGAGACAGACCCGTTCGGACCTCCGTTGTTACCCAGGATAAAGTCATAACCTTTGATGAGGATGATCGTGTTGATGTCCAGGATCCTCATCATGATGGTCTTGTAATTACATTGTTTATTTCTAACCACTTTGTTCGCAGGATCCTTATAGATGGAGGAAGCTCTGTGAACATCATTCAGCTTGATGTCCTCAAGAAGATGAATATCTCGGAGTCTGATATTGTCCCAAGATCCTCAGTCCTTGTGGGATTTAGTGGGGAAACCAAAAACACATTGAGGGACATCAAACTCCCAATCTATATTGAAGGATTGCATTCTTATCAAAAATTTTGTGTTATAGATTGCTTATCTTGTTGCAATGTTATCCTTGGCAGGCCATGGATACATGATATGAAGGCAGTCCCATCCACCTATCATCAGTGTGTAAAGCTTCCAAGTCCATGGGGAGTGGTGAAAATTGAGAGTGATCAACAAGAAGCTAAGAATTGCTATACCTCATCAATGAAGCCAGCCTCAAGACCAAGGGAGCAATAGCAATTAAAGTATCCTTCAAGAGATGTCTTGGAGGCAAGAGAACAGGATGTGAAAGAAATCCTCATGGATCCTGAATCTAGGATCTTCATAGGGTCAGGGATCCTTAGCTAAATCGAGCAGAATCTAGTATCCTTCCTTAAGAGGAGAAAATCCACCTTTGCCTGGAAACATGAAGACATGACAGGTATATCTAAGGATATAATTACTCACAAACTTGGTATTGACAGGTCATTCAAGCCTATCCATCAAAAGAGAAGGAAGTTTGCACCTGAGAGGAATGCTATTATCCAGGAAGAGGTAGATAAGCTACTTCGGGCAGGTATGATAAGAGAGGTTAAGTATCCAAGATGGTTAGCCAATGTGGTTGTTGTTCAAAAGAAAAATGGAAAGTGGAGGGTATGTGTCGATTTTACTGATTTAAACAAGGCATGTCCCAAGGATCCTTTCCCATTATCCCACATTGACTCCATGGTGGATGCTACCGCGGGTCATGAGTTGTTGACTTTTATGGATGCTTCATCTGGATTTCAACAAATTCAGATGGAACCATCTGATGAAGAGGATACAGCCTTTATGACCCCAACTGGTATATATTGTTATATTGCTATGCCATTTGGACTAAGGAATGCAGGTGCTACTTACCAAAGGCTTGTCAATATGATGTTTAAGGAACAAATTGGACACACTATGGAAGTCTATATAGATGACATGGTGGTTAAGTCCAAAAATGCTGAGGATCACCTTAAAGACTTGGAGGAAGCATTCAATATCCTTGATAAATTTAATATGAAACTAAATCCTTCCAAGTGTCATTTTGGTGTTAAGGCAGGTAAATTCTTAGGCTATATGGTGACAAAGAGGGGCATTGAAGCAAGTCCAGAGCAAATCAAGGCTATTGTGAATATCAAATCTCCTGCCAATGCTAAGGATGTGCAAAGACTGACAGGCAGGATCGCATCCTTGAACAGATTCATATCCAAATCCTCAGAAAAGTGCAAGGAATTCTATGACATCCTGAGGAAGAACAAGAAATTTGAATGGACTGAGAAGCATGAAAGTGCCCTTAAAACTCTTAAGGATTACCTATCCTCAGCCCCAGCATTGATGAAACCAGAAAAAGGGGATGTGTTATCCTTATCCTTGGCGGTATCCTCAAAAGCAGTAAGTGCGGTCCTTGTTAAGGATCACCAAGGTACACAACATCCTGTTTATTATGTAAGTAAGAGCTTACTTGATGCTGAATCCAGGTATTCACATTTAGAAAAACTTATCCTTGCATTAATTATGGCATCTACTAAATTAAGACATTATTTTGAGACTCATGCCATTATTGTTAAGACTAATTTTCCAATTAAGAATGTTCTCAGGAAACCTGAAATGTCAGGAAGGATGGCTAAGTGGGCAGTGAAGCTGAGTGCATATGATATAAGATATGAACCAAGGACTGCCATCAAATCCCAAGCCTTAGCTGACTTTGTGGCAGATTTTAGTAGTGATTTGCAAAAGGAAGCTGAGTTAGAAGTCCAACAGCTTGAAGAAACTAAGGATCCTTGGATACTCTTCACTGATGGAGCCTCTAATGTAAAAGGAACAGGGCTTGGAATACTACTAAAATCGCCACAGGGGGACATAATACCCCACTCCATAGCTTGTGAATTTCAAACTACCAACAATGAGGCTGAGTATGAAGCCTTGATAGCTGGTTTGCAAATTGCTAAGCATATGAGGATCAGGTATCTTGAGGTACATGTAGATTCATGATTAATCACTAATCACTTTAATGGATCCTATGCTGTTAAAGGTGAAAAGCTAATCAAATATTTGGAGATAGTCAAAGAATTGGCACTCTCTTTTGTATCCTTTAGTTTGACACAGGTACCAAGGGAAGAGAATGCAGAAGCTGATGCATTAGCCAATCTAGGATCATCCATGAAGATCCCGGAGGATATAAGAATCCCTATTATCCATATCATGACCCCTGCTATCAAGGATCATATAGCTATGGAGATAGGAGCAGATTCTGCAATCATACCTAGTGATGATACTCAATCTCATTCAGGATCATGGATCCTCCCAATCATGAGATACATACAACATGGAGAGATTCCTACAGGAGAAAACCCTAGGGCTTTCAAAATTAAGGTATCTCAATTTACAATATTGAATAATATATTGTATAAACGATCTCTTGCAGGACCATATCTAAGATGCATTGAGGATCCTGAAATCCATGAAGTCCTAAAGGATTTCCATGAAGGAGATTGTGGAAACCACACTGGGGGCAGGGCATTATTCTCAAGGATCCTGAGGACAGGATACTATTGGCCCACTATGAAGAAGGATGCTGTGGAGTATGCCAAAAAGTGTAATCCTTGTCAAAGGCATAGTAATATCCTTCACCAACCAGCAGAGCTCTTGCATCCTATATCCTCTTCCTGGCCATTCATGAGATAGGGAATGGATATAGTTGGAAAGCTTCCTAAAGCACCTGGCGGAAAAGTATTCATGCTTGCTATGACTGATTACTTCTCTAAGTGGATAGAGGCTGAAGCCTTTTCTCAAGTCAGAGAAAAGGAAGTTATATCCTTTATTAAAAGAAACATTATTACTAGATTTGGTATCCCTTCTGAAATTTTTTGTGATAATGGATCCCAATTTATTGGGAATAGAACTACTAACTTTTGTGACAGCTGGGGGATTAAGATGATAACATCAACACCAGTCCACCCACAAGCTAATGGTCAGGCAGAATCATCCAACAAGATCATCATCAACAATTTGAATAAGAAGCTTGGATCCAAGAAAGGAAAATGGGCAGAAGAACTACCTTATGTGCTTTGGGCTGATAGGACAACTCCCAAGAATGCTACTGGCCAAACTCCATTTTCTTTGGTGTTTGGGGCAGAATCAGTGATCCCTACAGAGATGGTGGTTCCAACTGCAAGAACAAGCATTCGTGATCCTGAAGAAAATGCTGAAAACTTGATTCAAGACTTGGATACTATAGAAGAAATCAGGGATTTGGCAAGGATAAGGATGGCTAGTTATCAACAAAAGATGGCTGGAGCCTACAATAAAAATGTCAGGATCAGGAAATTCCAAGTTGGTGATATGGTATTAAGGAAAGCATTTCAGAATACCACCAATCCTGCTGATGGAAAGCTAGCACCAAAGTGGGAAGGCCCCTATTTGATTGAAGCTGAAGCAGGAAAGGGGGCATATCGATTGCTAACAATGGAAGGTGATTTGCTACCAAGAGCTTGGAATGTTGTCCATTTGAAGAAATATTTCATGTGACAAGGATCCATGATCCTCACTTGACAAGTATCCTTGAAGGATCCTCACAGGATAGATGATCCTCATTTTGGTAACACTCTAGTCTCAAACTATTTCATTCTTTTATTCTCTTATACAAGGATAAGGATCCTGCATCCTTTATCCTCCTTTTACGTGATTCTGAGTTTTGAAGGTTCAGGTATCCTTAACTAAGGAATGAGTATCCACAGAAGTATCCAGTTGTTTGGGCTTGACCCCAGTTATTTGGGCTTGACCCCAGTTATTTGGGCTTGACCCCAGTTTGGGCCTGTCCCCAGTTTCGCCAGTAGCGCACGATGATCCTGGTATAGTTCATGGCAATGGGACCAGTACTCGCTTTAGGGGCTGACAATTTCATTGTACTGGCTATATTCAGGATCCTACGTATAATGGTAGACGTACCATACATCCGTTCCTAAGGTTTCTAACGTTTTCACGTTAGCTAAGGTTTTGGCATTTTCATGTCACTAAGTTTGGATAGTCGCCAGTAAGGGCCATACTCCAGTTTACATACGATCCTTTGGGCTTGTCCCCAGTTATCCTTTGGGCTTGTCCCCAGTTATCCTTTGGGCTTGTCCCCAGTTATCCTTTGGGCTTGTCCCTATATTGGGCTTGTCCCCAGAATTGTTGGGCTTGTCCCCAGTTGCTAACTTTTATCTTATATTGGCTTAGTCCCAAGTTGTATCCTATTTCAGGTTTTTGAAGCTAAATGACCAAGGATCCTTGATCCTTGCCTTCTACTAAGGTTTATTTTTTGGGGTTATCCTGGTTATACGTGTTAAAGGATAGGATCCTAACTTGGATTCTCAGGTATGATCCTTAACTAATTTGATTTTATTCATTATTTATTTGAATAACCCTTGTCCTTTGACAACTGATCTTATGATCCTTAAACTATATAACTTTTCAAAACTTATCAACTATAGGATATCTGATCCTTGATCATATCCTAAAAATTTTGAGGATATTTCTTAAATTTTTTCTTTACTTGATAAGTTTAAACAAAATGAACATCACAACAGTTGGAAAGTAAAATACTAACAAGGATATCAACACAGGATAAGCCAAAAAGTTAAAGTTATTTTATTCACAAAAGATTAAACCCTTTAAGGTTGTCAAAATTGCCAACCCACGTTTCTACCAGCAAAACGTGGCCCGTCCACATGGGTTGGCAAAGGGTGTCCATTGTTTAAGGGTCTTGGTAGTGCAGGAATCAAAAGACGGCAGGATCACAATGGCTTCATCCCCCAAACAGAGGATCCCTCCACCATTTGTAATCCTACCTATTGTTCAAAGGATCCATGATCCTTAGCCCTAGCTACTATTGTTCAAGATACAACCCATCATTGTTCAACAAAAACATCATCAAAACAAAAACCTCGACCAAACTTAAAAAAATGGGCTCCGGCTACGTCTAGAAATGTCCTTCATCGCCCATTCATGCAGCCTACACCTTCGCTGCATCACCATCTCCTCCAGCTCCAGTATCCTTCACCTGATCCTTGCCACTGCCACCAGCCTCGATTGCCAGAACCTCATCAGCCTCATCTTCATCCTCCAATTCAGCCAGCCTAGCCTTCCATCCCTCCATGTCCCAGTTGCTCCTGTCAAAGGCAGGATCCTGAGCTTCTTGGGCCATCTGCAGCTTGGTCTTGTACATGGCAATGGCAGCAGAGACTTTAGCATCCTCTGTGATCTCGTGCTTCTCATAGTCAGCATTGATCTGGGCTGCAACCATCTGAGTTTTGATATCGTTGAGGTCCTTTTCAAGGGAGGCAATCTTGTGATCCTTGAGCTCCGCCACTTTTTGGAGATCAGAATATTTTTCCTCAAGCTCTTCAACATTCCCAACATAGTCCTCAATTTCAACAAATTTCTGCAAACAAGACAATGCAAAGTTCAGGATCATGTGATCCTCAAATGAGCAGGATAACTAAGCTAAGTCAGTGATCCTTACATCGGCAAAGTACTCGAGGAACTGATGGCGGATCAGAGGCAGGCCTTGTAGGTTGTCAGCTTCTGAGGTCTTCCTTCTCTTTCCACCTCGTCCCTTTGAAGTGGTTGCCTTGGGGATTGTGACGGAGGGGCTAGCAGCAGAATTTTTCTTGGAGGATCGAACAGTGTCAAGATCAGTGACACTGAATTTGGAGGCAGATTTTGAAGGTTTTCCATCGCCTACACACCCAAAACAGATAAGTATCCTTATCCTATTTCTTTTTAACTATTTATTTAAACATTTAATTACATATAAACATGGATACTTACTTGACATCGTGACAGAACCTGAGGATACCTCTTGAGAATCCTGGGTATTTTCTTTGAATGATCTTATTTCAGGATCAAGCCTCCGAAAAGCAGCAAGCCTTTCCTTCGTGGCAGGTGTTGTAATAAGGTGTGCAACAGTAATAGCTGCAAAAAAGGAACAAAAGTACGTTAGTGATCCTTAGACAAAAACAAGGTCATCTGGTGATCCTCCTCAGGATCCTCTATCCTACCGTGGGTGCTCCACTTCCTTGGCAGATCCTTTCCATCAGAGATAGAATCCCTTCTGACAAAGAAGAATCGCCGTTTCCAGTTGGTATCATTCTTAGTGACTTTGAAGATGGGGTGTTCTTCACCGGGTTTATGCTTAAGCAGATATCGGTAGGATCCAAATGTTACAAGGTCATACATCTCGGCCAACTCCGACATTCCCAGAGCAATTCCTTCTCGCTCAATGATCCTTTCAAGGGTATATAAGACCCTCCAGATCATTGGCATAGCTTGAATGTAGGAGATGCCGGTGAGAGAGAAGAAAGACTGGGTAAATTCAGGGAAAGGATACGAGTATCCTATTGTGAAAGGAGTGACCGGGAAAGCTACCCATGTTTCAGAAATATAATCACTTAGAACGGTGGGGTCAAATGGCTTGAAATCGGTGTTTGCCGGAAAGCAACGTCGAATTCTGTCTATTTGTGGATCAGTGAAGCAGCACCTTTCATTCGCCGAATCTTTGATGATCCCCTGGCTCTTAAGAGGATTGTCCTTCTTGTGATCCTTAGCCGATGAGGATCTTAGCATCATCTTGATTATGAAGAAGGTGAAGAAAGAAGGAGGAGAGAAAGAAAACGTAAAGGAAGAAGAGGAAGAGAGATACCTGCTTGATCTTCGGATGTGAATTTAAAGGGAGTTTCTCTTGAATTTAAATGCGGATTGATCCCTATCTCTAACTCCTATTTATAGTGATGATTTTGCAGGATAGTCACTTCAGTGATGTCATGCTCGTAACGGCTAGTCCAACTCCAACGGCTAGTTATCCGTTAATTTGTTACGGATAAGAACGAAAATATAACTCGTTTATTTACATAATTACTCCTTATATTTTGGGGGCAATTGTTAGGGGTGGATTTCTCAATGATCAGTGATCCTCAATTGCTGTTGGGCTTAGTGATCCTTACTTCTGTCTGAATTGGTGATCCTCAGAAGTATTGCAGGATCAGGATCATAGCTCATCATAAGGATCCTTGTACTAACAATTGTCTACTTTGAATTCGAAATTGTTTTGTAGGAGTATGAGCTTGGACCTGGTCTTGGCGATATTCCTGGAGCATATTCCATGTTTATTCCACACGTGCATGGCTAAAAGTGGACGTTATGGAGTTCGTGGAGGACTTGCATGAATTGCGGAATGTTAGTTAGTGTAGATATTTTCTATATTTAAACGGGATAGCGAGCTAAATAGAAACACTTGGCTATTTTTGGCTACACACACACTCTTGCAACTGCTCTCACCAGCTCTCGACAAAACACTTAGCGATTATACACTTTTTTACACAATACATTATAGTGATCCTTGTAATTAGCTCGCTATCATCCAAAGTTGTAACAGATTTCTTGTTTAATTGGAGTTGGGGATCGGTAGTTTCCATCACCCGAGGTTTTTTTATGCCGGAGATCATTCATTGATCAAGGGCTTTTTCCTGGTATAAATCTCTGTGTCACTTGTTCATTACATTTCAGAGTGATCCTTAGTGTTGTTCATTGATTCAAGCATCATACCTCACAACAGAAAGTTTGGTTGCATTATCAGTGCTTGATTTTTTGACCAAAACACTAGTCCATGGGGTTTTTTGTAACTTCCTTATGGTTTTATATTTGTTTACTTATGAATGAAATATACGAGATTTTGAGTCAATTTTCTTCATCCCTAGTTTTTCTCTCTTTCTGTTTTACCCTTATCATTTACTATTTACGAAAACTTTCACAATAAGCTACTAAATACAAGCCGCTACTACGATGACGAACGTGGTGGTGCTGGTGCCGCAGCTGGGTGTGGAGCACCCGGTTGTGCAATGACGGGCACGCCAACAACATTCATATGCGCAGCAATCACGTCTGACATCCACTACATCTGAGTAAACCCATCTGAGAAACTAATTATCCCACCTGAGCCTCAACCCGTACCAACCTCTCCGCATACCCTATTGGAGCCACCAGACATGGTCTCACACTACGTCGTTCATATGGTTGACCATCCACCTGAGGCTCTCTGCCTCTGCGCCCCTTGGCCTTAAACCCCCTGCTCCTGACCCGTCAGGCGCTGGCTGCCAAACGGTCTGTCCAAGATCATACGAGAATACCAGCTTGTTATCCCGAGCGGCAGCGATCCCCATCTGAATAGCCGCCGCACTGCCTACCACCCAATGGGATACCGATAGCGCCTTAACAAATCCTTCGCAAACAATGTGGGATGAAATCCTACAGAATGCGAACTCATGAAAGTACAGGCAAATTTGTAGGCCAAGTTCACCCCGCCATTTGTCAGCATATTGTGCAGATAGAATAGGTCCTGCTGAGTGACCCACTCCTTGCTAGCAATCATCACCATGATATACCGATGTAGATATCGATCTAGCTGATCACATAAAAGGCTGACGTCGGAACTCATATATGTCACACGCATTCCTAAAAAAAAGATGTAAAAGTGCCGAGACCATCTATACGCCTCAAAACATGACAAAAAGTCAAATCTCAAAAGAAAAAAAAAACGTATCAAATCATAATTAAACATAGGAATGAAAACTTATATTATAACGTTTTAATTAAAAAAAACTAAAAATTTATCAGCATTTCATAATTATGGCCGACAAAAAACAATATTTCATTAAAAAAAATATTTGAATATTAAAAAAGTGACACATATAAAGCTATATATACGCGTCGTATAGTGTTGTATATTAAAAAACGACAATCGATGATTGGCTAGTGATCATTGAGCCGATCATTAAACTCTATATGAGACTTATAAAGCTATACGCATTGTATATAGAGCTCCAGAAGTTTTCAAATAAATAAGGGGTGTCCAAATAATGAAATCCTTTTACTAACGTATTCAAAATAAGAAACCAACAAAAATACGGGAAGTAGCTGATGACTTGATCTGTGTGCATGAGACATATCACGTGCATGTTGAATTAAGTCTTTAAGACTAAACGGAGTGGGGCGTCTCCCCCTCCGACGCCGCCCCAAGTCGCCGAGAACACCGCCCCCCATAGGCGTCCCCAAGGGGCGCCCCCCTCTCCCCGTCCTCTTCTCGTCGCCCACTTCCTCTCACACACATCGATTTTTGGCACAAACTTTCAAGGATTCCCCCTCCAAGACGCCCCAAGCCGCCCCAAACACCACGCCCCCTTTTTTGCTCAAAATCCTCTGATCTGACGTGGCGCCACATGTCGCAAGACGCCCCCTCTAAAGGACGCCCCACTCCCTTCAGTCTAAGAGTACTTGTTACGCTGAGACTTGGTGTTGTGGCCCCAGAGTGACTGACTACAATTAATATACCAAGACTGATCATAAATAAAATAAAATAAAATCTGAGTACCATATATTCAAAGATGTCTTAGGCCACTGGGGACGGGAGACTTGTTCTCCGTAATAGTTTTCTATCACGCGTTGAAAATGGCAAAACTCCACCGCCACCATCAGTTGATAACGCGTGGAACAATGGCTGCAAGTATAACGCGTGAAAATATCAACGCGTGATGATTTGATTTTGTGAGAGTAATTGTTGGTTGGGGGAGAAATTGTTGGGTGTTGTGGTGAGTGATGACCATTGTCACCAAAAAATGTTGTGAGTGATGGAAAAATGGTTGATGACATGACGGAACTTGATTGGGTGCTTGTGAGTGATGGAATTCTATCACTAGTGACCACCCCCACCCCTAATAACTATATAACCATTATATTCTTATTATCTCCAAGTCATTCGAAGTGAAAGATCTCAGAGATGGGAAAGATGGTTGTTCTTATCTTGATTTCGTTCTATATATATATGTATGCATGCATGCATGCTTCTCAATCCACTAATAGTTTAATGTTAGATCACGCGATAAGATAAAATACATATCTATCTATATAGACCATAAAAAAATGTATGCAATGATTGATTAAAAGGGACTGATTTTTCCTGCCAATTTTAACATGAATTCAGCAGGGCCAGTCCTGAGAATTCGTGTACCCTGTTCGAGCTCGAAAAAAATGTGCCCTTAGGCCTTAACAAAATTGGGTATTGTGCTCACTAATAGTTTAAACCTAATGCCAAAGGAGTTAATTATTATTCTAAACCATAAGAATAGTTTTGTAAGAAGGCCTATGTTGGTGTTTGTATGGGTGTTGTTAGAATTATTATTAAACTTTATTATGTTTATATATATTCGAACTTGTATAAGTATTAAATGATATGTATTCGAATTAAGAATGATAGCTTATGTAGTTCGGTTTGATAAGCGGGTAATTTCAAATAACTGCCGGGGTCCCGCCATTTGAACCGCCAAAACTATGACATATATATGTGTATACCGGCAACCATTTCCGGTGATCAAGACATTCAAGTTATACTCGAATTGTCCCATATTTCCTGTTTGAACTTCCTGCATTTATACATCCTTTCTGAACATGGACATTTAATTCGGTTCAATCTCGAACAAGAATCCATCCATGTCTCACACTTCCGCTGCAACTATGAAGTCTGATTCCCAACATAGTGGTATCAGAGCATCGTTGGGAAAGAAGACTGAAATCAAACCCACTTCAACCATGTTACCGTGTCAACACTGCACGGACGAGAAGAATGATAAAGAAAAACGAACTCCTCCTCGAGTGAGACTCTGTTATTATTGCCACCAACCAGGGCACCAGATTTATTCTTGCAAGGAGAAAGAAAATGACGAGGCGACCCAACTAATTCATCAGGCGGTGAACACAGGAATACAGAAACAGGAAGGAGTGATCAATGATCATCAAGAGATGATCGTTGTCGGTACCGAAGGAGGGCTATGGAGTGACATTTGGTACGTTAGTTCTGTATTTACACATCACATTGCTGGTAACTTGAATGTGTTTAAACGCATTAAACATATTGTTGGGGTTGATACAAGATCTGGGGAAAACAATTTTTTATTTACTCGAGGGGTTGGGTCGGTTGAAATAAAATCAAGTAACGAAATCATGAGAATACAAAGTGTATTCTACTCACCGGAATTAGACCGGAATGTTCTGAGTTTGGATCAGTTAACATTGCAAGGCTTCACCGTCAACAAGTCCGGTGACACTTGTAAAATCTATCCAATGTTCTCAACTCCGGTTAATAATTCCGTGAATGATGTGAGTGGCTTGACAAAGGAAGAAGAAATCGGTCTAAACGAAAAACAGGAAATACTTGAAGTGGGTATCATTGATGACGAATTCAAAGAAAGATATTTAAATTCTTACTTCGAAGAATTAAATCTGTCTTCACAAGAGACGGATTGGAGTTTGATGATCATCAAGGCCATGGAGTTCCATGAATTCGCCGACTGTAAAGCTTTACTGGACATGATCGATGATAGGGAGTTTGTATTCAAATACAAACACATTTTGGAGGCAAAATTCGAGGAGATGGTGACGTGGTTTCTGAACGTCTATATGGGAATATCTTCAAAGCCAGTCCCTCCATATGCTCCGAACAAAAGGAAAGTTGATCTGCTAGGACTATACATGTTGGTGGAAAGAGATGGCGGCTATCGGAATGTCACAAGTGACAATTTATGGCCGGTGGTAGCGAAGGATTTAGGATTTGATTACCAAGGCGGAGATTACATGAGAATTATCTATGCCATGTATCTCGACGTTTTGGAGTATTATTACAGGTTTAAAACGGTTCAAGAAAAGGTTTATGACAAGGAGATGGTGAATGAAGGAGAAGGTCCCTCTCACGGCTGCCATGTGAGAAGAAAAAGTGCAGGTGACGTTCATGATGATGCTGCTTCGGAACACTACGCTCTCTTCGCTGGAAACGAATGGGAGAATGACTGGAATCTGCAAAAGAAACCGAAGCGGTTCAATTTCAATCATGCAAGGAAAGCGGTTGAAGAAGCCAACCGGAGTGTTATGCAGCATGCTCGGAAACATAACTAAAGTTCAAGGGGGTTATGTTAGAATTATTATTAAACTTTATTATGTTTATATATATTCGAACTTGTATAAGTATTAAATGATATGTATTCGAATTAAGAATAATAGCTTATGTAATTCGGTTTGATAAGCGGGTGATTTCAAATAACTGCCGGAGCAGTTATTCCCGCCATTTGAACCGCCAAAACTATGACATATATATGTGTATACCGGCAACCATTTCCGGTTATCAAGACATTCAAGTTATACTCGAATTGTCCCATATTTCCTGTTTGAACTTCCTGCATTTATACATCCTTTCTGAACATGGACATTCAATTCGGTTCAATCTCGAACAAGAATCCATCCATGTCTCACACTTCCGCTGCAACTATGAAGTCCGATTCCCAACAGGTGTACCCTATTAAAAAAATATTTTACATATGCATATCGGTTTTTTTTTCATAAAAAATGTGCCCCTCGAAATATCGGGGCCTAGCCGGTGGTTCTCCCCGCCCACCCCTAGGGCCGGCCTTGGAATTCAGGTACAAGGCGACGTCTTGCTTGTCTAGCAGGAGCTTTTTTATCTCCACCATGTACGCCTCAAAACATGACAAAATGTCGAATCTCAAAAGAAAAATAAACATATCAAATCTATAAAGTTAAATCGGTGATATATCATTTAAACATTTATAGACGTTACCATCAAACGATTAATATAAAAATCTATACAGTTAAATCGGTGATATATCACAGATATATATGTTATCGGTCCCCATGTAAAGTATCGGTGTCAAATATCGATACCGATATTATCGGTGATATTTGACTGATATCACCGATTTTCCCGATATCGGTACATTTGTTCTTAGTTCTAACATTGTTCAAAAAAGTACATTTCTTCTTAGTTCTATCATTTGTCTTTCTTCTTGTTGTTGCTATTAGTGTTTTAAGTTGTAGTTGTTTGTGTTAAATGTTAGTGTTTTAAGTCTTAATCAGTTGTGAAGAAACAAGGAACTAATTTGGGGTTTGATTAGTTGGGTTTATGCTTCTATCATAGTGGTTAATCTTCTTAAGACTCTCTGAGCTCCGTAATGATCTTCTAATCCTGCAAAACAGAACGCCGTTACTCGTTAAGAGGGGAATATGGGGGTTTCCCTCTTAACCGGGCTCCGGCGTGAGAATAAGCGACTGCTTTGGGGAGATAAATGTGTATTAAGAGTGAGAGTAGAGGGAATGGAATGTTTAACCTGTGAAGTGAGATCTCTATTTATAGCCGGAGAGGTGTAAGAGGATGTGGGCTGATGGGCCTTGGGCCTAAAGGCGACAACATAGAGGATATGCTCCTTGTCTCACTGGTGTCGACCGTTAGTGGCTTCTAGGGGCTCTCTTGAGTTGGCGCAATGTGATTGGAGCCACATGTCACTGTTGTCGGCCTGGCCGCCCCTCTGCCATCAGCAGGTAAGTGGAGATCGTGGGGCAGTTGTCCCTGCCCTGTGATTGGTGCCAAGTAGGCGTCCTTAAGTACTTTCTGTCCCCTGCATGTCAGACGATCGTGGAGCACGATTGAGCAGGGCCAGAAAGACGCCGATTGGCCCTTTCATTTTGTCACTTGTACCTTGTGTACTATCTGAAACAGCCTTGCACCGTAGTCACGCGCGCTTCTTGCTGAACACGTAATTACCCCGCGCAGGGTATGGGCCACTGGATGCTCTTTCAGAATGCTAAGTGTTGAAAGTGGAGCTTCCTATTGCTCAGACCTCGCGCCGGGTCAAAGAATGATGAAGTAGCCCGCGCAAGGTTGGCAATAAGGAATGTGTTGAATAAGGAGTATGGTCCTTCACGCGACCTGAATAAGGTGTGCGCGGCTTTTTTGGGACCATATCCCTTCAAGTTGTTGCTACAATTTTTAGTTAAATTGCTATATATATAAAAATTCCACATGATATTAAAATTACCGATATTCCACCGTGATAACCTATATCTTAAATATCGGTCCTTGACCAATATCCGATTATTTACCGAATTAACTTCTTAGATAAAAATAGTAAGGGCATTCATTTTATCAGAGTAACATAATGGTTTATTCGGGCCTTACCCCAAAACTAAACAAAACCAAATTACTCCACAGAATTAGTGAAACCCTTCGAACAAACTCACTCTAACGAGATACAAGTAGACGGCTGGAATATTAGATTCGCTACTTAAGCCGTCGTTACGATTGAAACTTTTAAGTTTCAATTTCACCATTTATACAATAAAAATATATGTTTTTAAGTCATTTAATGTTCATTAGATTTGAATTTTATCAAAGGCTGGTGGATATGTGCTAGTGCCCCCTCCACCTCAGCCAATACCCCCCCCCCCCCCCCCCCCCCCTCCAAAAAAAACTCTCCCTATTGCCTAGGCGCTATTGATGGTCCGCCAAGTCAATAGCGAGTTGTTTGTGGGTCAGATGAATATTTAAATCAATAATAGGGCCAACATTGACCTTTTGGTGGCTTTATCCCATTTCTTGGTTGTTAAAGGGGGCGGGGGTATTGGTTGATGAGGCGTAATGTGGCGCTGGGATGGCGCAATGAAGCCCTTAGGGGCTCCATTTCATACCAACCAGCCTAATAACTTGCATTCAAAAGTTGGATACGCAACCATATTCCCATATAAATTGTATAGAAAACGAAGTTGTATTCAAATTTGATAACATAAACTATACCGAGTATCAGTGTCGTAATGAACCGACCCGATACCAATTGGTACTGAATTCTCCGCATCACGTTGAAGAATCGGACTAGTAATTATTAATCCAGTTGGGTCTACAACTCCCTTGCCCAATACCTACGCAAAAGACTACATGGGTTTGACGTTGACAAAGATTTATAAATATATAAATAAATGAAAATGTAAGTATAATCTGAGCATTACTTAGAAGCTTCATAACTATATATATATACACACATCACCTCGGAGCAATTAGAGCTGAAAGATCGAGAGATGGGAAAGAAGATGGGCGTGGTTGTTCTGATCCTGATTTCGTTCCTCTTAATCATCTCATCGTCAAGTAAGTAAAAATATTCATGAATATTGAATGCATACATACAATCTTAATTTCAGTTATGAAAATGGAGTTATCTGTGTAACAATATTCTCCTCTTTCAAACAGATGCTCTCTTTAAGGCCAGAAATAGTGCAAATGGGAAGATATCACCTCGTCCACCAAAGATGCCTAAGCACGGTTAAAGCAGCTACATGTTTCAAGTGGATGTTGTGTTGTTTACCTAGGACAGGACTGTTTGTATCATTATCAGATACTTGCATCATCTATCTATCTATATGTATGTATGCATGCATGCTTCTTAATTCAATAGTGATCTAATGCTATATATTAACTGTGCACATAGGCGCATGCGATATAACATGAATTCAGGTAAGAGGCGCCGCCTCGGAGGTGCTTTGATTCATTTAAAACGCCTTGCTGCCACCCAGGCGCTCTGGCCACCTTCAGGCGAGATTTCGGCTACATTTCAGTCAGACTCAAGCGAGATTCCAGCTGAATCCTGAAAATTTTAGCAAAATTCTGCAAATTCCGGTCACTATGGTCTGAAACAACCTAAACAAGCCTAAAACATGTCTAAAATCCCGAATAAATGGTACGTTTGTGCTATGCGCCTTGTTATATCGGGCCCTTGCTTTTTAAGCCCTTGCGGCGTTAGTGCACCTTACATAAAGTATATATCATACGTCATAAAATGCTTAAAAAATATGATAAAGCGAAAATGGATCAAAAAGCATACCTGAACAAACACATAAACACATCAATGTGAGAAAATAACTGTCAATTTTATGCTAAGAAAAGAGAGATCAATATGCAGATACATGCAAGAATACCTCATTAGAAGTGACTTGTATGGGCCTCCTATATTCAAATGGTCTTCCAGCTTAAAGAATATGACCAAGAATTTATATATAAATTAGCAAGCATACCCTATTTTTAGCACACACCAACCTGAACTCGCTAGCTATTTAGAAACACTGTTGTTAATATGATAATCAAATTACAGATTGAAAAATACTCACTTTATTTGTGTAATATATATACATACATATATACACATTAAACTTTCATTTACGCATGAATATGGAATCTGTTTCAAACAGATGGGAGTCTGCCACCACAGCTTCGACAAGCACGTCACTCAAACTAAGTTACCACCAACGTATACAAGTTCAGCCCCACCACCCGCACAACCTAGTTACAACGTTAAGCATAGACAGTGTTTAACTGCCTATGAACAGCTTCATGTTTATGTGATCATTTGATCAAAATATCATGTTTGCCAGCCAGGACTATTTGTACAATTATCACACATGCTTCTCAACCGAACATGAAGATTAAATGCGTATCTATATAGACTGTGAGGCATACGTACAAAGAATGTCACATCTATAATTAATTGATTAAAAGGGGCTGATTTTTCCAGCCAATTTTAACATGAATTCAGGTACAAGGCGACGTCTTCGAGATGCTCTTGCTTGTCTAGCAGGAGCTTCTTCATCTCCACCATGTATTATAGCCACTAAATCATCAAACAGTTTGTCATCCCCTCTCATCGGATCCTGATTTCATACACAAATTGTGAAAATAAATAAAAACAAAATTATAGAAACAAAATATAAAATATGGGGCACTGAAAGTTAAAATTTGTCCTAATACGCATATAATATATGATACAGCAAGAATGGATAATAGTATATACCTGAACAAACACATCAGTGTGAGTTTTCCCCTCGTATAACTTCAATTCTGCTTTCGCTCCTACTCTTTGGAGACTTTCCACAAATGTTTTACTGTAAATAACATTTCTTTTTTTCATTTTTTTTAAACAGAGTAACTGTATCAACAGTACAAGAAACTAATAATTTGGATGGGTAATTACGTAAATAATATAACAGAGTATATGCCTGAGGCTTACACAATTTCTGCCACTTTTGGTTGTTTTTACATCTTAATACATACATATTTTAGAGGAAAAGATACCTGCAATCTGCTGGAATTGAATAATCTGCTGTCCCATGAAATAGGATAACTGGAGGTAGGAGAGAAACTGCGCTATTATTGTTCGGGTCTTGAATAACAATTTCTGGAGAATATTTACGTAAAGATTCCTCCCCTCCCATTATTCTGTAAAAATTATGGAACTTTCATCAGTTTTATGCTACTAGAAGGGTGCCAGCGCGATGCGGCTGGAAACACCGACACTGTCAGGGTGTATATGGTTCGGTTGGTTCGGCTGGTTCGGCTATTACCTCATTCCCTCAACCGAAGCCAAAATCTAAGATATCGGTTAGTCTAATTTATTCACCAATCGGTTTTCGGTTAATCAGTTCAGTTTATTCGGTTAGAATAACGATTTTTGGTTCGGTTCGTTTAAATTCGGATAATTGCCAAAACCAAACTTGGACTATCTTTTACTTAGAAATACATGAAATTGAAGTTTAAATACATGAAATAGATGTATAAATACTTTAAATGGAAGTATAAATACATGAAACGGAGGTATAAAATAAGAAATACATGAACTTGAGGTATCAAAGCTAAAAATATATGAAAATATGAATAGTTCTGTTACGGTTAACGATTCAGTTATTGCTCACCCCATAGACACTGTTAATCACATAACATACCAAATTTTTTAATTAAAAAACTATAGCAATACTATACTCAAATTAGAGAAAATAAAATGCTCGTTTTTATAGTGTAATTTAAAAAAAAATATATATTAATGTCTGAAAAAGTTATGGCCGTTTAAAATCGTGAGGTTAATTAGTTTTTCATAAGGGGATAAAGTGTAACTAATAATTAATTAATCAGAATTTGGTTAAAGATGAAGGGTTAAAGTGTAATAAAGATGAAAGAATGTAATTAGTGGTTGAAAGACTAATTTACCCTGAATTTTATGGTTGTACTTTATACATTAGACTAAAAAAGTTCTTTAACTTTTGGGTATCTTAAAATACCTTTCCCGTATGCATTATATATAGTATAGATTAATAGTAGGAAAAGAAAGATGATAACGCAGATCTATGCAGGAATACCTCATAAAAAGTGATTTGTATGGACCTCTTGTGTTCAAATGGTCTGCCAGGTTTAACATATTATATCTGTAAAAAAAGATTATAAAGAAAATCAATCAAGGAATAGCAATAGAGTGATGCACCAAGAATGTATATATAAAACCAATTGACAAACATACCCTCCTGATAATCCGAAATAAGCTTTAATTTGGGATACACTCCATGTAGTAGTTTGTTTTGCATCAGACTCTTTAATTGCCTGCTCCACAAGAGCACACGCAGCAATGTGGGCACCAGCTGATTGACCCATCAAATAAATCCTTCAAAGTCACAACAAAACTAACTTCAAGACCAAATTCCATGATTTTAACATACCATGTCAGAAATGTAAATATACATATAATAAATGTACCTGTTTGGATCACCACCGTATTCAGTGATATTATTGCACACATATGAGATGCCTCGTGAAGCATCCTCAACCATTTCACTGATGGTAGCCTTGGGATAATTTCTAAAAGGAAAGTAAATAACAGTATTACAATAATAAAGAAAAAGTCTACTACAGGTTCTAAAAAAAGATAATATTTACAATTAGATATTAAACTACCTGTAGTCTATGCATGCCACTATGACGTCTGTACCCGATAAGTGAAGCCCTAAAAGAGAACCCCAAGCTTTATACCTGCAATTCAGAAAATTTAGTGGTCAAAACGAGTAATGATGGAAGTTCTGCATGTGTCAAAAGTTAAAAATTTTAAAATTTAAAACTTAAAATTTAATTCTTAACGATACTCACCCTATTACCCAGGCTCCTCCAGTGATGAAAGCAATGACGGGTTTTGGAGCGTCATTTTTCCCATCACTTTTAGGTAAATATATATCAAGTCTGCAAGCGTTAACAATGCCGTCAATTACTAATTCACAAAAAACTTTGCTATGAACAAAATAGCAAGTCAACATTGTCGTAGAACATACTTATTCCTTGGTGGATCACCAAAAACAATATCCCGACGTATCTGACTTGAGAAATAATAGTAATAAGCGACTGCAACATTTAAACGGTCATGTCTCATTAAGGAAGTCGAATGACATTAAAGATCTAAGCAAAGTGATGTAAAAAGCGTGGGTAGTTTGTTATTAACATGGGAGGAAAGACCTGAGGCACGAACCACCGACTTTACAAACCTTGAAGTACACCTGGCATGATTAGGAACGCGTAACATTGTAGAGAAAGAAATCCTGTTATCAATTTACAGCCTGACCTGAAAAAAATGAATAAAAATTTGTTAACAAATAACACAAATACTTGTTATGTTGTTATCACGGGTGATCGGTATAATCATATACAACTTTCAGAAAATTTTGAAAACATAGCAATTAACGCACAATCGTTATACTATGGCTACAGTAAGGCCACAGGGTGTGGCATCGCGCCACCCCGCCGCCTCACCTTTTATAGCGCCCCGGGGCGCCAGCCACCATACCACCGCCGAGAGGGGGGGTCTAAAGGCTCTCCGCCAAGGTGCTAACGGGCTTTTTTGGCTTGATCGAGGCATTTGGTCAAGATAAGGGGGCACTATGGCATTGAGGGGGCTTTTTACCATTGCATGCAAGTTAAAAGGAAGGAGCTTTAACGCCCCTTATGTGACATGGCGTTGAGGTGGTGCTTATGTGGCGTGATAAAGCCCCTCGTGGCTTTATACCACACCCTCCAGCCTAAACTAATACATTGTCATTAATCATTTAATGCATAATCAGCCCTAAATGATACATTGTCAATAATCATTCAATCCATAATCAGATCCTAAACATAACAAAAAAGCAATCATTATAAATCACTCATAAACTAACCCTAAACAGTAAACATACAGTAGACCACTAATAACATTTCATCTTCCAAACCCTAATTTCACCAAAAACAGTACCAAAATAGACAAATTAAACAAAATTAGTACCTAACATATCCAAAAACTTTAGCCCCAAATCGAGTAACAGAAAACCGATCCCCATCACTCCGACTCCAAAAAAACCGCTTTCTCCCTCCACGAAGATCCGTTAAATTCGAATCACTAGCAGCACGACGACGTCGTTGCTGATACGAAACAGAACTAGCCGCAATAACATCAACAGTACCGTTAACGTTATCGAGACTGGAAACCCTAGGAAGTAGGAAGGGTTTAGTCTCGAACTTTTTACCGTCTTCAATCGATGAATGAGCCAAATCGTCACCGTCGTAGGGGATCGAATTGAAGAAGACTGCACCAGCAGAAGGTGGCATGATTGGAGATGATGATGATGTAGGGTTTGGGATGAAGGGGTTGGAGATTGAGATCGGGAGGATCTGTGAGTGCATGTTGGAGATGTATAGGCGTGTGGATTTGTTGAAAGATTTGTGCATCGGTGGTTGATTGATTGAAGATGATCAAAAATGGTGTTGGTTTCAGAGTGTGAAATTGGGATTTTGCAGAGACGGGTGAAGGGTTTTTGTTGGTTTCTTGGAGATGGACACGTGGCGATGTGTTATTGGAAGTTGAAGAAATGGGCCCAGTGACAGTATGGTTCCGAATTCTAACTTTGTTCCTCTTGGTTTCAAATTGGAAAATAGTAAATTAACATGCTAAGCCTTTTTTTTTTTAACCGATAGGTTTTGGGTTCTATTCTTGTTTATCTATGTTTTCGGTTTACCTGTTTTTTCTTAGATTGGAAATCGTATCGAATTTGGTTCAAAGATGACAAAACTGAGTTACAACTTTTTTTGTTTTGGTTTTAGATCAAAAACAAAATGACCCTGAATTTTAACATGACGTTTATTTATCGGTTCAGATTTTGAGTTTCTCAGTAATGTAAGTGTTTGATGTCTAAGTGTTCGCATGGGTGACCAAAAACTGTATGTATGGAAAATCGGAGGAGTACTCTACTTGTCTAGCATTAGACAAAAGAGTGAGGTTACATAAAGAGTGTTATATGTAATCTAGGTGAAAATACACTCTTGTGTTATCTCGTTTTAGGTTTTGGTTTACTTGTTTTTTTCTTCAGTTGAAATCGTACCAAACCTAATTCAAATATGACAAACCCAAATTAAAACTTAGTTCATTTTGGTTTCAAGTCGAAAACAAAATGACCCCGAATTTTAACAAGACATTTGTTTATTGGTTCGTATTTTGAATTTCTCGATTATGTAATGTTCTAAGTGTTTTGATGTCCAAGTGTTTGCATGGGTGACATATATATAGAGGCCAGTTAACGTACAATACGGCTTAACGTACATCACGTACGACAGATAATTACGCACGTTCATTTGAAAATACGCACGTTATAAACTAAAAACCCCAAATCACGCATGTTGGAAAACATTAATCACGCATGATGAAAACATTAATCATGCACGTTGTCGTACGTGATGTACGTTAAGTCGTAATGTATTTTACACTTTTCCCTCTATATATATATATATATATATATATATATAGGACAAAGATCCGTTATGAACCACCCCTTATTGCAAGAACCGCGAGAATCAATGTGAACACAAACAAAAATACCTAAAAATAGCTAAAAACACACACAAAAAAAATTAATATTTTTTATAAAAAAAATCGCTACTTTTAGTAGCAAAAAAAAAATTCTACTAAAAGTAGCAATTTTAACTTAAAAAATATTAAAAAAAATAATTTTAGATTTTTTTAAGGTTTTTTTGGGGTTTGTTTTTAGCATTTTAGCTGGGGGGGGGGGGGGTTTAGGTTTTTGGGGGGTGAGGGAGGGGGGTTTAGGTTTTTGGGGTGGGGGGGGGGGTTAGGTTTTTTTTAGGTTTTTTGGGGGGTTTTAGTTTTTAGCATTTAGCTTTGGGGGGGGGGGGGTTAGGGTTTTTTTTTTTTTTTTGGTGGGGGGGGGGGGTTTAGGTTTTTTTTAGCTATTTTAGGTTGTGTTTACATTGGTTCTCGCGATTCTCGCAATAAAGGTGGTTCTCGCATGAACCTTACCATATATATATATATATATATATAGGGTCGGGATTTAGAGAAAACGGTAGAAAGTGTGAGAACGATGAGAACGCTTATGGATCGTCCGATCAAAACAATCTATGGACTAGATTGGCGCGGTGGCGTTTTCGTAAATAACATCAATTTTAGTACGTGGACGCGCTTCATTAAGGGTAAAATGGTCTTTTGACTTCTCCACAAAAAAAACGCCATCTCATGAAATAAAACGCCAAAAACAAAAATCACACACCATTTTAGTAAAAACGCCATTAGATATAAAACGCCAAACTTAATTATAGTAAAATCCCGCCAAAAAAATCATATATATACAACATCTCAGACCTTCAATTAAAAACACACACAAAAACCCAAACGCTATATTTGATATATCTCATTCGCCTTAGAAACGCCAAAAAACCCAAACATCAAATATCTTCTAACCCAAAACATTTTTCCGAAATTCAGTTTGGTTGTCTGTAAGATTTCGCTCATTGAAAATGGACAAAATCCTTAAGTGAGGATATTGTCCATTTCATTGAGTAAATCTTATTGACTTATCCTGAACTTCCATTCAATTTATAACGCCAAAACATACAAAAACATTATTGAGGTTTGTTGTCAATAAAGTTTAGCTGTATGGGGTGGACAACATTGTCAGTTATCTTTCTTAACTGAGAATTAACAATGTTGTCCATCTCATGCAACAAAACATTATTGATTTTAGCATGATCAAATTTTGAGGTTTAATGTGCTTTTATTTGGTGGCGTTCTTTTTATCGGTAAAAGTCCAAAAAGTTAAAAAATCAAACATCTTTCATTGAGAAATTCAAGATTTGTTGGCTGAAAAGGGTCTAAACTCAATAACATTTTGCTGCATGAGATGGACAAATCTTCAAAAAAAAAAGATGCTGATGTCAGACTTTGTGCTTCCAAACAGCAACACAAAACATTACTTGAAAAACAAAAAAAACAAAATGAATCATACGAAAGTCGAACCAGCTAGTTAAGATAATTCAAAAAAGAAGAAAGAGATTGGTGACAGTGAAGATTTGGAAGATCAATTGTTTATATATTCTATTTTTTTATTTTCTTTTTCAGTTGATTGTTATATAATAAAAACGCCATATATAATAAAAACGCCAAAACAGCCAAAATGCTTGTTTAAACGCTATCATCCCGTAAAACGCCCCCAAAAACTCCCAAACTATAATAAAATTACTTTGAAAAAGTATTATAAAAAACCTAAAAACTAAAAAAACTAAAAAGCAAACTTGACAATGTAACTAGAAACATTAATTACAAAACAGTAAAAATGAAGAGACGGAAAATTTATTATATTAGAATCTAAAACGCCAAACTTGAAAGACCGGACGTGTTACAGACTTCAGAGAAAAAAGCTTATCAAAAACAATAATTACAAAACAGTAACTAAAACGACGAATACTTTGTTATAAAAATGCACCGCCTAACCTACACCGCCAAAACAAATCTTATTAAATAATAACTCTCAGCAACTACCATTTAATCAAACAAAAAAAAAAACAAAAGCCAAAATACTACTAAATACCTCTCACTGTAAAACGCCAAAAAATTAAAAAAATCAAAGATGGCTAATATGCTATCGTGGATATTCAGTGTTGTTTTTCGTGAAGTTTCACTGAATGGATTATTAGCTGAGATGAGTAACTCAGAAAGATTTTGCTGCATAAGATGGACAAATCTTCAAGAAAAAGGTACTGATGACAGTTATATGTCATTTTGTATTCTTTGTTCTTGAAGAAGGCTTGAATGAGGAGAAGAAATCAATGACACTGAACAGTGAGATGATTATAAAGATGAAGATCAAGATGAAGAAAAAGCGAAAAACCAACTCACACGTCATAGATCTATGTACCCAAACATCCACAAAAAAGCCACTTCAACAGACCAGTAGGCAAAAAAATCAAACCGATGGGTTTGTTAAGTTTTACATAAAACGCCATATATTTGGTAACAGTTCTTGTACTATTAAAGAAGAGAGAGGCTGATGACAATGAAAATTGTGAAGAGAGATCCGATTATGATTTTTAATTTATTTTCTTCGGTTCTACATTTTTTCCATGTGGTTGTAATATAATCTTACAATTGTAAAACGCCAAAACACCACAAATGCCAAAATGTATATAAAAAATAATAGAACAATGGGTCATCTGGTTTAAAAAGCCTTGAAAAAACGCCATTCAGATAGATTTCTTAACCCCCTTGGGGTTCCAATGTCATACAATTTGAAAAACGCCATAAACGCCATTAATTATTGAATTTGGTTAACGCCAAAAATCTTAAATCCCAAAAAATAAAACAATATTGGAAAAAGTGGAACTGCAAAGCAGAAGATAAAAGGACAAAAAAGCCCCTCCGCCATTCCCTATGCCGCATGACACGTGTTGGGCCAAGATGCGTTCTCACCGTTCTCACACTTTTGAGCGTTTTCTCCAGAACCCGTTTCTATTTATCTATATATATATATATATATATATATATATATATATATATATAGGTCGGTTATCATACAATACGCCTAATCGTACATTATGTACGCTATAACCACAACCGTCAGATCATCTCATTTAAATCCCCTGCTTAACTATTAAATTAATAAAATTAAAATATATATATGAAACCGCCAAGGTTAAAATCGTCCATTACGAAATCAAAAACCCCTGATAATCAGCAAACAAAAACTCACAATCGATCTATTTTTATTCGAAATCGTATTCGAAAATCCAACAAGTAATCAAAAATCGCTTTATTCTTATTCACCAACACCTTCTGCGATTTCATTATCTGCTGATTTTGGGAGTTCAGGAAAAAACAAATCGATATAACGTCTATCGAAGAAGATGATGCACAACCCATCGGCACAGAACAAACCAGTTAACCGTTTGTCATCATCAACAGAATATTCAAATGAATAATCAGCTAAATACTGTTTTCTGTCAGTCAACCTATTAATCACCATGTCAGCATCATATTCTCCTATATAGCTGTTAATTTGATTCCTAAAATTTTTGCAATCATCAACCGTGGCTCCAACGTTCTCGAAACCACCGTAACGTTTCCTCATTATATGGAACGCTTTGACAGGACCAAGGTTTAAAGTGCCAAGTTCCCATATCATCTCCTCCTGCACATCTGACAATTGTCTGTATGATGGCAACATATGAATATCATGTGGACATACAAACTTATGATTATGGCCATCAACAAATCTCTTTACTGTATATAATCTACCATCTACGGCGCAAATCATAAGTTGAGCTTTGCATCCAGTTCTAATGGTCCCCCTGTTCCTTGATTTGAATGGTTTTTTTGACTTCGAATAACGATCGTCAATACACAATGTCTTATGTCCCTCTTTAGAACAAACAAAATACTTAGTTTTGATTATACCACCACTGTGTACTTCACCACCTTTCCGAGTAGAAAACCCAGCTAACTTTGCAAATGATTGGTAAAACGCATATGCTTGTTCAATAGAGATAAATTGCATTCCAACCACAGGTGTAGCTGATGCTTCAACCTCCGGGGTATAAACCCTTTCATCTACATAAATCAAAAATCAAATAAAAAGTAAAACACATGCGAATTATCAGACTCGTCACATGCGATATATTAATGAATGCATAATTTCATCATAAGAACAAACAACACATGCGAATTGTATGAACAAATACATGCGAAAATGATGCTTTCGATAAATATGTTTTACACATGCGATTTATTATGTCATAACATGCGAAAACCAGTATTTAGAGTAACATCACATGCGAATTGCAAAACCTCATAACATGCGAACTTATACATATTATTTTTCATATCAAAATACACTCAACATTCAAACTTCAAAAACAGATAAAACAATGCAAAATCATTGCTACGATTAAACAAAACAAGTCTTCGAACAATTTAAATATCTGAATTAACATAATTACCATTAGAACACTCATTTACACCACTTGTACTTGCATTTCGATTTAAATTTGCAGGTTCCGGATTTAAAACATCCTCAATCGAAACTCTCTGATAAGCAAATAATTGAGCATGATCACTGATCGGTCGAGTTTCTTCAAAATCAACATCTGCGTTTCGTCCGATGCTGCTCTGTGGATCCATCGAAAAAAAATTGAATCAAACCCTAACGCAGAAGAACAAAAACTGCAAATTTGAGAATTATGAAAAATTTGAACCTGATTCGAATAATAATTACCGGGATATTAGTGTAACAAACTTCTTGCTGATTGAATGAAGAGACGAATTTGCCCTCGGATGATTGAATTAATTGTCTGATTTAACCTTATTAGATAAAAACGAATCAGTTCACGTGTACGGTCAATCCAATCGCGTATGTAATGTACGATTACAGGATTTGTATCCTACTCTTTACCTATATATATATATAGGGGAAGGTTTCAATGAGAACGCTAAATATTGTGAGAACCATGAGAACAAATGAAAAAATCGCGAGAACTTGGTCAAAAACAATTCAAAAAAAAAAAAATTCTACACTTATCATTATTATTCGAATACAATGTTAGAAATTTAATTTACACGTTTAAATTTACGTGAACTCGTAAATAAAGAAAATTTACACATGTGTAAATTTTCCATTTACACATGTGTAAATCTGTTATATTTACACATGTGTAAAAAATCGAAAAATAGTGATTTTGAAAGGAAAAATGAATTATTTGATGTTGTAAATTCTTTTTTTGATGTTGTATCTTAATTACAATGAGGTTTGTATTAAAAAAATGGTTTTGATTGATTTTTTCATTCGTTCTCACGGTTCTCGCAAAATTTAGCGTTCTCAAGATAACCCTCCCCTATATATATATTGTATGTAAGGAAGATCGGAGGAATACTCCACTTGTCTACTGGTAGACTCAAGTAAGGGTGAGGTTACATAGAACTAAGAAACAGAGATGATCCAAATATGTTGAGAGATACGAGATTCATGTGCATATACTTCACTAAAATAGCTATAAAAATTAATAAACAAGCATTTTATTGATTAGTTAGTTGTAACCCTGAATAATTTTAATAGCTGTTGATTTAAGTATAAATACTCTTTGACCCTCAACAACTCTACAAGATTTTCTCCTTTTTCAGGAGCTTTCACAACCCTTTTAATCTGATTTAGACAAAGATTCTTTCATTGGCTCTAACGACGGTTATAGAATATGAGAGACCAAATCGGTCAGGTTTGTTGGGTCGCCATCACAAATGAAATAGTATGGTGCTTAAACGGTGTTCTATTTTTCAATGGATAGCTTGAATTATTTTTGTGAAGTTGTAAAGATGGTTTGTGACTTTAATAAATGTATACATATGTTGTGTCCTAAGTTATATATATTTTTCATATACATCATCAATCATTTTAAACAGGTTTTTATTACATTCACTTGTTTTTAGTTTTTTTTATTCGAATGTTTGGAGTAGAATTCGCAGGCTAAAAAAGTCAATCATATAGTTTGGACTTTGGAGTTTTACAAGGAAAATAACTTTGGGCTTCAAGCTTAATTGGGTTGAAATAATTGTTCTTGAACATGGACCAAATGAAATGAACCAAAAGCGTGAAGAATCAAGATGGCAAAATGGGCTTGGCTTGCGATTAGGCTACCTACAGAATACCGCCCACATAGTAAAGAATCAAAAAGAAAATATGTGAGGATCGTGTTGAACACGGATCCCCAAAATAATTTTTGAGACTCCCAAACAAATTAGTTTTGTTTCCAAAGGACAACAGCCAGTAGTACTGTCAAGATTGACTCAAGGACTCGAATGGTGTAAGGACCTGCAAAAATGTCCCACAACACTCCGTAAGTAAAAACCCGGACCCCAAAAACCCTAATCCTTATTAAAAACCAAGAAATTCAATTTTATTGTTCTGTCGCGGGCCGCGTAAGACTTAAGGTAAGCTTGCGCGGGGCGCGACAGCTTGGTAAGTCTCCGGATAAGCTTTAGGCCACGTGTCAGACATGTGGCAAGCCTACACGTGACACGGTAGCCCTAGCCGTAGCTAGGATGGCCCTCGCGGGCCGCGTAAGATTCTCTTCAGGTTTACGCGGGCCGCGAGAGACTCAAAATTTAGCTATAAATAGTACGTGCATGGGGCTTTCATCTGTGTTCGAAAAATCCTTCCAAAACGATCAAATTCTGCTTAGTTACGAGTATTTAGGTGGTGAAACGCTGCTACAATTACAGGGTAATAACTCGATCACTGCTATGATACAATGTCCGATCGATTGAAACCGATCCGATGGATGTTTAAGTGCTACCCAAATTCGGGCTATACTTTGTCATTCGTCGTGAGGGTTTTGATTTCGTGAGCTTATCATAAATGTTGTATTAAGTTACTAACCTAGTTTCGTGTGCATTGTTATTTAACTAGGTTACGAGCTAAATCAGTAGGCAAAATTTTGTCCAACTAAACCTACAATGTGAGTCATACTCTTTTTACCAAATTGTTTCCAAAACCCTAATTATTTTCAAAGTTATAATTACAGGGATTAAGTCTTTGTAATCTTCAATTACAGGCTGTATGTGGGGTTTTGTATATATTACTTGACAATCGTCACCATTGGACAACGGGTTAGCCAATGGGCGATATGACCATAGTCACAGAATCGGGTCGAGTGACAAATACCGTTGGGTAATTGGTTGATATAAACATTGTAATCGCCCTTAATACTGTAATTTATAATAATGTGTCGTTTTGTACAAATTGAATGACTCGCCAGTATTTCCCCGCTGATAAAATCTTTTTAAACATGTTTCAGGTGATTTACTGTGAACAAGAAAAAGTGCCGCGTAGCACTACCAGCTTGGATAAGGTGGCTCAGTAAATAAATAAACATGTTTTGTAAACAGGGAGTTTCCCTGAGAAATTCCTTTATTGTAAACTACGGGGTTTGTCCCGAAAGTTGAAATAAAATAAATGGGTGTTTTCAGTATAAACGATCCTGTTAAATTTTCCGCTGCCTAATTAAACACCAATACCACGGGTTTCTGTCCCGCGACTTCTTAACCGGGTAAACCGGGTCGGGGGCCGTGACAAATGGTACCTTGGAACAAGAAGTAGGATGTAGAAAAGATTACTGGAATTTTTCATTTGTGTTCATGATTTTCGGTGTATCTTGCAACTAAGTCTCCCATTGGTTTTATAGTTAAATCTTGAGGAAGAACTCCATCAAAGTGTGTTATTAAAGCGCCACATTGCGCCCATCACACACGCGTGTTGGGGTGCGAGTTAATAGTGCTTCGCACTCTTTGGGACTCCACTAGTTTGTGCTTTCCTGGAACAATAAGTAAGGAGAGCTCCCACTTATATATTACCTTAAGCTTTGTCCCTCCTTCTACATGAGCCAAGTTCTAGTTTACCATTTTCTGTAATTTGTAAAATTTTTGCAATTTTGGCAGTTTCAAACATCAACTTTCGAGCGTCAATATCTTATTCATCTTAGCTCCATTTTGCACGCGGTTTGGTTAGTTGCGAAACTCCCACATGATTAAAGAAAAAACCATATATATATATATATACCATGAGTTACATATACATATTTTTCTCCAAATTTTAAAAGAAAAAAATCCGACTTTTATGAAAAAAAAATAATAGTTTTCACCAAAATTTCCAACTACATATACGGAAGTCATATGCAATGATCATGTGCTGGCGGTAATTCCCGACTCATCATAAGTCGGTGATGGAAAAGGTGACAAAGGAGCTCAAGTCACAAGTCGGTGAACTTGAGGGACCAAGTTTGACAAGTAGGTTAAATTGGTTAAGTTTCCTAATTACATTATAATTATATTTGGCAATGTCTTGGTCACCAAGTTAGGGTTATTTGGTAATGTATTGGTCACCAAGTTAGGGTTAGCCTATATAAACCAAGCTAGGGTTAGGCATTATGAAGTTAAGATAAGAGACAAGAGAAAAGACAAGAGAGAAACCGAGTTATGGTTTGAGAGTCTGTAATTAGTTTTGAGTTATTTTCTGATTAATAAGATTGAGAGTTATTCGATCTAAATTCTCTTTTCATCTTTTCTATTCTGTTTGATTGTCGATTGGGACTTGAATTGGTATCAGAGGCAAGTTCAATCGTCGATATCAAACGGGTACTTGGGTTCTTAATCAGCGGCTAAGAAGTCTAACGGGTCGGCGATCAAGAAGGTTGAGGCTGGCGAAACTGGTTCATCAGAGCAGCGACGTGGTAGTGTTACGACTACGAGCAGCAGATAGGTTGTTCGTACGGCAGTTGTCGACCAAACCGGGTGAGTTTTGATCAGTGGTTCAATTAGAGGTTTGATTGTTATTCAGTTTTCGAGAGGTATTCGCGATCGGGTTTCTACGAGCATACGCATTCGGTTCTTAAAAGTTGTTCTGAAATCAATGAGGGATGAGAATAGACCACCGCCGATTGTGGTTAAGGATCAGAGTGCCATAATTTTACAATGTCCAATGTTAACCAAAACAAATTACAACATCTGGGCGATTTGTATCAAGGAAGTATTCAAGGTTCATGGCTTACAGCAAGCTTTAAAACCAGGCGAAAAGGAGGTAGAGAAAAAAAGGATAATATGGCAGTCACACTTCTACTTCAGGCAATACCCGAAGAGCTCGTGTTTCAAGTAGCTCAATTTCAGACTGTAAAGGAAATCTGGGAAACGTTGAAGACACGGTATGTTGGGGTTGAACGGGTTCAAGAGGCAAAGATTGAGCAGCTGGAAAATGAGTTTGAATACTTGAAGATGAAAGAAACAGAGATAATTGATTCTTTCACAGGCAGAATAAATCAGTTGGTTACCAAAGCAGCCAGTTTGGGAACCACCTACGAAGACAGAAAGCTTACCAGGAAGTTATTAGGCTTTGTTCCAGCAAAGTATGTTCCAATTGTGTCACACCTCGATATTTCCACGTATTACCGGTGGGCCCGGCGGGGAGTATCGTGACGTAGTTGATATCATCATAGTCAAACAACACAATTTAAATGCACAGTGGAAGCAAAAGATAAATGTATTACAATCCGATTCAAAAGTAATATCAAATATTACAACGGAATGTAAGTTGGATCCACAGGCGGATCTTAAAACAGAAAGATAACATTGTTCAATAGACTTTAGGCATCTAGAACTTACGAGATTCCCTATTAACGCCCTGAGCTCCCAGCCAATTACGTACAGTACCTGTCACTTAATCTTTTTGGAAAAATACGTCAGTTTACACTGGTAAATACAATTAACTGACTCATTTTGAAAATGTTTTAGAAAATTGATTTGAATGCTCAAGGCACAAAATTCTTTTATAACTTGAGATAATTATTTATATATAAACTTGTAAAAGAATTACATGTTTGTTATACGTTCAGTAGCCCGGCCTGTATACCGGGTTAAAGATTAATAGACACACCACAGGTATAATGCCCACAAGGTTGATTCCTCTAAGTGGATTACCAGTTTTTACATATGCAACTGTCAGGTGTACGCCTACACCCCGTGCTTAGGTCGTGGCCATTTCTTTGAATGATGCCAAGGATATCCGGGACATGGTCATTAACCCCCCAAAGGTTTTAAGCAAACAAAACAATTTAAACGGGACATCTCAATGCATTAAACTTATCATGACTAATGATTCAATGCCCGACCAAGCGGTATTTTATATACCGTACCCAAAGCCCGTCTAGGGAAAATAAGTTAAGAGTATTTACCTGAGCTTAAAAATGCAATTTATACTCAGCCGTATATCCTAATCAGCAAGCGCAAGTACCTTTACAGGGGCTCTTAGTCTGGAACAAAGGTTTTTGATAACCTATTAGATTCCTAACGGGTCTTAATTAAGCCTATGCTTAGACCGGTTAGTTTTAAAGGAAGATACGGTTCAAAATGCATGATTAAGCGATGACCGGTTTAGAATGTGGTTTAGACCCGACAAGCTTGTATACTTGTGTAATAAGGGTAAACTAAACACATTCTGGATTTTGAAATAAAAATGATAAGGTTTGACCCGTTTCGGCTAATTTATGCAAACTAGTTACATAAGCCGATCCGAACGCGAAAAGTGCATAACGGGTAACGAGAAGAGTCATGAACAGGTTTCCTAAGTTATTATGCCTTAAATATGTTGTGATATCAGCAGGATACCTTCCATTATGCCCAAAACGAATTTAAAACCAATTTATGCCCCGTAGGGGTAATTTGGTCATTTTAAAGGTTATAAGAGAGATTAAATATTATTCTGAGTTACAGGTCTGATATAATCAGTAAAATACTAAATTTAATAAGTTATAACAGTAGGGTATAGCATATATGTGAAATTTACTATTTATAACCAAACTATGCACCACTAGGGGCATTTTGGTAATTTCACATAAGCTTAAAAGGTCAAAATTAGAGAATCTGAGTTTAAAACTTTTCTTTACTGTTAAATTATATAAATTTACTTAAAACATCAGTAGGTATTAAGTTTGATATGCCAAAAATAGTTTTAACTCATACTATGCGCTTAAAACGCGTAAAAGTCGGTTTTAAGCGATTTTCGGGTTTAAATAGGAAATCTGAGTTTTTTTGATCAGTTTATAAATTTTAAAATATTTTATTTATGATATAAAATCAGTAGCAAAAAGTTTGCTATCAAAATATTATGTAAAACTCATTTTATGGGCCAAAAGGGCAAAACAGACAATTACCGAATCAAAGCTATAACCATATGTTATGCTCAGCCTAAAAATAAATAAAAATCTTTAAAAATCCCAAAATATTATTTTATATCAGTAGGTAAAAAGTTTGGTATCAAAAATTGGGTTTTGATAGGATATACGCTAATTATGCCGTTTAATTAATAAAAAGCTTTTCATTTACGCTAATGAGCATAACTCCTAATCTAGACCTCAAACTGATGTCAAATTTTAGGGACAAGTTTATAAATCAGTAATAAAGATTATTGTCCTCTCACATTTTCAAAATTCTCGTTTTAGGGTCAAAAGGGCATAATGGTCAACATTTAAGCATATAATGGAAACATGCAATGAATAGGATAACTAAGGATCCAAGTTGTATAACCTCATAGGGTTACACCAACCTATAACATGGTCTTAAAAGAATCCTAAGGCATATCTAAACTAAGCTAAATCAGGTCAGAACTGAAAGTCAAAGCAAAAGTCAACTTTTGCGACTTTCGGTTCCGAACCGAGCCTATACTTAGAATTGTCGGGTCGAATCATGCTTAGGCATGTTCAACTAATATTTACCAAGTTATTAAAGTGAGAAAACTGATTTTATGGCTTTTATATTAATAGTTATGAATTTTATTTAAAACTAACCCGTTTGACTTTTATTTGACCCGACAATTTAATTAAGTAAACGTGGTAATTAGGAGGTGCCCTTTTGAGGGTTAAACACCTACCTAATTACAGTCACGTAGCCATGTTCGTTACGAACAATGGCTTAACCATTTAGAAGTCAAAGCGTTTATCGAAAACGCTTGACTTTTCGGCTATAAACGCTAAATAATATTAACTAGGCACGAAAGGATACTTACAAGAGGTCCTATAGACTGATGGAGGTTCTCAAGAAGCTCAAGATCCTCCAAGAATTCAGAGAACAAGCAGAATGGAATGAAAGTGTGAGTGAACAAGTGAGAAACCCACCTCTATATATAGTGTTCGGGATCTCATAGGATCGTGACAAGTGTCGGGAGGATATATTCAGATCATGACAGGTGTTAAGTGGTTTTACAATCCAATGGGCAGCCCCTAGTAATGAATTTGTGAGTATAGAACCCAGATTCAACAAAACCAGCAACAAAAACTAGTTTTCTACAGCTGTACAGGTCACACGGCCCGCGTAGGAGACACCAGGAGGTCTACGCGGCCCGCCTAGGCTCCTGGTTCAGCTGGAAGTTTGGCAGAATGTACAATATCAGTCCCTGCACATGTTAAAAGGATTTTCTGACGCGTATAAGGTCTGTTAACCTCATTCCAAGGTTATACTAAGATGCCTAAACATAGGGGATATGAAACATGCTCAAAAACATGTCAGATTCCGGTTCGTTTGGCCGTACGGTCACGTTCTTCGTCTAATTACGACGAAACACGAACGGACGCGAAAAACGATCAAAATTACGCGACGAATGAAATTTTATCAAGCCAAACACCAAAATAAAATATTTTAGTGCTTACATAAAATTTTGGGTGTCCGGGTATAATCAGAATGTGAGATATGCGCGAAAATGCAAACTTGTGCACTTTTTGACACTTTTAGTCCCTGCTTGACTTAAAAGTTTATTTTTGCACACCAAACACCTCTAAGCCTATATCTAAGCTATATAAAAGATAAATAGGGTATTATTAAATCATGGTCATATTCTAAAAGGTCCGTTACCATACGAATCGACATACTTTTGTTGTTTGACGCAAATAGTCCTTTAATCGCACAAAGTAGCACGAAATGTCGTTTGATGATATTCAAGCCTTCCATGGCCCATATTGGTCATTTCCAAGCATATACTTAAATATTACTACACTCCCGTTCGCTTAAATGGTCACCGAAATGCATAGATTCAAAAGTTGACGTTAGGTCCCTCTATTGCGCAAACTTGCGCATCTCGTCATTTAATAGCATCGAAGTCTCATATAATCCATATTAGGAATTCTTGAAAGTATTATTAAACATCACGATTCTTCGGGTTCGCTAAAAGGTCATTCAGAGGTATAATTAAAATATTGACACTTTTAGTCCCTCTAACTTGCAAAGTTGCGCGTAACCTTACTTATAGGCATAAAAACCTTAGATGGCCAATAGTTGGCATTCCTGATAGTATAATCAAGTATCATGAAGCTCCCGGTTTGTTAAAAGGTCACTCAGAGGTAAGAATTAACATGTTGACGCTTTTAACCCTTTATTGCGCAAACTTTCAATTAATTATGCAAACGGCTACACTCGATCAACAAGTGGCTCATTTGTGAATATAAATATTGCGAGAGGTTATTTAAAAACTTATTTTAGGTATGCTAACACTTCCAGTCCTTTCATAATCAAAGTTTTCGATTTTTTGAAAAATTAGTCACTTAAATTCAATGTTTGACTTTATTGGGGTTTATTACACGTGTCAATACATCATTGGACGTGATTTTACGAGGTTTTACATCCTCACCCCCTTAAAAGAAATCTTGACCTTGAGATTTGCTAAAATGCTGGAAGTTCTTTTCGTCGCATAATGGACTTAACTTCTATAGCATATCTGGAGTCTCTCCGAGCTCCCAAGCTGACCTCTATAATATGTACATGTATCCTTTTTGGAGCTTCTTAACCTGTCGATCCTCAATCGATACAGGTTTCTCATCATCCCATAAATCTGCATATCATTATGTGATAATGCTTCTCGACTTATTGGTGAAACACATCTTTAAATCATTAGTGTGTAATGCATTGCGAGCTCTGCCAAGCTCCTTAAATAGGTTTTAGCTTATAAGCTATTTGATCTTGATATATTTGATTCCCTCGAATGATTCTATATATTCAGAGCTTAACTAACCTGATAATTAACAAATTGGCACACCCTTCCAGGGTGATATCTTTTGTTGAACCTTATTCCATAAAAAGATCTTAGGAGGGTTGCTACTTTAATTAATCCTTGATTTTCTGCCGAATACTGGCAACTTACAGATGATTATGGATTTGTTTGATCTTATTCGTTGTTTTCAAGGCAACTTTCAGATCCTGATAATTGGACTTACCAATCTTCTGTCTAACAATAGATGTTTAACATTCCATCTATGCAAGGTCTCCAAGGAAGCAGCCTTGATACTTATATAACAACTATTATAGAAAAGCTTATTTTAAGGTGAGATGGTTACTCCAACCATTGCTTAAAACTAATCTTAAGGAATAGTTTAATCCTTACAGTTAGTCGAATAAATCGACGATCCTGGGCAGCTGATGGCAATTCTTAATTGTTGCCTAATCAGGGTTGCGGTAATCAATGCATAAGCAAAATGAACCGTCTTTCTTAATTAACTATACCGAATTTTCAGAATATTGAGTTAGGCTA
Organism: Helianthus tuberosus; assembly: GCA_030545235.1. NCBI lineage: Eukaryota > Viridiplantae > Streptophyta > Magnoliopsida > Asterales > Asteraceae > Helianthus > Helianthus tuberosus. Next base: position 31,199,291 of record CM060397.1, read on the forward strand.
CATGAATCCTCTATTTTTAAAACTTACTTAATCAGGGTTTCGATTCTTCCAATGATGGTACTAGCCGTCTTGGAGATTTCATAATAATACAGCCCTAAATAGGATATAAATCTTAACTCTACTTGCCTCCCAGGAGGTAAACAGGGTGATCTTAGGAGAAGATAATCAAGATACAAGGAGGTTACAGAGATTTTCCAAATCTCAGGCTCCAGCTCATTCATCATTGCTTATGTCAAATGAGTGACACATTTATGTTACAAGTCCACGAATTCCTTAATCGGGAACATTTACTTGGAAACTTTCATTCTGGATATCTTCTTTGAATACCTTTAGCTGACTTTAGTACCATATGACCATCGAGATATCTTTGTGGTTCCATGCATTAAACCTCCATACTGATCAGGCATGGAAGCAATCTATGGAACATATTAAGATACACCAATCCTCATGTGGCGCTTTTATCATACCATCTGGTATTCGCAATCGATAGAGATTACAGAGATATCAACTATACACTGACACACTTCTTCTAGAGAGAGGTTACTTCTAGAATTCTTACGATTGGAGGTTTCTGATAGGAACAGAAGAAATGGTTCTTATGATCTCGCCTGTAAGTTTTGCCTTCCACTTAACATCTAGGGTTCTTACGGGAAAATTTCTAAAAGTTTGCTAAGCTTATGGTCTTATGGGAGACTTAGCGGCACCTGAAACCAAACGTAACTCTTAGCAATAAAATCACAATAAGGGGTTTATCTGGTGTCATTATTAAGGTGAACTGCCTTTAATCATACATCAGGAGGGTTAAACGCCTCCATTCTTAATCCTTTTAAACTTCGCTGCATAATCTTTGACAAATTTTTTTAGGGCAGTCTCAGCTTTGACTGTTTATTTCTTAATCTATAAAACGTGAGTAGCTGAGTTAGATCCATAATGATCTTAAAATAAGCAGGTTTTGAAACCTTACTGTGCCCCCTTATTGCCGATGCTAACCACCAATAATTATTTGCATTAAGCTTAGATTTTGGGTAAATTGAATAGAGCACTATTTCAATTAATGAGCTAAAGTTTGTAACATACTGCTGACAGTATAGAACTTTTATGGTGAGAGTCAGAAAATCCTTATCCCACCTTTTCCCATTTTGCGATGCGGATAATAGGTTTTTCTAATAAGGTTCTTAAAACTGGGACCATCCCATAATGTATAAGAGGATCTTTCTTGTGGACTTCATTAATGTCCTCCCTAATTAAGGGTATTGCCATCAAATGACTGTGATGCATACCTCACCATGTCCTTTCCAGCTTAACCGCTGATACACCTAATGGTGTCTACGTCATCCAACAATTTTCTGCAATTGATGGCCCCTTTTACTATTGAAGTCTCTCGACTTCCAAGAGACTAAGTACTTTTAAGTACATCCTAAAAAGGAATGAGGCTCCTTGCCATATATGATTTCGTTTGGTTTATTCTTCGCATTTGAAGTATGAATAAAGCTCTTCTCATGGGCAGTGACATGTGTTTTAGAGCAAAACAGCATTCAGCTTCTTGAACCTTCTCATGACTTTTCTCATAGCCTTTCTAACATCTGCGTTAATTATAGTTTTGGAGGTTAATTCCATTAGCATTGAGGTTCACATTTGATGCACAATTAACATTTGTCGTCTTTCTAGCATCGCGACTGTTGTTTGTCTCTTCTTAGTTTTCCATACCCGGTGTCTCCTTGAATTGTCAAAGGCTCACCATAAGGAGTCTTGATAACTACTTGCTTCTTATCACCCACAATATGGGCTTGGTTACAAGACGACCAATCCATTCCTATCACTATATCGAGTCCCTCTTATTTTTAACGGAAACAAGGACAGCGAAAAAAATGATTCCTAATGGATATAAAATATCCATCTAATATTGCTGAAGCAGTCTCTGAGGTACCATCGGCCAATTCTACTTCATACTTAACGCTTAGAGTTTTAACAGGCAGATTTAATAGTTATAAAATCTATTGTCTACGAAAGACTTATCTGCACTTAAATCAAATAATACTCTAGCATAAACGTCATTGATAGGGAAAGTACCTGTTGTGACATTGCCATCCTGAACGACCTCTTGAGCATTCATTTAAGCGCCCCCAGCTTTGGTCTTCTTAGCCTCCCCAGGCTTCTTGGTTTTATTTGGGCAATTTGTTTTGATGTGCCCCTTTTCATTGCAACCATAGCAGGTTGTGTCCTTTATGTCTTGGCACTCCAAAGTCTTGTGCCCTTCCTTATTACAAATTCCATAAGGCTTAGCTTGTGAATCTAAAGTGTCTTTCCCTTTAGTCGCCTTCTTTGGGCAGCGGGTCTTTATGTGCCCCTTCTCGCCACAACCATAGCACGTGGCGTCCTTCAAGTCCTTGCATTCATGGGTCTTGTGATCCATCTCTTTACAGATGCCACATCCCCTGGTCTGCTCATAGAAACATTTTTCGAAGTGCTTATTCCCGCAGGTTTTACATTTGGGTTTTGCCTCCTTTGGCTTGGACTGGTTATAGTTTGAACCGGTCTTACCCTTTTTGTAACCTTTATTTGGGGTATTATCGCACTTTCGCTTACGGTCCTTTAATGCTCGGTCCACGGCTTTGTTTACGGCTGTATCTAACATAGCCTGCAACTCGGTGCCCGTTAAGTTCAGTCTTGCATCATTATTCTGATCAACTGGATGATTGTGAGCTTCAGAGGAGTCAGCCATGGTGAAGCTTTGAAGGCTATAAACCAAGTAGCAATAATTTATTTAATTATATAGTGAATTGTCGAATTTGATAATTAAATAGCCACGATGCAAATAAACCATATAGGCCAATAGATAGTATTTAATTTATTTGATTATGTTTTGCCTAGGTTTTTAAATAAACCATCCTTGGCGTTTAAATGGAATATAATCCTTCATATTTATTAGACAGGGGTCATAAGTCACGACTGTCAATGTCGTACCGACATTTTATATAGCACAAGGCTTGTTCCAAAGGACTTTTGATGGCGCAGAGGCCTTGTCACTAGGAAAATTTTTAAAACATAATCAATGATCCTTTGGATCGGAATATTTCACAGTTCTTTGTTTGACAAGAAGTTATGAAATAACACTATCTTTTTCATGTATACATCTTTGCCCGTAGGTATACATCCCAAATGGATGTTTTGATGTGTACATCATGTTCGACGTTTATTAACCATGATTCCTATTGATCATTTATGCTAAATAAGGGGTTTTGGAAGTTCCTAATATAAAGATGACAAGTGTGATTTTATCGCATCACCTGTAGTCAGGAGTGTTAACATGTTTTCAGATGTTAACAAGGATTGGAATCTTTTGAATAGGTTTTACCATCTTGGCCATGTCTGCAATGACATCTAGGCTAGGTTTTACTTTTAAGATTCTTTTTAATATTTAACGCAGAGCAATCCTAAATTGAGATGTTAATAAGGATCTGAATCTCTTTTAAACAGGTTTTACCATCATAGCCAGGTCTTTAATGACATTCAAGCTAGGTTATACCCTTTAAGATTCTTTTTATTATATATATACCGGCAGATCATTTACAAAAAGGAATGATATTCCAATTTATTTCATATATTATATTCATATATAATGATATAAATGAAATTTAGATAAAACATCCCAATGATTTAAAAAGAGGTACAGAATTGCCCTAAACGGGACTTGAAAGAAATAATGTTGTCCATGAAGGGACTGAAAGATAAGTAGGCCCTTACAAGGACTTACTAAGGAAACGAACTTCAGCAAAATGAGTTTCTTCTTCATTTTATTTCTGAATGTTTTCTCCTTGGTTGCACGTTTATCCTAGTCGCAGCACGAAGCTCGGCCTTTCCTAGGCTTCAAACGGGGAGAATTTCCATTACGGCTTCTTTGCTTGGCGAAGTATTAAAAATATAGAATTGAAAGCAATAATTCTCCGAATAGAGCTGAGAGTATTCCTATGTTAAGTCTAGACTCAGAAGGTCAAGGAATGTGCTACTGTGTCATTGAGATTAAACACAAAAGGCTAGTGTTTAATTCACTCAATGTTGGCTCTGATACCAACCTGTCACACCCCGATATTTCCACGTATTACCGGTGGGCCCGGTGGGGAGTATCGTGACGTAGTTGATATCATCATAGTCAAACAACACAATTTAAATGCACAGCGGAAGCAAAAGATAAATGTATTACAATCCGATTCAAAAGTAATATCAAATATTACAACGGAATGTAAGTTGGATCCACAGGCTGATCTTAAAATAGAAAGATAACATTGTTCAACAGACTTTAAGCATCTAGAACTTACGAGATTCCCTATTAACACCCTGAGCTCCCAGCCAATTACGTACAGTACCTGTCACTTAATCTTTTTGGAAAAATATGTCAGTTTACACTGGTAAATACAATTAACTGACTCATTTTGAAAATGTTTTAGAAAATTAATTTGAATGCTCAAGGCACAAAATTCTTTTATAACTTGGGATAATTATTTATATATAAACTTGTAAAAGAATTACATGTTTGTTATACGTTCAGTAGCCTGGCCTGTATACCGGGTTAAAGATTAATAGACACACCATAGGTATAATGCCCACAAGGTTGATTCCTCTAAGTGGATTACCAGTTTTTACATATGCAACTGTCAGGTGTACGCCTACACCCCGTGCTTAGGTCTTGGCCATTTCTTTTAGTGATGCCAAGGATATCCGGGACATGGTCATTAACCCCCCAAAGGTTTTAAGCAAACAAAACAATTTAAACGGGACATCTCAATGCATTAACCTTATCATGACTAATGATTCAATGCCCGACCAAGCCGTATTTTATATACCGTACCCAAAGCCGGTATAGGGAAAATAAGTTAAGAGTATTTACCTGAGCTTAAAAATGCAATTTATACTCAGCCGTATATCCTAACCAGCAAGCGCCAGTACCTTTACTGGGGCTCTTAATCTAGAATGAAGGTTTTTGATAACCTATTAGATTCCTAACGGGTCTTAATTAAGCCTATGCTTAGACCGGTTAGTTTTAAAGGAAGATACGGTTCAAAATGCATGATTAAGCGATGACCGGTTTAGAATGTGGTTTAGACCCGACAAGCTTGTATACTTGTGTAATAAGGGTAAACTAAACACATTCTGGATTTTGAAATAAAAATGATAAGGTTTGACCCGTTTCGGCTAATTTATGCAAACTAGTTACATAAGCCGATCCGAACGCGAAAAGTGCATAACGGGTAACGAGAAGAGTCATGAACAGGTTTCCTAAGTTATTATGCCTTAAATATGTTGTGATATCAGCAGGATACCTTCCATTATGCCCAAAACGAATTTAAAACCAATTTATGCCCCGTAGGGGTAATTTGGTCATTTTAAAGGTTATAAGAGAGATTAAATATTATTCTGAGTTACAGGTCTGATATAATCAGTAAAACTACTAAATTTAATAAGTTATAACAGTAGGGTATAGCATATATGTGAAATTTACTATTTATAACCAAACTATGCACCGTAGGGGCATTTTGGTAATTTCACATAAGCTTAAAAGGTCAAAATTAGAGAATCTGAGTTTAAAACTTTTCTTTACTGTTAAATTATATAAATTTACTTAAAACATCAGTAGGTATTAAGTTTCATATGCCAAAAATAGTTTTAACTCATATTATGCGCTTAAAACGCGTAAAAGTCGGTTTTAAGCAATTTTCGGGTTTAAATAGGAAATCTGAGTTTTTTGATCGTTTTATAAAGTTTAAAATATTTTATTTATGTTATAAAATCAGTAGCAAAAAGTTTGGTATCAAAATATTATGTAAAACTCATTTTATGGGCCAAAAGGGCAAAACCGACAATTACCGAATCAAAGCTATAACCCCATGTTATGCTCAGCCTAAAAATAAATAAAAATATTTAAAAATCCTAAAATATTATTTTATATCATTAGGTAAAAATTTGGTATCAAAAATTGGGTTTTGATAGGATATACGCTAATTATGCCGTTTAATTAATAAAAAGCTTTTCATTTACGCTAATGAGCATAACTCCTAATCTAGACCTCAAAATGATGTCAAATTTTAGGGACAAGTTTATAAATCAGTAATAAAGATTATTGTCCTCTCACATTTTCAAAATTCTCGTTTTAGGGTCAAAAGGGTATAATGGTCAACATTTAAGCATATAACGGAAACATGCAATGAATAGGATAACTAAGGATCCAAGTTGTATAACCTCAGAGGGTTACACCAACCTATAACATGGTCCTAAAGGAATCCTAAGGCATATATAAACTAAGCTAAATCGGGTCAGAACTGAAAGTCAAAGGAAAAGTCAACTTTTGCGACTTTCGGTTCCGAACCGAGTCTATACTTAGAATTGTCGCGTCGAATCATGCTTAGGCATGTTCAACTAATATTTACCAAGTTATTAAAGTGAGAAAACTGATTTTATGGCTTTTATATTAATAGTTATGAATTTTATTTAATACTAACCAGTTTGACTTTTATTTGACCCGACAATTTAACTAAGTAAACGTGGTAATTAGGAGGTGCCCTTTTGAGGGTTAAACACCTACCTAATTACGGTCACGTAGCCATGTTCGTTACGAACAATGGCTTAACCGTTTAAAAGTCAAAGCGTTTATCAAAAACGCTTGACTTTTCGGCTGTAAACGCTAAATAATATTAACTAGGCACGAAAGGATACTTACAAGAGGTCCAATAGACTGATGGAGGTTCTCAAGAAGCTCAAGAATCTCCAAGAATTCAGAGAACAAGCAGAATGGAATGAAAGTGTGAGTGAACAAGTGAGAAACCCACCTCTATATATAGTGTTCAGGATCTCATAGGATCGTGACAAGTGTCAGGAGGTTATATTCAGATCATGACAGGTGTTAAGTGGTTTTACAATCCAATGGGCAGCCCCTAGTATTGAATTTGTGAGTATAGAACCCAGATTCAACAAAACCAGCAACAAAAACTAGTTTTCTGTAGTTGTACAGGTCACGCGGCCTGCCTAGGAGACACCAGGAGGTCTACGCGGCCCGCCTAGGCTCCTGGTTTAGCTGGAAGTTTGGCAGAATGTACAATATCAGTCCCTGCACATGTTAAAAGGCTTTTCTGACGCGTATAAGGTCCGTTAACCTCATTCCAAGGTTATAATAAGATGCCTAAACATAGGGGACATGAAACATGCTCAAAAACATGTCAGATGCCGGTTCGTTTGGCCGTACGGTCACGTTGTTCGTCTAATTACGACGAAACACAAACGGACGCGAAAAACGATCAAAATTACGCGACGAATGAAATTTTATAAAGCCAAACACTAAAATAAAATATTTTAGTGCTTACATAAATTTTTGGGTGTCCGGGTATATTCAGAATGTGAGATATGCGCGAAAATGCAAACTTGAAAACTTTTTGTCACTTTTAGTCCCTGCTTGACTTAAAAGTTTATTTTTGCGCACCAAACACCTCTAAGCCTATATCTAAGCTATATAAAGGATAAATAGGGTATGATTAACTCATGGTCATATTCCAGAAGGTCCGTTACCATACGAATCGACATACTTTTGCAGTTTGACGCAAATAGTCCTTTAATCGCACAAAGTAGCGCGAAATGTCGTTTGATGATATTCAAGCCTTCCATGGCCCATATTGGTCATTCCTAAGCATATACTTAAATATTACTACACTCTCTTTCGCTTAAAAGGTCACCGAAAGGTGTAGATTCAAAAGTTGACACTTTTGGTCCCTCTATTGCGCAAACTTGCGCATCTCATCATTTAATAGCATCGAAGTCTCATATAATCCATATTAGGAATTCTCGAAAGTATTATTAAACATCACGATGCTTCGGGTTCGCTAAAAGTTCATTCAGAGCTATAATTAAACATATTGACACTTTTAGTCCTTCTAACTTACAAAGTTGCGCGTAACCTTACTTATAGGCATAAAAACCTTAGATGGCCAATAGTTGGCATTCCCGAGAGTATAATCAAGTATCATGAAGCTCCCGGTTTGTTAAAAGGTCACTCAGAGGTAAGAATTAACATGTTGACGCTTTTAACCCTTTATTGCGCAAACTTTCAATTAATTACGCAAACGGCTACACTCGATCAACAAGTGGCTCATTTGTGAATATAAATATCGCGAGAGGTTATTTAAAAACTTATTTTAGGTATGCTAACACTTCCAGTCCTTTCATAATCAAAGTTTTTGATTTTTCAAAAAATTAGTCCCTTAAAGTCAGTGTTTGACTTTATTAGGGTTTATTACACGTGTCAATACATCATTGGATGTGATTTTACGAGGTGTTACAAATTGTAGCTTCAATTGAACAATTCACAGATTTGAAGGCCATGACGTTTCATGAAGCAATCGGTAAACTAGATTTGAAGGCCATGACGTTTCATGAAGCAATCGGTAAACTGAAGACATTCAAAGATAGGATTAAGGGTATCGAGTCTTTAGCAGAAAATCAAGGTAATCTAATGTTTGCCAATGGTGAGTCGTCCTCGAAATCCTAATCCTATGAAAATACGCGGGGGCGTGGGCGAGGCGGTTCAAGTTACCAAGGCATACGTCAGGACCGGGGCGTGGGTGAGGCGGTTCAAACCTAATTTCCTCATCAAATCTCTCCTTAAGACGAGGCCAAAATTAAGGACCACAATCAAACGTTGTACCCTCTGTTCGTAAGTATTAGGTCTTAACGTGTACAAAAGCTAGCCCCAAAGCGTACTCCTCGTCATCACCCCAAGCTTGAGACATTTTCTTATTTTGAGTTCTAGCAAGCAGCTAGAATGATTGGAAACGAAGAAAACCAATTACAATAAGCAAGGAGAGCTCCCACTTATATATTACCTTAAACTTTGTCCCTCCTTCTACATGAGCCAAGTTCTAGTTTACCGTTTTCTGTAATTTGTAAAATTTTTGCAATTTTGGCAGTTTCAAACATCAACTTTCGAGCGTCAATATCTTATTCATCTTAGCTCCATTTTGCACGCAGTTTGGTTAGTTGCGAAACTCCCACATGATTAAAGAAAAAACCATACATATATATATATATATATACACACACACCATGAGTTACATATACATATTTTGTCCAAATTTTAGAAGAAAAAAAATCCAACTTTTGTGAAAAAAAAAAATAATAGTTTTCACCAAAATTTCCAACTACATATACGGAAGTCATATGCAATGATCATGTGCTGGCGGTAATTCCCGACTCATCATAAGTCGGTGATGGAAAAGGTGACAAAGGAGTTCAAGTCACAAGTCGGTGAACTTGAGGGACCAAATTTGACAAGTAGGTTAAATTGGTTAAGTTTCCTAATTACATTATAATTATATTTGGTAATGTCTTGGTCACCAAGTTAGGGTTATTTGGTAATGTATTGGTCACCAAGTTAGGGTTAGCCTATATAAACCAAGCTAGGGTTAGACATTACGAAGTTAAGATAAGAGACAAGAGAAAAGACGAGAGAGAAACCGATTTATGGTTTGAGAGTCTGTAATCAGTTTTGAGTTATTTTCTGATTAATAAGATTGAGAGTTATTCGATCTAAATTATCTTTTTCATCTTTTCTATTCTGTTTGATTGTCGATTGGGACTTGAATTGGTATCAGAGGCAAGTTCAATCATCGATATCAAACGGGTACTCGGGTTCTTAATCGGGGGCTAAGAAGTCTAACGGGCCGGCGATCAAGAAGGTTGAGGCTGGCTATACTGGTTCATTAGAGCAGCGACGTGGTAGTGTTACGACTACGAGCAGCAGATAGGTTGTTCGTACGGCAGTTGTCGACCAAACCGGGTGAGTTTTGATCAGTGGTTCAATTAGAGGTTTGATTGTTATTCGGTTTTCGAGAGGTATTCGCGACCGGGTTTCTACGAGCATACGCATTCGGTTCTTAAAAGTTGTTCTGAAATCAATGACGGATGAGAATAGACCACCGCCGATTGTGGTTAAGGATCAGAGTGCCATAATTTTACAATGTCCAATGTTAACCAAAACAAGTTACAACATCTGGGCGATTTATATCAAGGAAGTATTCAAGGTTCATGGCTTACAGCAAGCTTTAAAACCAGGTGAAAAGGAGGTCGAGAAAAAAAAAGGATAATATGGCAGTCACACCTCTACTTCAGGCAATACCCGTAGAGCTCGTGTTTCAAGTAGCTCAATTTCAGACTGTAAAGGAAATCTGGGGAGCGTTGAAGACACGGTATGTTGGGGTTGAACGGGTTCAAGAGGCAAAGATTGAGCAGCCGGAAAATGAGTTCGAATACTTGAAGATGAAAGAAATAGAGATAATTGATTCTTTCACGTGCAGAATAAATCAGTTGGTTACCAAAGCAGCCAGTTTGGGAACCACCTACGAAGACAGAAAGCTTACCAGAAAGTTATTAGGCTTTGTTCCAGCAAAGTATGTTCCAATTGTAGCTTCAATTGAACAATTCGCAGATTTGAAGGCCATGGCGTTTCATGAAGCAATCGGTAAACTAGATTTGAAGGCCATGACGTTTCATGAAGCAATCGGTAAACTGAAGACATTCGAAGATAGGATTAAGGGTATCGAGTCTTTAGCAGAAAATCAAGGTAATATAATGTTTGCCAATGGTGAGTCGTCCTTGAAATCCAAATCCTATGAAAATACGCGGGGGCGTGGGTGAGGCGGTTCAAGTTACCAAGGCATACGTCAGGACCGGGATGATGAGGACCAAGATGGAAGTCAAAGCCAAGATGGTCAAGATCATGGGTCAAAGCATATGGGTCAAAGAAGAACCAATGATTACCAAAGGGGAAGGAAAGATAGATCACTGGTTCAGTGTTACCGTTGTGATAAATTTGGTCACTTCACCTCAGGATGTCCGGATCGTATGAAGAAACAAGTTGAAGTTAACTTAGCTAAAAACGATGATTTTGATCCATCATTATTCAAGATGAGATGTGATCAAGAGACGGTTTTTCTAAATAAAGAATGAGTGATTCCAAAGCTTTTTGAGACCTAGCCAATGAAGAAAGACACTTGGTATCTCGACAACGGAGCATCGAATCACATGACGGTAATCGAGCTTACTTCTTTGAACTAAATGAACGTATCACGAGAAAGGTGAAATTCGGAGATGGATCTTGTATTGATATACGGGGAAAGGGGTCGGTATTACTTAAAGGGAAAATTGGGGAGAAGCGCCTGTTAACCGACGTTTACTACATACCGAGTATGCAAAGCAATATCATAAGTCTTGGTCAAGCAACGGAAGGTGGATGCGAAATTCGCATGAAACGTGATTTGCAAACCATTCATGATGATACTGGTAAGCTTATGATGAAGGTGACAAGGACCAAGAACCGTTTGTACAAGATCAACCTCAAGATAGCAAGTCCCGGTACACAAGCTAACATGATTGGAATAAAGAATTTTGCGGGCAGGGATCTACAAAGAGTTGAACTGAAAGATGATACGCCATGTACGAGTCAGAATCTTCTCAAAGATCCAAGTTTAATGAAGAAACCCAAAATTCAAAATGCGAAGAAAAATGTTCAAGGATTCAAAGAAAAGATCAAGCAAGAGATTCAAACCCAATAAGATACATTTAATGATCCAAGAAAGCAAGTGTTTGCTCAAGATCGCAGCCGAGTCAATGGTGGTGCGAGTTCTTATGACTAAAGGACAAGTCAAGGACAAAGGACTAGTCATGTACAAGGTCGCAAGAATGTTCGAGCTAGGAAGGAGCCGAAAAACACTGTTAGAGATCAAGATGTGTTTTATGAGAATCAAGACAAAGAAGACATGTTAGAGCCTACCTATTTCGAGTCGGAAATTAAGGGGTGATTGTTGGCGGTAATTCCCGACTCATCACAAGTCGGTAATGGAAAAGGTGACAAAGGAGTTCAAGTCACAAGTTGGTGAACTTGAGGGACCAAGTTTGACAAGTAAGTTAAATTAGTTAAGTTTTCTAATTACATTATAATTATATTTGGTAATGTCCTGGTCACCAAGTTAGGATTATTTGGAAATGTCTTGGTCACCAAGTTAGGGTTAGCCTATATAAACCAAGCTAGGGTTAGGCATTATGAAGTTAAGATAAGAGATGAGAGAAAAGACTAGAGAGAAACCGAGTTATTGTTTGAGAGCCTGTAATCAGTTTTGAGTTATTTTATAATTAATAAGATTTAGAGTTATTCGATCTAAATTCTCTTCTTCATCTTTTCTATTCAATTTGATTGTCGATTGGGACTTGATCATGTGTGTCATGCTTAACTAACACAACTACAAAAAAACTAACAAATATTTTCTCAGTTAGTTGTAACCATTGATTTAGGTATATAAATTCTTCAGCCCTTAACAAATCTAGAAATTTTTTCTCCTATTTAAGGAGTTTTCACACTCCTGTTAATCGGGTTTTTGACAAAGTTTCTTGCATTAACCTCTAACTACAGTTTTAGAAAATAAAAAACCAAATCGCAGTCACAAATGTTTGGTTTGGTGTTACAAATGTCCTCTTTTTTTCAATGGATAGTTTGAATTATTGTTGTTGAGGTATAAAGATTGATTGTGACTATACTACATGTATATAAAACATTTAGTCACAATTACTAAAAGAACATACTACTGAAATGTTGTGTAAACATAGAAGATCAGAGGCACAATAATGTAAATGTGAAGGAACACATACACGCACGATAAACAAATAAATGCTAGTTGATAAAACACACCAATATTATTATGATGCTTAACTAAGAAAGGGATAACTCAAATGAAATATTGAAATGTATAGCATGTGTAAACTAAATTATACCACAACTTGCATGCAACTATATGGAAGTCAGACGTGCTTTAGAGTTTGATTCACAAAAGTCTCCATTTATTTGATAACCATTAACAACTAATGTTTTGGTTTTCAAACAAGTGAAAGCTAGGTTGTGCTCTAACTTCCCTTATAAATAGGGCCATTCTTAGAATATTAAGATGATTGATTTCATTGCCATTGATGTAAAAGAGCAAGTGTGTTTACAATCAAAGGACTGATACAATGTTAATCACCGCGTTGGCAGCTGTTTTAGCGGCAACACAAGCTCAAGCTCAGGGAATTCTTTCCCCGATTCCCGGAGTTGGAATTGTGCGCACGTTAAACGTCAGCGGATTTCTATCTTGTTCGGTGAATGTTACTGTTAATGCCACAAACCCACTCCCTCCTTTCCCAAGTAAGATCACCATTTCTTAAAAATACTTTTAATGTTTACCAAACTTTGAAAAGAAGAATATGTAAAACTATAATGATTGATGTCACTTTTTTTTTTTTTTTTTTTTTGCGTAGTGATTGAAGTATTCAAAGTGAATTGTTTTTCCAAGTGATAACACAAAAGATTAGATCGACCCTACTGCTTCTTTATCTATTTTTTTGCTTTTGTTGACCAAGTTATTAGTTAATTTGCATGTCAAAAATCTAACTCTAACCATATGAATATTGAAACATTAAAAACAAATCCAAAATGGATGCACACATGTAATATCTATATATATTTCCTTGTTCACAGATGCTACAGTCCAACTAGTATGTGGTGGAATTGTGGTAGCCTCAAACACAACAAATGACTCAGGAGCATTCAGCATCGTAGTGAACCAACTTATAGTTTCTTTAACCAACATTTTATCATCTTGTATCCTACGTGTTCGTACACCACTCTCGACTTGTAACGCAACTCTGCCATCAAACGGAACTCTACAAGCGCCGCTACTATTCTTGGGAAACACCACTATTAGTACTTTGAATTTCGCTTCGGGGATATTCTCATTGACCTGAGTTTGATCATTTGAGTTAGCTTCACTATGATATAATGTATGAATAAATGAGGACTGTGTTTAGCAACATAATATATACCTCTATATAATGCATAAATAAATGAAGCTGTTGACTCATATTAAGTTTGTGTGCGCTCAAGATTTTTGTTGATTTACATGTTTTTTTTTCTCAACTTGATTAAAAACACTGATTTTATTCGACCATACGAAGGATTTTTAATGCAAAAGCTACACTTCACCTATTATACAAACGTATAAAAGTACGAATACCGGGTATAGCCCAATTGGATACAACCGTACCAGGGTTTTTTAGGAGAATACCCACTTAAACGGGTTCGGGTATGGTCGGCTACGGGTATACGCGGAACTGGGTAGGAATCAGATATGGATTGAAAATTTAAATACTACCATGAGACACGGATTCCTAACGGTAATATAGCCGTTTGGAACCGCTTAAGTTTTTTGTATCACCAACAATGGCAAGTAACAAAGATGTTGTTTTGGTGCTTGAAACCAAAAGAAACCCCGATGTTTGGTCAAACTACGACTTATCTCTAGTGTCGGATAACACCGAGATGGTTCGGTGTAAGTATTGTGCAGGTATCGTGAGAAGTTTGTGAAACTCATGGCAAACTCAACTCTCAAAAAAATACACTTAAACATTGTCCGGCGAAAAAAGCTAAAAAAAAGAAGGGGAAACATCCGGATCCGCTAGCCAAAACTTTAAGTGTTTTATGTATAAGTGCTTAAGTTACACTTTATATGTTAGTTGTTTTAATTTATTGTTAAGTTTTAATGTTTAAGCTTAGGTTGTAATGTTTGATGTGTAATGTTTAATGTATAATTTTAATAAAAACATATATATTAAACATAGTTAACATTAAATATAGGGTTATTGGATTTTAATAATCCTAAGTTTCACCTGTTAGCTGATAATAATCTCAACTTTAAAAATTCACTCCAACAATCACAACTTGTAAAAGATTAGCCTCCATTGATCCTTTTCTAACATATAAGAATTTGCTGTTCTCAATAAATTCAAGTTCATCTACAGACTAAGTAATTGATTTAGTGCACCCATGTTAGAAAATGATCAATGAGGACCAATTTTTTACAAGTTGTGATCGTTGGAGAGAATTTTTAAAGTTGGGATTATTATCAGCTTTATGGTTCCACTATAGGGTTCCAAATTCCAAGCTTGGTAAATGATCTTCCATTAACTCGCTCATACGCGGCTATTGATTCTTAAACAACATGTTCATCGTCATTTACGTCTTCCAATTCGTCCAATCGTTTGCGGTAAATTTCATGAAATCTTCGTATCGATTGGGCTATGTTTATGATGTTTGCTTTGAGATCATTACTTGAACGGTGGTTTCAAACCTCATTTCCTCGTCAAATCTCTCCTTAAGACGAGGCCAAAATCAAGGACCACATTCAAACGTTGTACCCTCTGTTCGTAAGTATTAGGTCTTAACGTGTACAAAAGCTAGCCCCAAAGCGTACTCCTCGTCATCACCCCAAGCTTGAGACATTTTCATATTTTGAGTTCTAGCAAGCAGCTAGAATGATTGGAAACGAAGAAAACCAATTACAATAAGCAAGGAGAGCTCCCACTTATATATTACCTTAAACTTTGTCCCTCCTTCTACATGAGCCAAGTTCTAGTTTACCGTTTGCTGTAATTTGTAAAATTTTTGCAATTTTGGCAGTTTCAAACATCAACTTTCGAGCGTCAATATCTTATTCATCTTAGCTCCATTTTGCACGCAGTTTGGTTAGTTGCGAAACTCCCACATGATTAAAGAAAAAACCATATATATATATATATATATATACACACCATGAGTTACATATACATATTTTGTCCAAATTTTAGAAGAAAAAAATCCGACTTTTGTGAAAAAAAAATAATAGTTTTCACCAAAATTTCCAACTACATATACGGAAGTCATATGCAATGATCATGTGCTGGCGGTAATTCCCGACTCATCATAAGTCGGTGATGGAAAAGGTGACAAAGGAGTTCAAGTCACAAGTCGGTGAACTTGAGGGACCAAGTTTGACAAGTAGGTTAAATTGGTTAAGTTTCCTAATTACATTATAATTATATTTGGTAATGTCTTGGTCACCAAGTTAGGGTTATTTGGTAATGTATTGGTCACCAAGTTAGGGTTAGCCTATATAAACCAAGCTAGGGTTAGGCATTACGAAGTTAAGATAAGAGACAAGAGAAAAGACGAGAGAGAAACCGATTTATGGTTTGAGAGTCTGTAATCAGTTTTGAGTTATTTTCTGATTAATAAGATTAAGAGTTATTCGATCTAAATTCTCTTTTTCATCTTTTCTATTCTGTTTGATTGTCGATTGGGACTTGAATTGGTATCAGAGGCAAGTTCAATCATCGATATCAAACGGGTACTCAGGTTCTTAATCGGCGGCTAAGAAATCTAACGGGCCGGCGATCAAGAAGGTTGAGGCTGGCGATACTGGTTCATCAGAGCAGCGACGTGGTAGTGTTACGACTACGAGCAGCAGATAGGTTGTTCGTACGGCAGTTGTCGACCAAATCGGGTGAGTTTTGATCAGTGGTTCAATTAGAGGTTTGATTGTTATTCGGATTTCGAGAGGTATTCGCGACCGGATTTCTACGAGCATACGCATTCGGTTCTAAAAAGTTGTTCTGAAATCATTGACGGATGAGAATAGACCACCGCTGATTGTGGTTAAGGATCAGAGTGCCATAATTTTACAATGTCCAATGTTAACCAAAACAAGTTACAACATCTGGGCGATTTATATCAAGGAAG
Organism: Helianthus tuberosus; assembly: GCA_030545235.1. Classification (NCBI taxonomy): domain Eukaryota; kingdom Viridiplantae; phylum Streptophyta; class Magnoliopsida; order Asterales; family Asteraceae; genus Helianthus; species Helianthus tuberosus. The sequence goes on from CM060397.1 coordinate 31,215,909, forward strand.
TATTCAAGGTTCATGGCTTACAGCAAGCTTTAGAACCAGGCGAAAAGGAGGTCGAGAAAAAAAAAAGATAATATGGCAGTCACACCTCTACTTCAGGCAATACCCGAAGAGCTCGTGTTTCAAGTAGCTCAATTTCAGACTGTAAAGGAAATCTGGGGAGCGTTGAAGACACGGTATGTTGGGGTTGAATGGGTTCAAGAGGCAAAGATTGAGCAGCCGGAAAATGAGTTCGAATACTTGAATATGGAAGAAATAGAGATAATTGATTCTTTCACGGGCAGAATAAATCAGTTGGTTACCAAAGCAGCCAGTTTGGGAACCACCTAAGAAGACAGAAAGCTTACCAGAAAGTTATTAGGCTTTGTTCCAGCAAAGTATGTTCCAATTGTAGCTTCAATTGAACAATTCGCAGATTTGAAGGCCATGGCGTTTCATGAGGCAATCGGTAAACTAGATTTGAAGGCCATGACGTTTCATGAAGCAATCGGTAAACTGAAGACATTCGAAGATAGGATTAAGGGTATCGAGTCTTTAGCAGAAAATCAAGGTAATATAATGTTTTCCAATGGTGAGTCGTCCTCGAAATCCAAATCCTATGAAAATACGCGGGGGCGTGGGCGAGGCGGTTCAAGTTACCAAGGCATACGTCAGGACCGGGATGATGAGGACCAAGATGGAAGTCAAAGCCAAGATGGTCAAGATCATGGGTCAAAGCATATGGGTCAAAGAAGAACCAATGATTACCAAAGGGGATGGAAAGATAGATCACTGGTTCAGTGTTACCCCTTTGTGATAAATTTGGTCACTTCACCTCAGGATGTCCGTATCGTAAGAAGAAACAAGTTGAAGCTAACTTAGCTAAAAACGATGATTTTGATCCATCATTATTCAAGATGAGATGTGATCAAGAGACGGTTTTTCTAAATAAAGAATGAGTGATTCCAAAGCTTTTCGAGACCTAGCCAATGAAGAAAGATACTTGGTATCTCGACAACGGAGCATTGAATCACATGACGGTAATCGAGCTTACTTCTTTGAACTAAATGAACGTATCACGAGAAAGGTGAAATTCGGAGATGGATCTTGTATTGATATACGGGGAAAGGGATCGGTATTACTTGAAGGGAAAATTGGGGAGAAGCGCCTGTTAACCGACGTTTACTACATACCGAGTATGCAAAGCAATATCATAAGTCTTGGTCAAGCAACGGAAGGTGGATGCGAAATTCGCATGAAACGTGATTTGCAAACCATTCATGATGATACTGGTAAGCTTATGATGAAGGTGACAAGGACCAAGAACCGTTTGTACAAGATCAACCTCAAGATAGCAAGTCCAGGTACACAAGCTAACATGATTGGAATAAAGAATTTTGCGGGTAGGCATCTACAAAGAGTTGAACTGAAAGATGATACGCCATGTACGAGTCAGAATCTTCTCAAAGATCCAAGTTTAATGAAGAAACCCAAAATTCAAAATGCAAAGAAAAATGTTCAAGGATTCAAAGAAAAGATCAAGCAAGAGATTCAAACCTAATAAGATACATTTAATGATCCAAGAAAGCAAGTGTTTGCTCAAGATCGCAGCCGAGTCAATGGTGGTGCGAGTTCTTATGACTAAAGGACAAGTCAAGGACAAAGGACTAGTCATGTACAAGGTCGCAAGAATGTTCGAGCTAGGAAGGAGCCGAAAAACACTGTTAGAGATCAAGATGTGTTTTATGAGAATCAAGACAAAGAAGACATGTTAGAGCCTACCTATTTCGAGTCGGAAATTAAGGGGTGATTGTTGGCGGTAATTCCCGACTCATCACAAGTCGGTAATGGAAAAGGTGACAAAGGAGTTCAAGTCACAAGTTGGTGAACTTGAGGGACCAAGTTTGACAAGTAAGTTAAATTGGTTAAGTTTTCTAATTACATTATAATTATATTTGGTAATGTCCTGGTCACCAAGTTAGGATTATTTGGAAATGTCTTGGTCACCAAGTTAGGGTTAGCCTATATAAACCAAGCTAGGGTTAGGCATTATGAAGTTAAGATAAGGGATAAGAGAAAAGACTAGAGAGAAACCGAGTTATTGTTTGAGAGCCTGTAATCAGTTTTGAGTTATTTTATAATTAATAAGATTTAGAGTTATTCGATCTAAATTCTCTTCTTCATCTTTTCTATTCAATTTGATTGTCGATTGGGACTTGATCATGTGTGTCATGCTTAACTAACACAACTACAAAAAACTAACAAATATTTTCTCAGTTAGTTGTAACCATTGATTTAGGTATATAAATTCTTCAGCCCTTAACAAATCTAGAAATTTTTTCTCCTATTTAAGGAGTTTTCACACTCCTGTTAATCGGGTTTTTGACAAAGTTTCTTGCATTAACCTCTAACTACAGTTTTAGAAAATGAAAAACCAAATCGCAGTCACAAATGTTTGGTTTGGTGTTACAAATGTCCTCTTTTTTTCAATGGATAGTTTGAATTATTGTTGTTGAGGTATAAAGATTGATTGTGACTATACTACATGTATATAAAACATTTAGTCACAATTACTAAAAGAACATACTACTGAAATGTTGTGTAAACATAGAAGATCAGAGGCACAATAATGTAAATGTGAAGGAACACATACACGCACGATAAACAAATAAATGCTAGTTGATAAAACACACCAATATTATTATGATGCTTAACTAAGAAAGGGATAACTCAAATGAAATATTGAAATGTATAGCATGTGTAAACTAAATTATACCACAACTTGCATGCAACTATATGGAAGTCAGACGTGCTTTAGAGATTGATTCACAAAAGTCTCCATTTATTTGATAACCATTAACAACTAATGTTTTGGTTTTCAAACAAGTGAAAGCTAGGTTGTGCTCTAACTTCCCTTATAAATAGGGCCATTCTTAGAATTAACATTGTATCAGTCCTTTGATTGTAAACACACTTGCTCTTTTACATCAATGGCAATGAAATCAATCATCTTAAATTAAGATGATTGATTTCATTGCCATTGATGTAAAAGAGCAAGTGTGTTTACAATCAAAGGACTGATACAATGTTAATCACCGCGTTGGCAGCTGTTTTAGCGGCAACACAAGCTCAAGCTCAGGGAATTCTTTCCCCGATTCCCGGAGTTGGAATTGTGCGCACGTTAAACGTCAGCGGATTTCTATCTTGTTCAGTGAATGTTACTGTTAATGCCACAAACCCACTCCCTCCTTTCCCAAGTAAGATCACCATTTCTTAAAAATACTTTTAATGTTTACCAAACTTTGAAAAGAAGAATATGTAAAACTATAATGATTGATGTCACTTTTTTTTTTTTTTTTTTTTTTTGCGTAGTGATTGAAGTATTCAAAGTGAATTGTTTTTCCAAGTGATAACACAAAAGATTAGATCGACCCTACTGCTTCTTTATCTATTTTTTTGCTTTTGTTGACCAAGTTATTAGTTAATTTGCATGTCAAAAATCTAACTCTAACCATATGAATATTGAAACATTAAAAACAAATCCAAAATGGATGCACACATGTAATATCTATATATATTTCCTTGTTCACAGATGCTACAGTCCAACTAGTATGTGGTGGAATTGTGGTAGCCTCAAACACAACAAATGACTCAGGAGCATTCAGCATCGTAGTGAACCAACTTATAGTTTCTTTAACCAACATTTTATCATCTTGTATCCTACGTGTTCGTACACCACTCTCGACTTGTAACGCAACTCTGCCATCAAACGGAACTCTACAAGCGCCGCTACTATTCTTGGGAAACACCACTATTAGTACTTTGAATTTCGCTTCGGGGATATTCTCATTGACCTGAGTTTGATCATTTGAGTTAGCTTCACTATGATATAATGTATGAATAAATGAGGACTATGTTTAGCAACATAATATATACCTCTATATAATGCATGAATAAATGAAGCTGTTGACTCATATTAAGTTTGTGTGCGCTCAAGATTTTTGTTGATTTACATGTTTTTTTTTCTCAACTTGATTAAAAACACTGATTTTATTCGACCATACGAAGGATTTTTAATGCAAAAGCTACACTTCACCTATTATACAAACGTATAAAAGTACGAATACCGGGCATAGCCCAATTGGATACAACCGTACCAGGGTTTTTTAGGAGAATACCCACTTAAACGGGTTCGGGTATGGTCGGCTACGGGTATACGCGTAACTGGGGAGGAATCAGATATGGATTGAAAATTTAAATACTACCATGAGAAACGGATTCCTAACGGTAATATAGCCGTTTGGAACCGCATAAGTTTTTTGTATCACCAACAATGGCAAGTAACAAAGATGTTGTTTTGGTGCTTGAAACCAAAAGAAACCCCGATGTTTGGTCAAACTACGACTTATCTCTAGTGTCGGATAACACCGAGATGGTTCGGTGTAAGTATTGTGCAGGTATCGTGAGAAGTTTGTGAAACTCATGGCAAACTCAACTCTCAAAAAACATACACTTAAACATTGTCCGGCGAAAAAAGCTAAAAAAAAGAAGGGGAAACATCCGGATCCGCTAGCCAAAACTTTAAGTGTTTTATGTATAAGTGCTTAAGTTACACTTTATATGTTAGTTGTTTTAATTTATTGTTAAGTTTTAATGTTTAAGCTTAGGTTGTAATGTTTGATGTGTAATGTTTAATGTATAATTTTAATAAAAAAAACATATATATTAAACATAGTTAACATTAAATATAGGGTTATTGGATTTTAATAATCCTAAGTTTCACCTGTTAGCTGATAATAATCTCAACTTTAAAAATTCACTCCAACAATCCCAACTTGTAAAAGATTAGCCTCCATTGATCCTTTTCTAACATATAAGAATTTGCTGTTCTCAATAAATTCAAGTTCATCTACAGACTAAGTAATTGATTTAGTGCACCCATGTTAGAAAATGATCAATGAGGACCAATTTTTTACAAGTTGTGATCGTTGGAGAGAATTTTTAAAGTTTGGATTATTATCAGCTTTATGGTTCCACTATAGGGTTCCAAATTCCAAGCTTGGTAAATGATCTTCCATTAACTCGCTCATACGCGGCTATTGATTCTTAAACAACATGTTCATCGTCATTTACGTCTTCCAATTCGTCCATTCGTTTGCGGTAAATTTATGAAATCTTCGTATCGATTGGGCTATGTTTATGATGTTTGCTTTGAGATCATTACTTGAACGGTGGTTTCAAACCTCATTTCCTCGTCAAATCTCTCCTTAAGACGAGGCCAAAATCAAGGACCACATTCAAACGTTGTACCCTCTGTTCGTAAGTATTAGGTCTTAACGTGTACAAAAGCTAGCCCCAAAGTGTACTCCTCGTCATCACCCCAAGCTTGAGACATTTTCATATTTTGAGTTCTAGCAAGCAGCTAGAATGATTGGAAACGAAGAAAACCAATTACAATAAGCAAGGAGAGCTCCCACTTATATATTACCTTAAACTTTGTCCCTCCTTCTACATGAGCCAAGTTCTAGTTTACCGTTTTCTGTAATTTGTAAAATTTTTGCAATTTTGGCAGTTTCAAACATCAACTTTCGAGCGTCAATATCTTATTCATCTTAGCTCCATTTTGCACGCAGTTTGGTTAGTTGCGAAACTCCCACATGATTAAAGAAAAAACCATATATATATATATATATATACACCATGAGTTACATATACATATTTTGTCCAAATTTTAGAAGAAAAAAATCCGACTTTTGTGAAAAAAAAATAATAGTTTTCACCAAAATTTCCAACTACATATACGGAAGTCATATGCAATGATCATGTGCTGGCGGTAATTCCCGACTCATCATAAGTCGGTGATGGAAAAGGTGACAAAGGGGTTCAAGTCACAAGTCGGTGAACTTGAGGGACCAAGTTTGACAAGTAGGTTAAATTGGTTAAGTTTCCTAATTACATTATAATTATATTTGGTAATGTCTTGGTCACCAAGTTAGGGTTATTTGGTAATGTATTGGTCACCAAGTTAGGGTTAGCCTATATAAACCAAGCTATGGTTAGGCATTACGAAGTTAAGATAAGAGACAAGAGAAAAGACGAGAGAGAAACCGATTTATGGTTTGAGAGTCTGTAATCAGTTTGAGTTATTTTCTGATTAATAAGATTGAGAGTTATTCGATCTAAATTCTCCTTTTCATCTTTTCTATTCTGTTTGATTGTCGATTGGGACTTGAATTGGTATCAGAGGCAAGTTCAATCATCGATATCAAACGGGTACTCGGGTTCTTAATCGGCGGCTAAGAAGTCTAACGGGCCGGCGATCAAGAAGGTTGAGGCTTGCGATACTGGTTCATCAGAGCAGCGACGTGGTAGTGTTACGACTACGAGCAGCAGATAGGTTGCTCGTACGGCAGTTGTCGACCAAACCGGGTGAGTTTTGATCAGTGGTTCAATTAGAGGTTTGATTGTTATTCGGTTTTTGAGAGGTATTCGCGACCGGGTTTCTCCGAGCATACGCATTCGGTTCTTAAAAGTTGTTCTGAAATCATTGACGGATGAGAATAGACCACCGCCGATTGTGGTTAAGGATCAGAGTGCCATAATTTTACAATGTCCAATGTTAACCAAAACAAATTACAACATCTGGGCGATTTATATCAAGGAAGTATTCAAGGTTCATGGCTTACAGCAAGCTTTAAAACCAGGCGAAAAGGAGGTAGAGAAAAAAAAGGATAATATGGCAGTCACACCTCTACTTCAGGCAATACCCGAAGAGCTCGTGTTTCAAGTAGCTCAATTTCAGACTGTAAAGGAAATCTGGGGAGCGTTGAAGACACGGTATGTTGGGGTTGAACGGGTTCAAGAGGCAAAGATTGAGCAGCTGGAAAATGAGTTCGAATACTTGAAGATGAAAGAAACAGAGATAATTGATTCTTTCACGGGCAGAATAAATCAGTTGGTTACCAAAGCAGCCAGTTTGGGAACCACCTACGAAGACAGAAAGCTTACCAGAAAGTTTTTAGGCTTTGTTCCATCAAAGTATGTTCCAATTGTAGCTTCAATTGAACAATTCGCAGATTTGAAGGCCATGACGTTTCATGAAGCAATCGGTAAACTAGATTTGAAGGCCATGACGTTTCATGAAGCAATCGGTAAACTGAAGACATTCGAAGATAGGATTAAGGGTATCGAGTCTTTAGCAGAAAATCAAGGTAATATAATATTTGCCAATGGTGAGTCGTCCTCGAAATCCTAATCCTATGAAAATACGCGGGGGCGTGGGCGAGGCGGTTCAAGTTACCATGGCATACGTCAGGACCGGGATGATGAGGACCAAGATGGAAGTCAAAGCCAAGATGGTCAAGATCATGGGTCAAAGCATATGGGTCAAAGAAGAACCAATGATTACCAAAGGGGTAGGAAAGATAGATCACTGGTTCAGTGTTACCGTTGTGATAAATTTGGTCACTTCACGTCAGGATGTCCGGATCGTATGAAGAAACAAGTTGAAGCTAACTTAGATAAAAACGATGATTTTGATCCATCATTATTCAAGATGAGATGTGATCAAGAGACGGTTTTTCTAAATAAAGAATGAGTGATTCCAAAGCTTTTCGAGACCTAGCCAATGAAGAAAGATACTTGGTATCTCGACAACGGAGCATCGAATCACATGACGGTAATCGAGCTTACTTCTTTGAACTAAATGAACGTATCACGAGAAAGGTGAAATTCGGAGATGGATCTTGTATTGATATATGGGGAAAGGGATCGGTATTACTTGAAGGGAAAACGGGGGAGAAGCGCCTGTTAACCGACGTTTACTACATACCGAGTATGCAAAGCAATATCATAAGTCTTGGTCAAGCAACGGAAGGTGGATGCGAAATTCGCATGAAACGTGATTTGCAAACCATTCATGATGATACTGGTAAGCTTATGATGAAGGTGACAAGGACCAAGAACCGTTTGTACAAGATCAACCTCAAGATAGCAAGTCCCGGTACACAAGCTAACATGATTGGAATAAAGAATTTTGCGGGTAGGGATCTACAAAGAGTTGAACTGAAAGATGATACGCCATGTACGAGTCAGAATCTTCTCAAAGATCCAAGTTTAATGAAGAAACCCAAAATTCAAAATGCGGAGAAAAATGTTCAAGGATTCAAAGAAAAGATCAAGCAAGAGATTCAAACCCAAGAAGATACATTTAATGATCCAAGAAAGCAAGTGTTTGCTCAAGATCGCAGCCGAGTCAATGGTGGTGCAAGTTCTTATGACTAAAGGACAAGTCAAGGACAAAGGACTAGTCAAGTAGAAGGTCGCAAGAATGTTCGAGCTAGGAAGGAGCCGAAAAACACTGTTAGAGATCAAGATGTGTTTTATGAGAATCAAGACAAAGAAGACATGTTAGAGCCTACCTATTTCGAGTCGGAAATTAAGGGGTGATTGTTGGCGGTAATTCCCGACTCATCACAAGTCGGTAATGGAAAAGGTGACAAAGGAGTTCAAGTCACAAGTTGAAGGAACACATACATGCATGATAAACAAATAAATGCTAGTTGATAAAACACACCAATATTATTATGATGCTTAACTAAGAAAGGGATAACTCAAATGAAATATTGAAATGTATAGCATGTGTAAACTAAATTATACCACAACTTGCATGCAACTATATGGAAGTCAGACGTGCTTTAGAGTTTGATCCGCTAGCTAAAACTTTAAGTGTTTTATGTATAAGTGCTTAAGTTACACTTTATATGTTAGTTGTTTTAATTTATTGTTAAGTTTTAATGTTTAAGCTTAGGTTGTAATGTTTGATGTGTAATGTTTAATGTATAATTTTAATAAAAAAAACATATATATTAAACATAGTTAACATTAAATATAGGGTTATTGGATTTTAATAATCCTAAGTTTCACCTGCTGGCCGATAATAATCTCAACTTTAAAAATTCACTCCAACAATCCCAACTTGTAAAAGATTAGCATCCATTGATCCTTTTCTAACATATAAGAATTTGGTGTTCTCAATAAATTCAAGTGCATCTACAGACTACGTAATTGATTTAGTGCACCCATGTTAGAAAATGATCAATGAGGACCATTTTTTTACAAGTTGTAATCGTTGGAGAGAATTTTTAAAGTTGGGATTATTATCAGCTTTATGGTTCCACTATAGGGTTCCAAATTCCAAGCTTGGTAAATGATATTCCATTAACTCGCTCATACGCGGCTATTGATTCTTAAACAACATGTTCATCGCCATTTACGTCTTCCAACTCGTCCATCCGTTTAGTGGAAATTTCATGAAATCTCCGTATCAATTGGGCTATGTTTATGATGTTTGCTTTGAGATCATTACTTGAACGGTGATTTCAAACCTCATTTCCTCGTCAAATCTCTCCGTAAGACGAGGCCAAAATCAAGGACCACATTCAAACGTTGTACCCTCTGTTCGTAAGTATTAGGTCTTAACGTGTACAAAAGCTAGCCCCAAAGCGTACTCCTCGTCATCACCCCAAGCTTAGACATTTTCATATTTTGAGACTTCTAGCAAGCAGCTAGAATGATTGGAAACGAAGAAAACCAATTACCTAATCTGCTTTCAGTTCAAAACCAAACCGAATATTTAATTATATGTTTAGCTTTAAACGGTTTCGGTACAGACGATTTAATCAGGTTGAAACTGAATATTGAACACCCCTACTTTAGATATTCTTAAAAACAAAATGTTAGGTATTAAACTACACAATAGCAAAAAAAATACGAAACGCTTCAACTTATGCATGAAAAGACCGAAAAGAAACCATGAAAGCAAGCTTATGCATGTTCAACAGTTTTCGGTACAAATAATTTAATCAGGTTTCTTGCCTTAACCTCTAACTACGGATTTCAGAAAATGAAAAACCAAACTGGCTCGGTCTGTTTCGCAGTCACAAATGTTTGGTTTGGTGTTACAAATATCCTTTTTGTTCAAGTTTGAATTATTGTTATTGAGTTATAAAGATTATGACACTACTACATGTATATAGTTGTGCTCTAACTTTCCTTATAAATAGGGCAATTCTTGATATTAGCATGGTATCAGTCCCTTGATTGTAAGCACACTTGCTCTTTTACATCAATGGCAATGAAACCGATCATCTTAATCACCATTTTGACCGTTGTTTTAGTGGCAACACAAGCTCAGTTTAATTTTCCCGGAGTTGGATCTAGGTTAAACATCAGCGGAATTCTATCTTGTTCAGCGAATGCTAGTGTTAATGGCACAAACCCAGTCCCTCCTTTCCCAAGTAAGATCACCATTCCGGCTTTATAGTTCATACATGTAAGATTAAATATATTACGTATTAATATTTAATCTGTAGCCATTATAATCATTTACATTATATGGATCAAAATATATAACAACCTATTAAATAATTAGTTGGTAATTGTTGATGGACCATATTACCCTTATTAACTAATTTAGGTTTCCTCCTGGGTGCTTATATAAGGAGAATAATGTGGAGGTTATAGGGTTACTCAGTTTCACAATCAGAAAAACCCCATAAGCCTAACATCAATTCGACCTCCATCTCCTATACCGATTCCCTTATCGGTTTTACTTAGCCACCATCATCAGTCAGCACCCTAAGGAGGAACCAGACCAAGATGACAATCATGTCAACCTTAATGGCTGCGTCTCCATTGCTGGATTCTCTGCTAACCTGTGCTGATGCAACCAAAGGTATGTTTTCATGTTTTCCTTTATGTTCAAACAGAACTGAACCAAACATGTGGTATCAGAGCATATGTTGATTAGTCAGTTCTGTTTTCGTATCCATAATTCTGGGATTGGAACTTGGAAAACGGAATTTTTCTTTGAATAATCTTATGAACAGCCGATTTTGGGTCTTAGACCGAAATCATTTTTTTCGAAATCTTATGAGCAAACAGTTTCGAGATCATTGTTTTCGAAATCTGAATTAATTATATTCTTTATGTTTTAACCGAAATTTGGGTTAAAATTAACTGGATTATGTTTATGACCGAAATCTGTTTTAGAAAAGCTTAAAAATTCGGGTTTCGGGTTCCAGAATCATGTTTTATGTTTTAGGGTTCATAATGTTCTTAGTTAAAATTCGAAATTTCCCTTATGTTTTGGAATGTGATTTGAATTGTTAGATGTTTCCCTAATTTTGATCTAATCTTGTCCATCAAGTTATTTTCGAAATCTGTTAAATGGTAATTAGATTATGATTTCGAAATTTTGTGATAAAAAATGGATCAATATTATAATTGGAAACTATATCTCAATTCATAATTTTTGAATTTTAGTTATGTTATCACAATAAACAGCAACTGAATCGCACAAGATCATATCTCATAAGGAATGATCTGATCGCATAAGTCAATCGCACAAGATCAGATCACACAAGAGATGATCTGATCGCACAAGACATAACGGATCGCACAAGTCACTTGGGCCTAACGGATCGCACAAGTCACTTGGGTCTTATGGATCGCACAAGTCACTTGGGCCTTATGGATCGCACAAGTCTTTGGGCCTTACCGATCGCACAAGTCTTTGTGCATTACTGATCGCACAAGACTCGTGAAACGCACAATGCATTAATGATCGCACAAGACCTTTTAAGTTGTTTAATGTGACTTGGTTTTGTTTATACTTAATTAATTTATAAGGATCAAATGATGTTTTACAAAACCAAAATAGCTTAACTTGAATGAGCTTCTGATATATCATTTCTGGCCAAAGCTGACTTGATACATCTACTTATCATTCAAGTATTACGAAAGCTATGTTGTGTGTGCATCATAAGCATGAATGTCTTAATTTCTGGCCAAAGCTGATTTAATTCATTCATAGATGGCATACTCAACAAGTGCATAACTAAAGTGCTTGTTTCAATTCTGGCCAAAGCTGATTTGTTACAACCACTTTGCACATATGCTTAAATGATTACACTTCTGGCCAAAGCTGTTTTGTCTTCGTTTAAGTAGAATTTTTTAGCTAAGTCTATTATTTTGATGTTAGTAATAGACATATCACAATCTCTTCACATAATGATCCTTAGATTAATGATCCTTAATTAAGTTTTTATGATCATTTCGTCTGCCTTATTCTTAGTACCCATAATTTTACTCACTGTAATTTTTCTTCTGTTAATCTATATCTCATCCACTCTAATTTTTTAAACCTAAAATGTTTGCTTTATTTAAAGTATTTAAAGTTTCTATAAGAATTAGCTCTTCAATTAAATCCTTGATTATTTCTTAAGACACGATAATCCTATTGCTCTCTTCTGATAAAGATTATAAAGAAGAAAGTTAGAGCATGATGAATAGGACAAATCGACCATGATGTCTATTATGATAATCAAGAACTCTCTAACGTAAATGCTATCACTAAAGTTATTCCAGAGTAAGTCTTTCCTAAGCCTAATCTATAATTACGGAATAATCACTAGAACTCCTAAGATGCATGCCTTAATTTGAAACTCTAAACTATAAAGTTAAGTGGTATATGTGAATACATTATAATGTACAAAACCATGACCCATAACGTTAAGGGCTTACGCATGGAAATAAGTACATTTTTTCCAGTACATTACATACTAAGATTTTCACTTGTACAATTTGATGCATTATAAAATCAACTACAACACTCAAAAATACCAAAGTATAACGAGTGTGTTGATAAGCAACATATGTACAAAGAAATATATGTTTGAAACTGGAAAATAAGATGTTATTCACCTTACAACCACTAATAGTTTAAAAGAGGATTGTTTTTTTAAGGTCCATAGACAAATTACAAGTGCTAATTCCAACATTAAGGTTCTTCAAGGGAAAGTCTCACTGCATAATTATGTCATTAGACTAGACATAAGCAACGAGACTATCCATTATTCTAAAAGAACAGTTGGGTAAATTAATTAGATAGTCACTTACTAATGATATTTAAGTCTGATAATTCTTTAATATTCCAATTAACACATGATTAGTTGACTCTAGTTCCATACGTTTCCTTACCAGAACTCGACAAATAACTAATATGAGAGTTAGTGACAAAATTAAATGTTAAGGCTATAAGAACCATAATAAGCAGTCTTCTAACAAAGCTTTTCGATACATTACATGTTCTGATTATTAATCAGAGTACAGTATCATTACTTAGGCTATGTCATGAAGGTTGTGAGGTTTGCATAGTCAACATAAAGTCACACTTATCTTAAACTCTCATCTTATTTGTTCTAAATATCTGGATAGAAACATTATTAAAATGAAACTAGATGATATCTTACATTTTCACAACTTTTGTCATCATGAAAATGAGAATTTGACAAAAGGAAAATGAGACTTATAAATTTCATCCATTATAACCGAAATTCATGAGAAATTATGACATGGTTAATGAGGATGATTATTCATCTAATCTCATTCTAAGTGATTTCAAATCATGACGTTAAAGCCCTAAAATATTACTTGGCTTAAGGAATAAGTATGGGTCCATCATAAGTCATTCATTGACATTCGTGGAACTTATTCAAAATGGAATATTCAGACATAATTCATTTATCATTTAAAAGACTATCAACTTGTATCTAAATTTTGTCGCACATGGCCCACAGTCTTAGAAGAAATCTATTCATATGTATACTTAATAAGATTTCTATTAGATATGTCCCTAAAGTTTCTTATGACATCTGGACATTAAAGAAATCAAATAAAGTCTAACGTATATATGATAGGTTCCCACGTCACGTAGCTCATTGAAACTTCTCTTGTAGCATTCTAGAGATATTAAAGATCAGTGGGAACATTAAGTGTCTTAATAATAACTTGCAATAGTTGCAAGAGGTGGGGAGTGAAAATTTTACATTACCTCAGTTTGCACCTCTTGTACAAGACACCGCTCCATCACGACACTGTTCTATCAATACTTGTCTCCTTAAAATCTAATGCTACTCTTACAAAAGTTTCATAGTTGCTTAATTATGGGCACACTTAGATTTCTTACCTAAACTAACATAATCCTCAACAAGAGAAATCACAACGACTAACGTCATTAATTTGTTTTCTCTATTAGAATTTGTTGGTCGTTAAGCATTGACCCTAAGCATGCTGAGTTCCTAAAGATTCCTAAGGTCAGTGGGAGCAGTAAAAGTCCTTATTATGATTTGCAAGGAATACAAGAGGCGGGGGGAAGAATGTCATTAAATTTCACTTCGAATTTAACTCCCATTACACCTCTTGTACACCATACTGCACCAACTCTTACAAACTTAGAATCCTGAAAATGATAGCAACCTAATCAAGAGCTAATCCATAAAACTGAAACTTCTAATGAACCCAATAATCAACTCAGGAGGTCATCTAGGTTTAAAAGCCTACTAATTTTGATGATTACATAACCTCCCTAACTGAATTTGAAATGGATTTTGGAAATGTTTACTGATCCTATCTCTTCAAATTAAGCCATTAGTGTCAATCAATATTCTTAATGGAATAAAACAGTTTTCTAGTAAAACTGATTTTATGTGTTCGTACAACGTTTGGGATTTGATTGAATTACGTAAGAATGTTCATAAGAAAACCAAATCCTAATATAAACGTTAAGACACTAAGAAGCATGTTTGATTGTCAAAGGTTACACTTAGGAAGAGATAAATTATTAAAGAATCTTTATTACATATTTAACAAAAGATTTCTTTGAGGATCATCACTGTTCTAGTAGCTTATAATAGTTTAAAGCTACATTAGATGAACATTAAAAACAATTTTCCATAACAAATGGCTGACACATTTACATGTTCATTAGATAACAACCTAAAGTTTCAAACTGAAGGTTAAAGAACACTTTATTTGTAAGCCAATAAAATCCATGTATGGGTTAATGCAAACATCATAATGTGATGAAAAGCTAACGTAATTATTTTCATCAAGAATCAAGTGGATTAATGTACCTACCTCAAAATGAGTGGGAGCAACTAAATTAAACTTGTTTATATAGATGATATTCTTTTGACAAGTATATGTTACATAAGTCAAAGCATTGTTAACACAAACTTTGATATAATAAATCTCAGAGATATCTCTTACGTGATTGATATCATAACATACTGAGATAGACCCAATGGGATATTAGTTCCGTTCCATTAGTTTAACATTAAATGGGTCCTTACGCATGTAACAGAAAATATTGCTCTCCTTTAGAGGATAATAGGATAAGTGAGATTATTTATTTACGCTTCATTAATTGGAAGCCTTATGTAAGTTCAAGTCTATACTCGTTTAGATATTACTCACATTGCAACACGCTAGATATGTCTAGATTATTGTGAAGCATCTAATGGAGTATTACAATATCTTTAAAGAAACGAGAGGCTATTATTTGAAGAATAAGTGAGAATTAAAACCGGTTTATTACTATAACTTTGAGATATTCAAAGATGACAAAGTGTAATTTCGGGTATATCCTTATGTTAGCAGACAAAACATATTTCATGGAGGAGTCATAATGCACTGATATTAACAACCTAAGTTATAACGACATAATATAGTCACTAAATGTTGTTAGAATTTTATCAGTGGACTCATAAGTTTATTAGCTCCATATAATTAATGTTTTGAAGACTTAGTGTGATAAAGTCAGCTACCATAACTCCTTGAACAGTAACAGTTCAAGAGGTGCTGCATTAAGTTTCGATACGTAATTAATTATTCGTTTATGAACGAATTGAGGAAACTAAGTTTGTATCGAAATCATTCATGATATGCTTAAGGATCCTATAACTGAAGGGCTATTACCCATAAGTCTTATTAAGAGAGCTCAGAGAAGGGTATTAGTTAATGGCCATGCGCAATTGCATATCGTACTATGGATGACTAAGTATTAGTTAATTTTTCCTCATCAGTTTGATTTTGTACGTCTCTAAGAATATGTCAAGTCGACATAATGGCATATAAGACAAATAAAGTTACAAATCAAACAAAGGGCTTACGCGTATTTTGATCATGACGATTAGGTTTTAAATTAAGGCTATAGTATGATTAATGGGGGTCCTGAGTCGCATAATGATTCAACGGCTGTATTTTTCTGCTATAGTACTTGTTTAAGGCTAAAATGAGTGTTAACTCCTGATCAGGCTTATCTAATACTCATAGTAAATGATTACTCGGCTAAGTGGGAGAATGTAAGATTAAATATATTACGTATTAATATTTAATCTGTAGCCATTATAATCATTTACATTATATGGATCAAAATATATAACAACCTATTAAATAATTAGTTGGTAATTGTTGATGGACCATATTACCCTTATTAACTAATTTAGGTTTCCTCCTGGGTGCTTATATAAGGAGAATAATGTGGAGGTTATAGGGTTACTCAGTTTCACAATCAGAAAAACCCCATAAGCCTAACATCAATTCGACCTCCATCTCCTATACCGATTCCCTTATCGGTTTTACTTAGCCACCATCATCAGTCAGCACCCTAAGGAGGAACCAGACCAAGATGACAATCATGTCAACCTTAATGGCTGCGTCTCCATTGCTGGATTCTCTGCTAACATGTGCTGATGCAACCAAAGGTATGTTTTCATGTTTTCCTTTATGTTCAAACAGAACTGAACCAAACAATACATTCATCGCATCCTTTAAAAAACTTTAACGTTTACCAAATTTTGAAAAGAAGAATACGTAAAACTATAACGATTTAAAGTTATATATACACATTATAGAATAAATTATTTACGTGTGATATCTATATGTTTCCTTGTTCACAGATGCTGTAGTCCAACTAGTATGTGGTGGAAATGTGGTAGCCTCAACTACAACAAATGGCACAGGAGCATTCAGCATCTTTTTGAGCCAATTCCGAGTTCTTCTTAGCACCATTTTATCAAATTGCATCCGACGTGTTCCTACACCGCTCTCGAATTGTAACGCAACTCTGCCATCAAATGGAACTCTACAAGCACCGATAAAATTCCTAGGGAACTCCATTCGTGGTGTTTTGAATTTACTTAGGGGACATTCACACGGGGCTGAGTTTGATCATTTGAGTTAGCTTCACTATAATATAATATAATGTATGAATAAATGAGGATTGTGTTTAGCAACATAATATACCTTTATATAATGCATGAATAAACGAAGCTATTGACTTATATTAAGTTTGTTGATTTACATGTTTTTTTTTTTTTTTTGTCTAAACTTGATTAAAAACCCTGATTTTTTCTTGATAATTTGACCATGCCATTGAATTACGAGTCATGAATGATTTTTTATGCAAACACATAAAAGTACTAATATATGTTACAATTATAGATATAACATAAAGAACTAAAATTATCATGACCCATGTCTCCAAGTCTCTTGTTGTGTGAAAAAAGTTATATGCGATTTGTAATTCTGGTGAATATACATTGTTGTGGTACGTATTTTTTCGGTTTCCGGCGGGTTCTGTTATTATGTAAGCATTGTTCAAAAACATAAAATGTTTAATTTGTGGTTCAAAAAGGAAGATCCATAGCCAATGCATGTTTTTTTTAACAGTGAAAGTATGTATATAATAAATGAACTTGTAGCAAAATGATTAGAAACGAAGAAAACCAATTGTCTAATCTAGTCTCAGTTCAAAACCAGATTAAAACGGAATATTTAATTATGTTTGGTTTTAAATGGTTTCGGTATGGTTTCATTGTTGGGTTTACTCGGGTTTGTTCGCGGGTCATTGGTTCGGCACGTTGTCGAGTCAAGTGTTGGTTTCGGTATGGTTTCATTGTTGGGTTTACTCGGGTTTGTTCGCGGGTCATTGGTTCGGCACGTTGTCGAGTCAAGTGTCCGTTTACAGGTTATGCAGAGGGTCAACAATAGGCTGCATGTTAAAAGGGATTATACCCATGTGTAGCTGCACGTTTATTGAACGAAAAGGGTAGAGATTGACTGGTATTGTGGTTGACCAAATTAGACCGTGGGGTATGGGGCGGGGGTTTGGGCGTGGGTTGGGGGAAAACGCCCAAGCCACCATCCCGGGTGGGCTTGGGTTGGGGCGTGGCCCTTGGGGCTTGGGTTTCAAGCCGGGCATGGGGCGGGTCTAGCAAGGTGACATGGCGGGCTGTGAATGGCCAAATCAAACTAGCCGTTGGGTGCTATTTAAAAAAAATTAATTTTTCCTTTATAAATACCTTACCATATTGAATCGTCATCAAGTTCTTCAGGTTATACTGAATCGTCATCATCATCTGACGATGGTGCGGAAATATTTCTACAAACGATCGCGACGGTGGTGAAAGCTATCGTGGAAAACGAAGAGGATAAGGAAGAGACTCAACAGCCTAAACGCAGGAGAAGGTACATCGCTCGTGAACGGCTCACCGCTAAAGATTTGTTGGTAAGCGATTACTTCTCAGCGGAACCAAAGTATGATGAAAAAATGTTTAGGCGTCGTTTTCGTATGATTAGAAACTTATTTTTAAGGATATCTATAGATCTTGAGGAGAAGTATGTTTACTTCCAACAAAAACCGGATGTAACCGGGCAATTAGGATTTAGTATGTGGCAAAAGGTCATGGCCGCACTTAGGCAATTAGCGTACGGCAATAGTTCCGACATTATGGATGACTATTTAAAAATGTCTGCACGTGTAGCTAGAGAAAGTCTTCACAACTTTTGTTCGTGTATTCTAGAACTTTATAGGAAAAGATATTTGAGAAAGCCCTCGTTCAGTGACATGCAACAATTATTGGAACATCACGCAGATTATCATGGGTTACCCGGGATGCTAGGTAGTTTAGATTGTATGAAATGGGCTTGGGAACTTTGTCCTACCCAATGGCAAGGCGCTCACACGAGTGGATTTCACGGAAGTCCAGCCATCATGCTTGAAGCGGTTGCGTCTCAAGATTTTTGGATATGGCATGCATTCTTCGGTATGCCAGGTTCACATAATGATATTACCATCATAAACCACTCGCCCCTTTTCAATGATCGGGTAAATGGTATAGGACCCAAAGGAACTTTCTTTGTAAACGGGGTTGAGTACGTGTATGGGTACTACCTAGTTGATGGGATTTACCCGGAGTGGGGGGTTTTCGTAAAATCGTTCACAAAATACGGTACCACAGATCCAAAGAGATTAAAGTTTAACAGGGTCCAGATGGCTGCACGTAAAGACGTCATGTCACACCCCTTTCTGCGGCGGAAGCACGAGGTGTGATCATGAAAGGTTCTCATTGCATACGAAGAGTAAACATACTACATGCTCAAAAATATCTTCAAATATTACATTACTGAAAACATATGTCAAGTGTTTACAACACGAGATAACATATTATCTTAAAAAGACACAACTTTATTTAAAGATAAACAAAGCGACATCCACGAGCATGAGTAAGACCACGCGCACATCCATCCTAGTTACCTGAAATACATGTGAGTTTTGGAAAAACGTCAACATAATGTTGGTGTGAATTCATGCAGTTTTGTATTTCATGCTTGTATACTTTGTATGAAAACATAGTTTGTGAGTAAATCAAGTTTTCATATATAAATTCAGTTTCATGTGTACACCACGTACACATGTATAATTCAATTTCTTCTTGAGTACCCCACGTACTTCAAGTATAATTCAATCTTCTTGAGTACCCCACGTACTTCAAGTTATATATTAATTTTAGTATGGTATGACTTTTATGTAAATACAGTATTTCTGTAAATATCAAATTGTTAATGGGTTGCAAAGCCATTAACATGTGGCACGACATAGGAAGTCACCAAACCATAGGCATTTTTCTGTAGTCGATTCACGACTGAGACACAAAAACACTGCTTGGTAAAAGAGTGGCCAAGAGTGGGGCTGCCCGGAACCCATTAGATCTAACCTTTTGTTCTGCGGTCTAAGTATGTACACGATTAATGGTGCTTCTGTACCCTATTCGTGACACTATTTCTCATAACGCATCCTACTTGGTTCTCGTTCTCACCAAGCGCGTTTCTTGTTATCATTTCTCATAACGCGTCCAACTTGGTTCTCGTCCTCACCAAGCGCGTTTCTTATTGTCTTATACTTTGTCACACTTGGTTCTCGTTCTCACCAAGTGTACTTCTTGTATTTATATCATACCATTTATAAATATTGTACTTTTGTACATGTATTTCACCCCCGAAGTTATAAAAACTGAAAACAGTTAAAAGAAAAGGGGGAGCATGAACTCACAACTTTGCGTTCCTGTGCGTCGTAAACTTCACCGGATTTGCTTACTTAACGTCGTAACCTATACGCGTTTTCTTAATGTTAGTCACTAGACTTGTATCGCACAAGTACAGTCACTCTCTTTTGTATTTGTATTGTTGTGTTAAAAATATTTCATATCTTTAACTACGTATCTTACTTATATTATTTCCTCTAAAATAAATATAAGTCTTTTGTGTTTTGCACTTCGCACCCGAATTATGTATCTTGTATTTTGTATGTGTATTTTTATGTTTATACTCCTCACGAGTATTTAGTGTATTTTCAAGTCTTAATACACTAGCACGTAGAACACCTACTATACACACTTAGCACAAAAGTTGGTGATAAAATAATATATATTTTTCTCTCAAAAATATACATACTTATATCCATTTTTATCTTTGAAGAAATCCTCATTTCTTATCACCAAAAATTAGGGAAACCTTGGTAATACCTATAAGCACATTTTTTTAGGGAATAAGTTTCTCAAAAACTTATATTTTTTTCTAAGTGTCAAAATTTATAAAAATTTTGACAGAGTTTCCCCTAAAAATGGAGGTTTCCCATGTTTTCAAAACATGTGTTTATTTTCTTTTAAATCGTCAACAATCATCAACAACAATTATCAACAATAATCATCAACAATAATCACTAATTTCTCCATCTCATGAACTTGAACCTTTATAAAAATGTGTAGTAACTTACTAGTACATTTAGTAAGTCTTGTTATCTTTAAAAATAAGTTTAATTTCTTAAAAACTTTATTTTTAAAGAATATGAAGTTTCACAACTTCTAGTCGGTTTTTACGAAAATTATTTCTTTGTTAAAACTTTTGTTACACAAGTGTCCACACACTTGTTTGTTCGTAAAAACACCTCTACTTTATGAAAGATCCGGTTTTAAAACATGGTTTTGTCTTACAGTTGGTCTTTCGAAAATACCACTTGTAGATACGTAGATCTACTAGTTTTAAACACTATTTCACAAGCTAAATCGCTTTTACACAAGTTCATGATTCGTGTGTGGTAGAGTTTCATCCTTTAACCCTTATTACTACTAAAGCAACCTTATGTCATGTTCCAAGGTCATGACCACCCGGGTTAAATGACGATCCGAGCTACCACAACATAGATCGGGTCCAAATAATCACACAAATCAAATACTACATGATTTACACAACATATGAGCTTTTAACCATCACTTTTAGTGTTTTTAGTAGACTTTTATGCTTCAACTTGTATGTTTACGAGTTTTAACCGTTACAAATCGTATTAACCACTTTAAAATAGTTCGAGAAGGTGATTTAAGCAACATACCACTAGCTCGAGGCTAGGGAAGAATCTAGACGCAAATAGGATGGATAAAAGCAAGAGGATGAGGTCCTTCGCTTTCCGTTTGCACCAAGCCTCCTCGAATATGATCCTTAACGCTTGTGTGACCTTGGAGTGGCTTGAACAAGGCTCGAAAAATTGATGGATGCTTATGGGTGTTTGGCCGTGAGCTTGAGAGAGCAAGAGAGAGTGTGATGTGTGAAGTTATGAGGTGTGAATGATCTTATGTGCTTAACTAGTTACTTATAGGTAATTTAGAGATTATGGACCAAAGGTTTCAATGTCCTCTTGATATGGAACATAAGAGGATTAAATAATGAAAATAGTACATGGTAGGTCACAAGGTGACCGAATTGGCCCAAGGGGGGGGGGGGGGGTTCTAGTTCCATTCTAACCATTTAGTTAGCTTATTAGTTAGGTTAACTTAGTTAAGTTTAGGGATTAACCCGGTTAGTTGTGTGTTGTGTTTTAGGGCGGGTGTTAGGGTATTCGGGGACCCTAACTAGCTTAGAAAAATAAAAACAATGCTTCTAGCATTATTTTGGTGTTCCGGGTATTGTCCGGTTGTTCGGTTACATACCGATTCGTTAAAGTGCTAAATTGCACCTTTTAGTGTTTAATAAGTATCTTTTTGTAACACTATCGATTCCCAACACTTAGGGAAATATTCTGGATAATAAAACGACATTTCTGCATAATATTTATATGTCTAAATGCTGAATTATTGCTGAATTTTATAAATTCTGCACTTAAAGTGCGTTTCGGGTGCTTTTTAGTGCTTATTTTTGCTTTCGTATTGCATATATATTAAACCCTTGTATGTACTCTTGGGTTTTAATGCATTCTTGCTGTCAGACCTACACCTAGGCTCCAATTTTATTGTCTGGCTGCTTTCTGCAGTTCCGTTGACACATAGTGTCTTACCGGTGAGTTTACTTAGTATTTTTGACGCAACGCTCTCGTTTGTGCATAAAGCAATATTTTGTAGTATACAACATGCATGAATTCACTTGTTTAGTATGTAATTAGACATGGCTGACAATTAA
Organism: Helianthus tuberosus; assembly: GCA_030545235.1. Taxonomy (NCBI): domain Eukaryota; kingdom Viridiplantae; phylum Streptophyta; class Magnoliopsida; order Asterales; family Asteraceae; genus Helianthus; species Helianthus tuberosus. The sequence goes on from CM060397.1 coordinate 31,238,517, forward strand.
GCACATAATTGCAGTCATTAAGCACTAATTAAAGTGTACGGAAATTACCGGTTTGAGCCAGTTGTCACAGTCTCCCCCCGTTAAAAGAATTTCGTCCCGAAATTCAGGCTGAACTCACTCTCGCTGGAGTCTTTTTGAATAGGTGGCGATACTTTTTCTTGAACTGGTCTTCACGTTCCCATGTGTACTCGGGTCCGTGCTTAGAGCTCCAACGTACTTTGACAAGCTTCACACTGCTCCTCCTGGTCTTGTTGACTTTCCAGTCGGTAACCTCAACGGGTTGCTCTGTAAATCGGAGGGCTTCATCAATATGCACTTCATCCATCGGGATGATCACGTTTTCTTGTGTTGGACTCTTCTTCAGGTTGGATACATGAAACGTATCATGTACTCCGTTAAGTTCTTCCGGTAACTCCAACTTGTACGCCACGGTACCAATTCTCTTCAGTATTCTGAATGGTCCGATATATCGTGGATTCAGCTTTCCACGCTTTCCAAATCTGACTACGCCCTTCCATGGTGAGACTTTTAACAACACTTTGTCTCCCACCTTGAATTCTACCGATTTTCTATTCGGATCAGCGTAGCTCTTTTGTCGCTCTCGAGCCGCCTTAATGCGCTCTCGGATCTGCGCAATCTTGTCGGTTGTCTCTTGTACAAGTTCAGGACCAACCATACGTTTATCCCCGGCATCTGCCCAACATAAGGGCGATCGGCATTTGCGGCCATACAGAGCTTCGAACGGCGCGGCTTTTATGCTCGTATGATAACTGTTATTGTAGGAAAACTCAACTAAAGGTAGATGAGTATCCCAGCTGCCGCCTAGATCCATGACACATGCGCGAAGCATATCTTCTAACGTTTGTATAGTCCGTTCGCTCTGGCCGTCTGTTTGCGGATGGAATGCCGTGCTTAGATCTAACTGAGATCCAAAGGCTTCCTGAAATGATTGCCAGATTCTTGAGACAAAGCGTCCATCTCTGTCTGAAATGATTGAGATTGGCACTCCATGTCGTGCCACAATTTCTCTTAAGTATATTTCTGCAAGCTTTCCAGTGCTATCCTTCTCTCGGATTGGTAGGAAATGCGCAGACTTCGTCAATCGATCAACTATTACCCATATCATATCGTGCCCTCTCGGGGTCCTGGGTAATTTTGTTATGAAGTCCATCGAGATTTGTTCCCACTTCCACACGGGAATCTCTGGTTGTTGTAGTAGGCCGGACGGTTTCTGATATTCAGCCTTAACCTTGGCACAGGTTAGGCATTTTCCAACATAGACAGCAACGTCGCTTTTGAGTCTCGGCCACCAATAATATTCCTTCAAGTCTTGATACATCTTGTCCGACCCTGGGTGGATCGAGTATCTTGACTTGTGCGCTTCATCAAGGATGACTTCTCGTAGGCCACCATAGAGCGGAACCCAAATGCGCTTTTTAAAGTATAAGGCTCCCTCTTCATTTGGTGCCATGTACTTCAATGCACCCCGGAGGTATTCAGCTTTACGATTCTCTTCTTTAAGAGCTTCTTGTTGTGCATCTCGAATGCGTGCAGTGAGGTTCGTTCGAATCGTCATTTCCAGTGCTCGAACCCTTAGGGTCTTAACCCTTTCTTTTCGGCTCAACGCGTCCGCTACAACGTTCGCCTTTCCAGGATGGTACTTAATCTCACAGTCATAATCATTTAGCAGCTCGACCCAACGTCGCTGGCGCATATTCAATTCCTTCTGATCAAATATGTGTTGTAAGATTTTGTGATCTGTGAAGATTGTACATCGAGTACCATATAAGTAATGTCGCCAAATCTTCAAGGCGAATACCACTGCACCCAGCTCCAGGTCATGAGTGGTATAATTTCTCTCATGAACCTTCAGTTGTCTTGAAGCATAAGAGATGACTTTTTGGTGTTGCATGAGCACGCAACCCAAGCCTTGTCGTGAGGCGTCGCAGTATACCACGAAGTCTTCAGTGCCTTCGGGTAACGATAGTATCGGTGCATCGCAGAGCTTGTTCTTAAGTAGCTGAAAGGCTTCTTCTTGTTTGTGACCCCAGTCGTACTTCTTGTCTTTTTGGGTAAGGGTCGTTAGCGGTTGAGCTATCTTTGAGAAATTCTCGATGAATCGCCGATAATAGCCCGCTAAGCCCAAAAATTGTCGAACTTCAGTTGGGGTCTTGGGAGCTTCCCAATTCTTTATTGCTTCTATCTTGGACGGGTCTACATGAATGCCCTTCTCATTCACCACGTGACCAAGAAATTGTACTTCGCGAATCCAGAATTCGCATTTCGAGAACTTTGCATAAAGTTTCTCTTTCTTCAGTAGCTCTAAGATGGTTCTGAGATGTTGCTCATGTTCTTCTTTCGTTCGCGAGTAAATCAGGATATCATCGATAAATACAATCACGAATTTATCGAGATATGGTTTGCATACGCGGTTCATCAGGTCCATAAAGACCGCTGGCGCGTTCGTAAATCCAAACGGCATTACAAGAAATTCGTAGTGCCCATAGCGTGTTCTGAATGCAGTCTTTGGCACACTTTCATCTTGGATTCTCAACTGATGGTATCCAGATCGAAGGTCGATCTTGGAGTAGTAGCTTGATCCTTGCAGTTGATCAAACAAGTCATCAATCCTCGGTAGTGGATACCGATTCTTGATTGTGAGCTTGTTCAGTTCCCTGTAATCGATACACATCCGTAATGATCCATCCTTCTTCTTCACGAACAATACTGGAGCTCCCCAGGGTGAGAAGCTTGGCCTTATGAATCCTTTATCCAACAACTCCTGGAGTTGTGTAGATAATTCTTGCATTTCGGATGGAGCAAGTCGATAGGGTGCCTTGGCTACAGGAGCGGCTCCTGGAACCAAGTCTATGTGGAATTCGACTTGTCGTTGCGGAGGTAGTCCTGGCAGATCCTCAGGGAACACATCAGGAAATTCCTTCACTACAGGAATGTCTTCAAGTTTTGGCTCCACAGCCTTCTTATCTACAACGTGTGCTAGGAAAGCGACACACCCTTTCCTTAAGCACTTCTGTGCCTTCATACAACTGATGATTCGTAGAGGCGTGTTTCGTCTTTCTCCATGCACGATGAGAGTTTCACCATTCGCTAGAGGGATGCGAATGATTTTCTCATGACAAATAACTTCAGCTTTGTTCTTGGACAACCAGTCCATTCCGACTACTACATCGAAGCTACCCAATTGAATAGGTAAGAGGTCGATGCTAAAATTTCGTTCACCAAGTTCTAGCGTGCAGCCTCTAACAACTTCGCCCGATTCAACAAGTTTACCATTGGCTAGTTCTATGGAATAAGGAATTTCTAATCTACTAGATTCTATTCCGAGTATGCGTTTAAATTCCACAGACATGAAGCTATAATCGGCGCCAGTGTCGAATAATATGGATGCAAAGTGATTGTTAATGAGGAACGTACCGTTGACCACATTAGGGTCCTCGCGTGCGTCCCTTGCTCCAATCACAAATGCTCGGGCCTGAGCATTGTTTTTCTCTGGGCAGTCCTTCATGAAATGATCTTTGCTTCCACATCTGAAGCATCCTTGGTTTCGCCCATTCTTGTTGCCAGCACCGTTTCCATTTCCACCATTGTTCCTATCATCAGCCCCATTACGATTTCCATTCCCGTTCTTCTTACTCCAGCAGTCTTCCGTGCGGTGACCCAACTTTCCACACTTGTCGCACCTTGGGATGCGACAAGCTCCCTCGTGATGGTGTTTACACCGATGGCATTTGGGCGAGATACCCCGGTATCCCCTTGCTGGTGCGTCGTTCATAGCTGCAAGAGATTTCGCCCCTTGAGGCGGGTTAGGGTCACGCTTCTTGTTGGAACCCTTGTTGTTACGAGTTGCTTGATTCAAGTTTGCATATTTCCTTTTCTTGTCGCCAGACGACTCAGCATGCGTCTCGGCATTTTCTGTTGGGTTCAGTGATAGCTTCTTCATTCGAACACAATCTTCAGTAAGGCTGACAGCCAGAGTTACAGCCTCGGTGATTGTTTGTGGTTTGGCCGACGTCACCATGCCACGAAACTCTGAGGCCAGTCCCCAAATGTAGCGTTCCACACGCTTAAATTCAGGAGTCACCATGTAGGGAAGCACTCTAGACAGATCGTGGAACCTTCGAGTATATCCATTGATGTCAGCACCTTCCATGGTCAAGTGCCAGAACTCCGTTTCCAGCCTTTGGAGTTCCGCACGAGAGCAGTACTTCTCTCTCATTCTTTCCTTCAGTTCCTCCCAAGTTAGGCCATAAGCGGCATCATCACCCAAAGTTTGGGCTTGCAGGTTCCACCAAGTCAGAGCTTCATCGACGAATAACCCAGTAGCGAAAGTGACTTGCTGATCCGCGGTACACTTGCTCATGCGGAAAGTAGCTTCAGTCTTCTCTGTCCAGCGCACAAATGCTACTGCACCTCCTGTGCCATCATAGTTCATCGGCTTGCAGTCGAGGAACTGCTTGAAAGTGCAGCCTAGAATTGATTCAACCAATTCATATGTGAGCAATCGAAGAAATAATGAAACAAAGACCGTTCATAAATTTCCTCATGCTTAGCACAGTGTCTTAAGGTTACCTTGAGCTGCATTGCCTCCAGACGAATCTCCATTCCCATTACGCCTAGCGTTGCTCGGTCCTCCACTGTCTTGAGTTCGGTTCGCCTCGTACTGGGCGATAGCAGCGGAGATCCTTTCCTCCGGTAGGGCGTTCAGCTCATCAGCAGTTCTTGGCAGTGGGGGAGGAGGAGGTTGATCGTCATTGCGAGCATTCACAGCTTTCCTGGGTGCCATGTTCTGACCGAACATAACACAACAGGGTTAGACATTTGTTTGACATCGTCCTACTAGACAGTAGTAGTATATATATTCACAGGTATATATCACATAAGAGACATCAAACAATTATTACTCTAGCAGAGTACTTAGTAGGCTTGCTCTGAGGGAATCTATACGTGACAAGACTTGCTGTGGTTTCTGTGCACTGAATTCCATAATTATGTATGCATCCATAATTACGTAACTCCTTGCACAGTCCGCACAGTTTGTTTCATCCTCGTATTTCTTCCTTCAGGTAGGCCATTGCTTTCAGGTAAAGTCACATATACTTGTGACATTCTACTTCTAGTACATGCTAATTATCACACATAATTGCAAGTAATTTCTAGTCAACGACAAGTGCTACTCAAGTGCACTTTAAGTCTCGTAGTGTCTTTTCTAGACTCATGTAGTCAGTTTCAGGTAGTGGATGTCGCGGGACGTTTTATGCAATGAAAACTCTTTGAAAATTGTTTTCGTGAATGGATCCTAGAGATTGTAGACTAGACTCGAGAAGGAATCCTGGTTCACTACAATCGCAGCTCTGATACCAATCTGTCACACCCCTTTCTGCGGCGGAAGCACGAGGTGTGATCATGAAAGGTTCTCATTGCATACGAAGAGTAAACATACTACATGCTCAAAAATATCTTCAAATATTACATTACTGAAAACATATGTCAAGTGTTTACAACACGAGATAACATATTGTCTTAAAAGTCACAACTTTATTTAAAGATAAACAAAGCGACATCCACGAGCATGAGTAAGACCACACGCACATCCATCCTAGTTACCTGAAATACATGTGAGTTTTGGAAAAACGTCAACATAATGTTGGTGTGAATTCATGCAGTTTTGTATTTCATGCTTGTATACTTTGTATGAAAACATAGTTTGTGAGTAAATCAAGTTTTCATATATAAATTCAGTTTCATGTGTACACCACGTACACATGTATAATTCAATTTCTTCTTGAGTACCCCACGTACTTCAAGTATAATTCAATCTTCTTGAGTACCCCACGTACTTCAAGTTATATATTAATTTTAGTATGGTATGACTTTTATGTAAATACAGTATTTCTGTAAATATCAAATTGTTAATGGGTTGCAAAGCCATTAACATGTGGCACGACATAGGAAGTCACCAAACCATAGGCATTTTTCTGTAGTCGATTCACGACTGAGACACAAAAACACTGCTTGGTAAAAGAGTGGCCAAGAGTGGGGCTGCCCGGAACCCATTAGATCTAACCTTTTGTTCTGCGGTCTAAGTATGTACACGATTAATGGTGCTTCTGTACCCTATTCGTGACACTATTTCTCATAACGCATCCTACTTGGTTCTCGTTCTCACCAAGCGCGTTTCTTGTTATCATTTCTCATAACGCGTCCAACTTGGTTCTCGTCCTCACCAAGCGCGTTTCTTATTGTCTTATACTTTGTCACACTTGGTTCTCGTTCTCACCAAGTGTACTTCTTGTATTTATATCATACCATTTATAAATATTGTACTTTTGTACATGTATTTCACCCCCGAAGTTATAAAAACTGAAAACAGTTAAAAGAAAAGGGGGAGCATGAACTCACAACTTTGCGTTCCTGTGCGTCGTAAACTTCACCGGATTTGCTTACTTAACGTCGTAACCTATACGCGTTTTCTTAATGTTAGTCACTAGACTTGTATCGCACAAGTACAGTCACTCTCTTTTGTATTTGTATTGTTGTGTTAAAAATATTTCATATCTTTAACTACGTATCTTACTTATATTATTTCCTCTAAAATAAATATAAGTCTTTTGTGTTTTGCACTTCGCACCCGAATTATGTATCTTGTATTTTGTATGTGTATTTTTATGTTTATACTCCTCACGAGTATTTAGTGTATTTTCAAGTCTTAATACACTAGCACGTAGAACACCTACTATACACACTTAGCACAAAAGTTGGTGATAAAATAATATATATTTTTCTCTCAAAAATATACATACTTATATCCATTTTTATCTTTGAAGAAATCCTCATTTCTTATCACCAAAAATTAGGGAAACCTTGGTAATACCTATAAGCACATTTTTTTAGGGAATAAGTTTCTCAAAAACTTATATTTTTTTCTAAGTGTCAAAATTTATAAAAATTTTGACAGAGTTTCCCCTAAAAATGGAGGTTTCCCATGTTTTCAAAACATGTGTTTATTTTCTTTTAAATCGTCAACAATCATCAACAACAATTATCAACAATAATCATCAACAATAATCACTAATTTCTCCATCTCATGAACTTGAACCTTTATAAAAATGTGTAGTAACTTACTAGTACATTTAGTAAGTCTTGTTATCTTTAAAAATAAGTTTAATTTCTTAAAAACTTTATTTTTAAAGAATATGAAGTTTCACAACTTCTAGTCGGTTTTTACGAAAATTATTTCTTTGTTAAAACTTTTGTTACACAAGTGTCCACACACTTGTTTGTTCGTAAAAACACCTCTACTTTATGAAAGATCCGGTTTTAAAACATGGTTTTGTCTTACAGTTGGTCTTTCGAAAATACCACTTGTAGATACGTAGATCTACTAGTTTTAAACACTATTTCACAAGCTAAATCGCTTTTACACAAGTTCATGATTCGTGTGTGGTAGAGTTTCATCCTTTAACCCTTATTACTACTAAAGCAACCTTATGTCATGTTCCAAGGTCATGACCACCCGGGTTAAATGACGATCCGAGCTACCACAACATAGATCGGGTCCAAATAATCACACAAATCAAATACTACATGATTTACACAACATATGAGCTTTTAACCATCACTTTTAGTGTTTTTAGTAGACTTTTATGCTTCAACTTGTATGTTTACGAGTTTTAACCGTTACAAATCGTATTAACCACTTTAAAATAGTTCGAGAAGGTGATTTAAGCAACATACCACTAGCTCGAGGCTAGGGAAGAATCTAGACGCAAATAGGATGGATAAAAGCAAGAGGATGAGGTCCTTCGCTTTCCGTTTGCACCAAGCCTCCTCGAATATGATCCTTAACGCTTGTGTGACCTTGGAGTGGCTTGAACAAGGCTCGAAAAATTGATGGATGCTTATGGGTGTTTGGCCGTGAGCTTGAGAGAGCAAGAGAGAGTGTGATGTGTGAAGTTATGAGGTGTGAATGATCTTATGTGCTTAACTAGTTACTTATAGGTAATTTAGAGATTATGGACCAAAGGTTTCAATGTCCTCTTGATATGGAACATAAGAGGATTAAATAATGAAAATAGTACATGGTAGGTCACAAGGTGACCGAATTGGCCCAAGGGGGGGGGGGGGTTCTAGTTCCATTCTAACCATTTAGTTAGCTTATTAGTTAGGTTAACTTAGTTAAGTTTAGGGATTAACCCGGTTAGTTGTGTGTTGTGTTTTAGGGCGGGTGTTAGGGTATTCGGGGACCCTAACTAGCTTAGAAAAATAAAAACAATGCTTCTAGCATTATTTTGGTGTTCCGGGTATTGTCCGGTTGTTCGGTTACATACCGATTCGTTAAAGTGCTAAATTGCACCTTTTAGTGTTTAATAAGTATCTTTTTGTAACACTATCGATTCCCAACACTTAGGGAAATATTCTGGATAATAAAACGACATTTCTGCATAATATTTATATGTCTAAATGCTGAATTATTGCTGAATTTTATAAATTCTGCACTTAAAGTGCGTTTCGGGTGCTTTTTAGTGCTTATTTTTGCTTTCGTATTGCATATATATTAAACCCTTGTATGTACTCTTGGGTTTTAATGCATTCTTGCTGTCAGACCTACACCTAGGCTCCAATTTTATTGTCTGGCTGCTTTCTGCAGTTCCGTTGACACATAGTGTCTTACCGGTGAGTTTACTTAGTATTTTTGACGCAACGCTCTCGTTTGTGCATAAAGCAATATTTTGTAGTATACAACATGCATGAATTCACTTGTTTAGTATGTAATTAGACATGGCTGACAATTAAGCACATAATTGCAGTCATTAAGCACTAATTAAAGTGTACGGAAATTACCGGTTTGAGCCAGTTGTCACACGTCAAGCGAGCATTCGGTGTTTTGAAGAAAAGGTGGCGAATATTGTCAATGCCTTGTCGACTATGGGACAAGGATCATATTGGAAACGTGATGTACACATGTATCATTCTTCACAACATGATTTTGGAGGATGAAGGTAGAGCGGTCGTTACCTACTATGATGACGATGACCCCCAACCAGGTAACGTAACAGACGAAGATAAAGCGGCAAATGAATTTTTGATCAAGTCAAGGGATATACATCACAACCTTCGATCTGATTTGGTGGATCATGTTTCAACGATTCCTGGGTTCGAAACAGACGACGAAGACAACGAAGACGACGAAGAATGATTGTTTTTTATTTTGATAATTATTATGTATGTTTATGTAGTTTTAAAAAATATGTATTTTTATTATTTATGTAGTTATAAATATAAATATATATATATATTTAAAAAAATGTTGAGGTGGCTTGGCCAAACCAGCCAACCCACGCCCAACCCAAGCCCCACCATACCCCTTAAACTTCGCGTGGGTTGGGGGAATATTCAACATGCACGTGTCAACTAATGCCCCAACCCCCGCCCACCATACCCCACGGTCTTACATGCAAGTTTACGTTGATGATGGTGCAAGTTGGGTATAGGAGTGGTCATCATTTATACCGGTTCTTTAGGATAGAATATTAGTATATTCTTTCTTTTTTTTATTCCCCACGTTGTAATTGTATGGCTATAAATAGCCTCACTTGTTTAATAAACATGTACCCTTTTGTTTTATCGAATACAGTAGCTATTTTCTTATAACCTCGATCTGCAACTTTACACTCATATATAACTATACATACTTACGTGTGTTGTGAGAGTGTTTGAGTGTGGGACCTGAACCAACATTTGGTATCAGAGCCTAGGGCTCGTATCGAAGAAGCCTCCGCCGCCGGCGGGTGTGTCGGTCGGTGGAGGGTAAGAATGAAAAAAAACGGTCTAGCCGTCGCTGCGGGGCAAACGCAGCAGGAAAACGGGTTGTTCGGGACTGTTATACAGCAGAAGACGGAGACCGGAGGTGGTTCGTGTCAGTCGTTGTCATGCGGAGAGTACCGGTTAGGATGACGGGGGTGACAGGTGAACACCGGTGTGTCTCGTAGCTGTTAGTCATGATTAAAGGCTTTGAAAGGGCTGTTCGGTTGTTAGTTGTGGGTTTGCGCAGTTGCTATTCAACCGGTGATAACAGTAGACGGTGAGAACGGTTGCCTTGATCGGTTGTTCGTGATAAGAGGAGACCGGCGTAGTGCGTGAAAAGCGGGCAGAATGGATCCGTCAAAGCAGGTGGCTTTGGATTCGTCTCGTTTGGCAAGGTGAGAAAACGGAAGAAGCGGGTAGCTTGTTTTCTTTGTCGGTGGAGAGGCCTCTTGGAGCGGGTGTGATCGGAAAAAGGTGCGGGTTGTTGAGACAAGAAGAGAGTGGAGAAACTACACCGTTGTAAACATTATGGCGTTGGAGTTCAATCGGGTGACTCGGATGTGGCCGGGGTGAGGTCGTCGATCCGTGATGAGTCAAGATGTTAATGAACGTGTGTCCAACGTGATGCCATGTGACGTGTTACAAGTGTAGAGAGTCTTATTCGGGTTGAATCGAGACATTGGACGTGATCGAGGTGAAGATCTGGTGTCCGTTAGATGTCATAGAGGTTCGAAACCGAGGTGGTTCGGTGCTACAGTGAACGGTTCGGACAAACACCGATTAAGGGGGTGATTGTTGGGTTTACTCGGGTTTGTTTGCGGGTCATTGGTTCGGCACGTTGTCGAGTCAAGTGTTCGTTTACAGGTGATGCAAAGGGTCAACAATAGGCTGCATGTTAAAAGGGATTATACCCATGTGTAGCTGCACGTTTATTGAATGAAAAGGGTAGAGATTGACTGGTACTGTGGTTGACCGAATTACATGCAAGTTTACGTTGATGGTGCAAGTTGGGTAGAGGAGTGGTCATCATTTACACCGGTTCTTTAGGATAGAATATTAGTATATTCTTTCTTTTTTGATAAAAATGCAATTTGCGTCCCTGTGGTTTGTGCGAAACATCAACCTGAGCCCCTAAATTCATTTTTTTCATTTTTTGAGCCCCTGAGCTTATGAATTAAAAACAGTTTGAGTCCCTCCATCAGTGTGTCTTCTGTTTGACTGTTGTAACATGTATGAAATGTCCTTAATACCCTTATCCCTTAATATCCACATAATAGCAAATATATATCAATTGCACCGATCATCATCATCACACTTCTCAAAAAATCTCGAAATCTATCTCTCAACTCTCAACACCGATCATCATCATCATCATCATCTTCATCTTCATCATCTTCATCCATCTTCATCATCTTCATCCATCTTCATCTTTAAAACAGAGGTTTGGATCATCATCATCTTATCTATATATGTTTTTGATATTTGTGATGTTTTTGTGAAAAACCGAGGGTTGATTTGGGTATTTTGGTTTCAGTTTTTGATAATCAGTTTTTGATAATCTGAATGCCGCATGATGATAATGATAATCAGTTATTTATGAAAAAACAGAGGGTTGATTTGGGTATTTTGGTTTCAGTTTTTGATAATCTGAATGCCGCATGATGATGATGATGATGATGATGATGATGATGATAATCAGTTATTTGTGAAAAACAGAGGGTTGATTTGGGTATTTTGGTTTTAGTTTTTAATAATCAGTTTTTGATAATCTAAATGCAGCATGATGATGTTGATAATCAGTTTTTTTGTGAATGTTTTTTGTGAAAAAACAGAGGGTTGATTTGGGTATTTTGGTTTCAGTTTTTGATAATGATAATATGAATGCCGCATGATGATGATGATGATGATAATCAGTTATTTGTGAATCAGTTTTTGATAATCAGTTCTTTAATAATCAGTTTTTGATAATCAGTTTTTGATAATCAGTTCTTTGATAATCAGTTTTTGATAATCAGTTCTTTGATAATCAGTTTTTGATAATCTGAATGCCGCATGATGATGATAATCAGTTATTTGTGAATAGGTTTATTTGGGTATTTTGGTTTCAGTTTTTCAGGTTTGTTTGTGATGTTTTTGTTCTGTTTTTGTTCTGTTTGTTTGTTTGTTTTGTTTTGTTTTTGTTCTGCTTTATTCTGTTTGTTTGTTTTGTTTGTTTGTTCTGCTTTGAAAAAACAGAGGGTTGATTTGTTTTGCTTTGTTCAGGTTTGTTTGTGATGTTTTTTGTGAAAATATTGTACAGAATGGCTGCGGATGTAAAGATACGCAAAACACCAACTACGAAGGCTAGAACACTTGACAACCTCCTAGAAGATGGTGCGGTGCACATAAGGAAGTGATTGATCAGAACGATCAATTGCATATGAATGAATACAACCCCAGTGGCAGATATGTAATTAGCGAGCTCTGGAATTTCAAGGAAAATCGAAGAGCTACACTGGGGTTATATTCATTCATATGAATGAATATAACCCCAGTGGCAGATATGTAATTAGCTACATTGGGGTTATATTCATTCATATCTGCTACATTTCGAAGTGCACCCGTCAGTAAAGATCCACAATTGCTTGTGGTGGTATGACGTTTTGTCTCTGTATTGTATGTTACGGTCTTTTGTTATCGAGTCTGTAAGTTCCGTCAAGTCTACGAAGTTGGTATGACGTTTTGTCTCTATATTGTATGTATTAAAAGTTTACATTTAATATACAATTTAGGCTTTAATAATTTGTTATATATAGTATACATTTAATTATTAGATTGCATTTATTTAAAAAGAGTTAATTATTAGATTGCATTTATTTAAAAAGAGTTAATTTGAATTATTAAATCAATGATTTCTTAACAAAAAAGCAAGAAAAGAATTTAGGGGCTCAGGTTGATATTTCACTTATACCATAGGGACGCAAAGTGTTATTAATATATGCCAAAAGACGGTCTTACCCCTGGCTCAAACAGTCAAACAGACGGCACACTGACGGAGGGACTCAAAGTGTTATGAATTCATAAGCTCAGGGGCTCAAAAAACGAAAAAATGAATTTAGGGGCTTAGGTTGATGTTTCGCACAAACCACAGATACGCAAATTGCATTTTTCTCTTCTTTTTTTTATTCCCCACGTTGTAATTGTATGGCTATAAATAGCCTCACTTGTTTAATAAACATTTACCCTTTAGTTTTATCGAATACAGTAGCTATTTTCTTATAACCTGGATCTGCAACTTTACACTATATATAACTGTACATACTTACGTGTGTTGTGAGAGTGTTTGAGTGTGGGACCTCAACCAACATTCATCGGGAGGATACTGACTATTGAACACCCCTTGTTTACCCCTTATTTGGATATCCTAAAAAACAAGATGTTAGGTATTAAACTAACAATGCCAAAAAAATATACGAAAATTGATGTGGCACCTTTCAGTTAGTTGGCTTGATGCAATGGTATGCACGTCTTGACTCACAAGTATGAGAGTTGTGAGTCATCTAAGTCAAAGTTGAGTATATGACACATGTAACTTTTAATGGATGACTCGTTTAGAATATAAAGATGCGGATTAACACAAAAAAATAGGGTATACATATTCACATATCCTAGTCCTTATTTAGAGGAGTGAGGGTGATCACTAGTGATAGAATTCCATCACTCACAAGCACCCAATCAAGTTCCGTCATGTCATCAACCATTTTTCCATCACTCACAAACTTTTTTGGTGGCAATGGTCATCACTCACAACACCCAACAATAAACTCCCACACCCCCTCACATCCATTTATCACTCACACCCCATAACGCGTTGAAATTATCACGGAATCAATATCATCACGCGTGAAAAAGTTGGTGGCGGTGGTCTTCACAATTGTCCACGTGTGGTATAATCTTCATCAAGTGCTATAACGTTGCCACCCCTAGTGGCCTTACACACCCTCGTATACGTCTCGTATAGGTCTATACGTAGCGTATAACTTTTTTCAATTTTCAAAAGAATCTCTGATTATGTCATACTTTGTCTTATATGCCTCGTATAGGCTTATATGGGGCGTATAGACGAAAAAGACCATTTTACCCCTGAGTTAGGCCTAGACTGGAGGCAAAACAGGGCTATAATGGTCTTTTGGACCCACTATACGCCCAGTCTAGCCCTATATGGGGCATATATTTTTCATTTTTTTGTTTTCTATTTTTAATATCCATAACACTAATATTAATTATAAAAAACTCATATTAATATCAATAACACTAATATTAATTATGAAAAACTCATATTAATTATAAAAAAAACTCATATTAATTATAATAACAATAATATTAATTATGAAAAACTCATATTAATTATAATAACACTAATATTAATTATAAAATAACTCATATTAATATCAATAACACTAATATTAATTATGAAAAACTCATATTAATTATAATAACACTAATATTAATTATAAAAAAACTCATATTAATATCAATAACACTAATATTAATTATGAAAAACTCATATTAATTATAATAACACTAATATTAATTATAAAAAACTCATATTAATATCAATAACACTAATATTAATTATAAAAACTCATATTAATTATAATAACTCTAATATTAATTATAAAAAACTCATATTAATTATAATAACTCTAATATTAATTATAAAAAAACTCATATTAATTATAATAACTCGTATAGGCCTGTAGGTGTAGTATAGCTCTCGCATAGGACTATAGGTGTGGTTTAGGTCTCGTATAGGCCTATACAGGTGTTGTATCATATCATGTACTTGTTGTTTTTATTTATTTAAAATAGAAAACTTGTTTTTGTATAAAAGTTTCTAAAACGATTAATATTGTATAAAATGTTTGTTAAAAAAGAACCTTATATACGCCCCATATAGGCCTATATGTGGCATATATGGGGCATGGGTCATATATGAGACCTATACGACGGGTCCTATACGCCCTATATAGGCCTATACGAGGAATATAGGAGCAGTCAAACCAGAACTGACATGAGTCAGACACTGAGTTTGATGTAACCCTATACGCCTCATATAGGCCTATACGAGGCAAATGGTGTCTAAATAGGCAGATAGGGTGTGTGGATAGTTTGAGCCAAAAAAATAACTCTAAAAATACTAAATTTTGGGATTTAAGGTTCATATTTTTTAAATATTATGTTTCTTACATTCATATGTATTATATATACATAAAAACCATATATTTTTAACTACGTGTATGTAATTTAACCTATACATAACCTGCATATGTGTAGGTTATACAAAAAGTGAAAATTTTCCATATTTTGTTTTGAATTCTAGTGTAAGAAATAATAAATCTTACATTTGCAACATTTTATTTACTTTTTAGAGTTTTGGGTTGGAAAAATAGGTGATTCTCTTAGAAAACTGTTAATCTTGAATAGAGATTTCCTTAGGGTTTTGCAGAATGAAGAATAATGTTCATACGATATGAATTGATACTCTGAATGTTAGGATACATGAGTATATATACATGGATTTGAATGGCGATAACTGCCATATATATATGAACTTATGATAGGCAAATATAAACATGAAATACTAATACTAATAACATCTAGCTTATAAATATATATCTAACACCCTCCCGTAAGCTAGATCATCTCAGTGACATGTGCAGAAGTCCCTTTAGCCGAGTGAAATCCTTCGGTTGTAATGCTTTTGTCATAATGTCTGCCATTTGATCTTTCGTTGATAACAGTTACTTCCCTTTTCTTGATTAAATCACTGATGAAATGATACATAACCCTTATATGCTTGCTTTTTCCATGATAAACGGGATCTCTTGCCAAACAGATGGTTGACTTATTGTCACAATATATTGGAATTGAGTAATCATTCTTTACTTGCATATCATCTTTAAGGACAAAGCCATATATTCAGCTTCTGTTGAAGACAGTGCTACCACCTTTTACTTCTTTGATTGCCATGATATAGGACCAGATCCTAAATGGAAAATATATCTGAATGTACTCTTGCTATCATCTATATATCCTGCATAATCACTATCACTAAAACCCACAAGATTTTTCTTTCCTCCTTTAAAGTATGTAATTCCTTGATCTTGTGTCCCTTTAATGTATTTCAGTATGCGTTTAGCTGCTTCCCAATGACTCTTCTTTGGACATTCCAACAATCTGCTTACTTTGCTTACTGCAAACATGATGTCCGGTCTTGTGTTGGTTAAGTACATCAGACTTGCAACTAAGCTTCGATATACACCCTCATCTACGAAGTCTTCTGGATCATCTTTGGACAACTTTAGTCCATATTCCATCGGAGTAGAGACGGTATTGCATTGGGTCATCCTGTATTTCTCTAACAAATTTCTCATGTATTTTCTTTGTCAGAGAATGATATTCCCATTCTCATAAAGTACCTCCATGCCAAGGAAATAGTGTAACCGACCCATGTCAGTCATTTCAAACTCCTTATTCATTGAGCTTTTAAATTTTGTGATTAAACTCATGGAGCTGCTTGCAATTATTAAGTCATCTACATACAGGCATATCACTAGCTTTCCCTCTTTGGTGTCTTTGATGTAAAGAGTGTGTTCATAAGTGCATTTCTTAAACTCGTGTTGCATGAAGTATGAATCTATGCGACTGTACCATGCCCTAGGTGCTTGCTTTAGACCGTATAGAGCTCGTTTGAGATGACATACCTTTCTTTCTTCTCCTTGTTTAATGTATCCTTGAGGTTGTTCTATGTAGACTTGCTCTTTCAACTTCCCGTTTAAGAAGGCAGTTTTGACATCCATTTGATGAAGATTCCATCCATATTGTGTCGCTAGAGCCAACACTAAACGAACCGTTTCGAATCTTATTACTGGTGCAAACACCTCTTGATAGTCTATTCCATATGTTTGCTTGTATCCTTTTACTACCAATCTGGCCTTGTATTTGTCTACATTCCCTTTTTCATCATATTTCGTTTTATAAATCCACTTCACACCTATTGGCTTTTGATGTTTTGGAGGATCTACTAGAACCCAGGTTTGATTTTTATTAATTGATTCCATCTCTTTATCCATTGCTTCTAACCACCTCGAATCCTTGCTTGCCTCTTCATAGGTTGTCGGATCAGTGCTTGTGTAAAGAACAAAATTCACCACTTGACTTTCATTTTATTTTTGTAACACTTCTGCATCTGTAAGTGCTCTTGTATCTCGGTATATGTTGTTGATTGTCACACCCCCGATATTTCCACGTATTACCGGTGGGCCCGGTCGGGAGTATCGTGACGTAGTTGATATCATCATAGTCAATTAACCACAGTTTAATGCACAGCGGAAGTCTAAAATAATATTACAAACCGAATTGAAAGTATAATAAAATATTACACACCGGTTGTAAGTGGATCCACAGGCGGATCTATAACAGATAGTGAATCTTAGTTCAACAGACTTCAAGTATTAAGAGTTTGCAAGACCCTTTATCTAATACTCATGAGCTTCCAGCCCATTACGCGTAGTACCTGCACTTAATCTTTTTGAAAATACGTCAGTTTACATTGGTAAATACAATAACTGACTCTTATGAAAAGTGTTTATAAAATCGATTTAGATGCACAAGGAAAAAATCTTTTATAACTTGGGACAATTATTTAAAAATGATCTTGTATACAGTTTTACATGTTTGTCGTCCATTTAGGACCCGGTTAGAAGAGCCGGTTAAGATTAATAGACACACCACTTGGTATAATACCCACAAGAAGTTTCCTTACGAGTGGGGTACCTTTTTACATACGCAACTGTCAGGTGTATGCCTACACCCCGTGCTTAAGTCGTGGCCATTTCTAATGAATGAGCCGAGGATATCCAGGACATGGTCATTAACCCCCCAAAGGCATTGCATCAAACAAGACAGATTAAAACGGGTTATGCATCTTTTTAATCACATTCCAATTGTACGATTTCATACCCGACCAAGCGGTATTATTATAATACTGTATCCCAAGCCCGTATAACGGAAATTAAGTTAAAAGTATTTACCTGAGCAAAATTATAAATTTTAATCTCAGCCGTGTATCAATCAACAAACACATGTAGCTTTTACTGGGCTCCTAATCTGGAACGAAGGTTCTAATAACCTATTAGATTCCTAACGGGTCTTATTTAAGTCTTAACTTAGACCGGTTAGTTTTAAAGAAAGGTTTACGGTTCAAAATGCAAGATTAAGCGAAGACCGGATTAGAATGTGATTTAGACCCGAAAAGTTTGAAGACTTGTATAAAATCGGTAAACTGAACACATTCTGGATTTTGAAGTAAAAATGTTAAGGTTTGACCCGTTTCGGTT
This sequence comes from Helianthus tuberosus, assembly GCA_030545235.1. NCBI lineage: Eukaryota > Viridiplantae > Streptophyta > Magnoliopsida > Asterales > Asteraceae > Helianthus > Helianthus tuberosus. The sequence continues at coordinate 31,256,723 of CM060397.1, forward strand.
AATTTATGCGAACTAGTTACATAAACCGTACTGAACGCGTATATGCACAACGGGTAACCAAACGAGTCATGAACAGGTTCCACAAGTTAATATGCTTTAAATATGTTGTGATATCAGCAGGATACCTTCCATTATGCCCAAAATGAGTTTAAAACCAATTTATGCCCCGTAGGGGTATTTTGGTCATTTTAAGGTTTATAAAAGAGGTTAAATAGAAATATGAAGTTCTGGTCTAAAATAATCAGTAAAAATATTTATTTTAACAAGTTATATCAGTAAGATATTATACATATGTGAAATTTATCATTTATGGCCAAACTATGCACCGTAGGGGCATTTTGGTCATTTCACATATGTTATAAGGGTTAAATTTGGAAATCTGAGTTCAAAAATTTTATTTACTGTTAAAGTATAAAAATTTATTCATAACATCAGTAGGTAATAAGTCTTAGGTGCCCAATATGGTTTTAAACCATACTATGCGCCTAAATCGCATAAAACTCGGTATTTGGCGATATTCGGGTTGATTAAGGAAATCTGATATTTTGATTAGCCTCTACTGTTTAAAATAACTTATTTAATATATAAAATCAGTAGAAAAAGGTTTGATATGTAAAGGATGTGTAAAACTCATTTTATTAGCGAAAAGAGCATTATCGTCAATTACCGAGCCTATGCAAGAACTCTATGTTATGATCAGTTTAAAAATTAATAAAAAATTCCAAAAATCACTAAATATTATATTACATCAGTGGGTAGAGAGTTTGGTGTCAAAATTTGGGTTTAAATAGGATTTATATCAAAAATGCCATTTAATTAATAAAAAAAACTTTCAACTTACGATATCGAGCATAACTCTCATTTCAGACCCTAAACTGATGTCAAATTTTTAGGACATACTTAAATATCAGTAATAAAGGTTTTTGTCCTCTCACATTTTCAAAAATCTCGTTTTATAGATAAAAGAGCATAATGGTCAACATTTAAGCATTTAACGGAAACATGCAAATGATTAAGATTTCTAAGGAACCATATAGTATAATCTCAGAGGGTTATACTAACATATAATATGGTCCTAAAGGAACCATAAGGCATATATAAAACAAGTTAAATCGGGTCAAAACTGAAAGTCAAAGCAAAAGTCTACTTTTGCGACTTTCGGTTGCGAACCGAGCCTAACCTCATAATTGTCGGGTTGAACATGCCTAAACATGTTCTTATATTATTTACCAAGTTATTTTAGTGTTAAAACATGTTCCATAACTTCTACATTATCAGTTATGAATTAATTTATAAAAACTGACTCGTTTGACTTTTTATTAAGAAGTTTGACCCGACAATTGACTAAGTAAACGTGGTAATTAGGAGGTGCCCTTTTGAGGGTTTAACACCTACCTAATTACGATCACGTAGCCATGTTCGTTGTGAACAATGGCTCGACCGTACAAGGTCTAACTAAAAGTCAAAGCGTTTATCGTAAACGCTTGACTTTTCGGCTTTATAAGCCAAACAAAATAACCAAGCACGAAAGGAACACTTACAAGTGGTCCTTAGGACTGAAAAGAACTCAAAAGGAGGTTCCAAATGATTAGGATCCTCAGATTTGAAATAGAGAGCAAGAACTCAAGAAAATGGTGTGAATTTCAAATGAAGTTCCACCTCTATTTATAGTGTTTGGAGAATGATTAGATGATCAACAAGTGTCCTAGGGTGTTCTAGGATTAAAACATGTGTAATACCAGCTTTCCAAATCTGTATAACAAATCCCTGGTTTTCTAAAAATGGTTTTGGGTCTCAAGGAATTAAAAACCATCAAAAAAACATGTTGCTGTTGTTGTTCGTGGGTCGCGGCCCGCGTAAAAGGCCCAAGTGGGCTTACGCGGCCCGCCAAACATTCGGCCCAGCCACAAGTTTGGCTGTTTGTCCGATTTGGTCCCTGTCTTCAATCATATACATATCCAACTTATACAAATGACATAACTGGTCCCTTTAACTTCTAATTCAGATGTGTTCAAGTTCCAAAAACAACCTTTGAAGGTTTTGACAAGAATAGTCCCTCATACTTTCACTTGTTATATAACTTTCAAACTTTATATTAACGACACTATATTTTCTGGTTTAATGTGTCATGTTAATACAAGGCACAAGGACCTCTAGTGATCATTCTTATGTATCCCAGGAGCTTGGCCGAACATAGCGGAGTTTCCGGTTTAATCAAAAGGCCTCTCAAAGGCGCAGTTTCGCAAGTCGTCGCTTTTAGTCCCTTAATCGCACAAAGTAGCGCGAAATGTCGTTTAATGATATCCAAGCCTTCCGTGGCCCATAATGAGTATTCCCGAGCATATACTTAAATATTATGATGCTCCCGTTAGCTTAAATGGTCACCCAAAGGCATAGGTTTAAAGGTTGACGCTTTTGGTCCCTCTAATGCGCAAACCTGCGCATATCATCTTTTAATAACATCAAAGCCCTATCTAATCCATATTAGGCATTCTAGAGAGTATTATTAAACATCACGATGCTTTGAGTTTGTAAAAAGGTCATTCAGAGGTATAATTAAACATATTGACACTTTTAACCCCTTAAACTTATAAAGTTGCGCGTAACGTCATTTATAGGCATAAAAGCCTTAGATGGCCAATATTTGGCATTCCCGAGAGTATAATCAACCATCATGAAGCTCTTGGTTTGTTAAAAGGTTACTCAGAGGTAAGAATTAACATGTTGACGCTTTTAACCCTTCGTCGCGCAAACTTTCAGATGATTACTTAAACGGCTACTCTCGATCAACGAGTGACTCATTTATGAATATAAATACCGTGAAATGTCATTCGGTGGCTTATATTAAGAATGTTAACATTTCCAGTCCTTCTATAATCAATTTTTTTGATTTTTCACAAAATTAGTCCCTCAAATTCAACGTTTGACTTTATTAGGGTTTAGTACACGTGTCGATACATCATTGGACGTGATTTTACGAGGTGTTACATCCTCACCCCCTTAAAAGAAATCTCAACCTCGAGATTTTCAAAAAGATAGGAGTTCTTTTGTTACAAAGTGAATACGACCTCTCGTATATATTCGGGACCCCAACGGTATCCCGTTTAACCTTTACAATAGGTATATGCTTTCTTTTGGAGCTTTTAATCCTGTCGATCCTTAATCGGTACTGGTTTCTCAATAACCCATAAGTTTTCATTACTCTGCACATCATAGCGCTATCGACTTAACGGCTAGACATATCCTTAAATCACTAGTGTAGAGCACATTGTGATTTCCATCAAGCTTCTTAGGTAAGTTTCAGCTTACCGCCTACCGATCTTGACATACTCGTTTTTTCTCGAATTGTCCAATACATATGACCAGAGCTTAACTAGCCTGTTAAATTAAAATTCAGCACACTCTTCTAGGTGATACTTTCAGTTAAATCTTATTCCTTATTAAGAACTTAAGAAGTTTGCAACTTTCATTGATCATTGATTTTCTGCCGATTACTGGCAGCTTCCAGACGATCATAAATTTATATGATCTCATCGGTCGTTTCCAGGGTAACCTTCAGATCCTGTTGATTGGACTTACCAAAGTCCTGTCCTTCAAACAGATGTTTGTTAATCCGTCTATGCAAGGTCCCTAAAGGAGCAGCCTTGGTACTTCTATAACAACCATTAGTTATAGGAGAGCTTATTTAAGGTGAGATAGTCGTTCCAACTACTACTTAAATCAATCTTAAAGAATAGTTACCCTCTTGGTTAGTCGAACAAATTGACGATCCTGGGCAGCTGATGGCGATTCTTAATCGTTACCTAAATAAGGTTGCGGTAATCAATGCATAAGCATAATGAATAGTCTTCCTTAATTAATAATACCGGAGCTCTCAGAATGATGAGCTAGGCTTTATGAACCTTTATCTTAAAATTCATTTGGTTGGGGTTTTAATCGTTCCATTGACGACACTAATCAATAGGAATCTTTTACAAAAATATAACCCTAAGCGGGATGTTAATCTTAACTCTACTTGCCTCTCTGGAGGTAATCAGGGTAGTTCCTCGGAAAAGAAAAATCAAGACACACAGAGATTACAGAGATATTGTAAATCTCAGGCTTTAGTTCATCTATCGATACTCGTGTCAGATAAATGACATATTTACTTTACGAGTGCATGGATGCCTTAAGTAGTGACACCTACTTGGACATTTCTTTACTGGATATCTTCTTTGAATACCATTAGCTGACTTTAGTACAATATGATCATTGGGACATCTCAGTGGTTCCGTGCATTAAACCTCCATACTGATCAGGCATGGAAGCAATCTACGGAACACACTAATATACACCAATCCTCATATGGCGCCTTTATCAATACATTTTGGCATTCGCAGTTGATAGAAATCATTGAGATAACAAAATAAAATAACATATATTATCGCACTCTGTCTTGGAGAAAGATTACTCTAGATTTTATGAATGAAGATTTCCGACAAGAATAGAAGAAATGATTCCTATGATTTTCGTCGGTAAGTTTTACCTTATACTCAATATCTGGAGTTCTTATGGGAAAATTCTAAGAGTTTGCTAATCTTATGATCTATGAAAGACTTAGTAGCACCTGAATCAAAACAAAATTCTTAGTAATTGATTCACAATAAGGGATGTTCCTGGTGTCATCTTTGATATGAACTGCCTCTTGGCATTCATCAGGAGGGTTTAAGCGCCTCCATTTTTAGTCTCTCTATACTTAGCTATACTATCTTTGACAGTTTTAGGGCAGTCTCAGCTTTGGCTGGTTTTGTTAGGCCCTAAAGTGTGAGACTGACGCATTAAATTAACACAACGGGCTATGGTTACGAGCTGGGCCTTACCGGGTTAGTTTATATTAGGTTGTGGACCTTTATAGGTCACTTGGGCCAAGCTTTAGGCCATGTGGGCCAAGCAGGCCCAAGGGGAGCCCATGTAGGGAATTGGGCTTTAGTAAGTATATAAACAAGTTTCTAACTTGTTTTTAGGTTTGAACCTCATTTTTACAATTCTAGAGAGCTAGAGAGAGAGGCGATTTGTTGGTGTTGGAACTTGTACCAGACGGTTTTGCTAGTTGATAGTAATAGAATCGTGTGCAAGTTTGAAAGTGATTCGGTATCGTGTTCTTCGTATTTTCAGTTTTTCGTTTTGATTCTTGAATCACCAATTGATTGGATTCCGCACAATCAATTGGTTGTTTGATATCATTGAAAGATCCGGTTTACGGGACTTACAAGTGGTATCAGAGCCATTAGAACCTGTTTCTAGGCTCGGTGTGATATCAAGGATTCAAGATTTTAGTTATTTTTGGTTTGGTGTTCTTCGAGTTCTTCGTGTTCTTGGTAGCATTCATCGAAGTTTTATAAAAATCAGTATATTTTGGTGTTTAATTTTTGAAAAAGTTGTTAAAAGATTAAACCTAATCTTTTTATTTTTCTGGAAATATATTGTTTTTTAAAAAACTTCCAAAGTTTTCGAAGGAGGGTTGTTGGCTTAATTTGAAACTTTCCTTATCCAATTTTATTATACAGCTCATCATATCTTTTGAAAACAACTTTCTTTTCTGTTGAACGAATATATGTTTTCAAAGGTTTCGAGTTAACTGCCTCCACCACTCACGGTTTCGAGTTATCTACACTTTACTGTCTCGAGTCGCAATCTCTTCAACCATCATCATCATTCTTGGTCTCGAGTCATTCTTCATCCCTACGGTCTCGAGTTCCATCTTCTTAACAGGTCTCGAGTCACCTTTTCACGGTCTCGACTCCAGTTAACAGATCTCGAGTCATCTTCACGGTTTCTTCATCAACATTCCAGCTACATTCAGTCTCGACTCGCAACCAACTGAAGTCTCGAGTCATCATCATCACGGTCTCGACTCATATCTTCATCGATCATCCATATTTGTCATTGAACCACCGAAGTTCTCGAGTCGCAACCACTGTCTCGAGTCACAAGTTTCACGGTCTCGAGTCGCAACCACGGTTCCGAGTCGCAATCTGCCAAGGTTTCGAGTCCACTGTTTTGGAGTTATTGTTTTCGAGTGGTTAAATTCTTGTTTGATCATCATCATCTCCAGTAACATTTATCACATCCGGCATCATTGAAACCTGCAACTCCGGTAACATTCATCGCAGTATCATCGTCGTCGTACCTTCTCCGATCATCTTCAAACCACCACACATTGTCCGGTCACTGTACATCATATAACTCCGGTCATCTTCTTCACGTCGTGCCACCATTGATACTCCACCATCACCGTCGACGACACCGGTCATCTTCTCCGATTACTGTTCATCGACACCGTCATCAATCATCATCATCTCCGGTGAGGTGTTGATGGCTGAAAATTAAATTAGGGTTACGGGGTGTTTGTTTTTGAACGAAGAAGACACAGTTGTTTCGTTTTTTTATTAATAATAATAATTATAATATTTGATAATCATTAGGTCATCATTGCATAATTAAAATAATAATAATAATAAATTATATTCTAAATTAAAAAAAAGGGTTTATTTTATAATTAAATAAAAAAAGGGGGTTTGTTTGGTTTGTGATATCGTTTTGAAAAATTTTTGAGGTACGGTTCAGAAAGCGGGTTCATTCAACTGCTGAGTGTTTGAGTTAGCGATTACACGGGTTCTCATTTGGTTTGTGTTTTGAGGAGAAGAACAAAAGTATTAACCACCCGTTGAAATTATGGCATTTGTGTTTCACAAACCTGCGGCTCAAGAAATTACTCGTGAAGAGATACTTTCTGTCTTTTGCACTCCTGAATGTAGAGAAAGGGTTGAGGCATATCATTTACACAACGCTGAGCTAATACAAGATTATCAAGATATAAAAAATAAAAATTTTACTTTATCGAAGAATGAAAAGCTTTATAAAGATAAAATTGAGGCTCAGCGAAAAGACATCATCAAACTTAAGGATGATGTGAGTGTAAAAACAGCCCATTTCTTAGAAGCTCAGGAAAAAGTATGTATTTTAACTAAGGAACTGGAAGATATTAGAGACAGATATCAAATTAATGAACTTAATATCAAGAAATTTGATTCTTCCAGCAAACTAGTTAAAAACCTGTGCGATCAACAGCTTGCGTACAAAGAAAAGAAAGGGCGTGGTTTGGGTTATAATCAGACTCCTCCTCCGTATAATGATAATTACACTTATCTGCCAATGACTGAGGAGGAGATGATGAATGAGAGTAACATGACTTATGGTTCCAAAACCAACAAGTCGTCTTCTCATGACAGACAAGTTGAGAAACAGAAGTCTACTCCATTAAATTTTGTTTCCAAAGGCTCAATTGATCCTAACGTTTCATCTTCATGTGCAGATGATATTTCTGAAGTAAAGTGTGGAGATGTTCATGGGAGTGAACCAGCCGTTATTTCAAACATTTCTGAACCTTATTTGGAACCTTATTCTGAACCAACTGAATCTGACATTGCTTTTAGTCGTTCTTTATTTGCGTCGTTTTCTGTTTATGTTTCGTCTTGTGAGCCTGTTGTTTTGGGCAAAACTGATGATGTTTGTGTTGATAGTTTGAACAATAATTCTGGTGATGAATGTTTGTCAGTTAATACCTGTGATTGTGATGTTTCTAATTCTTCAGTTGATGATAGCGTTACAGGTGAGGTCCCTCAGGATACATTCAGTGAAACCACTGAAACTTCTTCCCAAGAAAATCAAGAATGTCCTGATTCTTCTTCTGAATCGGCCTCAGTGGACGTCCCTAATGTTGAATCTAGTGGGACCACATTGGAAACTGTGACTGAAAGCAGACCTCAAGTAGATTCACATGATACATGTGTTGACGAAACACGTGTTGATGAAACTTCATCTTCTTCATCTTCTGAAATTAAAACTGAACCTGATTTTGTAAAAGAAGAAAAAGGAGTTGAAATAAATGAACAGTCACAGACAAATGTTTCTGAAATTAAAGTTAAAACAGAAACTAAATCGTCTGTTCAAAATGATCATGATAAAATTGTAAAAGACGAAAAACATCATCTGTCTGAATCTCATGCTTGTGCTAGTTCTGATCAACAGGTACATAAGAACTCAGAAAAGGCACATGGAACACATGCAAAGCAATCAAATCAAGCTTGTTCATCTAAACCAATCAGATCAGCTACTGCTGCTAGCTCTTCGAATTTCCATACATTGAAGCGACAAACATGTTACAACTGTGGAGTTCCTGGACACATTGCTAGAAATTGTGTTCATCGTCAAAAAGTGCAACAAAAAGTCAACACTCACTCTTGTTCTGGTGTTTGTGAGCCGGTTCACAACACACAAAAGGAGCCAAAACGAGCAGATCAAAGTCGAGGATATAAGAAGTATGCTCATCAAAGACAATCACGATCACATAAGGCTCATGACAAGGTGATTGAAAGCTCCAATCAGGGAGAAAAGACGAAGAATGGTGCTCAAAGCAACAAGACTTCTGCAAACAACAAATACAAGCACCCCAATTCATCTTCGTCTAAGAGAAATGTGCAGGCGCATCCAGCGCAAAAAGGACCGGTTTGTCCTTCAGGACCTGCTAGAGCGAATCAAGCTGCTCAAAACGTCTTTCCGATGAAAAGACAAACTTGCTACAACTGTGGCATTGCGGGTCATATTGCTAGAAACTGCACAAGGCGTCCCTACGTACCCTACTATATGCAAAATCAGAGGGTTACATCAAAGGATAACAATCATTCCAAGCCAATGAAGGTATCATCACCTAAGGCAATGAAGAATGTGAATCCCAAGGTTAAACCTTCTGATGGGGATTGGAACGCTGCTAAAAACAAACGCAAGGCTGTTCAAGAACAAAAACATATTTCTAAAATTGAATCAGCTAATGTTGCTCAACCGAAGGCAACAAACACGTTTGTTAAACCGAAACAGATTCGGAAACTCAAATCCAAAGCAGCAATGTCTCTAATCCTTGAAACCAAAGGGGACCTATGTTTAAAGGAAGTGTCTTATTTTGATGCTTCAGGAAATCCCAGGACCACGATGGCCTGGGTACCCATGTCTTACTAATCTCCTTACTTTTCAGGAACAACTAAGGAGGAGCTGTTGACAATCTCTGGAATGTTGATAGCGGTTGTTCCAGAGATAAAAACGGGTAACATTTCTCTGTTGCAAAAAGTTCAAATTTTTTTTACAGATGATATGTTTTCTTTGGAGGAGATTAGAGAAATAAGAAATGATCAGCAAAAGGTACCGTTTAAATTCAGTACTTTGAATTGAATTTGATTAGTCTTCAATCTGATGATAGAACGGTTAAGCAAAAATATTTTTTTTCTCTTTCTTAGTTCATTACTTTGTATAATAAGTGTCCTTTCTCTAGTAAATGGTAAATTTGCGCAAAAATACAAGATTTATGCACAAATTTAGGGGGGGAGAGGAACATATAGATAGATATAGAGTTTAGGGGGAGAAAACTCAGAAAATACAAAAAGAGTTTGGTGTAAATATGTATTGTTTTAGGGGGAGAAAATGAGAAAAATACAAAAACATTAGAAAAATGAAAAAGCCAAAAAGAAAGATTGCATGATATGGGAAGTGAAATAAATGTTTGTGTTAAAGGGTTTGACTAACACATGTAAGGTGCCATAGCTGAAAAGACTAGGATCTACTGCGATGTGTCGATAGGCTTGACGCTCAAATGATAAAAGATACTAAGTGATATAAACATAACGAACTATGTACCATGTGGGTAACATACCAACGGCGTATGATTTTATGGTCTTAAATCTTGCGTTGATAGATAGCCAACATCTGAGGTTTCGGGTCTTTATATTGTTGAATCATCCGGGGATATCTTGGCTGTCCTTCTGTTCAGAACTAAAATTGTACATGACCCCAGGAAAGAAAGTCACTTGGAATTAGCTCATTTCTATTTGAATGTCTATATGTTGTCCCGATACACACAATTTTGATCTGATTCTGAAATCTTCTCTGAAAAACTCGTGTACCTCCTTTGCTGCATCCAGATATATGCTGACCTGGAGGTGCTAGGCAACGTCAGCTTCTGCTGCATCCAGATACATGCTGACCTAGCTGTACGTTGTCGCTCTGTAGATCAATTAAACACCCGAAAGAGGCCCTCTAGTGCCCAAAAGAAACCCTAGAAACCTATATCAAATTGAGAAAAACTCATTTGATCTGTATATTATACCATTTCTACTTAAGATCTATTCTGTTCTCTTCTCAATCTATTCCCAGTTAAGATTTCAGAGATCTGGATTGGACTTGTGAAATATGTGGTAGGGAAGCTACTTGCATGATAGAGTGTGTTGTTTATATTTCCAGGATTTGATTAGTATTTATTTGGGTGTTCATTGTTAAGAAATCAAAACATGATAAAACAGATTATATGCAGACCTAGACACAGTCAGGATATCTTAAAGGATGACATCAGTATACTCACCTGCTACGATGAATCGTTGTGCTTACCTTGATCGCGGGGGTATGCCTTGGAATGGGACACACGGGTATAATAGTATAATATTACCTAAAGCATATCACGAAGTTGAAAAATTGAAAGTTGAGCGTTAAAGTTTAAGTGGACAAACATATTGGCAATCGCATAGACCAGTTTGATTAGGCTCGTACTGAAAAGTGTTCCTTAGTCTGCCTGAGAACGAATTTTGATCCCATTGTAATTGTATATTATGGTAGTTGTTTATATTTTGAGTTTTTATTTGTTTTTAGTTCTTAAAAAAAATTGAAAAATTGAAAAATACAAAAATAGTGTCTTGTTTTTCTATAAAACCAAAAAAAAATATATATATCCAAAAATAGAGTTTTTAATTGTTTTTCTTAAAATAAAAAATGTAACCGTTCTTGAAGATTTGACTGATCATCAAAAGTTGAAAGAATTTAAATTGTGAAATCCGAGTATAAGTACTTGGATGTACCTAGTGTTCATATGGTACTCTCCCTGTTGCATAAGAAATGTTTGCTTATGAGTTTGTGAGCATGTGCAGAACTTGATTTCATTCAAGAACAGGGGTTGATGAAGATTGAGATGCTGTTAGTTGCTGAAGAAGCCTGAAGCAGCACAACAACAAGATGTACCTGAGTCAGAAGAACTGGATATGAAACACCGTCTGACAGTGATAGTGCATTTGAAGAAGTACCGTGAACCTGCTTGAAAGACAAAGACTGAAGAAGAAAAGAGATGCTGAGAATCCTCCTCTCACATTCTTTTTAACAATATTTTCAAGCAAAGCTGATCAAGATCCTGATATGAAGCTAACCACAAGAGTTTAAAGAAAGAGACCCAGTGCTGAGAGTTCAGAAGTCAAGAACTTCCACAACATCTACAGCATAGCGACTACCATAGACTTCGTTGAAGACGTTGCTGAATTCATGCTATGAAGACAATTTGATGGCATTAGTCTAGGGGGAGATTGTTAGGCCCTAAAGTGTGAGACTGACGCATCAAATTAACACAATGGGTTATGGTTACGAACTGGGCCTTACCGGGTTAGTTTATATTAGGTTTTGGACCTTTATAGGTCACTTGGGCCAAGCATTAGGCCATGTGGGCCAAGCAGGCCCAAGGGGAGCCCATGTAGGAGATGGGCTTGTCTATGTATATAAACAAGTTTTTAACTTGTTTTTAGGTTGGAACTTCATAGTTACAAAATTCCTCTAGAGTTAGAGAGAGAGGCGATTGGTTGTGAGCTTGTACCAGACGATTTTGCTAATTCATAGTAATAGAATCGTGTTCAAGTTTAAATTTTATTTAAGAGGAACATATAGATAGATATAGAGTTTAGGGGGAGAAAACTCAGAAAATACAAATGAGTTTTTCTCAATTTGATATAGGTTTCTAGGGTTTCTTTTGGGCACTAGAGGGCCTCTTTCGGGTGTTTAATTGATCTACAGAGCGACAACGTACAGCTAGGTCAGCATGTATCTGGATGCAGCAGAAGCTGACGTTGCCTAGCACCTCCAGGTCAGCATATATCTGGATGGAGCAAAGGAGGTACATGAGTTTTTCAGAGAAGATTTCAGAATCAGATCAAAATTGTGTGTATCGGGACAACATACAGACATTCAAATAGAAATGAGCTAATTCCAAGTGACTTTCTTTCCTGGGGTCATGTACAATTTTAGTTCTGAACAGAAGGACAGCCAAGATATCCCCGGATGATTCAACAATATAAAGACCCGAAACCTCAGATGTTGGCTATCTATCAACGCAAGATTTAAGACCATAAAATCATACGCCGTTGGTATGTTACCCACATGGTACATAGTTCGTTATGTTTATATCACTTAGTATCTTTTATCATTTGAGCGTCAAGCCTATCGACATATCGCAGTAGATCCTAGTCTTTTCAGCTATGGCACCTTACATGTGTTAGTCAAACCCTTTAACACAAACATTTATTTCACTTCCCATATCATGCAATCTTTCTTTTTGGCTTTTTCATTTTTCTAATGTTTTTGTATTTTTCTCATTTTCTCCCCCTAAAACAATACATATTTACACCAAACTCTTTTTGTATTTTCTGAGTTTTCTCCCCCTAAACTCTATATCTATCTATATGTTCCTCTTGGTATCAGAGCCTTTAGAACCTATTTCTAGGCTCGGTGTGATATCAAAGATTCAAGGTTTTCGTTATTTTTGGTTCGGTGTTCTTCGCGTTCTTCGTAGTGTTCATCGAAATTTTATCAAAAATTACTATATTTTGGTGTTTTGATTTCGAAAAAGACTGTTAAAAGATTAAACGTAATTTTCAAAAAAATCTTTAGAAATATCTCGTTTTTAAAATTTTACACAATTTTCGGAGATTTGTTGACTTTATAATTTTGGTGAGATTGATATTTCCATAAAGTGATTTTCGCTGCAGCTAATCATTCATCACACGTTCTTTTGAGTCGCAATCACCGTCAAATTCTTCAACTGATTTCGTGTCCTACATTTTCAAGTATCATCTTCCCAAAAGTCTGAGTCGCAACCATCATTATCATCAATATTATCATCAAGGTCTCGACTCAACAACATTCTTAAACTGGTCTCGAGTTATCAACAACCAGTCTCGACTCGCAACCGCTCTCCCGGTCTCGACTCATCATCATCACGGTCTCGAGTCGCAACCTCGGTTCCGAGTCGCAACCGAGATCTCGGTTCATCCTGTTTGATTTCGACTCGCAACCATCATCAGTTTCGGTTCTTCCTGTTTGGTTTCGACTCGCAACCATCATCAGTTTCGGCTCATCCTGCTTTGGTTTCGACTCGCAATCATCAATAAGTCTCTCACCGTGAACAACCATCTTCTCCGATCATCATCCTCCTTAACTGCCATCAACATCATTCACGATCTCCAGTCACTCTACCTCACCTTGTCATCTCCGTCGCGTTTCGATCATCATCTCCGTTCATCGTTCCCAGCGATGTTCAACTGTCATATTTATAAATCCGGTCACTACCTCCGCCACTTCCGACCAACCTGCTTCATTGTTCCGGTCATCTTCTCGAGTTCATAACTGAGTTTTCGAATTGTGTTTTCGAGTTTTCGGTTTCGAGTTTGGTCATAATCATCATCTCCTCTGTTCAACATCGCACCACAACCACCTACATTTAAATCGAAGAAGAAGTTACAGTTCTTTTGTGACACTTGCAACTGTCGGGAAGGAAACAAAATTAAGAAGACATATAGTTGTTGCGACGGATTGAGTGTCGGGAAATTAACGGAGAAGACAACTCGTTTTCTGTATTTGTCATATCAGGGCTTTAATTATTATAATAATTATAATATTAATCATTAGGTTATCATTAGTCAATCATTGATTTTTATAATAATAATCATAATAATAAGTATTTTTTTTAAACTATTAAAAAAAAGGGGGTTTGTTTAAATTTTAAAAAAAAAAAATTGTTTGGTTGTGATAAGTTTTGACAGGTTTTGAGGTGCGGTTTAGAAAGCGGGTTCAATCATTCGGCTGCAAAGGGTTTTGAGTTAGCGAGTACACAGATTCTCGCTTTGGGCTTGTGTTGAGGAAATAGTTAAAAGATCACATTTTTGGGGATCACATCTTAAAAATGTCTTCTAAGAGAGAGATGCTTGAGCAGGAACTTGAAGGATTCAGATATTCAAATGGTGAATCCATAAAAGCATTGATTGGCCGGTTTGCTGAACTACTCTCTGAAATGGAGAAGGCAGAGATGGTGGTGTCTACTCGCATGAGCAACAGAAAGCTTCTAAATGCTATAAAAGAGATTCCAGATCAGGCGAACTGTAGTTGGTTTACCAATGTTAATCAGATAATAGTGACAACCGACTGTTACAAAATGAAGCCGGATGAGCTGATCTCAATCATCAAATCATATGACAATGCTGACAAGAAGTCTACTCAAGGCAACACATCTGATGCAGTTTGCTCACCCACTCGTGAAGCAATTTGCTCACCCACTCGTGAAGATATACTTTCTGTCTTTTGCACTCCTGAGTGTAGAGAAAGAAATGAGGCATATCGGTTACACAACGCTGAGTTGATTCAAGACTACAACGACATAAAAAATAAAAATTTTACTTTATCAAAGAATGAAAAACTTTATAAAGATAAAATTGAAGCTCAGCGAAAAGACATCATCAAACTTAAGGATGATGTAAGTGTAAAAACAGCCCATTTCTTAGAGGCACAGGAGAAGGTATGCATTTTGACTAAGGAACTGGAAGATATCAGAGATAGATATCAAATAAATGAACTTAACATTAAGAAATTTGATTCTTCCAGCAAATTAGTCAAAAACTTGTGTGATCAACAGCTCGCATACAAGGAAAAGAAAGGGCGTGGTTTGGGTTTTAATCAGGCTCCTCCTCCCTATAATGACAATTATACTTATTTACCCATGACTGAGGAGGAGATGATTAATGAAAGTAAAATGACTTATGGTCCTAAAACTGATAAGTCATCAATCAACAGCAGACCTGTTGATAAACGAGCGACTCCTCCAATAAATTTTATCGCTAAGGGTACAATTGATTCTAATGCTTCGTCTACATGTGCAGATGAAGTAGTTGAAGAAATGGTTGAAAAAGTAGTTGGGGATGAACAAGCATCAGAGTCTCATTCTTTTGAAAATTTAATAAATGAACTTAATTCAGACTCGATTGCGGCATTTGATATTTTTAAATCAGTTTTTCGCTCGGTGATTAATTTCAGGCCTGGTGATTTGGGCGAAAACGTTGATGCTTGTGTAACAGAGACTGAATCGGCAAACGAAACGAATGAGTCAGCTGAACCATCTGATTCCAAATGCGAATCACCTGAAGCAGTTGATTCTGAGAAATTGGAATCAGTTGATTCTAGTGAATTCAGCTCAAGGGTGTCATGTGCAGAACCATCTTATGCTGATAATCCGTATAATGATTTAGCTGAAGTTTCTGGTGTTTCATCTGATAAATCAGAATTCTCCGATTCTGTCAAAGCTGACGACATGAAGGAAGAAGTGAAGACTAATGTGAACAAGGCTCCAAGTGCACAAGCTGAACAATCTGAACCTTCTGTTAGTGATGAAAAGGTTCAGATTAAGCAAAAAGAGCCGAAGCAAGCAAGTAAAGGACAGCCAAGATATCCCCGGATGATTCAACAATATAAAGACCCGAAACCTCAGATGTTGGCTATCTATCAACGCAAGATTTAAGACCATAAAATCATACGCCGTTGGTATGTTACCCACATGGTACATAGTTCGTTATGTTTATATCACTTAGTATCTTTTATCATTTGAGCATCAAGCCTATCGACATATCGCAGTAGATCCTAGTCTTTTCAGCTATGGCACCTTACATGTGTTAGTCAAACCCTTTAACACAAACATTTATTTCACTTCCCATGTCATGCAATCTTTCTTTTTGGCTTTTTCATTTTTCTAATGTTTTTGTATTTTTCTCATTTTCTAGAAAAATGAAAAAGCCAAAAAGAAAGATTGCATGATATGGGAAGTGAAATAAATGTTTGTGTTAAAGGGTTTGACTAACACATGTAAGGTGCCATAGCTGAAAAGACTAGGATCTACTGCGATATGTCGATAGGCTTGACGCTCAAATGATAAAAGATACTAAGTGATATAAACATAACGAACTATGTACCATGTGGGTAACATACCAACGGCGTATGATTTTATGGTCTTAAATCTTGCGTTGATAGATAGCCAACATCTGAGGTTTCGGGTCTTTATATTGTTGAATCATCCGGGGATATCTTGGCTGTCCTTCTGTTCAGAACTAAAATTGTACATGACCCCAGGAAAGAAAGTCACTTGGAATTAGCTCATTTCTATTTGAATGTCTGTATGTTGTCCCGATACACACAATTTTGATCTGATTCTGAAATCTTCTCTGAAAAACTCGTGTACCTCCTTTGCTGCATCCAGATATATGCTGACCTGGAGGTGCTAGGCAACGTCAGCTTCTGCTGCATCCAGATACATGCTGACCTAGCTGTACGTTGTCGCTTTGTAGATCAATTAAACACCCGAAAGAGGCCCTCTAGTGCCCAAAAGAAACCCTAGAAACCTATATCAATTTGAGAAAAACTCATTTGATCTGTATATTATACCATTTCTACTTAAGATCTATTCTGTTCTCTTCTCAATCTATTCCCAGTTAAGATTTCAGAGATCTGGATTGGACTTGTGAAATATGTGGTAGGGAAGCTACTTGCATGATAGAGTGTGCTGTTTATATTTCCAGGATTTGATTAGTATTTATTTGGGTGTTCATTGTTAAGAAATCAAAACATGATAAAACAGATTATATGCAGACCTAGACACGGTCAGGATATCTTAAAGGATGACATTAGTATACTCACCTGCTACGATGAATCGTTGTGCTTACCTTGATCGCGGGGGTATGCCTTGGAATGGGACACACGGGTATAATAGTATAATATTACCTAAAGCATATCACGAAGTTGAAAAATTGAAAGTTGAGCGTTAAAGTTTAAGTGGACAAACATATTGGCAATCGCATAGACCAGTTTGATTAGGCTCGTACTGAAAAGTGTTCCTTAGTCTGCCTGAGAACGAATTTTGATCCCATTGTAATTGTATATTATGGTAGTTGTTTATATTTTGAGTTTTTATTTGTTTTAGTTCTTAAAATTAAAAAAAAATAGAAAAATTCAAAAATACAAAAATAGTGTCTTGCTTTTCTATAAAACCAAAAATCCAAAAATAGAGTGTTTATTTGTTTTTCTTTAAAATAAAAAAATGTAACCGTTCTTGAAGATTTGATTGATCATCAAAAGTTAAAAGAATTTAAATTGTGAAATTTCATGTACCTAGTGTTCATGTGGTACTCTCCTTGTTGCATAAGAAATGTTTGCTTATGAGTTTGTGAGCATGTGCAGAACTTGATTTCATTCAAGAACAGGGGTTGATGAAGATTGAGATGCTGTTAGTTGCTGAAGAAGCCTGAAGCAGCACAACAACAAGATGTACCTGAGTCAGAAGAACTGGATATGAAACACCGTCTGACAGTGATAGTGCATTTGAAGAAGTACCGTGAACCTGCTTGAAAGACAAAGATTGAAGAAGAAAAGATTTGTTGAGAATCCTCCTCTCACATTCTTTTTGACAAGATTTTCAAGTAGATGCTGATCGAGATCCTGATATGAAGCTAACCACAAGAGCTGAAGAAAGAGACCCAGTGCTGAGAGTTCAGAAGTCAAGAACTTCCACAACATCTGCAGTAGGGATGAGCATGTCGGTATTCCGTCCCGTACCGATACCGATACCGATTTTCACCCAAACTAGGTACCGATACCGAAACATGTCGGTTAGGTATCGGTACGGTACGGTATCGGTATTATACCGTATTTTGAGGGTCGGTATCGGTATAATACCGATACCGTACCGTACCGATACCGAAATCGCCAAAATGTGGATACCGATCGGGATACCGATACCGATCGGTACGGGATCGGTACGGGATCGGTATTGGTATTCATATGCTCATCCCTAATCTGCAGCATAGAGACAACCATAGACTACGTTGAAGACGTTGCTGAATTCATGTTATGAAGACAATTTGATGGCATCAGTCTAGGGGGAGATTGTTAGGCCCTAAAGTGTGAGACTGACGCATCAAATTAACACAACGGGCTATGGTTACGAGCTGGGCCTTACCGGGTTAGTTTATATTAGGTTGTGGACCTTTATAGGTCACTTGGGCCAAGCTTTAGGCCATGTGGGCCAAGCAGGCCCAAGGGGAGCCCATGTAGGGAATTGGGCTTTAGTAAGTATATAAACAAGTTTCTAACTTGTTTTTAGGTTTGAACCTCATTTTTACAATTCTAGAGAGCTAGAGAGAGAGGTGATTTGTTGGTGTTGGAACTTGTACCAGACGGTTTTGCTAGTTGATAGTAATAGAATCGTGTGCAAGTTTGAAAGTGATTCGGTATCGTGTTCTTCGTATTTTCAGTTTTTTGTTTTGATTCTTGAATCACCAATTGATTGGATTCCGCACAATCAATTGGTTGTTTGATATCATTGAAAGATCCGGTTTACGGGACTTACAGGTTTATTTCTTAACCCTTGTAATGTAAGTGGCTGAGATAGATCCATAATGGATTTATAAGAAGCAAGCTTTGAAACCTTAATATGCCCTCTTATTTCCGATGCTAAACCACCAATATATAGTGTATTATGCTTAGATTTTGGATGAACCGAATAGGACACTATTTCGGATAATAAGTTGAAGTCTGTAACATACTGTCGACAATCTAGATCCTTCATGGCGAGAGTCAAAAATTCTTATTCCATAATTTCTATTCCGTGTCATAGACAACCGGTTTTTTCTGATGAGTCCATAAACTTGGACCATCCCATATTGTATGAGGGTATCTTTCCTGTGGACTTTATTAATGTCCTCATCAACTAAGGGCATCGCCCTTGAATGACTGTGATATTTACCTCGAATGTCTTTCTCAGCATAAACGATGATTTACATAATGGTTTCCACTTCATCCTTTAATTTCCTTCAATCAATGGTCCCTTTTTCGCCATTGAAGTCTCTTAACTTGCAAGAAACAAAGTACTTTCCAAGTACATCCTTTAGAGGAACGGTCTCCTTGCTATATATCATCTTATTTGGTTTGTCCTTCGCATTCGAAGTGTGAGCAAAACTCTTCTCATGAGCAAAGAAATATGATTTAGAGCAAGTAGCATTCGGCTTTTCGAACCTTTTTATGACCTTTCTCATAGCCTTTCTAACAGCTGCGTCAATCACAGTTTGGATATTAACTCCATTAACCTTGAGGTTCACATTTGTTGCATCATTAGCATTTGTCGCATCATCAGTATCGCGAATGTTATTTGTCTCATTCAAGTTTGCCATACTTGAAGCTTGGCACTAAACACCAAAATTAAACAATTGCTTAATTGCATTTCTATAACTAGTCATCATCCTGACGACCAATCATACATTAGCCATGGTATCCTTAAACCATACCGGCTAATAGGGTATGAACATTCCTAATGAATGTCATTTGAATGTATATCAATATTTAGCCTAGGTCGCAAGAGGTCCATCAATGGCAATTAAGGTTTGGACCGAGTCCATTACCCTTTTGACAGGAGATCACAATGTCACAACTGTCTTTGTTATATTGACGATTTTAGATAGCTCGAAGGCTTGCCACAATGGCTTTTACAATATGAAACATGAGTCCGTCAGGAAGGTCATAAATAATCATATGGCACGAAGGCCTTGTCGCAAAGGACATTATAAGATACAGCAACAAAAGCCTGTCACGGAGGACATTAATTTATAAGCCGCAATCTTATTAGATCAGGGGCTTTAAGATTTGAACCTAATTCTTCACCGTTGGACAGGGAGTCATAGACTACAACTGTCATCGTCTTGAAAGACGATTCATTTTGGCACATAGGCAAATCATAGGACATCACTAATGGATGTTTATATATATACATATATGTATATATGTATATAATTATTGCAATTGAGTATATTAGTCATGATCTTATCGATCTTATAGACTATAAGGCTTGGGCATTGCCCATCACCTTTGACGATGAACCATAACGGCCACACTTGACAATGTCTCTAATGGACAGTTTAGTATATAACCCGTAGGCGACATAAATCCTAATGGTGATTCAGGATAACGCCACGAAGGGTAATACAATATACACACTTATATATAGGAAGTACCAGCGGCGTATCCACCATGTGTTTATTGTATTACTCTAGTTTCGTTATCTAAATCACCAAAAATCAATACATAAACCATAACTATCGAGTCGTAAAGTACTTCTTAAAAATCTCACTATGAAGATAGGAAGGCCTAAGCCTGTACATCAAATATCCTATACAATAATACGATCATCGTATCAGCTGATATTAGTCATGATCACATTGATCATATAGACTATTAGGCTTGAGCATAGCTCACTACCTCGGACAGGGGATCATAAAGATCACAATGTCAATGTCTCAAATGGACAATATGTTATAGCCCGTAGGCAAAACATCACTAGGATGTTATAACATGATATTAGTCATGATCGCATTGATCATATAGACTAATATGTCATAGCCCGTAGGCACTTTCATCACTAACGGATGTTTATATTTTGATCATCACATTGATGATACTTGCCATGATCAAATTCAATCATATAGGCTTTAAGGCTTGGACATAGTCCAAAATACCTTGACGGCTGGTGTGGTTTCTCAAGTCACACTGCCAGGAGTGTTAACATATTCTTAGATGTTAACAAGGATTAATTTGTCTTAATGGTCACACGATATTACCATGATCACATTGATCATATAGGTTTGGAGGCTTGAACATAGTTCACCACCTCTGGATAGAAGGGTTATCTCCCTTAACTATCATAGTAGAAGGAATAATTACCCTTAACTACCGAAAGTTTTGGCCAATTAATGTGGACTTGCCACTTGGCAGGGGTAAACCATTAAGAAGATCTTTTGAAATTATTTAGCTAATCGATAAAGTTCGAATAAAATTCATACTAATGGTTGATAAAGGACGATATGAGTACCTATATAAAATTTTCGAAACTTCCCATAAATTGTTAAGAAATCTACAATAGTGCCTTTATCAGGACTTTTAGTATAATATTTGTCCATAGAGGACTAAAAAGGAAATTACAATCCCGTATGGGGACTATTTAAAATAGTATAAGTCCGGATGGGGACTATTTAAAATATTATAAATCTGTATAGGGACTATATTGAAGCATCTTGCCTACGAAGGGTTTATGATGAAATGTCACGTCCGCTAAGGGACCATGGTGAAATCTCATGTCCTCAAGGGACTATTTCGAAATAGTATATCCTCAGAGGAATTTTAAATAAATAACTTGTCCATAAAAGGACTATATTGGTACAGTGTGCGCACAAAAGGGGCTTTGCTGTACAGATGTCCTCACAGGGACTTTTTAATGAAACAATATGTCCTTGAAAGGACTATAATAAAATATCATATCCACAAGTTATTTTATTGGAATAATATATCCAAAAAGGGATTTTGATGAATCAGCATGTCCACGAAGGGACTATGATGTAATAATATGTCCTCAAAAGGACTATAATGAATTATTATGTCCACCAGGGGACTTTGATGAAATATAATGTCCACGAAGGGACTAAATAGCAAATGCCCATACAGGGTCTTAAGTTGAAAGGTATGTCCACACAGGGACTATATAGGAGAGATGGGTCCTTATAGGGACTTAAAGGATAATGAATATTATGAAAGAAAGATTCTCTAATGCCTTCCTTGCTCCATTTTTGATTCTTTCCCTTCTTTGTTTTCCATATACTGTAGGGTCACTGGAGACCTCAGTGAAATAAAATAAGTATTCCAATCAAAATCCGTTATAGAAGTAGAATCCAAGGATTCAATGATTAAAGAAATGACATGGATTACGGATTAGGTTTCGACTGGTATAGTCTAAGCCTGAAATTCTAAAACTCGGATGTAAGAAATAGGGATTAACAACATCCATATGTATCATCTTCAATGTGGGAGCCTCAGGGACGTTCTGTGTAACACTCGTCTTTTAATTTCATAAGAAATGCGGTATTTGTAAAAAAAGAAAATTTATAACTAACAAAACTTAGTTAGTAAACTAAGTTACACTTCATCATAGTATTTAACATAGTAAATTAACTGTTTTTCAAACATAGATCATTCAGTAGTGTCTACAAAACCACATAGTTTAACTAGATCAGATTAGGGTGGAAGCATCCAAAATTTTGTGTTCGGTTCTTGAAGCATCAACTTAATCGTCATCCACAAACTTGCAATACCTAGAAACTGGAAATTTTGACAAATATTAGTATTAGAATTCTTAGAAAATTGGCAAAATCGAACTACGCTCAAAAACGGATTCGATTATCTAAGTTACACAAATATAATATTTTGGGATTTTTGAAGATTTTTAATTAATTTTAGGCTGAGCATAACTGAAAGTCGTAACTTTAATTCGGTTAATGCCGGTATTGCCCTTTTAAGCTATAAAATGAGTTTTACAAATCCTTTTGACCCCAAACCTTTTGCTACTGATTTTATTTAATAAATAAAGTATTTTGAGCCTTCTAGAATTATAAAAATATCAGCTTTCCTTTGAAAACCCAGAAATGGCTCCAAATCGCCTTTTTAAGCGTTTTTAAAGCATAGAATGTACTAAAACCATTTTAAACATATAAGGTTGATACCTACTGATATTTTTAGTATATTTTTATATATTAACAGTAAGTAAAAGTTTTTAAACTCAGGTTTCCAGTTTTGACCTTTTAAGCCTAGGTGAAATTACCGAAATACCCCTAAGATGCATAGTTTGGTTTTAAATGATAGATTTCACATATAGGTCATACCCTACTGATATAACTTAGTAAATTAAGTATATTTACTAGATAAATCAGACCTGTAACTCAGATTACAAATTAAACTCTTTTATAACCTTTTAAATGACCAAAATACCCCTACGGGGCATAATTCGAGTTTAAATCCGTTTTGGGCATAATAGAAGACATCTTACTGATGTCACAACATCTCTAAGGCATATTAACTCAGGAAACTTGCATAGGACTCTTTTGGTTACCCGTTACGCTCTTTTCGCGTTCGGTTCGGTTTATGTAACTAGTTTGCATAAATTGACCGAAACGGGTCAAACCTTATCATTTTTGTCTCAAAATCCAGAATGTGTTTAGTTTACCCATATTATACAAGTCTTCAAACTTGTCGGGTCTAAATCACATTCCATTCCGGTCTTCGCTTAATCGTGCGTTTGAACCGTATCTTCCTTTAAAACTAACCAGTCTAAGCTTAAGCTTAAATAAAGACCCGTTAGAAATCTAATAGGTTATTATAAACCTTTGTTCCAGAATAGGGGACCCAGTAAAAGCTACACCCACTTGCTAATTGTGATTATACTTGCAAAGGTAAATACTTTTAACTTATTTTCCTTATACGGACTTGGGGTATGGTATATAAAATACCGCTTGGTCGGGCATTGAATCTTTAATCGAATAGAGGTTAAATCATTGATATGCTCCATTTGGAAATGCTTTGTTTGCTTAAAGCCTTTGGGGGGTTAATGACCATGTCCCAGATATCCTTGGCATCATCTTACGAGATGGCCACGACCTAAGCACGGGATGTAGGCGTACACCCGTCAGTGCCTAACCAAATAATGTGGTGTGTCTATTGATCTTTAACCCGGTCTACGGATCGGGCTACTGAACGCATAAGAAACATGTAATTCTCTTACAAGATTATATTCAAATAATTATCCCAAGTTATAAAATGTTTTTGTGCCTCGTGCATTCAAAATAAATTTTCAAATCTTTTCAAAATGAGTTAGTTAAATTGTATTTACCAGTGTAAACTGCGTATTTTCCCAAAAGGTTAAGTGCAGGTACTACTCGAACTAGGCTGGTTTTCTCCTAGCGTCCACAATAAGTCTCGCAAGCTTGGATGTCAATAAAACTATTGAACAATATTTCCTTTTTATTTTGATCCGCCTGTGGATCCATTTCAACTATATCGTGATATTTAATATTAAAATTTATTAAAGTTGAAATGAATCTATCTTTGCTTCCGCTGTGCATTTATATATTGTGTTGTTTGACTATGATGATATCAACTACGTCACGATACTCCCCACCGGGCCCACCGGTAATACGTGGAAATATCGGGGTGTGACATTTCAAGTAGAGAATTTTTATAAAATTTTGCATACCTTATGATCTCTTTTCGATGGGGATCATTAATCTTAGCTCGGATTTCGTTTTGGATCTGATTTGAACCTTCAATTTATGAGTTTTGTGATGAACTAGGGCTTTAGGGAAGCTGGGGATCGCCCCCTGCTCTGGTCGATCTCAACAACACACAAACAAGTGTGTTTGAGTTTAGTTTATTTTGTTTTATTAATATTAGTTCTCATTTAGACACTTTTGGCCCTCCAACTTTCATTCTTTATTTGTGTTAACTCTTTAACTACTCACAACTCACTTTCTAACTAGGTTATTGTAATTCCTAGTTAGTCTATTTTTCTCGTTTATTCCCAACGTTATTGTATTATAAGAATTTGTATTTTCGGGGTGTTACAAGTCCACCCCCCTTAAAAGAGTTTCATCCCCGAAACCAGAGTACATACCGAATTTTGACCCCTGCGTGGGTATGTTTGTTTGGTTAAGCCCCTGCGTAGGCATGTTAGTTCAGTTTGAAGTCCCGTTTAGGGCAGACTAGTATTTTAATTCATGTGGTGAAATGGTTAGATTTAAATTCTACTTTTAGTTATATGCATGAACAAAAATATAAAATAAATAATAACATTAATTATACAAGATCTATCATTATATTAAAAAATGAAGAAAATCTAAAGAGACAAGACCTAGCCTTTGTATCATTATAAGACAGGGCCAAGATGGTAGTTCCCCAATTAGATTCAGATCCTTATTAACATCTCAATTTAGGATTGTTCTGCGTTAAATGTTAAAAAGAATCTTAAAAGGTAAAACCTAGCTTGTATGTCATTATAAGATCTGGCCAATATGGTAAAACCTGTTAAAAAGATTCAAATCTTTGTTAACATCTGCAAACATGTTAACATTCTTGGCTAATGTGATCCGTAAAATCACACAAGTCGCCCTTACGTTAAATTAACCAAATCCTCTATTATTAATTAAACATCCGATTGTGATGTAATGCCTACGGGCTATAACTGATGTCATATAAGACAAAAGGCAGCCGTAGCTTATAGACTCCCTGTCAAGAAAGGTAATGAAATTTTAATTCAAACCTTAATAACTAGATCCTATAAGATCTAAATCTATAAGTTAGAATTTTCCACATGACTAGGCCTGTTGTGCCAATATTATATCTCATTCTAGAACTAAGGGTTACTAGTAAAAAGCCCCAAATGAAATTTCTTAACAAATTAACCAATATGGTCCTTTCATCACCATGGTTAATGAATTATCAAGATGACAGACCTATTATAATTCCTTAAATGAATCATTGACATCATCTTATGTAGCAGTTCAACTACATGGCCGAGTCTGACGAGGTCAACAGTCGGCCAATAGAGAATCATGACACCACCAAAATCAATATAACGGGTGCAGAACTCCAAGCATTAATTGACAATGAGGTCACTAAAGCCATAGAGAGGCAGTATAGGGAATCAAGTAGTACGCGAAGCAAGACCCAGTCAGCACCCCATTCTAAGCCAAAAATACACTCTGAGGCTCATAGTAAGCCACCCTCTAAGCTAGATAAGCCAAAGAAGGATGATGACGATCATCACTCCTCGAACCAGCAAAGTGTCCCGTCAAAGAGGACCGAGCTTAAACAAGAACTGCGAGGTAAGTCCTGTACGTATAAATACTTCGTCTCATGTAAACCCAGAGACTTTACTGGGGAGAAAGGAGCGATTGACTGCATGACATGGTTGGATGAAATGGATACCGTGGTCGATATCAGCGGGTGTGCTGATAAGGATGTAGTAAAATTTGTATCTCAATCGTTCAAAGGTGAGGCCTTAGCCTGGTGGAGTCATTGATTCAAGCTACTGGGAAGATTCCACTGTACAATATGACATGGGAACAATTTGTTACCCTCATCAAGGAGAACTACTGTCTGCAGCATGAGGTAGAAAAGATTGAGTCGGATTTTCTATCATTGGTAATGAAAAATCTGGATTGCCAAGCTTACCTTACTAGCTTTAATACAATGTCAAGTTTGGTTCCTTATCTTGTGACCCCGGAACCCAAAAGAATAGCTTGTTTCATTGGGGGTTTAGCCCCAGAAATTAAGGCAAGTGTAAAAGCCTCTCGTCCAGCTACATTCAGGTCTGTAGCTGATATATCCTTGTCCCTCACACTGGACGCGGTCAGGCAGAGATCGCTGAGGAACACGGATGCCGAGAAAAGGAAGCGTGAAGATGACAATTCACGACGGTCGGACAAGAAGCACAGGGGAAACAATGACCACAAGAAGGGGTCTGGATCTAGGAAGGATGGGCATCAATCTGGAGATAAGCCCAAGTGTAAGGTTTGTAAGAAGCACCATTTTGGGAGGTGCCGACTTAAGTCGAAATCCCAGTCTCAGCCGAGGCCATGTGGGATCTGCAAATCTTCGAAACATAAGACTCTAGAGTGCAAGAAGCTGAAGGACGCAACGTGCTACAGTTGCAATGAAAAAGGGCACATTAAGTCCAATTGCCCAAATATCACCAAGAAAACCTAGGATGGGAAAAAGACCAATGCTATGGTCTTCAAGATGGATGCAAAGGAAGCTGTTCAGGACGACAACGTGATCACAGGTACTTTTCTCATAAATGATGTTTATGCTAGAGTGTTGTTTGATTCTGGAGCGGATAAGTCTTTTGTGGATAACAAGTTTTGTGAGTTGTTGAAATTGCCTGTTAAAACCTTAAGTGTGAAGTATGAGGTGGAATTAGCTGATGGAACCATAGAAACCGCCTCAACTGTGTTAGATGGATGTGTTATGTCCATTAGGAACCACTCTTTTCCTTTGTCCTTACTTCCCTTTAAGCTAGCCGGTTTTGATATAGTGATAGGTATGGACTGGTTATCGCATAACCAAGCCCAGATTATGTGCAACAAGAAGCAAGTAGTAGTCAAGACCCCGTCTGGTGAGCCACTTACCATTCAGGGAGATACTAAGTATGGACTACCTGAGCAAGTGTCTGTGCTCAAGGCCTCTAAGTGTCTGCAGAAGGGTTGTGTCATCTACATGGCACAAGTAACAATGGATGAGCCGAAGCCTAAGATTGAGAATATCCCCGTAATTTCCAAATATTCTGAAGTATTTTCGGAAGAACTACCTGGTTTACCACCAGATAGGCAAGTGGAATTCAGAATTGACATCATCCCCGGAGCAGCACCTGTTGCTAGAGCACCTTATAGGTTGGCACCAACAGAAATGAAGGAGTTGAGAACGCAGTTAGATAATCTGCTAGCCAAAGGTTTCATTAGACCTAGTTCGTCTCCTTGGGGAGCGCCGATCTTGTTTGTCAAGAAGAAGGATGGATTGATGCGTCTGTGCATCGATTACCGTGAGCTTAATAACGTCACTATCAAGAATAGGTACCCTTTGCCCAGGATCGAAGATCTGTTCGATCAATTACAAGGGGCAAGCTACTTCTCTAAGATCGATTTGAGGTCAGGCTATCATCAATTGAGGGTTAAAGATGAAGATGTACACAAGACTGCATTTAGGACTCGTTATGGTCATTACGAGTTCCTAGTGATGCCTTTTGGGCTCACTAATGCTCCTGCCGCATTCATGGATCTCAAGAATCGCGTCTGCAAGCCCTACTTGGACAAATTTGTCATCGTTTTCATCGACGACATTCTCATCTACTCGAAGAACCAAGCTGACCATGAGAAGCACCTTCGCTGTATTCTTAAACTTCTACTTCATGAGAAACTCTACGCCAAATTCTCGAAGTGTGATTTTTGGCTTCGAGAAGTCCAATTCCTTGGACATGTGGTTAGTGAGCACGGTATCCAAGTGGATCCCGCTAAGGTGGAAGCTGTTATGAATTGGCAAGAGCCAAAGACACCTACAGAAATTCGTAACTTCCTAGGTTTAGCAGGATACTACAGGAGATTTATCGAAAACTTCTCAAGAATTGCAGCACCACTGACTTTACTCACCCGCAAGAAAAGCAAGTTTAACTGGGGGCCTAAGCAGCAAGAGTCTTTTGATATTCTGAAGAAAAAGTTGAGCAACGCTCCTGTATTGACATTGTCTGATGGAATTGACGAGTTTGTAGTATATTGTGATGCATCACACACCGGTATGGGCTGTGTGCTCATGCAAAAAGGTAAAGTCATTGCCTATGCTTCCCGACAGTTAAAGGTGCACGAGAAGAATTACACCACCCATGACTTGGAATTGGGTGTCGTTGTATTTGCACTAAAACTGTGGAGGCATTACTTGTATGGAACCAAGTGTGTGATCTATTCAGATCACAAGAGCCTTCAACACTTGTTTAATCAGAAGGATTTAAACATGAGGCAACGACATTGGATGGAAACTTTAAATGA
The DNA here is from genome assembly GCA_030545235.1 of Helianthus tuberosus. Taxonomy (NCBI): domain Eukaryota; kingdom Viridiplantae; phylum Streptophyta; class Magnoliopsida; order Asterales; family Asteraceae; genus Helianthus; species Helianthus tuberosus. The sequence goes on from CM060397.1 coordinate 31,285,339, forward strand.
TTATGACTGTGAGATAAGATACCATCCAGGCAAGGCAAATGTGGTTGCTGATGCCTTAAGCAGGAAGGAAAGAGTGAAGCCTATAAGAATCAATGCCAAGAGCATTGAGATAAAGAATAGTTTGAACGAGAGGTTATTAGCTGCACAGAAGGAAGTTGTGTTGGAAGCTAACTATCCTGATGAAAAGCTAGGAGTAACTGAAGAACAGTTATCCTATGGCAAGGACGGAATCCTAAGGTTAAATGGATGAATATGGGTTCCAGCTTATGGAGGACTTCGGGATGTTATCCTCCAGGAAGCCCACAGTTCCAAATATTCCGTTCATCCTGGAGCTGATAAGATGTACCAGGATCTAAAGGCAAACTATTGGTGGATAGGTTTGAAAAAGTCTATAGCTGCCTACGTAGCTAAATGTTTGACATGTGCACAAGTCAAGGCTGAACATCAGAAGCCTTCAGGTTTGCTACAACAGCCTGAACTCCCCACATGGAAGTGGGAGATGGTGACAATGGATTTCATCACCAAGTTGCCAAAGACAAGGAAGGGGAATGATACTATATGGGTGATAGTAGATAAACTGACTAAGTCAGCACATTTCCTACCCATTAAGGAGACTTTTAGCTCCGACATGTTAGCCCAATTGTACGTAGATAAGATTGTATCTCTGCATGGCGTTCCAGTGTCAATTATCTCTGATAGAGATACGAGATACACATCACATTTTTGGAAAAGTTTCCAACAGTCTTTGGGCACGCGCTTAAATTTTAGTACGGCTTACCATCCACAGACAGATGGGCAGAGTGAGCGTACCATCCAAACTTTGGAAGACATGCTTCGTGCATGTATGATTGATTTAGGTGGTAGTTGGGATAACCACCTGCCATTGATTGAGTTCTCCTATAACAATAGCTATCATACGAGCATTAAGGCGGCTCCTTTTGAGGCATTATATGGTAGAAAATGCAGAACGCCTATTTGTTGGGCGGAAGTAGGAGAAGTTCAATTATCAGGACCTGATTTAGTCTTTGAAACGACGGACAAGATTGTCCAGATTCATGATCGCCTGAAAGCTGCCAGAGATAGGCAGAAAAGCTACGTAGATTTAAAGCGTAAACCTCTGAAATATGAGGTTGGTGATAAAGTTTTGCTAAAGGTATCACCTTGGAAGGGGGTGATGCAATTTGGTAAGAAATGTAAGTTAATCCCAAGGTATATAGGACCATTCGAGATCATCGAATGTGTCGGGTCAGTGGCTTACAAGTTAAACTTACCTGAAGAGCTCAGTGGTATTCACAACGTATTCCACGTCTGCAATCTGAAGAAATGCCTAGCTGACGAATCGCTAGTCATACCACATACACATGTACATATAGATGAGAGCTTGAAATTTGTGGAAAAACCATTGTCGATTGAGGATCGACAGGTAAAGAAGCTTCGAAGGAAGCATGTGCCTATTGTAAAGGTCAAATGGGATGCCCGCAGAGGTCCCGAATACACATGGGAGGTGGAGTCCACGATGAAAGAAAAGTACCCTCATTTATTCCAGTAAATCTGGAGGTCGAGCTTTCTTTTAAGGGGGTGAGGATGTAACACCTCGAAAATTCATGCCCAATAATGTAATGACACGTGTCATAAGCTTTGAACGTGTGAAAGAATACTTTAGAGGGACTAAAGTTGACAAACAGAGAAAGCATGTGAATATAAGGGTTCAAAGTGTCAACAATGGATAAATATATCATACAATAGCCCTAAATGATGTTTATAACCTTAAACGAATAAATCATGGATCATACGAAGCAAATCGTGGAAGAAAGTGAGAGATTACAAACTACGGGGGTTAAATGTGTCAACATGTTGAAAGTATACCTATGAATGACCTTTTAGCAAACCCGAAGCTTTTTAATGATAAATTATACTCACTAGAATATGTGGTAAAAATTTCACCAAGTTTCGATATCGTATGAGAAAGTTATGACAATATTCGTATACGAGGGGTTAAAAGCGTCAACGTTGAAATTTGTGACTTTTCGGGTAAGCACAAAGTTAACCAAGGACTTAACCAAGTTTGTAAAAGTCCTAAGGCCCTTAAAAATCAAGTTAGAGGGCCAAAAGTGCAAGAAAAACACTTAAAACCACGTATAGAAGGACCAGGGACTGAATTGTAATTGATTAAACTTGTTTGGCCTGTTGCGCCGGTTTTAGACGCCCCGCGAGGGACCTTACGCGGCCCGCGAACAAGCTCCAGCGACAGAAAACGCGAACAGTTGCCAGTTGCAGGTCTGTAACCGACTTTAAAGGGTTGTTTTCTTATACCAGAGGCTCTCCAATGATATTCCATGCATAGAGGGCACTTGTCTTGATCTCATAACATCAGTAGACTACCTTGGCATCATCTTAAAAGATCAAAATTTGCTATATAAGGAGCTTTCAAGTTGCAACACATTGTGCCATTCATTTGCAAAGTTCACAAGACTCTTTCTGGAGCTCCCCTGATCAGCAACCAAGTTCCTTAGGCTTCCTAATTGTCCTTAGAACTCTTGTAAGTGTCCTTAACCCTTCCTAATTCAGTTTAGCTTGGTTAATTAGCTAAAAGTCAAACCGTCGTAATTAAAGTTTAACTTCGAGATTAATTAAAATTTGTTCAGTCAAATCTCAAATCGAAAGTACCTATAAGTAGGTATTCATGTGGGTAATAAACCCTTAAAAGGGTATTCTCTGATTCCCACTCTAACTAGGTCAATTGTCGGGTCAAAGCTAACTTTAAAAAGTCAACAGAATGCTTATTTTCAAATTAATGCATAATTAGCAATGTAGGAGACATGCAACCTGTTTGATCACTAATATAACTTGGTAATTAATGTAAGAACATGTCTAAACATGTTCAACCCGACAATTTTCAGTTTAGACTCGGATCGGAACCGAAAATCGCATAATTTGACTTTTGCTTTGACTTTCAGTTCTAACCCGTTTAAGCATGTTTTAGATTTGCCTTAGAGCTTTGTTTGGACCAGGTTTCATATAAGTATAACTCTATGAGATTGTACAACTTGGTTCATTAGTTATCCGATTCATATGCATTTTTCTGTTAAGTGCTTAAATGTTGACTATTATGCCCTTTTGACTATAAAATGTGATTTTTAAAAAAGTAAAAGAGTAGAAACCTTAGTTACTGATTTATAAACTTGCACCTAAAAGTTGACATCAGTTTGAGGTCTAGATTAAGAGGTATGCTCATTAGCGTAATTAGAAAGCTTTTTATTAAATAAACGGCGTAATTAGCATATAACCTATCTAAACCCACTTTTTGATATCAAAATTTTTACCCACTGATGTAATATAATATTTTGGGATTTTTGAAGATTTTTAATTAATTTTAGGTTGAGCATAACTTAAAGTCGTAACTTTAATTCAGTTAATGCCGGTTTTGCCCTTTTAAGCTATAAAATGAGTTTTACAAATCCTTTTGACCCCAAACCTTTTGCTACTGATTTTATTTAATAAATAAAGTATTTTGAGCCTTCTGGAATTATAAAAATATCAGCTTTCCTTTGAAAACCCGGAAATGGCTCCAAATCGCCTTTTTAAGTGTTTTTAAAGCATAGAATGTACTAAAACTATTTTAAACATATAAGGTTGATACCTACTGATATTTTTAGTATATTTTTATATATTAACAGTAAGTAAAATTTTTTAAACTCAGGTTTCCAGTTTTGACCTTTTAAGCCTAGGTGAAATTACCGAAATACCCCTAAGATGCATAGTTTGGTTTTAATTGATAGATTTCACATATAGGTCATACCCTACTGATATAACTTAGTAAATTAAGTATATTTACTAGATAAATCAGACCTGTAACTCAGATTACAAATTAAACTCTTTTATAACCTTTTAAATGATCAAAATACCCCTACGGGGCATAATTCGAGTTTAAATCCGTTTTGGGCATAATAGAAGACATCTTACTGATGTCACAACATCTCTAAGGCATATTAACTCAGGAAACTTGCATAGGACTCTTTTGGTTACCCGTTACGCTCTTTTCGCGTTCGGTTCGGTTTATGTAACTAGTTTGCATAAATTGACCGAAACGGGTCAAACCCTATCATTTTTGTCTCAAAATCCAGAATGTGTTTATTTTACCCATATTATACAAGTCTTCAAACTTGTCGGGTCTAAATCACATTCCATTCCGGTCTTCGCTTAATCGTGCGTTTGAACCGTATCTTCCTTTAAAACTAACCGGTCTAAGCTTAAGCTTAAATAAAGACCCGTTAGAAATCTAATAGGTTATTATAAACCTTTGTTCCAGAATAGGGGACCCAGTAAAAGCTACACGCACTTGCTAATTGTGATTATACTTGCAAAGGTAAATACTTTTAACTTATTTTCCTTATACGGGCTTGGGGTATGGTATATAAAATACCGCTTGGTCAGGCATTGAATCTTTAATCGAATAGATGTTAAATCATTGATATGCTCCGTTTGGAAATGCTTTGTTTGCTTAAAGCCTTTGGGGGGTTAATGACCATGTCCCGGATATCCTTGGCATCATCTTACGAGATGGCCACGACCTAAGCACGGGGTGTAGGCGTACACCCGTCAGTGCCTAACCAAATAATGTGGTGTGTCTATTGATCTTTAACCCGGTCTACGGATCGGGCTACTGAACGCATAAGAAACATGTAATTCTCTTACAAGATTATATTCAAATAATTATCCCAAGTTATAAAATGTTTTTGTGCCTCGTGCATTCAAAATAAACTTTCAAACCTTTTCAAAATGAGTCAGTTAAATTGTATTTACCAGTGTAAACTGACGTATTTTCCTAAAAGGTTAAGTGCAGGTACTACTCAAACTAGGCTGGCTTTCTCCTAGCGTCCACAATAAGTCTCGCAAGCTTGGATGTCAATAAAACTGTTGAACAATATTTCCTTTTTATTTTGATCCGCCTGTGGATCCATTTCAACTATATCGTGATATTTAATATTACAATTTATTAAAGTTGAAATGAATCTATCTTTGCTTCCGCTGTGCATTTATATATTGTGTTGTTTGACTATGATGATATCAACTACGTCACGATACTCCCCACCGGGCCCACCGGTAATACGTGGAAATATCGGGGTGTGACATTTCAAGTAGAGAATTTTTATAAAATTTTGCATACCTTATGATCTCTTTTCGATGGGGATCATTAATCTTAGCTCGGATTTCGTTTTGGATCAGATTTGAACCTTCAATTTATGAGTTTTGTGATGAACTAGGGCTTTAGGGAAGCTGGGGATCGCCCCCTGCTCTGGTCGATCTCAACAACACACAAAAAAGTGTGTTTGAGTTTAGTTTATTTTGTTTTATTAATATTAGTTCTCATTTAGACACTTTTGGCCCTCCAACTTTCATTCTTTATTTGTTTTAACTCTTTAACTACTCACAACTCACTTTCTAACTAGGTTATTGTAATTCCTAGTTAGTCTATTTTTCTCATCTATTCCCAACGTTATTGTATTATAAGAATTTGTATTTTCGGGGTGTTACAAGTCCACCCCCCTTAAAAGGGTTTCATCCCCGAAACCAGAGTACATACCGAATAATGTAGGGTAGAGACGTCGCATCTCCTCTTCGGACTCCCATGTAGTGTCCGAACCTTTCCTATGCTCCCACTTGATCTTGACTTGATCGATTTGTTTATTTTGCAAGTGCTTAACCTTTCGATCTAAAATCTCTATTGGCCTTACCGCATAATTCAGGCGATCATCCACCTCGATATCGTCGTAATGGATATAAGTGGTTTCCTCTGCTAGACATTTTCGTAGCTGTGATACATGAAACGTGCCATGTATTCCACTCAACTCTTCTGGTAGTTCGAGGCGATAAGCTACCTTACCAACCCGTTCGATGATTTTAAATGGCCTGATAAACCTCGGGCTTAGTTTCCCTCTTTTTCTGAATCTGATAACACCCTTCCATGGGGAAACCTTTAACATAACCATGTCGCCTATCTGAAATTCAATCGGTCTTCGTCTTTTATCGGCATAAGACTTTTTCCTATCTTGGGATGCTTTCAAATGGGCTCGCACCACTTCAATTTTCTCGTTAGTAGCCTGAACTATATCCTTATGTGCCAATTCACGCGGTCCCACTTCACCCCAACACACCGGGGTTCTGCATTTTCTACCATATAACATCTCGTAAGGTGCAATGCCGATACTCGAATGATAACTATTGTTATACGAAAATTCGGCCCAAGGTAGATAAACATCCCAACTTCCACCAAAGTCAATGATACATGCCCGTAACATATCCTCTAGCATCTGTATTGTTCTTTCACTCTGCCCATCCGTCTGAGGATGGTAGGCGGTGCTAATGAAGAGTTTCGTTCCCATTTGTTCTTGAAAATCTCGCCAAAAATTTGAAGTAAACCGGGTATCTCTATCCGACACAATGGATACCGGTACTCCGTGGCGTGCCACTATTTCGTTTGTATATACTTCGGACATCTTTTCCGAAGTATATGTTTCGCGTATAGAAATAAAGTGTGCACTCTTCGTCAATCTATCCACAATCACCCATATAGCATCGAATCCCTGAATCGTTTTAGGTAGTTTGGTTAATAGGTCCATAGTGATATGTTCCCATTTCCAAACCGGGATCTCTAGAGGTTGTAGCTTTCCATATGGTTTCTGGTGTTCCGCCTTGACTTGTAAGCAAGTCAAGCATTTCTCCACATATTTTACCACATCCCTCTTCATTCCGGGCCACCAATAGTTTTGTTTCAGATCATTGTACATCTTGGTCGCACCCGGATGAATAGAATATCGGGATTTATGAGCTTCATCAAGTAGAAGCGTCTTCACCCCACAAGTATTTGGAACCCATATTCTTCCGGATCGAGTCTTCAACCCGTCCTTTCCATCCGACAAATCTTTTAACTGTCCGATTATTCTTTCCTTCTTCCAGATCTCTTCTTTTACTGCTTCTACTTGCGCTTCTCGGATACGTTCAACTATACCCGAGGTCACCACAAGCTGCATCGACCTTACTCGTATTGGGACATAGTCCGCTTTTCTGCTCAGAGCATCCGCCACCACATTTGCCTTTCCGGGGTGATAGTGTATTTCACAGTCGAAATCCTTCACCGTTTCTAACCATCATCTCTGGCGCATATTTAACTCCTTCTGATCGAAGAAGTATTTTAAGCTCTTGTGATCGGTGAATATGGTGCACTTTACCCCGTACAAATAGTGCCTCCATATTTTTAACGTAAACACCACCGCAGCTAATTCGAGATCATGTGTGGGATATTTCTTTTCATGTACCTTCAATTGCCTCGAGGCATAAGCTATAACTTTGCCCCGTTGCATCAGAACGCATCCGAGCCCCGATAGTGAAGCATCCGAATAAACCACCAAATCTTCGACTCCATCTGGCAATGTCAATACCGGAGCTTGAGTTAACTTCTCTTTTAGCGTTTGAAATTCTCTTTCTTGTTCAACACCCCAAATGAACTTCTCCTCCTTTCGGGTTAACTTAGTTAGCGGCGACGCAATCTTGGAGAAATCTTGAATGAATCTCCTATAGTATCCCGCAAGCCCTAAGAAGCTTCTAATCTCCGAAGGATTCTTCGGAGGACTCCATTTTGACACGGCCTCTATTTTTGAAGGATCTACTAATATTCCATCGACGCTTATGATGTGGCCGAGGAATTGCACCTCTCGCAACCAGAAGGCGCATTTCGAGAATTTCGCATACAACTTTTCTTGCCTGAGTGTCTCTAGCACCTCCTGCAAGTGGCGTGCATGTTCTGCTTCATTTTTCGAGTACACCAGAATATCGTCAATAAACACGATTACCGATTTATCCAACATCGGCTTGCAAACCCGGTTCATGAGGTCCATAAAAGCCGCGGGTGCATTTGTCAGTCCGAATGACATCACGAGGAACTCGTAATGTCCGTATCTCGTGCGGAAAGCCGTCTTCGGTACATCCTCCTCCTTGACTCTTAGTTGGTGATACCCCGATCTAAAGTCGATTTTTGAAAACCAGTTCGCACCTTGTAATTGGTCGAATAGATCGTCTATTCTCGGAAGCGGGTATCGATTCTTTACCGTGAGTTTATTCAACTCCCAGTAATCGATACACATGCACATGCTTCCGTCCTTCTTTTTCACGAATAGCACGGGCGCGCCCCAAGGAGACACACTCGGCTTTATGAATCCTTTATCAAGCAAGTCTTGAATTTGCGACATTAATTCTTGTAATTCCGACGGTGCGAGTCGGTATGGTGCTTTTGCTACGGGTTTCGCGCCCGGAACTAATTCAATTCCGAACTCTACCTCCCGCTCGGGCGGCATTCCCGGTAAATCATCCGGAAATACATCTTCAAAGTCACGTACTACGGGTACGTCTCCAATCTTCGGTAATTCTTTCTCGGGCTCGTTCGCGTATATCATAAATGCTTTACATCCATTCCTTATGAGCTTGATCTTTTATCATCGAGCATATTATAGGATTGCCTCCTTTTTCGCCATAGATTGTGACGTGTTTTCCGCTCGGAGATGTTAGCTTTATCTCCTTACGGAAACACACGACCTTTGCGTGGTGTCGAGATAGCCAATCCATTCCTACAACCACTTGAAATTTCCCCATTAACATCGGGATTAGGTCTATCAAGTATTCTTTATCATCGATGCTTAATTTGCAGCTTTGACAGACATCACATACTATGGAACTTTTGTTATCTCCTATTTCAACCTCTAAAGGCATAGGTAATTTTGTCAACACAAATGAAGGATGTCGAATAAATCCATGTGAAATAAAGGATTTATTCGCACCCGTATCAAATAATACACGTGCGGGGATCGAGTTTATTGCGAATATACCTGAGACCACATCGGGTTCTGTCTTTGCTTCAACTGCTGTAAGTTGGAAGGACCTAGCTTTCGCCTTTGGAGCTTCCGTTGGAGATTCTTTAGTGTCTCTTTTTACAACCAATTCTGGGCATTCAGACTTCTTGTGGCTGGGCTGATAACATTTATAGCAAACGGAAACCTTTCCAGGACATAACGATGCGGTGTGTCCCGCCTTCCCACATACAGGACACGTCTTGTCTTTGAAGCAGCACTCACCCTTGTGCCCCTTTCCACACACCTTGCAACTTGGTGACCCGCCTTTAGCATCCACTTTCTTTCCCGATTCCACAGTTCGAGCTTTCTTTGTAGGGCTTGGATTCACATCCTGTGCCCTTCGTTCACCTCTTTCAACTTGTTTCTTCAATTCAATTTCCCGTTCCCGAGCAACGTTTATGATCTCGGTAAGGGTCTCGTACTTTGAAGGAGTCATAAACTCCCTATACTCGGCGCTCAACATGTTATAGTAGTAGTATATCTTCTGTTCTTCATTCGTCACCAATTCATTGCAAAACTTCATCTTATCCATAAACGTCGTCGTGATCTTGTCTATGGTCTCGCCCTTGTGTCTAAGTTGCATGAACTCTTCCTTGATTCTATTAATGACCACCTTGGGACTATGATGTTTAAGAAACGGCGTCTTAAACTCCTCCCATGTCATGGCCCTCGCCGCTTCGGCTCCTATTTCCTTCTTTTTATTGTCCCATCAATCTTTGGCTTGACCCCTCAACTGACCCGTTCCGTAAGCAACAAAGTCGCTTTCGTCACAATGGGTCCTTTCAAACACTCCTTCAACATCGCTTAACCATCTCTGGCATATTTTCGGGTCAACCTCCATGTTGTAAATTGGCGGTTTACACGCCATAAACTCTTTGTACGAACATCCCTTACGTTCTCCCGATTTCTCTTTCATAAGGTTGACACTATCTTCCAACCTTTTGACTCGTTCTTCGACAAGTGACAACACCGTGTTTTGAATTTTGTCTATAAACCCGGATAGACTACCTTCAATTGCCTTCCCCACTTCTTCGGCAATTATCTCTTTCATTTGTTCGGTGCTTGTCGCCACCGGATCATTATCGTTTCCTTTCGACATCTTGAAACTGAAATGTTTACATTAAACATTAAACATTTCATTTATAACATAGTTTTATTTGCTTTGGTTTAGCCAAGTTCATAACTTGTTTTAACCGTTCGCTTTTGGTGCACTTTCCGGGTTTGAGTGTGTTGACACGCTCTTCCCATGCACATTAATTCACATCTCATTTCTCACATAAGATAGGATCTACTAAAATAATTAATTAATTCTTACCGGACGATCGATCAAGCTTGAACCAAACACTTTGTTGACAACCTTAAGCTCTGATTACCAACTTGTAACACTCGTCTTTTAATTTCATAAGAAATGCGGTATTTATAAAAAAAGAAAATTTATAACTAACAAAACTTAGTTAGTAAACTAAGTTACACTTCATCATAGTATTTAACATAGTAAATTAACTGTTTTTCAAACATAGATCTTTCAGTAGTGTCTACAAAACTACATAGTTTAACTAGATCATATTAGGGCGGAAGCATCCAAAATTTTGTGTTCGGTTCTTGAAGCATCAACTTAATCGTCATCCACAAACTTGCAATACCTAGAAACTGGAAATTTTGACAAATATTAGTATTAAAATTCTTAGAAAATTGGCAAAATCGAACTACGCTCAAAAACGGATTCGATTATCTAAGTTACACAAAGTTCAACATTCATGACAGGGCTCTACCGTAACTTACGGTAGCCACCGTAAGTTACGGTAGCCGCCGGGAAATACTGATCTGCCGTAAGGCAGTAGTAAGCTGCCGTAACACTTTTATTCTCTACCGTAAGTTACGGTAGATACCGTAACTTACGGTAGTCGCTGTAGTTTTGCTGTTTTGACTGTTTTGTTCGTTTTACCCAAACCCACATGAACGGGATACCTCTTTCTTATGAGAAGACCCAAATCTCGGATTTATTATTTTCAACAGCCACGCTCCCATCACCGGTTTGCGTGTTTAGTAGTTAGCTACCCATCACTCGAGCTCAAAATCTACAAGTAAGGTACTACCGTTATCCGATTCATACCTTATCTTAATGACCCATTTAGTTTACCCTTATGGGGTTCATCATTCAAACAAACCGAAATGTTAATTTCTCGTATTCTAATATACCAATTTTAGCATTAACAAAAGACCAAATAACTATATAACGAAGCATTAGCCTCGCATTAATTGATTATTCGACCCATTTGGCTCATCTATGGAATCCACCATTATAATGACTACCAAACGGCTTTTAACCGAATCTTAACCTACTAATTTGAGTAACGAACATTATCGCTTTAAATCAACACAACCTTTATTCTATAACTCAACTACACATGTGCTAATTATCAAAATGTACCCAATGTAACGAATCAAGTTACATACCTTTAGTGCACGCCCTTCAAACGCAAATCGCCACCGACTTGTCCACAGGACGTTCCGGTATCCTTTCCTATAGAGTTCAATCATGACGCGTTTAGAACTCCTTTCAATCATATATCGCATAATTTGCCAAAACATCACAATTATGCGTTTTAACTTTAAAATTTCAGTTTCGAGCCCTCTTTGAGGCATTTTTACAAACACTTAAAGGGCAGGATTTTATATCTTTTATTTTCAAGTTCATGGCTTGTTGCTTAGCCAAAATTAACATCAACCGAGCTATCACATATAGAGTCAAACATCAAATTTTTTAGTAATCAGTTTCTATGAATCAAATTACACTAGAATAACATTCAAAACTCTAGTGTTCCTCAAGTTCTGTATAACCCACTAATCACCTACAATGGTGGCCATGGATTTCACTAAAATTTGGCATGATTCCAACATGTAATTGCCTAGGGTTTACTCCTAGACACTTAAATGTTCTTATTTCATCTACATAACACACATGCATTAATAGATTTCAAGTTCTCTAAATTCATGAGAATTTCAAGTAGAGAATTTTTATAAAATTTTGCATACCTTATGATCTCTTTTCGATGGGGATCATTAATCTTAGCTCGGATTTCGTTTTGGATCAGATTTGAACCTTCAATTTATGAGTTTTGTGATGAACTAGGGCTTTAGGGAAGCTGGGGATCGCCCCCTGCTCTGGTCGATCTCAACAACACACAAACAAGTGTGTTTGAGTTTAGTTTATTTTGTTTTATTAATATTAGTTCTCATTTAGACACTTTTGGCCCTCCAACTTTCATTCTTTATCTGTTTTAACTCTTTAACTACTCACAACTCACTTTCTAACTCGGTTATTGTAATTCCTAGTTAGTCTATTTTTCTCGTCTATTCCCAACGTTATTGTATTATAAGAATTTGTATTTTTGGGGTGTTACATTCTGGTATGGACTTTGTAGTCTGGTTAAAGGTTTAAAACAAGTTTGGTTTTAGGAATATGTCCATAAAGGTCTTCCCTCCATCGGTTGCATGCTTATCCTAGCCGCGGTACGAAGCTCGGCATTTCTAGGCTTCGGATGTGGAGAATTTCCATCGACGGCTTCTGTGCTTGGCGACATATTCTAAATACATAAAATCAAAAGCAATGTTTACTTAATAGGGATGAGAGCATTCCTATGTTAAGTCTAGACTCAGAAGGTCTAAGGAATGTGCTACTGTGTCATTTAAGATTAAACACTAAAGGATAGTGTTTAATTCACTCAAACGTTGGCTCTGATACCAACCTGTCACACCTCGATATTTCCACGTATTACCGGTGGGCCCGGTGGGGAGTATCGTGACGTAGTTGATATCATCATAGTCAATTAACCACAGTTTAATGCACAGCAGAAGTCTAAAATAATATTACAAACCGAATTGAAAGTATAATAAAATATTACACACCGGTTGTAAGTGGATCCACAGGCGGATCTATAACAGATAGTGAATCTTAGTTCAACAGACTTCAAGTATTAAGAGTTTGCAAGACCCTTTATCTAATACTCAGGAGCTTCCAGCCCATTACGCGTAGTACCTGCACTTAATCTTTTTGAAAATACGTCAGTTTACACTGGTAAATACTTTTAACTTAATTTCCGTTATACGGGATTAGGATACGGTATTATAATAATACCGCTTGGTCGGGTATGAAATCGTACAATCGGAATGTGATTAAAAAGATGCATAACCTGTTTTAATTTGTCTTGTTTGATGCAATGCCTTTGGGGGGTTAATGACCATGTCCTGGATATCCTCGGCTCATTCATTAGAAATGGCTACGACTTAAGCACGGGGTGTAGGCATACACCTGACAGTTGCATATGTAAAAAGGTACCCCACTCGTAAGGAAACTTCTTGTGGGTATTATACCCAGTGGTGTGTCTATTAATCTTAACCGGCTCTTCCGGGTCCTAAATGGATGACAAACATGTAAAACTGTATAAAAGATCATTTTTAAATAATTATCCCAAGTTATAAAAGATTTTTGCCTTATGCATCTAAATCAATTTTATAAACACTTTTCAAAAGAGTCAGTTAATTGTATTTACCAGTGTAAACTGACATATTTTCAAAAAGATTAAGTGCAGGTACTACGCGTAATGGGCTGGAAGCTCCTGAGTATTAGATAAAGGGTCTTGCAAACTCTTAATACTTGAAGTCTGTTGAACTAAGATTCACTATCTGTTATAGATCCGTCTGTGGATCCACTTACAACCGGTGTGTAATATTTTATTATACTTTCAGTTCGGTTTGTAATATTATTTTAGACTTCCGCTGTGCATTAAACTGTGGTTAATTGACTATGATGATATCAACTACGTCATGATACTCCCCACCTGGCCCACCAGTAATACGTGGAAATATCGGGGTGTGACATTGATACTCTTAGTTCGAATGACTTCATTTTCTGAATCAGTTGACGAGGAATCAACATCCTGTTGTTGGACATGATCTGCAGCCGAATTACTATCATTTTGCTGGTTGTTGTTATTTGTTTCCTGACTTTGTTCTTCATTCACATAATCATTCACAGAATCTGCAGCCGAATTATTAGTTTCCTGACCTTGTGCCGTATTAGACAAATCATCATCTTGGACTTGTCTCTCGTTGTCATCGGTAATAATAAATGGAATATCAGATGCTTCAAAATTGAAGACCCACCTTTTGTTTTCATCAAATACCACGTCACGGCTGATGATGATCTTGTTAGTTTAAGGATTATATAACTTGTATCCTTTACTGTTTTCACTATAACCAACAAAGATTGTCTTTTCAGTTTTATTGGCCAGTTTGTCTCGATGTTGTTTAGGGACATGAACATAAGCCAAACGGCCAAACACTTCAGATTTCCACATTTGGTTTCTGTCCGTTCCATGCTTCATATGGAATGATGTTTGGTCTAGTTTTTGTAATGGTTCGATTAAGAATATAGGTAGTGCATGATAATGCTTCAGCCCAATAACAATTCGATATTTGTTTGACGTTCATCATGCTTCTGCTTAGTTCCATTAATGTCATGTTTTTTCGTTCGGCTATTCCATTTTGTTGAGGTGAATAACTATTCATAAGTTGATGACGAATTCCATTAAGTTTCAGATAATCTTGAAACATTTTGCTACAATATTCTCCTCCACGATCCGTTCTTAAAGTTTTAACCGAATGATCCGATTGCTTCTCATTCAAAGCTTTAAACATCTTAAAATAATTTAATGCCTCAGACTTGAATTTAAGAAAATATACCCATGTCTTCCGAGTATAATCATCGATGAATGTGATAAAATATCTACATCCACCTATTGATTCCGTTCTCATCGGGCCGCATATATCTGAATGGACGAGTTGTAGAGGTTCATTTGCTTGCCACGTCGTTCTCTTTGGAAAGGGTTTTCTTGCTTGTTTTCCCGATACACATCCCTCACACACACTATCGTCCTTTTTCATTTTTGGCAGTCCAACCACCAGTTCCTTGTTTCCCATATCAATCAAGGTGTCCATGTTCACATGACCATAACGTTTATGCCATAGATTTGAAGTATTCTTTATTGTCATATTCATGGCAAACTGTAAATCACTTTCGGGGTATAAGGGAAACATCTTATTGTTCGTCATCTTGACGACACCCATAACTTCACTACTCGCATCTTTGATGATGCATCTGTCCTTTTTAAATGAGACTTCATACCCCTTTTGTATGAGTTGTCCCACACTTAATAGGTTATGTTTCAAACCCTTCACATAAAACACGTTTGGTATCTTCCTTGCTCGTCCTCGTATCGAAATAGAGACATCTCCGCTGCCCAATACCTCTAACCATTTGTCATCACCCGTCCTCACCTCTTTCTTTAGTGATTCGTCGAGCAGGGTGAATAGTTCTCGGTTACCTGTCATATGATTGTTGCAGCCGCTATCAAGATACCAACAGTCGTTTTTGACTGTTTATTCCATATTGAATATCATAAACATAGTGTATTCTTGTTCATCGGTTTCGTCTTCCTTGTGAATTAATACGTTATCCGATCTTTCACCTTCATCCTTTCGTTGGCAGAACTTGGCGGTGTGACCAAGTTTGTGACAATTAAAACATCTTATCGAATTCATGTTCCGACCCCTGTTCTTGCTTCATCCTTTTCCTACAGCATCGTTTCTAGAGAGTTGTTTGTATCGGTCTTGATTGGTGTTTAAAACTTGAAATGCATGTTCCACTGGATTATCATCATACCGCTTCAATCTCAATTCATGAAATTGAAGAATCCCCATTAATTCTTCAGTGGATACATCTTCCAAGTTTTTTGTTTCTTCTATAGCAATTACAACTGACTCGAAATTTCGAGTCAAACTTCGTAAAATTTTCTCTACAATTAGTTGTTCATCTATTTTTTCTTCGTTCATTCTTAATTGATTTACTATGTGGGTTGTTCTGTTGAAGTAATCTTCGACAGACTCACCCTCTTTCATTTTCAATGAATCGAATTCACATCTAAGAGTTTGAAGTTCCAATGTTTTAACCCGATTCTCTCCCTTGTATGACTTGTGCAGAATATTCCATGCTTCCTTCGTTGATTTTGCCAGAGCGATTCTTTCAAATATCGTATCGATCACTGACTAAAAGATTATGTGCAGTGCACGTTTATCCTTTTTGATTGAATCGCGATACATTATGGTCGCCTCTTCGGTAGGATTTGATCCCAGTTCTTGATATCCATCATCGACGATGTTCCATAATTCTTGAGACTCGAGTAGAACTTTCATTTGTATGTGCCAATGGTAATAATTATGTCCAGTCAGTTTGGGGATCTGCATTTGAATTCCTTGTGCTTGATTCATGTTACTTGAACGGAGATTTTAGCGTGAACCAGATGTTTGAGGTTTGGATCGAATGTGGCTCTGATACCACTTTGTTAGAAAACTGTTAATCTTGAATAGATATTTCCTTAGGGTTTTGCAGAATGAAGAATAATGTTCATACCATATGAATTGATACTCTGAATGTTAGGATACATGAGTATATATACATGGATTAGAATGGCGATAACTGCCATATATATATGAACTTATGATAGGCAAATATAAACATGAAATAATAATATTAATAACATCTAGCTTATAAATATATATCTAACAGATTCATTGTGTTCTGCATGTTCTCGCAATATGTAATGTTCTGCATAGAATCTTCTTCATATATATAAAAACGTCTACTTTTTAACTTTTTAGATCAACGGTACGGTTTTTTTTTTACCTGCTCTTGTAAGTTGTAATAGTCTATTTTACTCTTTGAAAATCTTTTGTTTTAAGATTGCTTCAAGTTTTAGATTTATAAATTTAATATTAATTACAAAAAGTCTGGAAAAAAATGAGTTAGTTTAAGAACCTGTATTCTCTCCTTTTATTAAAGTATAACAAATAATTTCAAACTTTTATTTATTCCGTTTATAAAATGAATAATAATTTTTAAATAATAGTTAAAATGAAAAGAGGATGATTGGTTACATTGTCATAAATAGCCATTAGCCATGCCGGGAATGCTAACATGATGTCCATCATGTTTATGACAACAAATCACGGGATTCATTTAGGACTTAAGGCTTTGCGTTATGATTTAACTAAGAAGTGAAATATAATGTTGTGTCATGTCATTGTCACATAGACAATGGGCTTAACTAACCCACCATTTAACTATTACGTTATGGTTTAAGTAATAATAAACAAAAATTGGTGATTGGTTTAACTAACCACTCTTTTGTCCCTAACACCAGCTAAGTAGTTAGCGTCTTAGCGACCCCATTGGCAGGGCCCCTTTTGCACCCATGTTTTCGTGTTACTAGGTCGTTAAAGGCTGATGTAGAGGAGGGCGCTACTCCACGCCACCAAGCCTTAGAAAATGAGCAGACGGTCCCTCATATATGTTAAGGTATCAACCATACAGATTAGAAATAGCATAGATAAGAAAACATATACAAACGTTTTGATAATATAAAAAGCTTCAACTTATGCGTGAAAATATCAACAAAAAAAAAACCCATGAAAGCAAGCTTATGCATGTTCACCAGATGGAACATGGAATAATCAATTAAAGTTGTGGATATCATATAGAACATACACAGCACAAATGATGCATAGAACAAGTACAACTGTTTTGTATCCCACATGTTCAACATCAGTAAGAACGAAACATCCCAGCGCGATAGGTTTATTTTATAAATTTAAAAATATTAAAATAGATTTTGACACTCAAATACACAACTTTGAAAACGTTTGGGTTTACTCCAACCCTCAAAATTCATGGCAACAACAATCTCCACATAAGGTGCATGTTGTTGAGAAAAAAGGTTCCGTCTTTCGTATCTAAATGCAGCATCCAGCGTTTCCTGTCCATCAAGATCATAATCAATCATCAAGAATATAAACGCATTTATATACAACGGATCAAATTGGTATAAAAGTCATCCAAAGCACTCGTTTATATAGAACAGGTCAATTTTCTTACTTTTTATATCATATGAGGGGAGCAATTTGAACCCATTCAAATATTCAATGTTTCGTTACATTTTTTAGGGGTGCAAACAACTGAGCGGCTCGCGAGCTCCTCGAGATCGGCTCGAGAAAAAGCTCAAAACGAGCCGAACCTTATCGAGTCCGAGCCGAGCTTGAGCCTAAAATAAAGCTCGTTTATTTATCGAGCCCGAGCTCGAGCCTTAGTGTAATATTAGTTTTTATTAATATTTTATAACATTTACTCCTTTTTTCCACCTCACAACTCTTACCCAAACTCCCCAAACCCGATTTAGCCCGTTACCCAGCCTGACCCAACCCACCCATTTTGTCAAGCTTGGTACGTTAAGACTATAGAAGTCAAGAAATAAAAAAATTGCTGGCGGGTCAACCTTGCCCGTTTTGGCACGTCTATATACTAAACTATCAGAACCAAACTTGACCCGCATTCTGCCATGTATAGTTTGTGTGACACATGTTTATTAACAAACTATAAAAATTGTAAAGAAAAAAAAAAACAGGTCAAAACAGTTGAATCTTAACGGTGTAAAATGAATGATTAGATACATACCGTATCACTCGTCCACCTCAGCTCTGATTTCTTTCAATAGCTCCTCCTTATAGTCATCGAAAGTACCATCAAACTCCTCCACAGTTCCATTCTCCACAACCCAAATTTGACTTTTCTCTTCATCGTCACAAACTCGAGATATTAATCGCGAATCATGACTTACAAGAACAACGCCTCCAGTGAATTCATCAAGTGCATCAGCAAGCGCGTCAATACTCTGCATATCCAAATGATTTGTGGGTTCATCCAGCAGTAATATATGCGGTTTCGACATGGAAATCGAAGTGAAAACAACACGGGCTTTTTGTCCACCGGATAGTTTAGCAATCGGGGTTAGATGATTATGGCTCGGGAGCCCGAATTTACCAAGTTTAGCCCGCACCGCTTCTTGTTTACTGAAACCCTCTTGTTCTGGATGTAAACGAAGAAGATACTGAACCGGTGTTTCGCCCATGGTCAAAAGGTCAACAAAATGTTGTGAATATCTCCCAATTCGCAACTTTTGGCTCCTTCTTACTTCACCCTCTGTCGGGTTCAAGTCACCAGCAAGAAGGTTTAATAACGTTGACTTTCCAGCTCCATTGGGTCCCACAATAGCAACACGTGTACCCATATCAATCCCGACATCAACATCAGACAACCTGAAATCCTCTCTTCCTGGATAACTGAAACTCACTTCGATAAGTTGTAACAACGGTGGTGTCAACTCGGTAGGCTCGGGAAAATGAAATTCCACCGTATAATCCCTCCATTTCTGTGGGGCCTCAGGAATCTCTTCGTCTTCATCGACTTTCCCCTTTGACTTTTTCTTCGCTTCTTTGACCGCAAACTTCGCTTTTTCTTTAACTTTCTCTTGTTGCTTCTGGTTATTGGCCCGTTTTGCAGCTTTCACTTGTTTGTCGTAAGTCTCAAACTTTTTATTCATTTCTTTGCGACGTTGCTCATAGCCACTTTCAAAATCATCAAAGTTTCCACGATACATATGAAGTTTCAAATCATGAAGATGAATGATTTCGTTGCAAACGGTATTCAAAAAATCTCGATCGTGTGAAACAACTACGAGAGTTTTCTTCCATCTGCATAAGTATTCCTCTAACCAAAGAACAGCTCGGAGGTCAAGATGATTTGTGGGCTCGTCTAATAACAACAGTGTCGGTTGAACAAAAAGGGCTCGGGCCAATGAAATTCGCATCCTCCACCCACCGCTAAACGATCGGGTAGCACGGGTTTGCATGACTTTCGTAAAGCCCAAACCGGCAAGAATTTTTGAAGCTTGGGCTTCAGCTGCATCTGAGCCCATTATCTGCAACTTTTCATACAATTCAGCAAGTTTTTCTCCGGTGTCACCACCATCTTCAGCTTCATTTCCGTTTTCACCCTCGGGGGTTTCTAATAACGTAGCGACTTCTTGTCTTAGTTTAACAAGCTCTTCGTTTGCCGAAACTACGGCTTCAAGGGCAGTTCTGTCATCACCAACTATCTCTTGTTCGACCAAAAGTACATCTATGTTTTTAGGTACCGGAATCTTCCTCCAAGCAAGAAGCTTTAACAGTGTTGACTTTCCTTTCCCGTTGGGTCCCACCAAACCATACCTCTTTCCATGAGAGATCTTAACAGATGCATTCTTTAACAACTCTTTACCACGTGCGGAAACCGAGAAATTATCCACTGTTATATCCTTGACATTTGCATCAGCGTCGTCCTGACCATCGAGAACCGAAGCACGACTGCCGATCACAACCGTAAACGCATCATGATCGTCTTTCAAAGCCTCTTGTTTGGCCTGCTCCGCTGCTTGAGCAATAATCATCTCTTTTTTCTCACGTTTTTTCAACTCCTTATCGGTTACGGCTATTTCAAGATTTTTATCACTAGCCCTCTCTTTTCTACTCGGCTTTTTGATTCCGCCTTTTTCAATCTCGTCTCCGGAAAGAGATTCCACGTCATCATCTTCATCATCTGAAGGTGGAAGATCGATGTCTGCATAAGATGATTGTGATTTTGGGGGCGGTTTCGGTTTGCGTGTTGTAGAGCTTGAAGAGGTTGCTTTTTTTGCTTTATCCGGTTTTTGGTCCATGCTTGCAAGCATTGCTGAGACCGATTGCTTCTCTTTCTTTCCTTCTTTAGTGTTTTGTTTACTCTTTTCACCACCCTCGTCTGTTTTTTTCTTGCCCATTGGATTAATCAAATGTCACAAACCTGTATAACAAAAGTAATGTTGATTTAACCTGTCTTGAGAAAAAAATGCACACTACATCAAATTTACTCATAGTGGTAACTCAAACTGGAAAATAACAGAAAACTGACATAAATTCATGACTAAAAACATAAGCACATCAAATTAAGTTTTCTCTATAATTAATTTATTTAAGCAAGTTTTACTTGACATTCATCATTAAATTAAAAGACCAGTGGCTTCCTCAAAATTTGAAATTATCTCTCATTTGACTCCAATTTCATGAGTTATATAAATGATTTGACAAAGTAAAACTTTATTAAAGTTCACTTGGAATGCTTACGAGATGTCTAGCCTTGGCTTAATAAAGCGCACCTAACACGCGTGGCACCCTAAGGCGCAGGCATCGGCGCTTCGCACCACACAAAGAGCATGTTTTACAGAAAGCACACCTGAGGAATGCCTTTTTGGCAAAAAAAAAAAAAAGAAAGAAACTGGACTTTGAGAAGTGTGCCCATGTATTCTCAACATGTTTGTGGAGCAGATTGTTGTATAACATGCTTTTTAGGTTGTACGTGTATGTAATTTCAATATTAAAACATATAAAAGCTTATTTGTGTCTAAATATTAGGTAAAGGATGCTAGAAGCCTATAGGAAATATATAAAAAAAGTTTATATAATTAGTTGTGCCTTGGATACGAAAAGCGGTGCGTTTTTCGCTTTTTAAAACCAAGTGTCTAACAAAATCCTAAACAAGTTAAGTATGTATACTATACTAAGAGATTTGTTTGGCATATTAATGTTGC
Organism: Helianthus tuberosus; assembly: GCA_030545235.1. Taxonomy (NCBI): domain Eukaryota; kingdom Viridiplantae; phylum Streptophyta; class Magnoliopsida; order Asterales; family Asteraceae; genus Helianthus; species Helianthus tuberosus. The sequence goes on from CM060397.1 coordinate 31,306,793, forward strand.
TAGCACAAATTACAAACACCAATCTACAATTTTGTCAGTTACATTGAAATTACACCATAGAGACCATTCCATCCTATTGAGCCTCGCCCTGTTTTTTATCCATAGAAACGATAGTTTTTATCTCATCAACAATCCTGATTTCTGATTGTGTAGTGTTTACCGCTGATGTATTAATCCTGACCCCGTTACACACCAGCCCTTAATACGACTCCTTAATATCATTGAAGCATTTAGCACAGGCCACAAAAAAATTCTGAGCTTTTTTTATTCAGAGCTCCCCCTGACTTCATATCTCCAGATAAAAACCATATTTACCAGATTACGATGTTATATATGAAGGTATGTTTTTAGTTTGCCAAATTATCAGATAACTAAATAGCAAGCGCACCCTTGTGCTTAATCAGTTGGATCATCATAATTCAAAATTTTCAATGTTAATGGTATCTGCACTTCTTTAGTTCTTTATGTATGAACTGCAAATTACACTGATATGCTGCTTTCTATGCAAGTTATGAACTTTGTGTTGGTATGCATGTTTCTTACAACACAAAGTGAATGGTAAGATTTCATCACTACAGTTTGATTACTTCTTATTTCACCAATACAATACAAACAAACCAAAGAATGTATCATATTCAACATCAAATACACACAAACCTAACAGTAACCATTAACTTTACAATTCTAAAATTCATGTGTGTTTGTGTGTGTCTTAAGCAGTTGATCTGGCTTAGATCTCTGTGATGTTTCATACACTTTACAATCTAATCGTCAATTACAGCAAATTCGCCGGATAGATTTGTTGATTACACAAGTTCATGTTTACAGAAGAATGATCGAACATGTATAAGAGTATAAGTGTGGTTCGATTTGCTACCTGGTGGTTAATAACGAGCGATCTGAATGAAGTTGCAGCCGCTCCGAGCAGTCGTACGGCGGCGGTTCACGGCGGTGGTGAGTCGCCGGTGGTGGAGATAGAGTTTTTTGGGATAGATTAGGAATTAGGGTTTGCTATGTTTATATCTGGTTTGTGGGGTGATATGCTTGTAAGTTTGTAACCGATCACTCTATATAAAGTTATGCATTAGAGGTTGTACATTTGGCTTTCTAGGTTGTAAATTGAGTTACTCATACGCAACTTGTACTTTGTGGATATATTGACTACTTAGAGCATTCTCATCCAATCCATCAAATTATACATACATTCCACTAAAAAACAACTTCTATATCAATATATTTTCACTAAAAACAAATACTTTTTCTCTCTCCTTTTCAATTAAATAATATTATCATTACATTTTTATCTCTCCTTCACTCACAACCACTTTCAATATATATTAAAAAAATTATACTGGGTGAACAGTGTCCCCCCAAATATACAGATGAACAGTAACATTTTCTCTCTCCTCCACTCACAACCATTTTTTATACCCTTTATAATATAAAAACTACCCCTCACATATTTTGATGGTTTGGATGAGAATGCTCTTATACAATTTATTTAGGGTGATACTATTCTCACCCCCCTATTTACTAATTACACCCCCTATCAAAAACATCACATCCATCAATCATTTACTTTTTGTTTTTAGTCTTTTTTGTCTTTTTGTTATATTTTATTGTTTTTTTTATCTTTTTGTTATTATTATTATTTAATATTAGTAATGAATTATTATTATTATTATTATTAAGCTTATTACTTAAGCCTTAAACTTTTTTTTTTTACCTTTTTAGATTTTTTATGCTACACATCTTTTTATTTTTTTACCTTTTTAGTTTTTTTATGCTAGACAACGAACCGGTCGTTGTACTGGTTTATTGGTCGGACCGGTTGAACCGGTCGAACCGGATTTACGAACCGAATGCCAATATATAATTTATATAATAACAAATATAATACGATAATTGGACAGTTTTGGAGTCTTATTTAAAATATTGCCACAAGCTTTGAAAGTCAAAAGAAGATATGGTAATGTTTACACATGCCATAACCATACCTTCCTGAAATTTCCTTTTCTTTTACCAGTTTGTTTTTGTTGACAACTTACACTACAACTTAGACTAGGCATATGGCCTATGAAGAAAAGTAGTTGCTTATTCGAGACTATCTACCAAATAAAATAAATCCTTTCCCTAGTTTTCACGCACAAAGTTCTTTCGCCAACTCTACAAGTGCGCCAGGCTATGACTTCATGGGGTTGAACCAAGATCAAGCATCACAGGTGATACACAACTATATTCATCTAATTCCAAAAATCTTCCATGCGTATGTTACACGCATACATAACGTGTTAGGTGATGGAAATTGTGGGTTTCGGGCGACAGCTTCTGCTCTCGGGTATGGTGAAGATGAATGGTTATTTATCCGGAGATCACTGATGGAAGAGCTACTCGAGTTTAGAAATAAGTACACTAAGGCTTTCTTAGGCTCATTCAAAGATGTGTTCACGTCCTTGGCTTGGTCAGGATCGGGGTTTGCACCTGAAAAACACTGGATGATTATGCCAGAGGCAGGATTCTTGATTACGAACAAGTTTAATGTGATCGTTCATTTTTTATCTCAAGAAAAAAGAAACAGTTCTACTTGTTTTTCGCTTTGGAGAGGCCCTCACGAGTTCCCAGAAAAAAAATAATTACAATTACACACGTGAATGGTAACCATTTTATAATGGTAGAATTGCAAGGAGAGTATCCAATTGCCAGCACAAACAACCTATGGAAATTAATGAGAGAAAATGATGCAGCTGGCTGGGAGAATATATTTGAATCACGTCAAAATATGTATAAGTCTTGGATAGCACAACCTGCTACATTTGGGGGGTGTATAGATTAAACCTCGGTATGTAAATTATTAAATGATAATAATTTTGTAAAAAAGTACTTATTTTTATATAGCTTTTGTTACAGCTATAAATATAATTTGATAAATTATAACAATAAAAACTAATAATAAATAATATATCATTACTACTACTACTACTATTAATAATAATAAATATAATAATAATAATAATAATAATACTAACTAATTAAATAATAAACAAATACTAAATAACTAATAATTAAATAAAAGAATAACAAAAAGACAAAAAAGACTAAAAACAAAAAGTAAATGATTGATGGATGTGATGTTTTTGATAGGGGGTGTAATTAGTAAATAGGGGGTGGGAATAGAATGAGCCTTTATTTAGAGTAAATTACGTTTTTGACCCCTGTGGTTATATCACTTTTACTATATTAGTCCAAAATAAGATTTTTTAACATATGTGCCCCCATGGTCTCTATAACTAACTATTTTGGCCCCTGAGTCTAACTAAACCCAAAACTCTGGTTAATTATTAGTCACATGGCAGGCGCATGATACGTATAATGGTAATTTCTCCTCCCCCTTCTACTGACACCTATTAAAACCCAGTAAAACATGTTAACCAACAAAGAAGGCAAACCTGGCAGACTAGCAGTTGTTTCTGGTATTGTAGCTTCGCCATACGTTCTTTAAGATCCGTAACATACGCCTTGATGCTTTGGATGTTATCTTCAGCTGCCGTCTTAAACATCATCTGTATCTTTTTCACATTAACAGAACTTCCCGGTTGCTTAGATGTAGATCTAGGAGTCACTTTCTTCAAAGAGGTGTCCTCATTAGCAACAGCAACAGGTGAATTACGAGTCTCCGGATCCCTGTTCTTGATACCACGAACATTTGGTAAACACGGAGAGCGAATATAATTTCGCATACCACCACTGTTATTACTGTTATTCCTCTTCTTGTTCTTTAATGGAGTTCTTGAATCCACAGTCCACACCACCTTCTTCCACACTAACTAGCTTGTCTAACGATTTCTGTACGTGTTCAAGCTTTTCTTCCAGAGATGCCAGTTCTTCACATTTTAACAAGGCAATCTCTTCCTTCAGACTGCCTTTTTTCTTTGTCCGCGCTTAAATCATCCTTAAGACTTGATGTCATGCTCTTAATATTTGCCACCAGCCGAACTATACTTTCGTTATTCTCTAACCTGTGAGAGGAAAGCAACTTGTAATGCCTGGGGGTTTTACGGCGTTAATCTTGTGGTTTGCTATCCGAATTCCAATGATTGGGGGTTTTATTGGAGAAGATGACGGGTCTATGAACAATTTAGGGGTTTTGTGGTGTAAACGGGTATTAAATTGTTTTTAATAGGTGTTAGTAAAAGAGGGATGAGAAATTACCATTATACCCATCATGTGCCTACCATGTGATTAATAATTAACCAGAGTTTGGGGTTTAGTTAGACTCGGGGGCCAAAATAGTTAGTTATAGAGACCGTAGGGGCGCATATGTTAAAAAATCTTATTTTGGGCTAATATAGTAAAAGTGATATAACCACATGGGCCAAAAAAGTTATTTACTCATTTATTTATTTTAAATTCATCTATAAATATTTATCAAGAATAGCATACAACAATCTTAGAGTACAAGTACGAAGAGTTAATGGTTCAAACCCTTTTTTACCGGCCAAAATTTCATTTTAATTATTCCATTATGCAAGATTTATTAGAAAATGTAAAATAAATAAGATAATTGTTTCTCAATTTAGTTTCGTTTAATAACTAAAAAAATAAGGTTATTTAGTTTCGTTTAATAACTAAAAAAAAGAAGGTTTTTTATTTATTTAGGAAATAAACAAGGGAAAGTTAACAAAGTATTTTTTTATCTTTTTATTATTTAACTATATATTGTTTTTTAAAGATTAAGTATTTGTTCCTAAATAATTATGCTATTTGTTTTTCTTTGGTAATATTGAGTGCCGGTACCGTAAGGATACAATATTAAATCAAACCGACACCCACTGATATCTCATCGTAAAGTGCGGGGAATTCAACTGGTTATTATTTATAATTTACAACTATTTTCTTTTTAAAATTGATTTCGCGAAAGCTTATGATAATGTTAATTGGGATTTCGTGAACTCGATAATGATCCAACTGGGATTTCCTTCTCGATGGTGTCGGTGGATTCATGGGATCTTATCTTTGGCTCGCTCTTCGGTTCTTTTCAACGGGTCTTCGACCTTTGAATTTCAATGTTATAAGAGTATGAGACAAGGTGACCCCATCTCCCCCTCCCTGTTTCTTTTCGTGATGGAAGCTTTTTCTAGTATGTTACGAAATGCTAGCAGAGTGGGAACCTTGAAGGGGATCATGCTACCTAACGATGGTCCGATTCTTACTCACCTCTTGTACGCGGATGATTGTGTGATTTTGGGAGAATGGGCTGATAACAACATTAAGACTGTGACCAGATTGCTCAGATGTTTTTATTTATGTTCTTGTCTAAAAATTAATATGAATAAATCGCAGCTTTTCGGTCTGGGGGTTTGTTCGAAGGAAGTAGGCAGGATGGCTTCGTTGATAAAATGTAAAGTGGGAGAGCTTCCTTTCATCCATCTCGGGGTTCTAGTACGGGCAAAAATGCACAGATTAGACAATTGGAAGGCTGTTTTTGATGCTTTCGAGTCCCGGTTAGCGCTTTGGAAGTCCTCGATGTTGTCCATAGGCGGTCGGGTGACTCTTATTAAGTCTGTCCTTGAGAGTATACCCAACTATTTCCTTTCGCTTTTCAAATCTCCGGTTCCTTTCGCTTTTCAAAGCTCCGGTGGGGGGTTTTAAAGGGGCTGGAGAAAATCATAAAAAAGTTTCTATGGGGTGGTCATAATACGATGAATAAACTTCATTGGGTCTCTTGGCAACGTGTTACTACACCTATCGACAAAGGTGGTCTCGGACTCTCAAACCTTGTCGATGTGAATATTTCGCTGCTATCCAAGTGGTTATGGCGTTACAAGAATGAAAATAGTGGCTTATGGAGAAAGGTGATTGACTCTCTACATAACACTAGACAGTGCTGGTATTCGGTGCATGTTAACAATAATATAAGAGGAATTTGGAAAAATATTATATTGACGGTCGATAAAGCTAGAGCTGGGAACACCTTGCTTTCTCATAATTTCAAAGGAAAAGTGGGGAATGGTGGCAGTATAAAATTTTGGATTGATCCATGGGCTTGCAATATGCCCCTTAAAGACCGTTTTCCATTACTATTTCATCTCGAAGTGGACAAGAAATGCCGGGTGTGTGACAAGTATAATTTCAACAACAATGTTTTTTCAGGTAGATGGGATTGGTCTCGGTCCCTCAATTTGGGTCCGGAGCTCGATGAATTAAGAGCTTTGGAGTTGTTGTTGATTAATGTTGTTCTCACTAATTCTCGAGACGATTGGGAGTGGATTGGAGGTAGAAATAGCGAATTCTCGGTTGGGTCAGTAAAAGTTTTTTTTTTTTTTGAGAAGTGGGATTGACTATAACAACAATTTCGTCTTTAAATGGTTGAAATGGGTCCCGAAGAAGTGCAATATCTTAGTTTGGAGAGCGGAGATGGGGAGGATTGCTACGATCGATGCTCTTGTCAAAAGGAATTGTTTCAATGGTGATGAGAAGTGTCTCTTGTGCGATGAGGGTGTGGAGACGGCAGAGCATCTTTTTTGCTCGTGTTTGGTAGCCTCAAACATATGGTACCTTATCAGCCGTTGGTGCAAGATTAGCCCGACCTATGCCTTCTCTATTAGAGATTTGTTGTCCATCCATGAGTAATCCGGATTGGAAAAAGCCGCTAAAGAAGCCCTTCAAGGTATTATTATAGTTGGTTGTTGGTGTTTATGGAAAGCTAAAAACGAGAGGAGGTTCAAGAATAATAGGAAAGAGATTTCGGATATTTTTCAAGATGTTAAAGTCTTAGGTTTCTTATGGTAACGGAATAGATCTAGAAATAGAGGTATTTTTTAATCTTATTACTAGGTTAGAATAAATATAATTAACCGTGTATAACATGAGTTGAATAGGCACGTGTACTACACGGCTTGAATAAATATAATTTAATTAGTTAACACACGGCTTGTATAACATGAGTTGAATAGGCACGTGTACTACACGGCTTGGTGTGTTGGTTCTTGGTGTGTTGGTTTGCTATTCGTTTTCGAGTCGAGGGTCTCTCTGGAAGCAGCCTCTCTATCCCTATGGATAGAGGCAAGGTCTGTCTACATCCCACCCTCCCCAGACCCTATAACTAGCTTTGCTATTTGTGGGATTTACTGGGTATGGTTGTTGTTGTTGTTGTAGTTAACACACAGTCGTCAAAATACGTTTTTTTTTGTAAAAAGAACTTTGATATACTATTTACATATTAGAACATTTTACTTTGTTTTTTTATTTTTCTATTATTAGGTTATAAACTTGTGTATTACAAAAGTCCATTAAATCCACTTATTTCTTCTTTCTCCATTCATGACCCATTGCTTTGTACCTAATTATTAGTTTTTATTCTTCTATACTTAATACATGTAATCTCAATCAAGTAATCAAAACTAAAGAGGAAAACAATTACAAAAAATTATATGCACTTTTCAATTTGAATTCACATACAGAACTAACATGAGGCTATCAACCTGCAAATATGGCTTGTTTGGCATTTAGTCAGCGAAACGCGGGCTGGATCTCTCATCCGAGTGGATGTTGATAGCTCGAAATGAAAAGGGGCTTGCTCCATGTGAATGGCCCTATAAATTTAAGAGGTCCAATTGTGTTTGGACTACATCTCCGGTGAAAACAGAGGCAATTTTGCTTGGGTTTCAGGCAGCTTTGCATGTGCACCACATCCCCATTCCATTTTGCGAGTCAGTTGATGTCGGTCATCAAACGATAGTGGGATCCTCACATGTTAGGCATGTGAGGGAAATAAACTAAGATAATTAATTTGGTTAGTCATAAAGGATTAAATCAGCAACAAAAATAAAATTAAAGGATCTTTTTAGCAAGTTTTAAACATTAAGACTGGAACCTGCAAGTTTGAGGAAACATAAAGGACGTTTTGTGCAATTTACTCGCAAAATAATAAACTAAAGATAAGTATAAAGATTATATTAGAAGATAAATATAAATATAAATATAGAGATATAGTTATAGATAAACGTCGACTTAAAATATGGGATAACTTGATAAATTATTTTAAAACTTGTAATTTTGAAGATAAAAATAACATAAATATATGGAAAGAAAACTAAAAAATAGATGTCTCTCGTATCGACACGTGTCCATCAATTGGTTTCTTTTATTATATGTATAGATTTAACTATATATTGTTTTCTAAAGATTAAGTATTTGTTCCTAAATTCTGTTCAAAAAAAAAGTATTTGTTCCTAAATAATTATGCTATTTGTTTTTCTTTGGTAATATTGAGTGCCGGTACCGTAAGGATACAATGTTAAATCAAACCGACACCCACTGATTTCTCATCGTAAAGTGTAAAGTGCGGGGAATTTAACTGGTTGTTATTTATAATTTACAACTATTTTCTTTTTAAAATTGATTTCGCGAAAGCTTATGATAATGTTAATTGGGATCTCGTGAACTCGATAATGATCCAACTGGGATTTCCTTCTCGATGGTGTCGGTGGATTCATGGGATCTTAGCTTTGGCTTGCTCTTCGGTTCTTGTCAACGGGTCTTCGACCTTTGAATTTCAATGTTATAAGGGTATGAGACAAGGTGACCCCATCTCCCCTTCCCTGTTTCTTTTCGTGATGGAAGCTTTTTCTAGTATGTTACGAAATGCTAGCAGAGTGGGAACCTTGAAGGGGATCATGTTACCTAACGATGGTCCGATTCTTACTCACCTTTTGTACGTGGATGATTATGTGATTTTGGGAGAATGGGCTGATAACAACATTAAGACTGTGACCAAATTGCTCAGATGTTTTTATTTATGTTCTGGTCTAAATATTAATATGAATAAATCGCAGCTTTTCGGTCTGGGGGTTGGTTCGAACAAAGTAGGCAGGATGGCTTCGTTGATAAAATGTAAAGTGGGAGAGCTTCCTTTCATCCATCTCAGGGTTCTGGTGGGGGCAAAAATGCACAGATTAGACAGTTGGAAGGCTGTTTTTGATGCTTTAGAGTCCTGGTTAGCGCTTTGGAAGTCCTCGATGTTGTCCATAGGCGGTCGGGTGACTCTTATTAAGTCCAGGGCCGGCCCAAGGGTAAGCCAAATGTGGCTTGGGCCTTGGGCCACCAAAACTATAAAGCCTCCATTATTTGATGAAACCACAGTCCATTTATAAAAGATTTAGGGTGTGGGTTATCAACAAATTGATGGTTGGTAGTGTAGTGGTTTTGTGTATGTATGGATGTTGGTGAGACTCAGGTTCGAATCCCTTGTTCACCATTTTTTTTTCTTGTTTTTAAATTTTAACACAATCTTTCAAATAATTACACTTGGACCCTTCAAGTTTAACTTTCAATTACATACATTTTTTTTTTGAAAAAAGGCCACAAGATTTTACTTTGCCTTAGGCCACCAAAATGGTTGAGCCGGCCCTGATTAAGTCTGTCCTTGAGAGTATACCCAACTATTTCCTTTCGCTTTTCAAAGCTCCGGTGGGGGTTTTAAAGGGGCTGGAGAAAATCATAAAAAAGTTTCTATGGGGTGGTCATAATACGGTGAATAAACTTCATTGGGTCTCTTGGCAACGTGTTACTACACCTATCAACAAAGGTGGTCTCGGGCTCTCAAACCTTGTCGATGTGAATATTTCGCAGCTATCCAAGTGGTTATGGCGTTACAGGAATGAAGATAATGGCTTATGGAGAAAGGTGATTGACTCTCTACATAACACTAGACACTGCTGGTATTCGGTGTCTGTTAACAAGAATATAAGAGGAATTTGGAAAAATATTATATTGACGGTCGATAAAGCTAGAGCTGGGAACACCTTGCTTTCTCATAATTTCAAAGGCAAAGTGGGGAATGGTGGCAGTATAAAATTTTGGATTGATCCATGGGCTTGCAATATGCCCCTTAAAATCGTTTTCCATTACTATTTCGTCTCGAAGTGGACAAGAAATGTCGGGTGTGTGACAAGTATAATTTCAACAACAATGTTTTTTTCAGGTAGATGGGATTGGTCTTGGTCCCTCAATTTGGGTCCGGAGCTCGATGAATTAAGAGCTTTGGAGTTGTTGATTAATGTTGTTCTCACTAATTCTCGAGACGATTGGGAGTGGATTGGAGGTAGAAATAGCGAATTCTCGGTTGGGGCAGTAAATTTTTTTTGAGAAGTGGGATTGACTATAACAGCAATTTCGTCTTTAAATGGTCGAAATGGGTCCCGAAGAAGTGCAATATCTTAGTTTGGAGAGCGAAGATGGGGAGGATTGCTACGATCGATGCTCTTGTCAAAAGGAATTGTTTCAATGGTGATGAGAAGTGTCTCTTGTGCGATGAGGGTGTGGAGACGGCTGAGCATCTTTTTTGCTCGTGTTTGGTGGCCTCAAACATTTGGTACCTTATCAGCCGTTGGTGCAAGATTAGCCCGACCTATGCCTTCTCTATTAGAGATTTGTTGTCCATCCATGAGTACTCCGGATTGGAAAAAACCGCTAAAGAAGCCCTTCAAGGTATTATTATAGTTGGTTGTTGGTGTTTATGGAAAGTTAGAAACGAGAGGAGGTTCAAGAATAATAGGAAAGAGATTTCGGATATTTTTCAAGATGTTAAAGTCTTAGGTTTCTTATGGTACCGGAATAGATCTAGAAATAGAGGTATTTTATGGAATAGCTGGTGGCGAAGCTTGAGATTTCCGATCGGGGGATCGAAAACATATATACCAAAATATTTCTATAAAACCAGGGGATCAAAAGCGTATATACCCAAAAATTTCTATACGAAAATTACATACTCCCCACTACCGAACGAAAAGTTCGGGGGGTCGGCCGCCCCCTCCCGCCTCTATTATCCTACGGCCATGGCTAGTGCTCTTTCAATTTTTTATAATCAGTTCTTGTTTGTGTGGCTGCCCTTGTTTTGAGGGTTAGCTTGTGTATAAAAATTACTTTTCAAAAAAAAAAAATTTACAACTACTTCAAATATCATGGAAATAGTATGATCTAAATTGATTAGTATGATATTATACATAAGTCAACAACTTAAAGATGAAGCTATGGTTTTCGTCATCTAATCGTATTGATTAATCCAACATTAATATCCTGGCATACTTGTGAGTATGTGACATATATGAAAATTGATTGATATGCCTAAACTTTGTGCTTAACACTATGTGACTGTGTGTATCACATTTATTTTGTATTCATTCGATTGTCGATGTCTTAGACGATTTGTTTCAGTATATAAATACAAGATTTCTTTTCATCAACAATTGTTGAATACACAAGAGAATATATAAAAGTGTATCCCAGTTTGGTGTGTTCCTTGTTATAAACTATATCATAGTGTTTTTTTTTTCTTTCTCAAAATTAGTTGAATATTTGTCATTTCAATTTCCCTTCTAGTTTCCCATAACATGGTTGTAATAACTAATAAAATGTTGCTACAAATTGAAAAGTATATTTTTATGTTAACTCTAAACTATAGAAAATATGTTGATATCATATCTAAATACTAAAAAAAAAAATACTACCATAAATCAAGATATTTATAAAGTAACATTATATTATTTTGCGTTGATGCTTGATGAAATATTGTTTCTTTAAAGATCAAGATATCTATAAAGTAACATTATAAAATAACAATTAATGCTTGTCAAAAAAATAATAATAATAATAATAATAACAATTAATGATACTAGATATAATAAGTAACTGATAATAGACAAATATCATGAATGCTTGACATTCAAGAATGTTGTTAAAGTTGATAATTAATTTTAGACAAAGATCTGATATGTTTGAATTTGTTGTGAACATCTTGAATTCCAGATAAATAGGAAATTAATTATCTAAATTCATATTAAAGCTGTTGAATTTTCCAAACTGCTATTAAACTTGGTGGCATTTTATTTATAATTCTTAGCTAGTTTTAGTATCCAAATGTGGTTATTTATTTGAAAATAGAAGATCTAGATTGTGTTAATCTATACAACAGTCTGTAATCCTTAAACTAAAACATAATCATGCCAATTTGGATCCAAATAATGTGCTTTTTGACCATGAAGATCATAATTATGCTAACTCATGACTATTTCACCCAAATTCATGCTTGAAATTTCATCTTTATTCATGCATTTAAAAAGAATTTGGAGTAATGTTACAAGTGGAAAATGTAATCATCTTCTCAAGGCTGCTGCTTTATATCATGAAAATCAGTAGACCAGCAAGCACATATCCAAATCTTTCTCCCTTTAGAAACAAAGTTCTTGCATCACTCTATGATCAAAGAAAACAAAAAGGTCAGTAATTTATTATAATTCATGTAATTTTTATATGTAAAAGTGACATTTTTTTAATAAGGAAGATTGTGGGGTGGGAACTAACCAGATTAAGTGTTGGTGATGGTGCTGGTACACTGTCATCAGAATCTGTAGGGGTTGGTGGTGCTGGTGGGCTCTTAGCCACCACCGGTGCGGGCGCGGGTGCATGATGATGCTTGTGCCTATGCCTTCTTTTGTGGTGTCTTTTTGGAGCTGGTGCAGGGGAAGGACTCATGTCCGGTGTCGGGGCTGGTGAAATGGAAACCGGTGCTGGAGCTGGCGATGGTGGCGGTGGAGCCGGTGCAGGCGTTGGCGGTGGAGGAATTGGCGCGGCCACTGGAGCTGGCGGTGGGGTGGCTGGTGTTGGGGCGACCGCTGGTGGAGGCACAGCAGGCGGCAGTGCAGGCGGTGAAGCAACCGGTGGCGGCGTTGGGGCGGGCAGTAGTGGCGTTGGGGCGGGGAGTGGTGGTGGTGGGGTAGATGGGGCCGAGACGGGCGGACTCACTGGAGGTTGTGGTGGTGGAATTTGAGGTGGTGGGACTGATGGGGTAGAAGCCGGAGGGGTGGAAGGTGGCGGTTGAGTTGGAGGAACCAGGGTGGTGGAAGGTGGCAGCACGACGACAGGCGTACTTGATGGCGAAGCCGCAGGGGATTGGCCATTTGCAACGGCTAAAAGAAGGCAGATCCAAGCTAGAACACTAGTAGTCCACAACATTTTTGGTTGATGTGTTGTGTTTTGATGCAAGAGTTGGTGCGTGTATATATATATATATATACAATGTAGCATGTTAAATCTGCTGAAATCAAGAGGGTTGGTGCTACATGACCTTCATGTGGGGTGGTACATCTTTTCCATTTGCTTTTTTTTTTTTTTTGATCCCTTAGATGTAACTTCAAAGACACTTTTGGTAGTTATAGTACACATTTCATATCACCATTGGTCATCTTTCGCTATCGACTCTATCAACTCCACACGACGATACAAAAAGCCGATTAATGTTGGTCTCATAATGTTCCATGCTACTTTTACATATAATTGTTATGGCAAACTAAAACTTTGGACAAAAGAGATATGGGAATGATTAAGGTTCATAATAAAAGAAGAAAGATATGATATTATCATCTATAAACAAAAGATGACTTTGAAGGCATGATGTAACTTGGATAAGAAGTTTGAATGATGGTGTTGATGATGACGTGACACGCTAATAGATGAACGCAGATTTGGTGGTTCCAGTTCCGGTTCTGTTTTCTTCTTTCTCCTTAGTCGAAAGAACTGCTGCATGACTTCGGCACACTCTGCAGCCAGTACCCCTCTTCTTACCGCCATGTTTGGGTGGAACGGATGTGGGGGTGCACACGGCATGTTGGGTGGCATGGAGCTACTTCCTCCGTCGCCATCACAAAATAGTCTACAAAATTAATGGTATAATATCATTGACTTAAAACACAAGTAATTAGGCCATTAAGTAAACAAATATATTTAAATTGAAGATCTGATGAATACAAGTTTGACATCAGAATTCAAAATGCAAAACCACATCATGAAGAAATTTGTTTCTTTTCTTTTTTTTCTTTCTTTTTTTATTTTTTCTGAAAATATTTGCATACCTAACCCAACTGCCATCCGCGCCTAGTAGCTTATTCGGGGCTCCCCAAACAACCGTGTGAATCCTTGCTTGAAGAATTGCTCCAGCACACATGGGACATGGTTCAAGTGTTACATAAAGAGTAGTATCCTTCAAGAAAATGTATTACCATTAATTACATAACTACATAAGTACAGATATTTAAGGGTGCTAAACGGGCCGTGTTTGCGGGTTGGCGGGTCCAACCAGGCACGGACCCGAAAATTTTGATACGACACGAATATTCGCGGGGGTGACACAAACACGACCCATTTAAACCAACGTTTATTGTTATTATTTTTTATTTTACCTTTTTTTCATTTTGATACTATCCAAAAATACAAAGGTGTATTAAACGATCATGATTAAAATTATAAAACTTGATGTCAAGTTCTCTTTAGAACTTTAAATTTTGGCATATAATAAATACCTAACCATGACATAAAACACAAGTTTAAAGAAATAAATAAGTTCAACAGGTCAACCTACGAACGCACCAGATTGACTAACACAACCATTTATCTAAATGACTAAACGTGTTCGTGGATTTAACCTGAAACTGACCAAACCTGTTTAGACTTAAGCCCAGACCGTGTTAGGTTCCTAGCGTGTCGTGTCATAAATTCACACCCTATAATGAAAATGTTAAGTGGACTGTTTGCAAAACTCTGAATGAAGGATGATTTTCAAAACGGCTATACACACAAGTCATCAAAATTAACCAATAGAACGAGTGTTATCAATACAAACCGAAAGTCTCCATGAGCTTGAAACGGTTGATGCTTTACGTATACAAATCATCTCAGCATGGGCAGTGGAGTCCTGCAATTGTTCTACCCTACAAACACACAACATGTACTACATTTATATTTCTGTCGACAAAAATACGAAAAAGAAACAAAACAAACTTACATATTATATCCGCGAGCGATAATTTTACCGTCCTTCACAAGAACAGCCCCAACAGGCACCTCCCACACATCAGCAGCCCTTTTAGCTTCCAATAAAGCTTCCCTCATGAACATTTCATCTTCTTTTTGTCGCTCATTTTCAAGATTATATGTTTCTTCCCATTTATCAAAATCGTCTTTAAAGACTTGATCTTTGTGTACAAGTTTCCGTCTTTTTAATTCAGTCAACTGATCTGGATCGGTTTTTACCATATTCTTGATTTTGGGAGATCTTTTCAACGAAATAGATGACTCTTTGATCATCGGTAAACAAGTTTTCCTTGACGGTCCCTCGGGTAATGATGAATCTAAACCTTTCATGATACTTTTTTTAACATCTTCATCATTGGAATCATCTGGTTCTCGGCTAGAAAACCATGTTTCGCTACTAGTCGAGAAATACGATGAACCCCTTGCACCACCTGAGGTTGGAGTATGGGATCCAGACCGTGAAGGTTTCCATTGCAGTCGAACCATGTCTCCGATAACAGTCCACAACGACCTGTTACTGGTCTTGACTGGTTCGCCGTTTTCACTTGAACCAGAAGTTTGAACTGTGTTATCTGGTTCAGAGGGTTCTTGGGTAGATGCATCAGTCACATGCCACATCTCATCAGACGGCCCCTTCGGTCCAGAACCTTGAGACGAGTGTCTTGAGCCGCCATCCTTTTGACCACAAGTTCCTGAACCATCATCCTTGTTATCTTCAGTACTTGTTGGTTTGGAAACCATGGCTTCTGGAATCACTTTTAACTTATTTTCTGTGGTAAAAGTTGATTCGACAACACTGTTATCGTTGTTCGACGTATCTGTAAACCGTTTATACTTCATTCTTGAACCCGTTTCATCTGTTATTTTAAAGATCTCATTGCTATGTTTCCTACAACACGGCTCAATATTCGCAGAAGCGTTTGACTCGTGTTGACTTAACTCTTTGTTCAGCTTCTTTTCTGATTTCTTTCTCCAATCTGATGACACGTTTGACTCGCGTTGACTTGCACCAACAGAGACTCCATAACATCCATTTACATTATCCTTCTCCAATAATCCCTCTGGTTCTTGAACAGATTCTTGTCGTCTTTCGATCTTCTCCACAACTCCATCATTACAACCTTTACCATCTTTTCTCAAATCTTTCTTATACTCGCCCAATGACGTTTGACCAACATAATAACAATCAGATTTGACCTCAATATCTTTATTACCCTCTGATTCACCAAAAGAACCTTCTTTTCTCAAATCAAGATTCTCACTTTCCTGTAAAGACTTCATTTTCACAACTTTATCAATACGAGCTTTACAATCTTTTCTCAAATCGTTCTTATACTCGCTCGACGACGTTTGACCAACACAATAACAATCAGATTTGACCTCAAAATCCTTGTTACCCTCTGACTCACCAAAAGAACCTTCTTTCCCCAAATCAAGATTCTCACTTTCCTTCAAATACTTCATTTTCACAACTCCATCAATACAATCTTTTCTCGAATCATTCTTATACGCGCTCGATGACGTTTGACCAACATAATAACAATCAGATTTGACCTCAAAATCTTTATTACCCTCAGACTCACCAAAAGAACCTTCTTTTCTCAAATCAAGATTCTCACTTTCCTTCAAATACTTCATTTTCACAACTCGATCAATACAATCTTTTCTCGAATGATTCTTATACGCGCTCGATGACGTTTGACCAACATAATAACAATCAGACTTGACCTCAAAATCTTTATTACCCTCTGACTCACCAAAAGAACCTTCTTTTCTCAAATCAAGATTCTCACTTTCCTTTAAAGACTTCATTTTCACAACCCCTAAACCTACACTTTTCTTTTCTTTAGCAATCTTTTTTCTGTTCTTAACATCAATACACTCCAAACCCACTTCATCAGTTAACAAACTAAGCATAACCTCACCATCATTAACACAATCATCAACCACATTACTCAAAATATGTTCTTTCTTCTTCTGCACAAAACCCCTCTGCCTCTGATATCTCCTTTCTTTAAAAGCACACACCTTTTCATAATAACTTTCATCAAGATCATCAAAAGATGAAAACCCATAAATATTTTTATAATATTGTCTAAACCCACCTTGAAAAATGAATCTTTTAGAAAGTGATGACTGAATCAAGGTTGATTGGCTTAACCCCTTATGTAAAAACCTAGGGTTTACAGTGGTCAGTCTATCATGCACTGAGATATTAGCAGCATAACAGCAGCAAGAACAAGAATAAGAACAAGAACAGCTACATTTGGGCAATAATGTGTCATGAAATAAGCATGGTGAGTGGTTGAATAATGAAGATAATGGAGGTGTGGACCTAATAGTGTGCATTATCTTTGTGGTCTGCAGTGATTTTGTTTAAGAAAAAGGAGGAGATGAAAAGGGGTTGTTACCTTTATGTTAGAACATGGAAATATGGAATTCTTGAAGAATCTTATTGGATTGGGAATGGTGAAAGTGTAGCTTGTGATTCATGAAGACTGTTTACAAAATGATTGGACTTTTGCAGTTCAGTAGCTGGAATTACCGACTGCTACATGTGGTTCACTGATTTCGATGTCACCAATTTGCATTGTGTCTTCTACATTTTTTAGAGTTAAACAAGGGTTAACTTGTTCAGGTGCAACTTTATTATTTTACGTAGAGTTAAATGCCATTTTAGTCCCGTGGTTTGAGCTATTTTGCCAGTTTAGTCTAAAGGTTTCATTTTTAATATCTGGATCCAAAAAGGTTTCGTCGTTGCTATTTTGGTCCAACTGACTTAACCCCATGCAATGAACTCTGTTACTCACGGGGCAATTTTGTCATTTCATATTTTTTAAAATTTCACTTTATTTTTATGATTGTTAAAACCATTTCTTTGTTATAATATATAACATATTATATACTTACAAAGCTATCCCTGATACACTCATCTCCACCTCCAGATTCCCTCTCCACCACCACCTCCCTCTCCACCACCGCCTGGTCACTACGCCACACACCGCCACCCACCTCCACCTCCGATTGGCTTTGATACTTGTAGGTTGCAACTGATTCTATGGGCCAATCGAGTTAAACACCTGCGGCTAGGGTTCCACCGCCACCGTTGACGGTGGTTCGTTTTTCCGGCAATAAACTTAGGGTTCCAGTGAATTTTCCTTGTGCTTTTTTCAGCGATTGTGGTTGTTCCGGTGAGTTCCGAGAAACGATCTAGTGGTGCCAGTGGTGACAGACTAAGAACCCTAAGACTCCGATGGTTTTCCGACGACTAAGGGCATCCAAGAGCATCGGTGGTTTGATTTTAGGTCTGATTTTGATATTTGGTTTGAATTTGGGTCTGATTTTGATTTTGGTGAACCGTTCAACGCTAGTCTAAGATGTTGGTGAACAGTGGTGTTATGAGATGGTGGCTAACGGTGGGTGAACGGTGGTGTTATGAGATGGTGTCGGATTGGACGCCGGAGTTCCCACAGTGGCAGGCGGTGATGGTTTTTCATCAAGAATGATGGGTTTTTCATCCAACTTGAGGAAGACGATGTGCTAGATGTAAGATAGTCAACAGGATTTGGCTCATTGATGAAAAGGGGTTTCAGTAGAAGGGAGAAGGGGCGATGGTTTTAGGCGGCGGCTGGAGTGAGTGGTGGTAGGCGGTGTGGGGTGGGTTCTTATTGTTGGATCTGAGCAACCATCAACATCTACATCTTCTAGTTTTTCCCGGTGGGCCAATGGTTGTGGATGGCGGTGGTTTGTTCTGTAATACAGCGAAATGGGTGACCGGAAAATCAATGTGACCTGGGTTTGGAGGGTATCGCAGGGAAGAAGATTTAGTGGAAGATGAGGCTGAGTTGAGGGTTTTTGTTAAATTTGTTTGATTGTTTAAATAAATTAAAAAGGAAATGACAAAACTACCACCTGAGTAACAGAGTTCATTGGATGGGGTTAAGTCAGTCAGACCAAAATGGCAATGACGAAACCTTTTTGGATCCAGATGTTAAAAATGAAACCTTTGGACTAAACTAACAAAATGACCCAAACCACAGGGACTAAAATGGCATTTAACTCTTTTAAGTATAATAAAATACACGTGAGAGAGTATATGTTGTAGTGGTTGAAAGAGTGTGGTGCCCTACCACGTAGGCATGTGGGCGTGGAACACTGCCTCCCTTAATCGTGATGATTGAGGCGTGAAGGGCAAATAAGTGGAGGAAACCGTAGGCGTAAGGGCAAATGTTGTTGGTATACGAGCGTAAACGAGTTGAGCTGCTCATGAACTACTTGAGATGGACTCATTAAAACTTAAACAATCTCGAGTCCACGCTTGTGTTTAGGCAAAAGCTTGTAAATAAACAAGTCCAAACTTAATCTTCACATACCGAAGTTTGCTAGGCTAACATTTATATAACTATAATAATTTTTATATAATTATATATCATGTGATGACTATTTTAATTTAAATATTTATGATAAAATGATCTATATATATATATATATATATATAGAGAGAGAGAGAGAGAAAGTGTATTGTACAATCTAAGTTAAGGTACGCTGCGTACGCTGGGAAAATATAACATGCGTGATTAGTTTTATAACATGCGTGATTAGGGTTTTTACCCCATGCGTGATTTCTGATTTTGTACATGTGTGATTATGTTCATGCGTGATTATGGGTTTCAACATGAGTGATTAGGGTTTTTGAGTTTTATAACGTGCGTAATTTCCCAGCGTACACATCGTACGTTAAGGAACATTGTACGTTAATCAACCCCTATATATATACTTACATTATATATATATGTGGAGAGTTCAAATGAGAAGAAATTTTTTGTAAGAATAAAAAAGAAGAAATTTTTTGTAAGAAGAAAAAAGAAGAAATTTCAACCAATAACAATGTTTTATTTTACTTCATTTAATATAAGTATTTAATGTTACTATAAGGGTACATTGATAAATCTACATAAATCATTAATTTGTAGTCTTCCTTTTTAATAGCTAACTACATTAATTTTTTTGTAACTTATCTTTAAAATATATATTTTTTTCAAAAAAAAAAATTTTAATTGTAGGATAAATTACGAGTTGTGTAGGATAAATTTCGAAATATGTAGGATAACTTTTGTTTTGTGTAGGCAAAAAAAGTTAGTGTGGAGGATGATAGTCTTTATGACTAATTAATTAGTCAAAGATGATAATAAATGAGATAAGTGAAAAAACTATTTAATGTTTTACAAAATTAACCTTTGTTCTTTTTCTTCTCAATTAAATTTTCTTCTCAAATGAACCTTCCCCTTATATATATATATATATTGTCACAACCCCGACCCCACCCTGGGAATGGGAGCCGTGAACCAGATAGTATCGGTGTTTCTTAAATACGCAGCGGAATTTTTTTTTTATCAGGATCGTAGTTAGGAAATGATTTCAGAGTTTTAAAACACCAAACTTTTAATATTAAACAAATTGGCTAAAACCCGTGTTTCATTCAAATGTTTTTATGGGGATAAACCCAATTAAATAAAACATAAGTTTCTTCTTTTATTCAGGTATTTATAGCCACTTTATTTAAGCCTTCAATGCTCCACAGCTAGTTTCTACTATATTTACAGCAAATTACCTGAAACGCGTTTTGAAAACATTTTATCAGTAATAAATACTGGCGAGTTCATTCCATTTTTATAAAAATATATTGTTATACTTTACAGCATTAAGGGTTTTTATATTTGTTTATGAGTAAACTTCCGTTTTGCTCCCTGTGGTTTGGTCATTTTAATGGTTTTGCTCCAATAGTTTAAAAATAGCCATTTTCCTCCCCCGATCTTTCGAGTTTGTCGCCAGTTTCCTCCCTGGTGGAGTTAGAGGTTGGGAGCAAAATGAAGATAAGTTAGAAAAATCAGGGAGGAAAATGGCTATTTTTAAACTATTGGAGCAAAACCGTTAAAATGACCAAACCACAGGGAGCAAAACGGAAGTTTACTCTTTGTTTATATTTACCCAACTCAATCAGTATTTGTCACATGGTGGCAGTTCCGATGTGACAGTGGTCATATCACTCATTGGCTCACTTTCGTCCAATAGTGAATTTATCAAGTAATAGATATAAAATATATCTTATTATGATTCAATGGTATCTGTCACTAGGCGATTCCCGTGACGTGGTCGAATCATTGTTGATCATTCTTTCAACTAGTGACTGGGGTCGTAACACTGTTGATCATTCTCTCAACTAGTGCATGTGGTCGCATCACTGTTGATCGTTCTCTCATCTAGTGACTGTGGTTAGAACACTGTTGATCATTCTCTCAACTAGTGACTCTGAACTTAGTAGCATCCCATGACATTACTTTGTCAAATATATTTTCTAGAGTCCAAAACCAATTAGCCCAGAAAATGAAATATATTATTTTCTGTCAAATTAATAGCTATAACTTTATCAAATATAATATATTAATTAAATAATTGTAATATTATTATTTAATATATTAACGTGACTAAGATTTAGCATATAATCTTAGTATATTAAAAGTATATTATATTATATTTAACATATATCATTTAAGATATACATTAAGGTTTATAGTCATAATATACTATATTAAATATTAACTATAATATTTGAACCATAAACATTTCTCATATCCATTTTATATTAAAAGGCTACATAATGTTGTTTTATATGTTGTATATTTTTAATCAACTTTATGTATGGATCGTACTTAAGCTATTCTATCATATCATGAGATTAAAGTTTATATAACTAATTTACCTATTTAACATCTGTATCGTTGATTTTCATTTTATTGTAATGATAATAATAATTGTTTTGAAATGTTATAATTATTTATTGTTTAATAATAAATAAAATTATTGTTCAATAGTGTTTGACCTCTATATTAATATTACGATTAAAACAACAGGAATTTTTACAAATAGAAGCAACCAACAAACATAACATACATAAGATGGGAAATCTCATAGATGTTTATAATAAATATAAAGAAAAATCTATGTGATTCATATATATATATATATGGTAGGGTTCCAGCATGAACAACCTCCCAAGAGTGAACTGCGTGAACAGATCTGGACCCTTGATTTCCTTTTTAGTTATTAAGGGTAGGATTGTAATTATATAAAAATTAGATTTAAATCATTATTTTAATAATTGAATTAAGTTACATCTTTCCTAATTTAAATTCATTATCCACATTATGTTTTATTTATTAATAAGATAATTATCAAAACAAACAACAAATCACCATATTTCAATTTTAATTTTTATTTCAGATTCATCACCAGAATTCGAATTTTGATTTTTAAGATCCATGTAACCTTCATATTTCAATGGTATACACATGTGTACTTGGATATAAATAGAACAGTACACATGTGTACTCAGCATCGTACATATGTGTAATTAGCTACATAATACATACATACATAGAAACAATACCTGTAAAACTATTTTATATTTAACAAATTACAAGTTCCATAATGTTTTCCAAACCAAACAAAAAAACATATAATTACAACTATTCGCCACGTTGTATGCTAAATCATCCTTATCGACCAAGCAAACAAACATACGTGAATCATCCTTATCGACCTTCCATCTCCACTTTTCTTGTTAATGACATCTCCTAAAATAGCACAAAAAAATTCTGCAACTAATACTTTGCATAATTCACAAGTGTACATCAACAACTTTACATATTCAATACACAAAAAATTATGAGATATCACAAAAGCAAACGCTATACACATGTGTACATTGGGTTAAAATTAGAGCAAAATCAGAATACACATGTGTACATTGCATTAAAAACAGAGCAAAATCATAATACACATGTGTACATCGCGTTAAAAACAGAGCAAAATCAAAGAATTGAACAAAAAAACTCAACAACTAATACTTTGCATAATTCACAAGTGTACATCAACAACTTTACAAATTCAATACACAAAAAAAAACTGAGATATCACAAAAAATAGTCGCTATACACATGTGTACATCGCATTAAAAACAGAGCAAAATCAGAATACACATGTGTACATCGCATTAAAAACAGAGCAAAAATCAAAAAATTGAAATCCGAAAAACTTAAATCGGAACACTAATAGTCCAGCAGATCAGTAAAACAAAAAAAGTTACCGGTTGCAAAATTAACGGTAACCCACAAGGTATCAAAGCTAAAAGGGATTAAAACAAATGCTACAAATTACCGATGTTTATGGAGACGGCGACGGTGGCGATAAAACTATCTGTAAACAAAAAATAAAATTAATAATAAGAAATATGAGTATAATGCAGATATACAATGTTGATTCTCACCGAACTGATGTTGGAGGCTGCCGTTGATGTTGATTCTCACCGATAAAAAATACCGGTGTTTATGGAGGCTGCCGTTGATGTTGATTCTCACCGAACTGACGGCTTCGCCGTCAGTCACTGCCGCTAGGGTTCCGGTAAAACATGAAGATGGTGGTGGTGGTGGCCGGCGGTAATGAAGATGAAGATGGAGGTGGCCAGCGTGATGAAGATGGAAGTGGCGATTTGATTGCTCCGACGAACTTCCCCTGGGTTTCTTTAAAATTGGTAATGAATGTGAGAGAGAAATATGATATGCGTTGTGAATAAAAGGGGCAATCAAGGGGATTGATAAACTATAATTTAGATATTTACGGGATTTTTTTCAATTGAAGATTATGGAAACTATTTATTTCCATATTTTAAATTACAAATTAATGTAATTACACTTCTACCCTTTTGTATTTAATTAAGTAGTAGAAACTAACCAACTAATTACAATCATGCCACTCATTTAAAATCTCAAGATCATAAAAATCAAGGGCCCAGATCAGTTCACTCTTGGGATTTTGTTCACGTTTGAACCTAATCCTATATATATATATATATATATATATATATATATATATATATAACCGTGAGTCTACCATACATACATACATACATGTTATGGACTTATGGTAAAGAAAAGTTTTTAATCAACATTAAAGCTTTTTACAACACAGTAAAGCTTTTTATTAAATTAGTGTTTGAATATGCTCAAACACTTATTCGTATAATATGATATTTTGATTAATTAATTGATATATCATCTTAATCCTTCAGTTTACTAATTGTCACAGTTATTTATTTATAGATTACAAAAACTTAATCACTGTAAGTATAACTGATAAACATTTAAGATTTTGGAAAGCATTTTTAAATATAACTGTATCACAAAAAAAAAGTGATAAAAAGAAGAATGACTCACAATCTGTGAGAAAAGAGAATGGACTCACTTTGTAACTTTAGGGTTCAACTAGAAAGCCTCCTGGTATACTCTTGGGTATAACTCCTGAGCTATTTAAAAAAATATATAATGCACTCGTGTTAAGTATATTAACCCAATTCAACTTTATCCCTACGTCACGAGACAGAACCCCAACAAACTTAGTCGAGCAGAGCCTTGACATGCGTTACGGGGTCCTAGATCAATCGGACAGGGTATCAGTGATCAGGGGTTAATACACTTAAAATGGGGCAGAGCTTTGGAGTATAATATGGTGAATTACTAAAGAAAATAAAATAAAAATATAGAATGAAAGAGTGAGAGCGAGAGGTACGACACCAAGAAAACAAATGCGTAATTTTTGCATTCCTCTATGCATGTATTTATAGTTGAATGTGAGGATGACGATAATAATCGCCACTCATAATCTATAAGGCCGTCAAGGGGGTCACATAAAGAATAAAAGACATGATTAAATGAAAGCAATGGATTTCGCTAAGACGATCAAATGAATCAAAACGAAGTTTTAATGCATACCGGAAGGGTTGCAATAATTAGGACTTCAGTAAAACACCTGGTTGATGGGTAAGGATATAAACTCATGCGTAGAACGAGAAACGGGAACACAGATGGAAAGTCAAAAGGCTCGGATTATGAGTCATGACTATAGGACGATGAGATTTTGCAATCAGCAATTTCGATAACTACGTTCAACTATTTTAAAGTTGAACGGGTCAAACAAAGAATGAAGTTTGACCTTCATAAGTAATGAAATTTCATACAAACAAGTTAAACGAGTTAAATAAAGAATGACGCTTGCTAATGAAGTAAGCACAAGCCGAATAAATAAAAGCGCAAAATATTAATAAACCTATGCAAAGGGTTATGGGTGTTAAAAACATTAAGATAAAAGAACCCGGATCAAAACGAAGTTTTAATGCATACCGGAAGGGTTGCAATAATTAGGACTTCAGTAAAACACCTGGTTGATGGGTAAGGATATAAACTCATGCGTAGAACGAGAAACGGGAACACAGATGGAAAGTCAAAAGACTCGGATTATGAGTCATGACTATAGGACGATGAGATTTTGCAATCAGCAATTTCGATAACTACGTTCAACTATTTTAAAGTTGAACGGGTCAAACAAAGAATGAAGTTTGACCTTCATAAGTAATGAAATTTCATACAAACAAGTTAAACGAGTTAAATAAAGAATGACGCTTGCTAATGAAGTAAGCACAAACCGAATAAATAAAAGCGCAAAATATAAATAAACCTATGCGAAGGGTTATGGGTGTTAAAAACATTAAGATAAAAGAACCCGGATAATGGGTTGTAAAGAAATATAAGTATGAACCGGGAAACGGTGAGCGTAGAACAAACCGGCGTGTAAATGACGTAAGGAGTCATAAAGTCGGAAGATTAGTCCGAAGGTAAACGAATGAAGCCTTAGACTATGGACAAGGTCAACTAAAGTTCAAATGCAAAAATAAATATATAATTCCAAGCATAACAAAGGATGCCTTAACGCCATATATGGATATATATATATATATATATATATACGTTTAAATACAGACACAAATAAAGGATAATCTACGGGATCATCATAAACTACGAAATTAAAAGTAGTGTTAAGGCCTACGGGACTAAGAAGACCCTTGGGTCATAAATAAAAAGAAACGAACTGTTAGGGTCTCACCTTAAAAAGGTGAAAATCTAAAGAAATAGCCTATAAGGCTAAGAGAAAGAACCTACAGGTCAATAGCGTAAAGCGAGGAAACTTGTTACGACTCCCCGTGTAAAACGAGAACGGAAAGGAAATAAATTACTGGTTGTCAATTTCCTTGATGTGAGTAATTGACATAAGCTAAAGAGAAAAACGTTAAACTAAAAATTCAGTTTTAGTAAGAAACAACGTTTTAACAAATATGAATATTATGAGACGAACTCGGAAATGATTAATATTAAAGGATACAGGTTTTAACACCGATAGGTGTAAAACGATGCATTCAAAAGAGAGATTTTTGACAATGAAAAGTCGACATAAACTTAAACAAGATGTGATGTGATTACGGTCACTAAAAGTGACATAGAATGTAACCACGTTGTAACGTGAGTTACGAGATATGAAATCACATGACAACTCGGTCAAATAAGTGACCAGAATAAGAAATACAAGCTGAAAGTAACGGCCCACGAGGCCTTACACATGAAAGACGTACGCGTCAATATAAATGAAAACTTTTGACCAAAAGAAACGGGCGCCTTGAAAACGGAACTTGGTTCGTTTGATTTAAACCAATGAACTACGTAAATAAGGTTTCGGGGACGAAATCTCTTTAAGGGGGGTAGACTTGTAACACCCCGAAAACGGTTTTGGTAATCAAACCACGTTAATACTAAAAGACGGGTAAAGTACCGTAAGTGGTAAAAGTAGCCCGGTAAATATTAGGATTTAAATAAATAAGCCGAATATTAAATAAAAGTTGAACAAATCCTTTTGAGAAAAATAAAGTGGATAAAGGGCCCGAATTAACGGGGCTTCAAATAAACCTAGTTATAAACTTCTCCAAACCCACTAAGTTAACTAGGGATGTTTAACCCGGTTAATAAGAGGGAATATGGATTAGAAATAAGTAGGTTGTAACCTACTTAATAATTAACCAAACATGAGGGACCAAAGTTAGATAACTGGAAAAGTTTATTTATTAAAAACAAAATAAAACACCCACACACTAAGTGTGTGCGTGTTCTAGATCGACCAGGAGAGCTCCATGGCAGCTCAAACCCTAAACTCCATAAAATCTTCAAATTGGAGGATCAATCGAATGCCAAATTCGGAATTGAATACATATAAACGATCACCAAGTCAAGGGGGTCGTAAGGTATGTCGAATTTCTAACATTCATGAAGTTGTGAAAATTTTTTAACTTTGCATGTTGCGATCTATGTATGAATCGTAGAGGCTATGGCTGAAATAATGAAGTGTGATTGCTTAGGAACAAACCCTAAGTAGAAATTTGAAGTAAAATTGCTATGATTTGAATAATTTGATGAGTTACCACATTAGGGTAAGTGAGTTTTGATATAATAGTGAAGATGACGATAAGTTTGTGTTCGAAATCATCATAAATGATAGTTGAAGTAAGACACTCGAACAATTTGCAAGTTTGAGTATTTGATCTTGCATGATAGAGGATGAATTTTGATGTTAATCTTGGTAAAAATGACTAGTTAATAAATGTGTAACATTATCCCCAATAGGTGTTTGTTAAAATGCCTAAATGAAAGCTAAGATGTTGAAATTTTGAATGAAACGCACATTTGAACAATATGGCAAATTATGCGAAATATGTAATGATAAGAGTTCTAAATATCATGTTGATTTAGACTTAATTGTGTAAACATGTGATCGAAAGTAGTTAACTGAGATAAGTTAAGTTAACTAACGATGAAGTCGAATGGTAGTTTCGACATAGAAAATAAGTGAGGTGGAATAGTCGTGATTGTTAAGGACTAATTTAACCGCCTTGTAAATGTTGACAATAGTTTGACGCTTAACGAGCTCGGTGGAGGCTTGGGGAGAAAGCGGGTCAAATGAATCAAGTATGAGAAGAAAGGCGTAATCTGGATACGAGGTAAGCAAAGCTTACACCCTTTTTGTAGAATATCCGAAATAAGGATTCTAACGCGATTAATATGAGTCTGAACAAATATAAATGGGTTAAAAATGGGTAAAAATGGAAATTTAGTCAAGTATCGACTAAAGTAAATTAAAGTTCAAAGGACTCCCATAGCGTAAGCCGAATGGGTTAAAAATATAAGAAATGACTTTAGGAGAAAAAGGGGTCTAGTGGAAAAATCCGAAATGGGTCGGATGTGTGATTGGTAATTAAAAACCATGTTTTGTTACATATGAAAATGTTGGGTCATATAGGCCGAACGGGTCAAATGGTGGTGATAGCACCATTTGACGAAATCGACTAATGTGGTTGTCAAGTCATGTGTTTACAGGAGCGAATAGTAAGTTGGATAATTGCGTCGCTATAGAATATCGGTAATAAAAGCAAGGTGTTGAAACAGGTCACTAGGTTGACTCGAGCCAGGTACGTATAAATACGATTGTGGTTAAACATACATTTTTGGGTCAAATAAGCAGCAAAAGCCCTTCGTCGTAAACGAGGGGCTAAAGTTGACCAAAACGCCCTTGATGGGTACATTGGGCAAACTACCTTTAAAGGTTGTTAGAAATAAGTGTTTTGATAGATTAAATCCTTAGGATAAGTATAAAAAGGGATTATATGGGACCTTAGTGTCCAATGAGTTGAAACGAGTATTTTTCGTAAAATGACATATCTGAGGGATAGAACTCGGAATAAATAGTCTACTACATTAAATCCACCACAATCATAGTTGTGGTGGAAGACTAATCAATATGGATGGGTGGCATTATGATGCATACAAGGGATGAGCGTAATTTAAGCTTAAAAGTGCATAAACACCCTTAACGGGTCAAAATAAAAGTATTAGCAAAAAAGGGTTGAGAATGTGCATAAACCCATGATTTGAACCTTGTACAATAGGAAATAATTATAATAATATGTTTACAAAAAAAACAAAGGCGACAAACAAGTTTGTTTGATGAAATCACGAACGGGTCAAGAAGTGTCATAATTAAATTTCAAGCTGAGAGCTTGAAATCTAAAATTTTGTGAAGTTAGATGTTGGGTTTTTACTCCATAAGATGGAGAATTAAATTACGAACGCATAGGAAAAAGAATCGCGTAAATCGGACAAACGGTTAAAAAATTATGAAGGTTTTCGTACTAAAAACGGAAAACAAACAAAATCTGCTGATCAGACCATAAGCTACGATCCTGGACCGTAGCCTACGGTCCAGAAGTTCTGGTTGAAGTAACATGGTGAACCGTAGCCTACGGTCGACTTCCAAACAAAATTTTTATTTTGTTTAATTGATGATTTTGAGCTTTCGGGTTCGTTTAGACGGGTTCTAGGGTCTCATATACTAACGTTTGTGATAAATTTACAGTGTAGGTATGTTTGAACTTAGGACGGGTGAAGATCAAGCTCAACAAAGAACCGAACACACGAGATTAAAGCTTCCGCACGGTGTTACGTCGTAACTTTTAAACGACGAACTCAATTACATTATGTTGTACTGTTTTTAAACTGTAAAAGTTTTTAGTAAACTCGTATTTTATATGTATGTGTATTCATAAGCACACATTTAATTGTCGTTATTAGTACAAAAACCCTTTTTATAATAGTAAGGATGTTACAAGTTGGTAATCAAAGCTCATGGTTAAAGAGTAAAGTGTGTTCGGTTCGAGGCTTGATCACAAATCTGGTAAGTACATGTATATAAATGGTTTAGTATGTTTAAAGTGTTGAGAACAACACATAGGGTTATCGCGTAATACACGCTACCCCAATTAAAATGATTGATACAGTTAATGAAATTACGTGCGTTGACACGTATAACAGAAAAGCCTTGTATTATAATACGGACGATTATAGATGTCGACATTACTAACTTTGTGAATGTTTTTATTGAAAGGACACTCGTACCTGAAGATAGCGAGAGTTGAACAAATCATGGATATGACGGAGAAATGGTCCAAAGTATGACAAGTAGAGCATGCTCATCAAGGACCTAAATCGCGTAACGATCGCGAATAAGTTAATGACAAGGAAAGCCCGTAATGGCAAGCATTTACCAGGTGCACGTTTTAACTTTATTGCACGAGTAGTAATTGTTTTGGTCAAAAATTACCGAAGTAATTAAGTGATCAAATTAGTTAAGTGAGGTAGTGTGCTAAAAGTAAGTGTCAAAAATGTGTTAACTAAATTACTTGCAAAAACAGTTTCAGGATACGGCTCGGGATATTGAGCTGTATCAACGATCAAACAATGAGTAAATAATGAGCAAAAAGTAAAGGAAGTGACACGAGATGTACGAGGAAAGCCCTTGATCAATCTAGATCGCCGGCATAAAACCTCGGGAGCTGACAATCGCAGCTGCCTTGTTCTTCTATTGCTTCAAATATCAGGACACAGTGCAGGATGTGGTACGGATCGACTAAGTGTTACAACGAAAATGAAATACAAGTGTGGTATTTGCAACTAGCTAGAATGTGATTGTGTTCGAGAGTGGAAGTGCGAAATGATGTGTGTTCTAAGCTGATCCGACCTCATCTATTTATAGTAACGATAAAGCAACTAACTACCCTAAACTCGCGGGATTCACCGAATATTCCCTCTTAGAACATTGCAGACCTGGTCTTTCGGGCTCAACGTCTCTTTCTCAACAAATTCGTCCGAGTCTTGAGGAGAAGAAGTCCTTGTGACCGTTAGCAAGCCTCTGCCCTTAATCTGCACGTGGTTAATTCAATAAGCTTCAGGATATCGCCCAAGATCTCAGCAATATCCTCTTCCAGCATCCTGATTACGAATAAACAAACAAAGGCAGGATATTGGTCAGGATACATATGTTAAGAAAATGACCCCTAACAATTGTCCCCAAATATATCAGTTGGGATACCAATCCAACGGATATATTTCAAAAACCTTATCCCACAACTCAAGGCATTTAAAATGAAGCGACGGTCAAGATCACATCATAACTTCCAACGCGTTTTTTACTCCATGGAGATCCACAATGCCCCTATATCTTCTCTTTTCTCGTTTGAAAAGCAGATATCTTCAACAGACCCTTCAGGTAATTCTCCATTTTTTGACTTTCTTCCTGTCGATTTACTTCATCTTTTTAGCAATGGCCGCCGAAACCTTCAACCAGCAAAATCTTCTCAAAAATCCCGAGAAGGAGATCTGCGCCTTTGACAACGCAGATATTGCAGCTTTAAGAGCCTCCGGCGCTTTCCCTGACAGCACAGTCTTTAGGCTATTTGATCGGTCAATCCGATCAGATGTTTCTTCTACCGAATGGATCTGTTTTCCAGCATATCCTTTTTCACTAGGCCTGCAATTCCTTCGTATTACTGGCATCTCTTTTGCTCAAACCATGCCTATGGTTTGGAGAGTACTAATTGTACTCAACCAAATCAAAAACCTCCACTGTTCTGACCTCTGCATCGAGGATCTACCTATTGCTTATCGCCTCCGATCCCACGGCTCTAGCCGGTTCTTGCTTTTTTCAACCTCTAGCAAACCCCTGATTCTCAAAGCCACCAAAAACGAAGACGGATGGCAACGCAAATTCTTCTTTGTCAAACGAGATTCCATTGCTGAGGGTGCTAACCTTCCGGTGGAGTGGTTAACCACCGGTAGGATCATAGATATCCTTATAAACAATTCAACTGTTATCCCCTATTAATATTCTTCTTTTTGACCTTTATGCAGTGAACTTTAAGGAAGTTGCTCCTCCTACCGCTGAGTCAGAAGAGAGAATCAACACCGTTTACCGGTTACCTGCAATAGACAGGACTTTTACCACACACGTTCCGAGTTTAAGTCAGTACTCGTCATCCGAGATGTCTGGTAAGAATTCCTTTCAAAATAATTAGTCAAAACAATATAAAGAATAAAACTTTTTCCTTTACACAGCGCCAGCTAAGATCCCTGAAGTCTTTGATCTTGACGAACTGGATAGCTATTCTGACCAGATCCAGGTCAAGAAGGAACCTGGCTCCAAGACCACTGCTACATCCAAACCCAGCAGCTCCAAAGCCATCATCATTCCTAAACCTTCACCGGCTACCAAACCTCGGAGTTCGAGTTCCCGCAAAAGGAAAGAACCCGATTCCCCTGTCGTTTCTGACACATTTCCTTATGAAAAGCATGGATTCATCGAAGCCAGCGGTTTTATGACCTCTTTTCTCAACCAGGTTAGTATCTTTATACCATATCCTGCAATTTAGAGCATTTTCAAAGACTTAATAATAATATTGATCCCTGTCCTTTTACCTTTACAGGGTCTTGAACGTTTGGTTCACTTGTATCAAGAATCCTGCAATCTTAACAAAACACTTGAATCCAAGCTAAAGGAAGCAGAAATCACAATTTCAGACCAAGGTATGATCGCGGCCGCCAAGTCTCGTCATTACGAGGAGAAATACAAAGCTATGACCCAGGAACACCAAGTTGCTCTTAACAAGGCTACTCTTCAAGCCCAAGCCGATCTGAAAGCTGCACATGTGCAGTACGAACGGGATATGGTCAGTTACCGTGAAAGCCTCAAAAGTTCCGTCGTCATTTCTCTCCTCCGGGCTAGGTTGAAGATGGCTCACGAAGCCAAAACGTTGGGCTTCGAGTGCCCTTCCTGGGACGTTGGATCCTGGGAGACCAAACTGAAGAATCTTGGCGGTACCTCTTCCAAATCAACTGTCGATGATCCTTCTAAAGCAGTTGAAAAGGCAACCGATGCTGACAAGGATGCTGAGGCGGATCCCAAAATGAATGTTGCTGAAACCGCTATGGAGCAAGAAGGCACCACCCCCTAGAGCTCATTTTTATTCGAACAATTTTATGTCTTTATGAACAATTTTCCTATCCATCTCTAAACAATTTGATAACCGAAGGCGGATGGGTCCTGGGTTTCAGGATGAAACCTTCGGTTATCAACCAGCATTGATCGCTTTAAGAATAATTTCATCTTTTGACTTCTCTTTCTATTACTTTGCATTATTTAGTGTAAGTTTTAACTTTGTAAAAATTTCATACCGTTATTTTGCAAAATATCCTGACCAGTATGCTTAGAAACATACCGTAGAAGCCTTTTATTAAATAGATCTTTCAAACGTTCTTTTAACTTTATAAAAATTTCTTAAGAAAGTAAGAAATAGTTTATCTCTTCAAAACCAGGTTTTGATGATGATCAAAGTTCCAAGCCAATACTAGTTTTAAACATCCTAATCAAATATCCTTAAAAGGACTTTGAGGATATATGTCAAGATACTTAACATGATGTTACTAAAAATTTAAATGAGGCTCACAAAGGAAAAACCATACCAGACATAGGATGTAAACCTATTACCGAACTCCAATCCCTTTGCAACTCTTCCAATGAAGATGTCCCCAGTGTAAGGTACTTAATGCATTAGTCGTAAACCTCATTAGTTGTATAGCACCATCTTGTCAGGGATGTCCCCTGTGAACAATGTCTTCAAGTATCTTAGAAATCTATTTAATGTCAGTTTGCATTGCATAAGCAATATTTTACGTCTCAAGGGCAGAACCCAAGGATGTACTGGAGATAAATCCTTTGTAACCTGGGGAAAATCCCAATTTTTCATGCGCTACAGGCGGGAGTGTATAAACTCCAAGACTTAGAAAGGTGAAAACCTTTAAACCTTAGAGAGTATGAAAATACCCTTTCGTGAGAGAGGGTGATCAATCCTCATATACCGTTAGAATTCAGGATATAGCCAATGGTAACGAAATTGTCAGCCACTTTTACATGGACTGGTCCCGCCACCTTGAACTATCCCTGAATAACTTGCGCTCCAGGCGGGGTGTTTAAACCCAATTCGGAAGAAAGGTGAATACCTTTAAACCTGTGAAGGGATCAGTATCCCTTAAACGTGAGAGAGGGGGCCAATCCTCTAATCTTCTGAGTTATCCCGAGTGCATATTCTGGAGCTATATCCTGGAACATATCTTGCAAAACAAATGTAAACTAAGGTGGGTGTTAGCTTGGCTAACACCCCTCCGATGCTTAAGTCAGTATTGAGTTCAAAAGAATTAATAATATCAAAATATATTAAAAAGAAGTAAGAATTCATACCATCTTGAGTTAGAAATTAAATTCTAGACTCACTTGAAATAGAGCTTAAGGTGTATAGCATTCCAAGATCTCGGTAGCATATCTCCCTCCGTATTCTTGAGTCTATATGCTCCTTTCCCTGCTTCTGATTCAACTTCATATGGTCCTTCCCATTTTGGAGCTAACTTGCCATCGGCAGGATTAGTAGTATTTTGGAAAGCCTTTCTTAATACCCAATCTCCAACCTTAAATCTTCTGGTTCTAATATTCTTATTGTATGCCCTGGATATTCTCTGTTGATATGCTGCCATCCTTAGCCTTGCCGCATCTCTCTTTTCATCTATAGTGTCTAAATCCTGACTCAAGGCTTCGGGATTCTTCTCAGGATCACTTAAGATAGATCTTGCAGTAGGTATTGTCATCTCTGTTGGAATCACTGCTTCTGCTCCAAATACCAACGAAAATGGGGTTTGACCTGTTGCATTCTTTACTGTTGTCCTATCAGCCCATAAAACAAAGGGTAATTCTTCTGCCCATCTTCCTTTTTTAGCTCCAAGCCTTTTCTTTAAGTTGTTGACAATTATCTTGTTAGAGGATTCTGCTTGTCCATTTGCTTGAGGATGTACCGGAGTAGATGTGATCATTTTGATTCCCCAACTCTTGCAAAAGTCAGTAGTCCTCTTACTTATGAACTGGGAGCCATTGTCACAGATTATTTCAGCTGGTACTCCGAATCTGGTCAGGATATTCCTCTTGATGAAGGATACTACTTCTTGGTCTCTTACTTGAACAAATGCTTCAGCTTCAACCCACTTAGAGAAGTAATCCGTCATTGCTAGCATAAAGACCTTTCCTCCCGGAGCTTTCGGTAGCTTTCCCACTATATCCATACCCCACTTCATAAATGGCCAAGGGGAAACAATAGGATATAATGGTTCAGCCGGTTGATGCAGTATGTTACTATGTCTTTGACATGAGTCACATCTTCGAGCATATTCTGCGGCATCTTTTCTCATTGTTGGCCAATAATATCCTGTTCTTAATATTTTTGAGAATAACGATCTGCCCCCAGCATGGTTACCACAATCCCCTTCATGTATATCTTGAAGTACTTCCTTGGCTTCAGGATCCTCCAAGCACCTCAAATACGGTCCTGCAAGAGATTTCTTGTATAAAATATTATCTATAATAGTGAACTGTGATACCTTCATCCTAAATGCCTTAGGATTTTCATTTCCAGGGATGTGTCCTTCTTTGAGATATCTCATGATTGGAGCCGTCCAGGATTCAGGATCCTCCTCAGGATATTCTGCTCCAGGATTCTGTATGCTAGTTACTTCTTTATCCTGAGGATTCGTTGCAGGATATAAGACATGTAATATTGGTATTTGCGTCCCTTCAGGTATCCTGACCGACGATCCCAGATTTGCTAAGGCATCTGCTTCAGCATTATCTTCCCTTGGTACCTATTCAAGTATAAAAACATCGAAATATCCTGCTAATTTTTTGAGAATATCGAGATATTCGATTAATTTTTTGAGAATATCGAGATATTCGATTAATTTCTCTCCCTTAACTGCATATGATCCATTAAAATGGTTAGTAATTAACAGAGAGTCAACATATACTTGCAAATTTTTGATACTCATGCTCTTAGCCAACTCTAATCCTGCAATTAAAGCCTCATACTCTGCTTCATTATTAGTAGCAGGAAATTCACACCTAATAGCCTGGGGTAATATGTCCCCCTGTGGCGATTTTAGTAGTATTCCTAATCCTACTCCTCTTACATTAGATGCACCATCAGTATATAATGTCCAGGATCCTGAGGATTCTCCTAGCTGTTGAACTTCTAGATCTACCTCATCCTGAATGTCACTACTAAAGTCAGCCACAAAGTTAGCTAAAGCCTGAGACTTTATAGCATTCCTAGGTTCATATACTAAGTCATAAGCACTCAATTTTACTGACCACTTGGCCATCCTGCCTGACATCTCTGGTTTCCTAAGCACATTCTTAATAGGATAGTTTGTTTTAACATGTATCCTATGTGTCTCGAAATAATGTCTAAGTTTCGTTGATGCCATAATTAACGCTAGTATCAATTTTTCTAAATGAGAATACCTAGTTTCAGCATCTAACAAACTTTTACTAACATAATAAACAGGATACTGCTGACCTTCATGGTCTTTTATAAGAACGGCACTTACAGCATTCCCTGATACAGCAAGGTACAGGGATAGTGGTTCACCATTTTCCGGCTTCATCAATAGAGGTGCGGTTGAGAGATACCGTTTCAAATCCTGTAGGGCTGCTTCGTGTTTTTCCCCCCATTCGAATCTTTTGTTCTTCTTTAGGATATCATAGAAGTCTTTGCATTTCTCCGAGGATCTTGAGATAAATCTGTTTAGAGCTGCTACTCGGCCTGTTAATCTTTGTACATCCTTCATATTCGAGGGTGATTTTATATCCAGGATAGCTTTAATCTGCTCCGGGCTTGCCTCTATCCCCCTTTTCGTCACCATATACCCAAGAAACTTTCCTGCCCCCACTCCGAAATGGCATTTAGCAGGATTCAGCTTCATGTTGTATTGATCCAGGATATCAAATGCTCCTTTAATATCCTGGAGGTGATCCTTAGCTTTCTTTGATTTTACCACCATATCGTCAATGTACACCTCCATGGTGTCCCCCAGTTTGTCTTTAAACATCATGTTTACCAATCTTTGGTATGTTGCACCTGCATTTTTCAAACCAAAAGGCATAGCTGTATAACAATAAATACCTGTTGGCGTCATGAAGGCGGTATCCTCCTGGTCAGAAGGCTCCATTTGTATCTGTTGAAATCCTGAGGATGCGTCCATGAAAGTTAGCATTTCATGCCCAGCAGTGGCATCTACCATTGCATCGATATGGGGAAGAGGAAATGGGTCTTTAGGACAAGCTTTGTTCAAGTCTGTGTAGTCTACACAAACTCTCCATTTCCCGTTTTTCTTCTGTACCACGACCACGTTTGCTAGCCACCTTGGGAATTTGACTTCTCTAATCATTTTGGACTTCAACAATCTTTCAACTTCTTCTTGAATAATTGTATTGCGTTCAGGAGCAAACTTCCTTCTTTTTTGTTGCACTGGCTAGAATGATTTATCAATTCCAAGCTTGTGAGTGATAATATCTTTGGATATGCCTGTCATATCCTCATGCTTCCATGCAAACGTAGACATCCTGCATTTCAAAAAGTTAATTAATTGTTCCTCAATATCCTGAGGGATATTGGTCCCTACGAGCACCGAAATATCGGGGT
Source organism: Helianthus tuberosus (assembly GCA_030545235.1). Lineage (NCBI taxonomy): Eukaryota > Viridiplantae > Streptophyta > Magnoliopsida > Asterales > Asteraceae > Helianthus > Helianthus tuberosus. The sequence continues at coordinate 31,344,000 of CM060397.1, forward strand.
TATCCTGGTCCAGGATAACTTTCTTCACATCCTGCTCCGGATCCTCCACGATATCCTGGGCCCGCGTCTTTAATTGCTATGCTGCACTAGTTTTGGCTGAGGATTTCATCGAGCATGAGTAGCATTCTTTCGCCTCCTGCTGATCGCTATCAACTTTAACGACTCCCCAAGGGGTAGGTATCTTGATGCATTGGTGATATGTTGATGGCACGGCCTTCATATCGTGAATCCATGGTCTTCCCAGGATAATGTTATAGCAGGATAGAGAGTCCATCACACAGAAACGTTGTATCGAATTGACTCCTTCAACGTATACTGGCAACTTTATCTCTCCCACTGTGTTTCTAGCCTCTCCACTGAATCCAACAAGCACGGTGGACTTTGAAGTGATATCCATTGGAGATACATTCATTCTTTTAAGTGTCTCTAGCTGGATTATGTTGACGGAGCTGCCATTATCAACCAATATCCTGCGTACAAAATGGTTAGCCACATATAACGTTATTACCAGAGCATCATGGTGAGGATCCTGGACAGTATCCCTGTCATCAGCATCAAATGTGATCACTTTGTCAGTTGTGAGTGTAGTCATCCTGACAGGTTTGTCTCCCCTTTCGGCTTTGGCTTCCTTTGCATGTCTCTTTGCTGCCGAATACGAAGTTCCACAAATGTCGGATCCCCCCGAAATGAAGTTGATTATCTTGGCATCCGCGGGAGGTGATGCTGCTCGTTCAGGATCCTTCTCAGTATCCAGACCCTTATTCTTCTTCTTTCCTAAGAGATCTTTCAGATATCCCTTGCTCAGAAGGTAGCTTATTTCTTTCCTTAAAGCAATGCAATCCTCAGTCATATGTCCGAAATCTTCGTGGAAAGCACACCACTTCGACTTATCTTTCCAGTCAGCCTTTTGTTGATTCTTTCGGGGCCATCTAGCCTTGTCTCCTAGACCCTGCATAGCATACATCAATTCAGGAATATTAACAGAAAAGCAATATTCAGACAATTCAGGATACTCTTCAGGATCCTCATCTTCGACAGCATTCACTCTCTTGTTTTCATTTCTACCATATGGCTTAGGCCGATATGACTTAAATGAGGATTCTGACTTCCTATTAGTCGATTCATAAGTGTTGGACGAGTTCATCCTTTCTTGCATCTTCTTGTCATCTTCCAGACGGATATATCTCAAGGCCCTGTTACGAGCTTCATCGAGATTCCTGCAGGGATTCATTACAAGATCCTGATAAAACTGAGAATCCTTTTGTAATCCCATCTTAAAAGCTTGCACAGCTGTTGCAACATCAAGATGTGGGATATCCAAGGATTCTCGACTAAATTTGTTCACATAATCCCTCAAGGATTCTTGAGGCCCTTGAGTTATCCTGTAAAGATCACTGGTTAGTTTCTCAAAGCTCCGACTACAAGAAAATTGACTGTTAAATAAATTAACCAAATGAGCAAATGAAGTGATTGAGTGAGGAGGAACGTTCAACAGCCATTTCAAGGCTGATCCCGTTAGAGTAGAACCAAATCCCTTGCACAAGCACGCATCCTTGAGCTCCGGAGGAATAGGGTTAATCTCCATTCTTTCCCTATACTGAGCAATATGCTCCTCAGGATCCGTAGTCCCATCATAAAGCTTCATATTGGGAGTTTGGAATCTCTTTGGGATCTCAGCATCACATATAGGGTATGCGAAACGAGATATCTTGTGGCTGTCTTGAGACACTTCCGGGATCGGCTGGACCACCCCAGGTACACTAGATATCATGTCCTTCAACTTCTGAAGTTCCCTAGTAAGTGCTGATGTTACACCTGTGTCCTGCAAAGATCCACCACTGTTAGTAGCATGAGTATTATTATTATTCGACACGTTACCCGTTGGAGGATTTTGCCCATATCCTGAAGCATATCCTGAGCTCCTCATGGTTGACATCCTGACCGAGGAGGGTATTTCAGGAGTATGATTCTGAGGAAGATTGGGCACAATATTCCCCCTGTTATCCTCAGTATACACAGCTGAACTGAAGTTCAACGCTCTGGGATGTAATGGAGTGACAATATCCTCAGCAGATCTGCTCGAGCCAGACTTCAGGAGTTGTATTTCCCTTAAAAGCATCTGGTTTGTTTCCTGTTGCTGCCTCATTTGTTCCTGCACACTTCCAAATAAGGTTAAAATTTCATCATTAGAAGCTAAAACGGGAGCAGATTCCTGAACACTGCGGGTAGGGATGATATCCTGAGGTCGTGTAGAAGCTGGCATCCTTGGAGGAGGTGGTGGAAGCACCGAACCGGTAGTAGCAGAAGTCACAGCAGACACAGTAGAGGAACTCATGTTTGATCTTGAGGCCATTATAGATAATGTAGCAAAAAGTTTTGAAAATAGAAAACCGATTAGCGATTTGACAAAAAGTTTTAGTAAAAAGAGCACCACTTGCCCCACGGTGGGCGCCAAATTGTTTTGGTCAAAAATTACCGAAGTAATTAAGTGATCAAATTAGTTAAGTGAGGTAGTGTGCTAAAAGTAAGTGTCAAAAATGTGTTAACTAAATTACTTGCAAAAACAGTTTCAGGATACGGCTCGGGATATTGAGCCGTATCAACGATCAAACAATGAGTAAATAATGAGCAAAAAGTAAAGGAAGTGACACGAGATGTACGAGGAAAGCCCTTGATCAATCTAGATCGCCGGCATAAAACCTCGGGAGCTGACAATCGCAGCTGCCTTGTTCTTCTATTGCTTCAAATATCAGGACACAGTGCAGGATGTGGTACGGATCGACTAAGTGTTACAACGAAAATGAAATACAAGTGTGGTATTTGCAACTAGCTAGAATGTGATTGTGTTCGAGAGTGGAAGTGCGAAATGATGTGTGTTCTAAGCTGATCCGACCTCATCTATTTATAGTAACGATAAAGCAACTAACTACCCTAAACTCGCGGGATTCACCGAATATTCCCTCTTGGAACGTTGCAGACCTGGTCTTTCGGGCTCAACGTCTCTTTCTCAACAAATTCGTCCGAGTCTTGAGGAGAAGAAGTCCTTGTGACCGTTAGCAAGCCTCTGCCCTTAATCTGCACGTGGTTAATTCAATAAGCTTCAGGATATCGCCCAAGATCTCAGCAATATCCTCTTCCAGCATCCTGATTACGAATAAACAAACAAAGGCAGGATATTGGTCAGGATACATATGTTAAGAAAATGACCCCTAACAGTAATATGCAATAAATACGTAGAGACTGACTGTTGCATATGTAGATTAAAAACTTGGAAAACCTGAATAGAATACCTATCCAGGATATTGTTTCCAAGAGAAATAAATAGAGGCAATTACTTACATGGGTCGTGATGTGAAAATTATAAAAAGGTCATGTGTGTCAGGTGCTTATCGCTTACTCTGGCCAAGTAAGTGGTGAATACATGATACCATGAACTTCTTATGATGGACACACTTACGTCTGATGTGGTGAGGATGGGGTGAATGGGACGAATTAAAAAGTACCCTAACGAATCAAATAAGTAGGATGTTTGATAATAAATGTAAACGCAAGTCGGATGACAGAAGCGTATTACATAAGAATAATGAGCCCAATAGAAGGGACAAAGATTAATGTAAATGAAGATATAAATGAACGACCTAAGGAAAATTCCTGAAAATAAGTCATTATGGACGAAAGAGCCATGGTTGACAAAAGGGGCAAGTAAAACCAAAGTACAGATGACCCGCAGGGTCATAAAAACGAAGGTAATGCCCACACGAAAGGACAGTCGAGGTCGTTAACTTTGGTCATAGTAAAGTAAGGATGACGATAATAATCGCCACTCCTAATCTATAAGGCCGTCAAGGATGGTCACATAAAGAATAAAATACATGATTAAATAAAAGCAATGGATTTTGCTAAGACGATCAAATGAATCAAAACGAAGTTTTAATGCATACCGGAAGGGTTGCAATAATGATGACTTCAGTAAAACACCTGGTTGATGGGTAAAGATATAAACTCATGCGTAGACTGAGAAACGGGAACGCGGATGGAAAGTCAAAAGACTCGGATTATGAGTCATTACTATAGGACGATGAGATTTTGCAAACAGTAATTTCGATAACTACGTTCAACTATTTTAAAGTTGAACGGGTCAAACAAAGAATGAAGTTTGACCTTCATAAGTAATGAAATTTCATACAAATAAGTTAAACGAGTTAAATAAAGAATGACGCTTGCTAATGAAGTAAGCGCAAACCGAATAAATAAAAGCGCAAAATATTAATAAACCTATGCAAAGGGTTATGGGTGTTAAAAACATTAAGATAAAAGAACCCGGATAATGAGTTGTAAAGAAGTATAAGTATGAACTGGGAAACGGTGAACGTAGAACAAACCGACGTGTAAATGACGTAAGGAGTCATAAAGTCGGAAGATTAGTCCGAAGGTAAACGAATGAAGCCTTAGACTACGGTCAAGGTCAACTAAAGTTCAAAAGCAAAAAAATATATATATATAATTCCAAACATAACAAAGGATGCCTTAACGCCATATATGGATATACATACATTTAAATACAGACACAAATAAAAGATAATCTACGGGATCATCATAAACTACGAAATTAAAAGTAGTGTTAAGGCCTACGGGACTAAGAAGACCCTTGCGTCATAAATAAAAAGAAACGAACTGTTAGGGTCTCACCTTAAAAAGGTGAAAATCTAAGGAAATAGCCTATGAGGCTAAGTGAAAGAACCTACGGGTCAATAGCGTAAAGCGAGAGAACTTGTTACGACCCCCCATGTAAAACGAGAACGGAAAGGAAATAAATTATTGGTTGTCAATTTCCTTGATGTGAGTAATTGACATAAGCTAAAGAGAAAAACGTTAAACAAAGAATTCAGTTTTAGTAAGAAACAACGTTTTAACAAATATGAATATTATGAGACGAACTCGAAAATGATTAATATTAAAGGATATAGGTTTTAACACTGATAGGTGTAAAAAGATGCATTCAAAAGAGATATTTTTGACAATGAAAAGTCGACATAAACGTAAACAAGATGTGATGCGATTACGGTCACTAAAAGTGACATAGAATGTAACCACGTTGTAACGTGAGTTACGAGATATGAAATCACATGACAACTCGGTCAAATAAGTGACCAGAATAAGAAATACAAGCCGAAAGTAACGGCCCACGAGGCCTTACACATGAAAGACGTACGCGTCAATACAAATGAAAACTTTTGACCAAAAGAAACGGGCGCCTTGAAAACGGAACTTGGCTCGTTTGATTTAAATCAACGAACTACGTAAATAAGGTTTCGTGGACGAAATCTCTTTAAGGGGGTAGACTTGTAACACCCCGAAAACGGGTTTAGTAATCAAACCACGTTAATACTAAAAGACGGGCAAAGTACCGTAAGTGGTAAAAGTAGCCCGGTAAATATTAGGATTTAAATAAATAAGCCAAATGTTAAATAAAAGTTTAACAAATCCTTTTGAGGAAAATAAAGTGGATAAAGGGCACGAATTAACGGGGCTTCAAATAAACCTAGTTATAAACTTCCCCGAACCCACTAAGTTAACTAGGGATGTTTAACCCGGTTAATAAGAGGGAATATGGATTAGAAATAAGTAGGTTGTAACCTACTTAATAATTAACCAAACATGAGGGACCAAAGTTAGATAATTGGAAAAGTTTATTTATTAAAAACAAAATAAAACACACACACACACTAAGTGTGTGCATGTTCTAGATCGACCAGGAGAGCTCCATGGGAGCTCAAACCCTAAACTCAATAAAATCTTCAAATTGGAGGATCAATCGAAGGCCAAATTCGGAATTGAATACATATAAACGATCACCAAGTCAAGGGGATCGTAAAGTATGTCGAATTTCTAACATTCATGAAGTTGTGAAAATTTGTTAACTTTGCATGATGCGATCTATGTATGAATCGTAGAGGCTATGGCTGAAATAATGAAGTGTGATTGCTTAGGAACAAACCCTAAGTAGAAATTTGAAGTAAATTTGCTATGATTTGAATAATTTGATGAGTTACCACATTATGGTAAGTGGGTTTTGATATAATAGTGAAGATGACGATAAGTTTGTGTTCGAAATCATCATAAATGATAGTTGAAGTAAGACACTTGAACAATTTGCAAGTTTAAGTATTTGATCTTGCATGATAGAGGATGAATTTTGATGTTAATCTTGGTAAAAATGACTAGTTATGAACTAGTTAATAAATGTGTAACATTATGCCCAATAGGTGTTTGTTAAAATGCCTAAATGAAAGCTAAGATGTTGAAATTTCGAGTAAAACGCACATTTGAATAATATGGCAAATTATGCGAAATATGTAACCATAAGAGTTCTAAATATCATGTTGATTTAGACTTAATTGTGTAAACCATGTGATCGAAAGTAGTTAACTTTGATAAGTTAAGTTAACTAATGATGAAGTCGAATAGTAGTTTCGGCATAGAAAATAAGTGAGGTGGAATAGTCGTGATTGTTGATGACTAATTTAACCGCCTTGTAAATGTTGACAATAGTTTGACGCTTAATGAGCTCAGTGGAGGCTTGGGGAGAAAGCGGGTCAAACGAATCAAGTATGAGAAGAAAGGCGTAATCTGGATACGAGGTAAGCAAAGCTTACACCTTTTTTTGTAGAATATACGTTTATTTTGTAAACTATAAATGCGATAAGTGTAATATCCGAAATAAGGATTCCGACGCGATTAATACGAGTCGGAACAAATATAAATGGGTTAAAAATGGGTAAGAATGGAAATTTAGTCAACTATCGAGTAAAGTAAATTAAAGTTCAAAGGACACCCATAGCGTAAGCTGAATGGGTTAAAAATATAAGAAATGACTTTAGGAGAAAAAGGGGTATAGTGAGAAAATCCGAAATAGGTCGGATGTGTGATTGGTAATTAAAAACCATGTTTTGTTACATATGAAAATGTTGGGTCATATATGCCGAACGGGTCAAATGGTGGTGATAGCACCATTTGACGAAATCGACTAATGTGGTTGTCAAGTCATGTGTTTACAGGAGCGAATAGTAATTTGGATAATTGCGTCGCCATAGAATATCGGTAATAAAAGCAAGGTGTTGAAACGGGTCACTAGGTTGACACGAGCCAGGTACGTATAAATATGATTGTGGTTAAACATACATTTTTGGGTCAAATAAGCAGCAAAAGCCCTTCGTCGTAAATGAGGGGCTAAAGTTGACCAAAACGCCCTTGATGGGTAAATTGGGCAAACAACCTTTAAAGGTTGTTAGAAATAAGTGTTTTGATAGATTAAATCCTTAGGATAAGTATAAAAAGGGATGATATGGGACCTTAGTGTCCAATGAGTTGAAACGAGTATTTTTCGTAAAATGACATATCTGAGGGATAGAACTCGGAATAAATAGTCTATTACATTAAATCCACCACAATCATAGTTGTGGTGGAAGACTAATCGATATGGATGGGTGGCATTATGATGCATACAAGGGATGAGCGTAATTTAAGCTTAAAAGTGCATAAACACCTTTAACGGGTCAAAATAAGAGTATTAGCAAAAACGGGTTGAGAATGTGCATAAACCCGTGATTTGAACCTTGTACAATAGGAAATAATTATAATAATACGTTTACAAATAAAACAAAGGCGACAAACAAGTTTGTTTGATGAAATCACGAACGGGTCAAGAAGTGTCATAATTAAATTTCAAGCTGAGAGCTTGAAATCTAAAATTTTGTGAAGTTAGATGTTGGGTTTTTACTCCATAAGACGGAGAATTAAATTACGAACGCATAGGAAAAAGAATCGCGTAAATCGGACAAACGGTTAAAAAGTTATGAAGGTTTTCGTACTAAAAACGGAAAACAAACAAAATCTGCTGATCAGACCATAAGCTACGATCCTGGACCGTAGCCTACGGTCCAGAAGTTCTGGTTGAAGTAACATGGTGAACCGTAGCCTACGGTCGACTTCCAAACAAAATTTTTATTTTGTTTAATTGATGATTTTGAGCTTTCGACTCCGTTTAGACGGGTTCTAGGGTCTCATATACTAACGTTTGTGACAAATTTACAGTGTATGTATGTTTGAACTTAGGATGGGTGAAGATCAAGCTCAACAAAGAAACGAACACACGAGATTAAAGCTTCCGCACGGTGTTACGTCCTAACTTTTAAACGACGAACTCAATTACATTATGTTGTACTATTTTTAAACTGTAAAAGTTTTTAGTAAACCCGTATTTTATATGTATGTGTATTCATAAGCACACATTTAATTGTCGTTATTAGTATAAAAACCCTTTTATAATAGTAAGGATGTTACAAGTTGGTAATCAAAGCTCATGGTTAAAGAGTAAAGTGTGTTCGGTTCGAGGCTTGATCACAAATCCGGTAAGTACATGTATATAAATGGTTTAGTATGTTTAAAGTGTTGAGAACAACACATAGGGTTATCGCGTAATACACGCTACCCCAATTAAAATGATTGATACAGTTAATGAAATTACGTGCGTTGACACGTATAACAGAAAAGCCTTGTGTTATAATACGGACGATTATGGATGTCGACATTACTAACTTTGTGAATGTTTTTTATTGAAAGGACACTCGTACCTGAAGATAGCGAGAGTTGAACAAATCATGGATATGACGGAGAAATGGTCCAAAGTATGACAAGTAGAGCATGCTCATCAAGGACCTAAATCGCGTAACGATCGCGAATAAGTTAATGACAAGGAAAGCCCGTAATGGCAAGCATTTACCAGGTGCACGTTTTAACTTTATTGCACGAGTAGTAATATGCAACAAATACGTAGTGACTGACTGTTGCATATGTAGATTAAAAACTTGGAAAACCTGAATAGAATACCTATCCAGGATATTGTTTCCAAGAGAAATAAATAGAGGCAATTACTTACATGGGTCGTGATGTGAAAATTATAAAAATGTCATGTGTGTCAGGTGCTTATCGCTTACTCTGGCCAAGTAAGTGGTGAACACATGATACTATGAACTTCTTATGATGGTCAAACTTACGTCTGATGTGGTGAGGATGGGGTGAATGGGACGAATTAAAAAGGTACCCTAACGAATCAAATAAGTAGGATGTTTGATAATAAATGTAAACGTAAGTCGGATGAATGAAGCGTATTACATAAGAATAATGAGCCCAAGAGAAGGGACAAAGATTAATGTAAATGAAGATATAAATGAATGACCTAAGGAAAATTCCCGAAAATAAGTCATTATGGACGAAAGAGCCATGGTTGACAAAAGGGGCAAGTAAAACCAAAGTACAGATGACCCGCAGGGTCATAAAAACGAAGGTAATGCCCACACGAAAGGACAGTAGAGGTCGTTAACTTTGGTCATAGTAAAGTAAGGATGACGATAATAATCGCCACTCATAATCTATAAGGCCGTCAAGGATGGTCACATAAAGAATAAAATACATGATTAAATAAAAGCAATGGATTTCGCTAAGACGATCAAATGAATCAAAACGAAGTTTTAATGCATACCGGAAGGGTTGCAATAATGATGACTTTAGTAAAACACCTGGTTGATGGGTAAGGATATAAACTCATGCGTAGACTGAGAAACGGGAACGCGGATGGAAAGTTGACCAAAACGCCCTAGGGTCTTATATACTAACGTTTTTATTTTGTTTAATTGATGATTTTGAGCTTTCGGGTCCGTTTAGACGGGTTCTAGGGTCTCATATACTAACGTTTGTGATAAATTTACAGTGTAGGTATGTTTGAACTTAGGATGGGTAAAGATCAAGCTCAACAAAGAATCGAATACACGAGATTAAAGCTTCCGCACGGTGTTACGTCGTAACTTTTAAACGACGAACTCAATTACATTATCTTGTACTATTTTTAAACTGTAAAAGTTTTTAGTAAACCCGTATTTTATATGTATGTGTATTCGTAAGCACACATTTAATTGTCGTTATTAGTACAAAAAACCCTTTTATAATAGTAAGGGTGTTACATTTTCATCCAAAACAACTTTTTTGTACAATATAGTCCTTCACTTTTGGGATTTTTTGCCATTTTCATCCAAACATCTAATTTGCTTTATTTTTCAATCAAAAATTTGGATGAAAATAGCAAAAAATCCCAAAACTCAGGGACGATTTTGGCAAAAAAGTCAGACGTTTGGATAAAAATGGCAAAAAATCTCAAAAGTGAAGGACTATATGGTACAACAAAGTTGTTTTGGATGAAAATGGCAAACATACTCAAACCTCAGGAATGATTTTGACAATTTACTCTTATTATTATTATTATTATTTTATTAATTTATATATTATAATTAATTCAGCTGCTTCACTTATTTGGCACGAATAACTAATAAAATATGACGTTTTATAAAACAATGAATATGTCATTAGAACGATAATATTTGTATCTACATTTTGAACTAAGTTTCATTAAAAACGGAGTAGGTTCAAATATAATGTATTTTTATAATTTAATTATTAAACGGTTCCAAGGCCCGTCTAGGTACTTCATATTTCTAACAGTCAACTTACCCGTAGCCTACCCGTTTAGTAATATAAGTTTTTATATACTTTATTTTAATATAGAAAATAGAAATGTCACACATATACAAGCCAATTAATTAGTATAACATTCCAGCCAATTTTATATATAAAATAGTTTTTAAAACTCTATGGGTCGAATAATTATATTAATAAAACTAGTTACTAATGGTTAATAAATTTAAACAACCTATAATTCTTATATGAAAAAAATGGAAAGGTTACATATATATATATATATATATATATATATATATATAGGTAGAGGATCATGTACATTAATCTAAAAGTGTGAGAAGAGTGAGAAATATTGTGGTGATGACATGTGTTCTCAATCTAAATTAATTCAAAAGGGTAAACAAGTAATTTCTTATTGATTTAATTAATTGATAACCTTTCATAACTGCCACCCTTAATTATAGGAATACGAATTAAGAATTAATCTACGAATTTGTGTCATCTCGTTCAGAACTGTATAGTGTTATATATTTTTATAAAGTTTTATATAGTGTTACATAGTGTTATATGGTGTTATATAGTGTTTTTTGGTGTTATATTATAGATGTATAGTGTTATATAGTGTTATATGGTGTTATATGGTATTATATGGTGTTATATAGTGTTATTTAGAGTTATATAGTGTTATAGTGTTATTTTTGTCTGATAGCATATCTATGATAGATGTATGGTGTTATATATTGTTATATAGTGTTACATAATGTTATATGGTGTTACATAGTGTTATACGGTGTTATATGGTGTTATATAGTGTTATATGATGGATGTATAGTGTTATATATTTCTTGTAGCGGTTACATATTTTTGGATTTTTTAGAATGTCTGAATTTTAAAATAACTTTAAAATTGAATTGCTAGAATTTAGGAGTGAATCGATAGAATTTAGGAGAGGTTACCTAATTTGAAACATATACAAAGACACTATTACCCCTACAATTTTCAAATCGGTCCAAATAATTAAAACACAATTTATAATTTGGTCCCTACTGATCTTAACCATTAGATCAAAGATCTAATGGTTTAAAACACTTCTCACACTTTTGAATTAATGTACATTATCCCTACCCTATATATATATGTATATGGAGAGGATCATGAGAAAACTACATATAAATGAGAAAACTAGAAAACTAACTAAAAAAACCTAAAAAACATACCATTTTTTTACAATTGTTTATAAAAAAAATCGCTATTTTTATATATAAAAAAATTCAAAAAAAAAAAAAACTTGTATTGCACATGTGCATTATATGTGTACTACACATGTACATTACATGCTTAAAATTAGTTTTTTGAGTCTAGTTTAGCTTTTAGGGTTAGTTTTTTTTTTGGAGGTTTAAGATTGGGATTAGGTTTTTGGGTGTGTGTGTGTGGGGGGGGGGGTTAGGTTTTGGGGGTGGGGGGTTTAGTTTTTTTTCGGGTTTATGTTTAGGGTTTAGTTTTAGGTTTTCGGGAGAGGGGGGTGGGGGGGTTTAGGTTTTTGGGGGGTGGGGGGTTAGGCTTTTGGTGGGAGGGTGAATTTAGGTGTTTGGGGGGTGGGGGGTTTAGGTTTTTGGGGGGTGTCGGTGAGGGGTGGGTTAAGTGGTTTAGGCTTTCCGTATTAGTGCATATGTGCAGTACATAATAAAAAAAATTAAATTTTTTTTCATATATAAAAAATAGCGATTTTTTTATAACAAATTGTAAAAAAAATTTGGTATGTTTTTTAGGCTTTTTTAATTATTTTTTGGTTTTCTCATTTAAATTAGTTTTCTCATGATTCGTCCCCTATATATATATATGTATGTATATATATGTATGTATATATATATGTGTGAATGATTATATGCGTGTAAAATTAAAATACTTATATAATTATAATATGGCTAAGTTTGAGCCTAGTTCGAGTTTTAAAACTTTATTATAAACCAAGCTCAAGCTTTGAACATAGAGCTTAAAACAATGTGAATTTAAGTTGTTTTTTTTTTTTTTTTTTTGAACGGCCAACAAAATCATTTATTACTCAAAGGGCTAACAACATGTTAGCCCACACCAAGTTACATACACCAATTACATACACCAACTAACTATCGATCTACTAACATTTACTTGATACATCAAAATTACACCACTCCTCCCACGTTATTTCTTTTAATGTCTATCGGCTACCAATCCATAGGAATCCCAGTTGTTTAACTTCATTCATCATCTGATCCAAAGTTATTTGTTTGTCATTGAATACGAGATCGTTTCTACTTCGCCAAAGGACCCATAATGTCACCTGCATGACTGCATATATTAATTTCCTCCATTTCCTACTCCCGGGTACATGTTTATGCCAATCCAATAAGTCTTTAGCTCTGAAGGCAAAAATATTTGACATTTTGCACCATAGTGATACAAAATTCCACATATATAGTGCCACTTCGCAGCTAACAAAAAAATGATCCTCGTCTTCTTCATGTTGGCCGCAGATTCTGCATAGGACTTGACTGGGCAAAATATTTCTACGAGCTAACGCAACGAGTGTTGGCAGCCGTTCCAGCGATATTCTCCAAGCCAAAAAATTAACTTTTGTTGGGTTCCAATTATTCCACACAAAATCATTCCCCAAATTCGTAAATCTTGCATTCTGTAAAGCATTTTTTAGATTTTTAACAGAGAAAATACCTGAATCATCCAATTCCCATATCCGTTGATCTGATCCGTAGCCCCTAACCGCCGCAAACAACCGTTGAGACAGGTTCTGTACTTCTTCAAGCTCTTCCTACGTCGCCGGTTGATGCAGCCAAGAGAAATTCAAAACTACTATCCCATTCAGGATCTTTACACGATCCGCCACCACTGCATTTTTGAATCTTTCTAACTCGAACAAGACTGGGAATTTATTCTTCAGCGTTTCTCTTTCAACCCACCTTTCCTTCCAAAAAGATACCGAATCCCCAACTCCCGGAGTGGCCCGAAAACAGCCTGATAAATTTATTCCGTATTTCTCCAAATCATTTGAACTTTAACAACTTGCTTCCAAGGTCCGACTATCGTCATCTTCCCAGGTATCGGGTTCCATGTTCTTTCGCTGTGATGGATGCTCCATATAACCTTACGCCACAAACTGTCGGGATCTGTTTTAAACCTCCACCACCATTTAGCGAGCATAGATAGATTTGCGTCCTTTAAAGAACCTACTCCCACCCCTCCCAGCTCTTTTGGTGTCATCACATTGTTCCATGCTACCATACTCAACTTCCCTCTATCCGGTGTTATTCCCCAGAGGAACTCCCTACGCAATCTCTCAAGTTGGTCGATCACAAATGAGGGAGCTTTGTATAATGAAAAATAATACGTCGGGAGTGCATTAAGCACCGATTTAATTAGGGTCAGTCTTCCACCGAAAGATAATGTTTTTGCCTTCCAGGTAGCTAATCTTTTCTGAAATACCTCAACAACCGGCTGCCAATTTTTAATCAGATTCATATTAGCCCCCACTTGAAGCCCCAAGTGTTTGAAAGGGAAACTTCCCATCCTACAACCCAATGTGTTCGCATACTTTGTATATTATCGTTACTCACGTTCACCCCAAACACACTACTTTTAACAAGATTCACCCGAAGCCCCGACGCTAAAAAGAAACATCTTAGTATTCTCCTTAGATTGCACACGCTAGATGTCGACCATTTTCCAACAAAAATCACATCATTTGCATACAAGAAGTGGGAAATGGCCGAACCTTGGTTATTGACCCGGACACCTTCATAGAGGCCAATATTACAAGCCTTCTTCATAACTCCTGATAATGCTTCCGTGGCGATGATGAACAAGAATGGCGATAAAGGATCTCCTTGTCTCAGACCCCTATAGCACACAAACTCCTGTGTTGGTGACCCGTTAACTAACACAGACGCTCTAGCACTATTAACCGTGGCCATAACCCATTTTGTATACATAATAGGGAACTTCATTTGCTCCAAAATGGCTTCCAAAAATCCCCAGTTTAGCGAATCATAAGCTTTTTCAATATCCGCTTTAAACATAAAACCTTCCTTTTTATTTGACCTCATCCATGGAATTAACTCGTTTAAAATCAATGGCCCATCCAAGATACTTCTATTTGCCAAGAATGCGGTTTGTTCCTCCGAAATAAGCTTATTGATAACTAATTTCATACGATTCGCCAATACCTTGGAAATAAGATAAGCTAAGTCAAGTTATAGCTCATCAAATATTGAGCTTGACTTAATTAAGCTAAGTCGAGTTATAGCTCATCAAATTTGATGAGCTATAACTCGACTTAGCTTCATTATTCCGTATACGCTAATTATATGAATATTAAATCTTTTTAACTGACTTAGGGGCTGTTTGGTAGCCTCTTAATGACCATTCAGATGCTACCTCTTAATGGTTTAAAACCTCTGAATGAATAAGAGGTAACCTCAAGTCTGAATAGTTAAGAGGTAACATCTGAATGGCAAATAATCACATGTCACATTCTTCTACCTTCTCATTGGTAAAATTCTTAACGGTTTCATTAAGAGGTAGCCTCTTAATAACCATTCAGAGGCTACCAAACAACCCCTTAAAATCTATAATGATTTATATTGATATAAATGTTTTCCATTTATTTAAAAATGATATACTTCATTCATTTAGAGTAAAATGCAATTTGTGTCTCTATGGTTTTCCAACGGAGTCAACTTGAGTCCCCATTTTGATTTGTTGGATAGGTAAGTCGCTGTGGTTTTAAATTCGCTACGCTTTGAGTTCTTTTGTCAAGTCTCAATTAGTTTGACCTAACGGTCAAAGGGCATTTTGGTACTTTCACCCTCCACCTCCCACCACCCTCCTCACCACCATCACTACCTACTCTGGCCACCACCTCCAACCACCCACAACCACCACCATCACTACCTACTCCAGCTACCACCTCCACCATCATACCTGAAACACTTTCGGTTACCATCACCATACACCACCACCCTTTACCTCCGTGCACGTGAAACCACTGCAACACCACACCACACCACACCACCACCCTTTACCTCCGTGCACGTGAAACCACTGCAACACCACACCACCTCCGGTTACCATTACCATACACCACTACCACACAGTTCAAGTAACTTTAGCTTTATTATTACAAATCAAATCACTAGTCACTACAAACAATAACGACATCCAACACAACAATCTAGAGCACAAACAAATTGAAAATACACCAACCAGATATCATTTACCAATTTCACACAAACCAAAAGTGAATCTGCGCAATTTCTTATGTAAACAAATCAATCAAATCACTAGTCACTACAACAATTCACCACCACCACCGCATGGCGGAGACAGTAGGGTGCCATAACTAGAGATACCAGAACGATGGTGGCGGCGGGTTGAAGAACCCAAGTACCCAACACAAATAGGGATGGCAATGGATCGGTTTAGGACGAGTTTAGGTAATCCCAAACCCAAACCCGATTAGATAAACATGTCCCAAACTCGTCCCAAAACTCATCGGGTTTCTAGTGGGGAAATACCCATCGGGTATACCCGCGGGTTTTGGGTAAACCCGTTAATTTAAAAAATTACCCATTGGGTATACTTGACCCAAAACTCATATGGTATCTATCGGGTAACTACTAATCAGTTATATTTAGCATAATCACTATAAAAATATATCAAATAACTAGAATACATATGAAATAAAATGTCTATATGTATAAAAAATAGATGTGTCATATATATACATATTTAAAAATATAAAAGAAATTATATCGAGTATACAATAAGGTAAACAGGTACACTTTACCAGGTAATTGGATCGAATAAACGGGTATATCACCAAATCCCAAACCCGTGAAAAAATAAAAACTAATCCCAAACCCGATTATCCAACCCCAAACCCATCCCAAATGTATCAGATTTCGGGTTTACCCATCAGATACACAGGTTCTACTGCCATCCCTAAACACAAACCGAAGAACTAGTTTATTCTCCACACTCCACGTGGACACGTATAAATTAAATTAAAGTAATGGCATTTAGCATATGGTATTACGGAAATTTTAACCTACTTACAATGACCTTATTTATCCTAACAAAATTAATCTTCACCATGTTCCCATAGAAAACCTCAATAAGTGAATTACGATAATTCTTAGTTTAAAATGATAAAAAAAAATTTGAAAGGTTAGCATATTGATATTAAATGTTTTTACTTTAATATAAAAAAAGTATAAAGCAATAAAGAGTTAGCAATGGGCTCGTCGTTCTATAAAAAATAATAACGGGCTCCAAACCCTAATAGGAAGATGATCTAACAATGCGACTGTGTATTGGGCCTGTATTTGTGTGATTCTGTCTACATGGGCCACATGGCAAATGCACTTCTATGTTCTATTCCCCAGAGTTGAATGTTTATGTGTGTATTTTTGTTGAGTTGCAGTTTCTTTTACCATCCTATAAAAATAAGATACTCAGTTTATATACCTTCAAAGTGTAATATAATATTATAAAAGTAAAATGTAAATATAAATATAAAGTATTATTAAAAGTAAAGGAACATTACTTCTATATTATTATGTTGGTGGTAATTTTATAAGATTATGCGTAATGGACATTATAGGGTCATTATAGGGGCATGAAGATGGAGGTGTGTTTCTAGTATAAATCCAAATGAAGAGAAGAAAAATTGAAAAGTAATGATTGAAAGGGTATTAAGGAACATTGATCATTACACATTTTTTAAAGAGACATTATGATACTGATATGACAAAAAATGTTCATTAGGAGATATTAACCATTATGGATGTTCTGAAAAAATATTTGAAGTAAATGAAATGTTGAACATGGAATACAGTGAAGAACATGCAATTAATGTAAAAAGTAGAAAAATGTGTTAAAGTGGCCAAACTTGATTGAAAGTATGCACAAGATATGGTAATATCTTCTAGATGTTAATCTTGCTAGAAGTAGGTATTTTACCAACAATGATACTTTAATGTTTGCCTAATTTAACACTTATACTAGCTTAGAAATGCGATTTACTATGTTTAGAAGTTGCTAAGCATTCTTATTATGTAAATATTATGTAAATAAGATGATCAATAAAGCGGTATATATGAATGAAAACTCACAAAAGGTTTAATATGTAATCAATCCTGAGCCCATGGGATATACTTTCATGCATTTTAATAACACATAGGCGTCACGTCACCCACTTTATCCTCTTTCATTTCACCTTACACTAAGGAAATAGTTTAATCCCTATTAATGCCCCTTAGATTAACATATATATATATATGGTAAAGTTCATGCGAGAACCGCCTTTATTGCGAGAACCGCGAGAACCAAAGTGAACACAACCAAAAATACCTAAAAAAAACTAACCCCCCCCCCCCCCAAGCTAAAATGCTAAAAACTAAACCCCAAAAAAACCTTAAAAAAAATCTAAAAAACACACAAAAAAAAAAATTTTTTGGCTACTTATAACAACCTCCTAAATATTTTCCGACACCCCTAAAATATTTAAAATGTCCTAAAATATACCCCGAATACTAAAACGGGCCCCAAATATCTTTATTTTTATAAAAATTAATTAAAAACAAAATTTAAGGGGTCGTCGCGGGGCGCGTAGCCTTTGGCTTCCACCTATGCGGGCCGCGAGGGGAGGCGAAGAGTCGCCTATAAATGGAGGCTCTCAGCCTTCAGTTTCCGATCGTTCAAAATCTCTTTCTCTCTCAAATTTTCTGCATAGTAGGCATAATACCCCCCTAAATAACGAAGTTCTGCTCCGTTGTAAGTATCATAACCCCGGTTACGTATTAGATACGCTGCCTGATTGATCCAAGGTTCCGTAACGGCTGTCGTGGTTCTGCCCGACGTAGTCGTTGGAATGCCGTCTCGGGGAGGGTATCATTAATATAAATATTGGGTTATTATACAAACGCGTATGCATTTGTGTAATTTATAGAAAATCACCAGGAAACCCTTAAAGAAAACCTAAGACAGCAATGTGAGTAATCTCCTTTTTTGCAATTTGTTTTTACAAAACCTCACCTAAATTAAATTACATTAAACAGTGATTGAGTATTTGTATTCTATAATTATCGTCGGTATGTTGGGGTTTTGTATACAAAATTTGTTACTACCTTGCGAGGAGTAACATGACCACAAGTCGGGTTGACAGTACCGTGGGTGGTAATTGAATAGATGGAAACAAATGTAATTGCGCGACCGCCCTCAAAACACTAGTTTCACCTTGTTGATGCTTTTGACCCTTTTTCTAGAAAGTTTGCGTAAACAATACATAATGATATCAAAACCTCGTGAATTTATCGACACTTATTCTTGAAAGTATAATTAAACATTGCAAAATCCCGGGTTCATTAAAAGGTCACTCAGAGTTAAGAATTAACATGTTGACACGTTTAACCCCCTTGTCTTGTAAACTTTCAATTTCTTTCCCAAATGGCTTCATACGTCCGACAATTTATTCGTTTAAAAATATATTCATCGTGTGTGGTCAATCAGAGGCACAAGCTTGGCATGTTGACAGTTTTAGTCCCCCTACATACATCTTTTCACTGATTGTCAACTTTAGTCCCTCAAATTAAACTTATAATACGTTTAGGGTTTATGACACGTGTCATTACTACATTGGACATGATTTTGCGAGGTGTTACAAAAATGAATCTTTTGTCACTCATCCTAGTTCATGAATTCACACTAAAATCACATACAAGTTCTTGTTCCCAAATCTGAGTTGTATCTAATTGGATTTTTAGGTGAAATACTAAAATAATTTGATTTGAAAGTGACTACACGCCTCTTAGATCATCCGTTGCAATCTCTATTTCTCCAACAGTTTTCTCCAAAATCATTGAGGATATATAAAAAGTAGTCTCAAAATTGTGGGGGTTACATATGTTTCCACAATCATATGCTTGGAGATCTAAAGATTAGTTATGTGGAGGATAGAGGGGTTGCTAAATGTAGAGTTGTACAAACGGGGTATGTTTCCAAAACGGTTCAAGTTTCAGTAAACAAAAGTCAAAACCGGTTTCACTTCCATATTGGTCTTCCGAATGTAAAAGTATATCTCATGAACGTAAACGATTTTAAACAAACAAACCTAAATGGACATAATTTAACAAACATAAAACAACAAAAATGAACATAATTGGAGAAACATATATGAAAATAATTGACCAAACATAAACGAACATAAAGTAGCCTTTTCATATAAATTATTGATTATTAATTACGATAAATCCCAACGGAAAGCCCATTTACTAATTAGTAATATTTATACAAGCAGTTAAAAAGCCCCTAATATGTTTATATTTATATAAATATAACTATTTATGTATTTATTAAAACTTAAACGAAAGCAAACATAAACGGACGTTCACGAACATAAATAAACAAAAAAAATGTGTGTTCATGTTCGTCCATTTAATTAAACATTAAATGAAAAAAAAAACTTATGTTCATTCATTTGTTAAATAAACGAACTTCGCGTCAAACAAGTTCACGATTAATTCTGAACGTCCAGTTCGTTTACATGTCTAGTTCTAAGTTTTTTTACCGGTTTTGGTCATATTGGGGTGGATATCGGGAAATGATGATGACAAACCCAAAGAGGAGGGTTCAATCCTGAGCCGCACCCTGGTTTTCATCCGACTGTTACTTCAGCGAGGCATCTCGTGTGGAGGCAGTACGGTTTTCGGGGGAACGCCGTAATCAAGTCTGACCAACCCAGCTGGGGTCCGATTAAAACAACGTAGTCTTAGCAGATCTTGACTAGGGCTGCCGTTTCGACGGTGTGACATTGCCTCATTCAAAAAGAAATTCACCGTTAAAAAAAAAAGTTAAATTAGGTGCAGCCTAGGCGGTATGAAACTAGTGTTGGGTTTGGCACAGAAATAGGGCCCAACCTATATACCTTGCTGATCAAGCCTACTATAACTTTTTTTAATAATAGTTTGTGAAAAAACTAAAAGGAATTTGATATGATTTCGAATGTTGTGGGTCCGTTTGGACAATTCACATGCCGAATGTGAAGCCATAGATTGGCTGGAATCTTAAAACTACTAGTTTTCAATTGGTGTGAGTAGTGGGTCAAGTCAACAAAAAATAGTCAACGAAAGCCACGGTTTGTTTGATCGCTTCAATTGCGGTACAAGTTATACCTTTCTATATGTGAATGTTAATTTTTGGATATATTTGTGTTAATCTTTTTTTTTTATCAATTTTAACTCAGATGATTATAAAATATGTAAGTTTTGTTGTTTAAAAAAGACTAGATATCTCCATGCATTGTGTACGATTCACTCTTAAATTAAAGTATTCGAATGGTACTCCTAAAATTTTTAATCGGATATTGCAAAGAGAAACAAGAATAAGTATGTATGTTTTTGTTGTGAAAACGTGTATCGTAACCAAACCCCAGAGTACAAAGGCCCGATAAGCTTCCCAAAGGTACCCCAAGCCTACTGTAAAGTTTTTTGGGGTACGGGTAAGAACGGAAACCTATGGTAACATGTACGAAGACGTGGCATGTACACTAAGGTATGTAAATGTAGTTTTGATATGATACGGCTAAGTCTTATAAATAAGATTTTATTGTATGCACATGATGTGTAATGTGGAAACCATAGCTAAACATAATTAGACATGAATATACGTGTAGACTAGTATGTATGAGAATTTTACACATAGATGTTGTGCTTAGGATTTGTTTAATGGATATGTGAGCATGTAAGACGTATGTAAGAGTTTGGGTTGGAAGGTATGCATGTTCGTAGTAAGGCTTTTATACATGAAGAGTTGGAATTGATGTTTTGTACACGTGTCATTATACTATACGTTTCCAAAACGAATGAGACTTGTATAAGATATGCATGGCATTAATATATATGAGAATTGACGATGTTAACCGAGTTACTTTGAGAATGAAATAAAGTGCAGGTACATTATTGTTGATTTATTGAAGGTTAGACTCTGAGATGAAATGTTCGCATTCAGAAGGATAAGTGAATGGAATCTACACGAGAATAGATTGCGATGTGATATATTAGTTACACACTTAAGATTATATATATAATGTCACCAAGTACTAATAATGTGAACATATGTGGTGACTACAGGTTGTACAGAATTACGGATCATCATCACGAGGTCCAAGCGATTGAAGATCGAGTCACATCATAGATTGTACGGGAATGTCTGATTATATAAATTGTAAACATATGTTTTGTTTCTATTTTCCTAAATTAAAACGAAGAATGTATTTAATGTAAAAGAGATATTTTAAAATGGACCTTCAAGTATGTCAAGATGTCTAATAAGAAATAAATTTTAATACTCGTATTTTCGCTGAAGTTTATATGGTTAAAAACATGTTAGGGTCTTACATAGGTAGACTGATATCAAGATTAATTTATTTAGGCAACAAAGATGTTGATTGATTAACTACTCAGAATATTTTGAGAAACAAAAGTCTTGGATTAAAATAGTAAAAAATTACAATGCAAAAAAAAGTATTCGTTTTAGATAAAACAAGTGCTTAATCAAATGTTAAAAAACAGAGATGATTTTCAATAACATGTACGGATGAAACTTGTTCTACACGTACAAATATATGGACTAGATCAATAGAGGTTGGTTTCGGTACAAACCATATTTATCTTACAAACCATAAGAACAGATCTTAGCACTTAAAAAAAGTTAAATTAGCACATACCAAAACAATACATACATAAAAGTAGCACTTTTGAATTATATTATCACATGAAAATTAATCAAGATAATTGATTTTATCACATATTTGAATGATATCAACACTTTTTCTTAATCAGCACATTGAAAACAAAATGAATATTCAAATAAAGAATTAATTGCTTGTTAGCATATTTATAGCGAATTCAATATAATTGATATTATTTAGAATATTATTTTTTCATTTCTCTATAATTGGTTGGATGCCACGTGACACTTTTTAAATGGTTCTTATAGTTTGTGTGCGAAACGTGGTTTGTATTTGATTCTACTCCAGATCAACAGACAGACAGACAGACTGTTATTGTTATTATTAAGTCACTATTTCTAATAAAAAATTATTAATCTAATAAAAATTTATTAAATTTCAGGTTTGACTAAGACTAAATTTATATTAAAGAATAAACCCACCTCTAAATTTACTCTTAAATCTACACTATTAGTCATTAATTAAACTTATGAAATAAATCTGAATGTTTGCGATACATAAGACATATTTATGGCTCATTCTATTCCCCCCCCCCCTATTTACTAATTACACCCCCCTATCAAAAACATCACATCCATCAATCATTTACTTTTTGTTTTTAGTCTTTTTCGTCTTTTTGTTGTCTTTTTTTTTATTCTTTTATTTAATTATTAGTTATTTAGTATTTGTTTATTATTTAATTAGTTAGTATTATTATTATTATATTTATTATTATTAGTAGTAGTAGTAATGATATATTATTTATTATTAGTTTTTATTGTTATAATTTATCAAATTATATTTATAGCTGTAACAAAAGCTATATAAAAATAAGTATTTTTTTACAAAATTATTATCATTTAATAATTTACATACCGAGGTTTAATCTATACACCCCCCAAATGTAGCAGGTTGTGCTATCCAAGACTTATACATATTTTGACGTGATTCAAATATATTCTCCCAGCCAGCTGCATCATTTTCTCTCATTAATTTCCATAGGTTGTTTGTGCTGGCAATTGGATACTCTCCTTGCAATTCTACCATTATAAAATGGTTACCATTCATGTGTGCAATTGTAATTATTTTTTTTTCTGGGAACTCGTGAGGGCCTCTCCAAAGCGAAAAACAAGTAGAACTGTTTCTTTTTTCTTGAGATAAAAAATGAACGATCACATTAAACTTGTTCGCAATCAAGAATCCTGCCTCTGGCATAATCATCCAGTGTTTTTCAGGTGCAAACCCCGATCCTGACCAAGCCAAGGACGTGAACACATCTTTGAATGAGCCTAAGAAAGCCTTAGTGTACTTATTTCTAAACTCGAGTAGCTCTTCCATCAGTGATCTCCGGATAAATAACCATTCATCTTCACCGTACCCGAGAGCAGAAGCTGTCGCCTGAAACCCACAATTTCCATCACCTAACACGTTATGTATGCGTGTAACATACGCATGGAAGATTTCTGGAATTAGATGAATATAGTTGTGTATCACCTGTGATGCTTGATCTTGGTTCAACCCCATGAAGTCATAGCCTGGCGCACTTGTAGAGTTGGCGAAAGAACTTTGTCCGACAATATCTTGGTTCAACCCCATGAACTCTATTGGTAGAAATTTCAAAAGTACACCCTTTATCATTTAAAAGAGACATTAGCACCTCCATCAAAGATTTCCCTTTATGATCCGTTGCTCGAATTTTATCACGTGCGTTATATATGTTTTTAATTGTAGAGACATTATTTTCATCACGCTCCTTCATAACACCTAAAATATCTTTTGGGAACACACCCTTCCCCGTCAACTCTGCCACCAATTGGTGTTGATTAGGTGTCAATCGTTTGAGGATTGGGTGTCCCTCTATATATTCTCCAGGTGGATGATTATGTTCACCAGGTTTTACTTTTAACGTCCAAGAACCATTCTTTTTTGAAAATTTCCCTACCATTTCAAACGGGCAATTAATCTTTCTAGTGCCGGTCTCTCTACCTGAATCTTTAACTGAATTATACACACCACCACGATCACACATAAGTACAACTTTAGACACGTAGCCATTTTTCGCTACCATACTCGAATAGGCAGCTACTTTTCTTCATAGGCCATATGCCTAGTCTAAGTTGTAGTGTAAGTTGTCAACAAAAACAAACTGGTAAAAGAAAAGGAAATTTCAATAAGATATGGTTATGGCATGTGTAAACATTACCATATCTTCTTTTGACTTTCAAAGCTTGTGGCAATATTTTAAATAAGACTCCAAAACTGTCCAATTATCGTACTATATTTGTTATTATATAAATTATATATTGGCATTCGGTTCGGAAATCCGGTTCGACCGATTCAACCGGTCCGACCAATAAACCAGTACAACGACCAGTTCGTTGTCTAGCATAAAAAAACTAAAAAGGTAAAAAAATAAAAAGATGTCTAGCATAAAAAAACTAAAAAGGTAAAAAAAAGTTTAAGGCTTAAGTAATAATAATAATAATAATTCATTACTAATATTAAATAATAATAATAATAATAATAATAATAATAACAAAAAGATAAAAAAGACAATAAAATATAACAAAAAGCAGACAACAAAAAGACAAAAAAACTAAAAACAAAAAGCAAATAATTGATGGATGTGATGCTTTTGATAGGGGGGTGTAATTAGTAAATAGGGGGGGTGAGAATAGTATCACCCCATATTTATTCCTCCAGTAATATTTCAGACATTCCCTGTACTATCAAAAAATATTTTGTAATACGTAAAACAAATTTCTTTGTAGATTACAAATTGTAATATAACTCAAGTAAAAATAAAATAATAAAACGAATGCAGGGAAAAGTATACTGAAATAGTCAAATATCATATGTTTTAGTAATAGTCAAATATATCATATGTTTTAGAAGAATACTATTATACACGAAATTTCTTCTGTACATATTTATTATTATAAATTATAAAAGTAAATGGTTACATGCATAATAAAAAAAATATATAAAAGCAGCATAGAACTTGGACTCTTCTAGAAGAACATGAAGTGGCTTGAATCTTAAAAGAAAGATTCGTGCCTCGAAAGTAACAACAATTCTTTTTATTTCATTTGCTACTCTTGATCGGCCACGCTTAGCCTTTTCCATTATTTAAAACAAACACATAAAGTTATCCTTAAACTTAATATATTTACTTTAATTTTCTGTATTCATTAATTTATTAAATCCAGATTAAACAGCCAAATCCTTTGACACTCTTTAGGATTTTATTCGGGTATATTCCAAATGACAAGGACAAGATCTAGCATCTTTGTTTTGGTCATTGATATCGTAATTGAACTCGTCGCTTAGGTCAGGGGGTGTGGTATACCGTCCATGGCCACCTCTGCGTCGTTAGCGCCCCATAGCGCCCTCACCCTATCCCTGCGCGCCAAAGGGGGGGGGGGCATCGAAGCTCCGTCAACCTAGTAACAAGCACTAAAGAGGGTGTGCAGGTGGGGCCCATTCTTTTCAATCAATCAAATATTTTTTTTTTATTTTTTTTTTTGTATTTTGTTTAATATGAGGACTTTAAACAATTGCATGCAAGTTAAAAGGGGGAGGGGGGGTTTAAGGCCCCCTATGTGATATGACACTAATGTAGATCTAACGTGGCACTATAAAGCCCCTAGGGGCTTTAAACCACACCCCTTAGCCTTAGACTGACCAGACCATAGACTATTTATATGAGTAGTTCAGTTATCTACTCTTAAACCACCTTCGTTTGGGTATGTTGGTTAATGGTTACTGATCAGACCGGAGAACCAGCAAAGCGAACCGATGGTTGGACGCGTGGACTACATTTTTAAAGAAAAAATATGTTTGGTTTATTTGCTTTTAAATCTTATTTGCCGATTCCATTTGTCACAAGACGTGTTTGGATTCTTTTGGGGAGCATGCGGTTCATTGTAGAGAGCTCTCGGGGTTCAAATACCGACATGATTTGGTTAGAGATGTTCTTTTTGACATATTCAGGCGCACGGGTATTTCTACTAAGAAAGAGGCACCCGTTAATTTCTTAACTGACCCATTGGAAGGGAGATCTACCCTTCGACCAACCAACATTAATTTTGCCTTTGGTTGGGTAGGAGGAAAACATGCATATGTGGATCTAACAGGGGTTTCCTCACTTGTGGGCATAGGTGGTAGTGCTTTTACGGTAGGTCAGACTGCTTTAAAGGCTGCTTCGGGCAAAGTGACCAAATACGAGAAAGCGTGCCTTGACAACCAACATGTGTTTATCCCATTTGCTTTTGATACTTTTGGTTTACTGGCGTCAGTGGTTGTGGACCTACTTAGTCGAGTTTATGCATAGTAATGTTTTGACCCTGAGATATATGAACGTAATTTTTAAAAGACTTGGTTTTGCTATTCAGAAAGGGGTAGCGGCGCAGCTTGTTGCCCGTTTACCATCTATCTCGATATAAATTAAAATATTAGTTATAATTTTATAGAAATAAAAAATTTACCAATATGTTCTTAATTACAAGCATTTCATATTTTGTTAGCATTATAAATTATAAATTCAGACTTGGTTACATATTTTGTTTTAGACTAGTCACTTGCTTTCAATTTCTTAATTATTTACGACATTACAAGATAAAACTGACATGATTAATGAACTTTAAAAACTGGGGATTTAAAACTTGAAAAGAAACTCAAATAATAATTAAAACTCTAAAGTCAAAATGTGTTTCTTTTATAATAATTCCTTTTAATATATAATTAAAACTCTAAAGTAAAAAGGTGTTTCTTTTATAATAATTCCTTTTATTAATAAACATAACCAGATTTTTCCAGCAATAACCGTGCATTTTTTATTATTTAATAATTAATTTTATTTTGAGAAAATAATATTAAAATGAACCATGAAAAAGAATGGCATAATCATTTAATTAATTTAAATATTGTAAAACAGAAACAAAAAGGTCGTCAGGTATGACGTTTGGTTGTGTGGTCAAAATTGATCAAAGGATTCACGTTCTTATATTTTAATAAACGTTTATAATATAATAATAGAATAAATTATGAACGATAGTTGTCATTCATGTCGTAATAATACTCAATTATTAGTAAATCATTATATGAGTCGCACTTAGGGGTGCAAATGAGCCGAGCCGGCTCGCGAGCTACTCGAGATCGGTTCGAGAAAAAGCTCGAAACGAGCCGAGCTTTATCGAGCCCGAGCCGAGCTTGAGCCTCAAAACAAAGCTCGTTTGTTTATCGAGCTCGAGCTCGAGCCTTGCATGTGAAGCTCGTTAGGCTCGTCGAGCCTTATCGAGCTTTAGTGTAAACGAGCCGAGTCGAGCCGAGCTTATTTAAACTTGTTTACAAGCCGACCTCGAACCTAAAAATAAGCTTATTTAGTAAACGAGCCCGAGCCCGAGCTTCACTTATCGAGCTCACGAGCCTAAAAAGTCTATTATTTATATTATTTTTATTTAATATACAAATTAATAGATAATAAACGAGCCGAGCCCGAGCCGAGCTCGAGCTTGAGAAAATACAAACGAGCCGAGCTCGAGCCTTGAAAACAAAGCTCGAATCGAGCTCGAGCCCGAGCTCACATAAAGTTAATCGAGCTCGAGTCGAGCCTGGTCAAGCTCGGGCTCGGCTCGGCTCGTTTGCACCCCTAGTCGCACTACTAATTCTTCAACTATGAATATTAAAAACCGTTATTATAAACAGTTAGATTAGTATGAACTAATAACTGTTAAAACCGGAATATAAACATAAATAAAAGAGTTAAATGCCATTTTAGTCCCTGTGGTTTGGGCCATTTTGCCAGTTTAGTCCAAAGGTTTCATTTTTAACCTATGGGTCCAAAAAGGTTTCACAGTTGCCATTTTAGTCCACTTGGTTAACTTCATCCATTTTTTATGTTAACGAGAAGGCCAATTTGGTCATTTTGTATGTAATTCTGTTAACTAAAAGGGCAATTCAGCCATATAAAATGACCGAATTGGCCTTCTTATTGACTTGTGCGTTTCATGTTTATTACTACTAGTAAGCAGTAAGGCTGGTGGGTGTGGAAGAGGGTAGTCGTTTGGGATGATCCGTCACATAGAAGGTCACGTCATCGGGTG
This sequence comes from Helianthus tuberosus, assembly GCA_030545235.1. Taxonomy (NCBI): domain Eukaryota; kingdom Viridiplantae; phylum Streptophyta; class Magnoliopsida; order Asterales; family Asteraceae; genus Helianthus; species Helianthus tuberosus. The sequence continues at coordinate 31,372,413 of CM060397.1, forward strand.
TGGGAGATAAGCCACAAGGGATGGGCCAAGGGTGTGGTGATAAGCCCCTCATATATACATATGTACGTATATGTGTGTGTGTTAGATAAGGAAGAGCAGTGGCAGAGCTTGACTAAAAGTTGCGAGGGGGGCGGAAAGTCATGGGACCAATTTTTTTTTCCTATCGCTATGTTTCGGGTTACATGTTGGGGTCGGATATTCGATTCGGGTCGGGTCAAACAAAAATAACTCCAAATAAAACTACATTATCTTCTGTCACACCCCAACCGATGGCGGAATCATCGGGGCGCGGCACTAGGCGAATCAGATTGTTCAAGAGAATCCATAACAACTATATTGCGATAATATTTAATACATTCGTTATCTCATATTAACAAATAATACAATCACATAAGTTATCACAGATTTCTTGTCCTCTTGAACAATACAAATCCGACAACCTAGATTTTAGTTGAGTTTCTAGACTTCCTAGCTTGATTTGATATAGCCTCCGATCTAACCTGCAACATACGTTAAAATATCTGTCAATACAAAAGTATTGGCGAGTATACAGGTTTGATAAGTATAGCGTAATAGATAAAAAGGTGTTGCGAAAATTCCATATGCATAAACGTAACACACGACATATATACTCACAAAGCTGATACTACCAACTAAGTCCTCGATGCTCGAATATGCGATGGCAAACTAGACCCCGTCGGGCGCAATAGTACTATACTAGTCGTGGTGGGACGTCGCGAGTATAAGCCCTAGCATATATGCAACTAGTATCACGTATATCTATGCATAACAGTTATTCGCAAGTGATAATTCGATTGATTAAATAATTCGTTTGATAAGTTCGATTTGTTAGGAACGTATGTTACACCCAAAATGCGATTAAAAAGGGTTCAAGTATACTCACAGTGCATATTTAGCGAGAATACAACTTGATTGGATCGGTTGCGAGTACGTCTGCGTTGAACATTGAGCGGTATTGTAAACGATGCACGATTAAGCGGGAATAGTATCAAAATGACAGTTATCCAGTCGGATGGTGCTCATCCGGTCGGATGACCTCATCCGGTCAGATGACCCCATCCGGTCGGATGACTATTGGTTCGTTCATTCTGACATTCGATCGGATGACTGGAGTTGGATCAGATGACACTTGGTCCGGTCGGGTGGCATGTTATCCGATCGGATGATATGCTGTCCGATCGGATGGCGGTTGATTGGGTCGGATGATAGTCATCCGGTCGGATGACATGTGATCCGATCGGATGACATGCTATCCGATCGGATGACATGTGATCCGATCGGATAGCATGTGGTCCGTTCGGATGACATGTTATCCAGTCGGATGACACGTCTGTTTTATCGTCCCGATCAGTCGTTTTTTAGTGTTTTTGGTAGGAATACGTGCGGTTTTACTGGGACGGTGTGATTTCGGGTTAACAAATGAAATTCCATCAGTTTCGTCCCGTTCTAACGGCCGGGACTCACCCCGTTCCATCAGATTTGGCCGTTCTTGACGTTTTCTCATGTTTAACTCAAAATCGCACAGTTCCTTGGTTAGGTACATAGATTTAGGTGAGATTTGTTATCAAAACATGTGGAAATCACCCAGATCCGAGTCGTTTATGGTGGGATGAGGTCACAACTTGAAGTTCATATGAACTCTTGGTGACATCACCTTAAAACACCTCAAATCAGTAGATCTCATGGTTAGAAATCGAGTTTTGAAAGACAGAATGATGTAGAATTGAGTGTAGATCGTAGAAGTACAAGTTTTTAGGTTGAAATCTTACCGGAATCGCGAGAAATCGAGAGAAAAGGGTCCTGAAGCGTGCTTGGTCGAGTGGGAGCTGTCACATCACTTGAACAGTGACGTGACGTGCTATTTATAGGCAACAGAGAAGGCTGAAGGGTTTTGGGTCGGATGGCCCATCCGTTCGGATGACTATCCGTTCGGATGAGGCTATCCATTCGGATGACTATTCCGACGCGAGGGATTTCTTCCGTTTTCGAGCGTTGCGATAGTTTTTGGAGTACGCGCTTTCTATAGTTAGTTTATATTATTATTATATATGTATATATATCACTAGGGGTCGTATTTACGTATCCATACTTCAAAGTTTCCATATAACAATCGGTTTTCGTTTCGAGTGTGCGATTATTTGCGACGTTTCACGGCCATCAAGGAGGGTAGTATAGGTCCTTTCTTGATGACATCGTGAACGTTACTGTGTGTTGTGCCACAATGACTGACGGGGTACCATTCACTCGATTTGGCATCATTGTCACGACGACTGGAGCTATAGCACTCACCCGAGAGTCTTTGTTAGCGTTAATTGTCTGCGTTTCGACACATCACTGCCACCGAGGAGGGTAGAATAGGTCCTCACTCAATGTCATCGTGAGTGTTAGTGTTTGTGATGTAACGATATAGTGATAATGTATTGCGAAAATATGCGATTATCCTTCGAATAGCGATGTATGCGATATAGTTACATTATGATCCGAATCTCTGGTGCTAGGCGTAACGAGTACATCGAGTAGTAACAACGCACGAAAGTGCGGGTTGTTACATCTTCATTCATTCAAATGAGTCGCCCTTACTCATAAAAAAATGTTATATATTGTTTAATAAAAATAAGGGGAAATGGACTGTATCACCCTTAACTATGCAAAATTGGCCAATATCATCATGATGCGGGAATATCAAGTGTCGACTCAATTATGTAATGAAATAAATCCACATTTAGTGTTCATTAAGTTTTGTTTTAATTTATGTCCATTGAGTTGATCATAAAAACTCTATATAAGTTCTCATGTAATTTGTATTGGGGGATAGTTTTTGAATTTTATAAAATAATTGTTTGACTTTTTAAATTCTTGTCTTTTGGGGGACGAATTTGGGGGTTTGGGAAAAGATCTTCGCGGGTATTCTTAGAATCAACGTGATCGTTCTTGCTATCGCTTCACACACTACATCAGTTGGTATCAGAGCTAAATTCCTGACTCAAAATGGCTTGTGAGAGGGATTATCGCTTCACACACGTGTTTATATTTATGTACGAGTCGGAATAAATTTAAACTGATTTACGTTTTGAGCATATTTTTTCGGTTGCTATACTAAATCAAAATAGATATCGACCGAAACTCCGTCGTATAGCGCATGTAATATTACTAGTTACTATACAATGAAGGATTAAAGGGTAGACTAAGTTGGACATCAAAAGATGGTGACGTGAATTCATTACATCTAATAATTCATTAATTATTTTATTTAGAAGCTAATTTCAACATAAATGATATCAAAGATAATGTCAATGTGAAAGAACCGTGGTCGATAGAAAAAACAACGGAAAAGATCGGTAGTTTTGTCACTTTTAGCGTAGCTTACTACTCTTGTTATTACCTTTTTTTATAAAAAAACATAAAAAGAAGGGATATTGGTCTTTAATAATCCCAACTAGACTTTATTGGCCATTGACAGTCCCACCTTTTTTATTCCCCCTAACAGTCCCACCTTTCAACTATTTTTCCTTCACCGGTCCTCAGTTAAAAAACTTAACGGAGTTAAGTTTTTTTTTCCGAATTACAAACTGACGCTATAGGCTTTCGATCAGAACGAGAATACGAGTCGAATAATGTAAAACTTACCTTGAAATTGTGTTCCAAACGACGAGAACAATGCTTCAATTCGGGTATTTCAACTTCCATTAACAAAAATCAAGTCGTTTGGAGCACCGTTCTGAGGTAAGTTTTACATAAATAGACTCGTATCCTCGTTCTGAATTAAAGCCCTAAAACGTCAGTTTGTAATTCGGAAAAAAACTTAACTCCGTTAAGTTTTTTTAACTGAGGATTGGTGGAGGAAAAATAGTTGAAATGCGGGACTGGCAGGGGGAATAAAAAAATGTAAGACTGCCAATGGCCAATGACGTATAGTAGGGATTATTAGAGGTCAATATCCATAACAAGAAAAGAAGAAGTTGATATATTTTATGTTATTGAAATTGATGTGTTTTGTTATATTTCTTGGTAATTTCCACCACATATGAAAGAGAATCAAAACAATGAAACGGTAAATTAACGCGCACATCTAGTTATAGTACGTACACAATGTTGACCTTTTTCATAATGTCGTAAAATTGTAAGATAAATGAAAAGCAACAAACCACGGCCAAAGTTTAAATGATTAAGCAACAAAACTTAATTGGATTATTATAAAATAATAACCATTATAAATGAAAGAATTGATGTTAGAATTATATATTTAGAACAAGTAAGAGTCTCCGCGCGTTGCGGCGGGAATTCAGTCGACATCGGTTTGATTCCTTACGATACTGATACGGTACCCAACACTAGGTATAGCAATAGAAAGAGTCATTGTATACCCAAAAGGATGGCGATACGTGTTTTACATCGATCAAATTGTAAAAACGAATATTACTAACACTTCACATTGTATTGATACCGATACTAATGTTGTTCGGACGAAATCACCATGATACCGATATTGTTGAGACGGTATTAGTTTGGTTGGTCACGGTTTCTGTACCATACTCACACTCGCTATAACTTACGATCCCAAAAACACTTTGTTGTGAATAAAACTTCATTTTCAATGAGATATATATTTAAATAAAAATAAGCACGTCGCAATCTGTGTATCAGTAATGGTTCTAATAGTACCGACACGAACATCGATGTTGTTTAGTCGAAATCCACGTGGTATCGATATTCTTGGTAAGGTATCAGTTTCGTTCGTCACGGTACCGGTACAATACTAACACTCGCAATAGCTTACCATATAAAAGAGATACTCTAGCACGTATACTACTTCGTTTTCAACGAAAGTTGTGCAAAAAACCATAATAACGAATATATTGTCAAAAAAATAACATTTGTAATTACAACTTAATTTAGAATTTTAAATATAAGTATAAATAGGTTAAATGGAGTATGAGAAATAATAAAAGAAACTTAAGAAGGGTTAACATATGTATATAATATAACCTTATAGAACAAATTATTTATTTAAGCTGACATAAAAACGCACAAAAAAGGGAAAAATTGTCTAGCTAGCAGGAATCGAACACAAAAGCTTAGTTTTATACAGGAATCGAACACAAAAGCATTTTTTATCAAAATATTATTATAGCTAATGTACAAATATTATTATAGCTAGTGTAAATTTCAAAATTCATTTGGAAAAAATTAAAAGCATTTTTATCAAAATATTATTATAGCTAATGTACAAATTTATGACTTTAAAAGCATTTTGAGGATATAAAATTTGAATATATTAATAATAAAAGTACTGTACATCTCCTTTGTAATTGTAAGGATATATAATATAGTTAAAGTTAAAAAAAAAAACATTAATCATTTAAGAAAACGAGCAAACACATAAATGGTTAGCAACAAAGTTAAACTTTTGATACGGTAGAACAATTCAATAGCACAGAATCAAAAATTTATTTATGCATAAAGAAATGAGTGGTGGTCAATTAATTTTTTTTGGAGAAGTGCTCAAAATTTTAACGACTTCAGTATCAACTCTTTATAAATTAGTTTAAAGTAAACTGCAACTTGTGTCTTTGTGGTAATTTGTGACTTTGTGATTTACATGAAACTACACCTTGAACCCCTAACTTTTTCTTTTCTTTTAAAGGTATGTTTGGCATGGAGCTTTTAGAGGCTTTTAGGAGCTTCTAGCTTTAAATTCTTAAGAAAAAGTTCATACTCAATAAAAAGCCTTATTTGTTTGAAGGAGCTTGAAGCTTTTAGGTTAGGAGCTTGAAGTTTTTGGTTGAACGTTCCTACTAGTAGCGTCTAGAAGGAGCTACAAGCTTTTAGGGAAAAATGACTATGTTAACCTCTAAAGATAATAAACTTTTTAGTTATGTCCATTTTATATATTTTATTAAAAACTCCAGCTACTCTCCCAAACACCTAAATATATCTAAAAATTTACAGCCACCAGCTTCCAGCCACTAGCTTTCATCCACTAGCCATTAGCTACTTTTGCCAATCATACCCTAAGTCCTTGTGATTGCAAATTCTTAACATCTGAGTCTCTACCATTAAACACTGTTAGATTTATGGTGAAATGACAAAACTACCTTTATCCCCTTCTTCAAAATCAACCTGAAACAATCCTTCAATCTTCAAAGTTCAAACCTTTTATCTAAAATAAATTCATATAATTGAATTATGTCATCTTCATTGAACACAAAAAACCCACACAGATTCATGAAATCCTTTGAATCTTCTCTTTCTCTCTCTACAATTTCACCACCGTTCATGGCGGACGATCATCGTACACCTCACGAAAAAGCTCACCATATCCTTCATCGATGGGACTCATCATCATAAGAAAACACCAAAACTCGTATCATCTTCCAATCCAACCGTCACTAAATCGACACATACATCCAAACCGTCGATGAAATCCAACGAAACATGGACTCAGTCACCGTCTCCGACGACAATGCCTTGAGCCCATAATGTTGATACACCTTCAATTAAGCATTTGGTCCTTTCAATCAATCATCGAAACACCTTCAACCTAATGGACCCACAAAAATTAACAATCTGAAGCGCCTCCTCTACGAACAAGGGTCATGACCCTATAATTATTGTTGATTCTCCTATCGACACTGGTATAAACCTTAGTCTTTGTTAATTTGTGTCATGTTGATGGTTAACAAAAGTTGTGTTGTTTGACTTGATTGTGTGAATTTGGTTTTAGGGTTTTAGTCAGAGATCAGATTGGGTTGGGTTGGGTTGGGGAAAAGGGTTACCAATTAAACGACATTATAACCTAAGGTTATTTCGACTTCATCCAACAGTAATTTATCGATCAAATTCCTAATTTATATAAAAATTCAAGTTCATGAACGTATCAATTTGAAAATTTAGGGTTTAAGTAAGGTATTGTTACAAACTTACAATGGCAAAATTTTGAGACATTAGAAGGATCTGATGGATAATTGGTTGAAGGATGAAGACCGGTAATACTACGTCAATGTTTAAACGTCCTAGTTTTCTTACTATGTTGTGGCTGGGTGTTGGTGGTGGTGGTTGCAGGTGGTGTGGGTTAGTGCTTTTGATGATGATGCCGATGACGACGACGACGACAACGATGACGATGATGATGATGAGAAGACCATAATACCTCCAACAATCAAGTTAAAAAGAGTAGCATACCTTGGTCAGCAAACGGAATCTGTAAGCAAGGACTCAGATGGCAAGAATTTGCAACCATGGGGACTCAAGAGACAAAAAAAAGTTAGATGCTCAAGGTGTAGTTTCATGTGAACAACAAGGACGCAAGTTGCAATTTACTCATTTGTTGAAGAAAGAAAAGTTGGTACATAGAATCACATAACCCAATGACTCTACTATGATGTTTAAGTCAAACTTTTGTTAGTCAGAATTGTAAGTGATTGTAAAATGTTTTTAGCAAGGTATTGTTACAAACTTACAATGGCAAAATTTTGGGATGTTAGAAGGATCTAATGGATAATTGGTTGAAGGATGAAGACCGATAATACTATGTCACTGTTTAAAAGTCCTAGTTTTCTTACTATGTTGTGGCGGGGTGTTGGTGGTGATATGGGTGGTGGTTGCAGGTGGTGTGGGTTGGTGGTTTTTGCTGGTGATGAAGATGATAACGATAGTAGTGGTGGTGGTGGTAGTAGTAGCGAGAATAGTGAGAAGACCATAATACCCCCAACAATATAGTTAAAAAGAGGAACATACCTCTGTCAACAAACGAAATCTGTAAGCAAGGAATCAAATGACAAGAATTTGCAACCATGGAGACTTAAGAGACCAAAAAAAAAAAGTTAGATGCTCAAGGTGCAGCTTCATGTGAACCACAGGGACACAAGTTTCAATTTACTCATCTGTAAAAGAAAGAAAAGTTGGTACATAGGATCACATAACCCAATGACTAAACTATGACGTTTAAGTCAAACTTTTGTTACTCAGAATTGTAAGTGGCTGTAAAATGTTTTAGATTCGTAGAAATGTAGAGCATACATGTAAAATGATATAATCATTACCATTTATCATGTTTTGGACCTTCAATCTATACTATAATGGCACCTCCTATGATCTCATCCCTTCTTTATGATCCAATGGAGCTTGTTAAAGGCTGGTCTCAACTGTTTGATGACATACAAAAATAATACAACCATTGATATGTTGTCATATGTATGTATATATGATTATATGGAACATAAACGTTCACAAGGACCAATTGAATATTGTTAAAAGACATTGTTCTCCGTTGGTTTGGTTTATTTACATACATTAGTGTGCACTATAGTTGGTGATCGGTAGTTTCCATCTGTAACGCCTCGTATTTTTTTTGTATTTCTATTTTAGAAAGTTCATATTCATATTCTACTTTCGAGGCGTTAATGATATTTAAAGTCGGATTTTTTTGTTATACCTGGTTAATACATACGCAAACCGATACTTTCGATTTGTATATTACGCGTACAATAAACACTAACACATTAATATGTAGTGTAATTAAACGTAAATTAACTTAAATTGATTTACAAAGTTTATATACATATAACCTAGTTAGTATGGTCGAGTATGTTATATAACTTAAACCAAGTTGATTCAGCTAATTTATTTAAATCTTTCAAAGTTAAGGGGCTAGAATGGTATTTCCTAAAACTAAAATGCAACAAAACCCTTCATCTCTCTCGTTTATATGAGCAGTCACCACATACTCTCAAACCTAACTCAAACACTTAGCCACACCCCTACTTCCCCTGCGATTTCGACGATCGGAGCTGGCGCACTGGCACCCTTTCAACGGCGGACACACCCTCCCACATGACGCACACCCCCAAACACCCTTCTCCTCCATTCGATCAACTTAACGGCCACCACCGTCGGGTGGTGGCGAGCGGCGGCAAGAAACAGAGACATAGAGAGAGATTGGAGAAAGAAAGGGGGCGGCTACACAGCGACGCCGCCGCTGCGGCGGCGGTGATAGAGGAGACGGCGGCGGTCCAGGTCCTTCCGACGAGCTTCACCGGTAAGGTCTTGAGTTTTATTTGGTTCAGTTTTGTTAAGTCTCGGTTCAATTCTGATGAATGGTTCCGGTTCGGGTTAGAATCGGGTTGGGTCAGCGGCTCAGTCAACCGGGTCTGACTTCATGTCCATGTTAGAATCCGATTCGGGTCTTGTTTGTTTAAAGTTTCAAATTCGTGTAATTCTAATTAGGTTTGTTGGTTCTGTCTAGTTTCGGTGCAGATTCGGGTCTCGGTCAAACCGCGGTCAACGGTCAGAATCGGGTTTGGGTCAGCACCGATCGAGTCAGTCTTACCTGGGTCGGGTCGACGGGTTAGACACGAGCCTCGAATAATAATGTCGCGCATATAAATTATATTGTTTCGTATCTATTTATTTATTTATTTACTATTTTTTTATTTTTATCGCGGAACCGCACCTTATATAATTTGTAAACATAATAGATAAGTAAATATATCCATATTGTTTCGTTTATTACTTATTGAATTTTGAGAATATATCGACACGTTAGTTGTCGGGATCGTCCAAAAATAGAGGAAGCTCTGCCCGATTTTCGTAAAATTCCGTAAAACGAAACGCGCTAATTTTATAAAACGAAACCTATCGAAGTTCTAATATTTTTTTTATATACAGAAAGTATAGATTTTATTGTTCGTATAAATTAATATTTTTATAGTCGAACCACTAATGAAAACGTATCGGATACAAATGATTTTTTATAAAAATAAATATAAATGCATATTTATTTTATCAATAATCCTATAATTTCCGAATTCTCTCTAATTCCTTGCATTTGCAAGGACAAGACTCGACTTCTTCAAGAACTAAAAGCTGACCGCGGTGTCCCATCCTCCAACTCTGCCATTCTTTGTGGGATCACCCAGGGAAAGCTTTGCAAACTGTGAGAATACTCGATCCCCTTTTTACGCTTTACTATTTTTGGGGACAATACATGTACTTAAAAATCATTTATACAACTTACGTGTTATACTTGTAGTCCCATGTGTTTTACTTGTAACCTTGCGTGTTATACTTGCAAATCATATGTGTTATAAATTGTAGATCGCGCGTAATGTTTACATTAATCTAGTATGTTAGTTACGCATGCGAAGCTGATTAAAATGTTTTCTTATCTATATTTATATCCAAAACTTGTATGCTCGCCAATGCTTTTTGTATTGAACTATGCTTTAACATGTATTGCAGGTTGACGATATAAATAAAGATGCCCGGAATCTAGTAGGATTTGCCTAGAAACGCATTTAAACTTTAATGCTTATTATATTGTATTTTACTTCCAAACTTGATGGATTTGGTATCCAAATCATGTACTACATTACATAAATGAAATAAAGATTTATTATTTGACTATTTGTTGTAAATGATTTAAACTTGTTGTATATTATTTCAAGTGATGTAAAATGTAATTACTAAATAAATGACACAAAATAGCGTTATGAAGTCTCTTGCAATCTACACACGTCGTCTCATCCCGATGTTTCCGCCATCGGTTGGGGTGTGACAGATTGGTATCAGAGCCATAACTATAGGGAATTAGGTAGAATTGCCATGTTCGACCTAGTCTATAGTCTAAGTACCAAAACTTGACCATTCCTGATTCCTGCTTAATATGTAATTCTTCCTATTTGCTTCTACCTCTTCTTTTGTCTAAATATACAATGTGTCTTTTCTAAAACATTTCACACAATACATACTTGAAGATACTCATATTCCACAATCGAAACGACTCACTAGAATAGGGGTGATTCCCGCCTTTGGTGACGAATTTCAATCCACCTTACATGTTATTTTGCACGAAATTTCACCATCAAGTCAGGAGTGATATCCGTATCTTGATGGGAATTTCCATTTCATACTCTGGTGGTTCCTCTTTGATGAGTCGAGATTTTATCTTGTTGTGTTCAATAAACCATATTTTGGGGACGAAATTGTCAAGCTAGGATTGATATCCACACCTTGGTGACTGGTCCCGCTCTACGATTTCCAATTTCGCCAAAGTTTCGTATTTTCAATCAAATTTGGGACATGTACTAACTGGAAGGGTAAATACTGTTAATCGCCTGGCGACGAGAGTATTATACCTATTAGGCCAAAGCATGTCTCCCTAATTCGAAAGGACTTGCGATTCACTTTGGAATAGTTGAAGCTTCTAAACCTGAAGCACTCCAATACTTATCAAGCCTCTCTTTTATATTAACTTAACTTTTATGCGATTTAATCCTTGTCACCTAATCATCGTTTTTACACAATAAATTAATACACGCATACTGATACATTATACTTGATTCGGGATTACTGGACATTCTTTATGTGATGAACTGGTCATTAGCTTCGTAAGAAGCCACACCTTAACGTATATAGTGCTTGTGAAGCACTATAGGAGTAGCGCACCGCCACATGGATTTGTGGTTACGTTAAGTTAAACTTTTACGGTCTTTATAGCAACGAAATGATGACATGTGCTATAGAGATGATACTAGCGGACACGTTGGTTCGATTTGTTCGAGCCTCACCTTAACATATATAGTGCTTGTGAAGCACTATAGGAGTAGCGCACCGCCTCATGGACTTGGGGTCATGTTAAGTTAAACTTTTACGGATCTTTTCATAGCAACGAAATGATGACATGTGCTATGATTAGATGACGCTTGCGTTAAACGTTGGGTTGACATTTTGTCATTAACTTCGGATGAAGCCTCACCTTAACATATATAGCGCTTGTGTAGCGCTATAGGAGTAACGCCCGCCGCATGGACTTGCGGTCATGTTAAGACATTCATACATACTTGCGGACATGATGGTTTGACCAGTGAGATCACATGCCAATAATGCGTTAATCTAGTTAACTAAATATCTCATGTGGGCTATTCAAGGATTTAATCATACTCATACTTATAACCTCTCTCATACTTAAACACAATCATGCTTACATACAATCATACTTACATACTTAAACTTCTATACGTTATCATTCTCACTCGTAATACGTTAATATACCCTGATCCGTACACTACTAGTACAAATTATGCGGACCATGCACAAACCAAAATAATAATGGATGCATACGGGATTATATTGGTAGGCACATGAAAACCATAGTAGTTTCTACTGTGTACCATGACACGGAACGTAACATGACATCGAATAGCGAAACGGACGTAATATGGTATGAACATGGTGGATACGCCGCTGGTACTTCCTATATATAAGTGTCCCTACCATATTACCAAACTTTCGTGAAAACGTGCTATGAGAAATTCGGTTTCCTTAGATTTTATCGAATACAAACTTTGATCACTCACAATCTATTTTTCCGTTATACCCAAACATACATCAAAATGCCAGCTTTTCTAAACTCTTCCTCTTGAATAAATTTCGGGACGAAATTTACTAAAGTAGGGGAGACTGTAACGCCTCGTATTTTTTTGTATTTCTATTTTAGAAAGTTCATATTCATATTCTACTTTCGAGGCGTTAATGATATTTAAAGTCGGATTTTTTTTTGTTATACCTGGTTAATACATACGCAAACCGATACTTTCGATTGTAAATTACGCGTACAATAAACACTAACACATTAATATGTAGTGTAATTAAACGTAAATTAACTTAAATTGATGTAAAAAGTTTATATACATATAACCTAGTTAGTATGGTCGAGTATGTTATATAGCTTAAACCAAGTTGATTCAGCTAATTTATTTAAATCTTTCAAAGTTAAGGGGCTAGAATGGTATTTCCTAAAACTAAAATGCAACAAAACCCTTCATCTCTCTCATTTATATGAGCAGTCACCACATACTCTCAAACCTAACTCAAACACTTAGCCACACCCCTACTTCCCCTGCGATTCCGACGACCGGAGCTGGCGCACTGGCACCCTTTCACCGGCGGACACACCCTCCCACATGACGCACACCCCCAAACACCCTTCTCCTCCATTCGATCTACTTAACGGCCACCACCGTCGAGTGGTGGCGAGCGACGGCAAAAAACAGAGACAGAGAGAGAGACTGGAGAGAGAAGAGGGGCGGCTACACAGCGACGCCGCCGCTGAGGCGGCGGTGATAGAGGAGACGGCGGCGGTCCAGGTCCTTTCGACGAGCTTCACTGGTAAGGTCTTGAGTTTTATTTGGTTCAGTTTTGTTTAGGAATATTTTGTTTCTGTTCGGCACGAGTTTGGATCTGACTTGGTTCGTTCTTGTTTCGCACTCGGGTTCAGTCTCGGTTCAGTTCTGATGAATGGTTTCGGTTCGGGTTAGAATCGGGTCGGGTCAGCGGCTCAGTCAACCGGGTCTGACTTCATGTCCAGGTTAGAATCCGATTCGGGTCTTGTTTGTTTAAAGTTTCAAATTCGTGTAATTCTAATCAGGTTTGTTGGTTCTGTCCAGTTTCGGTGCGGATTCGGGTCTCGGCCAAACCGCGGTCAACGGTCAGAATCGGGTTCGGGTCAGCACCGATCGAGTCAGTCTTACCTAGGTCGGGTCGACGGGTTAGACACGAGCCTCGAATAATAATGTCGCGCATATAAATTATATTGTTTCGTATCTGTTTATTTATTTATTTACTATTTTTTTATTTTTATCGCGGAACCGCACCTTATATAATTTGTAAACATAATAGATAAGTAAATATATCCATATTGTTTCGTTTATTGCTTATTGAATTTTGAGAATATATCGACACGTTAGTTGTCGGGATCGTCCAAAAACAGAGGAAGCTCTGCCCGTTTTTCGTAAAATTCCGTAAAACGAAACGCGCTAATTTTATAAAACGAAACCTATCAAAGTTTTAATATTTTTTTATATACAGAAAGTATAGATTTTATTGTTCGTATAAATTAATATTTTTATAGTCGAACCACTAATGAAAACGTATCGGATACAAATGATTTTTTTATAAAAAATAAATATAAATGCATATTTATTTTATCAATAATCCTATAATTTTCGAATTCTCTCTAATTCCTTGCATTTGCAAGGACAAGACTCGACTTCTTCAAGAACTAAAAGGTGACCTCGTTGTCCCATCCTCCAACTCTGCGATTCTTCGCGGGATCACCTAAGGAAAGCTTTGCAAACTCTGAGAATACTCGATCCCCTTTTTACGCTTTACTATTTTTGGGGACAATACATGTACTTAAAAATCATTTATACAACTTACGTGTTATACTTGTAGTCCCATGTGTTTTACTTGTAACCTTACGTGTTATACTTGCAAATCATATGTGTTATAAATTGTAGATCGCGCGTAATGTTTACATTAATCTAGTATATTAGTTACGCATGCGAAGCTGATTAAAATGCTTTCTTATCTATATTTATATCCAAAACTTGTATGCTCGCCAATGCTTTTTGTATTGAACTATGCTTTAACATGTATTGCATGTTGACGATATAAATAAAGATGCCCAGAATCTAGTAGGATTTGCCTGGAAACGCATTTAAACTTTAATGCTTATTTTATTGTATTTTACTTCCAAACTTGATGGATTTGGTATCCAAATCATGTACTACATTACATAAATGAAATAAAGATTTATTATTTGACTATTTGTTGTAAATGATTTAAACTTGTTGTATATTATTTCAAGTGATGTAAAATGTAATTATTAAATACATGACACAAAATAGCGTTATGAAGTCTCTTTCAATCTACACACTTCGTCTCATCCCGATGTTTCCACCATCGGTTGGGGTGTGACACCATCACTCGATGTTTTTTATGCCGGAGATCAATCATTGATCAAGGGTTTTTTTCTCGTATAAATCTTTGTGTTCATTGTCATTTACATTTGATACTGTTCATTCAATTGTTCAACACATCAAGCACTCTATCTCACAAATCAAAGTTTGGTTACATTATCCTTAATCAGATTTTTGACCAAAACAGAGTGAACATAATTTCACATAGAAAGCCTGCTATTGTAAGTGTGTGACCATTTGTATACCCTTGGTTTATACAATCTGTAGTAGATGATTTCGACCATTTTATTCCTTATATTTTCAAACAACTCATTAACATTTAAGCTTGAGTCTCTTCATCTCATGTCGTGAGACTAGGAATGCGAAAACACATGCCATGAGACTAGGAATACGAAAACATGTGCATCTAGGTTTACTATTATTTGAAAGAGTACTTGCTAATAAGAAATAAAATCAAGGAATAATGGATTTTAATAATCCAAGCTATTAGCCGTTGGCCGGCAGCGGTCCCAACTTAAAAAATAACCAGTGGTAGTCCCACCTTTTCACATATTGTAAACTAATGGACCTTTACTAACATAACCTTAATTTCTTTTTGTCCTCTTATCGTTTTCGGTTTAGTAAAGCTCCATTGGTTTACAATATATGAAAAACTGGGACCACCACTAGTTATTGTTTAAGTTGGGACTGTTGCCGACCAATGGCTAATAGTTAGGATTATTAAAATCCATTATTTTTAAAAGAGTAAAGTCATATTTGAGTCCCTGTGGTTTGTGCAGTTTAACCATTTGAATCCAAAAACCAAAACTGTCTTGATTTGAGTCCCTGTGGTCTCTAATTTTAACCATTTGAGTCCCTGTGGTCTCTAATTTTAACCATTTGAATCCAAAAACCAAATGTTTCTGATTTGGATGTTGTTTGCTTTTGGATTCAAATGGTTAAAATTAGAAACCACAGGGACTCAAATCAAGACAGTTTTGGTTTTTGGATTCAAATGGTTAAACTGCACAAACCATAAGAACTCAAATAGGACTTTACTCTTCTTAAAATCAATCATTAATATATTATATTATAATTAAGAAATTAACTATATAACTTACATTGACATTTGGATGGAAAACTTCAATATTCTATAATTTGGCAAATTAAAAACTAAAGTAAAATCGTATGATCAAATTTCTACCAAATAAATACTCATTATAAGCAAAGGAAAATATCGCAATCTTTTTCAAATCTTGTATGTTGTTTTTGGCAACCTTTAGGGTTTATTATATTTCTTTTGGCTTTTCAACTCTTTATTCAAATCTTGTATGTTATTTTTAGCAACCTTTAGAGTTTATTATATTTCTTTTGGCTTTTCAACTATATTTCTTTTTGGCTGTAATCTTTCTTTGTTGCCATATGCTCGGGCTGCTAACTAAGATACCAAACATATATTAGTTATCAATTCATGAACATGTATCTACCTTAACGTTTTCCCTTTCTTTCCATATATAACTCCCAACAATTTGCAGTAACTATAAGGTCATCCGTAATGATTAATGCCTTCTAATGGGCATTTTCCGCCACATCAACATTATAATGCCCTTTAAAAATTATGTGATGATTAACGCCCCTTAATGTCCTCATCCGATCATTATTTTTCAGTTTTGTTTTCTTCATTGGGCATTATACTAGAAATTTTCCTCCGTCTTCATGCCCCTAAAAAGCCCACGGGGATGGTGTTAGGGGCATTATCAAACCACTTCACGCTCCTATAATACCCATTAATCATGATATAATAATATAAAAAAATGAAAGTGGGCAGCCATTTATCCATAAATAACGGCATGTAAACTACATAAACAAGTACCCATAACATCAATAAAATAAATTTAGGTATACGATGCATGGGTGATGGGCGTCTAGCTGAAAAATATAAAAAAAGATTATTATCATATGTTAAGGGTGTGTAATTGAAAATGTCATACTTGGGTTCTGCATGGCATACTCATTAAAATGTTATCTTGAATATAGACGAGTTTGGTTGCTTTAAAATATAATGTTTTGTTATTATTTAATACCAAAGTGCTTCTAGTCTAGTGGTCTATGTGTAAAGTGGTGTGTCTCCCTATGTAAGACTAAGGGTGCAAATCCCATAGAGAACATTGATGTACAGCTAGAAAGAAGTAGCACCAGAGAATGTGAGTTAATCATTCTAAAAAAGTTAAGGGAAAATCACTGAAATAGTCAAGTTGACGCCGTCATTTCAAGAATAGCCATTTGACACCTCTCAACGAGCCGTTTCCGTTTACTGAAACGGCACAAAAAAACCCTTCAACGCCAGCCAATCAGAAGACGACACCTGTCCGACAAACCCTGAAACGGCTACGAGCCTGCTTGTCAACTGCGTTGTTTACGTACACACGGGACCCACCACTGCAGCCAAGCCGTTTTAGCGTACTGTTCGAGTCGTCTTAGCCTACTGTTTGAGCTGTTTCAGCTGTTCCCAAGCCGTTTCAACAGTTTCGAGCGGTCTCAGCCAACAGTTCAAGCCGTTTCAGCTGTTTCCAAGCCAGTTCAGCTGTTTATCGGACACGTGTCATCTTCTGATTGGCTAGCGTTGAAGGGTTTTTTTCTTTGTTGTTTTAGTAAATGGAAACGGCTCGTTGAGAGGTGTCAAATGACTATTCTTGAAATGACGGCGTCAACTTGGCTATTTCAGTGATTTTCAAGTTAATCTATAAACACTCGAGAGAGAATAATATGTTTCCGCTTTGTTTATTCCTTAACAAAATGTAACCATTTCAATAGCATTCACAACGGTGGCCATGTATGTAACGACAACATAGGTAGAAGGATACTAAGGTTGTTGTGAGTCGCCCCTAACATCGTAAACACTCTTTCTTTTCCACATCACTTCACTTTTCTCATTCCATCCCTAACCTATCCATAAACCTTTCTCATGTCCTGTCATCATATATCATGTAATGTCATCATAAATCTCCTTAAATGATAGAAAAGGCTAAATTCATAAATTATTTTTCCTTTGTTTCTAAACCTTGTGATGAGTTAATTACGTGAATGGTCCCCAACATGGACGAGGAATAATTTTTTATGTTAGGTGGGTATCAAATGACCAAAATATCTATTAATTTATAAATAAAAATCCTAAACAAATCATTCACCCCACCCTTAGAACAAAAATAAATAATGAAGGCCTCATCTGGCCATTTTAAACATAAATATCCATAGATGCATCCCACCCTCATCTTCTTTCTCATCTCATACACTACTAGAAAATACTCTTCTCTTGACACGCGAACAATGACACGCGTATATTTTATGACATTCAAAAGCGTATGTCAAGAAAAAAATGTCATGGTTTACAAAATTTAATAAACCTATGACATTCTTTTTTGTGTGTCATGTTTTTAGCGTCATGAAAAAAACAAGATTTATCTTGACACACAAATAATGACACACGCTCATTTTATGACATTCGAAAGTGCCTGTCAAGAAAAAAAATGTCATGGTTTTACAAAATTCAATATATTTATGACACACTTTTTTGTGTGTCATCCTTTTAGTGTCATAAAAAAGCCAAGATCTATCTTGACACGCGATAATGACACACGATTATTTTCTGACATTTAAATGCGTGTCAAGAAAAAATGTAATGGTTGTACAAAATTTAATAAATTTATGAAATTGTTTTTGTGTGTCATCTTTTTAGCGTCATAAAAAACATTATATAAACATAAGGGTTAATTTCCTATAGCAATTCTTGTTTATGTAATATGGACATCATGGTTAATTTCCATTAGCAAATCATGGGAAAAACTTGAAAACTGTTATATATCTAGTGTAGTAATTAAAAGAGTAAATTACGTTTTTGACCCATGTGGTTATATCACTTTTACTATATTAGCCCAAATTTTTTTTTAACATATGTGCCCCCATGGTCTCTATAACTAACTATTTTGTCCCCTGAGTCTAACTCAACCCCAAACCCTGGTTAATTATCAGTCACATGACAAACACATGATGGACATATTTGTAATTCCACCTCCCCCTTTTAATTACTTTATAAAAAAATCCCTACCTACTTTATCACTTCTTCTTCTTCGTTTTTTCTTATAAAACCCTAATTTTATAAATTTCAAACATGGTGATCTACATATGTTTATACATAGAAAACATAGGTGGGCATATTTGAAAGTAATCCTCTCCTAAATCCTTCATTCTTTGCATCTGCCTGTTAAATGTTAACTGAGAACGCAAAGATGAGGCATCAGAGGTTTGTGGGGATATTGAATCCACTGGATATTGGTACTGCTTCGATTGCTTGTGATTGTTGACTGTACTGCGTCTGATGCTTGTGCTTGTTGACTGTACCACTCTGTTTCTTCTATTACTTTATCACTTATCCTTCTTCCTGATTTCTGATGCTTGGATATTGGTTCATCACGATGGTGGTACCAGCAGCAGCGATAGTGATTAGATCTGCAATCGGTATGTGTATGTTTTGATTATTTTCAGATCTGTTAGTTACTTCTTACACTTGTTCACTTTAAGATCTGGGTTGAAACGACGACGCATCTTGAAGATCTGGTTAGAAGATGATGATGTGCAGATGATGATGTGCAAATGATGGATTCGTGTTTTTTGATTTGTTCTTGTTCATGAAGATCGAGGAGATGAATCATGATATAAGAAGTTGATGAACAGGACTGGACCTGTTCAAATGCCCTACACCTTGCTGTATCCTAGAAGTAAAATTGGGCTTACTGGTTGCGGTATTTCAAATAGCGTTTCCATATGAAGCATTTTTCTGATATGATATTGTTATATGACGCGATAGAGATTCTTCACTCAAATTGGGCACATGACTGATGTTATTAGGGTTTGGTAGGAAATTCCCACCGGTTGAAGAAGATGATGGCAAATCAAATCTCAGATTGGGGGTTTTGTGGTGTAATTGGGTATTCAATTGTATTTAATAGGTGTTAGTATAAAAGGGGAGGGGAAATTACCAATTTACCCATCATGTGCATCTCATGTGACTAATAGTTAACCAGAGTTTAGGGTTGAGTTAGACTTAGGGGCTAATTTAGTTAGTTATAGAGACCATGGGGGCACATATGTTAAAAGTTCTTATTTTGGGCTAATATAGTAAAACTGATATAACCACAGGGGCCAAAAACGTAATTTACTCTAATTAAAAATTATATTAACAATATCTCGTTTAGGCTCATGACTCTTAATATCCATGTGCAACATACAGTAAACATGTATTATCCACTAATACTTCTTGCAACCTAGTGTGACCCATCACAACTCGATCTAACGTATAAAGGACTTTAAATTACGTATTAAGGTTCATGACACGACATTAAGAATTGTCATGACTGTTAAAACCTAACATGATCCGTTAATCCACATAACTAATTATAACTTTTCACGGCAAAAGTTACCATGACCATTTTTGATTGAATATAATATTATTTAGTTAACTTTGATAAATGGTCGAAGTCAAGCGTGCCTTAGACCATGCGTAGTGGTTAGCTCAATAATGCCCCCACCATGGGGCGTTTTCTGCCATGTGGCAGTCTAGTCAGCATGGGGGCATTATTGGGCGTTTTTGCAAAAGTGTCGTAGTGGGAATAACGCTCAATAACGCCCCTTCCAATCATTACACAATTATTATTTTTAATTAAAAACTTAAAATACTTTATTAAATTAAAAAAAAAAATACAATACTAGAAAAAAATTACATTGCCAAAATGAAGGGGCTGAAATGAAAAATCATTATCTTCTTAAATATAATCAAAATGAAGGGGCTAAAATGAAAATGAAGGGGCTGAAATGAAAATAAATATTTTTTTAAGTACTTTGGAAGTTTAAATCCTTTTTTTTTTAAATATAATCAAAATGAAGGGGCTGAAATAAAAAATCATCATCTTCTTCCTTTCACTCAAACAACCACCTGCAACTTTTGTTTTTTAAATCACCTTCTAACTAAAACTAATTAAAACTAATTTCTTTTGTTTTTTTAATTAAAACTAAGTATACACACATGGCAAGGTTCAATTGGGCAAAGAAATAGAGTTCCGGCGTTTTTCAAATCACCCCTACTTCCAATTTTTCGCAAATAACGCCGGAAAATGCCTAGGGGGCGGCACCGGGGCGTTTTCGGGCGAGATTCTGGGCAAAAAACGCCCCACTACGTTCGGTCTTAGTGGAAAGTTGATCTAAATTTACTAACATTTATTAATTATGTATATTTTCACATTTTCTAAATATAATCTATAATTTGTTACATATATATTTCTATGATATTTATACATATTTTGATTACTTAAATTTTATTAACAACACTTCTAACTTATGTTAGACTTTTTTTATATTTAAAAAAAATACAATATTTACACTAAATATATTAAATGTATATAAGTTTGTTATAGTTAAATTAAAAAATAAATTAATAAACCGTTTTCTCTTTTCCATGTAATCTAAATTTTCATTTTCCCTCTCATCTAACTTTTCATTCTCCCCAAAATTTATCTTTTCCCTCTTCATTCAAATTTATCAATCTCCCTCTTCTTCCCCATCCGATATCCCTCAAAATCGCCTTTCTGGAACACGTAGAAATCACAACCCCACAAAATTGAAGAAGGGCGCGTAATGAAATATCGCATGTGGATTGGATTGGAGAGACAAAGATCAATGGAGATTGGATGATAGATCGAAGACAATATGTATACAATTATTTGTAGTCTTGGTCATCATTTATCAATAGGTACGTGCTTGAAATGCCATTTTATTTTGATTGTTGCAGCTCCTAAATTGAGTGGGTCATGGCTGAGAATTCTTGTTATGTGCTTATCATGCCATTTTGGTTTTCTTGGTTTTATTTGCTGTGAAATCAGAAACTTTGGAATGAATTTGTATATTTGTAACACTCTGATTGATGTGTATGATGGATTCTGTGCACTTGATAAAAGCACGCCAAGTGTTCGATGCAATGCTAAAGAGAGATTCTTTTTAGTTAGTCTGTAAGCTTTCAGTTATATATATGCCACCATAATCTTGTGTAATGATGAATATTTGAAGTATATACATTTAAGGAAGTGTGCAGAGTTCAAATTTTTTTTGTTTTTTTAATTATATATAATCTTTTGTTAATTATTTAGGAGTTTATCATAAGAGTGAAAGGTGGATCGCTTGGACACAATAGATGCTCAATATGCTTTTCTAGCTGGAGTATTATCAAAACTTGTTGCAGATGTCGCATTACCTAAGGTATAACTTTAAACCAATGTTATGTATGAGACCTATCAAATCAAAATGTTTATCGGTGGAGACTGAAAAATAACATGAGAATTAGATGATAGTTATTCTAGTTTACATTAATTGAATGAACCGATTAAAAGTAATTCTTAGCTTATTATCAATAGAAATGGTTCAATTAGATGCTTTTTGTAGCTAAAACTATTTCAATTTTGTAGCTTTATTAATCGAAATTGTTCAATCTGGTTTAATTTGTTTAAATAGAGCTGGTCATTTTAATCGAATAGAGCAACTACAAGGTCATTTGTATGCTTAAAAAATATAGATCCTTCAAGAAATGGGTTTTAATTAATCATTAGAAAATCATGGTCAGGTGGCTACAATGCACATGAATTTAAAAGGTGAAAATTGCTCCCAAAGCTTAGAGGCCTAATTATATGTTTTATAAGTTCCATTTAAATTTGCTATCATAGAAAGAATTAAATTTTTACTGTGATTTATGGTTTTATTTACATGCTCTAAGGGTGGTCTTAATTAAGCAATTTTTATGTTAAAGCGACCCGAATTTTTATCTTTGCTTTGGGCCACAATTTGTCGAGCCGCTTATGGAGTCATGCGGGTCCTTGAAAAAGCAAGTTGTAAAGGTCTATATGACCTAACCATTTGCTCCAAAGAGATAATAAACTCGGCTTTCGACCTATATGCATCGATCAAATATGGTACCTTTCCTAACCTTGTAAGTCGAATTTTGGTATGTGGCAAACTGATAGAATGTTCTATTGCTAGTTGTTTATACACACAAACTTATAATAATATAGTAGAGTCTGACATAGGCCTGATGTTTAAGGTTGGTGTATTACATATATGATTAAAATGTAAAATTGGATTGTTTGCTAATAAATATCTAATGAAGAATTTATATTTCAATCTATTTGAATAAAAAATGGCGTGGATGCTTCATTTATATCAGTTGCTTAATTCACTTTAAAGGCTACATGCTACTATAAAGAGTAGCTTAAAAATACTATCTTAAGCTTAGAATATATGTCATGTAACCTCATCTATCTTGTAAAATCTATGAAATTTTTGTTACAATTTTAATTACGATCATTTGGGCATGATGAGTGCATTTTTGGTCGATAGTGCACTTTCAAAGGAGGATTCTAGAAGACTAGAGTGTGAGTACGATCTATTTGGGCATGATAGTTACATGTACTTAAATTGTGATGATTTTGGCGGTTTTTACATTCACTGAGCTGACTGGTGCTGTCATCACTTCTTATATAATGTAATTGCCTATATCTAGTATAAATTACCGTTCATAAAACAAAATTTATTTTATTGATTCGATTTATGTATGTTAATTGCAGGTTTCTGTATGAGCAAATTAAGAAAGAGCAAATACATGATCGTGGAATATGTTTTATGAACCCGTCTGTAATTTCGCGAGCTGATCAACGCAAACCCAAACCCAAACACATCGAGGATGCAAGTAGAGCGGTTGCAGATCGATTGTATAAAAGAAAGGGCAATGACATCATCCTATTGCCCTACAACCCCGGGTTTGATTTTCCTTTTAAATAAGTATTCGTAAAGGCCTATTATCTTAATTTATATTGATTGAATTTTGGATTTTGGATTTTGAAGAAACCATTGGGTGTTGGCAGTACTAAACCTGAAAACAACTACTTGTTATTATCTTGATTCCTTACGGCCTAGAAGTGTCGATGAGCAGTTGAGGCAAATTATTGATACGTAAGTAATACAAATTATCATAATGGATGATAAAAGAGTTGGAATATACTTTGATATAATTTTGATTTTTTACAGGGCAATGGCCGTGTATGCTTCAGAAAGTGGTGCTAACATAAGGGTTAAACTCGTATGGATTAACGCTAGGGTAAGCACTTAATCCCTTATGTAAATTGTGGTTGTAATGATATTGTTAATATTGACACCCTTTAGTTTAAACTCAAATTGCAATGGTTTCACATTTCTTGATATTTTAAATTGTGGTAGTGTCCACGTCAGCCAGGAGGTACTGAATGCGGCTACTATGTGATGAAGTTCATGAAGGAGATAGCTTACCAGGGAGTTGAAATACTTGACAACGATAATGTAAGTTTAGGCATATTTTAGTCTGTATATTAGAGAAATATGTACTTATATATCCAAACAAATGCTTAAATTCATATATTAGGATTAAATTCCGATTTTTAAGATTTATTTTATTTAATTGTTGTCTCAGGTTGGGAAAGGAGTAGAAGAATACTCGGCTGCGGATATGGATGGCATTCGTGAAGATTGGTCGACTTATGCGGTTAACTCTATTTTTAAGTTATAAATCGTATTTTAGGTGTTGATAATGTATTGACAAACAATTCTTGTTTTGTTAACGTTAAAATATTTGTAGTATACTTGACAAATGATTATGTAATGGATTGTTTATATATGTATTTGTTTTATGAAAAAGATTTATTGTTTTTGTTATTATACATGTATCCAGGGCAAATTAGTAATTTTATAAAAAAAAATTTATACAATTAAAAGCATGACACGCGTAAATGAATGTCATACGTATGTGTCATAAATGCTTGTCATGAACGTGTGTCATGAATGTGTGTCATAAAATGAGTGTCATGAATGTGTGTCATTAAATGTGTGTCATGAATGTGTGTCATTAAATGTGTGTCATGAATGCGTGTCATTAAATGTGTGTCATTAAATGTGTGTCATAAAAACATGACACACAAATGCATGTCATGTTAATTTTATGACTCCTCAATCAACGACTCGCATTTGCGTGTCATAAAGACCCTTTTATGACACGCAATGCATGTCAAGAAAGGTGTTTTTTCTAGTAGTGATACTTCGGCCACCTGCCGAAAAAATGTGATTTCGATTTAGTTAGCGATTGTTAACCGTAAAATGTGTTAGAGACAAATTAATTTTGAAAATGTTCATTAGAAACAAAACAGCTTGTTGCAATTCAAAAGGGGGTGGCGGCGCAGCTTGTTGCCCGTCTACCAACCCATGATTTGTAATTTGCTCTTGTTACTAGTATTATGCAGAAAATTGATTTATGAGAAAATTAAAATTTTCTAAAAAAAAAAAAATTTAGAAAAAAAAAACAAAACAAAACAAAACAAAACACCACCCTTTCCTTGTTTACCAACACCATTTTCCTAACTTAGGTAGTGTTGGTGGCCGGTGATGGTTAATTCTTCTCATTTATGGTCGTCGATGATTGGGGAATGACGAATACAAACGGAGCAATGGAATCTAACGGAGGTCTGCGAAGAGATAGCCAACATAGTTGCTGGAAAAATTGATGGGTGAGATGAAGACGACGAGGGTCAGAGGTTGTTGGACTAACCTTTTACACAACATGTAACATTTTTTTATAATATCAAAGGGTAGTAAGGATATTTTACACATACTTAATTGGTAAAACTAACGACCATCCAAGTTAGGGACCATTATATTACTATACGCTAGAATTTCCATACCAGTAAATAGTATCAGGCTGCTATCTGGCACTCCTCTGTTGGCCCGAACAAAATACGATTTTACACCTACTTTAAAATTACGAATATATCCCCTGTTAAAAGTTATGATTTGTCCTACTTAAAAATTATAATATTGTCATTGTTTTAGGTTTTCAAAAAGGGTGTTGCTAAATGTACCCCCTTATCTACTGAATGCACCCCCTCTTTCAACTTTTACATTAATATAATTCAAACCCTTTTGTTTTTCTTTCATTTTTTTTATCTTTAATTATTATTATTACTAGTATTTGTTTTTAAAACGTTATTTTATTTAAAAAGAAACTTTTTTTTTTATTATTTGAAAAATAATCGTTTTCTTACGTTTTAAACTAAAGCGAGTCATTTTAATTTTGAAATGGATTTTTTTGTTCATAGCGGCTTGAAGTGGGTATGCGAATTCGGTTTGTATAAACAATGATACACAAAAAATTAAATGAAGCTTTAAAGCCAGCCAACTTAACTAACGTTTTATTTTCTTTTTACGTCTTATTACTTTTAATAAATAAAAGTTGTTAATTATATTAAAAACATTTTAATATAATAATAATACTAATAAAAATAGAAATAGAAAGATGAGAGAACTAAAATACGAAATAAATAAAAAATACAAAAGCAACTTGAAGGGGTATGGTCCCAAAAAGCTGCGCAACCTCCTGCAAGGTCGCGCGGGACCATACTCCTTACTCAGCAATTTCCTTGATTGCCAACCTCGCGCGGGATACAAACACATCTGTGCGATGCGGCGCAAGGCCTACGTAAGAAGAAACCCCAATTAGCAACACTTAGCATTCTCAAAAGAACATCTGAGAGCTCATGCCTCGCGCGAGGTAATAACGTGCTCAGCAAGAATCATGCGTGATTACGGCGCACGGCATTTTCAGATAGTACACAAGGTACAAGTGGCAGAACAAAAGAGCCAATCTGGGTCCTTCTGATCCTGCGCAATCGTGCTTCACGATCGTCAGACATGCAGGAGACAAAAAGTACTCAAGGACGCCTATGTGGCACCAATCACAGGGCAGAGACAACTGCCCCACGATCTCCACTTACCTGCTGATGGCAGAAGGCCGGCCAGGCCGGCAACAGTGACACGTGGCTCCAATCACATTGGGCCAACTCCATAAAGCTCCTAGAGGCCACTAACGGTCGACACCAGCGAGACAAGGAGCGGATCCTCCATGTTGTCGCCTTCCGGCCCAAGGCCCATCAGCCCACACCCTCTTACACCTCTCCGGCTATAAATAGAGACCTTCACTTCACAGGTTAAAACATTCCATTCCCTCTACTCTCACTTAATACTTAATTCTCACCCAAAGCAGTCGCTTATTCTCACGCCGGAGCCCGGTTAAGAGGGAAACCCCCACATTCCCCTCTTAACGAGTAACGGTGTTTTGTTTTGCAGATAAACCACGGTCATTAGGAGCTCAGGAAACATCAAGAAGATTAACCATCATGGTAGAAACATAAACCAAACTGATTAGTCTCATAATTAGTTCCGTGTTTCTTCACAACTGTTTTTTTTTTTAAGTTTTGAAACTTTTTTATTGTATAAAAATGTCTTTTTTATTAATTTTAATGACGTTTTATAGAAATATAATAAAATACTAATAAGAGAAAGTGTCTTCAAATTGTAGAAACACAATAGTTTTCAAAAACAATATTTAAATTGTTTAGAGGGGTGAAATGTAACAACTTTTAAATTATATTTTTAGAAAGGGGGGTATGACTAGTAAAAATGGGGGTGCATTTAGCCAACCCCTTTGAAAAATTACATTTATTTATTTTGAAAAATAACAACGTTAAAACGAAATAACCGGAAAAAAAGGAAGTAAAAATGATGATGATTAATATTATTGTATGTCTTTTTCATGGAAAATGTGAATATCTAGAATATGTATTTATGTCCCCATTACTATCATGGAAAATGTGAATATCTAGAATATGTATTTATGTCCCCATTACTTGCATTTGTATTCATAAAAGTCTTCTTAAAATAGGTTAACTTCCAATACGTTGCTAACGTGGTAGTGGTGGAGTGGTTGGGGAAATACTTGATGTTCCTTGTGACTCAGGTTTGATTCTCACTCTTCCTATTATTTTTTGCGGCATCCAGGTGAAGAGCGAATACGGGTAGCGCCGGTTCGTCTTGGATGGGAGGCGAGGTTTTACCGATTATTCCACTGTCGTGCCTTCGGGCGGATGGAGGTCGGGTTTCCACGTATCTGGGAGAGTCTAGGGGCTGGCGGCGGTCGAGTAATCGACCTTGACCAATCCGATGTCACGGTGATTGACATGTCGTTCCTTGCCGTTCAAAAAAAACTTCCAATACGTTGTTGTCCACATTTTTGTAATCTATTATCTTTTAAAAGGTGAATGGTGTAAGATTTGAATCCATGTTGCATACACCAGTTTCAAAAGCACACATTATTCTTACATCATTATATCTTATTCTCACACCTTTTTTCACCCTGTCTCTTTATATATATATATATATATATATATGTGTGTGTATGTGTGTAGTGGAGGGTTCAAATGAGAAGAATTTTTTTTAAGAAGAAAAAAGAAGATGTTTTAACCAATAAGAATGCTTCATTTTACTTCATTTAACATTTGCATTTAATTTTAATATAAGGGTATATTGGTAAACTTACATAAATCATTAATTTGTATTCTTCACCTTTAATAATTAACTAAATTAAATTTGTAACTCCTTTTCAAAATATATACTTTTTCCAAATTAAAAAAAAAAACCAACTTAATCTAAAGTGTAGAATAAATTAGTTGTGTAGGATAAATTACGAGTTGTGTAGGATATATTTCGAGGTGTGTAGGATAAATTTCGGCTGTGTAGGATAAAATTCTATAATGTGTAGGGTATATGTAGGAAAATTTTGATATGTGTAGGTTTTGTAGATTGTATGTAGAATAATTAATAATTAGTTGACTAATTAATTAAAGAGATAAAAATTAATGATATGAGTTATAAATGAAATAGTATTTTACTAATATGCCCTTTCTTCTTTTTCTTCTCACATTAAATTTCTTCTCAAATGAACCTTCCCCTGTCTATGTATATATAGAGAGATATAAATAAGAGAGATGTTTGAATATTAACTCCATTTTCAAAATCATTTATGGATTTGAATCCATGTTGCATACACCTTTTTCAAAATCACTTGATGATTATTTTGTAGGATTTGAATCCATGTTATTTTAATGATATTAAACATTTTATATCACCGGGCCAAATGGTTATCGACAATTTTGTTTAATTATTACTATATGAAAAAGGTGTCACACCACAATCAATGGCGGAGACATCGAGGCGGGACGAACGAGATAACTCAAAACATCATAACATACTATTTTTTGACAATAATTTAATAATCAACTTTCGTTTCATTCATGACTTGAAAGATACACTGTTTTCGAAAGAAAATACAACTTGGAATAACATGACTAACATGAAAGGAAATACATAAACGAAATATTGGGTGAGTTTCTAGTTCGCCCTAAGTTGATTTCTTGAACGTTATCATACATTTCCTGCAACATGTATCAAAGTATCCGTCAACACAAAAAAGTTGGTGAGCATACAAGTTTGGTCTACATAATATATGTATAAATTATCTCAAATCCAACATGGCAAATTGTATTCTACGTTATATATCATACTAGCATGCATCAACTATAAATCAAACCAAAGTGTCCACTAGCGTAATCTCGTTACCGAAGTGAACAAGACCGTTTTGATTGAATACTTAACAATGACCACAAAATGGCGATGTGCAACTCCTATGGCAACTTGAAAATGTTCTAAGAGATGAAGTAAGATGAATTTTGTCTGAAAACTTTACACAAAATAGAAAATGAACCTAACTTTGGACCTCAAAATGGTGATGTACCAACTTGGTTTACCATGGTAAACTTGTGGTAACACTCCTATAGGTTATCCAAGTAGGAAGAAAACAAGAAACAAGAAGAAAATGAAAGTAAAAGTGTTCAAAACTCACTGGTTCAGTGTTTAATAAGGTTAAAGAGTGTTGAAAGTGTTTAGAAGTTTGGGAGGAGGTGTATTTATAATGGGGTATTATGGTTTAGTGTTTAATAAGGTTAGTTGGGAGTTAGGGTGGTTGGAAGTGAGTTAAAACACAATTTTCGTGAGTTGTCCAAAACCTAGACTTCCTTGCGGACTGCAAGGAGGGAGGCTTACGGTCTGCAAGGGACCAGTAAATTCAAATATTTTCATTTTAACCCCTTAACTTATATGCCTTGTTATTTTATGTTATAAATACAATGTTAAACATGGTTTTAGGGTTTCAAGGTATATAGAAGCATGTGATAAGTATGATACAAGTATGATCATGTTTCGAGAGGTTATAAACTTAAAGTATGGCTTGGTTTTTGTATAGAAACACGTGTTTCATGAATGTTTGTGTATTGTGTACACCTGAATAAGCAGGTGTGATATAAAATGTATTTCCATTATGATCAAAAGTCTCGGATTACAAGAATTGAAATTGAAACTGAAATTGGATACGAATACAAGCTTTTTAAAAATAGAAAGTACGAAAACACGGAACGTTACAAAAGGCCACAAAAGATATCAAGATTTACAGAATATTGTGAGCATTGACAAATGTGTGATAAATGGTTTCGAAAGTAAACGTAAGATGTGAAAAGATTCACTATATCTGATTATAGTCCAGGATATTTCATTACAAAATACAAAATTATTACGACAACAGAGATAAGAACTAAATCGTATAGCTTATAATATCAAAGGTTCATGTTTTTAAGAACTTTTACATCTGACATGTAATTGGCATTTTATATACATAGAAAGCTATTAAACTAATTTATTCATTTGTTTTTTTTTCATTCTTAAACGTTTACCTACACATATGTAGGCTCTATACATAAATATACATATAAAAAAGAATATTAAATAATTAACACTGAATTTCAATCAATTAATGTATTTTAAAATTGAAAAGAATGAAAAAAATGAATGATATGTTTTGTTTTTCAACTAGTTGATGCCCCGTCCGCGTTGCGGGGCGGTAGGCCGAATATTTCTCAACCAATTAAAAAAAAAACACTATCGTAGTTTTGTTAGAAAAAAAAACTAAAACGGTAGCAAGACCGTAATTTTGAGCTCGAGACAAAATTGTAATTTCTTAGAACTAATGAGCGAGAGTTAGGCAACTCTTGACACGAATGAAAAATTAAATCGAGCCAACCAATAAAAACAAAACATTTCAATAGTTTTGCTAATAAAACAAAAACGATGGCAATAATTTAATTTTGAACTCAGGGAAAAATTGTATTTTTTTTTATTGCGGGTAAAATCGTAATTTGCCAAAAGCAAAAGCGATGATAATACTGTAATTTTGAACCAGAGGAAAAATCATACCTTTGAACAGAGGAAAATTCTTAATTTTAAACTGGGGAAATTGTAACATACCCGGGCCAATAGGAGAGTGTCATGCAGCAGCCTACCACTATTCCTCCACACCCTTTTAAAAAAGAACTAAAACGATGGCAAGACTGTAATTTTTAACTGGGGGAAAATTGTAATTTTGGGCTAGGGTAAAATCGTAATTTGTCAAAAGTTAAAGCGATGACGATACAGTAATTATAACCAGGGGTAAAATCGTAACTTTAAACAGGGGGCAAATCCGTAATTTTAAGCTGGGTTGTCAAAAGCTAAAGCGATGACAATACTGTAATTTTAACCGGGGGTAAAATCGTAACTTTACACAAGGGCAAATTCGTAATTTTAAGCTGGGGGTAAAATCGTAATATACATGGACCAATGGGGGAGTGCCAGACAGCTGCCTGACACTAAAACCAATAGTAAAACTATAAATTTAAACAGGACAAAATCGTAATTTTGTAAAGAAAAAAAAACAATTTGTGGGTGGCATATGTCCGCCCAACTCAACTAATCCCGTACAAGTACTATTGCCGGCTACGGTTTATGTAATTGTAGATAACTAGTGGATGTCCCGCCCGCGTTGCGAGGCGATGGCCGAATAATGAGCGAGTGTTATGCAGCTCATTGACACAAAAAACAATTAAATCGAGTCAAACAATTAAAACAGAACACTTTTATAGTTTTGATAAAAAAAAAACTAAAACAATGGCAATATTGTAATTTTTAACTGAGGGAAAGTTGTATTTTTTTACTGGGGTAAAATCGTAATTTGCCAAAAGCTAAAGTGATAGCAGTACTGTAAATTTGAACCAGGGGCAAAATTGTAAATTTTCACATGTGCAAAGTCGTAATTTTGAACTTGGGGTAACAGCGTAATGTAAATTTGAACTAAGGGCACAATCGTAATTTTAAGCTGGAGGCAAAACCATAATTTTATTTTGAACCGATGGCAAAATCGTAATTTTGAGTTGGGGGCAAAAGCATAATTTTATTTTGAACTGGGGAAAAAACGTAATTTTGAACTGAGTGCGAAATCATAATTTTTTAAACGGGGAAAAATCACATTTTTGAACAGATGGCAAAATCGTAATTTTTAGCTGGGGGCAAAAACATAATTTTAATTTGAACTTGGGGGCGAAAAGGTAATTCTGAGCTGAGGGCAAAACCACAATTTTATTTTGAATCGAGGGAAAAATCGTAATTTTGAGCTGGGGACTATATGGTAATTTTATTTTGAGCTGGGGGCAAAAACGTAATTTTAAAATGAATATAAAATAATAAACTGGTTGGTCCAATTGGGGAGTGCTAGGCAAAATCGTAATTTTGAGATGAGGACGAAAGCCTAATTTTATTTTGAGCTGGGGGCAAAACGGTTATTTTAAACAGGAGCAAAAACGTAATGAAAATAATAAACTGGTTGGTCCAATTGGGGGGAGTGCCAGGCAGCTGCCTGGCACTATTCCCCCATTTGGTAAATGTATGTATAGTAAATTACAGGAAAAAAAATGATTGAGTTAATTACTGTTTTCGTCCCTGTGGTTTGTCAAAAATCACTATTTCAGTCTATTAGTTTAAAAATTACGATTTCAGTCCCTGTGGTTTCACTTTCGTAACCATTTCAGTCCCTGTGGTTTCACTTTCATAACCATTTCAATCCATTTATTCTGTAAATACAGGGACTGAAATGGTTACGAGGTGGACTAAAATGGTGGCGAAAGTGAAACCACAGGGATTGAAATCACAATTTTTAAACTAATGGACTGAAATAGTGATTTTTGACAATCCAAAGGGACAAAAACCGTAATTAACTCAAAATGATTTTTACGTTGAAGACTCCTCTAAATTCAATTACATAAACTATTCTAGAAGATACACATAGCTAACAAAAGTTCTTGTTATATTGAATCTTCAAACATTATCTTTTACGAAATATCTACTTTAACTTTAATGTTATCTTCAATACCCCTTTCAAGCGAAGAGGCTCTGGACCAATATAAAGCTTGGTGTGAAAATGTTTAAAAAGAGAATGCGAAAGAGATTTATCCAGGGCCGTCAACAAGAAGTCTAAAAAATATATATTAGATCCTGGGCAATATTAAAAAACTGGGTTTAAAATTGTGGTTAAAGGAAATAAATAAAAAAAAAATCTTAGTGTTAGAGTCAAACCTTAAACTTGAGACCTCAACATTATTTTGAGATGGTTTTTTCTACTCCACTACCAACATTTTTATGTAAAACAAATGGATGCATATAATAAATACATAAAATATTATATATGCAAAAGCTTGTAAGAAACCTTCCGCGCCCTTTTAAAGTTTGAGCCTTTGATGGCGGTACCGATTGCCCAGCCGTCCTCCATTTATCAAAGAGGTTTGTCACTTGAGGACGAAATAAATGTGCTTAGCTCTTTTATGAAAAAAGACTTATAAATAGAGAAATGTGATTATCTAACTAAATTTGGCTCTGATACTATTTGAGATGCTATAACATTCACCATTTCATTATGTCATTTGATGGTGTTTACATTAGTATATAGAGTTAAAGCACACAAATGTTTCCCATGATATAGTTCTTATATCTGAAAAACTACAATGTCAATCCTAGATTATGTATAAACGGAATATATTTGGTTTTTGAGTTGCATGAGATTAACTTTTTATGTTAAGTGTGTGTGAAAGAACCAAAATACCTTTTAATATTAATAAACACAATTACTAAATGAGCCACTCCTTTATAATAGATATGTGTGTACAGTGGCGGATCTAGGATTCACGCCAAGCCGTAACGTTTTATAAATAAGCCGTAACGAAATCGAAAAAACATCAAATTTTTCCAAAATTTACACTAAAAACGTCAAATTTTTCCGAGCCAAGCCGTAGCAGAGGTTACCCCCCGGTTAAGGCTAGGTCCGCCCCTGTGTGTGTACCCCCAACATCACACTTCATCTTTGGTGTGATTAGAAAGTAACAAATAAAATTTTTACCCAAACA
This sequence comes from Helianthus tuberosus, assembly GCA_030545235.1. NCBI lineage: Eukaryota > Viridiplantae > Streptophyta > Magnoliopsida > Asterales > Asteraceae > Helianthus > Helianthus tuberosus. Next base: position 31,406,443 of record CM060397.1, read on the forward strand.
CATGAGTGTTAAGGTAAAAACCAAATAAATACTATCTACACATGTTCTAGGCAAGCGTACCTATCAGAATATAGTATAGCACGTGTAAGTACTCAAGTATCAATCCTAGTACACAAAATTTATTAACTCAACCTTTTGCATTACATCTAACCTATGTGATTCTGAAAAAGTGTAAACGAGTAAAAACAAAATACTGAAAATGAGTTTAAGAAAATCTATTAACTCAACCTTTTGCATTACATCTAACCGGTGATTTTTAACAACCAGTCTTAATTTTCACCCCATACCGTGTAATTTTACAAACCAGGTTAGAACAAACAAATTATTTGCATTAGAGATAACTTTCAATATAATTTTTAGGTATATTGGATTAAAATAACCTCAACTTTCATCAATTGACCGATAGCACTCCCAACTTTCAATTTGTACCACACCATTCTCAACTTTCAACTTATTGGCCGATAGCACTCCCAAGGCAACCCAACACTAACCCAGTTTGCTAACATCAGCTGTCAGGTAACCAAACCAGTGCCACGTCATCAAAAAAACCAAGTCAGGTGCCATGTCATCAATAAGCCAAGTCAAACGCCACGTCATCAAAAAATTCCACTTCAGATGCCACATCACCATACAAGTGCCACATCAGCAAAAAAGCTAACTGAGTTAGTGTTCAGTTATTTTGAGAGTGCTATTAGTGCGGTATAAATCGAAAGTTGTGAATAATATCAACTTTATATCAACTTTGATGAAAGTTGTTATTAAAATCCAATATCCCTGATTTTTATCATAACTTACTTTTTATTAGAGGAACATTCGTGCTCATTAATTTAAGTATTATGGGAGAATTCATGGAATTTTTAGTCCAAAAGTTTGATTAATATATTATAGCTGTCCGATCATATCAAGTTATTAAAACTTGTTCAATAAATTGTGATTCGACTGATTTGGATGGAAATTTAAGGTATTTGAATGGTTATTGTTGGACTTTTAGGCTCCATGGACTCTAAATGGACTTGTCTTATCGAGCAAAATTGCTAAACCCTAATTTGTCTTTATAAATATATGGACGTATTTGTAATTTGAGTAAAGTACACGGATGATCCTTGTCGTTATTCAAAATTTTGAATTTAGTATCAAGTTTTTCAAAAGTACATGGATGGTCCCTATGGTTTGCACTTTGTAACGTATTTAGTCTCTAACTTTTTTCCAAAAGTACATAGATGGTCTCTGTGGTTTGCACTTTGTAACACATTTAGTCCCCAACATTTAGTGACTAAATGCGTTACAAACTGCAAACCACAGAGACCATCCATGTACTTTTGGCAAAAGTTGGGGACAAAATATATTACAAAGTGCAAACTGCAAGGACCATTAGCGTACTTTAAAAAAACTAGGGACAAAATTCGAAATTTTGGTTAATCACAGGGACCATCCGTGTACTTCACTCTTGTAATATAATTAACACCCCAATAAGAATATCCTAGTTGGTGCCTGTGAACATATGTCAGTTTAAACCAAACCATGTAAATCTTTACGTTCATTTATTGCTTTCGCATCTCGTATGTCATTTTAAACCAAACCATGCAAATCTTTATGTTTGTTCATTGCTCTCGCATTTCGTGTTTGTATTTATGTGTGCTCGATCCTAATAGTTCAGAGGGATTAAAATCAAGTCAAATCTATCTACTTGGAAACTCATCCATCCTCATAAACACCTCATATAAAACCCGACACTCATCTTATATCATCATCATCATCATACTTGGTAAATCCCCCATAAAAATAAGAATAGATATCCTTACCTCTACACATCTTATGTGCCTACATGAAACAAATTGTTTTTCACAAAAACATAAACCGAGACAAAACATTACTTTTCCCTTCCAATTCCAAGGAGTGGTCAGATTTGGCTTAGGGTGTAAGGGGTGCTCACCTAAGAGGTGAGTCCCCCCTCTTACGCCAAACCAATCCTCGTGTGCCACGTCAACTCCCCTCTTAAACTCCCCTAACACCCTAAATTGATGGCGGCACTCCCCTCTTAACTCCCCTTGTTTTTTTATTCAAAAAAAAAAAAAAAAAAAAACAAAATGATTTGATTGGTCCACTCATCCTCTCTCCTCCCCCTCTCTTCGGTGAAGCCCCACCGCTTTCCTCCCTCTCTCTACCTCACCGCTTTGATGGCGGTGTCTCTCCCGCTCGGCAAGAGGGGTCCCCGAAGGGAGTCCCCGAAGGCGCCCCCCACACCCTTACAAAGTATAAACAAATGTGGCTACCTTGAACAGGGCATGCCCCAACCTAAACCTAACCACCTCAAACTTCAAACACCTAACCCTTTGTCAACAACTTTAAAATTTATATTTAATCAAATATATGGCCTAACTTTAGTTGATGTGATCATACAATTGCACCTGCTTTTTTCTCATTGGATATGTATATGCATACGTATTATCCGAAAACAAATAATTAGATAAAACATATTTATCATTTTAATGGACAAATTGTCAAGAGGAAGTACAATCCAAGACGGTATTATATTATAAATTAATTAGTTAATTGTGCAAAAACTACTTGTGGACAGGGGCGGACCCATGTATAGCGGAACGGGGTCCCCGGACCCCAATCTTTTTTTAAAAAGTAGTAGAAGCGGTATATAAAATTTGCTATGGACCCCATAAAATTATTAAGTTGGACCCCATAACAATGAAAGTGAGCCTGGTGTAGTGGTAAAACCCCTTGTTTACACACAAAAGATCCTAGGTTCGATACCTGTTTGTTTCATTTTTTTGTGTTTTTTTTTTAAACCTGAAAAATTTGAACACCGGAAAAATTGGACCCCATCGTTCCAAAATCCTGGGTCCGCCACTGCTTGTGGAAAGACAGAATAGAAGAAAGTCCATAAATAGCTACTCATATAACTTGTTCTGTAACACGGCGTTTCTCAACCAAGTGGTTGTGGGTTCAAACCAAGTAGTTGTGGGTTCAAATCCTGCAAATGACAAGTTTGGTGTGATTTTAGTTGTTCAAAAAAAATAATAATAATGGCATGTTCACGTAAATTGGTGACTACAAATCAATTAAATGAACAATTAACATACATTCGTGTATCATAAAAAGTCTATTCTTTCATGTTTCAAAGAAAAAACGATTGAGAGTTTGACAATCATGTGCTTGTTATTGGACCGATTTAACGAAAATCAAATGCACCTTAACTTATAGCTCAAAATCTATCCTTGCACTTACTTTTCTTTAGACTTTTTTTTAACAACAAACTAACCTACTCCTAGATATTTGCATCTTACAAGATTTAAACTATTGATCTCTTAGATAAAACAAAGACACTTTATCGTCACACTATCATACTATATCCCTTCGAGAACTTTATCAGAGTGTCTCTACTCTTTCATTTCTTTACGCAACTATATTTCTCTTTCCTTTTTATCCCTTTTTTTAATCTCACATTCACTCATATTGTTGTTTCTCATAAAGATGCATTACAACTAGGGCTGTCCAAACTGCTCGACGATCAAGGATCGCTCGATGATCGCTCGAAAAATGCTCGAAAAATACTCGTTCGATTTCCGCTCAGTTTGTAAATGAGCCGCTCGGATCGGTTCGATTCAAATTCAATCCAAGCATGAGCAAAGGTCCGCTCGCTCGTCGATCGCTCAGTTTCGCTCGAATTATTTTTATTAATAATTAATGCTTAGGTTTATAGGTTATATGTTGATTTGAAGTTGAATTTTGTGGATGGAGATGATCAAGCTTAAAGAAGAAGTTTATGGCTTTTGAACTAAATGACAATTTGTATTTTGCACTTTATTTTGTGCTTCTTGATATGGTTAAGAACATTTTTAGAATCATGATTTTAGTTATGTATTGCTTTTGTTAGTAAAGTATTGGACATGTTTTAATTAAGTTAGGATTTGTTTTTGTTGAACGCAGCTTTATAATTCAATCGAGCGAAACCGAGCGAAAACGATCCGCTCGATTTTAGTTAGGATTTGATAAAAACCGAGCAAAACCGAGCGAAAACGATCTGATCGATTCAAATTCAATCCGAGCATGAGCATCACTTTTGTGCTCGATTTTGCAAATTCGATCCGATCAGATCGGATCGGTTGTAATTCAATCCGAGCATGAGCAGACCCTCGATCAGATCGGATCGGTTCATGAACACCCCTAATTACAACCACCAAATTGTTTTTTTTTTTTTTTTTGAGTAAACTGCCATTTTGGTCCCTAATGTTTGGGCAGTTTTGCCACTTTAGTTCAAAACTTTTATTTTGGTCCCTGTGGTTTCAGTTTTGTGCCATTTTGGTCCAAAGGTGAATTCAGCTCATATTCCTCAAATTAAATCCTTATTTTTTGTCCTTATCTTCAGGGGTAAATTGGTCATTATCATTTTATTATAACTGATTATTAATTAATAATAAAACTAAATAAAATAATCTTCATCTTCCCCAAATGAGTCACAAGCAAACCCTAATCCAAACGCCAATTCTCTGCAACCATCATCTTCTCCACCCCATTCTCCGCCACACCCACCATGCTCCACCACCACCCACCTCCTACTGTCACCCGCCCCTAACCCACGAGTTTGTTTCGGCACCCAAATCATCAAACAGAGTATCATCATCATCATCATCATATCATCATCATCTCTTCTCCAAACTCCTGCAACCATCATAATCAAACAATTTACAGTTCTATGATATTCTCAAACAGAGTATCATCATCATCATCAATCAATGGGGAAATACATGAGGAAACCTAAATTCACCGGCAACACAATAGCTATACTCGATGTTTCTCTCGGTGTTCGAACCAGAGCCAAAACCCTAGCATTGCAGAAACTTCAAGCTCTCAATTCGTCCACCGCAACGCCACCGTTTCCGGCGACGGTGACGGAACAACATACGGAATCATGTTATCTGGAACTACGCAACCGTAGGCTGGAGAAGCCTCTAGCTCAACGATTAACGTGCTGCAGACAACGAAACCCTAACCCTAGTGGTTTGAACTCTTCTTATTCCAGCGATGGCGGCTGGTAGTTTTCTAGGGTTCCGATCCGGTGGTGGGCGATGGCGGTTAGAGGTGGTGGAGTGTTTTTGGTGGGCGATGGCTATTAGAGGTGGTGGTGGATGTTATCCGGTTGGTGGTGGGTGTTTGATTAAGTTCTGTGTGTGTGTGGTGATAGAGTTTAGAGAGAGAGAGAGAGAGGAAAGAGAGACTGAGTTTCAGTTTTTATAATTTAGTTTTATTAATTTTAATTGATAATCAGTTATAATAAAACGTAAATGACTAAAATACCCCTTAGGAAAAGGACAAAGGTTGAGGGTTTAATTAGGGGAATCTAATCTGTTTTCATTTTTGGACCAAAATGACAACAAAACTGAAACCACATGGACCCAATTGCAAAACGTTTGAGATTTGGACTAAAATGACAAAATTGACCAAACCACAGGGACCAAAATGGCAGTTTACTCTTTTTTTTTTTTTTAAGTTTAGATTTATGCATCATTACTCATACTAACAATATTTTTTTAGCTGCAATATCTAATTAAGCATTAAATCTTCTTATTTCATATTAAAGTATTTGTTTAGAGTAATAAAACAAAATAGTTGATAGCAACACCAAACCCCCATCTCCTCCATCGATGCTAAAATTTGGCACCATTCAAAAGCCGCCATTAAGTGGTTACTAATGCTTTTTTATACTTACTAATAGAAATTGAGTTATTAATAATCCAAGGAAAAAAAGCTTAAATATTTTGTGTTTTCTTGATAATTAAAATTAAGGCAAATTACTTATTAATAGAAATTGAGTTATTAATAATCCAAGGAAAAAAAGCTTAAATTTTTGTGTTTTCTTAACAACAAAATTAAGACAAATTAAAAGAACTTGAGGAAATTCGGGTGATGTTCTACTTTTTAAATTTTTTTTTTTTTTTTTTTTTTTTGAGAAAACAGAGAAACATGCAAACACTTGAATCTTAGGGGCTGTTTGGTAGCCTCTTAATGACCATTCAGATGCTACCTCTTAATGGTTTAAAACCTCTGAATGAATAAGAGGTAACTTCAAGTCTGAATGGTTAAGAGTTAACATCTGAACGGTAAATCATCACATGTCACATTCTTCTACCTTCTCATTGGTAAAATTCTTAATGGTTCCATAGAGGTAGCCTCTTAGTGACCATTCAGAGGCTACAAACAGCCCCTTAGTTCTTTTATTACTTGAGATATAAATTAAACAAGATGCATATTTAAACGCGGATAAATGAAAAAAGTAATAACTAAGTGATAGTTCATTATGAAAATTATTATTTTGACCGATAAATTTGGATCACTGGCAGACCACTGGAGTATCATCGTGTCACCAACGGAACCACCCGATCATATCCATCTCCACTAGGCATAATACCTATACACTAATTCAAGAGTAAACTCAATAAATATGGAAAAACCTCTTTGTGGGAATCGAACCCAAAATCTATTGGTCCCAAATACTTATCCCCAGTGGTGGAACTAGCCCATTAAATTAGGGGTATCCTAATTTTTTTTACCGTGCAATCATACAGTATTAAAAAAACACAATAAATAAATAAAGTAAATAAATAACTAATAGATTTGGCCTCTTCTTTTTTTCATAAATTGAAATCGTTCCATCACATCGTCATCTTTTACTTTATGAAAAAAAAAATCCTTTTCGACCGCACAAACATGGCATTGTTCAAAACTTATGGGCCCATTCGATTGCGTAAATCCGTCTTGATAATCTTCAATTTTCAAAAAACATCTTTCAACGGTTGCGGTTGCAACCGGTAAAACCAAAGCTAGTTTCACTACCCAATAAACCAAAGGACAAGAACTGTGTGTTCCCATTTCAACCATAAGATGCACAAGATCACTTATTCTATTATATGAGCTTTATTAGTTATTATAATTTGGGCTTAATTATCATAAAACTAATTATTTAGGTTTTGTTACTAAACATGTTTTGGGCTTAATGAATAATATCAAGTTTCATAATTTCTCTTAGAGGTATCCTCGTATATGTTTTTGAGTAGGCTATGTATAAAATCGAAAAAAAAATTACACTGCGAATACGAATACGGGGTTGAGCCGTAGCCCGTGCTACGGCTCATTCTTAATTAGTTCCGCCCCTACTTATCCCACTTCTAAGATGTTGGTAGGCTATAAAGCGATGTTCAGTTAATCATGAAATTAAATATGCTTCTCATACTAGATAATTTCAATAGTTTAAAACGTCCACTTGGTTTGATAACCACCCAATGGGGTTAATAGCCAATACATGATCTCAATGTGACACTTGTTAATAACATCTCGTCTAAGATCATGTGTAGTGGTAATGCCTCTATCTTTGGGCGTTTTATAACATGTGACAGCCTAGTTAGTAATGGGGCATTATATGGCGTTTTCTAAAATGGGTGTAGTGGGGATGTGGGCATTGTGGAGCATTATGTTTGTAATAAAATTAAATAAAAAAATCATCAAAAATTCTTATTGGACAAACAAAAGGAAAATGAAGGGTTATTGCCCAAAAGCAAGGAAGCAAGGCATGGAAAAAAAATACGTCAAAAGCAATTTGGCTGAAAAAACGCCCCTATGGGTGGCAAAATGGCGTCGTGAAGCGTTTTTTAGTGGGAAAATGTCCAAAAAACCCCACTACGAATGGTCTAATACTCCTTCACAACAAGAGGCTTGGACTTGAGAGAAAGAAATTGTGGTGTAGATAAGATATATTAAATCTTCTTGTAAAGAGACTATATATATTATTATTATAAAAAATGAATATCATTTTCAATATGAAAGGGATACCGAAAAAGTTTGGTACTCTTAAACTATATTTAAAAATCATTAACTTTAATCTAGTTTGTCAACAGATTATTATGAGGGAAAAGTCTCAAACAATCTTAGAACCTCCGGCTTTGCCGCCGTTACGTTCAAAGACTAAATTTCAATGTCCATCTAGAACATAGGAAAAGCTTCATACTTTACAACATTTAATCAAGGGAAAATGTGAAAAAAATTACTACCATAAGCAAACTTTAAATTCCTTTTTTGTTTTGCTTTTTTTTTTTTTTTTTTTTTTTTTTTGTAATTTTCCATTTAGCTAACCACTTATAATTTTATTATTTTGTTAACTGTGATTAACACCGTGACTAGTTGGACATGTTACTTGTTAGACCTCGCCAGTTTTGACATGCGATGGTGGAACAAGTGACCCGACTCAGTTGTTGACCGGTTTTAAATAATATCTTTTGTGAAAATATAAGAGGATTTAATGTTTTATTTAAGAACATCTAGATGAAGTATTTTCACAACTTCATTAAGCTTATTCTAAATACATATTTATTTTTTCCAATAATAGGATTTTAAACTTGGACATCTAGCATACGTATGAAACTATTTGACAACAATTATAGAAAAAAATTGGTGTTATATCTTGCCAAATTAAATACCCTACTAAAAATACATCTCTTTTGTTATTTAAATTATATAATGACACTAAATTATACATCCGTGTATTACAAGGGTGAATAATAAAAATGACAACAATTATAGAAAAAGTTTATATCTTGCCAAATTAAATACTCTATTAATGAAACTATTTGACAACAATTATAGAAAAAACTTGGTGTTATCTCTTGCCAATTTAAATACCCTATTAAAAAATACATCTATTTTGTTATTTAAATTATATAATGACACTAAGTTATAAATCCGTGTATTACACAGGTGAATAATAAAAATGATAGGATTCATAAATTTGTAAATATTTCTTATGAAAACGACGTAGTTCATATTACACGGGTTAAATAATAAAAGAAATGTTCAATTTATAAAAAATATTTTACGAACAAAATTAATTTAAAAAAAAACATTTCATCAAAAAAATTGTAGAAATTATTGTTATCTTAGGGGTTGTTTGGTAGCCTCTTAATGACCATTCAGATGCTACCTCTTAATGGTTTAAAACCTCTGAATGAATAAGAGGTAGCCTCAAGTCTGAATGGTTAAGAGGTAACCTCTGAATGGTAAATCATCATATGTCACATTCTTCTACCTTCTCATTGGTAAAATTCTTAATGGTTCCATTAAGAGGTAGCCTCTTAATGACCATTCAGAGGCTACCAAACAGCCCCTTAGAAATGTGTATAATTAATAGCGAGAGAAGACACGTATTCTTAAATATTTTTATTTATTATATATTACAGATTACATATACAGATTACAGATATAAATATAGATATAGATATTATCTTATTTTCATCCACCTAATCCACTTCAAAATGTATAAAGAAGTACAGAACTACAGGCATTTCTTGTAATAAAACACATACAAAAATACAAAAAACACAAATAAACAATTTAACAAATTCATTTAGAAAATACATTTGTACACAATTCAAAGATCCATTTGTCTGTTCTCATTTGTAGCTTCTTTTACAAGAAACAAGAGGCCGGAGGCGACATTTCTCACGCCACAGGTACAAAAATTCCCCATTACAATTTAATTTCCGGCCATTAAATCATTAATAATATATTATGACTCTGTAAATAAATTGTAGAAATCAATTCAAAATTAATTATCCAAAAAAAAAAAAAAATCCCCTTTTGAACAGTCTGTATTTCAAATGATTCTTTGGAAGCTTCCCCTTTTCAATTTGTGAATTGTAATTGATTCCAAAATGTATTAATTGTTTCTTGAATTTGTTTATTTATGTGTTAGTTGAATCTTTTTATAAATTTATTTATATTTTAATCAACACACGCTGCCTTATTAAAAGTCAAAACAAGAGAGAGGGAGAGAAAGATTGATCATTTGAGTCTTTGTTCAAAGTTCAAACCTTTTGAGCTCAAAGAAACAATCAAATTGCAGACCCACCTTCTTCCTCACACTTTCCTTTGATTTACACACACTTATATACACATATACATACATACATATATATACACTTTCCTATGATTCTTGGAAAATCCATTATTTTTTTCTTCATTTCTTCTTACCCTTTATTTCTTGTACAAAAAGTTTGTAAATTTACAACAAATCTTGCAAAAAGATTGTAAATTTACAAGAAATCTTGAGGATTCTTGTTGTGCTAATTTTCATATTTTATTACTTGGGTTTTGAGCTATCTGCTTGAACCAAATTAGTTTATTCATTTCACCATTTGGGTGTGTGTAAAGCACCAATCTTTTGTTGTTTTTTGAGTGATTCTCATCTGGGTATTTGCACAAACTGGTTTCTTGAACAATTTCAGTACTTTTCTTTAAAAATTATTATACAACAGTTTGAAAAAAAATATGGGTACAGGGAGGAAAAAAAGGTTGCAGTTTAGCAAGATCTATTCATTCAAATGTGGAAGAAATAGATTTGAAGATGATCATTCACAGATTGGTGGTCCTGGGTTCTCAAGAGTTGTGTATTGTAATGAAACTGGTGTATCAGAGGCTGCAAGTCAAAGTTATGCAGATAATTATGTTAGGTCAACTAAGTATACACCAATGACATTCTTACCAAAATCATTGTTTGAACAGTTCAGAAGAGTTGCAAATTTCTACTTTCTTGTTACTGGTAGTCTGTCATTTACAGAACTTGCTCCTTACTCTGCTGTTAGTGCTATTCTTCCTTTGATTGTTGTCATTGGTGCTACTATGGTCAAAGAAGGTATTGAAGATTGGCAGAGGCAAAAACAGGTATGTTTGTTGTTCGTAGTCATGGTTGTAAAAATCCCGACTAGCATGTGATTAGTCGCTCATTAATCGCTAGTCGGAGGTTCACCGAGTAATTTTCCTCTTATCGGCCAATTAATTGCTAGACGGTCAACGGCGGCTCTAGCCCCTAGGCAGTCCTATTCGGTCAAACATCTGCGTTTCCGGACCGGCCGATTTCAGCAATTTTCCGGTCAAATATTGTACATTTCGGTGATTAATCTTGTCTGCTTAAAAAATAGCCGAGGGTTATGTTTATATAAAACTGAAGATTACGTATAAAATAATACACACAAAAAATACACACAAAAATGTGTGTGTATTTATAATGCTGAAGATTATATATAAAAATCTCAATCCGACTAATCGCTAGTCGGAGGTTCATCGAGTAATTTTCCTCTAATCGGCCAATTAATCGCTAGACGGTCAACAGCGGCCCCAAGCAGTCCTAATCGGCCAAAAATCGGCATTTCCGGACAATTTCCGGCCAATTACCGGCCAAATTTCAGCAATTTTTCGGTCAAACCTCGTACATTTCGGTGATTAATCTTGTCTACTTAAAATATGACCCGATGAAGGGTTAACAGTTAAAACTTATCTTGCTAAAAAAAGTTCACACAAAAATGTGTGCCTAAATATATAAAATTGAGGATTAGATATAAAAATCTCAATCTGATTAATCCCATTAATCCTGATTAATCGCTAGTCCGTACCCACCGGCCGACTAGCGGCTAGTCCTGTTTATTTTTTTATTATTTATTCAATTTCAAAACTTTTTTTTGAAAATTAGGCTAATAACTCTGTTTTTGAATCTTGTGTTGTTTTAGGATCATGAGGTCAACAATCGAAAAGTCAAAGTTCATGTAGGTGGAGGCGAATTCAAAACAAGAGAATGGAAAAATCTAAGAGTTGGAGATGTAGTTAAAGTCGAAAAAGATGAGTTCTTTCCTGCTGATCTTCTGTTGCTTTCATCGAGCTATGAAGACGCTGTATGTTACGTCGAAACAATGAATTTAGACGGCGAAACAAATCTGAAGCTAAAACAATCACTAGACGCAACTTCAACAGTTCATAACGATTCAGATATTAACACGTTCAGAGCCACTGTCAAATGCGAAGATCCAAACGCAAGTTTGTACACTTTTGTTGGAACAATGGAGTATCAAGAACAGCAGTATGCACTTTCACCACAACAGCTTCTGTTACGCGATTCAAAGCTTAGAAACACGGATTATATATACGGTGTTGTGATCTTCACGGGTCATGATACGAAAGTGATCCAAAACTCTACAGAAGCACCTTCGAAAAGAAGTGGGATCGAAAGAAGAATGGATACCATCATCTATTTCTTGTTCTTTATCTTGTTTCTAATGGCTTTTCTCGGGTCAGTTTATTTCGGGATTGTTACGAAAAGGGATTTAGATGGTGACAGACAGAAAAGATGGTATTTGGGTCCAGATAGAGCAAAAATATTTTTCGACCCGAATAGAGCTCCAGCTGCAGCAATATATCATTTTCTCACTGCTTTGTTACTGTATAGTTACTTGATACCGATTTCGTTATATGTCTCTATAGAGATTGTGAAAGTGTTGCAGACGATTTTCATCAACAACGATATTCATATGTACTATGAAGAAGCTGATAAACCGGCTCACGCTAGAACCTCGAATTTGACTGAAGAACTTGGTCAAATCGACACGATTTTGTCGGATAAAACCGGGACGTTGACTTGTAACTCGATGGAGTTCATCAAGTGTTCGGTGGCGGGGACTGCGTACGGGCGTGGTGTTACGGAAGTTGAACGAGCTATGGCTAAACGAACGGGGTCTCCGTTAATCGTTAACGGTAGAGATCAACTTAATGATGAGAATACTGATGATGATTCAACATTATTGGTTAAAGGGTATAACTTTGAGGATGAACGAATCACGAATGGGTACTGGATTCATGAACCGCATTCGGATGTGATTCAGAAGTTTTTTCGGTTGTTAGCTATTTGTCATACCGCGATACCCGATGTGGATGAAGAAACAGGAAAAGTTACATATGAAGCTGAATCACCGGATGAGGCTGCTTTTGTTATAGCTGCAAGAGAGCTCGGGTTTGAGTTCTACAAAAGGACGCAAACAACGGTTTCGTTTATGGAGTTAGATCCGGTCACCAAGAAACAAGTCGAAAGGTAACAACTTTTTCGTGTTTTTCTTGTTTTGGGCAACGTTTTGGTATTGTATCTCTAATCTTTTTTATCGTTTGTTTGCAGGACGTATGAGCTTTTAAACGTTTTAGAGTTCAACAGTGCACGAAAGAGAATGTCCGTTATTGTTAGGGACGACACTGGAAAGTTACTTTTACTATGCAAAGGCGCTGACAGGTAACCGACAACAAACAAGTCTTTATATCCATTACTAATCATCGTTGGTCGGGTTTTAATTTTATTTTTGTGTTGTGTTGTGTTGTGTTGTATTCAGTGTTATGTTCGATAGACTCGCTAAAAACGGGAGAGAATTTGAAGAGAGTACAAAAGAACACGTGAACGAGTATGCGGATGCAGGTTTAAGAACCTTAATTCTCGCTTATCGTGAACTCACCGAGGAAGAATACAAAGAGTTCAATGAAAAGTTCACGGAAGCCAAGAATTCGGTTAGTGTCGATCGTGATGAATTGATCGATGAAGCAACCGAAGGAATTGAAAAAGACTTGATACTTCTTGGCGCCACCGCTGTTGAGGACAAACTACAAAAAGGGGTGAGTTTTTAAACACAAGATCTTCATTTTGTGAATCTTTTTTTCAGATGAACAAATGACATTTAACGCGGTTTTTGTATTATTATTGTCTTTTATCAGGTACCGGAATGCATCGACAAACTGGCTCAAGCGGGAATCAAGATTTGGGTTCTCACCGGCGATAAAATGGAAACCGCAATCAACATCGGGTAAGTTTTGTCTCCTCTGCTTTCTTGTTTCGACATCTTGTTGACTTGTTGTAATGTTGTATCTAACATTAAAAAAATCAAACCTTTTGCAGGTTTGCTTGTAGTTTGCTTAGACAAGGAATGAAACAGATTATCATAACGTTGGAGTCCCCGGAAATCATAGCAGCCGAAAAAGACGGGGACAAAACCGTAATTTCCAAGGTCTCAAAAGAGAGTGTTAAGAAGCAGATACTAGCCGGAAAGGCTCAGCTTACTGCTTCAACCACTGATCCGTTCGCACTCATCATTGATGGAAAATCTCTAGCGTACGCTCTCCATGACGACATTAAAAACACGTTTTTGGAGCTTGCGGTTGGCTGCGCTTCTGTCATCTGCTGTCGGTCTTCCCCTAAACAGAAAGCGTTGGTTACGAGACTCGTGAAAGAAGGAACTGGAAAGACCACTTTAGCGATTGGTGACGGGGCGAATGATGTGGGAATGCTTCAAGAAGCTGACATTGGTATCGGGATTAGCGGTGTTGAAGGAATGCAGGCGGTTATGTCGAGTGATATCGCGATTGCTCAGTTTCGGTTTCTTGAACGGTTGCTGTTGGTGCATGGACATTGGTGTTACAGAAGAATTTCTTCTATGGTATGAATCTTCATTATTTGTTTTAAACACCTACAATTATGTGTCGTAAACTGTCGAAACCGGCCAAAATGCTGAAACCGAAGAAATTCGGCCGGTTTGAAATATGTACCATCCGGTTCACGGTTCAGTTTTAACGGTTTGCTAGTTTATGGTTCAGTTATCGGGTTGGAATGATACCGGTCGTTTTAACACACACATATATATATATATATATATATATACAATTTTCGTCAAAACCGGACCGTAAACACCTTACATACAATTTCTGCTATATCACCCAACTGAAATCTAAAACTCTTGTTTCACATTTACAGATCTGCTACTTCTTCTACAAAAACATCGTATTCGGAACCACCGTATTCCTATACGAAGCATACGCCTCCTTCTCAGGCCAACCCGCATACAACGACTGGTACCTCTCTCTCTACAACGTCTTCTTCACATCACTCCCTGCCATCGCTTTAGGCGTGTTCGACCAAGACGTATCAGCTCGGTTCTGCCTCAAGTTCCCCTTACTATACCAAGAAGGCGTCCAAAACACACTCTTCCGCTGGCGCCGCATATTCGGCTGGATGCTCAACGGTCTAGCCAGCGGCATCATCATCTTCTTCCTCTGCACCCGGTCCCTAGACCCCGAATCATATCGAAAAAACGGAAAAACCGCGGGAATGGAAGTAGTGGGGGCCACAATGTACACATGTGTAGTGTGGGTAGCTAACTGTCAAATGGCACTTGCAGTTAGTTATTTTACGTTAATTCAACACGTGTTTATATGGGGTGGTATAATCCTGTGGTACTTGTTTTTACTGGCGTATGGCGCAATGCCGACGAGTATATCGACAACTGCGTACAAGGTGTTTGTTGAAACGCTTGTACCGGCGCCAAGTTATTGGGTTGTGACGTTATTTGTTGTGATTGCTGCATTGGTCCCGTACTTTTGTTATAAGGCGGTACAGATGCGGTTTTTCCCGGCTTACCATGGGATGATACAGTGGATTAGGTATGAAGGGAATACGGATGATCCGGAGTATGTAAACATGGTGAGACAGCGGTCGATAAGGACCACGACGGTTGGGTTTACGGCGAGGTCTATAGCGAGGGATAATAATTTGTATCACTTGAACTTGGAACGACAAGCGCCTGCGGCTAAATGATGATGGTTTATATTGATAGGATTTGGTGGTTGTATAGAATAGATGGTGGTAGTAAAAGATTTTGGTAGTTGTTTTGGTAAAGAATTTGTATTCTTTTAATTGGGGTTGGTGTTGTACGGATTTCCTGAAGTTCAGGGCTGTGAAGTTTTGTTGTAAATTAGGGAAATTGCGTATAGAAGGAAGAGAATATCATGTCTTATAATCTGCTTAATAATGCAAATCAAAGCTTTCCTTGCTTATTTATAGCTTTACGTGTAAGGCTCGAGCTCAAATCGCTAATAATTTTTAGCTCGTCTCGATTTTTATTTGTCAAATACTTAATTATTAGCTCTAGTTCTTTTATGTATGACAAAATATCTATTAGGGAGGCGCTAAAATGAAAAACACCTCCAGTTGAAAGAAACGTGAGCATCACTCTCCACCAATCAGATTATGCCAACCAAAAGGGTATTTAGGTAATTTTGTTTATATGTCTTTTGTCATTTGTACCGTCTCTGTATTAATGTCACTTTCATCTCTCTCTCTTCATTTCACTTCATCATCTTCATTTCATTTCATTTTGAAACTCTCAGATCATCATCTTCATTTCATTTTTTGAAAACTCTCAGATCATCATCTTCATCGGCGAGAAGACCAACCACCCCTCGGCGACAAGACCCACACCGACGACCCCCCAAACACCAAACCCAGGCGCCCCCTGTTTCTCCGGCGACCGACCTCCTCCGACGACAAGACCAACGACCCCTCGTTTCTCCAGCTATAAGACCGGCTACAAGACCGACGACCCCTCCTTCATTCGCCGGAGTTTCGATCGTTGAAGGCGACGGGCGGGGTTGTGGTGGTGTGTTTTTTACGGCGACGGTGGTGAAGGGTGCCGGTGAGGATTGACGGCGACGATGGTGGCAGTGCTGGTGTTGGAGGCGGTGGCTGTGTGAGCGGTGGTGGCTGAACCCTTGGACGCCGCCGCCGCACAGGGGTGTGGGTGTGGCATAAACCCTCGTCGGTTGTTTTACGACTGATGATGTTGCTGCGTTTGTTGGTAAGGGTTTGCTGGTGCTTTTGAATGTTTTAACCTGGAAACAATTGTTTTGAGTTTCTTGGTGAGAATTTTTAATTTTGTATAAATTGATATTTTTTTGTTGTTGGTTAAATGAAGGTATGGATTCGAAGGATTTTGGGTGTCTTTTTGGAAGTTTGAACAGTGAACTATGTGGGTTTGATTTGTTGTAAAAATTGAGGGTTTCTTGATTTTTGTATGATTTTTTATGTTTGGTATGGATTTGTAGGATTTTGAGTGTCTTTTTTGGTAGATTTGAACAGTGAACTATGTGGGTTTTGATCTCTTGGAATTGGGCGGTGATGATGCAAAAAAAAATGTATATTTTGATGACGATGGCGCGGCAAGGTTGGTGGATGGTAGATTTTTGAACCTGCAACCCCACCTTGCAGCCTTTGATTATCGGAAAATTTGAGCCAAACCCCGTTTTTTTCAAGAATCCACACATTGTTTTGATTTTTGTTGTTGGTTTTTTATATTTTTTCTCAGTCGATGATGATAACAATCTATCTGAGACACCTACCGAGTTGCGATTTCTGGGTGCGTTCGTTTTGTGTAAAAAAGTTTTGTAAAAAAAGTTAAAACCGTAAACTTTTTAACGTAAATTTTTTAACGTAGAATGTAAAACGTAAAGATTTTAATGTAAAACGTAAATTTTTTAACGTAAAACATAAACTTTTTAACGTAAAACGTAAACTTTTTAACTTAAAACGTAAAACTTTTAACGTAAAACATAAAACGTAAACTTTTTAACGTAAAACATAAAACGTAAACTTCCTAACGTAAAACGTAAAGTTTTTAACATAAAAATAAAATTGTTTTAGTTTAAAAATCTGGATCTAAAATGGTTTTTAATAAGAATTTATGTTTTAAAAAAAACAAGTAATATAATAATACAAAAAAAGTAATAGAAAAACAATAAAGACAAAATGACAAAACTGAGTAAATTTACTAAACTAACATTTTGGATTAAAATATTAAAGGCATAATAAGACAAAAAGTATTTAATATTAGTTTTAAGGGTTATTGGATTTTAATAATCCTAAGTTTCACCTGTTGGCTGATAATAATCTCAACTTTAAAATTTCCCTCCAATAATCCCAACTTGTAAAAGTTTGGCCATCATTGATCCTTTTCAAACATATAAGAATTTGGTATCCTCAATAGATTAAATTACACCTAGAGACTCCTTAATTGATTTAAGTGCACCTATGTTAGAAAAGGATCAATGAGAGCCAAACTTTTACAAGTTGGGATTATTGGAGGGAAATTTTTAAGTTGGGATTATAATCGGCCAAAAGGTGAAACTTAGGATTATTAAAATCCAATAACCCTAGTTTTAATTACTTTTAATCTCATCCATCCATTTTGAAGATCTAATGATTGAAAAGTGGTTCTATCGGTTCTTACAACTGGGGGTGATTTTCATTTTAGTTGCCCCCATATCTATTAACTAGTTATTTTTATGATAGTTGTATGTATAATATATATATATATATAGGGAGAAGATCATGCGAGAACCACCTCTTATTGCGAGAACCGCGAGAACCAATGTGAACACAACCAAAAATGCCTAAAAATAGCTAAAAATCACACAAAATTTTTTTTTTAGTTTTTTTTATATAAAAATCGCTACTTTTCGAAGCAAAAAAAATTTTTGGCCACTAAAAGTAGCGATTTGAGCATAAAAAATATTAAAAAAAAAATTTAGATTTTTTTATTATTTTTTTAGGTTTTTTGGGGGTTTAGTTTTTAGCATTTTAGCTTGGGGGGGGGGGGGTTTAGGTTTTTGGGGGAAGGGGGTTTAGGTTTTTTTTTTTTTTGGGGGGGGGGGGGGTTTAGGTTTTTTTTTAGGTTTTTTGGGGGTTTTAGTTTTTAGCATTTAGCTTGGGGGGGGGGGGGTGGGGGGTTTAGGGTTTTTTTTTGGGGGGGGGGGTGGGGGTTAGGTTTTTTTTAACTATTTTAGGTTGTGTTCACATTGGTTCTCGCGGTTCTCACAATAAGGGTGGTTCTCGCATGAGCCCCTCCCTATATATATATATATATATATATATAGAGAGAGAGAGAGAGAGAGAGAAACGGGATCAGGAGAAAACGACTAAAAGTGTGAAAACGGTGAGAACGGATCATGGTTGTACACGTGGCACGCGATATAATGAAGGGCGGAGGGGTTTTTTGTCCTTTTATATATTTTTTAAATGCGTCTCACAACACCGCTTCATTTTTTGGCGTGTAAGATTTTTTTTTGCCTTTAGTTATATTCAATAACTACCTGGCGTTTTATTATTTTTTAGATCTGCCTCGATGAATTAATCGTTTTTGTATTACATAGTAAATATTTTGGCGTTTATGGCGTTTTTGTAGATTTCACGAGTTCAATAAACCCCATATATGTAATAAAGTTAAATTTCTTGGCGTTTTTAAATTCATTAGTAATTCAAAGAGTACAACTAAGTCGAAATAAAATAAAAACTAATAGTCTTCTGTGGATGGTATTACATCAGAGATGTAACCATCGCTTTGTTCATCACTTTCTTCAGACTCATCATCATCACCTTGTGTATTGGCGTATAACGCCATAATCTCGTCTCGTCTTTGTTGCATCCTATACTTTTTATCTTGCGAGATTTGTTCCGAGTGATCTATACGTAGATGCGTCTACCACTTGATTATTGTTAGAACTATATGGAGATTTTACCTTCATTTGGGAGAGCATCCTAAATATACATATGTCCTAATAAATAACAATAAATGTGTGCAACTCACTTATGGCAAAATTATGAATGCCATGTTGTTGAGTGTCGATCTAGTTGACTCGATGTCACACATAATGGTGATTGTAGACGAGAAACATTCATCTTGTTGGTGATGAATGTGTTCACCGACGAGGAACATTCATCTTGTTGGTGATGAATGTGTTCACCAAGTGACTTGGACTAAGACTTATGTTTAAGTCCTTATGAGTCAATGGTAAAGCGTTGGAGATCAAATGTAAACAAGTTATGTTCCTTAATTGAATGATAAAATTTAGCTATGTGTTATATACAATAATTTATGGGACCTTCCTAAATATTGATGTTTTAGGATTATGAATAAGTCTCATTATTTTGTCTTAACAAGGGATGAATGTTGCAAAGTGATATTATGATATCCTTAGAGTTGTGAAGAATCAGAATGATGCATCTTCTGTTCACATGCTAAAGTATTGTAGTCTAAAGCATGCTAGACTAGTACTTGGTTAATTATGGGTCTTGATGGAGACTAATTAACTCTAAACATTCAAATGTGTATGAACACAAAAAGAATTTGTGTATAGACAAAGTTGAGGGATAATTTTCAGTCATTATAAGGAAAAGACATGTAACTTTTGAAGAGGTTGTTCGAAAAGCTAATGAGGAAAACTCATTGTCTAGGTTTATTCTAGATGTTATATTAGAATTATTCTAAGTTGGTGACAAACTTATGACAATGGCATGTGTTGCTTTGGTCAGCTCAGAAGCTTATGTAAGCTAATGCAATATGAGTTGAATTCACTGACGCAATGAGGTTGATCTTGTTCAATCATATGTGTATAAATGTCGTCATAAGTGAAGTTACGGAAATGTTGATCAAATGGCAAGAAATGTGGGGAGGATCCATTTAAGAAACAACCCTTTGAGGGTATGTAGAAATGGTTTTCACTACCCATCTGGAAGTTATCCAATAACACTTAAATGTGGTAGTGTCTTGCATTTGTACCATAATATTTTGGCAATAAGGATTTTGTAATCCAATATAACATTGTAAACAGACGACTAAGTGGAGGACACAAATGCCGTAGTGCATAATGGAGATGTGTTTGCCATAAATGATACATATATCATTCTAAGACAAATATTATAACCAAATGCAGGTGGCCACTGAGGTTATGGTCTTAGAAGTTGACAATAGGCACTGTTAACTTTCGAGTTACGAACACGTCATGACAATTGATCTCAACTGCAAAGTTATCTTTAGTGACTTGCCAAAGACAAAGATAATGTTATGGATCCAACAACCTGAGGGTTTATTAGAGATCAAGTTGTGGAATGAGACTAAAGCCCATGGAAAAAGAGTGTGTGAAGGAAACCTACCTTAGTTGACTGGAGATCCCAAGATCTAAGTTCAACAGGACAACGAATTCATATGCCTAAGGGTGGTCACTGTGGGGGCATAGCTGATATGCATAAGCTAGTATATATGGTCATATATACCCCATAAACGATAAAAGGGTGTTTAAATATGTCCTAATTCATTCCTATGAAATTCAGTGACAAATTGTGAGGCTAAGCATATTATGTGATAAATGATTTTGCGTAATCATGGTAACCACGATGCTTTTAATGATTTAAGGAGAGTCACCTATGTTAGAGAGAAGTGGGGTTGCTTCGAATGGAATTTGGGGCATAATTCCTAGAGCTCTCGTAGAACCAGGAAACTGTTCCACGGCCATTATTGGACACGACTATGAGGGGATGACCCGGCTAAGGAGAGTATTGTGTGAAGTGTATTGTCGTCTACACAAATGGAGGTTTGTTCAAGGACATCGTCTACAAACCTCTAGGAGGCTAAGTACGCTTCACAACGGAAAGTTCAAGGGAACACCTACTTATCCGACAATACTCAACTGTCGAGGTTGCAATCGAAATTTAGCGTGTTTTGATCAATCTCCATTCATGTGGAGGATTGTTGGAAATTAGATATATGAATGGATATTAATTTAGTGAAATTATAATTTAATGAAATTATAATTATTTACTAGACTCTTCATATGGAACATCAACACTTAAGTTGAGTTTTTATTTCAATTTATTAGTTTTTATTAGAGTTTATGTCTCTAATAAATATTTAATTAAGTGGGACTTTTCTCTACCCCATGTATCTTGTATTAAAAGTAGGCTATGTGCCTAACTTGATGGGTTTTGATATAAAACGACAAGAGTAAGAATACAAGAAAAAGACATAAAGATATGCATGAAGAGTCCTTGGAAAAGAAGTACGTGATGACTCATATGTTGGGAACATATAGAGACAAGTTTCTCTACATGATTCAACTACATTTCTATTCTTAGTTTCCAAAAGGTCTAACACTATGAATTTCCCCGGTGTAACCTCGGGCGTGTGGCCTTCTCCGGCAGTACAGACTGCTTCGGCTGTTTTACCCTGGGAGACAGACGCGTTGTATTTGGTAGAGGTGTGAAATCTGTTTTAAGAGAAGCGTGTTGAACACGTGCCTCAGCCACAACCGTCAACATTTATTTGTTCCTTTTGTAGGAAATTATTGTACAAGAAAACGTGGTTCAAGACCTCGTTGAAGCCTACATAACGGACTGAAAACACAACAAACCATACAAGTAGACACGGTTAAAGCTCTTGTTGGTTTGAATCAATTTAATTACATATGTTGTATTATACGTTATATTCGTTAAGATTCGTGTGCGGTATATGTTTACTACAATTTTCCAAATATGTAAAGAGAGTATCTTTACTGTATTTTATTTATATAAGTTTTTATTAAAATTGTGACCCATGTCCTATAGATTTTCCCCTAGTTAGCATAATATATGCTAGAAATATATTAATGTTATCATATTAGTTTGAACTCATATTTCATGTTTTCATGTGTGCTTAACTCAAATGAGCTTTAGACGAACTTGAGGTTAAATGAGAGTTCATATATTCTATTGTGCTATATATAGAAAGTGGTTTTGTTATATACAAACGGAAGTAATTAAGTAGTTAATAAATAATAATAATAATAATAATAATAATAAAAACCAAACCTAAACATAAAACTTGTTTGTAAAATTATTTATGATCCAAGCTCTACTTTCCATGATTGAGCTTAAAATTAACAGAAGAGTTCGAGCTACATGAAGGTAAACGAGGCAAGTCTGAACTTAGTGAAACTCGGAACATACTCGTGAGAAAAATGTAAAAGGTTAACACACACAAATACCTTAACAATTTTTTATACATAAAATTCTTTTGATATGTTAATTTTTAACAAACTATGGAAGCCGGGGCTAAGATGCAATATGATGAAGTTGTTTGAAGAAAAAAGTCAAAGTACTTCTACCAATTTACATCGATTATTAGACAGTGGCTCGGTTCCACTCTTTGATCCATACAACTCATTTTAACCTCTCAACGCGTTTCAATTACTCAATTTCACGTATCAAACCCGTAAGTTTATAATACATGTCATTTCACCCCCTTTCTTTTATATCCGTATAAAAGTAGCCTCCAAAGCAAAACCATCGTCAAAGTTTATGGTATTAAAATTCCCAACATAAAATAGTACATATTTTCTTTTTACATTTGAGGTTAGTCTTATGTGTACATGAGGCCTATATTGTTGTCTTATTTCACATATGAAGCTCCTAAGCAACTAATAGTGACATCAAGTTGCCAAACCAGAAGCATCGTGATGGACTATTGTCGCAACTAAAGCAATGGAATGGATGTTGTTACAATGTTTACGATAACTCTGAAAATAGAAATGGGGAGAAATTTGTACTATAAAACGTAAACGTATTGCTTAATATTAAAATAAAAGCATCCTTAGAGGTCGATAGATCAATCTTGGAAATAACCCCGAACAAGATGAATTTACACGTGAGATTCTTTGTAGTTAAAAAAATTAAGATACATCATTCGATTAATCATATGATAAAAGAATGCCAACAAAAGATGTATGCAACATCACGTGCCATTTCAAGATTTAGAAACATACTTCAACAAAAAAGTGACTTTGACCGTTTGTGGTCAAACAGTTCGTTCCATGATATATAATTTGTACATATAATCTAAGCAATTTTACAGTATGTTAACTTTTAAAGAAATATCATCAGAATATGGACCACAAGTTTCAAGTCCCAACCGATACTCAAACGAATATAAAATTATGGATGACTCCCGTAGTATTATTAGATCAAGAAAACTACACAAAAACTTGATTCTTATAATCCAGAATACCTAATAGATGGTATTTATAAGTTAACCTATCACATTAGACTTATACTAGGATTGCTCATACAATTATCCTATAGACATCCAAACCTCACTCGTTTAGAATGCTAGATAATTATCTAACCAATTAATTAGTACATGATAATTACAACTATTATATCATAATCACACTGTAATTTCGAAACATGATTGCTCTAATGAATAAAGACTTTGAGTCAAGGATTAAGGATTGTAAGTCAAGTTTTGAGATAGTTTCTTGACATAAATAAAATTTGGGTGCTTAGCCAAGCTCTTACTATTTTCCGTTTTCGTTCTTGTTCGATACTAATTATATGGATGACGTATGAAGTAAAAAAAGGTTAATAGTTTATGCTCTTATGAATTGAATTGTTAAGCATAGCTTTTGTATTTTAGATTACACACTACATTTAGGTGCAGTTTGTTTTTTAAGAGGTAAAATGTCTGCAGTCTACGGACCACATCTGTAAAACAAGAGTTGGACCAAACCTCTGCAGTCTGCAAGAAGAAGGTTGTTTGTTTTTTAACGTATGTAGACTTCCAAAATAAACTTGTGGTGGTGTACGGACAATGGTGGTGGCGGTTAGGGATGAGCTTTTTTTTCCCAAATACTCGTACTTGTACCCGTACCAATTTTAGGTATTTGGTACATATATCGGTACTCAGTTTTATATAGACCTTTAAAAGTTTTTTTATATTATGTTTTATTTCGTGTTATGATATTTATAGTACTTGTATTGATTTTACCTATACGGTACCCGTATCATATTGGTACTCGTACTGATTTTACATATTTGGCACCCATACTATATTGGTACTCATGTCAATTTTACCTATTTAGTACCCGTACGAGTGCTTAAAAACTATATAAAAATAAAATGGTACCAAATCGGGTACTGTACCGAAAATACCCATGCCCGTACGGTACCTATATATTTGGTACGGTATTTGGTACCCAATTTTGTTCAAATTCGGTACCGGTATGGGTACGGGTACGGTACCAATCCCATCCCTAGTGGCGGTGGTGGTGGGAGGTGGACGTGGATGATGGGTAGTGGTGGTGGACTGTGGTGATGGTGATGGACAGTGATGGTGTTTAACTCTCTACAGACCTTAGAAGATCTTAAAATTGGTTGGTCCAAGTCTGCGCCAAGAAGAGCTCGAGTAAATGTGGTTTAATGAAATATCTTTGAAAAAAACAAATAGTCTGCAGATGGCAATGTCTGCGTGTGGTCTACGCGGAACAGATAGAAGAGCCTATGCAGATATTTTTTAGAAAAACAAACACCAACTTAAAATAAGATGTAGACAAAAACTAATGATCATTTAAGAACACACTAACATTGAAAAACCTGATAAGTGTATAGGAAAACAAAGACTCAACTGAAAATATAACTCAAGACAAATGTTTGACTCTCTTTTTGAAACTTTATGATTAAGAAAGAAAATTGTATCTTTAAGATATAAAAGTTAGCATTTAGGAGAGATACACAGTGTTTGGACGCGTATACGGTCAACACTACGCATGGGATAACAAGAATTCGTGCGTTAATTGTAATAGATATGTTTAGAATACTTATGCATTATTGAAAAAGTATGTTTATAAGTTACAGTAACTTTTGGGTCATTGAAACGGCAAGAATCAGCAAGCAGATCAATGTATGCGATTTCAACGCGCAGCGCGTGTGTGCACGACATTTAATGCCATATTAGCAAAATACTAATATTTTGAGTATAAAAATAATTATTTTAATTTATAAACTAATTTGTATTAAAATTTGCGCGAGAAAACGAGAATTTTGACGCAAGAATAAGCTGAAACGGAGTTGTGTGCAGACAATGGTGGGCTTAAGAAGGATGGGCTTGGCTGATGGGCTTCAAAGTTCAAACCCACTCCACCAAACCCTAGGTATATAAACCCCTACATGCTTCATTATTCACAAACACTTTATCTCTCTACCTCCATTCTCTCTAACCTCTCTCTACATTCTCTCTCTCTAGAACACAAGATCCGTTGACTAGAATCCAGCCACCACACGGCGGAGCCATGGCGGCGGTGGTAGGCGACCACGACGACACGTACCGGCGGTGGTTTTTCGGCGAACCTTTCGGCGACCGTTTTCCGGCCAAAGGTACACTTTTTCTACTAATTTCGACGTTCCGACACCATGGTGAGGTCCATTTTCTCTAATTTAGAGCGGTTTGAGCCGTAGAGCAACTCTGAAGATAATTCCGGCCAAATTCTGTCAAGTTTGTTTTCAAGTTTTCTCTTCATGCATGTCAAGATCTTACTTTGAAGGATGTTGGTATTGCTGATCCAAACTATGTCAAGATCTTGCTTTTAGGAGCCTCCAACTTATTTATAGTTAACTTCAACATGTACATATGCCACATTATATGGTACATCTTCCGAAGCGATCCAAAATGAGCCTACCTCCGCTCGTACCGAATTTTAGAGACCTAGAGAATTGCGACCCTGTTTCAGGTTCACGTACCGGAGCGTACCACGAACCATGTGACTTTGCTACTAACATTGCAAAAACATCATTAAGAATTGATGGTATTAAATAAGTGGTTGATCAAGGAACTGCTAAGATGAGGTGCTACGACGCTTGTGTTCGAATGGAATCACTAAGCGTCACACCTATATCCAAAGCATCTGCAATGAAACGGGCGGGTCAAGCTGGACGAACAGGGCGGGATGTGCTTTAGATTGTATACTGCTGACTATCTTGATTGTGTGGATGATAACACGGTCCCAGAGATCCAACGAACAGACCTCGCAAATGTTTTCCTCAGTTTAAAGGCTCTCGGGTTCCATGAATTGGTGAAGTCTGATTTTATGGACCCACCACCAGATGAGGCGTTACACAAAGCTTTTGAGCTACTACATAGCTTAAGCGCACTCGGGGAAGGTTCTGATCAGTTGACACAATTGGGTAAAAAGATGGCACGAATTCCACTTGATCCCAATGTTGTCCAGGATGATCGTTGCATCAGAAAAGTATAAGTGCTCAAATGAGATCATTTCAATTGCCGCGATGCCATTGGAAGTTCTATTTTCTATGGTCCAAAAGATGATAAAGTGAGGGTGATGTTTGAGATCACATGGCACTGCTTAAGGTATGTTGGCAGATCTTATCCATATGAGTGTATATGAAAACATTGATATCTCCACTAATAGCCGGTGTATTCATTATGTTATATACGTGTACAATGGTTGGAAAGAATCCAATTTTTCTAAAGACTGGTGCCACAATAATTACATCAAAGCGAGCTGCATGGAACGGGCTCGACCGATCAGAATCCCGTTGGATAGCATGTTACCAAGAGTTGACATCAAGGCAACGTCAAACGCCGGGAATTCGAAAGCGATCATGAAAGTAGCGTTCATGAAAGTTGTGATCACAGGTACCACAAAAACGGATTCCTTAGATTTTTATGATTATTGTGTACTAACCTGATGAGAGGCGATCTCCTGAAGCCACTTTGGTTCGATTTCACTAACGTGTAGCATTAGCATGTAATTCTCCTCCTTCCTCGTGCGGACAAGCTTGTGGTATACCACAAGTCCTGAAGGCACCTTAACCAAAAAAAGAAAACAAACATAAACAACCAAGATATACACATATACAACATGCACTTCCACATGTGAAGACAAACAAAGTACCTCGGCTATCATACCAAGGATTTTGATGAGATGTTCGTAAAGAAAATACCCCGTGGAGTGGGGCGGGAAACCTTGGATTGATCCGGAAGAAGAAATGAGTTTCGATCGGCTGGCTGTTTTGCATATACTCTGTTGATAAGAAAGAGGTCTTTTTGTTAGATGAGATTAAACCAGTTTTGCATATACGGTGTTGATAAGAAGTCTTTGATTTGTTTGTTAGATTGCATATATGGTGTTGGTAAGAGTTCTTTGATTTGTTAGATTGCATATATGGTATTGTTGATAAAAAGCCTTTTGCATATGCTACAGTTTTTCCTATCAAATATGATCCATACATACATGCGTTATCTGTATTTGTTGTTTTTCCTCTTCAACTGATTACTCAAGTTAGGGTTAAATTATTCTACATAGACTCCTAATTGTAAAAAGTGTAAGAAGGATTTATAGAGCAACAGGTGACCAATAACCTAAAACCTAAACCCACTACACCACCACCCAAAACCTAAACACCCACCCCTACCCAAAAACCTAACCCCCCCCCCCCCCCCCCAAAAAAAAAAAAAAAAACTAAAAAAATCCTAAACACCCACCACCACCCAAAAACCTAACCCCCCCCCCCCCCCCCCCCCCCTCCTCTCGACAATTTTTTTTTGTTTTGGGTGGGTGATAGGGGGGTTAGGTTTTTGGGTGGTGGTGGGTGTTTAGGTTTTTTTTTATAGTGGGTTTTTTAAAAAAAAAAAAAAAACTTGTGTACCCTTCTTACAATAAGGAGCCTTTGTATTTGATCCTAATCCACTCAAGTTATTACTAAATGTATGATTTAGTTATGAAGTTATTACTGGATGTCGAGGTGCACAAATCGGGTTAAACCGGTTTGAAGTGAAGATTGAAAATGTTAAACCGGGTTGGGTTCAACCCAAGTTGGTGGTTTGTAAAACTCAACCCTATGAAACTAGTTCGGGTTAGGTTGAGACGAGTTGGCTCTCAAATCGGGTTCCACCCTATATCTCAACCCTATTAAAAAATCTTTACAAAATATAATAAACATAAATAACTAAAATACGTTATATATTTTTTAACTTTCATAAGTAAAACATAATATCATTAAAAAAACATTATGACATGAAAACTATCAGTCTTCTTTAGCGTAGTTGTAGTTTAGCATTTGATCTTCTTCCTCACTATTAATGAACATGTGCAAAATAGTTGTTTACTTATTTGTCGCGGGTTCATTAAATAGGGTTCAACCGGTTTGACAAATCGGGTTGTTTCATGCGGGTTACAAACTGCCAGGTTGAAACAGGTGTAGCTGAAAAACATCCGAACCGAGTACTACCCTACGGGTTGAAAAGGATGTAAACCGGGTTGGCTATAAATCGGGTTTAACCCAGGTTTGGGTTGGGTGGGGTTGCCGGGTTTAGTTATCAAGTTACTGGATGTATTATTTAGTTATCTAGTTATTACTCGATGTATTATTTAGTTACGAGAAATAATCAAATAAAAAATACTATAGCATCATGTGCATATATATTTTTTTACAAAACTCCCATCTATATTTTTTTATATCAAAGACCGTTACGAGGCATTCGCAACGATATATTCGAAACATAATAATACATTACATTTTATTATTAGAATAAAAGTATATAAAAAGAAAAACTAATTGTGAGCTAGCTTCGATAACGTGTACATGTGTGATTCAATTACTTGTACATTACTACTCACAACTCTGTTTCGAATAAAATTTATAGCGAGACGTAAATAAAAATAGACACGTTGCAACTGTATACTCGAAATTTTATGAAAGATTATATTTTAAAAGTTAGGGTAAATTACAATGTCCGTCCTTCGTGTTTATACCAAATTTCGGTGGATGTCCATTACCTTTTAAATTGACAAGGATCATCATTCACATTTTAAAACTCTTGCACCGTTTGTCCTTTGACGCTAGATCGGATTGTTTTAAACGTTAAGTTAGCCACGTAGACCCCACGCGAGGGCAAAACTGTCATTTAACTTCACTTTTCATTCCTCTCTTATATATAAAACCATCTCTCTCTCTCCCCTCACGAGCCACCATACCGGCCAACAACACACCACTCCCAACAAGTTCTACCACCGCCCATTCAACATCCCCCTCTCTATGGTTCAAGGCATGTTAGTTGAGCTAGTATATTGTAAACCACAATGTTGAGGTAGTATATGTATGGCTCAAGGCCTCTATAGAGTTTTTATTCATTTGAATACATGCATGTTTTTACAATTCAACTCTTGATCCACATTTTTGGCTATATCTTTTCGAATCCGTTCGATTTATAAAGACATAACACAAATCGATCCTATCCTTTACGCCTTGAGTGTCTGACTACCTGTTGGTTGAAATCGTATCTCAGTTTTATATAGATCATAAACTTGATATTACTAAAGATTTAAAAAATGTTTTAGAATTAAAATACAATGAATTAGTTCAGATGGCCACATCTATCATACCAAAAATTAGGATCTCATCCTAAAAAAAGGAAGCTTCAAAACTCTAATATCTTGAAACCATTGTAACAACTTTCTGATTATAGGATGTCACATTGAATAAAAATGTATCAGCAATTCACTTACAAAATAAATTAAAAATGAAAACAGGATGCATATTATTGCCCAAAAGGGGATAACTTTGATTAGTTTAGTTTCTTTGCCAGTCTTGAATTTCTCCTGGCAATGATCTCAGATGCCCAACTCTTGCCGATTTCGGTCTGAAACTTCCCTGCAGTACAAATATCAATGCAAATATTACAAGCATATGTATTATAAGCTAAGAATGCAGAGAGCATGCACAATATAAACAAATACATTTGTTGTAAGCCTGGCAAAAAAAGGTGGGGCGGGTAACGGGTCAAAACGAACCGTTTCGTAAATAAATCAATTCGGTTCGGGTCAAAACGTGTTCTGACCAAACTGGTCGTGGGCTATGCAGTTATAGCGGCCCAAAATCAAATAGCGTTCAAGGGCCGATATTTGAGATATAGGTTATCGCGGTGGGATATCGGTAATTTTATATCATGCAGAATTTATATCTATACATATATAAAACGTAAAACATATATAACATTAATAGTAATATCAAAGGCCAAAACTTAAAAGTGCCAATATTTGAAACATGATCTAATTGTAAGCCATGAAATCTTCCTCCGAGTCCACATCAACCAGGGCGTCTAAAATAACGGTCAATATCGGTCAAACAGTAGTCAATAGCGGTCAACAACGCCGATAATAGCGGTTCCGCTATCCTGGACCGCTATTTTGGAAGGCCCGATAGCCACTATCACATCGCTATTGACTGCTTAGATCGCGGGTTGAGATGATTTGTTTAAAAAAACGTATCACAATGGATTCACCCACAATAGTTTTTTTAGAGCGGCTAGCGGTGACAGGTGTGACGGCAACAAACAATGATTGCGGGTGGCATTGACCCACTTGGGCCCGTGCTAAGTTAGCAAGTTTTATAGGAGTGACCCGTCTTGACCCATTTTATAATTTGAGTAGACCCAGATTGACTAATTGTATATTTTGAGTTGACCCAAATGAGCCCATATGCAATTTATTTTTTACCCAAATCAACTCGTTTCTTGAAGAATGGGTCATAACTGTCGCCCCTAATTTTTTTTTTTTTCTTTGTGAATGATGGTTTACAATGAAAATAACACTCCAACTTACCGGCTGTTGAGAGGAAAAACTCATCCAAAATTCTGTCATGTTCTGCAATAACATTGTTACACAAGAATCTCAGAATAAAACAAGATAAACAGATGCATTTATTTAAAAAAAGTTGAAGAAATTTGCCCCCATCGACAATATTTAGGCCAGACCATTGATTCTAACTATTTACTTCAAGTGTTTTCCAAATGAGTTAAATGGGTTGAAAGTCGTCCAATATTACTGTAAGCGATAATATGATCGTGACCTAAACGTACCAGTTTCATATTCAAGTGCTTGCAAAATCATCTCAATCTGTTTATATCAAGAAAAAATGTCACGAAAAGATAACATTTTATTAATTGTTATACAATGAGTTAAGGAAAAGATTAACAAAAAGTATACTTTATCAAAATCTTTAACAAGATTAGCCTCAAGGGAGGCGTTATCCTCGTATTCCCTCCAAAGTTCCTTTATTTCTTCAGCTGTAGGTTATAAAAAAGATAAATGGTTCAAACCCATTTCATAAAAATACAAATATATCGATCTTTGATAACAAGTAAATTAAACTTAAAAGTACCCCTCTTTCCACCACCAAGAACCTCGCACATCTTGTTTAAAGCCGCTTGCTCAAGTCTGCTCTTTTCTACTTTAGGTACACCATCCGATGGTGTTATATCGCCCACGATAGCTATAAAATGCAGATTAGTATATCATTACAAGCTCAAATATGACAAACAAAAAATTATACAAGTAATAAACATGTACCTTCGGCAATGTCATGCACAAGGGCAATCTTGATGCACCTATTTAAAGTAAATGAAGCTTATGACTTTATTTTGTAAGGTTTAGTGGTAATAAAACAATAGCAAAGGGTAATAAAAATAGACCTTTCTCTGTTAATACCGGGAAGATCATCAACAACTAAAGCCATTAATGCCATTCGATACATATGATCTGCAATGGACTCAGAACCTTTAATTCCTTGATTGACCCATCCCTTCCTTTTCGTCGTCTACATTCAAGGAAGAGATTAAAAAAACTAACAAACAAGTCACAAACTTTACAATGAGCATAAATATATTTTTAAGCCAAAGACAGAACATAATATGATGACTGCAAGTAACCCCCTTGAAGGTTACCTGCCCAACGCAAGCTAGCTGCGTTTTACCTGATCCCATTGGATCCCGTGAGTTTGTACAGATTCTCACGATTACCAAAAAAATAGGAAGTAACAGTTTGCTACACATGATGTGGGGAAGTAACAGTTTTCTAACTTCTTTCACAAAGTAATGAAAAGGCATGACCAAAATACCCAAAAACCACATTAGATCCCCTGCATCTCCAATGTAGTAGCCAAAACTTGATTTCCATGTTTCAATAACTACAAATTAACATCTATATTTATCAAACAAATAATCCATGTGGTTTCTACAATGCATGCAGATTTTTTTTCCCTAAAAATATAATTACTCATATAATCACCAGGGCAAATTACATAACGATAATAGGTAGACAAGCAACAAACTGCGCTGCTGTCCCCTTCTAAATAGAAAATCCTAATCTACTAAAAACAAAGCCTCGCCCCCAGAGGGGTCGAAAAGTTGCTGTGGAAATTAACTTATTTTTCGGAAATTAATCGGATTCTTAAAGAATAAAAGCAAGCAAATCTTTTGATTCAGGAATATAACTGTTAATTATCCAATCTTAAACTTTGTTCCCTCAGCCTGTCATACCAAGATATTCTTATTCAAAACAAATTTGCAATCTTTAACAGATTAAATCAACTTTTTTTTCACAATTAAAAAAAAAAACAACATACAATCCACATTATCAAATATCAACCCTTTACCAGAATCATACAACAAGATCACAACCCCCAAATAACAGTCACAAATTAACCACCTCATGCAAACAGTAAACAAAAACTTAAAACTTAATTTCAAACAAAACCCACAAAAGATTAACTATACAAATGGAACTGCAATAGCAATAATATTAATAGCAACGAACACGAACCTTAAGGCTATGACAGAGCGTGAGGAAATCAATGGTGGAAGAAGAAGAAGTGGGTTGTGTAACATGAGATGTTGTGGGTTCAAATTTGGGGATTTGACAACGAATTGATGCTAATTTACGATCATGGGAGTTAAACTTAAAGGGGGGTTTGAGGAAAGCAGAAGGATGAAGGGGTTGAGGGTTTGTGAGGGGTCGGTGAAGTGTGTGAGGAGAAGAAGAAAGATTAGCAGCTGCCATTGATGAAAATGTTTGATCGAAAAAGGTGGGTGGGTTTGATACTTGAATACAGTTTTGAATATGCTTTTGTTGTTGTTGGTGGTGGTGGTGTGGCAAAAGGCGATGCAGAAATAAAGGAAGAGAGATGAAATCATGAAATCGAAGAATTTTTGCCGTTTTGTGAAGGATTTGGGCCACTTTAGCATTCACATCCAATCCATCAAATTATACATACATTCCACTAAAAAACAACTCCAATATCAATATATTTCCACTAAAAACAAATATTTTTTCTCTCTCCTTTCAATTAAATAATATTATCATTACATTTTTCTCTCAGTTCCACTCACAACCACTTTCAAAATATATTAAAAAATTATAACGGGTGAACAGTGTCCCCCCAAATATACAGATGAACAGTAACATTTTCTCTCTCCTCAACTCACAACCACTTTTTATACCCTTTATAATATAAAAACCCCTCCTCACATAATTTGATGGTTAGGATGTGAATGCTCATCATTTTTATTTCTTTAACCTAAAAAAGAGTAAAATGTGCTTTACCAAGGGATTCTTACATGGATAATCTCTAGACTAGATAGACATTTTTTTTAGTTAAGTGGTGTGAAATGATTAAACTATCTTTTAATGATAAAGGTTCAAACATTAAACAGACGTAACTTGAGCTACGATTAGAATTACGGGGCTCACAAGTAAACCAATAAAAAAATCACAATGAGTCGGATCACATAGTAAACCATCGTGATTTAGCCCCACTGTCAGGCCTGAATTCCTTGATTTAAGGCTCTGATTTCACGATTCATGATTGAATCGATTTACGCGTCAATTTGTGTCCTTAGTTTCTGGATTTCCTTTTAATTTTCCAATCTTGAAAATTTGTCAAACCTGAGAATTCTAGAAAAACCCTATAAAAGGCATTTAATGTAATGGTTTTTTCATTAAGAAATTATTCAACTTTGTTTGAGAAGCAATCTTTTTTTGTTATTGTTTCTACTCTGTGCAAGTTGGTATGAAAGCTTGTTATCATCCTGATAGCCAATGATGAAAAAATTCAACAACCCAACAACAATCGTGGAGAAGGTGGTGTTGAAGGGTTGTGGAGAACAGTGGATGATCTCCCTGCTTAGGGCATGTTTGGCTAAGCTTATTTTATCTAAAAAGGACTTTTTGTGAAAATTACTTATTGACTTATTACTTTTTGAAAAAGAGTTTTTAAAAAAGTGTTTGGATTAGCTTATAGGGTGGGAAAAACCAATAAGTCAATAAGTTGTTTTTTAAAAAGTGTTTGGCTTAGCTTATTGATGTGTAAAATAACTAAAAGCTATTAAGTCAATAAGTTGGTTCAAAAAGTCACAACATCCTAACTTCTCAAAAATGACTTTTTCTCCTTATCAAAAAGTCATTTTGAAAAGGACTTTTAGATTTGCCAAACACTAAAACTTCTTTTTAGCTTTTTAATTAAGTCAATAAGTCATAAGTTGGGTTAGAAAAGCTTAGCCAAACATGCCCTTAATTCGACATAACACTCGCTGCATTTGAAGAATTTCGTGCCACGATCGCAGGTGACCGTAGTGGTCCTAAAAATCATGAGGGTGGTGACTACATGAACAACCAGCGACACCCTAACAACGGCCTATAACCTGGCTTTAAAGACATAACGGATTTTATGCCTCAACCCAATTTCACTAATCGGTGGTCTACTTCAAAATCATCTTATTTCTAGGACTCACGTGCTTGGGTCCAATCAAATCCAAAGCTAGCAACAGAAACTTTTGATTCACATTTTCAGCAACAATTGAACATCTTTCAATGCTTATAAAACTTGTGGACAAGTTGGGCAATGAAGATCGACAAGTAACATAGCTGGCAGGAAGAACTCTATTATTAGAAGAGTTCATGACCTGCTTGATCTGGAAGTTAACTTTCTTATGTCTATCTTGTAACTTGGGGGGTGTGCAAACAGCGGTTCGGTTCGGTTCGTTTTTTTACCTTTAACCATATCTGTAACCGTGAGATTCGGTTATGGAACTTCTTTAACCATAACCATCACCGAACTTCGGTTCGGTTAATCTGTTATGGTTCGGTTTTAGTTAATTAACCAATCTAAGTTTGAACTAAAATTTAAACTAAATAAACATATTAGATAATTATTCTCTTAGTTACAATCGTTTTCATAAAGAAAAGACAAAAAAACATACATATGTATAAAATGAGTCAAATTTTATACAATAATTGTTTTGTAAACTTAATATATAACATAAAAAGCTTTCGTATATGTTTTTTTTTATGTATATAGAGTTTGATTCCTTGAACATGTATATTATCCATAACCCTCAATTAATATGGGTTATTGGTCAATTTGGTTTGGTGATGGTTGAGTTATCGATTAATTTCAGTTAACGGTTAAGATTTTCTCACCCCTATTGTAACTCATGATCAAAATGGGTACACAAACCTTCTTCCACTACATCGATAAATTGATTTATTTTGTGTTGATCCAAAAGTTGGCTTCCCTTTTCTCAGTAAGTTTGGTACCCGATCAGTCATGATAGTTAGCGTAATTTATTTGATCACATCGCCTTCTATAAGAACGAATTATTTGTCTTTAATTTCTTCAAGAAGTTTTGACATGATCTCTAGTAACAACCAATTCAATCCCAATAACATCACAAAAAGATTCAGCCCTAGCATATTGGGACCAAAAATATTTTAACCATGTTAGATTTTAGAACGTATTGAGAACATATTGGGACAAAAGAATTTTATTGTTATTATTGTATACAAAATGCATGTTATTTGTTTTTACAGTCCATATTCAAGTCTTTAAAATTGGTGTTCGGTGTCAATCCCTCTCCTGTTTGATTGCAATTTTCTTGTAAATTGCATTGTCTCCAAGCTTCTTTTATGAATATTTTGGCATAATAATTCATTCATCCCTGCTAAAATGCACAATAATCAATATCATGTTATAGCTATATAATTTTTTGAAACAGTGTTATCTATACTATATTATAATGCATGAGGGAGGGATTCCCAAAAGTTAAGAACTTCTTCCCCCTTATTTATAAATAAACCCCTAAAATGAGGGTAAAGTGGTCTTTTAATCCATAATTATTTTTGAGTCCCTCAATCTATTACATTTAAATCCTTGATATTTAACATAATTATAGGTAATTAGTTAGACTTCCTCCCTCTTTATAATTCAAAAGAATCTTTAATGTTGCAACACACACGTATTTATTACATTTATTATTTAATACTTTTGCATCATATTTCTTTTTTTTTTCCTTCGATATTTTCTATTCTTACTATTTAACCTTTATCTTAAACAAATCTATACTATATTATAATGCATGAGGGGGGGGGGGGGGGTATTTTAAGATACCCAAAAAATAAGAACTCCCCCCCCCCCCCCCTTTATTTATAGAAAGACCCCTAAAATGAGGGTAGTTTGGTCTTTTTAACACTATTTATTTTTTAGCCCCTAAACTTATTACACTTAAATCCCTAAGTTCTAACAAAATTATAGATAATTAGTTATATTTTCCCCCCTCCACAACAAACTTATAATTATTTTACGTATTTTTATCATATCTTATTAACTATAATGTTTTTGATAAAAAAAAAAACCAAAGATAGCATGATGACCTATACATTTTTGTCGACGTTTCGGTAGTTGTCTTGTTCAGTATCGACGTGCGGATTAAAATGTACAAGTAGATGATGCCTTAGTGTACAAGTGATCAGTGCAAAGAAGTAGAATAAGTAAATCAATAAACGTAATCATTTTAAAAGTTAAATTTATTGATTCTACCATTATCAAATAATTGTGTCATGTTTGTATTTGATTTCTAGAAACTATAAAATGTATTATAGTATAGATTCATTGACTAAATATTAGTTATATTATAAAACTCTAACAGCCTACGTGAATATCTTGGTTTTGTATCGATATTATTTGACAAAGTAAAAAATGACTGGATATATGCTATTTATTAGCATGAGTTTGACTCACTTAAGAATAAATATTCCAATTTTGTATAGATATTATTTGAAAAAGTCAAAAAATGACTAGATATAGATGCTATTTATTAGCATGAGTTTGACTCATTTAAAAATGAATATTTCGTCACATGTTGGTATAGATATAATAACAAACTTCCTACGAAAAAGGATGACAAAAAATTAAGTGGAAAACAATTTTTAAAATTTTAAAAGTATTTACACTATAAATCTATATACTTGGTTAGTATGGTCATTTAAATTTTAAAGTCTTTACACAAAATTCCTACTTTAAAGCAACAAAATTAGATAACGAGGAGGGAATTTTTTTTTTTTTTTTAAATTTAAACTCTAAATTACGTAGAGGCGTATCAAGGGGAGAGATTTAACATTCAAAATGACATCTCCAAATCTGGCTGGCACTCTCTCTCAAGAAACCCTACATACTCCTCAGAGACTAAATTCAGATCATCAATGTATGGATTTCACCCATTTACATCTTAATTTCCCTTCTAATCAAGTGTTTTCTTCGTTATCTTGGTATATCCAGGGCCATGGTGACAAAAAGATAAAGAAAAACAACAAATATGGAGTGGATTAACTGAGGGAAGTTGTTCATGTGAGGGCAAAGAGAAGGAAATTTTCATTGGACCCTCATTCCTTCTTCACATACACGATATTCTATTTTGAGATTTCGAAGATTACAAAGGTATGTTTTGCTTTTACAAGAACCCTAATTATTTAAGGTGATTGATGTAGGTGGCTGCAAAGATCTTGAATGGTAAGGAACCAGAGTTCTGCAAAATGTTAACGAGAAGTTGAACGTGGTTGCTGAGGTAATTTTAGTCAAGTTGATTATTTTTTATTTTGACTTTTAAAGCACATATTACATCTGTTATAATCGGGTGAATTTTCTTTGGATATGTATTTGATCTCGGAACTCTAGGATTTCAAATTGCAGTCGGAAGTTTTAATTTATCTCCGTATCGTGGACCTTCATAAAAAGCTTGATGTTTATTGTTTAAGAAAATGTAGCTGATTATGTATGGTTTATTTAAAGCAAATCAACGTAATGTTAAAAGGGTATATGATCAACAAAAGACATTACTGTTAAATATGGAGTTATATATATCATATTTGCAGGACAAATATGTTTCTATTTGATACTCATTTTTATTTGTGAAGGTAAATCACATCAGGGAGTTTCCTCAAAACAGCAAAATGGTAGTCACTCACAGAGACAGTCTTGATGTATGCTTTAATTCTCTTTTTTGTTCATATTGTTGGTTTTGATATAATTTGTAATTCGTCTTTTTTTTTCTTTAAACCAGGTTCTTATCAAGGATGTTGTCTTGATCTGGTGAGTCGTTGTAGTTAGGGAGTAGCAAAGTAGATGGGAAAAGGGTTTGTGCAAAGGTTAATTTGGGTTCCGTCGACCCATAAACACTATTTTGCGCTCTGTTTTCTCAGATGTTATAAAGAATAATGTTTTAAACATGATTAAACTGAAAGGTTGTATACATTTTGGGATAGTATGTTTTGAACACAATAATAGATAAACTGGTCCTTTTTCTAACACGTTCCTTTATGTGCCTATTAGTTATGATGACCGTCAAGGATGGTGAGAGGGTTTCTATAATGGTTTCGCCATTCAATTTAGGTCGAACATGTGAAAATGGGTCAAATACATGCAACCTCTTAAAGTGACATTATTAATAAAACTAGATAATTACTGTAAGGATATAGTGTTTTTAATCATATATTATTGTCGGTTTGTCATCACTTTAAATGAGTTATTTTAGTAAAATAGACAAAATTGTTTTTTGATCAATCCCAATCGACCCTACTTGACCTATTTTGACCAGTACTGAACTATACCAAAACTGACCCAAGATCCTTACCTATCCTGCCCTATGCGCCCCGCCCATTTTGACCCGTTTACTTATGAACGGATGGATTCGGGTTCATTGCTA
Organism: Helianthus tuberosus; assembly: GCA_030545235.1. Taxonomy (NCBI): domain Eukaryota; kingdom Viridiplantae; phylum Streptophyta; class Magnoliopsida; order Asterales; family Asteraceae; genus Helianthus; species Helianthus tuberosus. Next base: position 31,445,550 of record CM060397.1, read on the forward strand.
ACAAGTTAAATGAATCAAATGAAAAGGGGTTATGGTTCGAAAATCATTTAAACTGTGTTTTACAAGTTTACTACTTATGGCATTCTGACAGGTTAACTTTAAATTTGATTATTAATCAACAAATTTGATTCAACATTATTTGTCTTAATGTATGAGAAGATGAAGCTGTATTAGTTCGTTCTCTTGAAATATTAGATGCATATGCAGTGGTGGATGATCATGATGTGGTATGTGTCCATAAATATATTTAAATTAAATTTTGTTTTGGGATCATTAGATTGACTTTTTTAGAAAAAAACGATAGGAGGACGCTGGGATGGTGGATATTTTAAACGAATCTGTTATGTGAATATCAACGCCCGCGATGGCAGAAATCAACTTGCAGTGGTTGAGTATGTTGAAGATCCATATGCTAATTATAGAAAGATGGAGGTATATGGCTCCTTTGATTTTAAACAGTAAAACCATGCACATTACTTGATGCTAAAAAAATGTATGTTTTAATTTCTTTAAAATGGTTTTGGTTTCTTTTAGTGATAAAGTTTTTGCTTTCATTGCTACTTTGCGTCCTATGTGAATTTTTGATAGCTTTGTTGCTGCTAAACCCCTCCACCCCTCACATACACACAATAAAAGTGGTGCACCATTCATTCTTTCTCCAAGTTTGATTGCGTTTTCTTGTAGACTTGTAGTCAGAAATGAAATGATTTCGTCTATATCTCAAACAAGTTGAATAAAAAATAGTTAAACGGGTTGAAAATCACCAAAAGTTTCTTTTTTTTTTCAAATGAATCCATTCGGTAAAACATTTTAAACGACTACAATTCGTGATTTTGATTATTGTATTTTTTGTGGACCAACCCATTACTTCTGTTGTATGCAATAATAATCCTTAAATTATTGAAATGTTTTAAACCATATAGAATTCTATGTAAGAAAGAATTCCCTCCTCCTTATCTAATTTTGTTGCCTTTAAGTAGGAATTTTGTTGATATTTGACCTGTAACTAACCGAAGATTAATCGTAACCGACCGTAACCAAGCGTATACGAACCATCTATAGCTAAGTATTTTATATTTTTGTAAATATATAATATATAATATTATCACACACCCCTATTTGTTAATATAAAATATATAATATTTTATCAAATAAGTGATGAAATATATATGAATTTAACTGGTGTGTTCTATGTTTATCTAATACTTTTTAAAGTTTTAATAAATATAACTGAGATGAACCGTACGATTAAGATCTCTCCATGAGCAGGTTTATCCCACATCATAAATTGAGAATTTATCCCACATCGAACGGATGAGAAAACATTGCTCGAAATCTTGCTTTAAAAGGATTGGACAATACGAAAAAACTTAAACATTACTCGAGTCAACCCAATTTTCATAACAGATTAACCAAAACCTAAATAATCAAAATTGACTAACTTTTGAAATACTTTAACCGAAAATTTTGGTTTTGATTATGGTTATGCCTCAAAACTGAACCGAACCGCTTCGTACACACACCAAAAATCACCAACCAAAGTGTTATGCTCCCCGCCGCATCGCGCGGGCACCCTACTAGTATATATATATATACTAGGTTATCTACCCGTGTGATACACGGGTTGAACAATTTAAGTTGTATAAGACATAAAATATAATAAAAGAGACCTTCAACCCATTTGACCTGTTTTATTTAAACAATTACCTAACTTTAATCTTTATAGCATAATACAAAATAACAGAGTAGTCATACGTGCCTATAATATGCATAAATACAGTAGTTGCATCTTTGTTCAGTTTCATTGATTTAGAGTTGATCATGCGATTATTACAATCAAACACATATAACTTTCCATCTTTGGTAGATAAAAACATCAATGTCTCTACATTTTTGTCAAGACAATTTGGCCAGCATACGTAAGGCTTTTAACATGACTATATTTTGATAAACCATATCCATTAATCCACTTTCTTTACAACAAATAGTATACAAAACATTTCAGCAGATTTTGAATGATTATTAGCTGAATAAGTCAACATACCATTAGTGGGTTTAGATTCCTACCTGCTTTCTACCACTTAACACAAACTGAGAACATACATCTTGTCATCAGTAAATGAAGCCTCATCAGCTTACAATGCAACCCATTAATCTGAAGAAAACAAATTTAACATAAACGGGGTAGTCGAGTAGTTAAAAATATGTGATACGCGACTAAAATAAAATCGTGTCATATGGGGTAAGAAGGGTCAAGGGTCGTCTAGCATGTACCCAATGCTTGCATCTTCTGCGTCGTTATATCATTTCATTTAAAGCTTATTACTTTATGAAACTAATTAGAAAGTTTTCTTAATCATAACTAATACTTAATGATTTACAAAATCCATAAAAAGGTCCAAAAGGTGATGATGTTACCTAACCCACTCGTTTTATCACCTCAACATCAGCAACAAAGTTCAGTAAGAACGTTATCTCACCCTCAAATTCTGGTCATATAAACCGGTGACAGGTCAAATGAGTAAACTTAGGGGTTGTTTGGTAGCCTCTGAATGGTCATTAAGAGGCTACCTCTTAATGGAACCATTAAGAATTTTACCAATGAGAAGGTAGAAGAATGTGACATGTGATGATTTACCATTCAGAGGTACCTCTTAACCATTCAGACTTGAGGTTACCTCTTATTCATTCAGAGGTTTTAAACCATTAAGAGGTAGCATCTGAATGGTCATTAAGAGGCTACCAAACAGCCCCTTAGTTGAAAAGACTCAAAAGAGTACATTGATTCTACTTTATAGTATGTCTAAAATTGAATTTATTAATAATATCATAATACTATTTTAGTAACAAAGATGAACAATGCAAATTAATAAAATGGCCCAGTTACAATTCAAAAACAATATATTAATAAAATGTATATATATTTATATATAACTGAAGTTACAAATTTCATCACATAATAATGGGTTACAAATTATAAAATGGCCCAGTTACAATTTAAAAACAAAAATACATCAGCTGATGCACAAAATAAAATGGCCCAGTTACACTTGATAATAATGACTCATACCAGAACATGATTGGAAGCAACATGTATTTATTTGTCAGTTATAGTTCAATTCTAGCAAGCTGGCAATTTGATGTATATTTCGCATAGGTGTTAGGCAATGGGTAACCACATAAAAACCTAAAAATCATGGGCACTTTTTGTAATCATAACATTGCACGCGCACATAATGGTTGATCCATGGATGTAAATTGAACTGGTCCGATAGCATTTGTACTTGGTATAAATAAAAGAGGCCCTTGTGACAACATTTCACATTAATCATTAAACCTTGTGTAGCCTAATCAATTTTGGAAAACAATGAGCAATGTATCAATTGCCAATAAGATGCAAGTCTGCAACTATTCAAAAACCATAGGAACATAATTCCACGTAACTAAAAGTTTTGTCTTCAAATTAGTGACCAACTACAACCTGCGGTTACTGAAATCCTACAAGTAAGTTATAAATAAATAAAACTTCACTTTCTATGCAGCAATGATGTATTGAAACTATAGCCTGATACTATAACCCTAAAAGTAAGTGTAAACATAACTTAACAACAAAAAACAAAACTACCAGAATTCAATTGTAGAGGCTAAAACTCGTCATCTTCCAATGTACCATCGACACGGTGTTCGAAATCGAAACTCGATACAATCGGGTGTTCTACATGAAGAACCAGAAGAAGTTTAATTTCAATGTGATCATCCAGTGCTCGAAACCTAAACCTAGAATTAGAAGGAGACATAAAAACGGAAAGATAAAACAACAAAATCCTAAACAACTTTGAAGAATCAATTGTAAGGATTAAAGAAACATACCAAGATTTAGTAATTTGAAGCAAAGAATCGAACTCCTGTATGGGGTTTGATTATGAAGCGGCGATGATGAGAACTTGAGAAGTAGGAAATTTTAGGGTTTGTAAACTTAAAACGTGGGTTAAATGAAATGGGCCGGGTAATATCCGCGAATGAGCAGAACGATGATCCACAACTATGGGCGGGAAAATAAAAATTCTGATGCCCTCAACATCTTACACGTGTCCCACAAATAGTTTTATTTATTATATATAGAAGATATATATATATATATATATATATATATATAGTGTAAGTATATGGAGAAAACCAATTTTATTGAGAAAACTTGGGAAACCAAGAATGTGTGGTCTAGATTAATCCATGTAATATAATATTTGCACATGTTAGAAGGGTATATTTGTCATTTTTACACACTCCTAACACATCACATCACCTTTCACCCCCATCACTTTTCACCAATTTCCCCATTCCCTATGTCCTCGTCCCCCCCCCCCCCCACCATCCTCCATTTTCTTCAAGATATCAAGTACAAATTCATATCTTCTAACTCATCCCTTCCAACCTTCTTTCACCCAAAACCACTCTTCAAGATATCAAGTACAAATCCATATCTTCTAACTCATCCCTTCCAACCTTCAAACTCATCCCTTCCAACCTTCAAATCTGAAGATCGAAGCCACCATTGAAGATCGAAGCCACCATCAAAGCTCTCAAAGAAAAGGAAGCTCGGTGTCATTTTAATCACATCTTTGTTTCTGTTTTTTAGAGAGAGAAAGCTAATGTTTTGGAAGGAGAGACAACAATTTTCATGTTGTTCACCTAGACACCAAGAACACACGCACAAGTGTGTGAGAGAAAAACAGGTTTAAAGATCTTACTTTTGTTAATTTATGTAATTTGTTTAGATTTATACTTTGTATAACGTTTGGTAGATTTAAAATCAGAGCTAGTTTGTTTATTTTATTTTTTAAATCAAGATCTAGAAGAAATTTTTGTATGTTGTATTTCTCTCTTCAAAGTGTATTGATTTTTTTTATGAAGATTAAAGTTAAATTTCTAAATTGTTTGTCCAGCGATTTTGAGTTAATGATTGCTTTTAGTTGGATTTTTTGTGTGTGTGTGGGGGGGGGTGTGGGTGAACTGGGTTTTTTTTTAGGGTTTATGAATTGGATTTGGTTTAATTTGTTTTCTGGTTTTGTTTAAATTCAGCATCACCATTGATGGTAGATAATTAGTTTGAAAATCCATAATTTTTACGATGTATGTTTCAAATTTCTTTGTTGTTTAGTTGTTTTTTGAATAAATTCACTCCGATATTACATTTTCATTATCTTTTGAAAGTTCATAATTTAATCGGATATCGGTTTTGTTTTACAAATAGAAATTCGTGTTTTTTACTGGCATAATTTGCTACATATGTTACATTTCTATCAGCTATATTTATGCGAAGAGTATATTGATATTTTTTACGAAGATTAATGTTGACTTTCTAAATTGTTTGTACAGAGTATATTGTTATTTTTACGAAGATTAATGCTAAAATTTCTAAACTGTTTGCCATATATGTTGTAACACGTGTTATACTGCGGGTTACATATGTTGCATACAGGGTGTTACATGTGTTACACCCAGTATATGAGACCAGCTTATTGTTTTTTTTAGATTGGCTGTTAAATGTTAAAATGTATAAACTTCATAATTTATTCGGAATATCTCGTTTATTTTACAAATAAAAAGTCGTGTTTTTTTGGTGGGATAATTAGCTACATATGTAGTAACAACATTACGCAAGTTACTTATAGTTACCCCAACCCTTTTTTGGACACAAAGGGGGGGGGGGGTGCACATATGTAACACATGTTTGTAACATGTGTTACACTAGAGAGGTAACTCATGTATAGCCACGTTACACATGTTACATAGAAGATTAATAAGTTTTAACTATAGAATATTAATATTGATGTATTTGTTTTGTTCATAGGTGAAAAGATGTTTTGTGTTCAAGATGAAGATGGTTATCAAGAAGCGAAACCCACCGAAGGATTACAACGCATCATCAAGTTTTTGTGGTGACGATGGTGTGTTTTTTGGTTGGCTGCTATGTGTTGTGAAGATGGATGTAGTTGTGAAGACCATTTTTAGAAGCATTACAACTATTGATATAAAATTCATTTTTATTTTCATTGTTAGTATGCCAATTTTTGGATGAATACGGATGTTGTTGTGAAGGCAAATTTTTTTTTTTGGATGCAACAACTATATGTAACATGTGTAAGATTGCTCTACATGTGTTACATATGTTACCCCATAGTGTAACATATGTTATAAACATGTGTTACATATGTCAGCCTCTTTGGTGTCAATTTAAACTTAGCAAAATTACATATGTAACAGCATTACATCATCCAAAATGTCATATCAATGAACAAACAAGTAATATATGTAACTATAAGTATATGAGACTAGTGTAACAAATTAAAGGGACAAACGATACACTTCATGTTACATATGTACCTAGACTTGTTATTAACAATGTTATTAGTAGATAAAAAAACTGCATTAACGTATATGTTTTACATTGAACCCGGCTTATTGGTTATAACTCTTACACATGGCAAGAAGTTCTTCCAGTGTGACATATGATTTAACAATAATAGGATGATATTGCTCGTTGACATTCGGTGTCCACAATTTAGTGCCATTAGAATACTAGTAAATATGGTAACGTGGAGTATGTTCTAGATCATCTGTGGACACAAGTGTTTCCAGTTTTACACATGTTACATCTTCTGTAACTCTGCTTTATACTTTGTAAGTGTTTCCTGTTTCCTGTTTCCAGTTTAAACATGTTTTAAAGATACAACCTGTAACATGTAAGTACTTATAGGTAAACATGTTTTAAAGATACAGTCGTATCACCTTACAAGTTATATGTTTTGCTGACAAACGCCACGTCACACATGTTACACACTATAGAGTGAAACAACAGTATTGAACGTTGCTACACATTTCCCATTCTGTCGTAACATGTGTAACCTTTTTGGGGGTATCGATGTTGTAGGTTTATACAGACTTAAATATATACAAATGATCCAAAAATGAACATACATGTGTTACTGTCACACCCCGATATTTCCACGTATTACCGGTGGGCCCGGTAGGGGAGTATCGTGACGTAGTTGATATCATTACAGTCAAACAACACAATATTTAAATGCACACCGGAAGCAAAAGATAGATTCGTTTCAACTTTAATAAATTGTAATATTAAGTATCACAAATAGTTGAAAATAATCCACAGGTGGATCAAAATAAAAAGGAAACATTGTTCAAAAGTTTTATGGCATCCAAGCTTGCGAGACTTATTGTGGACACTAGGAGAAAGGCAGCCTAGTTCGCGTAGTACCTGCACTTAACCTTTTTGGGAAAATACGTAAGTTTACACTGGTAAATACAATCAACTGACTCATTTTTAAAAGTTTAATAAAATTGATTTGAATGCACGTGGCACAAACTTTTTATAACTTGGGATAATTATTTGAATATAATACTTGTAAAAGAATTACATGTTTCTTATGCGTTCAGTAGCCCGGTTCGTGCCGGGTTAAAGATCAATAGACACACCACATTATTTATTTAGGTACTGACGGGTGTACGCCTACACCCCTTGCTTAGGTCGTGGCCATTTCGTAAAATGATGCCAAGGATATCCGGGACATGGTCATTAACCCCCCAAAAGCGTTTAAGCAACAAAACATATTTTTAAACGGGTCATCTCGATAATACTTAACCACCAATCGATTAAGGTCGAATGCCCGACCAAGCGGTATTTTATATACCGTACCCCAAGCCCGTATAAGGGAAAATAAGTTAAAAGTATTTACCTTTGCAAGTAATAATCAAAACAAGCAAGTGCACGTAGCTTTTACCGGGTCTCCTACTCTGGAACGAAGGTTTATAATAACCTATTAGAATCCTAACGGGTCTTTAATTAAGCCTAAACTTAGACCGGTTAGTTTTAAAGGAAGATACGGTTCGAACGCGTGATTAAGCGAAGGCCGGATAAGAATGTGCTTTAGACCCAACAAGTTTGAAGACTTGTTTAATATGGGTAAACTAAACACATTCTGGATTTTGAGATAAATATGATAAGGTTCGACCCGTTTCGGCTAATTTATGCAAACTAGTTACATAAACCGAACCGAACGCGTAAGAAGCATAACGGGTAACCATAAGAGTCATTTACTGGTTTCCTAAGTTAATATGCCTTAAATATGTTGTGATATCAGTAGGATACCTTCCATTATGCCCAAAACGAGTTTAATCCCAATTTAAGCCCCGTAGGGGTATTTTGGTCATTTTAAATATTATAAAAGAGATTAATTATAATTCTGAGACTCGGGTCTGAAATAATCAGTAAAACAACTTAATCTATCAGGTTATATCAGTTGGTGATAAGTCTTATATGACAAAATGGTTTTAAACCTATACTATGTGTTTAATACGCGTAAAAAGCCGTTTTAAGCGATTTCCGGGTTTAACAGGAAATCTGAGTTTTCTGATCAGGTTATAAAGTTCAAAATACTTCATTTATTATATAAAATCAATGGCCAAAGATTTGGTATCAGTCGGCTAAGTAAAACTCATTTTATGAACAAAAGGGTATAATCGGTATTAACCGAATCAAAGCAATAACCTTAGGTTATGATCAGGTTAAAAATAATTAAAAATCTTCAAAAATCCCAAAATATTATATTACATCAGTGGGTAAAAGGTTTGGTGTCAAAAATTTGGTTTAGATAGGCTTTATGTTAATTACGCCGTTTAATTCATAAAAAACGTTCTAATTACGCTATTAAGCATAACTCCTAATCTAGACCTCCAACTGATGTGAAAATTTAGGGACATGTTTATAAATTAGTAACAAATATTATTGTCCTCTCACATTTCCAAAATTCTCATTTTATGGTCAAAAGGGCATAATGGTCAACATTAGGCATTTAACGGAAACATCGGACAATCAACGAGTCAAGTAGTATAAACGCAGAGGGTTATACTATCATACTAGCTGGTCCTAACGGAGTTCTAAGGAATTTCTAAACCCATCTAAATCGGGTCAGAACTGAAGTCAAAGCAAAAGTCAAAGTTTTGCGACTTTCGGTTCCGAACCGAGCCTAAACAGAAAATTGTCGGATCAAACAAGCTTAGACCAGTTCTTATACTAATTAACAAGTTATATGAGTGATAAAATAGGTTGCACGTCTTCTACATTGTTAATTATGCGTTAATTCGAAAATTAAGTTCCTGTTGACTTTTTATAAACAACTTTGACCCGACAAATGATCTAGTTAGAGCGGGAATCAGAGGGTGCCCTTTTAAGGGTTTAATGCCCACATAATTACCATATTATAACTACCTTAAGTTTGACTAATCACTGGACCATTAGTGATTAATCGATAAGTCAAACCTTAATTACGACGGTTTGACTTTAAGCTAAATAACTAAGTAAAACATGATTAAGGAAGGTCAAGGATACTTACCAAGGTCTAATGCATGATTAGAGATGCTTAGGAAAAGGCCTTGAGCTCCAGAAATGATCAGGAGTGAAGGTATGAATGAGTGATCAAAGTTTGCAACCAATGGGGCTTTATATAGTGAGTTTGATCTCACTAGATCATGCCAAGCAATCCTATACATGTTCCCTGATGTTAAACATGTGTCCCTAATGCCTAAAAACCAGTAGGGGTCGCTCATGGAAGTGAAAAATATCAATATAAGTCGGTTAACTCGTTAAACAGGAAGCTGTCCCGTTTTCTGTTACTGGGGCCGCCTTACGGATCGTAAGCGGAGGGTCTTGCGGTCCGTAAGAGTCTCTTACGGACCGTAAGACCAAGTCCTTGCGGTCCGTAAGCCCTTACCAGAAGCAAAAATTTTTGTAACCTTTCAAGCTTTGAAGATGCAACCTTTATATTACGAAATTGGGCCTCTATTTTCAGTATGGGACCTTTAGATCATGCTTGAACAGTTAAGACCACTTTACCATGTTCTAAGGTTGTCTTGGATTCTTTTTAAAGGTCCCTAAACGAAGGTTTGTCAAACATATTATCATAGGGTCCTATCTTTACAATTTGAATCAATTATTACAAGCATTAACCGGATTAGGATGCTTATCAGATGTTTACAACACAGGTTAAGGTTTGGGATTTATACATAGGTCGCTCAGAGGTATGTATTAACATGTCGACGCTTTTAACCCCTCGTGTACGAATTTTATCATAACTTTCTCATACGATAACGAAACTTGGTGAAATTTTTATCATGCATTCTAGTGAGCATAATTAATCGTTACAAAGCTTCGGGTTTGCTAAAAGGCCACTCAGAGGTACACTTTAAACATGTTGACACATTTAACCCCTGTAGTTTGAAATCTCTCACTTTCTTTCACAATTAGCTTCGTATGATTCATGATTCATTCGTTTAAGGGTATAAACACCATGTAGGGTTATTGTAAAGTATATTTATTCATTGTTGACATTTTGAACCCTTATATTCACATACTTTCTTGGTTTGTCAACTTAGTCCTTCTAAGGAAATCCTTTACACGTTTTAAGTCCGTGACACGTGTCGATATAATCTTGGACATGAAATTTCGAGGTGTCACATCCTCACCCCCTTAAAAGAAATCTCGACCTCGAGATTTACTAAAACAAATGAGGGTACTTTTCTTTCATTGTGGACTCTACCTCCCACGTATATTCGGGACCTCTTCGGGCATCCCACTTTACTTTTACGATCGGTACATGCTTCCTTCGAAGCTTCTTAACCTGTCGATCCTCGATCGACACAGGTTTTTCAACAAACTTCAAGCTCTCATCGATGTGCACATCTGTATGTGGTATGACTAGTGATTCATCAGCTAGACACTTCTTCAGATTGCAGACGTGGAATACATTAAATTTAACTTATAAGCCACTGATCCAACACATTCGATGATCTCGAATGGTCCTATGTACCTCGGGCTTAACTTGCCTTTCTTACCAAAACGCATTACCCCTTTCCAGGGTGATACTTTAAGTAGTACCTTGTCACCAACCTCAAATTTTAGAGGTTTACGCCTTAAGTCCGCGTAGCTTTTCTGCCTATCCCTGGCAGCTTTGAGACGATCGCGTATTTGCACAATCTTATCTGTCGTCTCCAGGACTATTTCAGGTCCTGATAGTTGGACATCTCCAACTTCCGCCCAACAAACGGGCGTTCTGCACTTTCTACCGTACAAGGCCTTGAAAGGCGCAGCCTTAATGCTGGTATGGTAGCTATTGTTATAGGAGAACTCGACTAATGGCAGGTGATTATCCCATCTACCACCTAAGTCAATCACACATGCTCGAAGCATGTCTTCCAAAGTTTGGATTGTACGCTCACTCTGTCCGTCCGTCTGAGGATGGTAAGCCGTACTAAAATTTAAACGTGTGCCCAAAGATTGCTGGAAACTTTTCCAGAAATGTGACGTGTATCTAGTATCTCTGTCAGAGATAATAGACACTGGTACGCCATGCAGAGAAACAATCTTATCCACGTACAATTGGGCTAACATATCGGAGCTATAGGTCTCCTTAATGGGTAGGAAATGTGCTGACTTAGTCAGTCTATCTACTATCACCCATATGGTATCATTTCCTTTCTTTGTCTTTGGAAACTTTGTGATGAAATCCATAGTTACCATTTTCCATTTCCAAGTGGGAAGTTCAGGCTGTTGTAGCAAACTTGACGGCTTCTGATGTTCGGCTTTGACCTGCGCACACGTCAAACATTTAGCGACATAGGTAGCTATAGACTTTTTCAAGCCTATCCACCAAAAGTTTGCTTTCAAATCCTGGTACATCTTGTCAGCTCCAGGATGAACGGAGTATTTAGAGCTGTGGGCTTCCTGGAGGATAACATCTCGAAGTCCTTCATAAATTGGAACCCATATTCGTCCATTCAACCTTAGGATTCCGTCCTTGCCATAAGATAACTGTTCTTCAGTTACTCCTAGCTTTTCATTAGGATAGTTAGCTTCCAGCACAGTGATATAGGGTAAAATACACATATTTGTCCCATGTAGATTGTATAATTTTTGAATAGTTTTATTTGTTTTTGTTTAGTTTTAGTATTATATTACATTATTTTGTGTTGGGCCAGGTCCTGGTGCAAATGGAGTCAAAACGAGTAATATGGAAATAACCAGCCAGTTGGACAGAGTAGTACGCCAGAGACCGAAGTAAAATTGCCGCATATTTCTTGAGTGAGCCGAGCCCGCTATCTCTACACTATTATTTATTATTAAAGGCATAAGCAAGACAAGAAAAAAAAGAGCATATATAATATTTTATTACTGGGGACGAATTGTAAAAAGAATCAAAAAGGTTGCTGTTTTATTTGGGTTGGATGGCATTTAGTTAAATGGGTCTACACCCTACATCACGTGATGAGGGATCACAAAGTCAACAAGCATCAAAGATCACAAGGGATTATCATAATTATCTAAATATATCAATATATATCACGAAGACATCAAAGGGGCCTGTACGTTTTCTTTGGATTGGGCCGATAGAAAGAATTAAATTGGGCTGTGAGTTGTTGGGCTGCACTAGTTGCCAACCGGATGAAGTATCAAAGTCGGTGGATGCTTAGGGAATTAAAGAATATATATCACATTCATCATTACGAAAAAAGGGAATCACGGCTGGACAACATCAGGGATTGGTCAACATCAGACGCACGAATACGATCAGGGATTGGTCAACATCAGACGCACGAAGACAACAGCAGGGGACGAATTCTTGGGGTTTCTTTGGCAAGATTTTGAGCCACGGAATCGTTGAGTTGAAGCAAGAAACTTGGAGATCAAGGAATACCCGGGTTTTGCCATTCGGTTTCTTTTATTTTCTAGTCTTTTTGTTTTAATTCAATGAATTCATTATTTGAACCTTGCTTGATTATTTTTGAGACTTTGTTCGTTATGATTAGCGGCTAAATTTCATTAACTACCTAGGTGACGACAATGGTTTAAATAAAGTTTGGATTTTTATTCGGTTTTTGGCGTGGTTTATGGATTTTTCTTGTATTGTAAAAGCTATGGAATTTTAACTTGGTGTATATGCATGCTTGACATTTGTTTTATCACTGTTTATTGCTTCGTATAATCCTTGGTGACGGTCTTTATCACATAATAGGGTTGTGCTAGGGTTCTTGATTTAGGTGAGTGTCTATATCACGTAATAGATCATTAATCCTTTAGGGTGAAAAGGCGTAAGTAACCTTAGAAGTAATATTCGGTAATTTAATAAAATCAAGTGTTCTGTTAAACTTGTCGCTGTGAGGCTCGAGGTTATTAATAGGTCTCGGTTTGGTTATAAGTCCTTAACATTCCATTGTCTATTAAACCAAGATTAAAACCTGTAGTTGCTTTAGACGTTCGCGCTGTGAGGTAGAGCGTCTTATATAGGCACTTTCAAGAAACTAGAGGACTGTGAGGAAATCTAGAAAATCGGTGAGCGTAACAGCCTAGGTAGTGCCACAAGAATCGCCTTGAGAGTGTTTGAGGGGCTTAGTGGTGTCTTAATAGGTTTAGTATCTAAAGATCCCGGTTCCACACCACAAAATTATCGAATAGAAATCCATTCTGAGTTTAGCTTGCGTTTAGCCTAGGTAGCCTTCATCATCTCTGGTCAAAGTCTTCGGTTGAGTTCGTGTTAGTTATTTAGCTAATCTAGTATTCGTTATTTGCATTCTTAGGATTTTTAGAAACCCCCCTCAATCAATAAACAAATAGTTTTAGTCGTGTCAGTCTTAGTATTTATAGAGTCTTAGCGTAATCCTTAGAGTCTCGTGGGTTCGATACTCGGACTTGCTTTAGCTTTACTACATTGATCGGTACACTTGCCGGTTGTGTGGTTTAGGGTTTAGATCGAGTCTTAGTTTATAAATTTAAAGCTTAGAGTGTCTAAATTAGGGTTAATTTTAGTTGTTCTTGTTAAACCACCTTGTGCACATCACACAGCTTCCTTCTGCGCAGCTAATAACCTTTCATTCAAACTATTCTTTATCTCAATGCTCTTGGCATTGATTCTTATAGGCTTCACCCTTTCCTTTCGACTCAAGGCATCGGTGACTACATTTGCCTTGCCAGGATGGTATCTTATCTCACAATCATAATCATTCAGAGTTTCCATCCAACGTCGTTGCCTCATGTTCAAATCCTTTTGGTTAAACAGGTGCTGGAGGCTCTTGTGATCAGAATAGATCACACACTTGATACCGTATAAATAGTGCCTCCAAAGTTTTAGTGCAAATACAACGGCACCCAACTCCAAGTCATGGGTGGTGTAATTCTTTTCGTGCACCTTTAACTGTTGAGAAGCATAGGCAATAACCTTGCCTTTCTGCATAAGCACACATCCCATACATGTGTGCGATGCATCACAATATACTACAAATTCTTCTATTCCATCAGGCAATGTCAACACAGGTGCATTGTTTAGCTTCTGCTTAAGGATATCAAAGGATTCTTGTTGCTTGGGTCCCCAGTTGAACTTAATATCCTTCCTAGTCAAAGAAGTTAGGGGTGCAACAATCCTTGAAAAAATTTCAATAAAGTGCCTGTAGTATCCTGCCAATCCCAAGAAACTGCGAATTTCTGTGGGCGTCTTCGGCTCTTGCCAATTCATGACAGCTTCAACCTTAGCGGGATCTACCTGGATTCTGCGTTCACTAACCACATGTCCAAGGAATTGGACTTCACGAAGCCAAAATTCACATTTAGAGAATTTAGCATAGAGCTTTTCTCGATGAAGTAGTTTCAGGATGCAATGGAGGTGCTTCTCATGGTCAGCTTGATTCTTCGAGTAAATAAGAATATCATCGATGAAGACGATGACAAATTTATCCATGTAGGGCTTGCAGACGCGGTTCATGAGGTCCATGAACGCTGCTGGTGCATTAGTGAGTCCAAAAGGCATCACTAAGAACTCGTAGTGACCATAACGAGTCCTGAATGCAGTCTTATGTACATCTTCATCCTTGACCTTCAGTTGATGATATCCCGACCTTAAGTCGATCTTGGAAAAGTAACTCGCTCCTTGAAGTTGATCGAACAATTCGTCGATCCTGGGCAATGGATACCGATTCTTAACAGTAACTTTGTTAAGTTCTCGATAATCGATGCACAGACGCATCGATCCATCATTTTTCTTCACAAACAGGATTGGTGCTCCCCAAGGATATGAGCTAGGTCTAATAAATCCCTTTGCCAACAAATCATCCAGTTGAGTTCTCAACTCTTTCATCTCCGTTGGTGCCAATCTGTAAGGTGCTCTTGCAACAGGTGCTGCTCCAGGAATAATGTCAATCCTGAACTCCACTTGCCTATCTGGGGGTAAACCAGGTAGTTCTTCAGGGAATACATCTGGATATTCAGAGATAATAGGTATGTCTTCGATCTTAGGCTTTGGTTCATCAATGGTTACTTGTGCCATGTAGATAACACAACCCTTTGTCGAACACCCTGATGTCTTGAGCATGGACACTTGCTCAGGCATTCCGTACTTAGTATCTCCTTGGATTGTCAAAGGCTCGTCACGAGGAGTCCTGACAACTACTTGCTTCTTAGCACAAATGATCTGGGCTTGGTTGCGAGACAACCAATCCATGCCTATTACTACATCGAAACCGACTAATTTCAAAGGAAGTAAAGACAATGGAAAAGAATGGTTCCTAATGGATATAACACATCCATCTAACACGGTTGATGCGGTTTCTATGGTTCCATCAGCTAATTCCACCTCATATTTCACACTTAAGGTTTTAACAGGTAATTTCAACAATTCACAAAACTTATTATCTACGAACGACTTATCAGCGCCTGAATCAAAAAGTACTCTTGCATAAACATCATTTATGAGGAAGGTACCTGTGATCACATTGTCGTCCTGGACGGCTTCCTTTGCATCCATCCGGAAGACCCTTGCATTGGTCTTTTTCCCATCCTCAGTCTTTTTTTGCAAGTTTTGGGCAGTTAGACTTGATATGCCCTTTTTCATTGCAGCTATAGCACGTAGCATCTTTGATTTTCTTACAGTCCAGGGTCTTGTGCTCAGAAGACTTGCAAATCCCACATGCCCTTGGCTGTTGCTGGGATTTCGACTCATATCTGCACTTCCCGAAGTGACTTCTCTTGCAGATCTTACACTTGGGCTTATCTCCAAATTGATGCCCATCCTTCTTAGATCCATACCCCTTCTTGTGGTCATTATTTCCCCGGTGCTTTTTGTCTGACCTTCGTGAATTGTCATCATCACGCTTCCTTTTCTCGGCATCCGTGTTCCTCAGCGATCTCTGCCTGACCGCGTCCAGTGTGAGGGACAAGGATATATCAGCTACAGACCTGAATGTAGCTGGCCGAGAGGCTTTTACACTTGCCTTAATCTCTGGCGCTAAACCCCCAATGAAACGAGCTATTCTTTTGGGTTCCGGGGTCACAAGATAAGGAACCAACCTTGACATTGTATTAAAGCTTGTAAGGTAAGCTTGGCAATCCAGATTTTTCATTACCAATGACAGAAAATCCGACTCAATCTTTTCAACCTCATGCTAAGGACAGTAGTTCTCCTTGATCAATGACACAAACTGTTCCCAATTCATATTGTACAATGGGATTTTCCCTGTAGCTTGGATCAAAGACCTCCACCAAGCTAATGCCTCCCCCTTGAATGACTGAGATACGGACTTTACCACATCCTTATCAGCGCACCTGCTGATATCAACCACGGTGTCCATCTCATCCAACCATGTCATGCAGTCTATAGCTCCTTTTCCCCCAGTGAAATCCCTGTGTTTGCAGGAAACAAAATACTTGTAGGAGCAACCCTTATCACGGGGTCCTTGATTCAGTACGATCCTTTGAGATGGAACACTTTGCTTATTAGAAGAGTGACGATCGTCAACGTCTTTCTTTGGCTCTTCCTTCTTGGAGGGTGGCTTGCTGTGAGCCTCAGAATAAGTCTTAGGCTTGGAATGCGGTGCGGATAGGGTCCTACTCCGAGTCCCGCTATATTCATTATACTGCCGCTCTATTGCCTTTGTAACAACATTGTCTATCAATGTTTGTAGTTCTGCACCCGCTATGTTAATTCGGGTATTATCATGATCCTCCCTTGGGTGACTGTTGATCTCATCCGAGTCAGCCATGTAGTTTGAACTGTTACATAACATATGGACAATAATTTATTTGGGAGTTTATTATGGAATTGTCTTTTATAGCAATTCATTAACCATGGTAAACACAGACCATATTTGGTTAATTTGTTAGTCATATTTATTTAGGATTTTTTATTATAATTTATCCTAATTATATAACAATAACAGTATTATTAGTGGCACAAAAGGCCTAGTCACAGGGACATTTTTAATTCATAAGCCATGATTTCAGAGAATCAAGGCATGAAGGTTCGAACATAGTTCTTTACCTTTTTCTGACAGGGAGTCGTAGACTACTACTGTCTTTTGTCTTATACGACAATGAGTATGGCCCGTAGGCACTATATTACCAATGGATGGTCAACATATGATCATCTTAATTGATGATTTAAACCCATGATTTATAGATCATTAAGTTAGGTTAGGAATCTCTTGAAGAATCCTATTAAAAGAATGACGTGTGTGATTTTAACGGATCACGTCTGCCAGGAGCGTTAACAAGTTTTCAGATGTTAACAGGGATTTGAATCTTTTTAAACATGTCTTACCATCTTGGCCAAGTCTTATAATGACATGCAGGCTAGGTTACACTTTTAAGATTCTTTATTCAATATTTAATAGGCAGATTATTTTAAAAGGAATGATTTTTAATTTATCTATTTCATATATAATATATTTATGCATATAATGATAAAAATGAAATTTTTAAATTTAACATTCCATTAAACATTACAAGGAGTACACATTGCCCTAAACGGGACTTTTAACAGAAGCAACTCGCCCACGCAGGGCTAAACTGAAATACAAGTCCACGCAGGGACCAATTACTAAAATAGATGTCCACGCAGGGACTAAAAAGACAAGTCCTCGCAGGGACTAGGGAAAGACAAGTCCACGCAGGGACTAAGTACATAGTTAAATGTCCACGCAGGGACTTTATTGAAATAAGTAAATACAACAATACATATAGGAATTCAATGATCCCTCTTCTTCTTTCCTTTTAACAGGCTTGCTAGGCCCTTGAGAAATCCTCTATTGTTCCTACGTTCTTCTTGAAATTCATGTTCCACCCGACTTAGTCTTTGGAGGATTTCCTCCTGTTCCGACGGGGAAAATCGTGGTGGCTTCGACTGCTGTCGAATCGGAGGTCGAGCAGGTATTTGATACCCATGAGCTGGATATCCCACTCCCCAAGGGGCTCCATATGGTCCTTCGGGATGAAGGGCGTTGTAGTTTGCCGCTACAAGGTACGGGTCGGCTTCAGCATAGTTATAATGAGTGTGAGCCGGCTGCTCAAATGGATTGTACGCCGTTGAACCGGCGTATGTAGGAATTGGGTTATCAAAACCCAATGGTGGTGGCGGTGGTGCAACTGGTGCAGAATTTACCTCTGGAATTGGGTTTGAGGGCCCACCCATTTGTGGGTCTTCATGCAGTGGCGGGTAGTGACTGTCACTGGAGTGTCGAGGGGTGCTAAAGTGGAAATCCCCTCCTCGCGCGGATATTCGTGCGCCTGTTCTCCTACGCCTTGGTGGTTCTGGAGGTGCTTGATGAACTGGCGGCGGTGGAGGCGGTGGCATAACTGCCACGAAACGTGAATCCTCGGAGGGATCCTGCTGTTGCTGCTGCTGTGGGTTATGAGAGGGTGTAAAATACCACTCATACTGGTTAAACCTCGCTTGGTAACTGTCTGGACCACCGTAGGGTGATCCATGGAAGGATGATCCATCAGAGATCTCGATGGGATGGTTGGGTGTCCCGGTTGCAGGCACGACGGGATCCGTGTCCTCGTCCATGTCCATTGCATGGTCTCCCGAGAAGTGGTCTTCAGGTCCTAGTGGGTTAAAATCCACTGGTTCTTCAATATAGTTTGCCGGGTTGAACCGGCCCTGAAAGACAGGAGTGGGGTCGCCAAAGGAACGGTGCGAAACGGACCGCTGCAATGGCAAGAAGGAATGGCGGGAGTGTTCGGGCTTGTTTTCTGAGTGTGGCCCAAAGGAGTAACGATAGGGAGGTGTTGAGCTGTGCGAGACAGACCGTCTAGCGGGCTCCAAATGGTTTCTCCAGTTTCCCTGAGGATCGGCACTCATAGTAGTAGAAGGAGTTCGTCGGTGTGAAGGCCCGGCCTCGTGATCGTTGGGGGCGTGGATTGGCCCCTTGCCTCGTCCTCCTCTTCGGAATCTTGGTGGCATAGTCAAACCTGTCAACATAAACAAAGATAACAACAAAAACAATAAAGGACAAATTAAAGCAAAATTAGGATTCGTCCTAAGTTCTTGTCTAGACTCGGGTATGTGCAATTGTGTCATTGAGATTAAACACAAAAGGCTAGTGTTTAATTCACTCAATGTTGGCTCTGATACCAACCTGTCACACCCCGATATTTCCACGTATTACCGGTGGGCCCGGTAGGGGAGTATCGTGACGTAGTTGATATCATTACAGTCAAACAACACAATATTTAAATGCACAGCGGAAGCAAAAGATAGATTCGTTTCAACTTTAATAAATTGTAATATTAAGTATCACAAACAGTTGAAAATAATCCACAGGTGGATCAAAATAAAAAGGAAACATTGTTCAACAGTTTTATGGCATCTAAGCTTGCGAGACTTATTGTGGACGCTAGGAGAAAGCTAGCCTAGTTCGCGTAGTACCTGCACTTAACCTTTTTGGGAAAATACGTCAGTTTACACTGGTAAATACAATCAACTGACTCATTTTTAAAAGTTTAATAAAATTGATTTGAATGCACGTGGCACAAACTTTTTATAACTTGGGATAATTATTTGAATATAATACTTGTAAATGAATTACATGTTTCTTATGCGTTCAGTAGCCCGGTTCATGCCGGGTTAAAGATCAATAGACACACCACATTATTTATTTAGGTACTGACGGGTGTACGCCTACACCCCGTGCTTAGGTCGTGGCCATTTCGTAAAATGATGCCAAGGATATCCGGGACATGGTCATTAACCCCCCAAAAGCGTTTAAGCAACAAAACATATTTTTAAACGGGTCATCTCGATAATACTTAACCACCAATCGATTAAGGTCGAATGCCCGACCAAGCAGTATTTTATATACCATACCCCAAGCCCGTATAAGGGAAAATAAGTTAAAAGCATTTACCTTTGCAAGTAATAATCACAACAAGCAAGTGCACGTAGCTTTTACCGGGTCTCCTACTCTGGAACGAAGGTTTATAATAACCTATTAGAATCCTAACGGGTCTTTAATTAAGCCTAAACTTAGACCGGTTAGTTTTAAAGGAAGATACGGTTCGAAAGCATGATTAAGCGAAGGCCGGATTAGAATGTGCTTTAGACCCGAAAAGTTTGAAGACTTGTTTAATATGGGTAAACTAAACACATTCTGGATTTTGAGATAAATATGATAAGGTTCGACCCATTTCGGCTAATTTATGCAAACTAGTTACATAAACCGAACCGAACGCGTAAGAAGCATAACGGGTAACCATAAGAGTCATTTACTGGTTTCCTAAGTTAATATGCCTTAAATATGTTGTGATATCAGTAGGATACCTTCCATTATGCCCAAAACGAGTTTAATCCCAATTTAAGCCCCGTAGGGGTATTTTGGTCATTTTAAAGATTATAAAAGAGATTAATTATAATTCTGAGACTCGGGTCTGAAATAATCAGTAAAAGAACTTAATTTATCAGGTTATATCATTTGGTGATAAGTCTTATATGACAAAATAGTTTTAAACCTATACTATGCGTTTAATACGCGTAAAAAGCCGTTTTAAGCGATTTCCGGGTTTAACAGGAAATCTGAGTTTTCTGATCAGGTTATAAAGTTCAAAATACTTCATTTATTATATAAAATCAGTGGCCAAAGATTCGGTATCAATTGGCTAAGTAAAACTCATTTTATGAACAAAAGGGTATAATCGGTATTAACCGAATCAAAGCAATAACCTTAGGTTATGATCAGGTTAAAAATAATTAAAAATCTTCAAAAATACCAAAATATTATATTACATCAGTGGGTAAAAGGTTTGGTGTCAAAAATTGGGTTTAGATAGGCTTTATGTTAATTACGCCGTTTAATTCATAAAAAGCGTTCTAAGTACGCTATTAAGCATAACTCCTAATCTAGACCTCCAACTGATGTGAAAATTTAGGGACATGTTTATAAATCAGTAACAAAGATTATTGTCCTCTCACATTTCCAAAATTCTCATTTTATGGTCAAAAGGGCATATTGGTCAACATTAGGCATTTAACGGAAACATCGGACAATTAACGAGTCAAGTAGTATAAACGCAGAGGGTTATACTATCATACTAGCTGGTCCTAACGGAGTTCTAAGGCATTTCTAAACCCATCTAAATCGGGTCAGAACTGAAGTCAAGCAAAAGTCAAAGTTTTGCGACTTTCGGTTCCGAACCGAGCCTAAACAGAAAATTGTCGGATCAAACAAGCTTAGACCAGTTCTTATACTAATTAACAAGTTATATGAGTGATAAAATAGGTTGCACGCCTTCTACATTATTAATTATGCGTTAATTCGAAAATTAAGTTCATGTTGACTTTTTATAAACAACTTTGACCCGACAAATGATCTAGTTAGAGCGGGAATCAGAGGGTGCCCTTTTAAGGGTTTAATGCCCACATAATTACCATCTTATAACTACCTTAAGCTTGACTAATCACTGGACCATTAGTGATTAATCGATAAGTCAAACCTTAATTACGACGGTTTGACTTTAAGCTAAATAACTAAGTAAAACATGATTAAGGAAGGTCAAGGATACTTACCAAGGTCTAATGCACGATTAGAGATGCTTAGGAAAAGGCCTTGAGCTCCAGAAATGATCAGGAGTGAAGGTATGAATGAGTGATCAAAGTTTGCAACCAATGGGGCTTTATATAGTGAGTTTGATCTCACTAGATCATGCCAAGCAATGCTATACATGTGTCCCTAATGCCTAAAAACCAGTAGGGGTCGCTCATGGAAGTGAAAAAATATCAATATAAGTCGGTTAACTCGTTAAACAGGAAGCTGTCCCGTTTTCTGTTACTGGGGCCGCCTTACGGACCGTAAGCGGAGGGTCTTGCGGTCCGTAAGAGCCTCTTACGGACCGTAAGACCATGTCCTTGCGGTCCGTAAGCCCTTACCAGAAGCAAAAATTTTTGTAACCTTTCAAGCTTTGAAGAGGCAACCTTTATATTACGAAATTGGGCCTCTATTTTCAGTATGGGACCTTTAGATCATGCTTGAACAGTTAAGACCACTTTACCATGTTCTAAGGTTGTCTTGGATTCTTTTTAAAGGTCCCTAAACGAAGGTTTGTCAAACATATTATCATAGGGTCCTATCTTTACAATTTGAATCAATTATTACAAGCATTAACCGGATTAGGATGCTTATCAGATGTTTACAACACAGGTTAAGGTTTGGGATTTATACATAGGTCGCTCAGAGGTATGTATTAACATGTCGACGCTTTTAACCCCTCGTGTACGAATTTTATCATAACTTTCTCATACGATAACGAAACTTGGTGAAATTTTTATCATGCATTCTAGTGAGCATAATTAATCGTTACAAAGTTTCGGGTTTGCTAAAAGGCCACTCAGAGGTATACTTTAAACATGTTGACACATTTAACCCCTGTAGTTTGAAATCTCTCACTTTCTTTCACAATTAGCTTTGCATGATTCATGATTCATTCGTTTAAGGGTATAAACACCATGTAGGGTTATTGTAAAGTATATTTATTCATTGTTGACATTTTGAACCCTTATATTCACATACTTTCTTGGTTTGTCAACTTAGTCCTTCTAAGGAAATCCTTTACACGTTTTAAGTCCGTGACACGTGTCGATATAATCTTGGACATGAAATTTCGAGGTGTCACAGTTACCCTCTAGTGTAACATAAGTTACAAACATGTCTTACATATGTGCAGCCCCGATTTTTTGTAACAAAGGGGTTGAACATATGTAACATGTGTTACACAAGAGGGTAACTTCTGTACAACGTCAAAGGTACCCACCACCTGCCCTTCATCGACTTCTTGTTCCCCTTCTTCATCGGTTTCTCCATCTACCTTCTTTCGCTTTATGGCCACCTTTTTTCGTATCCGATATTGTGGTTATCTTTCTTCCTGCCAAGATCCCTTCTCGTTTGGTTACAACTGCTATGGTCAAGTCGTAATAACACAAGTTACAGTCCAGTATTTTAAAGATACAACCGTATCACCTTACAAGTTATATGTTTTGCTGACAAACGCCATGTCACACATGTTACACACTATAGAGTGAAAGAACAGTATTGAACGCTGCTACACATTTCCCATTCGGTCGTAACATGTGTAACCTTTTTGGGGGTATCGATGTTGTAGGTTTATACTTAAATATATACAAATGATCCAAAAATGATCATACATGTGTTACCCTCTAGTGTAACATAAGTTACAAACATGTCTTACATATGTGCAGCCCCAATTTTTGGTAACAAAGAGGTTGAACATATGTAACACATGTTTGTAACATGTGTTACACTGGAGGGTAACTTTTGTACAACGTCAAAGGTACCCACCACCTGCCCTTCATCGACTTCTTGTTCCCATTCTTCATCGGTTTCTCCATCTACCTTCTTTCGCTTTATAGCCATCTTTTGTCGTATCCGATATTGTGGTTCTCTTTCTTCCTGCCAAGATCCCTTCTCGTTTAGCTGCAACTGCTATGGTCAAGTCATAATAACACAAGTTACAGTCCAGTATTTTTAATCTACTAATTAAAAAAAATAGTAGTAACATAACTAACACTAGTTACCTTCTACCCAATTATGCCCTGAACTTGAAGACTCCCCAAATTTTGAGTTTTTATCTGCATCATTTCACACATAAAAAAAAACTAAGCAAAACCACCCAAAAAAAGGTTACATATGTAAACGGTTACCATACACTTCAAACAACTACTATCCGGTAGAACCAACTCCCTCGCTGCAAGCACTAAACAAACATGTAACATATGTTAGCACAACCTTTCGTATTTGTTTGACATCGTATAGCTTTTGTTTTTGTTTTCTAGACTGGACAGTTGTGCTCCCCACAACAATTGTTTTAGATGTGTTACCCTCCAGTGTAACGCACGTTACAAACTTGTGTTACATATGTGTAGCTCCTTTTTGTGTCCAAGAAAGGGCTGGTTTTAACATAAGTAACACGTGTAACATTATTACAACATATGTAGCTAATTATGCTAGCAAGACATTTCGACTAACAACCCATTTAAAATAACATTTCAACCCATTTAAAATAACATTTCAACATTTAAAAAGATATAGATTTGTAAGCTAATAACAACTGATAATATCAAAAAAATAAAAATGATTTTAATACAAAAACAAAAACCTGTAAACTACATAAACATTTACCCATTACTAGACCACTTTGTGCACACAAAAACATATTAACAACAGCCTAACAAAAAAAAAACTCAGCTGTGAAATGATATTTCAAAATAAAAAACTCAACAGATTGTTGTTTCTCTCTCTAAAATCATGGTAAATTAGGTTCAAACCTGCTTCTCCCTCACACACTTGTGCGTGTGTTCTTGGTGTTCGAGATGAACACGATGAAGATTGTTGTTTCTCTC
Source organism: Helianthus tuberosus (assembly GCA_030545235.1). Lineage (NCBI taxonomy): Eukaryota > Viridiplantae > Streptophyta > Magnoliopsida > Asterales > Asteraceae > Helianthus > Helianthus tuberosus. The sequence continues at coordinate 31,470,293 of CM060397.1, forward strand.
TCTAAAATCATGGTAAATTAGGTTCAAACCTGCTTCTCTCTCACACACTTGTGCGTGTGTTCTTGGTGTTCGAGATGAACACGATGAAGATTGTTGTTTCTCTCTCTAAAATCTTGGTAAATTAGGTTCAAATCTGCTTCTCTCTCACACACTTGTGCGTGTGTTCTTGGTGTTCCAGATGAACATGATGAAGATGGTTGTTTCTCTCTCTAAAAACCTTCATCCCCATTCACTCACCGATCAGAATTTCTCTTTTCTACCAGATGAACACAATGAACATGATGGATATTTTGAACTCTGGAAGAAGAACAGAGAGAATGAGATATGGTTGTTTCTCTCTCTAAAAACTTTCATCCCCATTCTTGATATTTTGAATTCTCAAAGAAGAAGAGAGAGAGAGAGGATGAGATATGGTATTTTTGACACAAATACCCTCCTGGCCCACTCATCAACATAAGTTATGTATTAAATTTAAATCAATAAACCATCAAATTTCCCTAACCCTTAGATGATCAAGATCAATGGTCACAATTGGGTTTCCTTAGTTTTCTCACTAAAAAATGATTTCCTATATATCATTGCCCTATATATATATTCCACTTTTACCTTTTACTTACAAGGATTTGAACTCACAACCTCATATTTGTAAGAGGGAACTCCATTAGACGAGATGAAATGGAACTAGCTTCAGTGAAGACATTTTTCAAGTGCAACAATATTTAAAGCTTTACAGCTTTTTTATATGCCATTAATTCTACAAATACAGTCACACTAAATAGAAAATAGGGTTAGGTTCATTTGTGAACAATCTCTTTGATAGTGAACTGTGTGAACTAATCTTAGCCCTTAATTATCAATACACACGTGTAAATCAATGACAATGATTTAATCATGATTTGATGATGTAAATCAATGGTCAGGATATATTCACTCAGTTCACAAATACACCGGTGTTCACTCTGGAACCCCACCCATAGAAAATAATATTAAATACCTCCATAGAAACTATGTAGTTGTAAAAGATTATCAAAGCAAATCTTTAATGTTAGTCATACATATGTACGATAATACCTACCATATTTATTTGTTTAGTTTCAACCTGTTTGATTAAGGCTAGTAGGAAAACCTTGCTCTTGCGGGCAGTGGGTTTTGTCTTTCTTTATAGTATGACTATGGTTGTAAAACAAGGTTTCCAAGGCCGAGTACTCCCCGAGTAGTCGTTACAAGGTAGGTTGTCGATGCGACTTTCTTTGACTCCGCCTAATTACTCGGAATCGGTCAAACGCGGTCAACCTCAGCCAAAATCGTATCTAGTAGGTAAACTCGGGTCGAGTTTGACTTAAAAAATAATAAAACATAATTTCTATGCCTATCGTATTAAAAAATGAATATCATTTTCACGTATTTTGTTATAGATATTAGTAATATTATGTTATTTGACATATATTTAATTTCCCAAAACTAATTTCTTTATAATTTAACATGTCCGAGTACTCCCAGAGTACTCTCCGCCTAGGTCGAGTACTCTCAACTCCCTGGTCGACCGAGTAAGGAGCGCCTAGCGACTTTTGCAACCATGAGTATGACTAATTTAATTTATTTATTTTTTACATCTAACATACACCCTTTAAATATTACTAAAAAATATACAACATTTTCTAGCATATGATAAGAACTCTCAACTTCACAGAAATGGATACTTCTTCAACACTCTTGAGGACAAATTTTTTTTAACCATGTTAAAACTTTAAACGTATTAAGAACATACCAGGTCAAAAAAAATTTTTAGACTTTTAATAATACAAAATGCATGATATTTGTTTTTACAGTCCATACTCTCAATCCCTCTCCTGCTTGATTGCAATTTTCTTGTAGCATTGACTCTAAGCTTTTATATAAATATTTTGGTATAATAATTCATAGTTGCTAAAATGCACCATAATCAGCATCATGCTATAGCTATATTTTTCTAATAGTTCTATAGCTATATATTACAGACTTTTGTTCCTTCTTGAACTCATAAACACGACTTTAAGACCGTGGGTATGGTGGGGAGGGGGTTTGGTGCATGAGTTGACACGTGGAGTTCGAGCCCCCCGCTGCCGAGTGACGTGTCCGTGGGGTATGGCGGGGCGTGGCTAGCCCAGCATGGCCATGTGTATAAGAATTAAAAAAAAATCTAAAATAAAAAAATACACATGACATTTAAAAAAAAAGCCTACAATTTTATTAAAATTTCCTAAACATTATTACAAAATTCTACAAAAAAAAAAAAAGATTACAAAATAAAAAAAAAAAAGCCTAAAAAGGATTACAAAAAAAAAGAAAAAACCTAGAGCGTTAGGTAGATTTCGAAAAGGGCGAGCTTGTCGAACGGCTTGCGCTCCTTGCCCCGGAACTCGATGTTCGCCACCGCCACCCGGTCTTCGTGGCTTATCTCCCCGCCCGGAACGCTGTCGTAGTAGGCTTTGAACCGATCGAGTTTCGATCTTAGCTCGCGCCATTTGTGTTGGCACGCGTTTAAATTGTGCCGGTCGTTTCCGACGTTATGCCGGTAGCTAGCAAAAGCTTCTGGCCAATAACGTGTCTCACCGGGTTGGCGGCCCTTCATTGCGTCAACGACGCTCGTGACAAGAGCTAGCTCTTCCTCGTGTGTCCAAGAAACCATCGATCAAGTTTGTGTGGGTAGCGGGTTCGATCAAGTGTGTCTGGGTTGGGGTAGCGGTGGACAGCCAACAAGTGTGTTTGGGTTGGGGTAGCCGGTGGGGTTGGGGTTATATATATAGGGGATGTTGACTGTTGGGCGGGTGAACCACTTGGCTTGGCCAGACGGTTAGATTTTGAATTTTAAATGCCCCCCGCTATGACCTAGCCAACAAGCGAATAGGAGCCGGCCACATAGGATCGCTAGTCCCGCCCCACGCCCGGCTTTAAACTCCCGCCCCTTGGGCCACGCCCAAACCCAAGCCCACCCGGGGTGGTGGCTTGGACGTTTTTAGCCAACCTACGCCCCAACCCCCGCCCCATACCCCATAGTCTAAGAATAAAAGGATGGTAAAGAGGTTTTTGTACTTTGATAAATATTTTTTCAAAAATAAAGTTTTTTTTTTAAGTTACACTCTTTAAAAAAAACTCCATTTTTTCACACCCACAGTCCACACCTTGTACCTCCATTAGGCTTAATTTCCTTCATCTACTTAGTGCCTACACCGTTTTCCGCTATGGAATCAAAACTCTCAACCAACCTTGTCATATGTAGTCATAAAAACCCTTTGTAGACGTTATGCGACAAGTGGCACGCCACGTCATACAAGGGCTTTATCGGACGTTATATTACTAAAGCGCGTAGCCATAAAGCCCTACCTCATCATTACTCAATTAATTAATTTTTAATTTTTTATAATTAATTTCTAACTTTATAAAATTAAAAACCATTTCATTAAATAAAAACAACATTACAATAAAATAAAATAAAAACATTACAATAAAATAAGAAAAAAAACATTACACTAAAATAAAATAAAAAACTTAAAGGTTATATTTTTTTTGATTCGCTCATTTTGTGCCAACGCCATCTTCAACGCTTTTCTGGTTAGGTGGTCGTGCGGTTTCAAGTAGAATTCAAAGTCATGAGCCCATTCCGTCCATGTTTTGATTCGGGTTCCAACCGTATAGATTCGAGTCCCATGAGAGTGGTTGGTTCAATAGGTTCATGAACCCGGTATTATGTTGATTAAAATCGACAAAACCGGATCCGTATGGGGTGGGTCAAGTGGGAACCAGAGACACGGGGCGGGTATGATTGCTACTTTGGTTCGGGTCCGCACTCAAACAGGGAGGAATAAAACCGTCGTTGAAGGGTTGGATTGTATAAAAATTCTAGATTTAAAAAAAAGGCAGAGAGAAAGAGGGGTTGAAAGTGTGTTGAGTGTATTGGATTTTATTAAAAAAATAGGGGAGATTGGGGTATATTTATATGAGAGATGGTAATTTAATTGAATTAATTTTTTTTTTTTACTTTCATGACCGTTTGCAACGGTCACAATTTTGAAATCCATCTTTGAAATGCCGCGATCAACATAACTGGAACAAGAATTTTACACCCCATAGCGCCCCCTGTTTTGGTGTGAGCCGGCGGCGTATGGCTCAAAAGTGGGTGATATACCGCCCTATTACACATGATCTTATAGAGAGGGAAATTGTTAACACTCTCGGGAGTCCCTAAACTACAACCTTTGGTAAACCAATTTAAATGGGTCACATGATTAATTATGTTTTAATTGGTGTTCTACTAGATATTTAGATTGTGGGTCAAGTAGCCCCTTAAACCACTCATTGATTTATTACGGCGGCAGAAATCGGCCATCTGAAGATAATTCGATTGATAAGGGGCAAAGCAGGCCCTATATATCTGAAATCTTGAACCCCAAGCCAATTTGTGAACAATAAGTATGAATTTTTAATTTAATAAATTGAATAAATTCAAAGAAATTGATTCTGGAAAGGCTTTATATGAATTATGAATAAGGTCTTGAGAACATGTGTAAATTGAGTTAAAGATGACAATATAAAAATATCTCTAATCTCTCTCTATATACATAGGTGCCACCCATTGTTGACAACTTGACACTAATTAATCGCAGTGTAGTGTATCTAAACTTCTAAATAGAGCAACTGGTTATATATCAACCACTTTATTTTTAATCTTAAATTTTTCTATATTTAAACTCTATATACTATAGAATAGGTGGTATTAAAAAATCAAAGTAAATATCCATTTGAAAGAAATGTTGTTTTAGAAATTAACATAACAAACTTATAATTGCCACGTCAATGTTTATTTTTTTAATACATATCTTGACGACTGTATAAGTTAATAAATTACATTACATTATGCCATTAGTATAATACACGAATTTATTCAACTGTGAAATGCATATGTTTTTTAAAACATATTTTTTTATTACTAATTATATAACATTAAATTTATCAACCCGTCTATTACATGTGATTGTAACCTACTATAGTAATATAGACTAATAAAACAAGCAAATATGTTGTCTCAAAAACCTTCACAGTAGATTGGAACTACGGGTGGCGGCTTACATTGGGTTTTAAATGCATAATATTTAGCGTGTGTTCTTCGGTTAACGAAAAGAACCATCGGTTTTTTATCCGTGAGCAAACAATGATCATGACCAAAACTCTAATTTCTTATTGAAGAAACATCAGTCTAAATCCAAGAGATTTATCATTGAGGGTATAGTCTTGTCAAATGATGGTTAATCCTTAACCTTTCCTCGTCAATAATCTAAAGCGCTCTGCAAGATAGAACACTGTGAGACTCGTTACAAGGAAGAGAGTTGGAGGTTCTCCTTGTAACCACCATCCGGCGTGAGAATATGTATCATTTAATAATAAACGAGGGTGTGTGTTAAGAGTGTGAGAATGAGAGAGCCGATTAAACCCGGAGATGAAGGCTTCTATTTATAGCCAAAAGGCAAGGAAGGAGGTTGTGGGCTGATGGACCTTGGCCAGCTGTCCTTTATGAGGAATATCCGTTTGTTCTCCCCTGGCAGGACAACGACAATTACATGATTAGGGTTGACGTGGCGCGTTCTTCTTGGTTCCACCTCAGATTCTCCTTGTACTTTTGGTTGGGCTTGTCACCAGCCATTTTATGAGAATGTGGGGCAGTGTCTGGGGATCTGTGATTGGTGTCACGTGGTGTCCTTTCGTATAATCTACTACCTGCACCATTTCTCCACCATGGCGAGTGTCGGGACAGGCCTTGTCATGACCTGATTGGTCACATGAATCTGGTGTAACCTCTCTTGAGAGTTTCGTTTTATTGGTATGGTCTCGTGTGCGCGTACATCCGTCGTTCGAGACCATACCCCTTCACTTTTACTTAACTAAATATGTAAAATAGAAATACCACATGATCCATCTTTCTAAAGTTAAATTTATATAATATAAATTTGCAACATAATGTTGCATTACAAGTTGTACATGTGCATAATGTTGGTTTTGTATATGTGATTGGTTTGTTATGGTATGTTATAATATAAATTTGCAATATAATGTTGCATTACAAGTTATACCATGTGCATAATGTTTGTTTTGTATATGTGATTGGTTTGTTATGGTGTTGTTGTTTTGTTCTCTCATTCCACATCTCACAACAAGCGTGCGCTCTCTCTATAGAACAAGAAAGTAACACCAGTTAGTGTTCTCCGACGTTCTTGCGTTTTCCGGCAACCGATTGAAGGTTGTTGTTCACTTCTATCTACATCATAGTTTTATTATGATGATTTTCGTTTGCCAATTTTGCTTCTTACGTTGGTGATTCTGGAAATTTTGTACGATGCTTTGATTTTTGGCTATTGATGCACAAGCGAAGAGCATGTTTTTTTCGGATCAAATTACCAGCAGGTTGGGCTGTGAAAGCTTAGCAGGTCGTTTTTTCATTTGTGCAATTCAAGTTTACTGATGTTTTTAATGTTTTGTGTTGTGATAGGCTTTACATGGTTAATGTTTGATGTTATTTAACCTTCACCGCTGTAAGGCGTGGCCCTTCAATCTAACATTGTATACGTTGTGCCTTAAATTGTAAGCTCCGGCCGCAACGCAGCAGGGGTAAAACCTAGTTATATTTTAAATAGAGACGTTAATAATAATAATATACTTACATTGCAACACGTAATATAACTTTGGCATGGTAAACGTGTGTTTTTGAAACCTTCCAATCGAGACAAAACCTATAATTATTTAATTAGTCAACATAACATGTATAACATTTTGCACCTAATAATTAATAATCTTAGTTATAATCATATATATCCATATTCCATAATTACAAAGTAGTTTACTTGGAAAATAAAGTTTTAGTTTTTTCAAGGCTTTAACCTTTTCTTTGTGTAAACTAAACAAAGATCATATCCATTTCCACTATGCAATAATACTTATACATCAATTCAGGAAAAAAAACTCAATATATTTGGGAAAAACCCCCCTTATGGAAATCGAACCCAAGACCAAATGGTCTCAAAACCTTATCCCACCCGCCCCTAAGATGCTATTAGGCTATAATGTCATGGGCGTATGATTGATAGTGTTAAGTTAAAACGAGTAAATTGTGAGAAACTTTATTTTAATAAATTGTGAGAAACAAAGAAATAAAAGATGCATGGCTGATTATTTTTTAACACAAAAAATTTCGATTTTATTGTTATTATCATATAGTCACAATATAAATTTTCTTACATCCATTAGTGTATGGTAATTAACTTTTCCTATTTGATATGCAAAAACCTCAATTCTGGATTTGTCTAGATATCGCTTATATTGCTAAAATGACAAGTCATTATCAAACTAATCATGGCCTTGATCACTGGATAGCAGCTAAAAAAGTTCTTCGATATCTGCACGGGATGAAAAATTATAAACTAATTTACAGAATAACAATTTGAAAGTGGTTGGTTATTCTAATTTTGACTTTGCTAAATGCAAAGATGATAAGAAATCAACTCCGGGTATATCTTTATGTTAGCTGGTGGACATAATACATTGGTGTTTATAACTCGACCTTTAATGTTGTTAAAGAATCTTATCACTGACTCAAAGTTGTTAACTCTATCTCAAGACCATTTAAGCTTTATTGTGATAACTCAGTTGCCGTTAACTTGTCAAACAATAATAATTCGACTAGAGTTGGATTATATCCTAAAGTACTTGTTCGTACGTGAGTGAGTTGAGAAAAATAATCTTTGTATTTAGTATACAAGTACTAAAAATTTTCTTGCGGATCTGATGACTTAGATCTCCATCCTAAAGTTTTGAAGAACATGCTTCGAAGATGGATTTTTCTAAAGACCTTGTTTAATTGCATATTATACTTGCTTACGTGTAATAATAAAACTTCCTCACTTATTTGATTTTTTTTTGTTTCTGAATACGCTTATAGATGCCTAAAGACGTATAGTCATTAATTATACAAATCAACGTTAACGGTTTAATTGTCAATTTGATCCTTAATTTAGTTAAGTCTTATATTTGGTAGTGTAGTATGGTTAATGAGGGTCTTGAGTTGAATGTCGATTCAATGATTGTATTTCTCTGCTACAGTTTCAGTTTAGCACTAAAATAAGTATTAAATATGATCAGACTTATATAATGTTAATCATAAATGATTACTCGGCTAAATGGGAGAATGTAAGACTCAAATTTAATTATAAATCATTTAATTGTCTTTTATTTAATTAATTGATCATTTAAATAAATACCCCTATGAGATAATTGGTAATTATTTTATGTACGTAATTATCCTTAGCATCATAAATAGAGTTTCATCTTGAGTGTGTATATATATAGAGATCATTTGAGAGAAAAAACATCCATCAACAACATAAATCGTTTCTCTCTCTCTCTCTCTCTCTCTCAGGGCCGGTTATAAGGGTGTGCAGAGTGTGCTTGAGAACAGGGCCCAAATAATTAAAGGGCCCAAATTTTTTTATGTTTTCTTTATATATTAGCCCAAGCCCTAATTTTTTTACAGGCCCTTTTGTCAAAACCTGATTATATGCCCAAACCTACAAGATTTCTGATCAAAGATTCAAAGACCAAAGTCATCGATCAAAGTTCAATCCTCAAACGCTAGGGCTGCAGACCTGCGAATCAAGACATCCGCAGTCGCAGATCAAAGTCATCGATCAAAGGACCGGACAAGACATCGGACATCCGCAGTCGCCAGTCGCAGACCTGCGAATAGCGATTCAGATTCAGGACATCGGAGACGGCCCTGGCTGCACCTGCCCTGCGAATCGCGATTCAGGTATTTGAATGTTTTATGTTTGTTGTTTATACACCTAAAAGTTGGTGTTTATACAATATAGAATAGGCCAATAGGGGTAAGTGCATTTAAACATGATTATATGGAATGTAATCATTTTTGTTTAGCAAAGTATCAATTGCCATTAAAGGTACTTGGCATAGGTGGATTATATATTATAATGCATATATTATTATTTATTAAAAGCTTAATAAAAATATATGGATTTTTGAAAGGAAAAGGATCAAAGTGGAGTTTTGGTCTCTTTCATTTGTTTGGTAGGCCTTGTCTAGTAATCATTATTATTAATGTTAGTGATTGTAGAAGAATTCTTTCATTTGTTTGGTAGGCCTGGTCTCTTTCATTTCTGTTTGACTACTCCATTCAGATTAAGTGATTAACGAATAACGAACATTGAAATAACATTCAGGTTAATGATGTTACTGTTCAACAGATTTCACTTTCAGATTCAGATAATCAGATTTCAGAATTCAGTAACTGTTGTTTCGAGTCTGATTTCTAGTTTAAATGTTTAATGTTGTTTATTTAGATAATTAGATTGATTAAACGGTTATGAATAATGAATGATTGAATGATTTCTAGTTTACTATTGTTTATGTAGAAATTATGCCTCCCGTTCCTAAATACAAACACCTATCCGGCCATCAAAAACGTAAGAGGAAGAAGCTAGAGGAAGAGAAATATTAGATACTATGGATTACAAGGAGTTGATCGAGAGCTTTGCTTCAAAAAACGCTAGGAGAACCACACTGTTTGCTTAGCAAGTAAGCTCGATACTTTGATCATTTTTGCTATACTATTTGTGTTAATTTGTTTTATCTATTTCATAACAATTATCGTAGTATTATGAATTTTTAGTTATATAAGTGAATGATTGATGGGTTTATATTATATGAAGATTTGCGAATAGGGCCCAAATTTTTTATCTCGAACAGGGCCAAATTTTTTTTTGGGATTTTCGGAGACGGCCCTGCTCTCTCTCTCTCTCTCTCTCTCTCTCTCTAATTCGTGAGGTATCTTTCTCACTTTAGTCATCCTAACAATACACCTAGATGAGAACTCGATCATCATTAAGATCATGATGTCTTCCCTCTCTAGAGTTACTGGATTATTAGGCACAGATATATATCTCTATAAAAAAAATCTCTAATATCTATATCTATATGTTTTCATTATATGTAATAAATGTAAAATCATCTAATACCCTTTCTATAAAAAAAAATCTCTAATATCTCTCTGTGTAGTTATCTATATGTTATATGGGAGGATAGAAAGAAAACCCATATTAGCTAAGAAAACTAAGAAATCCAAATGAATGGACCTTATTTTGTCACTTGTTATACCTTTTTGCAGACTGTGTTACATGTAACAACCAGAGGTTGTCACGTGTTACGTGTAACAACTTTTGCAGACTTGCATCTTTTTCTGAAAAAGTAAAAGCTGTTACGTAACACGTGGCAGCCTCTGGTTGTTACACGTCTGCAAAAAGGTGTAACACGTGACAAAAGAAAGTCCCGTTCATTTGGGTTTCTTAGTTTCTTAACTAATATGAGTTTTTTTTTTCTATAACTGCCTATTTGCCCATATCTTATATATGTAGGTGCAGCCGATTGTTGACGTTCATAGTTATCTATATGTTATATATATTATTTTTTTTTTGAACGACGGCTATATGTTATATATATGTAGGTGCAGCCGATTGTTGACGTTTAGTGTCAAATCACAGTGTCACAAGTCAATAGCGTATAGCAGTTAAACCTGAATAAGTTAAGCTTATTCTTAATTAATATATAAAAACGTGCCATATTTGAAAAAAAGTGGCACTTCATGTTTGGCTGTTTGCATTTATTCAAAGTTTAATTTAATATAAAGCATGTTACATGTTTGAATTAAGAGTTTGAATGGTCACATAATGAAAAAAAAAAATAGAAAAGGTTACAAACTATTTATTTACCCTATCTATATATATAGACTAACACGACAAGCAATTAATTTGTCTAAAAAATCCTTCACAATGATCATCACACAAAGCTTTTCACCTTCTTCATCTTTAGACCTCCTTTATATCTTCATTTTTATTCTTATCGATCTAATCGAATCCAGCATAAAACTTCAGATTTTGAAGCTCAAATGGGCATCGAGTTTTCTTTTACACCCATGTTTTTTTCACCATCAACCATATAGAGGTCGCCAAAATCTTCAACGACTTGGGTCTAGTCAGGTAAGGTTCGACCCAACGTCTATGGAAGAACAAGTGGAATGCGTGGTTTGCTTAAGTGCGATTAGAGACGATGATGTTGTTAAAGAACTACGATGTGGTCATTTGTTTCATGAAGTTTGTTTGGATCGATGGTTTGGATTTAGGAATAGGACGTGTCCACTATGTCGTGATCGTTTGGTGTCGCCTAGAGGTGTATCTGACGTTAGTCAAAATTTGTTGTTCTTTGATTTCGGTTCTGTCGATGATACAAGAAATGAAGAATCATGGTGGCTTCGATAGATTTTAATCTAGCTACTCTCATAAAAATTACCTTGAAAATGTAAACACATATACAATTTAAAGTACATGTTCTTTTTCTTATCGAATTTTGTTTTCATAACCACTTATCTAAATAATTACATTAAACTGTTTATGAGATAACCACCACCACCACCGACTTGACACCAACGAAACCACGAACTTCAACCTCTTTTTCCAACAACAACAATGGCATCAGGACCAATGGGGCGGTAATCCATTGGCAAAAACAAAACTTTTAAATACCAGAGTTGGGGAGTGAGATCTTGGGTTCAAGTCTTATAGACGACAGAGATTAAAAGAAATTTGCAGTTATTATTTTTCCACATCACTTCAAAGCTTTAATGGATTCGGCCCGTGGTCTTGCTAAGAAATCGGGTTTAAGTCGAAATAAAAGCAAAGTACGGCTTCACAAATATATCAAGTAATTTAAAAAAAAAACTTCTAAATAAAAAAAAAAACCATTCCATTAAATAGAAAAAAAAAATACAAGATAAATTAAAAACATAAAAAAAAGGGGTACATAAATTGATAAGTTTGGTGGAGTTAAAAAAAATCAGTAAATTGTTAGAATCAGTATACTTGACTTCAATGAATACATCAACCTTTTTCATAAATAATAAACCAATTCTTCTTTGTAATCACTTATATTTGACTTACAATTAGGAAGAGCATCGTTAGAACCAAGTTATTAATTGTTTCATGGTATTTAAATCTCATCCCCCCCCCCCCCCCCCCCGAGCACGCGGGCGCGGGAGGCAAGCTTTGACCCTACCCATCCCATTTTTGCCCCCACCGCAAAATGTTTCAATATCCGTGAATGCTTCCACAACAAGTATTAAAGTACGTTCCGGCTCACCTCTAATACCGCTATCGGTATCAATGTATCATATCCATATACAGGGGCGGACCTAGAGTGATAGAAGGGGTAACCTCCGTTGCCCCTTGAGGCTCCGGTGACGCTCCGACGGTAGTGTAAATTTTGGAAAAAAATTGACCTTTTTTCGATTTCGTTACCCCTTTTTATTGAAACGTTACCCTTCTGCGGATCTTCTAGATCCGCCACTGTCCATATATCTATTCCCTGGTTAATTGTTCCTTAATTTGTTTGATTATATTGACGTTATCTTTGATGAAAGTTCCCTTGTTAACCCATCAAACAATAAAAATAAAACAAGGCTTTTTAGCCCAATGTCATCATAAATCAATTGTGCTTACGGCCCAAGGTGTTCATGGGCCTATGTAAATAGCCCATCACAGAAAATAAATGGATTATGGTTACACCAAATGAACAAAATAAACAATGATGGTTACATCTAATGAACAAAATAAACAATGTTACATGAAATGTTTGACTTTCTTAAAGTCAAAATTCAGATTTTAAGATGTTATTATTATCATTATTCCTAGAATGATTTCTAAAATTCCAATTCCATGATTTCTCATTGCTGTTCTTCACCTTCTTAATCCCTCTATCATTCACCGTAATTCGACACGACGATGACCCAATGCCGCCACCATCACCGGTTAAATCCAATTGATCATCATACATCTTGAAAACAGAGTGCTCTGTTTTTGACTTTTCTAGTAAGTCAATCTTCAAATCAATAAACTCACTATCCTCATCATCATCCATCAATCCACCTTTAATTCCACTCTTTCTTCCCTCAATTTCACTAAAATCAGAAATTTTCGCACTCGAACACGCGACATTACACATCTCTTGATGAAATTTGTCACCCATGAAGCTACTTAAAGATCTTGATCTTGACACATCACTTATTTGATCCAACCCCACTCTGTTTCTCTCACTAGAACCCTCTTTCTCTCTCTTCTTCTTGAAATACTTGCCAATTTTCCAAAACCCATTGGTTTTCTTCACCTCTACAACACAACTACTACTCCTTTTGAACAGAACAACATCCTCTGTTTCACTCTGTTTCATCTTCAAGTGCGAAAAGAGCGTTTTCGGCTCATCGCCATTGCTCCCCTTTTCATTCTCAATCAAGAAAGATATTCTTCCAACACTTCCAACATCCATGGTGCAAGATGAGTTCCTGTATGAAGAGAAACCCGAACACGAACAGGACGAGATCCTCTGTTCGCCACAATCGGAGCAAACGAGCTTGATCAGCTTTTCGGTTAGGCAGTATGCACAAATTCCTACTTGTGATGAGTTTTTTGGGTGTTTCTTACACAAAAGATTTGTTGATGATGATGATTGTGAAAATTTGTTTGAATTCGAGGCGAAATCGGGCTTGGCTTGCTCTGTTTTCACAGATTTTCCCCTGTTCTTCATTGGTATGATTTAGAAGCTTTGTATGCAAAAAATGGTAGTATATTTTCAATAAAATTTGCCAATTTTGAATACAAATTGTGTGGGATTAATGAGAAATGAGAATTGGGATGAAGAAATTTGATTAATTTAAGAGATAGAATGGAGTGTGAGGATGAAGCTCTTATACTCAAATAGAGAAAGTGTTTATCATAATTGCAATGAAATTATGTATGGATTTTTTTATAAGTAAAGTGTTACTTTAATAGATATTTAAATTAGGCATTATTGAGGTCCAATTTTATAGCCACTAATATTGTATTGCTTGATCTAAGATACAAGATTTTATTTGATATGAAAATTGCAAATTGTTATAAAAAGATAGTCCGCAATGATTTGCAATTTAGTGATATGGTTAAAGATTTTATGATATTTGTTTATTTGTTATTATTGAGTATATTTTATTATATTAGATTCTTAATTAGTGGTTTAAAATGTTAACATTTCTAAGATGACATCTCAACATTGCATAGGATAAGTAGTGAATAATACTTTTTCACTTATTCTTGCTTGTAAGATATATAATCATGAATATTTTATTCACGTCTATTTTTATTTTTTAAGTGTTGTTTCTTTCTAATATTTCAATCCCACACTCTTTTTTCATTATCGGTGTCATTTTCATCACTTTCATTGTTATTGTTGTCGAATAAGTAATAACCTCATTTTCAATGGTGTGCCTAAATCTCTATGTGGATCTTCCATTGTCTTCGCCTTTTAGGTCTAGCTAATTGATATTCCGTCATAGAACCTTGGTTATACTCTCTTTTTTTTAACACGATTTATCGGGTTAGATACCAATGCCCTTTTGGGTAAAATTATATTCTAGTTGATACACGTTAGAAGTTGTCGTCACAGGAGCTATATCGCATGGTTGTTTGCTTTATGCACATGAGTGATCTCCACCACTTGGAAAAGACTGGACTACAACGAGTAGAAACTAAAGGTAACTGATAAGAGACAACGATGACAACAGTAATAATAATAATTGATATCGATTTGAGTCAAATTTCTATTTATAACATCAATTATCCGATATAATACATTTTTGGTTATCTTAATTATAAAATATCTTCATGGATATGGTGTGACTGTGATGTATAACATGGTTTTAATAGTATGTTTAAGGCTGTATATATCAATTAGATAATAAAGTTCAGTGAAAGGAAAAATGAATTTGAGTTGTGTATTAATGAAAAGGTGATGTGACAAAAGGAGTGAAGGAATGGAACAAGCAAAGTTTTAGGTGCGTGGAACTTGTCTCTTTCGGTAGTGAGATTGGTAATGAGTATTCTCAATCATCATCTCCAACTAGATCACTTAGTTTATGTACTTAGGGTGAAGGGAGTGGTTAAACAGGTGAAAGTGGCAAACTTTAAAATGGACCAATCAGAGAGTGCCACGTCAGAGAGGGTAAAAAGTTTAAACTTTCCTGAAAAGTGTTGGCAATGGTTTAGACACTTGAAAGTGGCAAACTTTTTTTTTGTTTTTTGTTTTAAATTATATGTTAAATAAAAACAAATAAAACATTAAATTAAAAAAAAAAACAATTACATTAAAATGAAACTTAAAAAAAAAACTTAAAATTCATAAAAATTACACGACACTAAAACAACGCAACCCCTAAAAAATTAAAAATTACACTACTCTTCGTCAGAATCAACCAACAGGTGGGGCAAATCTTGACTTGCGAGATGAACCGTGAGATCGTGTTTAAGTCTCCAATGCGTATCTTCATCCATTAGCTCGCCCAACACCCTATCATCAAACGCGGGCTCGACCGGAGGATCCCGAATGTGTACCGGTGCAATCGCGTTGCCGTCGTCTTTTAAAATCATGTTGTGTAAAATAATACACGTGTACACAACATTCCTAATTTTTTTAACCGTCTTTGCTCGCATCGGCCGATTCAAGACACCCCATTTTGACTTCAAAACCCCAAAAGCCCTTTCGACGTCTTTTCTTGCCGCCTCGTGTTGCCTTTTGAACATCTTTTCGTCTACTTCTTGAGGGTATGGGATCGATTTCACAAACACGGACCATTTTGGGTAAATTCCATCCACGAGCAAATAACCACGTTTGTAATAATGGTTGTTGACGTAAAATGGACATTTTGGCGCGGTTCCGTTTCGTTCCGTTAAGAATAACGGCGATTGTCCTAGCACATTGATATCGTTCTGCGAACCCGGTGGACCGCAAAAAGCATGCCAAATCCATAAATCTTGAGACGCCACTGCTTCGAGCATAACAGTCGGGTATCGGTGATCTCCTCTCATATACTGCCCTCGAAGCTCGGTGGGACACATTCGCCAGACGAAATGGGTGCAATCAAGGCTACCGAACATACCTGGAAGGTGATGTTGTTCTTCATGCGCGTCGTATAACAGTGACATGTCGTGGCTTGTCGGCCTACGTAAGAACTCCGAACCATATATTCTGCAAACCGTTTCGCAAAAATATTCTAGGCACTCGCGGGAAGTTCTTGCGGCCATATGCAAGTACTCGTCTCCTTCGTCTGGAGGGTTACCGGTTGCGAGCTGTTTAATAGCTGATGTAACCTTTTGCAGCGGCGTAAAGCTCCTCCGACCTCGCGCATCGTAGGCCTCTTGAAAGTATGCGTCATTCGCTTCCACGGCGGTCACAATATTTAAAAACAACCGTTTCGACATACGGAACCTTTGGCGAAAAATTGCGTCGTTGTATTTCGGGTCTTCGACAAAATAATCCGCCATGAGGGTCTCGTGCCCAACCTCCCGCTGACGTTCAATGTATCTCCTTTGGTTTGATGTGCCGGAGTCTTGTAGTTCGGCTTCTTCGAGTAGATTTTGGAAAAAAAGAATGCTATCATCGGACGAGTCGTCGCTACTATCGGGTGGAAACCACAACGGGAAATCATCCGCCATTTTGCGTGGCAATACTTGGGTTAGTGTTTTGTATTTTTTGGTTTGATATGGGGGTGATTTTGTAGAATATATAGGATTAAAATGGGTTTGTTTTGAATATATAGGGTAAAAGTTGAAAAAATAATTTTTTTTTTTATTTTGAACGGCATATAGCCGTTAAAAGGCAACGGTCAACATGCAAGTTGCATGTTTGTCGATCGGTGTGGCTATGCCGAGAACTTTAGTTTGCCGCGCGGGTTGAAGGGGTGGCGGCGGTGTTGCCGCTCGGCAATCGGCTTTGCCGATTGCTTTGCCGTGCCACTCCCTTCACCCTTATATACAATAAGCAATCTTTATTCGTGGTCATCATCTTTATGCTATCTTTGGGTGGAAGGGCGCTCTACCCGTTAGAGTAGTCCTCTCTCCACCCCAGTTAATCCTATTTTGTCATGTCAACTCTTCTCTTTTCGTTTTGCACTTATACATTGCACCACTCCACTCAAACAATTTTTTCTTTAAAAAATAAATAAATCAATTAAGATAAAAGTATGATTGGGTGGAAAAGAGTGGGGACCACCATTAACCCTCTTTCTCTCCTTTTCCTTTACCGGTGAACCATCCCCGCCCGTTTAAGTTTACCGGGTGGTCACCGAGGTTGGCGACGGTGTTCCCGCCCAGTGACAAGTCACCGCTTGCCTTCCCCGGGTGACACCCAGCATACCCTTATTATTCTTTCTTATTTATTGAATGCAAACCGAATACTATTGAAATATATATACATATACATGCATATCTATAATATATATAATGCATAGTGGAAAGTTCAAATGAGAAGAAAAATTTTGTAAGAATAAAAAGAATAAGTTTTAAACAAATAGAAATGTTTCATTTTACTTCATTTAATATGTGTATTTAATGTTATTAAAAAGTGCATATAGGCAAATTTATAATTGTAATTAATTAGCTAACTAATTAAACTTGTAACTCACTTATAAATATACTCTTTCAAGATAAAATAATTTATGGTGAAGGACAATTTTCGACATGTGTAGAATAAATTTAATATGTGTGGAATAAATTTTGAAATGTGTAATATAAATTTAGATATGCGTAGGGTAAATTTCAGTAAGTGTAAGATATATGTAGCATAAATTTTGAAATGTGTAGGATAAAATGTTTTTTTTCTTTATTAATGTGAGATATCATAATTAATGGAAATAGTTATAAACTCTGTAATATTTTACCATTATGCTATTTCTTCTTTTTCTTCTCACATGAAATTTCTTCTCAAATGAACATTTCCCATAATGCATAAAGGATTTTTCAAAGATAACTTTACACCCTCTTTTAAACTACATTTTCATCTTAACCATTGATTTGAAAAAATAAATGGTTAAGATTATTTTTCATCCTACCAAGGCAAAATAATTTTTTTAATTGATCCTACCCCTAGTTCATTATCGTTATAAAACTATAAAGTAAACTTATTTAAATAACTTAAGTCACGGAACCTTTGGTTATGAACTTGAGTTTTGAATAGTGTTAGACCATGCGTAGTGGAGAGGTTGAATAATGCCTCAATCCATGGGCATTGTGTGACACGTGTCATCCCAGTCAGCAAAGGGATATTATGAGGCGTTTTTCACAAATGGGCGTAGTACTGGGGTTAATGCTCAATAATGCCCCATCAATCATTAACCAATTATTAATATTAATTTTTTTTTAAATTAAAACTAATTAAATTCATTTAATAAAAAACATTACATTGTTAAAAAAATAAGAAAAAAACCGAAATAAAAAATTACAATGCTAAGAAAATAAAAAAAAACCGATAAAAATAAATAAAAAAACTAGTCCGTATTTTTGACGGATTTGTTGCTGACGCATTTAGGCTAGGATCAACGCGTCGCCGGTGAGATGGTCGATGGGTTTAGACAAAAATTCGATATCTTTCTCCATTTGCCTCGATTCTTGTATCGCGACAAACTTTTCGTTTTCGGCGTTTCTTTCTTCCATAGTTTGTAAACGCCTATGACCAAGATCTCGAATGTTTTGAAGGCGTCGATTCATCCCTTCGAAATCTTGCTTCAATATGTCGGGATTAGATGAAGAGAACTCTGCTTTTTTCCCTTATTTTTGGCACTTATTCTAACCGGCGGTCGTTCCAACACCAAATCCTCGTCCTCGTCTAAAATAATATTTAAATCGACGTTACGAGCATCTGAGGTGGGTGTGTCCGGGTCAATCGACGATGATGTTTTAGACCGCTTTGATTGACGTCTACTGCTAGACGTCATTGTCGGTACGTTTGACCATTTGGGACTTCCTCGTAAAAGCTCCCAACATCTCAAATACGTGAAACTGCCTTTCGTAGCATTGTATTCTTCCAACGCTCAAGTTAAAATATTTCCATCGTTTTGGCCGCTTCCCCAGTTGTCCCGAGTAAGTTGGAAGACCTCTTTAAACTGATGACATTTAGAGTTGATGTCGGTCCATTTGCTCGAAATAGAATCTTTATCTCGACATTCATCTTTCCCCATTGCTATAAAGAACGTTTCACGAATTTTTTTGCCAAAAAAACTGTGACATCTGATAATTTGCTACGAAAAAATACAAAAATAATAATGTTATCGTTAAAGAAAATACATGGGCCGATTAAATAAATAAAAAAAGAGAAAGTTTAAAACGCTTACCAACATCGGGGTCCTCTTATATATCTATCCACGCACGTGCCAACGCGTATTCCTCGTCTTTCGTCCATGCTAGATAGTTTCCTTTTCGACAATGAGCGGTTGGATCTTTCTTTTTGTGAGACCTTTTCCCACGTTTGGATCCCTCGACAACGGGCTCAGGTTGTGTAAGGACCTGCAAAAATGTCCCAAAACACTCCGTAAATAGAAACCCGGACCCCTAAAACCCTAAATTTCATGAAAAATCAAGAAAATCCAATTTTATTGATCTGTCGCGGGCCGCGTAAGACTTAAGGAGAGTCTACGCGGGGCGCGAAAGCTTGTCCAAACTCCGGATAAGCTTCAAGGCCATGTGTCAGACACGTGGCAGACCTACATCGTGACACGGCAGCCCTAGCCGTAGCTAGGTTGACCCTCGCGGGCCGCGAAGGTCTTCCTTCGAGCTTACGCGGGCCACATAGAACCTGTTTTTCAGCTATAAATTGGACGTTGCATGGCATTCCTTCTGTGTTCGAAAATTTCTTTCAAAACGTCAAAATTCTGCTTTAAAATCACGATCGAAGTATTGAAACGCTGTTGCGATAACAGGGTAATAACTCGATCACTGCTACGATACAATGTCCGATCGATTGAAACCGATCCGATGGATGTTTAAGTGCTGCCTGAATTTGGGCTATACTTTGTCATTCGTCGTGAGGGTTTTGATTTCGTGAGCTTATCATAAATGTTGTATTAAGTTACTAACCTAGTTTCATTTGCATTATTTAACTAGGTTACCAGGCTTAATCAGTAGGCATATTCTATCCAACTAAACTTGCAATGTGAGTCATTCTATTTTTATCAAATTGCTTTACAAAACCCTAAATGTTTTCCAGTTATACTTTGCAGTGATTAAGTCTTTGCTAATCTTTAATTACTGGCAGTAAGTGGGGGGTTTTGTGCACATTACTACTAATGATTTATCACTTAGGTGGGCGAGCCTAATTTGTGATATGTCCACAGTCATAGATCCGGTCGAGTGACAAATGAACCAGCTAATTATAAGATAGGGGCAAATGTGAAAACTCTTAATGCTGTAAATTATAACAATGTGTCATTTTGTGCAAATTGAATGACTCGCGAGTATTTACCCGCTGATAAAATCTTTTTAAACATGTTTCGGGTGATTTACTGTGAACAAGGAAAAGTGCCGCGTAGCACTACCAGCTTGAATGAAGTGGCTCAGTAAATAAATAAACATGTTTTTTGTAAACAGGGAATTTCCCAGTGAAATTCCTTTATTGTAAACTACGGGTTTTGTCCCAAAATTTAAAATAAAATAAAGGGGTATTTTCAGTTTAAACGATCCTGTTAATGTTTCCGCTGCCTAATTAAACACCAATACCACGGGTTTTCTGTCCTGCGGCATCCGAACCAGGAAACCGGAACGGGGGCCGTGACAGAAAAAGGTGGTATCAGGGCCACTGATTTAAGCCAATTAAGTATTTAGAAATACTTAATTTTTCAGACTGTCATTCTGTGATTCTGTGAAAATTCAATTTAACAAATAAAATTTTAACTTGAATTTTGTGTGTTTCTTCATGTGTGTTAACGGCATGAATGAACTGTCGGAGGCACTCCGAAACTTTACAATCCATACCACCGATATGGATACAACAGGAATTCAGTCAGGTTATCAGGCGGATACCGAGGAGCCATTAGTGTTTCAGGCCCAGTCCCAGGAGAAACCCAAGCCTAAAAAGAGGAGAAGGATTCTGGACTGGAAACGAGGACGAAGGAAGAAGCCCGCTGCCCAAAAGGTGAAAAAGACGGAGGATCCAAAAGGCAAAGGAAAAGAGATAGGGGAAAGCTCTGGTCAAGCCCAAGAATTGCCACCTTGGGAAGAATTGGATCGAAAACTTCCAAACTGTGACCTCATCGGACCGGCTGACGAAACCCTTTTTAATTACCCCGCTCAATCAGAACTTCCTGTTAGTTTGGAACCTGCTATCCCGGACCCAATTGTCAATCCTCAACTTCTTCCAGGAGAATTAGAAGAATGGTGGACGAGCGACTGTCATTTTCAGAACTTCATGAATAACCCCAATGTTTACTTTCCCCAATTTGATCCTGAACCTGCACCATTTCCACCCATGAACCCGGAGAACGTTGCCGAATTACGCCGCTATGGCGAGGAGTTGGTGAATGCGGGAAATCGGATTCGAGACGTGGGGGAAAAGATCTCGTGGAAATACGACGAGAGGGAGCGTCGTTTCTGAAAAAGCCAGTTAACCTTAAGTTAAAAAGTTTTGTATAATAATAATACTATGTGAAAAAAAAATATTAATAATAATAAAATAAAATACAATAATAATATATATAATCATAATATAATGTATAATAATAAAATAAAACATTTGTAAAATAAATGGTGTGTATTGATGCATAATATTATAAAAAATATATAAATGTCGCATGGTCGACGATTTTGGCTATATGTGTTGATTTAATTGTGTTGTGATTGCCTTGTTATGTTTAGTTGTTATCCATTCTGTGACAATAAATTTATATATATATATATCTTGTAAATGATTCAGATGGAATGGAAAACGCAATAAACCAACCGGCAACCGAAGTCAACCAATCTGAACAAAACAATGAGGATCATTTTCTTAATAGGCAAGATATAGAAAATATCGTTGCTCGGGGAATAGCCAACGTTATCCCTGCAATCGTCGCTACTGTTAAGAACCCCGTTGAACCTTCACAAGCCAACCATAGCAAACGCATGCGCGATGATAAATTTACTAACAGTGTGAACGGAGGCGGTAATAACGATAATATGTGGTTCAACCCCAATACTTAAAAAGATGAAAGTGGCAACACCTGGTTGCACTTACAAGGAATTTCTTTCCTGTAAGCTAGTCGAAATTGCAGGCAATGAAGGGGCGACTGCCGCACTGCGTTGGTTAGAGAAGACCGAAACAGTAATTAAAATAAGTAAATGCGCAGATGAAGACAAGGTTATGTATGCATCCCACCTTTTCAAGGAAGAGACGTTAGAATGGTGGAATACGGTGCTACAAGCTAAAGGAAGTGACGTGGCTTATGCCATGAGTTGGGAGGAATTTAAGAAATTGATGGAAAGAAAATTTTGTCCTGACTATGAAAAGGAACAAATGATGAATAAGTTCCTGAACCACCGGATGGTGGATGTTGATTGTCCAGGGTATACTTCGAAATTTTTTGAGTATGCTAGAATTGTACCAACTCTGGCCTCGCTAGAACTGGTGCTTATTTCTCGCTATATTTGGGGGATTATTAGCGAGATTCGTGATATAGTTAAGGATGCGAGACCCCGCACCATTGATGATGCAGTTGAATTGGCCGATACCTTAACCGACGGACTAGTACGTACAAGAGAAGAGAACATGAAAAAGGAATTGGCACAAAAGATTACCCAAGGCTTCCGTGTGGGTAATAATAGAAATTATAAGAAAAAGGGGACCGGGCAGTTTTCCATACAGCCATTTTGCGGGAATTACAAAAAGAAACATTTTGGAAAATGCAAGGAAAATTGCAATTTCTGCAAGAGACCAAGCCACCGAGAGGAGGAATGCAGGAAGAAATCCATAATCTGCTACAACTACGGTGAACGGGACACTTCAAGCCCGATTGCCCAAAATCGGTCAAGCCAGCTGACAACAAGTCCAAACCTGCCAAAGGAACAAATAAGAAGAACGCTAGAGCCTTTCAGCTGACAACTCAAGAAGCAGATCTAATTCCCGATGTGATAGCTGGTACGTTTCTTGTACATGACGTTTACGCAAAAGTATTATTTGACTCTGGTGCAAACCAAAGTTTTATAAATACTTCAATCTGCCAGGCTCTTAAGCAGCCTTTAACCAAACTTAGGCAGATTTATATTGTGGAAACGGCAGACGATAACTCTGTCAAAATAGATAAGATTTTACAAGAAGGAAAGATAAAACTCACAGGCCATAAATTTTCTACAAACTTGCTACCTATGAACTTAGTTGGATTCGATGTTGTGTTAGGAATGGATTGGCTAGTAGCCAACCATGCTCGAATCCTCTGTGATAAGAATTCCATAGAAATACATACACCCGCAGGAGAAGTAATTATGGTTACAGGAGATAAACCACGTAAACCGATGAAGTTCATTTCAGTAATGAAAGTTGCTGGTTATGAACGAAAACAAGGAATAGTGTATATGATTTCAGTAATCATTAACACTAAAAATAAGGAACTTAAGGAAATTCCAGTAGTATCAGAATACCCGGATGTACTCCCAGAAGAGCTACCTGGATTACCACCAGATAGGAAAGTAGAATTTAGAATTCATCTAATTCCTGGAACTCTACCCATAGCTACGGCACCCTACCGATTAGCACCCACTGAAATGTTAGAACTGAAAAAGCAGTTAGATGAATTATTAAGCAAAGGATTCATACAACCTAGTTCGTCCCCTTGGGGAGCACCAGTGTTGTTTGTGAAAAAGAAGGATGGTTCAATGCGTATGTGTATCGATTATAGGGAATTGAATAAGGTTACAATTAAGAATCGACACCCATTACCTAGGATTGATGATCTTTTTTATCAACTTCAAGGAGCTAGGTATTTCTCTAAGATAGATTTACGCTCCGGATATCATCAGTTGAAGGTTCAGGAAGAAGACATACCTAAAACTGCTTTCAGGACTAGGTATGGTCACTACGAGTTTACAGTCATGCCATTTGGATTAACGAATGCTCCTGCAGCATTCATGGACATGATGAATAGGATCTGTAAGCCATATTTGGATAAATTTGTAATTGTCTTCATCGACGATATACTTATTTATTCCAAAAGTCAGAACGAGCATTGTAAGCACCTGCATGCACTTTTAACTTTGTTAAGAAAGGAAAAGCTTTACGCCAAATTTTCGAAGTGTGAATTTTGGCTACAAGAAGTGCAATTTTTAGGACACATGGTGAATAACGAAGGCATTCACGTGGATCCCTCTAAGATAGAAGCGATCACAAATTGGAAGGTCCCACAATCAGCAAATGAAGTTAGAAGTTTTTTAGGATTAGCCGGGTACTATAGGCGCTTCATTAAAGATTTTTTCTAAGATAGCTGTTCCATTAACTAAGCTAACCATTAAAACAGTTAAGTTTGAATGGGGACCTAAGCAAGAAGAGGCCTTTAGGATTCTAAAGCAAAGGTTAACAAATGCCCCAATTCTTGCCTTACCAAACGGAACGGAAGATTTTGAAGTCTTCTGCGACGCTTCTAAGTTAGGATTAGGATGTGTGCTAATGCAACGCAAAAAGGTAATTGCGTATGCATCAAGGCAGTTGAAAAAACACGAGGAAAATTATACGACTCATGATTTAGAATTAGGAGCCATAATTTTTGCCCTTAAGATTTGGAGACATTATCTGTACGGAAGTAAGTTTACTGTCTATACAGATCATAAAAGTTTAAGGTATATATTTGGGCAAAAAGAATTAAACATGAGGCAAAGAAGATGGATGGAAATTCTAAGTGATTACGACTGTAATATCTTATATCACGAAGAATTAAACATGAGGCAAAGAAAAACGTTCAAAGGGCAGCAATCCAGGATGATGCTGAAGGAATGAAAGGACAACTAAAAGAATTAGAGCAAGGGACTGGTGGAATTTGGAGATTCCATAAGAAAAGGATTTGGGTACCTAGGCCAGGAAATTTAAGAGAAAAGATATTAGAGGAAACTCATAAATCTAGGTATACAGTGCACCCTGGTAATAATAAGATGTACCAAGATTTGAGAAATAACTTCTGGTGGATAGGAATGAAAAAGGACATAGCTAAATACGTTTCTAAGTGTCTAACTTGTTCACAAGTTAAGGCAGAACACCAGAAACCTTCAGGTTTACTTTAACAGTTAGAAATGTCTGTATGGAAATGGGAACTAATAACAATGGACTTTGTTACGAAGCTACTGTAACAACTCTCATCAAAAGTCCTATTTGCTATTTTATTTTATCGAAAAGGAAACCCTAATTGTGACCCCCAAGTAATCCTGCATAACCCCTAAAATTTTCAGAACAATCGGAATCAGGATCAGGGCCCCTAAAACTCAGGGGGGGTATTTCCTATTCGGTATTATCAAGACAGTTTTACGTGTAAAACGAATTTGAATGATCGGTCAACTCAGCCAAGCTACTAAGACACGGGGCTACCCTATGGTAGGGTTGTGCCCCTCGTGCCACGCAACGGCCCCTTGCGCCACGCGAGGGAGCCGTTTTCCATATATAAATACGGGAGTTTGGCACTAGCATTCTGGCGTTGGTTCGACATTAAAAGTCATTTCGTACACTAAGTTATCGTCTGATTACTACAAAAACACACACAATCACGAAACGCTGCTGTGATAACAGGGTAATAACTCGATCGCTACTATGATTCAATGTCCGATCGATTGAAACTATCCGATGGATGTTTAAGTGCTGCCCAAATTAGGGTTATGCTTTGTCATTCGTCGTGAATTCGATGGATGTTTAAGTATCGCACTTTGTCATTCGTTGTGAAGGTTTTAATCTCGTGAGTTGTCGTAAAAAGTTGGATTACAGTTACTAACCTAGTTTTCGTATGCATTGTTATTTGAATTAGGTTAACAGGCTTATCAGTAGGCTAAACTCTGCCCGATTAAACTTGCAATATGAGTCATTCTCTTTTTATCAAACATGTTTTACAATACTCCAAGTATTTTCAAAAGTTATAATTATAGGGATTAAGTCATGGTTATCTTGAATCACTTGCTAGTGGGGTATTGTGCACATTACTAATTTCTCACGGTTAGGCTAATAAATCCTAACAGTGATAATCGTCACTACTTGGGTGAAAGGACCCAATAGTGGCATGACCATCGTCACCAGGAGAAATTAGTAACACGGTGCCAGATAAAAATAAGATAGAAGCCATTGTAATCGCTCTTATGCTGTAAATTATAACTATGTGTCAGTTTATCAAAATGAATGATTCACCAGTATTTCCCCGCTGACAAAATATTTAAAACATGTTTCAGGTAACTACTGTGAACCAAGGAACAGTGCTATGGAGCACTAATAAAGCTTGAAGTAGTGGCTCAGTTAAAGAAATAAACATGTTTTGTAAATCAGGGAATTTCCTTGTGAAATTCCTCTATTGTAAATTACGGGGTTTATCCCGAATTATGAAATAAAATAATTGGGCATTTCAATTTTAAAAGATCCTGCTAAAATCTTCCGCTGTCAACTCAATTAATGAATACCACGGGTTTCTATCCCGCGGCTCCTGGACCGGGTCAAACCGGGACGAGGGGCCGTGACAGAAAAAGGTGGTATCAGAGCCACTGATTTAAGCCAATTAAGTATTTAGAAATACTTAATTTTACTAATTGTCATTCTATGATTATGTGTTTTTATTATTTGTTTATTTGTTTATAGTATGGGTAAGCAAAGACTTTCGGACATCTATCGTCAATTAGATAGTTCACCAAAAGAAAAGGGAACTTCATACTCAGCAAATACTGAGGAATGAATATTTGTTCGTAAGGCACAGTTTGAAAAACCACTTACCCCTAAGAAAAGAAGTCAGATTATTAGAAAAAGTCAAGAGAAAATAAAGAAGTCACAGCCAAAAGAAGTGATGGGTAATCAGGAAACCCAGGAAATGGGCAATAACCCACCATGGGAAGATGAATTAGATGAAAAATGGGCAGATCTTTATATGCTAGCCACTACAGCAGTAAATACTAACTTTTAAATACCCTGACCCAGTACTAGCACTCATATCACCTACAAGAAACTTTGCCCATTAGATAAACAACTTAGTAAGAGAAAATACAATAAATGCACAACCCTTAGTATATTTTAAAATTTCAGTTGTACTTTGTAGTAAACATATATGTAAAAGTCGCACTGTGTGCAATAATATTTGAATAGTTATACTAAATATTCGTCTACGAAATTTTATTATAAAAATTTAACTTAGCATTTTGTGTGCATTTTGCATATATGCTAAACAGCATGAATGAGTTATCTGAAGCTCTTCAGAATCTCAATCTCTATCCCATAAAAGTGGAAGTTTCCAGAGACTTTACTGGTTACATGGCCGATGTTGAGGAACCTATGGAATTTCAAGCTCAACCTCCGGAAAAATCAAAGCCTAAGAAAAGAAGAAGATTTGTGGGATGGAGGCGTGTGCGCAGAAGGAAACCAGCAACTAGGAAAGTTCCCAAGATAGAAAATCCCATTGATAAAGGAAAAGGGATCGAGATTGGGGAAAGTTCTAGGCAAGCAGGAATAGAAATTGGGGAAAGTTCTAGGCAAGCCGAGGAATTGCCACTACAGGAGGAATTAGATCGCATACTGGCAAGTTGTGATATCCTTAGGCCTATTAATGAAAACCTCTTCCCTTATCCTGCTGAAACCCAACTTCCAATAAACTTGGAACCGGCTATTCCAGATTCCGTTGTCAACACCCAACCTCTAGGAGAAATGGACGAATGGTGGACCAACGACTGGCAGTTTCAAAACCTCCTAAATAATCCTTATACCTTTTTCCCTCAGTTTGACCCAGAACCCGTACCAAACCCACCAATGAGCAATGAGAACTTAGCTGAACTCCGTCATTTTGGCGAGGAGCTGGTGGATGCAGGGAATAGAATCCGGGAGGTGGGAGAACAGATCTCCTGGAAGTACGACGAGAGAGAACGTCGCTTCTGAGGTACTAGCGGACGAGGGATAGTGTGGTTGTATAATAATAATAATAATAATAATAATAATAGTAATAGTAATAATAATAATAATAATAATAAAAATATAAGTCTGTAAAATAACCTAAAAATAAAACTTTTGTAAGATAAACAGTGTATACGGATGCATAATATAATATAAAAACAAAATGGAAGTCGAGAAATCGACAATTTTGGCTATACGTGTGTTGTGAAATTTGTGTGATTGTTTTGCATATAACTATTATTTATTTTATACTAATAATTTATATATATATTAATTACCAGATGGAACACGCTAGTAATGAACCAGTTAACGAAGTTAACCAATCTGAGCAACACCAGGAAGATCAATTTCTGAATAGGCAAGATATCGAGAATATCGTTGCTCAAGGAATAGCCAATGCTATTCCAGCAATCCTGGCTGCTGCTCGAAACCCAGTTGAACCTCAACAAATTATTCCTAGCAAACGTACTCATGAAGATAACTTCAGTAATAGCGTAAACGGAGGCGGCAACCATACTAACTACAATAATGATATATTGCAAGCCCCAATTCTCAAAAGAATGAAAGCTGCAATGCCTGGTTGCACTTACAAGGAGTTCCTTGCCTGTAAACCGGTTGAGTTCGCGGGCAATGAAGGGGCGACTGCGGCGCTGCGTTGGTTGGAGAAAACCAAGGCAGTCATTAAAATAAGTAAATGTGCCGAGGAAGACAAGGTCATGTACGCGTCGAATCTTTTTAAAGAAGGGGCGCTAGAATGGTGGAATACGGTACTTCAAGCCAAGGAAAGCGATGTGGCCTATGCCATGAGTTGGGAAGAATTTAAGCGGCTAGTGGAAATAAAATTATGTCCCGAATACGAAAAAGAACAAATGGCGAATAAATTTTTGAACCATCGGATGATGGGTATAGACTGTCGAGGGTATACTTCGACATTCTTCGAATATGCTAGAGTAGTACCAACCCTGGCCTCGCCAGAACCAATACTTATTTCTCGCTATATTTGGGGATTGATTGGCGAAATCCGTGATATCGTTAAAGCTGCGAGACCTCGCACAATTGACGATGCAGTGGAATTAGCTAACACCCTAACTGACGGGCTGGTACGCACAAGAGAAGAGAACCGGAAGAAGGAAGTAGCCCAAAAGATTACCCAAGGATTTCGTGTGGGTAACAGTGGTAATTTCAAGAGAAGGGGAACTGGGCAAACTTCCACCGTTCCATTTTGCAATACCTACAAAAGAAAGCATTTTGGAAGATGCAAAGGGTATTGCAATTTCTGCAAAATTTCAGGGCATCAAGAAGAAGATTGCAGGAAGAAGAAATCAACGATCTGCTATAACTGTGGAGAAGCTGGACATTTTAGGACAGACTGCCCAAAATTAGTCAAACCAGCTGACAATAAAGCCAAACCTGCAGAAGGAACTACCAAGAGAAACGCAAGAGCCTTCCAGTTAACTACTCAGGAAGCAGAACTAATCCCTGACGTGATAGCTGGTACGTTCCTAGTTCACAACGTTTATGCAAAAGTATTATTTGACTCTGGTGCAAACCAAAGTTTTATAAATACTTCATTCTGCCAAGCTCTTAAGCTACCCTTAACGAAACTTAGGCAAGTTTTTACAATAGAAACGGCAGACGGGAACTCTGTTAACGTAAATACGGTTTTGTAAAAAGCAAATATAGAACTTTCAGGTCATAAATTTTCTGCAAACCTGTTACCAATGAATTTAGCTGGATTCGACATCGTGTTAGGAATGGATTGGTTAGTAGCCAACCATGCTCGGATCCTTTGTGATAAGAACGCCATAGAAATTTGTGTACCCACCGGAGAAGTAACTACGATTACAGGAGATAAGCCGCGAAAACCCATGAAGTTCATTTCAGTAATGAAAATTGCTAGTTATGAACGAAAGCAAGGAATAGTGTATATGATTTCAGTAATCATTAGCACTAAGGGTAAGAAACTTAAGGAAATTCCTGTAGTATCGGAATACTCGGATGTATTCCCAGAAGAGTTACCAGGATTACCACCGGATAGGGAGGTCGAATTTAGAATTCATCTAATTCCTGGAACTACACCGATAGCCAAAACACCTTATCGGTTAGCACCCACCGAAATGTTAGAACTAAAGAAACAATTAGATGAATTGTTAAGTAAAGGATTCATACAACCTAGTTCATCCCCTTGGGAAGCAGCAGTGTTATTCGTAAAGAAGAAGGATGGTTTGATGAGAATGTGTATCGATTATAGGGAATTGAATAAGGTTACAATTAAGAATCGATATCCATTACCTAGGATTGATGATCTTTTTGATCAACTTCAAGGAGCTAGATACTTTTCTAAGATCGACTTACGCTCCGGATACCACCAGTTGAAAGTACAAGAAGAATGCATACCTAAAACTGCTTTCAGAACTAGGTATGATCATTACGAGTTTACAGTCATGCCATTCGGACTAACGAATGCACCTGCAGCATTCATGGACATGATGAATAGAATCTGTAAACCGTACTTGGATAAATTTGTAATTGTCTTCATCGACGATATACTTATTTATTCCAAAAGTCAGGACGAGCATTGTCAACACTTGCATGCACTCTTAACTTTGTTAAGAAAAGAAAAGCTTTACGCCAAATTCTCGAAGTGTGAATTTTGGCTGCAGGAGGTGCAATTTTTGGGACACATGGTGAATCACGAAGGTATTCACGTAGATCCCTCCAAAATAGAAGCAATCACCAAATGGAAGGTTCCGCAATCAACTATGGAAATTAGAAGCTTTTTAGGGTTAGCAGGATACTATAGGCGCTTTATTAAGGATTTTTCCAAAATAGTTGTGCCATTAACTAAGCTAACCTGTAAAGCAATTAAGTTTGAATGGGGACCTAGGCAAGAAGAGGCCTTTAAGGTTTTAAAGCAAAAGTTAACAAACGCCCCAATTCTTGCCTTACCAGAAGGGACTGAAAATTTTGAAGTTTA
Source organism: Helianthus tuberosus (assembly GCA_030545235.1). Taxonomy (NCBI): domain Eukaryota; kingdom Viridiplantae; phylum Streptophyta; class Magnoliopsida; order Asterales; family Asteraceae; genus Helianthus; species Helianthus tuberosus. The sequence goes on from CM060397.1 coordinate 31,501,296, forward strand.
CTGCGATGCTTCTAAGCTAGGATTAGGATGTGTGCTAATGCAACGCAAGAAGGTAATTGCGTATGCCTCAAGGCAATTGAAAAAGCATGAAGAAAACTATACGACTCATGACTTAGAATTAGGAGGCATAATTTTTGCCCTTAAGATTTGGAGACATTATCTGTACGAAAGTAAATTTACTGTCTATACGGATTACAAAAGTTTAAGGTACATATTTGGGCAAAAAGAATTAAACATGAGGCAAAGAAGATGGATGGAAATCCTAAGTGACTACGACTGTGATATCCAATATCACAAAGGAAAAGCAAACGTAGTTGCTGACGCCTTAAGTCGTAAGTATCATGAGAAACAACGACGAGTTCGTGCTCTTAGATTAAATCTACATTTAGATTTAATGGAACAACTGAAGAATATTCAGGAAACAGCGATCAAGGATGATGCTGAAGGAATGAAAGGAATATTTAAGGAATTAGAGCAAGGAAGTGATGGAATTTGGAGATTCCATAAGAAAAGGATTTGGCTACCTAAGCAAGGAGAATTAAGAGATAAGATTTTAGAAGAAGCTCATAAATCTAGGTATACCATGCATCCTGGTAACAATAAAATGTACCAAGACTTAAGAAATAATTTCTGGTGGATAGGAATGAAAAATGACATAGCTAGATATGTTTCTAAGTGTCTTACTTGTTCACAAGTTAAGGCAGAACACCAGAAACCCTCAGGTCTATTACAACAACTAGAAATGCCTGTATGGAAATGGGAGCTCATAACAATGGATTTTGTTACTAAGTTACCCAAAACCAGAAAAGGTAATGATGCGATTTGGGTAATTGTGGATCGATTAACCAAATCAGCTCATTTTCTACCCATGAAAGAAACCTTTAGCATGGAAAGGTTAGCAAAGTTGTACGTAGACGAAGTAGTATCCTTACATGGAGTTCCACTCTCCATTGTATCGGATAGGGATAGTCGTTTCACTTCCCATTTCTGGACAGGTTTTCAAGAAGCAATGGGAACCCGACTAAATTTAAGTACAGCATATCATCCTCAAACAGACGGGCAAAGTGAAAGAACGATACAAACCCTGGAAGACATGCTCCGAGCATGTGTGATAGATTTTGGTGGAAACTGGGACGACCACCTACCATTAATCGAATTCTCCTATAATAATAGTTATCATACAAGCATTAAAGTTGCCCCATTCGAAGCACTGTATGGACGGAAATGCAGAACTCCAGTTTGTTGGGCAGAAATAGGAGAAAGCCAATTATCCGGTCCCGAAATCGTACAAGAAACCACTAATAAGAAAACTCAAGTCAAGGAAAGATTGAAAATGGCTCGAGATCGCCAGAAGAGTTATGCCGATAATCGACGCAAACCACTGGAATTTCAGGTCGGAGATAAGGTACTCTTAAAAGTTTCTCCTTGGAAAGGAGTAGTTCGGTACGGGAAGAAGGGAAAACTAAGTCCAAGGTACGTAGGACCATTCCCAATAATACAACGAATAGGACCAGTTGCCTATCGTTTACAACTACCAGAAGAACTAGCTGGAGTACATGACGTGTTTCATGTATCCAATCTCAAGAAATGTCTATCTAACGAATCCCTGGTAGTACCTCTTCAAGATGTAGAGGTAAATGAAAAGCTAAAATTTGTTGAGAAGACAGAAAGATCAAGTTTCTCAAACACAAACGACTAGAGCTGGTCAAAATCAAATGGGATTCCAAGAGAGGACCAGAGTACACTTGGGAGCTAGAATCGGAAATGAAGCGGAAATATCCTCATTTATTCCAGTAAATCTCGAGGACGAGATTTTTATTAAGGTAGAGAGGATGTAACAACTCTCATCAAAAGTCCTATTTCCTATTTTATTTTATCCAAAAGGAAACCCTAATTGTGACCCCCAAGTAATCCTGCATAACCCCTAAAATTTTCAGAACAATCGGAATCAGAATCAGGGCCCCTAAAACTCATGGGGGGTATTTCCTATTCGGTATTATCATGACAGTTTTACGTGTAAAACGAATTTGAACGATCGGTCAACTCAGCCAAGCTACTAAGATACGGGGCTACCCTATGGTAGGGTGGTGCCCCTCGCGCCACGCGACGGCCCCTCACGCCACGCGAGGGAGCCGTTTTCCAGATATAATTAGGGGAGTTTGGCACTAGCATTCTGGCGTTGGTTCGACATTAAAAGTCATTCCATACACTAAGTTATCGTCTGATTACTACAAAAACACACACAATCACGAAACGCTGCCGCGATAACAGGGTAATAACTCGATCGCTACTACGATTCAATGTCCGATCGATTGAAACTATCCGATGGATGTTTCTGGGTCACATTGTAAATAGTCAGGGTATTCACGTCGATCCTGCGAAGATTGAAGCTGTTAAGAGCTGGGTTACGCCTAAGAACCCGTCTGAAGTCCGCTCTTTTCTCTGGCTAGCGGGCTATTATCGACGATGGGTAGAACTTCTCAACGATTACGACTGTGAGATTTGTTATCACCCAGGCAAGGCAAATGTTGTTGCCGACGCACTTAGCAGACGGAGCTATCTGCTTAGCACTCGTAATGTTCAAGCCCAGCACAACCTCGAAGCTCTCATCCGCGACGCCCAGCATGCATGTTTCAATGAACGCACCTTGAAGAAAGAAAGAATCTACCACGATGGAGCCCAGCTTGTGAGCAAATCAAATGGGATATTCCACTTCTTAGACCGAATTTGGATTCCCAAGCGAACCAATTTGCGACAGATTATCATGGATGAAGCCCACAAATCCCGATACTCTATCCATCCCGGTGCTGACAAAATGTACCATGATCTTCGCTATAGGTACTGGTGGCCGGGTATGAAACGGGATATCGCCCTCTACGTCGGAAAATGCCTGACCTGTGCTAGTTACAAGGCTGAACATCAAAGACCCTCTGGCTTGCTCGAACAACCACCAATTCCCATGTGGAAGTGGGAGAGCATAGCTATGGATTTCGTAACCAAGCTTCCAACCACGTCATTAGGTCACGACAGCATTTGGGTTGTTATTGACCGTTTGACTAAATCAGCTCACTTTCTACCAATACGAGAAGACTACAAGGTGGAACGATTAGCCCGAATCTACACTGACGAGATCATCTGTCGACATGGGACGCCTCGTGACATCATCTCTGATCGTGATGCTCGGCTTACTTCACGATTGTGGGAAACATTTCAAACGGCACTCGGTACAACGCTTAATCTAAGTACTGCGTTCCACCCACAAACCGACGGTCAGACTGAAAGAACGATTCGTACTCTTGAAGACATGCTTCGTTCGTGTGTTCTAGACTTCGGTGGTAATTGGGATAGACACCTTCCGTTAGTTGAATTCTCGTATAACAACAGCTACCAGGCCAGCATTCAGATGGCACCTTTCGAAGCCTTATACGGAAGAAGATGTCGATTGCCTATTGTGTGGCACGAGATCGTCACTCGCAACTAACCGGTCCGGAGCTGCTACAAGAAATGACAGACAAAATTTTCCAAATTCGAGACAACCTAGCGAAAGCTCGGGATCGACAGAAAGTTTACGCCGATAAAAAGCGCAAACCCCGTGAATATGGCGTTGGTGACTACGTACTCCTAAAGGTATCACCTTGGAAGGGTGTAGTCCGATTCGGCAAGAAGGGGAAGCTCGCGCCTCGATATGTTGGACCTTTTAAGATTCTGGAAAGGATCGGAAAAGTCGCCTACAGACTCGAATTACCGGAGGAACTTAGCAATGTCCACCCGACTTTCCACGTGTCAAACCTCCGAAAGTGCATCGCCGACCACGATCTACATGTCTCTCTAGATGATCTACAAGTGAACGAAACATTACACTTCGTGGAGAAGCCTGTCGAAATCATGGATCGCCAAACCAAAGAACTCAGGCGCTCACGCATTCCTATCGTGAAGGTCCGATGGGAAGGTAAACGAGGCGCGGAGTTCACTTGGGAACTCGAAAGCGACATGAAGGCAAAGTATCCACAGTTGTTTAATTAGGGAAGCGTTAGAGAGAAAATGACTTTATGATTCTAGTGCTTGTACGATTTCAGATTTGTCAATAGAATCATCGATTTTGTTACATTCTAGTACATTTGATCCGCGCAATCGAGCACCTGCTCAGATACCACTTGTAGGATCGGTTTCGACTCTGTTACGATTATGTTTAGTCACACACGCTCACGGATTCCGCACGACTCAGAGTCAACAATTATCCGCGCGAATAGGCTAGTCAACAAAAGTCAACACGGATTTGTTATCCGCACGGAGTGCCATCCGTACGGTGAACATCAACAGCAATATTCAACGTTTTAACAAACACAGATTTCTCTCAAACGGCTACGAATTAAGATCTAAAACTTTATAGGCTTTTAGATCAGAAAATTTCGCATAACATATCCAAAAATCAGCGATTTTTACCCGTAAAAAGTCGATTAATTCGACGATTTTCAGTGGTCCAAACGACGAACTCTCACACGTGATTCACGACCTTGTTACAGCTTTCAGCTTAATTTCGGGACGAAATTCCCTAAACAAGGGGAGGCTGTAACACCCCGTGTTTTCACGAGTGAAAGTCAAAGTCAAGGTCAAAGTCAACAACCGATTTCGCGCAACTTGACTCTTAGAAATGTTTTTATTTAATTTATATTATGTGGAGTAAGTGTCGTTCATTACAATAATCACATCATATTAATCGTATTTCAATCGACCTACGACTGTGAATGATAGGAAGTAACAATGCGATAAAGTTAACTAAGCTATGCTAATCGAATCGACATCAAATCGTAACTCGAGCTACGTATTTTACTCGTTACTATACGTGTGTGTGTGCCTTACGTGTTACCTGTGCATGTTTATTTTATGTTATGTTGTGATAATCAAGCGAACTCAATCGAACTCTAAGTCTAACTCGAATGTAAACGAACCCGAACCCGAATTCCGAGTCGAACCATATAAGAAGTAGTTGGGACTAAAAGTAATTTGACTAGGAAACCCTATCGAATCGCTCGAAAATCGAAACCGAAGCGTCATCACACCGAACGCGCCAAATCAGGCGACATCCGAACGGATGGTCAATCCGCACGGATTGCCAATCCGCACGGATTGCCAATCCGGACGGATGACCAATCCGCACGGATAGCCTATCCGGGTTACGTGCCATCCGCACGGCTCACCCTTTCCCCTTTTAGCATCCTATAAATACACGGGTCACTCTCCAACCTTTCCACTTTTGGCAAGTGACGTCCGAACCGCACGCGTTCTTCACCTTTTCTCAGATTTCTCTCAATCCAGGTAAGATCTTGCACTAATTCTTGTACATTCTTGATCACTACACAATTCTACACCCTTCCATCTTTCAAATCTCCACTTTCGACCGTGAAACCATCAAGATTTGAGGTATTCTCGGGTGACGTCATCATGAAGTTCTTATGAACTTCAAGCTTAACCTCATTCCACCAAGAATAACTCAGATCTGAATGATTTCCATAAGTTTTCACAACAACTTCACCTAAATCTAAACTTTTCTAAGGATAAAAGAGTTGAAAGAAATAAACTCAAGTTTCCCCTTTCTTTTACCCTTGGAATCGGTACGAATCTGATCGGTTCTAGTCTCCACTCGATAATAGTGATGCACTAGTCCTAGATCTGGAATCCTACCCGCGAGACACCTGATAACGAGATGAACCGGAACGACCGTTCTGAGTCGCCGACAAGTCGAGTCAGGGTGGTTCCTGGCCGGCTTAGTCATGCGAGTAAGAATACGATTCCAAGTGGTTACCACGCAATCAGAACGTCTTGATAAACGACAACAGAAACCAAGAGTAGACGGACGGAGCAATCAGACCAGGGACTGTCCGTACGGACCAGCTGTCCGCACGGATAGGCTATCCGGACGGGTTGTCACCCGGACGAGCTACCCTTGGGACCCACTTTCCAAACAAGGTTTGAGTATCGACGAATGAGCAATTCGAACGGACGACCTCTGAATGGATTACTCTTCGGATCATGAGATACTAAGGCCTTAAAACAAATTCCAACATGTTCATCCGCACGGACAGGTTACCCGCACGGACAGGTTGCCCGCACGGACAGACTATCCGGACGGATTGTCACTGTCCGCACGAGTAAGCTATCCGGATGGATTGTCACTGTCCGCACGAGTGAGCTATCCGGACGGATTGTCACTATCCGCACGGGCGGATTACCTAATCCACTTAGTGACTCAGCCTTAAAGACGTTGTCCGCCCGGACTGCCATCCGCACGGACTGTTGTCCGCGCGACCGGCTTGAAAGGTAGAAACACTTAAATGTTTTCTAAATGCTACAACGAAAACTCCAAAGCACAAGCCATCATACACAAACACATCCTTAGGAAGAAACAATCCACTTGAACGTTTATCCGCACGAACAACTTGTCCGTACGGATAAGCAATCCGCACGAGCGACTAATCCACACGGATTACCATCCGCACGGACAGCTCACTCGCACGAATAGCTTATCCGGATGGATCACCATCCGCACGGATAGTTCGCCTGCACGGATAACCTCCTCTCACGGATAGTTGATCCGCACGATCAGTTATCCTACCCGCTCTCACTTTGTACTGTTTTACGCGCCACTTATCGTTACGTTATCGAATCTATTCAGGCTAACTGTACTCGCTGAAAAGCGCTCCCTTCAATCCATAATCGCTGTGAGTATACTCGAACCCTTTTTGCTTTAGCACATTTGGGTGTTACATACGTTACGAATATTCAAACTACAACTATCACACTACTCAAGCTATTTTAACGCTAAACCATTTACGCATGTTATACGTGGCTTATGAATGCTTGTTTGTTATGTTTACACATGGAATGCTGTCTACCTGCCTTAGCAACGATAGTACTATAGTTTGGACTCACCCGTTCACACGGGGGTTGTTAAGGATCTTTTACTTGCATGGATTACGGTGGTAATCGTGTATTGCGAACTGCCTCGGGCAGTCAACCCGCAGTCATTGGTATCGATGGATCTATGTCGATAACTAACGTGCTTCATTTCACTATGTGTACGTGCTGGTTATGCGTAAACGAATTCGAACTCTATATGCTATTATCAAACTTGTATGCTCACCTTTACATTTTATGTATTGACTTTATTTTAACGTATGTGACAGGTGCTTAGGTTGCTTTTATGCTCTTTGCGCTATGATGAACTTGAAGCTAGGAACTGGAGTCCTAGAAACCAACAAATAAATTAGTTATGTTAAATCTGAGTTGTCGGAACAGAATATTTGTTTTGATGTTATCTGTAATAACTTGTTTGACTATTTAAAATACGGTATGGGACGTATTGCTTTAATTAAATGGTAATGATAGTTGTTATGGAAACTTCTGGACAATCTGTTTCGCTCAGTGCCACGCCCCGATGATTCCGCCATCGGTTGGGGTGTGACAGACACGGTGCCAGATAAAAATAAAATAGAAGCCATTGTAATCGCTCTTATGTTGTAAATTATAACTATGTGTCAGTTTATCAAAATGAATGATTCACCAGTGTTTCCCCGCTGACAAAATATTTTAAAACATGTTTCAGGTAACTACTGTGAACCAAGGAACAGTGTTATGGAGCACTAATAAAACTTGAAGTAGTGGCTCAGTTAAAGAAATAAACATGTTTTGTAAATCAGGGAATTTCCTTGTGAAATTCCTCTATTGTAAATTACGGGGTTTATCCCGAATTATGAAATAAAATAATTGGGCATTTCAATTTTAAAAGATCCTGCTAAAATCTTCCGCTGTCAACTAGGGGTGTTCATGAGCCGATCCGATCCGATCGAGGGTCTGCTCATGCTCGGATTGAATTACAACCGATCCGATCTGAGCGGATCAAATTTGTAAAACCGAGCGCAAAAGTGATGCTCATGCTCGGATTGAATTTGAATCGATCGGTTCGGTTTCGCTCGGTTTTGCTCGGTTTTTATCAAATCCTAAAAAAAATCGAGCGGATCGTTTTTGCTCGGTTTCGCTCGATTGAATGATAAGACTTCCTTCAACAAAAACAAATTCTAACTTAATTAAAACATGTCCAACACTTTACTAATAAAAGCAATACATAATGTCCAACACTTGTTGCAGATTGAAGACCGGAGATTAAAGACCATCCGACGAACTGTTGCAGAATGAACACAGGAGCGGCGATATGTTGCAGACGATGTGTCGGAGACTAGAGAGCGGTGATATGTGTGAGTGTGACTGTGGAGACCGGAGAGTGAGAGTCGGAGATTAGAGAGCGGCGTATGAATATGATACGACTCACTGAATAGTGAATACTCTTTTAAGAATTGGATTTAGGGTAAGATTTACATATTAAATATTAAGTTGGGTTGAATGTTATTTGGGCTTTTAATTTTTTTTGGGCTATTATATTTTTTTGGGTTTTTAATCTATAAAATCTATAATATAAATATATATTAATTATTAATAAAAATAATTCGAGCGAAACCGAGCGATCGACGAGCGAGTGGAGCTATGCTCATGCTCGGATTGAATTTGAATCGAACCGATCCGATCAGCTCATTTACAAACTAAGCGGGAATCGATCGAGCATTTTTCGAGCATTTTTCGAGCGATCGTCGAGCGATCTTCTATCGTCGAGCAGTTTGGACAGCCCTACTGTCAACTCAATTAATGAATACCACGGGTTTCTGTCCCGCGGCTCCTGGACCGGGTCAAACCGGGACGAGGGGCCGTGACAGCTACCCAAGACCAGGAAAGGTAACGATGCAATCTGGGTAATTGTAGATCGATTAACCAAATCAGCTCATTTCCTACCAATAAAGGAAACCTTTAGCATGGAGAGATTAGCTAAGCTATACGTAGACGAGGTAGTAACACTACATGGAGTTCCACTCTCCATTGTGTCAGATAGGGATAGTCGTTTCACTTCACATTTTGGACAAGTTTCCAAAAAGCAATGGGGGCCCGACTAAATTTAAGTACTGCATACCATCCCCAAACCGATGGACAAAGTGAAAGGACGATCCAAACTTTTGAAGACATGCTCAGGGCATGTGTTATAAATTTCGGTGGAAGTTGGGATGACCATTTACCGTTAATAGAATTCTCCTATAACAATAGTTATCACACAAGCATCAATGCTGCCCCATTCGAAGCACTTTATGGAAGAAAGTGTCAAACTCCAGTCTGCTGGGCAGAAATAGGAGAAAGTCAATTATCAGGACCTGAAATTATGCAAGAAACCACCGACAAGATAATTCAAATTAAGGAAAAACTAAAAACAGCTCGAGACCGCCAGAAGAGTTATGCAGACCATCGACGTAAGCCGTTAGAATTTCAAGTTGGAGATAAGGTACTATTGAAAGTTTCTCCTTGGAAAGGAGTAGTTCGATTCGGTAAGAAGGGAAAGCTAAGTCCAAGGTACATAGGACCATTCACAGTTACCCAACGAATAGGACCCGTTGCTTATCGCCTACAACTACCAAAAGAGTTAGCCGGGGTACATGATGTATTTCATGTATCTAATCTTAAGAAATGCTTGTCTGATGAATCACTGGTAGTACCTCTTAAAGATATGGAGGTAAATGAAAAGTTGAAATTTATTGAGAAACTGCTCCAAATAGAAGACAGAAAGGTCAAGTTCCTCAAGCACAAAAGACTGGTGCTAGTCAAAGTAAAGTGGGATTTGAAAAGAGGACCTGAATACACATGGGAACTGGAATCGAAAATGAAGCGAAAACATCCTTACCTGTTTCAGTAAATCTCGAGGACGAGATTCTAAATAAGGTGGGGAGGATGTAAGGACCTGCAAAAATGTCCCAAAACACTCCGTAAGTAGAAACCCGGATCCCTAAAACCCTAAATTTCATGAAAAATCAAGAAAATCCAATTTTATTGATCTGTCGCGGGCCGCGTAAGACTTAAGGAAAGTCTACGTGGGGCGGGACAGCTTGTCCAAACTCCGGATACGCTTCAAGGCCACGTGTCAGACACGTGGCAGACCTACACTGTGACACGGCAGCCCTAGCCGTAGCTAGGGTGACCCTCGCGGGCCGCGAAGGTCTTCCTTCGAGCTTACGCGGGCCGCATAGAACCTATTTTTCGGCTATAAATTGGACGTTGCATGGCATTCCTTCTGTGTTTGAAAATTTCTTTCAAAACGTCAAAATTCAGCTTTAAAATCACGATCGAAGTATTGAAACGCTGCTGCGATAACAGGGTAATAACTCGATCACTGCTACGATACAATGTCCGATCGATTGAAACCGATCCGATGGATGTTTAAGTGTTGCCTGAATTCGGGCTATACTTTGTCATTCGTCGTGAGGGTTTTGATTTCGTGAGCTTATCGTAAATGTTGTATTAAGTTACTAACCTAGTTTCGTTTGCATTATTTAACTAGGTTACCAGGCTTAATCAGTAGGCATATTCTGTCCAACTAAACTTGCAATGTGAGTCATTCTATTTTTATCAAATTGCTTTACAAAACCCTAAATGTTTTCCAGTTATACTTTGCAGTGATTAAGTCTTTGCTAATCTTTAATTACTGGCAGTAAGTGGGGGTTTTGTGCACACGACTACTAATGATTTATCACTTAGGTGGGCGAGCCTAATTTGTGATATGTCCACAGTTATAGATCCGGTCGAGTGAGAACTGAACCAGCTAATTATAAGATAGGGGCAAATGTGAAAACTCTTAATGCTGTAAATTATAACAACGTGTCACTTTGTGCAAATTGAATGACTCGCCAGTATTTACCCGCTGATAAAATCTTTTTAAACATGTTTCAGGTGATTTACTATGAACAACGAAAAGTGCCGCGTAGCACTACCAGCTTGAATGAAGTGGCTCAGTAAATAAATAAACATGTTTTTGTAAACAGAGAATTTTCCAGTGAAATTCCTTTATTGTAAAATACGGGGTTTGTCCCAAAATTTAAAATAAAATAAAAGGGTATTTTCAGTTTAAACGATGCTGTTAAAGTTTCCGCTGCCTAATTAAACACCAATACCACGGGTTTTCTGTCCTGCGGTATCCGAACCGGGAAACCGGAACGGGGGCCGTGACAGGTTGTGTCTCCGGTACCGTTTCTATCTCCGGACCGGTATCTTGAGAAGACGGTTACGAACCGCCCATGGTTGGAAAGGTTTACGGAACTTGAAAGAATGGTTGCGAACCGCCCATGCCTGGTATTTGCGCGTACGCAAATACATTCAGATCTATGTCTTCAAAGTTGAAGTTCGGTTGCGGTTGCGTGGTGTTCGGCCGATATGTATTGGGGTTACCGGGTCTCAACGGCACACCGAATGGGGGTCGGAAGGGATTCATGATTTATAAAAATTGTAGAGAAAGTTTATAAAAATAGAGGTGAAAAGTAGAGAATGTGGGTGAAAAGTAGAGAAAGTTTATAAAAAATATGGTGAAAACTGGGTATTATATAGGTTAAAAGTTGAATAAAATAAAAAAAAATTAATTGTTTTGACCGTTGTTAAACGATATTACTTCGAAAATCGTGTGGGGAGAGCTTTTTTAAAATAACGCTTTTCATTTTTTTTCTCAAAAACGCTCCGGGGGCGGTCTTCTAGGCATGGGGGGCGTGCTTTTTTGAAAAAAGGCCCAAAAATTAGGCCACTATGGGTGGTCTTAGGTTTGGAGCTTTCAAAACTTTCTAACCTGACCCCAATCAAAAAGCATGTGTATATATTAAATAGATTTTTGAGTAAATTGCAATTTTACCTCCTGGGGTTTAAGCCAATTGGCACTCTGACCCCCTCCATGGAAATAATTGCAATTTTACCCCCCCAACGTTGTTGTTATGTCGCATAATTACCCCTGGCGTCAAATAAGGTTAAGTGGTTAACAGTCTGTTAACTGGAATGTGAAATGACTATCTTACCATTTAATATTAGCCCCCAACGTTGTTGTTATGTCGCATAATTACCCCCACTGTTAAATGACTAAATTGTCCTTTCTTATTACCCCCTATACTTTGTTGTAAGAAACAGTATTACCCACCCTGCAGTAACCAAAACCCTTCCCGCCAAAAAGGTTTGACCAGCCAAAGCCAAATAATGCAGAAAGTAAGTGTAAAACCTGGTATTTGAAATGCCTAACCTGCTACAAATGCTCATTTAACCAAAACCCTTCACTAGAAACCCTTCACAAAACCCAAATGAAAGACCAATAAATACAATGCTCAAAATTCTAAACTGTTCTATGTTACTCAAACCTGTTCGAACCTGTTCAAACATGCCCAAAACACATATACTCAAAATCAGTTTAAACACTTCCGGGTTTGCCCAAAACACATATACTGAAAATCAGTTTAAACATTTGTATTCAAAGTCAACAATGTAACCCTTCACTAGAAACCCTTCACAAAATCAGTCTAGAATAAATACAAATGCTCATTGCCTATAAATACACACACTTCCAAAGAGAAACATTACAATATGTCCAAGGATCAAAACATGCACATTAGCTGTTTGGCAGCTGTTTGGTTGCAGCTGTATGCAGCTGTTTGGCTGCAGCTATATGCAAATGTATGCAAAACACATACCTGGTCACATAAGCATTCAGAACATGCTCAATTGGTCATGCAATATGCAAAACACATACATGCAGTATACTCAAACCTGTTCAAAAAACATATACTCAAACCTGTTAAACATGCTCAAAAACATGTACTCAAACCTGTTAAACATGCTCAAAAACATATACTCAAACCTGCTGAAACATGAACCTGTTGAAAGGGTATAGAGGTCATTTCCAAGTTGCAACATCAATTTTGTAGTCATTGATCTGAGAGGGGGTGTTACAATTATACATCCTGGACATCTCAATGAGTATACATTAGTTGTTGGCTTAACATAACCATGATTAACATCATAGTACACAAAACCTACATATACATTAGTTGTTGGCTTACAAATAGTTAAGATTGTAAAATGCATGTTTATCATAACCATGATTAACATCACACAAAACCTACATATTAGTCAAAATGCATGTTTATCATAACCAAGTTGCAAAATCTAATTTAACTTAAGTTAACCTACATATTACACAAAACTTAAATAACTACTAGAGTAAACATCCGCTCAACTCTCCGGTGGATAATGGAAGTTGAGAAAAGGCCTACCAAACATAGAGACCACCAGGTGGACCACTACTGATGAGCTTGATAGGCTCATCGTCAGGTCAACTGTAAAAAAAAACACCAAACATCACAAAATTAACATGGAAATCAGACTCAATCAGAATAATTGTTAATACCTTGTTTAACATGATACTCAATCAGACATAAATCTGACCCTAACCCTGTTTATAACATCATAATAACTAACACTGACACAAATCCGACCCTGATTAGCTAACATTGGGCGATTGTACCTGCCGTGTGGCGGATCACGTATCGGATCAACCAACAAAGTAGCGCATTGTAGCTGAAGATCGACGAAGAAAGGGGTTGGCCGGAGAAGAAGATGGCACAGAACAGGAGTGGAGGATTGGTGTGGGAAGGTGGGGGGGGGGATAATAGTTCTTTGATCGATTACTTATAGGGTGGTGTATTGTATAAGCTACAAAGGTTTGTTGGAAATGACCTTTATACCCTTTGACCATTACATAGTTATGTTGACTGTTAACCTTATTTGACGCCAGGGGGTAATTGTGCTACATAACAACAACGTTGGGGGGTAAAATTGCAATTATTTCCATGAAGGGGGTCAGAGTGCCAATTGGCTTAAACGCCAGGGGGTAAAATTGCAGTTTACTCTAGATTTTTTTAATGGCACATCAAACTGCACTGAAAAATCTAATATGGGCTAGAAAAAAAAAAAAAAAAAAAAAAAAACCTCACGTTGATATATATTAAATAGATGACTTAATAATTTGTAGTGGTCGTGATGATTGTTAGGAGATAAACTTTAACAAGTGTTGGGGTCATAGGTTAAGTAATGTTGACAAAAGTGTTCGTTTGGTAGTTCTTTTGGGTCGAAAAGCAAGTTAGATCAATCAATCAAACCATACCAACATTATTATCTAATTATTATTCCTATAAAATTATTTTATGTTTTTTATTAAAGAGAGGGAATGTGGTAATACAGAACAAAAGAAATGTGAGAGTACGTCTACAGATTCAATTAATTGTAATATATAGTTGTACATTTAACGCACCCAAATATAGGTAGACGATCCTGTAAAAAGTGCTCAAAGTGTGAGAAGTGTATTATAACACTATATATAATACTATATAATACCATATAAACACCGTATAACAATATGTAAGACCATATAATACCATATAACACTATGTAACACTATATATCATTATATAACAAATATAACACTATAGGTTGTCTGATAGCATGTCTATGATAGATGTATAGTGTTATATTTGTTATATAATGTTATATAGTGTTATATGGTATTATATGGTGTTACATATTGTTATACGGTGTTTATATGGTGTTATATAGTATTATATATAGTGTTATAATACACTTCTCACACTTCTCACACTTTAGGCCCTTTTTACACTATCCTTACCCCCAAATATATACACACACATGTTCTATCTCTTTATTTGCAATGAGTAGTAGTGTACTTCATCTAATTTGATTCTTATCGGTATAACATTAATCTATTATGTAACTTTTGGTATTTAAATCATTAGTCTTTTTCTTCTCACTTAAGGGAGCAAGTTAATAATCTTTGAGTGGTTTTAACTTTATTAAAATTTTAATAACATTTTCTAACCATATATTATATAGTAAAATCAAAGCATAAACTATTATAGAGGCGTTTTGCTATTTGTAAATTATTAGAGCATTCACAACCCTTACACCAAAATCTGCGAGAGAGTTCTTTACATTATAAAAATTGTTTGTAAGGGGTTGTGACTTGTGAGTGGAGGAGAAAAAAAAATTATTGTTCATCTGTATAATTAAGGGGATATTGTTCACTCTTTATAATTTTTTTAATATATTTTGAGAATAATAAAGGTATAAAAAATATTACTTAATTGAAAAAAAGAGAAAATATAGTTGTTTTTAGTGTTTTTACAGAGTAGAATGTGATTAAAAGGATGTAAAAGCTCTTATACTTGTCTTGAATCTTGATTAAACATTAAATAAAAATAATAGTTGCAATGCACCTCACGATGTTAATTAAAAAGAATGAACTTTTTAATGATAAACTTTTTATAAATAGAAAAAAAAGTAAAATGCCATTTTAGTTTTTGAGGTTTCAGTTATTTTGTCACTTTAGTACAAATGTTTCATTTATTGTTTCTGGGTCCAAAAGGTTTTTAACATTCTCATTTTAATCTAGCTAATTTAACATCTTCCATTAACCTTTGTTAGTCAGGGGCAATTTAGTCTTATCCTAATGTTTATAATAATTCATTTATTAAACATTCCCCTTAATTTTTATAATATAATGTCCAAACACCCATATTTTAAAAAAAACCCGAACACAACCACCACCAAATAACTATCACCGCCGTTCCAACCACCACCGTTTCTAACCACCATCTCCTACACTTCTCCCCCTCGTTTTTTCGACCACCATCTTCCCAAACGACTATCGCTAACAGCCATCCTTGTAACCAATGACGACCCTTGAAAACAACCACCATCACTATATCCGGCTAGATACCACCCACTAGAGATGAGCTTGATACGGTACCGAAATTTGCCAAATATGGGTACAGGTACCTAAAATGTTCAGTACGATACGGTACCAGTATTTGAGCGTAAAAATCAGTAAAGTACTAGTACTGTACCGGTATCGAAAACATCAAAAAGTGGGTACCGATTCAATAGCGAAAAAAAAAGTACGGGAAATTCGGTACCGGTATCTTGTACCAAATGCTCATCCCTACCACCCACCATCTCCGTCAGATCTGTGCACCCTCCAAATAGCCATCTTTTCATCGCCATCAGATTTGGGGGTTTCGAAACAGAATTCATTGCATAAATTTGGGAGTTTCGATTTGGTTTTAGGGTTCTTATTGCTTGAGTTTCACAGTAAAGTTGGGGGTTTCGCTGTAGAGTTGTGGGATTCTTATCGTTGGAGTTTAGCTATGGGGTTCTTATCAAATTTGGGGGATAAGGGTTGTTGGTGGGGTTAAGGTAGTGATCAGGTAGAGTGGTGACAGTGTGTTGATGGTGGGGTTGTTGTTTATTTCCATCGGGTAATGGTGGCGTTGGTTGAGATGATGTTAGGATGTTGTTGGTCGGAGAGAGTGGTGAGAGTGACAATGGTGGTAGTGGTGGCTTACGGTGGTGTGGGTTGTGAAGGTGGTTAGTCTTCTGGTATGGGTGGTACCTGTGGACCTGTGGCGTTCGTCAGAGTCACTCTTGTAATTCAGTGAGTCTGGTTGAAGGTTGTGTTGTATGATGATGATGATAGAACAGAGGTGATGTGTGGCTGAAAGAATAAGCAACAGAAGCCTAAAATGACAATGTTAAAAACTTTAATAAAAGTAATAGGGGAAATGACAATATTGTCCCATGACTAAACAGATGTCAACGGATGATGTTAACTAAGTTGGACTAAAATGACAATGTCAAAAACTTTTTGGACCCATGGGCGATAAAGAAACCTTTAGATTAAAGTAGCAAAATAACCCAAAACTCAGGGACTATAATGACCTTTTTACTCCAAAAAATGATAACTTTTAATCAGGACTAAAATGATATTTTACTCTAAAAAGTAATAACATTTTCAATAACAAAAATCTTGAGGTTGGATAAGGTGATGGTACTGCTATGGATAAGCAATAAAGGGATAATAGGAAGCTTAGATTAGAAATCTTGGAGTGATTTTGAATTTTGATGTTTTTAAGCGTTTCGGGCTTCTCTTATATTTATCATCTTGCTTGTTCTCTTGTTGTATATATTATCTTAACGTCGTTAAAGAAAACACAATAATTTTGATAATGATATAGCTGATGAAAGCGAGGATGACAAGAATAATAAGAAATTTATATACAACAACAAGAGCTCATGATCAGTGGCGAACCCGGGAATTATTTGATGGGGGTGTAGATGAGTGGTTCAAGCATATTTTCTGAGGGTGCGGTCGGGTTTTTTACCAAAAAAAAATACACTAATTATTTTTTTTTCAAGTGATGCGTCCCCCCACTCTGGGCTTCACCTAGGTCTGCCCACCCTGGGCTTCACCTAGGTCTGCCGCTACTCATTATATGGTAGCTTATGGTCATGGGTAGTGGGTACATGTGATGGTATAGGTAATTGAGTACGTATAAGTATCCTGATATGCGTCTCCTCGGCCCACCTTCTCTTCTAGCCCATTTATGGGTTTACCTTATCAGCCCAAAAGTCGCATGTTATTTGCTTTTAAAGTTGGCTACTATTAGGCTTTGGTATCTATCGCAATAGTTACCATTAATCATGGCTTGTTTTAACTTATTATTAACTTAAAACATCCTACCTGACTATTTTACCATAGATTGATTTTCGAATTAAAGGTCGGCCCATCCCTTAGGACAAAAAAAAACACTAGTGTTAGAGCATTCACATTCTATCCATCAAAATATGCGAGGGAGAGTTTTTATATTATAAAGACTATAAAAAGTGGTTGTGAGTGGAGGAGAGAGAAAATGTTACTATTCATCTGTATATTTGGGGGGACACTATTCACCCAGTATAATTTTTTTAATATATATTGAAAGTGGTTGTGAGTGAAGGAGAGAGAAAAATGTGATAATAATATTATTTAATTGAAAAGGAGAGAGAAAAAATATTTGTTTTTAGTGGAAATATATTGATATAGGAGTTGTTTTTTAGTGGAATGTATGTATAATTTGATGGTTTGAATGTGAATGCTTATTAGTACTCTACTAATATACTCAGTTATGTCAACACTATGTACTCGAATTAATGAATATAGTTCCACCCAAAAAAAGGTTTGAATTTTATATGTTGTTAAGGAATGAGATGGGGAGACTTTTAGAATATGAATAATTTTTTAGGATGCTATTAAATGTAGTACCCCTCTCCTATCTATCACAAAATAAAGATGGGACACATCATTAAAAATAATTTCCCTCTTAGGGGTATGTTTAGTAGGGGATCGGGTGCATTTAGACACACCATTTTCTTATTAAAGGATGGTTTTTAGCTAATAGAATGAACCTAAATGCACTCCTTCCCCTATTAAACATACCTCCCTAAGCATCGTATAATTTGGCTAAAAACTTAAATGCATGTAATTTATGTAATTTAGATAAAAACCTAAATGCATTTAGAGACACTATTTTCTTATTAAAGGGTGTTTAGTAGGGGAATGCTCTAAATTACTCCAAATATAATGGAACATTTAAAATATGTAAAATTGGAATTCCAAAGACATTTTTATATTAGAAGCTGGCCTTCAATTGTGTTATCATGCATAAATCATTATTTAGTAAAGACAGTTTCTTGTTGTTTTTTTTAATTTAAGACCTTTTTAGTATTGGAGCCTAGTTTCAAGGAGTCGTCTATTGATGTCCTGTGCAGTACACTCGGTTTTCTAAGGTCACATGTTTCGTCCTGTTTATTGATATTGGTCAATGATTTTGTTTTGTCACAGACTCATCAATGGAGTTGTCCAAGTCCAGACCGACGTGGGAAGTGCATGCACTTCCGATGTACACATTTAATCAATCGTGATGCTATCCAAAAGAACACGACATGATAACCTGTAAAACGAAACGGTTCAACACAAACTAAGCAAATTCATGTCCTATATAACGTACGTAGTTTTAATCCCTGAGCTCCTTAGTCCTTAATAAAATGAGTAAAATGAAACGGTTCAACACAAACTAAGCAAATTCATGTCCTATATAACGTACGTACTTTTAATCCTTGAGCTCCTTAGTCCTTAATAAAATGAGCCTCAAACTCTTGAAGCATCCAATCTTTGAATTTTTTTTCCCAATTTAGCAACAATCGACTTCATTTATTTCAAATTATAGCCAGAAACAATCTAACACAAAAAAATATTTTATGTCTTTTAACACCAGGGTTAAATATAGAGAGAAAATATAATTTGTAAAACTCATTTAAGTTGAAAAAACTCATAAAAACCCTACCAGACAATCAATTTTTTTAATCAATGAAATACACTTATTATAGTTAATATGATAGGATTATGATTACTAACAAGTGCAATTGAAATTGAAATCAAAAGAAGTAACATAAACTGAGACTAAATTGATACGAAGAAGATGGATCCAATTGGATCTTACAGACTCGATAACTAACACTGAAGTGTTCCCAAGGCTACGCCCTCTCTCTAAGCCAAGCTAGAGCCTAACAAACTTAGGGTGGAGGGTATAACCCTCGGGGACTTGTGCGGTGACTTGAGTCACCGATTCGGTGACTATACCCTCGGTTTGGGGGCATTCGGTGAGGAGGAGTGTAACACCTCGTAAAATCGTGTCCAATGATGTGGTGACACGTGTAATGAACCCTAATAAAGTCAAACGTTGACTATGAGGGACTAATTTCGTCAAAATCGAAAACTATGAATATAGAAGGACTGAAAGTGTCAACATGCCTAATCTAGGCCTCTGAGTGACCTTATACGATGTCCGTATTCTCAGGCGAGCCACTTGTTGGACAAAAGGTGCCAGTTGCGTAATTATTTGAAAGTTGCGCAATGAAGGGTTAAAAGCGTCAACATGTTAATTCATACCTCTGAGTGACCTTTTAACAAACCGAGAACTTCATTATGTTCCATCATATTCTCGGGAATGCCTAGTATTGGCTATGCGAGGCTTTTATGCCAAAAAGTGAAGTAACGCGCAAGTTGTAAGTTAGAGGGGTTAAAAGCGTCAACATGTTTAATTATACCTCTGAATGACCTTTTAACGAACCCGAAGCATCATGATGTATTATAATACTCTTAAGAATACCTAACATGGGCTAGATAATACTTCGACGCTATTAAACGGTGATATGCGCAAGTTTGCGCATTAGAGGGACCAAAAGCGTCAACTTTTGAATTTACGCCTCTCGGGGACCTTCTAAGCGAACCGGAGCATTTTAATAATTGAGCATACATCCGGGAATGCCTCGTATGGGCCATGGAAGGCCTTAATGGCAATAAATGGTATAACGCACAACTTTACGCGTTAAAAAGGACTAAATGCGTCAATGTGAGAAACCACGCCTTTAAGAGGCCTTTCGAATGAACCGAGAGCTTCGCAATACTCAGTCAAACTCCCGGGTGTGTTGAAGGTTGGCCACGGACACTTTGCACACCTTATAATATATAAACACGCTAAGTTGGAGGTTATGTGCCTAAAGTGTAAATTCTGAAAATGCATAAGTCACTAAAAAGAGTTCAGGGACTGATATTGTGGTAATCTGGAACATGCTTGGGCTGGTGGACTTAATAACGGGCCATAAGCCCAATGGGCTACCATTTTTCATGGGCCGCGTAACGAACAGCAGCAGCAACAACAGATTTTCGTTGCTGTTTGAAAGGTTTAAGAAACACAGGGACCGAAACCGTAAAATACCAAACTTGTAGCCTGAGCTGGAAGGCGCGCGGGCCGCGTGAGATTGGGCCTGGGGCGTACGCGGGCCGCCAGAGCCCATATCTGCAGTTTTGTATTTTTTTTTTCTGTTTCTTGCTTGCAGCCCAGTCCAATCCGATTCTTAATCCTTAAGCACGATTTTTCTTGGACTCCAAGCTGATTATACAGCTGTTAAGACACCTGTAATGATCTAAGGGATTCATATAACACATGTCTTGATCCCACCATCATCATCCCAAAAATATAAATAGGCCTTGAACCCATTCCATTCATTTGCTCATTTTCCTTCATCCTCTAAATCTGGAGCCTTAAGAGCTGAAGTGGAACCAAATTTTAGTAGAAAAGATAGCATGGACCATTTGTAAGTGCTTTAGCCCACTCACTAGTTCAGATTTATGTTCTATCAACCGAAAAGTCAAATATCGCATATTAAATTTGACTTTCTAATTTTACTCTCATGGTCCAGCCACTAACCAAATTAAAAGTGGGTATAAGACCATAGTTAGGTAGGTGATTAACCCCTGAAAGGGCACCTCCTAATTCCTTCGTTTGCTTAGTTAATTGTCGGGTCAAACTAGTTTGACAAAAAGTCAAACTTGGCAGATTGTACATGTCAATTAAAACCATAGATGCAGAGGTTATAAATTATATTTTAACACTCTAATAACTTGGTAATGATTATTAGAACATGTCTAAGCTGGTCCAACCCGACAATTCTAAGTTTAGGGTCGATTCACAACCGAAAGTCACAAAAGCTTGACTTTGCTTTGACTTTTCAGTTCTGGCCCGATTAAGCTTGATTCTTCCATGTTTTAAGCTTCCATTAGGACCATATTATTCAGTAGTATAACCCTCTGGAGTTATATTGCATGGTTCCTTGTGGTTTGAATTATACGCTAGTTTCCGCTATTATGCTTATAAACGCCCATTTTGCCCTTTTGACATAAGAATGAGATTTTTAAAAAATGTGAGAGGACAAAAACCTTTGTTACTGATATATAAGCTTGTCCCGAAAATTTGACATCAGTTCTTGGTCCCAAATAGGAGTTATGCTCGATATCGTAATTAGAAGCTTTTAACTAAGTAAATTGCGATATCTTGTATAAAGCATGTTTAAACTTGGATTTTGACCCAAAACTCATTACCTACTGTTAAGATATTATTTTTAGGGATTGTTGGAGTTATTGATCAGATTATAAACTGATCATATCATAGAGTTCTTGTATTATTCGGTAAATGACGATAATACCCTTTTCATGCATAAGATGAGATTTACAAATGATTTGAATGCCAAACCTTTTCCTACTGATTTCATATATTAAATAAATTATTTTGAGCATTCAAAACTGATCAAAATCTCATATTTCCATAAAACCCCTTAATTATCGTCAATTAGCGATTTCTACGCTATTTAGGTGCATAGTATGGTTTTAAACCATAATTAACACCTAAGACTTGTTACCTACTGAATTTTTAAAACAAATTTTAACATTATTTCAGTAGGCATAAGTCGTGAACTCAGACTTCCAAAAATGCCGTAAAAGCATATTTGAAATGACCAAAATACCCTTTCGGGGCATAGTTTGGCCATAAATGGTAAACCTCACATATGTATGATATCTTGCTGATGTAATGAGATAAAATAAATATTTTTACTGATTAGAAAGGACCAGAACTTCAGTTTGTCATAAAATCTCTTTTATAAGTATTAAAATTACCAAATTGCCCTTACGGGACTTAAAATGGTTTTAAATACTTTTTGGGCATATATGTTGACATCCTACTGATGTATTGACATATTCTAAGCATAATAACATATGGAACTTGTATATGATTCATTTGGTTACCCGTTACGCATTCTACGCGTTCGGATCGGTTTATGTAACTAGTTTACGTATGTTTGCCGAAACGGGTTTAACCTTATCGTTTTTATCTCAAAATCCGGAATGTGTTTAGTTTACCCATAATATACAAGTATCCAAACTTGTTGGGTCTAAATAACATTCTATTCCGGTCATCGCTAGATCTAAGCGTGTCGTACCGCTTTAGATACTTTAAGCTAGCCGGTTAAGTCTACGATTTAAATGAAGACCGTTAGCATTCTGAATTGGTTATATATTACCATCACTCCAGACTAGAGCCACCCGGTAAAAGCTACCTGCATTTAGATAGATTGGATACGACTGAGTTATTTTGCAGTGAATCAAGTATTAGCTCAGGTAAATACTTTTAACTTATTTTCCCTTATACGGGCTTGGGATACGGTAGATTAATACCGCTTGGTCGGGTGTGGATCAATCAAATGCCGGATTATGGCTAGTAAATCCACAAAACCTGTTTTGATACTGTTCTGTTGATGACTTAAACATTGGGGGTTAACGACCATGTCCTGGATATATCCTTGGCTCATTCATTTGTAAATGGCCACGACTTATGCGCAGGGTGTAGGCATACACCGAAAAGATGCCAATAATAAATTATTAATTACCCACAAGTTGGGGATAACTCCTTTATGGGTTTTAAATGTGGTGTGTCGTTTAATCATGTCTCAGTCTCTGTACTGGGCCCCGGATGTACGGTAAACATGTAATTCAGTATACAAGATTTTTATTAAGAATTGTCCCAAGTTATAAAAGGTTTTGTGCCTTGTGCACTTAAATCAATTTTCATAAACTCTTTTCAAATGAGTCGGTTAAATTGTATTTACCAGTGAAAACTGACGTATTTTCAAAAGGCTAAGTGGCAGGTACTACTCGTAATAGGCTGGGAGTTGCTCGGTGTCGAAAAAGAGGATCTTGCAAATCCTTAAAGATGCCATAAAGTCTGCTAAGCTTCATTTTAAACATGCTGTAATGATCCTCCTGTGGATTTGATATTACAGACTCGTCTATAATAAATACTTTGATATTTTCAGACAATTGAGTTTGTAATAATATTTTATATTCCCAGACTTCCGTTGTGCTATTCTGTGTGTGTGTTTGACCATGATGATATCAACTACGTCACGATACCCCGCCGGGCCCACCGGTGATATGTGGAAATATCGGGGTGTGACAAGGAGAGATGATGTGAATTTCGGTGAGTGTTCACCGATTGAGGGGGGAGAGTGATGAGAGGAGAGGAGAGAGAGAGATGCTCTACCAATCAAGTTTTTTTTTTAATTGAGGGGTGTTTGACCATACCTTGTGATTGAGTGCAAAATGGGGAGTGAAATGGGAAGTTGACATGGCATAATATTATTGGGTAGGATTTCACTCAAACACCCTAGGGTGATTGACTATACCCTCCACCCTTACGTATTTTCTTAACCCCCTTCCCCAAGGAATTATTGACACATGCTTATACTATAGTATTTGCACTTTCCCCCCACCTAAAATAGACAATTGACATTTAGACTAGAAACTAGAACATGATTCCTATCATTACTCCCCCCTGTAAAACAGTCTTGCCCTCAAGACTGGGAATGAATAACTGACTCGACAACCAGGCGAAGGCATCCCTGAGAGCGTTTTTAGGTGGTCGACCCTGCCCATGCACCACCCAGGAATGATGTAGAACGATCAAAAGCTGAAAAATCCACCTGAAGACACCAACAATTATGACCGTATACGGTTTAGGAAGTGAGACTATTGAACCAAAGAGCAAGGGTATCGTTCCTCCTTTCCAACCAGGGCGTTGATCTCTAAGTTTGAACAAACACGCCTCTGTCACAGCAGTGGCATTACCAGCTTCCTGCACTATTAGATAGCTAACCGAAAAATGTGGTGCAAGGTTTGTGGAATTAGGAAGTTGTTGACAAGCTATGGCATGGGCTAGAAATACTACAGGAAGTCCAAGTCCACCAGCCCTTTGATTGAGATAAGCAAACAAATTGGAACCACCATGGAAGGAAGTTAGGTTGGGTGAATCAAAGAAAAATTTGGAAATCCAAGCGTCGCTAAGAGCTGGAATAGCTTTTTCAATCGAAGAGTTAGAATCAATTTTCCGAGAAAAACCTGAATAATCCCATTCCTCGGTTGTGATTGCATCTGCTTCAGCAATATACCCTGAATTACAGTCTTGGACCAACGTAATTGGAGCCGAAAAATGAGTCACTTGAGCAGTAGCAACATGCGACCCAACTCCTTCAACAATGTTGACCGAAACACTAGGAAAGATTTCCAGAGCTGATCGTACCTCCATGTATCTGATAGGAACGTGCTCATAAGGTAAGGAGGAAGAAGAAACGGAGCACCTGGATGAAGTCTTCCACCTAACGAGCCCAAACCTGGAGAATCCAGAGCCACTACCAATTTCTGCTCGATACCTTGGCCCACCACAGTCCTGAAGTCTATTTTTTGCTGAAAACGACCCGATATCACTCCAATTTCATGAGATTTCAAACAGACGTTAACAAGTTGTGCACATGGAGACTAAAATCGCTCAACTGAAGCTGCCGATGTAGAATTAGAACCTGAAAATCTTGAATCCGAATGAGTATGCATCATTAAATAGCCATGGTCGGTTGATTTGTCTTCAAAGCGGTATATGTGCGCCTTCAGTTGATTTGTATCTGACATCGAGTTGGTTGTTGAGTGGCCATGGACAAAGGAGTTTTCAGCAGTTGATAAGGCCCAATTAGCATTATCCGATCTAGATTTGGAGCCACATCCATTGTGCAGCAGTGATTTCCCATAACGTTTGTCAAATCTGGCAAAGGTCGCTTCCAATTTCGTAAATAGAGATGGAGATGGACAAATAGAACCTGAAGACAAAGCTGAAAAAGGTGAAATCCATCTGGAATTAGACCTCGAATCCTGATGATGCATCCAATTGAGAACCACCTTCCGAAACTCACCGAAATCAACAAGATCCTCTTCTAACACTTTCAAAGAGGATTTGATTTCAGCAACATCACCTTGAAGTTGTTTGATCTGTTGTTCCTGAGCATCTAATCGATAATTATGAACTAGGTTTTCCATAACGAACATAATGAAAACGACATGTCACAGGCAGGTCGGACCAATGATAGGATTATGATTACTAACAATTGCAATTGAAATTGAAATCGAAAGAAGTAACATAAACAGAGACTAAATTGATACGAAGAAGATGGATCCAATTGGATCTTACAGACTCGATAACTAACACCGAAGTGTTCCCAGGGCTACGCCCTCTCTCTAAGCCAAGCTAGAGCCTAACAAACTTACGTATTTTCTTAACCCCCTTCCCCAAGGAATTATTGACACATGCTTATACTATAGTATTTGCACTCCCCCCCCCCCCCCCCCCTCTCCTAAAATAGACAATTGACATTTATAGGGGTGAGCAAAAGGAAAAACCCGACCCGACTATTACCCGACCCGACCCGACTATTACCCGACCCGACCCGAGAACCGATCAAACATAAAATACAGAACCGATTCACTACCCTAAATATAGGGTCGGTTCCGGTCCATAGGTCCAAGTCGGGTTTCACGATGAAAAGAACCGAGAACCGACCCGACCCGACCCTATTTTATATGAAAAATTGGAACCGATCTAAATACCTAGGTACTTAGGTTCGGGTCGGGTTGGGTATATTTCGGTTCGGTTCTCGGTTATTTTCGGTCCGGACCTAAACTTGCTCACCCCTAGACATTTAGACTAGAAGCTAGAACATGATTCCTGTCATTATACAATATTAGATTACCAGACAATCAATTTTTTTTATCAATGTAATACACTTATTATAGTTAATACAATATATATTTATATATGTATGTCTAAGATGTGTGTGTAATGAGTCCTCAACTGTTATAGTGTTTCTTTTAGATTATTTTTTTCAATCCGTACTTTTTTATATATGTTTTGCAATTGTGTAGATTGCTTAGGTTGGAGGGGGCAAGCTCCTAGCTTAACCCACTATCCTACTACAACCCATTACCTTATCTTCTTCCCGGTAGTGGAACTCGCGGAAGCCTTGGCTACTCGATCAAACTACCCAAGTTGGTTGCAGCGGTGTACGCGCACAACCCACACCAACTCGCATCAACCCGGCTCCTTCCGAGTTGTACGCCCCTCCCACCCTTAAGAGTCTATATGAAGTAAACCGAACCTAAAGTTGCTTCGTATTGTACGGCCGAGCATTCGGTTGTGCTGAATAGCCTCAGTTTTTTGGGTTGTGCTTGATTACATCCGAATAACATGAGTGAGACGACATTTTCTATAAACCCAATGGCGTTAGTTTTGGCCCATTACTATGTATTATTTGGGCTTTTATTGTAGTGATACATCTATATTGCATACATAGATTGTTAGATCTAAGTGAGGTGTTGGGCCCTGATTGAGTTTTGGGCTTTAGTTGTAAGCAAGTTAGTAAAACTGTATACATCTATATTAAATCAATTTTAGATCAAAAGCTTCATTATATCATTATATGTAACACATATTAAAATTTTAAGTTTAACAGGTTAATTAACTAATAATTCTTTTCATGTACACATATTGAAATTTTTAACACTTTAATTAACTAATAATTCTTTTAAAAAAATAACTTTTGAAATATAATTACAATATTCAAGTTTCGTGTATGACTTGATAAACCAACACACATGAAGATGCACATATTAAAGTGAAGAGGACAAAAGCAAAGCCTTGAATTCAGCCGATGAGCATCTTTTTTATTATTATTTATAATATATAATATTTAAAATGGGCCACATACAATTATTTCACCCTTTTCAATATCAGAATCTCATTTTTGTTCCTTTTAACCTCACCTTTTTCTACTCATTCACCACAAATTCAGGGAACCTACCCAATAAAAAAAATGCCTTTTACACAATTTTTATTTCCTTTTATTATTTTCAGACCAAAAAACGTTTTGTTATCATCTTAAAAATGAAGTCCTTCCCTTGAAGTTTCTTTATTTTGTTTTTTAGTTAAAGAGTCGTATGAAGATTTGAGTGAATTGAATTTTCTTTTTATTTCATGAAAACGTTGATAACCGAAAAGATTGATCCGTTCACACCTCTTGAGGAAGATTATACGTGTATAATCTTAAATGTGATTCTTTGTATTCATGACCTGTATTGGGTCACTCTGAGGGTGTGTGTGGTGTGTGATCGTACAAGATGTCAAAATCTTTATAGCCTCTAACACAAATACATATAAATAATGCTAAGGAGATAGCAAAGTCCCTATAGTGGCGCAAGAGACATGTAGAATAAAGCAAACCTAAGGATAGGGGTGTGCAAAAAACCGAATTAACCGAACCATAACCGAATTAACCGACAAAACCGAACCGAAAAAACCGAACCAAATAAAAAACCGGTGGGTCGGTTAATGGTTTTTTTAAAAACCGAAAGTAGCGGGTCGGTTATGGTTATCATTTTTTCCATACCCACCATAACCGAACCGAACCGACATGTGATAAATATTTGTAGGATTTAGGACTTTCACCATATTTTTAATATTTGATGTTTTTGACTGAGATTTTTAGTACTTATGGGTTTTTCATATCATTTTATGGTTTTTGTTGAATGTTTATTTGAATTTATGGAATATATCATATCAATTTATTTAAATATTCGATAGTAATAATTGGTATTAATATTATAGGTTATATATATTTTTTTAATACAATGTAATATACTAAATATATACAAATATGCAATAAAAATTTATTCCATGTTAATAAAAATTAAGTTATTTTTAGCTAAGCTAACTACACGGTTAACCACCCATAACCGAACCGCTATAACCATCAAAACCGAATAACCATAACCACCATAACCGATTGGTTATGGTTATGGTTATCCAATAACCGACATCGCGGTTATGATTATGGTTTTTGGTCAAAACCGACCCATACACACCCCTACCTAAGGATCATGTTCTAGCCACATGTTATGTATATACGGTTTACATGGTTTATCATCCTCATATTGGTGATGGGGATGATTGGTGGGAACCCCTTGGGTTGGGCTGCCAAAAATAGCTAGTCAATGAGATGAATATTGAATTATTGATCTAAGAACATTCGTATCCGGTTCTTCGTACTCATCCATATACTTTAGCGAAAATTCATATTTATCCTTAAATTTTGTTCATCTTTTAAAAACACCTAGCGTCTCATTCCCCAAAATATATCCCTATTCAATTAATTAATATGAGGAGTAGGAAGTGAATCCCTAAACTTAATCCCTATTTTGGGTAATTAGATGTAAGGTCAAATTTGATTAAAACCTTACTTTTTCTTAAATTATGAGGATGTGGTTGTTATACACAACGGCGGATGTAAGTGCTCTAATACATTTTGAAAGATCTGAAATCAAGAAAATAAAGGTTGTGATGACACAAGTGACATATCACTAGTGTTCTAGAGTATGTAGATTGTAGAGGAATCATTTAGGACAAAATGCTATGTGTACATTGTTTATCAACTAATTATTTTTGCTTATTGGAGACTCACCCCCGTCGCAGAGATTTTTTTTCTTCTTGATTAATCATACTTTTTTTATTATATGTGGTGGTGGAGGTGGTGGCGGAGATGTGGGGGTGGAGGTGGTGGCGGTGGCGGAGATGTGGGGGTGGAGCCGTGGAGGTGGTGGCGGAGATGTGGTGGTGGAGGTGATGGCGGAGATGCAGAGAGTGGCGGTGGAGAGTGGTGATGCAGAGATGTGGAGAGTGTCTGTGTTTTGTAAGTGAGAAGAGGTGAGAAGAGGTGGGCTTATGTCTGTGTGGGGAAGAGGTGGAGAAGAGGTAAAAGGTGAGAAGTGCTTCTGGAAAACAAACAAGCTACAGGACCCAAAGGTCTGCGCGTGTCTGCGCGACGCAGACATAAGTGGCCAGAAGTGCTTCTGGCCAAAAAACAAACAGCACCTTAGTCTATATCAAGAGTATGCAAAAAACAAATTCGGTAGTTCTGTAAACGAGACGAACGAGGCATGTTTGTAATAGTTCGTTTAACGCATGTGTAACACCCTAGTTGCTATTTAACGGTTTTACATTTAAATATCAAAAATAGGATGTATAGTTAGGACTACACATGCTATAAAAATACGGGTTTATTAAAACTTTTACAAATCATAAGTTATTTGACATAACGTGATCGGATTCGTCGTTTAGATTTACGACAAGGCAATGTGCGGAAGCATGAATCTTTATCGTGTTCGGTTCTTCGTTGAGCTTGATCGTCTTTCGGCATCCAAAGTGTACCTACATTTCATAAACATGAAATGCTTTAGTCATACGGGGATTAAAATGTGTCTAAACAAATCCGGTAATGATAATGGAAGGAAAAAGAATCCCAACGTTAAACTCTTGATCTCAAAACAAAGATTTCCAACTGGCCTCCACCGTAACTTACGGTGGGCACCGTAAGTTACGGTGGCCCCTGTATTACAAATCTCCTACCGTACTTCAGTAGGCAACCACCGTAACTAAATCAGCTCCACCGTAACTTACGGTGGACACCGTAAGTTACAGTGGTTCCTGCATTCAACCTTTCCATTTTGCCGTTTATTGACACGAAAACTTTCGTATCTTTCAATCCACTTATCCGTTTGACCTACCGTTTCTTCCTACATGATTGTAATTTGATCCTCCATCATATGGAGTTTAAATCCAACATTCGGTTTAACAACATTTCAGACTTTTAAGTCTTCGGCTTATTACCCCTTTTACCAAATTTTTGACCCGTTCGATTCTTTATCAAACAAACAAGTTTGTTTGACCCTTATTTCTCATAAACCTATTAAATTCAATGATGTTTAACATATTAGGTTCCAATTACAGGTTCATATACCTTCTTAAACCCATTTTCACTCATAGGCTTATTTTGACCCGTTAAGGGTATTTAAGCATATTTTAAGCACAAATCGCTTTCATTCGTTTCTAAATACTTATGTCCACATTTCTTATCAAATGATCTCCCACGACAACTATATTTGTGGTGGATTCAATGTGGTGATTTATATATTCCAAATTTTACCCTTCAAATCATTATTTTACGGCAAAGACTCTTTATAGATGTCATTTGACCAATATTTTACATCTTTCGCTTTTCATACTTATTCGAAATATTTATTTCATCCTATCACTTATTTCAAAACAACCTTTATGGTTCGTTTGCTCAATTTCGCTTACAAGGGTGTTTTAGTCAATTTTTAGTCCTTCTTTTACGACGAAGGACTTTTAGTACTTGTTTGACCAAAAAATCCGACTTTTTAACTATAGTCTTGTTTAGAAACCATTATGTTTCTAAAACGTTATAATCATAACTAAATTTATCCGGTTTACCTAAAAGATAACCAAATATCTATGTTTTAACCTTGTCTAACTCTTATAGAACTCTAAATTCTACATGATGAGTTGTATCATTATACATACCTGGCTCGGATCAATATATTGACCTGTTTCAATACCTTTCCTTAGTGGCTGCTAAGTGATAGCGATGTAAGCATCCATGTGCTATTTATTTCCTAAAATCATACAACTTGACAACCCATTAGTCGATATTGTCAAAGGGTGATAATTTCACCTTTTGACCCGTTTGGTCTAAATGACCAATTACCATCGTCAAATTGTCAAATTACTATTTTGCCCTTAATGGTTATTATGATTTAACTTATATGATAACCATTAAAAGTACATATTTCATTCGTCATAATATGATCGAATTACCGATTTAACTCATTTTTAGCCATCACTATGTTTTCTTATCATATTTGATTATCTTGTTCCGTACGACTACACGCCGGAACACTATATCTCAATTAGGTATTTGTCTTTTACGTAATTAATACGACAAAAGAATATTCTAAAATATATGACTAGTGTAAGATATACTTACCTTCATACCTTGCATCCATGCCACGCTTTTCTTTCCGTACTCGCTCCGTTTGACCCGCTTCCTCCACAAGCTTCCACCTAGCTTGTTAGGCGTCAAACTATCATCATATTTCATAAGATGGTTACTTTAGTCATTGTTAATCATAACTATTCCACCTTACGTATTTTTCTATCAAAATTATCATTCGATCTTATTAATGGTCGGTTTGACTACTAAAAGTCAAACGCCCCTTAGCATATAAGATGCACATTCCAGTTCGACAACTAGTTTAAGCATTCCAATAATTACCCAGTAGGCATTATTTTTAGGCCCCCGTTTTAACTAAAGGTCTAACTAAGTCCATTGTCTTTTCAACACTTCAACTAGCTCAAGCGATTATCAAAGCTAGTTTGTTCATTCATTTCGCAAGAACTAAGGGTCTTTCATATATGAGCGAAAACCCCATTTCATCCTATTACTAGCATTCATCCAAACATTTAATAAAATCAAGTTCTATCTATCAATTAGTAGATAACATGATCTCATACACTTAGTTACATGAATATGGCTACCAAATTTCATCATAACATTCAAAACCCATTTCAATCATGTATGAACAAGTACCCAAATTCATGGTTAAATCGAACACCTTCTATTTGTTATCATGCATGTTGATTCTAAGCATAGTTATATCATCAAAATCATCATAACATTAAAACCCACTTATCTAAGTGTGTTAATTCATCAAATCCTTCAATTCATAGCATGTTATGTATGATTTTCACTTAGGGTTTCGTTCCTAAGCAAGTATACATCACTAATCTAGCCCTATCTTCTCTAATCCATGCCTAATTCGCGATTAGGATGATTATCAACTTTTTACAACTTCATGAATGTTAGAAATTCGACATACCTTAAGATCCCCTTGACTTGGTGATCACGAATATGTGCTTGAATTTCGATTTGGGTTTGATTTGCCCTTCCAATTTTCTTGATTTGTGCTTGTTAGGGTTTTGAGCTCAAGATGTTCTTGGCTCCTGTGGATATCTCGACCAGAACACACACTTTAAGTGTGTGTTTTGGTGTTTAACTTTTGTTTTAATAAAACAAGTTTCCCACTTGACAATATTAGTCCCTCATGTTTCCTTTTGATCAAATGAAGCTATAACTCACCATTAGTCACTTAATCACATGCTACTAACTAGGTTAATTATTCCTTGTTACTTTAGCGGGT
Organism: Helianthus tuberosus; assembly: GCA_030545235.1. Classification (NCBI taxonomy): domain Eukaryota; kingdom Viridiplantae; phylum Streptophyta; class Magnoliopsida; order Asterales; family Asteraceae; genus Helianthus; species Helianthus tuberosus. The sequence goes on from CM060397.1 coordinate 31,533,907, forward strand.
TCGGGAAGTTATAACCCGTTATGTTTTTAAGTCCCGTTAACTCGGGCCTTTCGTAACTTTATTTCCTCAAGCATTTATTTTCCTTTTTAATTAATATTAGGATTATTTGTTTAAGTCCTAATACTCGCCGGGTTAGTTTTACCATTAACGGTATTTTATCCGTCTTTTAGTACTCACGTGGTTTGACTACCAAACCCGTTTTCGGGGTGTTACAGCATGCAGTTGCTTCGTTTACATATATGCATTCTCTTCATCACCATCACCATCATCATCATCAACAACAATAACATCATGAATATCATGTGTCTTTTCCATAATCGGAGTATATGCAATTGCTTGAATTTTTTTTCATCCCAAGGGGATCGATGGTTGGACATCTCTCAAGTTATGACCTAAAATCAGTTAAAAGCTACATATACTGATATACACAAGTAGACTTATGTGTGACTTAAAGTTTAAACTATGTATAAGTAAAGCAAGTACATAATTGGTTCATTGCTAGTCTAAAGGAAATCACAAACAAAAAAGAAAAAGAGGTTTTAAGATACCTTGACTTTTTTGGGTTTTTTCATTGTATTTAGGGGTTTTATAATAACAAGATTTCCTCAAGGAGAACAACACCAAAGAACAACATAATTATTTGTGACTATAACAAGTATTATTGAATTGCTTAACTCCTGTGATATCGAACTGACGTGGCTAAATGGCGATGATTTTTTTAATAAAATTACACCAATAATAAGGTAACGGGCCGATAAAACTTCAATGAATATATACGAACCTAAACAAATGACCAAACATAAGCTAACGTTCACGCTCATACATGAACGAGCAAGTCATGTGTTCATGTAGCGGCGCAACTTGTTGCTCGTCTACCTACCATTAGTCTGTAATTGTCTCGATACTTATATCAGTTTCCTACTTTAATTGATTAAATGAATCGTTATACGTTGTAAACGTAGTTTTGTAAAATTGTTGCACTACTGAATATTCGGGGGTGTATCTTGTGGGTAATGGATGTGTTAATATATTAATATGAAAAAAAAAATTAACTAAATGAATGAAAATTTTTGTTTATGCTCATTTGTTTATTAAATAAACGAACTTTCAGCGAACGAACGACTAACAAAGGGTTTATAGATCGCTTGATCTTTTTATTGAACTATATGCACTTTTGACAAGTTTGATGAGGATATGAGATTGGAAATGATTTATTTTCAACTACGTATTTACTCTTTCCCTAATGAAGATATTGAACATCTTCATATTCTATGGTTATTAAATATTTAGAGTGTATCTGATACAGTGTTAATGCATTAATATTACCTATTCATCTGATTTTTTTTTATTCACGTGGCAAAGCTTTTATACACTGAAGTTATTAAAAACTTTAAGTTTCATAATTTCAAAAGAATTGTTTATGACTAAGTAATGATATATATAATATAAAGAAAATGGTCTTAAGGAAAAACATTTGATGGCTGACCAAACTATGTTAAGGCAGAATCAGGTAAAGTTGCTAAGCATGAAAAAACTAGTGTTGAGAATCAATATGTCTTCATTCCCTTTGTCTTTAATACTTTTGGTATCCTTGCTCCTCAAGTTGTCGAAGGTCGTGCACAACCAAAGTTTTGTTTTCGGTATAAATGGATTTGATATTTAAAAGGGCGTTGTGGCGTAGCTTGTTATCCGTTTATCTGTCATTTTTATGTAACTTTTTTAATATTTATGAATAGTGTTGATGTATTAGGATTTAAAAAAAAAATAAAGAAAAAAAGAGGAAAGTGTAGAATGATATATTTGATGATTCCTTGAAAGTTTCATATAAAAGAAAGAATACAATAACTTAAATGACATATTATGTCCTCTAAAAATAATATCATTATTTAGTGGAGCGTGTAGTAATTGCATACAGGCTCCAAAAACTTAATGTAGTTAAGATTATGGGGTATGGGGCTTGGGTTGGGGCGTGGGTTGGCTGAAAACGCCCAAGCCACCACCCCGGGGGCTTGGGTTGGGGCGTGAGTTTGAAGCCGGGCGTGGGGCGGGCTAGTAAGGCTAGTAAGGTGACATGGCGGGCTCTCAATGGTCAAACCAAACTCATGCCCCCAACCCAAGCCCCACCATACCCCATGGGCGTGGGTTTGGGTGGTGGGGGGGCTCCCATTACACGTGTCAACAAATGCCCCAACCCAAGCCCAACCCAAGCCCCACCATACCCCACGGTGTAAATGCTATGAACATGATTCACTCAACATTAATGTTTATTTACTTAATTTCTATAAATATATTGTGATAAATTACTTTTAATGTAGTTATACTCGGGCCGTTCAAAAAAAAAAAATGTAGTTATACTCGAGTTAATGAAAATACATTCACAACACCTTCACTCACCAACTCTCAACCAACTTATTGAAACACAACACCAGTCAGTATACAATCATGTTTTTGAGACCGATAGAACAACATTGGTGTGATTATGTTGCATTACGTGCTTTACTAGTTTTATTAAACAGCAGAATTTATATATGTCCAACACATGTAAAATACATGACAACCCATTTGCTAGTGAGAATGATGTGTTGTCAAACGATTCTTAAAACATGTTCAGAATTTAAAATAAGGGTTAAATGATCTTTTATTAGAATGCTTATAATAAATTGGGTATTTGTAATGATATAAATATATATATATATATATATATATATATATATATGATATTTTTAGTTTTGGATGGGTATATATGAAAGTTTTAAAGTCTATAACGGTATTTATTATATTAATCCTATTTTTTAACAACAAATTTCTTTTAATCCTTATTGTATGTGGGACTTGAACCCAAATTCTCCCCTCTCAAACCCAAATATTCAAAGACTTTGTCTTTGTCAATGGACTGCCACCCCCTTGGTATAAATATAGTTATATCATTTTATAGAAATTAGTACACAGTTTACCATTTGTACATTTACCTTAATTTATATTTAAAACTTACTTATTCCTTGCATTATATTAGTCTATGAAAATATAAAAGAAATGATAATGTAAACCTAATTAGAGATAATATAATCTAATGAACCTAAATATTAAAAACTAATGATGCCTATATTAATTCTAATTACATGTCATTCATGAATTGATTGCAATTATTTAATTAACACCCTTATATTTTGTATTAATAAAGTATTACTCGTATCATTTTTTCCATTAGTAGCTTGTAAAAACTTTATCATTTTCCGCAAAAGAACTAGTGCAGTTTACAACTTTTTTTAACAATTTTTTAATGGCGAATTGCTTTACATACAAATTTAAAGAACCGGTAAGGGACTGGAATAATTTTGAATTAAGCGTAAATTGTGCATTTCTCACGGATTTATGTTGTTTACACGTTTTAACATAACATAATTACTATTTTTTATTTTAGTTTTTCTTCAAGCTTCTTGGAGTCCCAACACGTGAAATACTCTTGTTAGTAACATTACTGACATACTATTTAATATTTGCGATACACGTATACAACACGAGAAAATAATCTATTTAATAGCATACTATATATGAACATTTAGAATAAATATTTCTTTATACCAAAAAAATGTACTAATTAGAAAATAAAGACCACGGAGACATAAAATAAAACTTTATTAGTACTAAATATTACTTTATACAGGAAAAAGATTTATAATGATAACCCTGGTTATACTAGTGAAATATTATTTTCATAAGTTTACACTTCACACAGTAAAAAGATTTATAATGATAACATAACAATGGTTCATACTACCAAAATATTATTTTCATAAGTTTACAGTTCTCACAGTAAAAAAGAAAACTTATTTCTTTTTATATTAATTGACAAAATTGACTATTCTCAAAAAAAGTAATATTCAATTTCTCTAAGACCATGTGTAGTGGTGGAACAAGAGGCATTATTCGACACGTGTCATCCCAGTCAGCATGGGGCATTATTGCAAAAATGACGTAGTGGGGCATTATTCCAATAACGCCCCTTCCAATCAATAAACAATTATTTTTTTATAGAGAAAAGAAAAAAAAATGGCACCTTACACTTGGACCACTCCCATTGGCCACATCCAATTTGCATTTGACCACTTTAGCTGCATTTGACCACTTTAGCGTTTTTTTAAAAACGCCGGCTTGCAACATATTCAAATATAACGCCGGATAACGCCCGGTGTAGTGGAAGGGGGGGCGTTTTGGGGCGTTTTCTTTCAAAATCACGCCCCACTACGGATGTTCTAACTATTATTGATACATATCATCCCTCCCATCCATTAATAACAGTATAACACTACACACTCTTCTTTTTTTTTTTTTGGTAGCAACCACCAACCACCAAATCTATTTATTCTAACATTAATTATTAATTTCTTATGTTCTATTAATTTTTTTAGATTAGAATTATTCCGACCTATTTATTATTTTTCACGAAAATTTCAACATTTTTACGTTTATTTTAGTTTGTTAGACGGTCTCGCAGCAACACGTGAGTCCTAAAAACTCGTTAATTAAAAAATTAAGGGGGTGTTTGGTATCGCGTTTTCAAAATAGATTATGCGTTTTCAAAATAGATTTTGCGTTTTAGATGCAGATAATCACTTTTTCATCGAAACACTTTTTTAGATTATTTATGTTTTACAAATGCAATAATCAAATAATTATTTCAAAACGTAATCCCTAACACCGTTCAAAAAACCAAAAAAAAAATTTAATTATATTTGTTAAAGACAATCTAAGATATGATTGATTCGAATATTAACTAAAATATAAAATCAAATCTCGTGATCAAACAATTAATAAGTTAAAATAACCCACCCTTATTTCTCCCAATAGCTGTCATCTGAACAATATTCGCAACTCGTGGCTGTGACGCTACCCATCTGACCCCAATGGCACAACTCGTAATAAACCCAAACTCCAGTGGCTTATTTTCACGCCCAACCTATATATACACCCTTCATTCCAGCCGTCAATAAAACATTGCGTTCACGATAACCCTAAAAAGAACCCTCATTCTTCTTCGTTTCTTCATCATTTTCCGCCGTTATCATCCATAATCGTAAGTTTTAATCTGAATTTCGCTTCAGATTTGTTAGTTTGTGTTCATTTGTTGATTTTTTGTTATTATTTTTGTTGCAGATCGGAGAGTTGAGTTGATTACTCGTTCAACGGACGTTATACATACAAAATTCATATTGTAAGTGTAAAATTCTTCGTTTTTAGATTGTATTCGTTGGATCTGAAGTTTTTCTCTGTGAATGTATGTGTATAAGAACACATGTAACGTTTTGTGTACCTTGTGACTCACGTTCCAACCTAGGGTTTCTAATTTTCTGGATTTTATTCGATTTTGTGGATGTGTGTTTCAATTTGTTGAAGGAATAGCGTTTAAATCTGATTTTGTGTTCGTATGTGGTGAATAATTTCATGTTTATCGATTTTAATTGTTTGTATACCGGATTTTTTTGGCGGTTGAAGCTGTGCTACTGTTACTTTTTATTACGCCTTTATGAAGTTATGATTGAAGCTTTTGTTGATAACATGATTCATTTCACTTTTCTGAAGCATCATTAGGTTGTTTATGTGGCTGATTTTGTTATGATTATATGTTTCTGAATTTTTATTTTTAAAATCATTATTGAATCATTGATTAGTTACTTTTATGAAGCATCATTAGGTTCTTATGTGTATGATTTTGTGTTTTTTTTTGTTGTGATAAAATTCATTTTCTTTAGGTTTTGATATTTTGTTTACCAGATTTATATGTCTGTTTTTTTTTAAATATCATTAAGCTACTGAGTACATTGGCTATTAGGTTATATATGTAGCTGATTTTGTTATGATTTGATAATCAGGAAAACTGAATGATCTAATGGAGACTAAAGGTGGGAAAAAGTCTAGTAGTAGTAGTAGTAAATCGTTTTATGAAGCTCCCCTAGGATACAGCATTGAAGACGTTCGACCAAACGGAGGAATCAAGAAATTCAGATCGGCTGCTTACTCCAACGTAAGCTTTTCCAACAATATTGTTATCATTTTTATCATTTTTTTACATTACTTTCGTTTTATAATCTGGACTAATTATGTGTTTTCATGCTCTTGATGCAGTGCGCTCGCAAACCATCCTGATATCCCTCAAATTAGGATTCCGTTCACGTCTTTTCGACGTGATTTATTTACTGCTTTCAAATTAGTTTAATAGTTATAATTAGGTCCCCTTTTTCCTCCTTTTCTTCGTTTCTCAGCCTCTTTCTTGTTTGCTTCCGTCAAAATGTCTGCTATTGGTTTTGAAGGTTACGAAAAACGGCTCGAAATTACGTTCTTCGAGCCCAGCATCTTTGCTGACCCGCAAGGTCAAGGTCTCCGGGCACTGTCAAAAGCCCAAATCGATGAGATTTTGAACCCTGCTGAATGCACAATTGTTTCCTCACTGTCGAATGATTATTTGGACTCATACGTTCTATCCGAGTCTAGTCTGTTTATTTTCCCGTATAAGATGGTTATCAAAACCTGTGGGACCACCAAGCTGCTTCTTTCAATCCCGCCTATTTTGAGGCTTGCGGAATCAATTTCTCTCACTGTCCGGTCAGTGAGATACACTCGTGGCAGTTTTATCTTTCCCAATGCTCAATCTTACCCACACCGCAGCTTCACCGAAGAAGTTTCTGTGCTCGATGCTCATTTTGAACAGCTTGGTCTATCCAGCAAAGCATACGTGATGGGTGGGTTTGATAAGCCACAAAAATGGTTCGTTTATTCTGCTTCCGCTGGACCAGTATCAGTTCGTGATCAAGTATACACACTCGAGATGTGCATGACTAGCTTAGACAGAGAGAAAGCATCCGTTTTCTACAAAACCGAATCGAGCTCGGCTACAACCATGACTAACGAATCCGGCATTCGATCTATCCTACCGAAGTCCGAAATCTGCGATTTCGAGTTTGACCCGTGTGGGTATTCCATGAACTCTATTGAAGACGGTGCCATCTCGACCATCCACGTTACACCTGAGGACGGGTTCAGTTACGCTAGTTTTGAGGCAGTCGGTTATGATTTTAACGAGGTAAGCCTGGAACAGCTTGTGCAACGGGTGCTGGCTTGTTTTGAACCGGGTGAGTTTTCTATTGCCGTTGGTGCTGACGTGGCATCAAAGCGTTTGGAGGGAACATGCGCGATCGATGTCGAGGGGTACAGTGTGGAAGAGAAGAGTTATGAAGAGCTTGGATGTGAAGGTTCAATTGTGTATCAAAAGTTTGTGAAGAAGGATGGGAGCTGCTGTGGGTCCCCAAGGTCTGTTTTGAAGTGTGGCAAGAACTGGAAAGAGAATGAAGAAAAGGAGTATTAGTTATATGTTTGTGTTGAAGAAGGGTTGTTTTTGTTTGTTTTGTTTAAGGATTTAAATAAAGCCATGGCTATGGCTGGTTTGGTTGTCTTGCTGTTTGACTTTATTGTTGTTGGTGTTGAGTCTGTCTTATGTTGGATTAAGAGGTGGTTTAGCCTCATTTAGTATTATTATATTTGGTATTATGATTATGATTGTTTTGCTCCAAATGTTTGATTTGTGCTTTGTGATGATGTTTGTTTCAGTTATAGTGCAATCTTTTTACTAAGATTTGAAAATGAAAGCAAATGTTTGGACTTTAAGTTGGTCAAATAAAAGATCTTTCGGTGAAATGTTTAAGAAAAAGTTGGTGCTTTACAAGAACATCACTATTTATTTACTTAATAAATTACACATCTTATTTTGTTTATGTTTTGAATGGATGGTTGTTTATTAAAGTTGAAAGAGATGCGCTTTGAAGCAACGGCAAAGTGTTCTTGTGTGAGCCGGATGTCGCGGGTTTCAAGGGCGGTTCTTAATAGGGTTGTGGCAGGGCCATGGTCCGGGCAAGTTTTTCGGCCGTAGTGCTAATTTTCCGCGTTTCGATCGAAATTTTTTATATATACTATGTTTGGCCCGGGCTTGCCAGGTTTTTTTTGGTGCCCGTGTCTTTCGGCCCTGACATGTTCAACGGGCAAGATCCGCCACTGGCGGGTTTGAGTTGTGAAAACATGGTATTTTAGAAATGGGTAATGATGCGTTCCGAGGTTCGATGTGAGATGCGGGTTTGTGAAAACATGGTATTTTAGAAATGAAGGGTAATGACGCGTTTTTAGGCTCAAGAGTTGCCTTCACAATCGTGGACCCTGTTCATGTGGGAGTCCTAGGGTCTGTTTGTTTACCTCTTAATGAGACTCTTAATGATTCAGACCTCTTACTGGTTCAACACTTAATGGTTCAACATGTTTGTTTCGTGATCAGATGTCTGAATGGTTCAGATATTTGCCTCTGAATGGTTAAGTATTACACAGAGTCTGATTTGTTAAGACATCTAATCTGAATTGATCAGACATTTGTCTCTGATGGGTTAAGCATTGTACCGACTCTTAATAGTTTAAACTTCTTACTAGTTCAGCACTTAATGGTTCAGATCTCTTACTAATTTAGCACTTAACTATTCAGAAGTTGCTAAACAGCCCCTTAATGTTATAAAAAGTTTAGTGGTAGAAACAACATTAATTTGAGAAGTGCATAAAATGTGTACACGTTGATTATCATATTGGTGTTGACTAATTTATTCGGTTAATGTTGCATTTGCTCGATTCGTTTAATCTCTAGCCACTAAGGAAGAAAAGACATGAGATAAAATAGAATATTTCTATCAAGAATTATTCTATAGAAAACAATATAATATGACTACTAGTACTAAATATTCAAAAAAAGTATAGATTATTGATGAAAAGGACAAGCATGGGTGCAAGTTGTGTTTGAGAGAATAAATAATTGAATCCTTCCGATAAGAATGGGAAAATTGGTCTACAAGGCATGAATGTATAATGGACAGCAAATCAAGTCAAATTTGGTTAACCCAACCAAATGTCTATTTGGAGATGAAATGGAACCCACATGGACTAGATTTTCAATAATTGGGTTGGTAAACTTTGGTGTCCTTTTACTTTTATAAATTTTGGTTCAAAAAAGCGGATTTGGCACGCCTCAGTCGACCTATGTGATAGAAAAATTGCTTTATGTGGTTTGAATCGTAGCGATCTCTTGAAGTGGTCAGACACTTCGAATGCTTTCGGTATGTATCGGTGGGACACATGATAGGGTTGAGAGAGTTAGAGCGATGATGTGAGCAAGGAACCACATACTTTTTTGAGTAAACTGCCATTTTGGTCCATGTGGTTTGGCCAGTTTTGCCACTTTAGTCCAAATCTCAAACTTATTACATCTGGGTCCATGTGGTTTGCATTTTGTTGCCATTTTGGTCCAAAAGTGAAATTTGACCAGATTCCCAAACTTAAAACCTGATATTTTGTCTTTATCCTCAGGGGTATTTTAGTCATTTCGAAATTATTATAACTCAATTATCTATATATAACTCATTTTGTCTTTATCCCCAACTTAAAGCTTGATTGCACATGTCAAACAACAGGTATCAAGACTGAATAAAGTGTTTTATTAACCCTGAACTATGAACAAACAATCGAATAAGAACTGCACAACAAAACTCTAAACTCTCCTCTCGCCTGCTGATTATCAATGTGATAATCTGCACATAAACGATCTAACAAGCACTTAGTGAAACAAAGATGTTCACTACTCGAAAGAAACCCTAAATCGCCTAAAGAGAAGATAACGAACAGAGAGAACAAAATATGCAGTTAACCCTCTCATAATCCCAATGCACTTGCTCTCTCTCTCTCTCTGAACTACCACCACACCACCACCACCCCCACCACCACATCATCCCCACCACCACCATCCCACTGGTGCTGGTACGACGGTGCCGGAGACGCCGGTAAAACACCACAACCACCATCAGCGCCGGTAAAACACCACACCCCTTTCTCTCTCTTCTCTCTCTCCCCCCTTCTCACCACCGCCACCTTCTCCCCCCCTCCATTAACACCACCACCACCCCCACCTGACCACCACTGCACCACCACCACCCTTGTCTTCCTTATTTCACCCAATTTCACCAGAAAACCCTAATCCAAACCCTAATTAGGGTTAACACTTAACACAAATTAACAACCTTAAAGGCGGCTAAAGAAGAACCAACACCGGAACCACTGTTGGGACGAAGATCAGACAACACCTGAAACCCTACCTTCCGATCTGTAAAAAAAACTCCGCAAATATCTCATCTGCATCTCTCGGATCAAACCTAAACCTCGCACCAGATCTACTCTTATTCGTACCTCTCTCTCATTCAGTTCCGGTGAAGACAAAGGCGGCGACGATTGTTCCTCAGCGGCGACGAATGTTTTGTTGTTGTTGTTCATCCTGGATCTGGATCGAGTTATTGAGAGAGAGAAGAGAGAGAGAGTCAGATTTTGTTTAGAGAGAGAGAGAGAGAGAATGTAGATACTTTATAGAGAGATGTGTTTTTTAGGTTATTTTTTTATTTCTTATAATAACTTATAAATAGATAAAGATTTAATTAATATTTAGTTAGAAAAAGACCAAAACGCCCCTGAGGAAAAGGACAAAAACCAGGGTTTTTTTTTTTTTTTTGAAATCTGACCTGATTTGAGTTTTGGACTAAAATGGCAACAAAATGCAAACCACAGGGCCCCAGATATAATAAGTTTGAGATTTGGACTAAAGTGGCAAAACTGGCCAAACCACAGGGACCAAAATGGCAGTTTACTCTACTTTTTTTCTTTCTTTGGTTTCGCTTCTAAACCATGCTAAGATAAATAAGAGAGTGAGACACATACACGGATGTGAGATGAGTTAGACGGGTAGTTGAGACTATGTAAAAGTACTGAAAAAATACACATATTTTGTTTTTATGTTTTATTTTTCTTTTGACATCTAGTTTTCCCTAACTTATTTAGTTGCACATATAACTTATAGCTTATAAAGCTAGATATAGAGAGATTATCTCACACATAGGATGTTTGGTTTATTTATATTAATAAGTTGAATGATGTTTTTTTGTTAACTTATATTATTTGTTTGATGGTCACGGATTGAATTTTTTTAGTTGTTCATATATTTTCATTCATATTTGTCAAGTTACATCAAAACAGAGGGTAGATGAGCAACAAGTTGTGCCGCCACCCCTTTCTGAATTGCAAACACTAATCTACCAAACACAAAACCTTGTCCCCTGGGGTTGAACAATTGTTGTGGATGACCCGTTGGACCCTGGTCAGGAATTGAATAGCTTCTGACGCTAGAGAACCAAATGTGTCAAAGGCAAAAGAGACAAAAACATGCTGGTTCTCTGCACAAGCTTTAGCGTGCTTATCAACTTTCTTCGATCCTGCCTTTCTTGCTGCTTGTCCAGCTACAAACCCGTTTTCCCTTAAACCAACCAGAGGGGAAACCCCCGTGAGGTCCACACAAGCATGTTTCCCCATAGCCCAACCAAAGACGAGCAGATCCGCTGGTCGCAAAGTAGATCTCCCTTCCATAGGGTCCATGAGGAAATTCACAGGAGCCTCTTTCTTAGCCGAAATCTCAGCTCTTCTCAGGATGTCCCACAAAACATCTCGCACCCAGTCATGCCGATATTTGAACCCACGGAGCTCTTTACAATGCGTGCTCTTCGTATTTATTCAATTATTCATACAAGCTTTACGACATATCGGGCATGTTTCATCTTCTGGGTAGATAAGGATCATCGGATGGTATTTAATTAAAACTAGGTGTTTACCCCGCGCTACGCGCGGGAGTAGTTTTCCCCATGTTACACTTCTAGACGCCAATGTTATCTTTCATGAGCTTAGTGTCCTGCAATTAAATACTTAAAGAAATATTATCCAACCTCAATGAAATTAAACTCAAATGAATAACATAAGGTTGCAGCTCAAATGTTATTTTATGTGAGGTCCTCACAGGCATGGCAAACTAATATTCCATTGTTTCAGTCAAAACCATTGTTTAAGCAATGGGTTCAAATGTTACAACTTAATTTGAATGGCAATTCATCTAAAATAAAATTCTATGAAATTAACATAAAGAAATAATACATATCTTATTCAAATGTTTGTTAAAATGTACGACATGTCTCAATAAGTTCATACCTTGCCACTTATCCACGTTTATGTTGTGGCTTTAGTTAAAATGTTTGTTATAGATATTTATATAGGAACATCAACTATTTCAAAGAACATAGCAATAATATTAGATCAAAACTGCATTGTCAGAGTTCAACTAAAGCCACAACATGAACATGTATGAATGTGCATTTTTTAAGTGATTTATGTGATATATAACAATCAGAATTATATATATTCAAAGGGCTGTAAAAGCTCATGTTTGAATGCGGTTTTGCAATTAGGAGTTGTAATTAGTTTGACTGTTTCTTCAACAAAATTATTTAGAGAATTAATAAATAAACTGGCGTCGAATTCATGAAACATAGACCTTAACACAAAACTCTTTAAGGTGCACAATTATGAACCTATTTTTTTCACCAACTGTTAAAAAAATACCTCTTTTATGCCATTTTAAAGAAAACCTGGTGTGCAATATAAGTTCTTTAAATTGAATCAAACATCTTTAACAAAAAAACTAATGATCATGATCAGTGTCATATGCAATAGTTCTGTACGAATGCTCTCACAAAAGTAAGCAAACCAAGTAAACACAAAAAAGGAAAAAAAAAATACAAAATCACAGACTCACAGCAACTTAATTTAAAAGCACAGTTGTGATTAACGCCAAGCAAAAACGAAAGTTCTTTGATTAAACCTCAACTTCAAGTAAACACAGCAAGTAAAGTCAAAAAGTTCATAATTTAACATTTCTTACCAATAGCTTTTTGTTGTTCCTTTTTCTTCTATGGATAAACTCCAAGCAATAGAAGGTCGGCTTTGCTTCTCTGTAAAAATCATGTTTCCCATCCAAAAAAAATGAGCATGGTAAAAAAAGCGAACTTAGAACCGGAATCTTAGAAACCCTAGCATCAGCGTGTTGCCGTCACCGGTCACCTATCCGGCCGGTTATGGAAGAGGACGTCACAAACCCTGCTCGCCACTCTCTACTCGCGTACCACACAAACACTGCTCGGCACCACCAAGGACCAGCGTGAAAACCCACAATCATTCCGGTGACTGTGGTTTTCTAATTGAAGGCAAAGTTCCGATTGCCGGTTCTGTAAAATCTTCCCTGATGACGATGACGACTCTCGTATGCCTAGGTCTTTTCAAATTGAGGGGAAAATTCTAGAAGGCTGAACCTCAAGAGTGGTAAAAGGAAAGGTTGAAAACCTTGGTGATCGATCTGAAAAGCATAAAAATTCCCTAGCGCAAACCCCTGATGTCTTTTGATATATATAATAATATGATTATTTTATAAGTAGTTATGAAGCTAGCATTTTTCATCTTGTGCCTTGGATTTCCAAAGTCAAGATCGTCTCACGTCTTTTAAATGAAGATATAGATACATTTATATATTTATATAATATGAATTTGCAACATTTTGTTGCAATAGTGTTTGTACATCAAGCTTTATTGGTGTATTGTGCATTCTATAACTGGAGTCATAGCTTAATTAATTAGTTGCAATAGTGTTTGTACTTCAAGCTTTGTTTGTGTATTGTGCATTTTATATTTGTCCCCATAACTTAATTAATTAGCAACTTATTTATACATTGATGGTTGTATCATATGTTTTGTGAATTTCTTTTTTTATTAATTTAGTTTTTTTTACCTTTAACTGATGTACTTTTTTTATGTTTTACGTTTCGCATCAACACGCCGCAACGGCTGTGCGTGGTTCAACGTTTTTACGTCTACTTTTCGTTATTTTTTTTGTTTTACGAGTTTTCCGGTGTTGGTAGTTATTGACGGGGGCTATGACATTGATGTTATTTGGCACGGTTTTACCCCGCCACAACGCGAGGTGGTTAATACTAGTTGGTATTATATAGTATAATTTTTTAATTATGATAACTAATATTAGACCGTGGGGTATGTGGGGCTTGGGTTGGGCTTGAGTTTGGGCATTAGTTGACACGTGAATGTTGAATGTTAACAAACCCAAACCCAAACCCAAAGCCAAGTTTTAAGGGGTATGGTGGGGCTTGGGTTGGGCGTGGCTGGGCTGGCGTGGCCAAGCCACATCAACATTTTTTTAATATATATATATATATATATAGGGTGGAGTTATTGTAAAAAAGACCAAAAGTGTGAGAAAGGTAAGAAATAATCTCAACCATTAGATCTAAATTAATTGAAAATGGTAAGATTGTAAATTAATTAACAAATTCAAATATGGTAATCCTTGATTTAAGGATTTGGAGAGAGAAAATCCCTGATTTAAGGAAAATAACCGTCCATAAATATAACACCATTCAGAACATGTTCATACATGGTGTTTTAATTATAACACAATTCAGAAAAATATAACACCATTCAGCACAAAAAATATAACACCATTCAGCACAAAAAAAACACCATTCACACAAAAATAACATCATTCAGCACAAAACATAACACCATTCAGCACAAAAAAACACCATTCACACAAAAATAACATCATTCAGCACAAAAAATTAACACCATTCAGCACTAAAAAAAACACCATTCAGTAAAAAAACACAATTCAGTACAAAGAATATAACACCATTCAGTACAAAAATAACACCATTCAGTACAAAAAATAACACCATTCAATACAAAAAAAACAACATTAATGAAAATAAAAAAACACCATCAGAAAAAAAAAACACCATTCAGAAAATAAAATATAAACACCTCTGTATCATCTTCTTCCATTCCGGCACCACCACCACTGCCACTTCCGGCACCGCCACCGCCGCCGATCGAACCACCACCGCCGATCCAACACGACCACCAACGCCGCCGATCGAACCACCACCGCCGCCGATCGAACCACCACCACCGCCGATCGAACCACCACCGCCGCCGCTCGAACCACCACAAAAAACATGCGATCTTCATCAAATCGGATCAAAAACCACAAAAAAACCTCCAATCGATGACCTACATAAAGCCAATTCATAAGAACAACTGCTGAAATCCGATTTTCATTTCATGTTATCACCGATTTCTTCCTGCGATTGGAGAGAGAGAAAGCTCTCTGGTAGTTGTGCGATTGGAGAGAGAGAGAGAGATTCTAGGGATTTTAATTACAGTTACCTCTTTTGAATGGATTTAAAAGACTTTATTACCCCTATAATTTTCACTTCAGTCCAAAATATATAATAAATTTTACATTTTGGTCCCTATTAATCTAAACCATTAGATCAAAGATCTAATGGTGTGTATTCTTTCTTATCCTTCTCACACTTTTAGTCTTTTTTACAGGATCCTCTACCTATATATATATATTTATATTTATAACTACATAAATAATAAACATACATATTTTTTTTAAACTACATAAACATACATAATAATTATCAAAATAAAAAAACAATCATTCTTCGTCGTCTTCGTCGGTTTCGAACCCAGGAATCGTTGAAACATGATCCACCAAATCAGATCGAAGGTTGTGATGTATATCCCTTGACTTGATCAAAAATTCATTTGCCGCTTTATCTTGGTCTGTTACGTTACCTGGTTGGGGTCATCGTCATCATAGTAGGTAACGACCGCTCTACCTTCATCCTCCAAAATCATGTTGTGAAGAATGATACATGTGTACATCACGTTTCCAATCTGATCCTTGTCCCATAGTCGACAAGGCATTGCCAATATTCGCCATCTTTTCTTCAAAACACCGAATGCTCGCTCGACGTCTTTACGTGCAGCCATCTGGACCCTGTTAAACTTTAATCTCTTTGGATCTGTGGTACCGTGTTTTGTGAACGATTATACGAAAACCCCCCACTCTGGGTAAATCCCATCAAATAGGTAGTACCCATACACGTACCCAACCCCGTTTACAAAAAAAGTTCCTTTGGGTCCTATACCATTTACCCGATCATTGAAAAGGGGCGAGTGGTTTATGATGGTACTATCATTATGTGAACCTGGCATACCGAAGAACGCATGCCATATCCAAAGATCTTGGGACGCAACCGCTTCAAGCATGATGGCTGGCATCCCGTGCAATCCACTCATGTGAGCGCCTTGCCATTGGGTAGGACAAAGTTCCCAAGCCCATTTCATACAATCTAAACTACCTAGCATCCCGGGTAGCCCATGATAATCTGCGTGATGTTCCAATAATTGTTGCATGTCACTGAACGGGGGCTTTCTCAAATATCTTTTCCTATAAAGTTCTAGAATACACGAACAAAAGTTGTGAAGACTTTCTCTAGCTACACGTTCAGACATTTTTAAATAGTCATCCATAATGTCCGAACTATTGCCGTACGCTAACTGCCTAAGTACGGCCGTGACCTTTTGTCACGTACTAAATCCTAATTGCCCGACTACATCGGGTTTTTGTTGGAAATAATCATACTTCTCCTCAAGATCTCTAGATATCCTTAAAAATAAGTTTCTACTCATACGAAAACGACGCCTAAACATTTTTTCATCATACTTAGGTTCCGCTGAGAAGTAATCGCTTACCAACAAATCGTTAGCGGTGTGCCGTTCACGAGCGATGTACCGTCTCCTGCGTTTAGGTTGTTGAGTCTCTTCCTCCTCCTCTTCGTTTTCCACGATAGCTTTCACTACCGTTGCGATCGTTTGTAGAATTATTTCCGCACCATCGTCAGATGATGATGACGATTCAGTATAACTTGAAGAACTCATGGCAAGATTGTGTTTTATGTGTTTGATATTGTGTGAGAAAAATGATAAATATGGTAAGGTATTTATAAATGAATTTTTTTTTTAAAAATAGCCCCCAACGGCTAGTTTGGTTTGGCCATTCACAGCCCGCCATGTCAGCTTGCTAGACCCGCCCCACGCCCTGCTTGAAACCCAAGCCCCAAGGGCCACGCCCCAACCCAAGCCCAACCGGGATGGTGGCTTGGATGTTTTCCCCCAACCCACGTCCAAACCCCCGCCCCATACCCCCATAGTCTTATATTATGTGTAGGTAAAAAGGTACCAAAGACAATTTGATGCCTACCAGACAAGAATCGGGTGGTGGGGTTGTATTTGAGGTTTTGATGCAATATAATATTTGGTAGCCTTTTAAAACAATATCTTTTGTTTTTTTCTATTTTTTTTAATATTTCGTGAAATGTTCATGAAACTCTCTTGGAAATACAGGTAAAGTTTTGTAAACTGTTAAAAGTATAATTTTAAATGAAAATTTATGATATTATAAGACTTGAACAAAGTTGTGTAAAAAAAGTATCATTGTTATCACAAATTTTAAAAAGAAAATATTAAAGTTTATTAGAAATAAAATATGACATAAGAAAGAATAAATTCCAAGTGGAGATTGGGCTGGTTTCATGTCACTTTCACTACAGGACAATCGGCCCTAAATGCCATAGCTTCTTTCCGCCTCTTTTCCTCGTTTGTCTTCTACTGTATACTCTCTAGCCCGTACACTTGTTTATTTATTTACTACATATACATTTTTTAAGTTGAGGGAATAGTGCCATGCAATTTACTACATATACATTTTTTACTTGATGAAATAGTGTCAGGTTCCTTATTAGACTAACTCATTTTTAATTTAATTTTATTTCTAACTTAGAATCACGGTTTCGTCATTTGTTTAAAATTACGTTTTCGCCTCTAATTCAAAATAAAATTATATTTTTGCCCTGGCTCAAATTTTACGCTTTTGCCCTCAGTTCAAAAACATATTTCTAATTCTATTCCCAGTTTAAATTTACGGTTTCGCCCTCCGTCTAAAATTATGCTTTTGTCCCCCGTTCAAAATAAAAATATGTTTTGCCCCTAGCTCAAAATTACGATTTTGCCCCCAACTCAAATTTACGTTTTTGCCCACAGTTTAAAATAAAATTATGTTTTTTCCCATAGCTCAAAATTATGATTTTGCCCTCAGTTTAAAATTATGACTTCGCCCCCAGTTCAAAATATTTTTACGATTTTGCCCTCTGTTCAAAATTATGATTTTTTTATAGCAAAACTATGGTAGTGTTTTCGTTTAATTGGTTGTCTCGATGTATTTTTTTTAGATCGTGTTATAAGTAGTATGTACAAGTAACCTAAATACATGCATACATGTTATGAAACTAAGAAATATTTGATTTAACGCCCCGCAACGCGGGCGGGCATAAATGTAATTTTTATTCGTACAGGCATGCCTGGTACATGCTTATTTGTCCTAAAAAATTACAATTTTGCTCCCAGTTTAAAATTATAGTCTTTCTATTGTTTTAGTTTTTTTTTTAGTAAAAGTATGGTAGCGTTTTTGTTTTAATTGGTTGACTCGATGTAATTTTCTTTTGAGATCGTGTTATGAGTTGTATGTACAAGTAACCGAAACACAGAAATACATGTTATGAGAGAGAAATATTCAGCTTATTGCCCCGCAACGCGGGCGAGGCAAAAAGTAGTTTTTCCTACGAAGGCCAAATCTATTTAAATTTTAGAAATAAAGCGTAATGTAGAGGAAGAAATAGAGAAAATATAGATTAAGATAGAGGCTCCAATTATATTAATCCCCGATTATTCTTGATTAATTTCCTATTAATTACAATTAATCCCGATTATATCCGAATAATCCCCGGTTAATCCCGATTAATCCCCGGTTAATCCCGATTAATCGCTAGCTCCCACCCCACCGGCCGACTAACGACTAGCAATTTCTACAACCATGGCTATAATATCATAGGCAACAGGTTTTTAATCTTGCGAACTAGTTGTATAGTGCTAATTTTCTAATTTAAACAAAAAAAATGACCTAAATGGAACATGTGCATATAAGTGAAAAAAAACCCCTTAGGTGCGTAGAAAGTAACAATGGAGAGATCGAAAAAGTTCACACATGGACATTTAAGAACTACAAATCCAACAAATTTACTTATACGGAGAAGCGTGTATAATAATGACCTAACAACTTGTTAACACTTAGGATCGTATAGATTGAAGTGATGTACCTACGCTTTAACTACATGGTGCCCGATATGTAGTTTTCGTATAGAACTTTTTAGTGGGATGCAAGGGCGTAGTTTAGTGGGGGCGGGGGGGGGGGGGGGGGGGAGGGAGGCGCTCGACCCCCGAACTTAGGTATATACGTTTTCGACACTACGGTCGGAAATCTCAAGCTTCGCCACTGATGAGATTGGGATGGGGTATTGGGATTTAATTTGTTACACCATATTTCTAGTCGTATGTTTTCAAATTTTACACATTGTTTAGTGGGGAGATATGCTCTAAAAATGCAAAAGTTAAGTTATTTATCGTATAGTATGTAACCGCACTTTTTACAAATACGCTTGTACAGTTAAAAAAAAAATACATAATCAACTTAAACAAATTGATGGGCTTATCTTGTGGTCCATCATAGTGATGGGCTTATCTTGTGGTCCATTGTAGGATGGGCTTATTATGTCGCTCATTAACTTATAGCTTGTAAAGGCCCTAATAGCTATGTGGAAAATGGTTTTATAAATAAGCGGTAACGAAATCGAAAAAACGTCAATTTTTTCTAAAATTTACACTAAAAATGTCAAAAATTTTCCGACCAAGCGGTAGCGGAGGCTACCCCTTGATACACTATACATCCGCCCCTGGACCCAACTAAGTATGTAAACCTAAACTACATGTCCTTGATACATTACACATAGTCGACTAGACGTATACTTTTAAAAGTTTTATTGTATAAGTTTGTATTATGATTATATAACTTCTTTTTATTAACGATTATATGTACAATACAAGTTTTATGCAAACAAACTTTAAATAAAACATTCGATACAAAACACATTTTAAATAAAAAAATGCGTAACGGCATAACCACTATGTTATTTTGATCAAATGTGATAGAAGATAGAAAGAAACTAAGAAAGTGAATATATACTACATAATTCATTTCACGTAGATAACACCCAACTTTCCCTCTCCCACTTTCAGTGACGAAGCTTGAGATTTCCGACCGAGGGGTCGAAAACGTATATATCTAAAAAATTATAAAATCGGGGGGTCGATAACGTATATACCTAAAAATCTATACAAAAACTACACACCGGACACTACTGAGCGAAAATTTCAGAGGGTCGCTTGCCGTTAGACTTGAACAACTTAGATACCCTTGCCGTTAGACGCATTGCTGTAATTTGCTTAAACACAATGTTGTAATTGGATAACTTAGATACACTGTTATAACTAATTAGACATGCTCTTAATCGCAATGCAGAACTTAAAAAAAAAGTCATTTGTTTAAGGGTTATAACAATAGTATAGGTGGTAGAGGTTCCTGTAAAAAAGAGGTTTTTTGTTAGGAAGGTAAGAAAGAATCTATACCATTAGATCAATCTTTGATCTAACGGTTGAGATCATAATGACAAAATTGTAAATAATGTTTACTATTAAACATATTAATTTTCTAGATTAAGGGTATACAGGTAAATTTAACATTTTTAATTAAGAAACTAACATTAATGCACATGGAACTTCCCCCGTCTTTTTTAAACGTCAATAACTTTTTATATGTAACTTTTTTTTTAAATTACATCATAATAACGAGCATTTTTTATCTTTAATATGAGTATCATATTGCTATACTTATATAGAGAAAAAAATATGTTTCGATCAGATGTTTTGTCTATGTTCATACAGTGGTGATTTAATTGTATTGTGATTCAAAGCATGATGTTTTAAACACATACTGAAATGCAGGTGTAAAACACTATACGATGAACATGCGATAAACATCTACTGGAATGTAGGTTTAAAATACCATGGTGTTTTAACATATGGAATCTGGAACATCTACTAGCATGCAGATGTAAAACACCATGCATGCAGGTTTAAAACACTATGTACAATAACCATACTATGAACATTTTATTAAGAACACATTCTAAAAATAGAGGTAGTGTCTTTAATAGTGTTATATATTTATTGAATGGTGTTATATAATTATTGAATTGTGTTATATATGTGCTGAATGGTGATTTTGCAGTGTTATTCGTAGTGTTTTTATAGAGATCTTTAAAATGGTTTATATACTTATTGAATTGTGTTATATAATTATTAAATGGTGTTATATACGTGCTGAATGGTGGTTGGAGTGTTATTCGTAGTGTTTTTATAGAGATCTTTAAAATGGTGTTATATACTTATTGAATGGTGTTATATAATTATTGAATGATGTTATATACGTGCTGAATGAAAGTTGCAGTGTTATTCGTAGTGTTTTTATAGAGATCTTTTAAAAAAATCATGTTCAAATAAATAAGGTGGCGGTTATGGAAGGTTTTGAATTAATTGAATCAATGATAAATTACTTGTTTACCCTTTTGAATTAATTTAGATTGAGGACACATGTCATCTCCACAATATTTCTCACACTTCTCATACTTTTAACTTTTTTTACAATAACTTTACCCCAATAGTATATCCAAATTATATATAACAAAATACGCAACTTTATGTTATAATCAGGGGCGTAGCTTAGTTGATACCCGGGGGTGCACCCCCAAATGTTTCGGTTAGAAGTATAAAATTTCTGATTTTTTGTCAAAAAATTTCAAAATTACAAAGGATCGCCCCCAATTATTTTGCCTAAATATTTATATAATATATAAATTGGTTCCTATAACTTTCCGTCCCCGAAACTTTTGGTCAAACTCCGCCACTAGTTATAATTTGTTTACAAGAGTAACAAAGTGTATAAAACTAAAAGTTATTTTAATTAAAAAAATGATGCGACTAGATTTAAAACAAAAAAGAGACCGATTCATTTTTGTATTTTCAGCAATTTGCAACTTATCATTATGTGCAATCTTGTCATCGGTTCAATCGATCAAAATCATTTCATAATGTCGGTATGGCATTTTTATTTTTTATTGAGTAAAGTACAGTTTCAGTCCCTGAGATTAATACCCGTTTGCAGGTTCAGTCTCTATTTAAAAAAATTCAACACTTCAGTCCCTGAAATTGTCAATTTGATTCAATTAAACATCAGGAGGGACTGAAGTGTTGGATTTTTTGAAATATGGACTGAACCCGCGAACGGGTGTTAACCTCAGGGACTGAAACTGTACTTTACTCTTTTTTTATTTAATAGTCTTTTGTTAATTATTCTATTTTATATATACCCTTCGGTCTAGAAAGAAACAAAAGTATTTTTTTTAACGGTGAGAATCTTTAACAGTTGAAAGAGAGATCTTACAACCTCCCAAACAAAGGGCCCTAACCCCACTCTGGCCAGACTATGTTGTCTTAATAGGGCCCACGCTAGCGTCAGAGTTTGGCTAACAACGTTCACCGGGAAACCATACAATCTGCTGCCAGTGGCAGGGGCTTGCGCCGCCACAAGAGAGAATCTCTTTGGCGTAACGCACGGTGGACTAAAACGCGGAGTGGCTCTGGCTCGAACTCTTGACCTAAGGTCTGGGAGAACTAGCCTTCATTGCCTTTATTCACCAAATATGGAACTAGTGGGAATTGAATTTGAGTCTAAAAAAACAAAAGTATAATAATAATAATACGTGAGACCTTAAACATGTGTTTTTATATCCATAAATGCGGAATAATCATTCACCTAAATTCCTTCCTGAAAATATGTGACTCCCATGTTGAAGGTTTGAATTTTGTACAAATCAAACAAAACAATCCATTTTTGATTTTTTCCCAAGCAATGCGACATATGATATAATTTATTTCTGAATGCCTGCAAAATAATACAACTAATTTATTTTAATAATGTTTTGTAGATATGATAACATGATCCAATTTAGCATCATTCTTTGCAAAATGCCGATTATAACCGAGTCATATCACTTTTAATGTATTTTCAAGGAAACGAAGTATGTTTTTTTTATTTATTACTAGTCTAAGATCCCGCGAGCTTCGCGGGTGGCTTAACACAAACATGTAATATTATCTACTGACATTGAAACCCATGTAGATCATCATTTTTGTTATATTTGTCCTATCAATTACATATGTGATTACAATATTTCATAGCATGAAATTGGAGCAGATTTTTTAAGTTTCCAAATTGATTTAACAATATCATCATTACATACAATTTTACAGCATTCATACAGCATTCATTTGAGCTCACAAAATTCCTTATTTGTCCTATCAAACATTATTTTAAGATACTTTTGACGAATATTCAAACATTCAGGGGTTTATATGAAGGCAGACACCTAGGTTCACAGTAGTGTGTCGAGTTGTGCTTTCGTTTATGGTATCTAGATTGATGAATGCATAACTCTCTAAAGAAAATATATCATCCCACCTTCACCCATTTCAAAAGTCTTTCAGCCATATATTCAACCTGTAATTAGCAAAAAAAAAAAAAAAGACAATATCAGTAAACTTTAATATTGTCACATAAACTTTTAAAAGTTATTTTTTTTTTATTTTTTGTTTGTAATTTCTTTTTTATTCTAGTTTTATGGTAATTTTTATCTTAATTGTTTTTTTAATTATGTTATTTGTTATAAATTTATTATGTTCGGATTTGACGGTGAGTTGTAACTTGTTTTCTTTTTTTTTTTTTTTTTTTTTTTTTGCTCAATTGAAGTAATATTATTCCAAATTAGCAAATTACAAACAAGTGGCAGGTAAACGGGCAACAAGCTGCGCCGCAACCCCTTTTTGAATTGCAAAACCAATCCTACTAAAGACGAAACGACCCTTAAAGGTTGAGAGATTACTATTCACAACCTGTTGGACCCTGTTTAGAAATTCCACAGCCTCTGGGGCTAGGGAACCAAATGTATCAAAAGCGAAAGGGATAAACACATGTTGATTCTCTAAACAAGCCTTCTCGTGTTTAGCGACTTTGCTTGATTCCGCTTTCAACGCAGCTTGGCCAGCAGCAAACCCATTATCCCTGAGCCCAACAAGAGGGGACACTCCTGTAAGGTCCACACAAGCGTGTTTTCCGCTGGCCCACCCAAACACAAGAATATCAGCTGGTCGAAGAGTAGACCTCCCATCAAGCGGATCCGTCAGAAAGTTCACCGGAGCCTCCTTTTTCGACGAAATCATCCTTTTTCTTTTTTAAATCATAATTTATAATTTCATAATTAACTGATGCAGTTCATATTCATATCACATATTTTTTATCATTTAAAATCATATAAATTGAATTTATATCATATATATTTTTATCATTTAGAATTATAAAATACGAACATATAAGACATCTGTTGAAACTCACATATACCATCTTCTTCAATTGACTTCCAACTCCAACTCACCACCAACAAATCAACCATTTATTTACCTCCCATTTAATTAAATTAGAAACAATATATGATAACCCCCCGCCCCCCCCCCCCCAAACTACGTAAGCCGTAACATCCCACCGCAACCACCATATCCGGCCACCCACATTTGCCACCATACCGTCTTAGGGACTAAAATGGCATTTTACTCAATTTGAAATGAAAGAAACTTTCTCATTTTTTTCGTCCTAGTGAAGAGCGATCCAGACATGAACTTTATCCATTAAAAAGAACAGTTTAACTTAGGATAACGGATGGCTAAATTCCACTCAGCCTATTCTACAAAGTTTGAAATCTGATCATATTGATGCTTTTCACCTCTAGTTGGTGGTATCTCAACCCAATATATGGTAATTCGATAAAAATAAAGTGATCAATTTGAAATGCATTGCAAAAGTGAGGTTCAGTTTACCTGCAGTAGTAAATGGGCATATTAGAAGCCTTCCAAATCAAAATCTTCTCAACTGCGAACCACAACAAAACAACTAAGATTAAGAACAATAGCTAGAACGTAGCAACATCATATAAAACAGTTTCAAATAAACAATGGTGATCGCTATTTGTTACTATTCATTATTTAGCATATAGGTAGCTTATCGCTATTTGTCGCTATTCGCCATTAACAACTATGCACCACTCTCATATTGTCATTCATGACAATACCTTCCTTTCCTAAAACTTCATCCACCAAGCTAATATCAATAAGACGCGGGTCAACAATCTCTCATGTAGATTTGGCCGTTGTCTTAATTTCTCACCAAGCACTAATGTTTTCTATATTTTTTTTGAGTTGATACAAATCAGCTAATTACCAGCTTGTACTGCCACATTCTCTAATTCCAGTCCTATGGATGTTATTGGTATGGTCTTTCGGGCTTTGTTAGTTTGTTTTAGATTTCTCAACTAAGTTTAGCGCATAAGCTAAAAACACATACTTAAAAAAACTCGTTTGACCTGTTACACAAGTAAGAAATCTATCTTGTTTGACCCTTTAGTATACTACACTCATTCGACCCGTTAAGAGGAAAATGATCATTCTCCGTGTTTAAAAAAGCTTGCCTTCTCGACCCATTTTATAAAGCTGACTCGTTAGTGCCATTAAGTATGGCGTATGGCCCCAACATACCTGACCTGCCCATTTTACAATACACACACACGCCATATCTCATTATTTATCTCAATTTCGACTTCCCATCTTTGCCCATCATAATCCATGATTTGCTATATAAAAAAATTAATGTTTAATTTTCTAAAATTCACAATGAGCAAACATAAATCAGCTTTGAAAATAAAGATTAATCCGGATTGTGTCAGAAATAAACTTAGAACTTGAAATTTATCATTTTACTGTAATGTTTTCCCACATAGTGAAGCAAGCATATAACTAAAAAGCAACATAATTTACCGTATCATTTGGGCACTGTTCCTTTTTAGTCGATGGTTTATGGTTCATCTCAGATGGGCTCTGCTATTTTCCAGTCGATGATATATGTTTCATCTCGATTCGTAACCACAACTGCAATCGTTGTAGTCTTAAATGAATCATTAAAAACTCAAATCCAATGAAACTAACATTATATATAATCCCATATAAGGTTCCTAACCATAAAATAAACCGAACCATGAAACCTAGTTTTCCAAACCATAAACTAAACCGGTTCACTTAAGTTGTTACGGTTCAAACTGATTTTGGCCACCCCTACTAACTATATAATGTGTAGGTGTATAAGGCATCAAATATGTCATAAAACAGTGAAATGAACAAAAAATTACCTGTTAATGGGTCCTTGACAACAACATGAAGCTTTAGGTCACCACCATTGTTCATCCAACTAACACAAGACTCACACCCACAATCAGACCATGTAGTTTCCCCTAAAAATAATTAGTCAATATAAGAAAACCCTAATATAAGAGCCATAAAAATTGTTACAGATCAGAATCTTCACAAAAGATTCATATGTTTACTTATGATATTCAGTGCAAATCGATACAAAATCGGAGATTCAATCAGGTACATATTCAAAAAAACCCCAAAAATTTGCTACAGATTAAAGACCAGAGAAATATGCATACATATTAAAGAATCGTACCTTAAATAATGCTTGACAAATCGATTGACTGCCAAATCGATGTGAACAAACAGATGATGATTGATAAATCGATTAACAACCGAATCGATGTGAAGAAACGGCAGAATACGTATGGATTTATAGATCTAGGGTTTATGCAACCAATCATCATTAAACATGGGAACTCATTCATATTTTGGAAGATGATTATAAAGAAATATGGAAATCGGATATCTGGTAGAGTTATTTGAGGAAATTTGAGAGAACTATGGAAACTTCAATTTTCAGCGTTACACTGAAAGTGAAAAGCGGAATTTAGATAGGAGATGTATATTGCCGCTCAAAACAATATTGAGACATACAATCACATGACACGTGGCATTAAGTTTTGTAAGAATAGGACAAATGTCCTAAGATTGTTTTGTTTTATTATAAGGTATAGATGCTACAAATTAAAAGCCTTCTATAAGCTATGAAATTTAATCCAGATAATCGTAGCTTAAACATCTAATAAAATTATGGAAGGAAAAAAGCATGGATATATTACGGTTTTGTATATCCAAAGAAGACTTATGATAAAATGTTCATAACATTGCATCTTGTTTTTCGTACCAAAGTGAATTTCAATTAATTTGCCACTTGTAACATACTACTATATGCTCGTTGGCACCAAAGGTTGCATATGGGGCGGTGTTCTCGATGCACCTGACTGACGTGGCATCTCATCGAGCTCCTCTCCCGAACCTACACATATGTGCCTTAGTGCTCAACATATTCTGATGACCCATAACTATCGAAGCAAACTACGTGGCATCTCACTGAGCCCCTCTCCTGAACCCACACCTATGTGCCTTAATGCTCATCTCAACCTATTCTGATGACCCATAACCATCGGAGCAAACTGCGTGGCATCTCATTGAGTCCCTCTCCTGAACCCACACCTATGTGCCTTAGTGCTCAACCTATTTTGATGACCCATAACTATTAGAGCAAACTACAAAGTGCTAAATATTGGAAAAGGGCCACCTCTATAACTCAAACTCAGGGGCTTCTCACGATTCCTACCATTCCATTGACAATGATGCCATGTCAGTACTTTCGACATTGTCAAATTTCACATTCTTAGTCCTTCTATGAAGTTATCCAATTATTTTTAATAATCTAGTTATCTTTTATTGTCCACAACTACCAATAGTTTATTTAATGTCTATAGACAGTTTCCTTACAAAAAGAACTCGTACAACAAATACCAGGTAACCTTATTTTAAATACCATCTTACAACAATAAGAAAAATATATTTAACTTTGGTTTCACCTGTTTAGGTGAGTGGTTCAAGTTCACAATGTGTGGTGAAGCAAGGGAGAAAACATGTTCATGTAGGAAGTGGGATTTAACTAGCATGCTATGTAAACATGTTGTAGCAGCTATTTGGGACATGTCTAGGAATAATCTGTGGGCTGACATACCATAAGAATGGGTGTCTTAAGTGTATTAGTTAGATACATGGAAAAATGTGTACATCAATGTTATTGAACCAATCATAGGGCTAGATATGTGGAGTCCCTCTTAGTGTCCAACAAAACTCATTTCACCTAAACGTAATAATCAAGTTAATTAGTTTTGAATAAGTTTGATCATGGAGTGGTGTAATATGAAGATGTTTGACTTATAATACTCAAATTTGTTTTTAGATTGGAAGACCCAAAAAGAAGAGGAAGGGGACATTTGGAGAGGATAGGTTGAAGTTGTATTTTCATTTGGAGGCAAAATGACCAGAAAAGACAATACCAGAAACTGTAGCAAATGTGGAAACAGGGGCCACAATTGTAGAAGTTGCAAAGGTCAAGGTGGGAATAGAGGTTTGCAAGTTGGTGCAACACAAGAATGAAAGAATGCAACACTAGGTGCACCAATACCAAGTCAAGATGCATAGTGGTTTTCATGACGGTGATATGGATTTCATGATGGTTCTATTAAGATAATGATGTTATAGTTTTTATGTTATGATGTTTGACTAATTATGGTGTTGTTATGTTTTCTGTTAAGACAATATTATGGTGCATGCCTTTGTAAGGTTGTTTATGTATGCTAAGTTGAATCTGTTTGACATTCGCACCAGCCATGTTGTTTTGACATTTGCACTAGCCTAATTGCATTGCAATTTGTAGCAACTATGTTGTATGGCTGTTTATGCAAGTTAAACTCAAATGCAACACCCATGTTTGGCATTTGCGTCAGCAATGTTAGAATTAATGTATGCATGTAAAATGTAACAAAGACAAAGACAAGTGAATAAACACAACATTTTATTTATAGTTATTTAAAAGAGTAAATTGCCAAAATCGTCCCTAAGGTTTGGACATGTTTGCCAGTTTCATCCAAAACAACTTTTTTGTACCATATTGTCCTTCACTTTTGAGACTTTTTGCTATTTTCATCCAAATGTCTAACTTTTTTGCCAAAATCGTCCTTAAGTTTTGGGGTTTTTTTTTTTTCATTTTCATCCAAATGTTTGATAGAAAAAACAAAGCAAATTAGTTGTTTTGATGAAAATGGCAAAAAATATCAAAAGTGAAGGACACTATGGTACAAAAAAGTTGTTTTGGATGAAACTGACAAACATGCCTAAACCTTAGGGACGATTTTGGCAATTTACTCTATTTAAAAAGTCAAACATTACAACACACTTAGTCAACTCAAAAGTTAAACACTACGAACTCATTTCCATTGACAATCATCAATTGACCACTCTAAATCGGAATCATGATCCCCTTCTTATGGATTATGGTACTGATCCTCTACCTCTTCTTGTTGAATGTTGAAATCCCATGTCTTTTCCAATACTTCAGGGTCATATTCTAACTCCAGATCTTTTTTCATATTCTTCATTTGACCATTCTTTTCCTTCTTCTTCTAGCACATGTAAGACTTCTTCAAAATCATCAACTTGCATAACTTTTTTTCATAGTCAGCAACTTGCACAACTTCTTTTTCAAACTCATCAACTTCAGTATGGTTACAACACGGCTATCAAAATATGATATTGTATAACTAGAAAGAATTAAGTGAACATAATATGTTAAGCTTATAATTAGATCAATTAAAGGTTTTAAAGAGTAAATTACAAATATAAATATGAATTACATCGATCTAGTTTACACACATAAAAAACAAACAATAACCAAGTACTCCCTAACAAAATCTCCTATTTCTTCACTTCCTTAGCTTTGGTCTTCGTCATTTCATCATTTTTTGTTCAAACTACTTAACAAAGCAGGGATTACCCTATCACTTCTGGAACAGGTGGGCGTATCAATCCACTGTAGTTATCCATAACTGCCCTTTTATAAACAAATTGTGTAAATTATGCAAGTGAAGTTAGAAATTATGTATGTACAATATGATCATCATTAACATGTATATTATGCAGACATTCAACACTTTTGCAGCTAACACAAAATTTAATTAATATGTTCAATTAACAACGCGTAAATACATCAAAGGGCATGTAATTGAATATGTTCAAGTAGCCAATTTTAATTAACACAGTCATATTAAATCAACTTAATTTGTATAGTGTCATACAATACAAACACTTATACAACATAAGAAACGTCGACTAAGATTTACATCCTCTTTGAAATCCGATAGCAAGTACCGGCACCACATGAAACCCTTAGTACTCAACAATGTTATTTTTAACAAATTGAAGGGATTAACCATGTAATTAATTCTAAAACTTCCTAAGGATTTGGACCAAACTTCATGGACCATTTACGTAGTTAAATATATTTTTATTTAAAACATGGTATTTAAATAAAACCAAATAAATCTATTTTATTAATTTTTAATAAAAAAAATATCATCAACAGAAGTAGCTGCGAGCATCGGTTAGTGAATGTTCATCGATGACGCCTCACTAAAATTCCGTCGGTGATATCATCATGTGCCTTGGCATCATACTACATCTGTAATTTGTCAGTGATACTCTTGGTTAATGATATGTCCGTCAGTAATCATGCTACACTATATTTTCGTTTGACGCGCTTTTAACAGCGGATGCGCCTATCACGACTTTGTTTTATAGTGGCACGATAGTAAATTAGTATGTAATTATAAATGTATCGTTATTACGTTATTCTAGCCACTATATGATTAAGAAAATAACGTATATTATAGTTATTTGTAAGATGTCATAAACAAAAAGAGATGGTTAGACAGGTTAGTAACATGTCAAAATGATTTTAAATTAATTCGCATATCTAAAGTGGGCTTTAAATTAGGTTTAGATGTTTTAAATATGATTATATAAACTAGACATTTCGAATAACAATTTCTTTTTTATAAAAGTATCTAGAAGACAGTAGAATGTCAAATTTACTTTATTCATTTCATTTCATTTATTTATATGATTTAATATATCTACTTGATTCGTTAATTATAACAGAAATTAAACAATGATTATTGTACTCATATAGCAATTTAACCCCTTACTTTACAAATAAAAAAAGAGATAAAACTTAAAAGCATAGGTAGAGGTTAAGGCATCCAAAGTAAATAATGGGAAGTCACTACTACAAGAACATATTCTTTCTTTGCTTAAAGAACCCAAAAGAATAAATAACAAGCCATTGGTTTTCTTTTCTTTTCCTTTATCAAAAGTTGATTATTCGATTCATCACCATTTTCTTCTTTCTTGCTATTCTTTTTTTTTTTTTAAGTCCTTAGTTTCTACTTTGATTTTCCCCTACCCAGAATAGAGGAACTATTGCAAAAAGTTCTATCATTTTTAATAATCAATAATCAATTTTAAATACAAAACCATGATAACTACATAGACACGTGTATATTTTATATTAATTGTAATATATAATCGTCCACCCATTTTGCTTTAACTAGCAATGCACTACGCATAAATGTATTAAATAAATGAGTTTTGTTGTCCTCTAGTCCTCTACTTAGGTTCTGTATTGAACGACAAAAAAATATATATCCCTTTATAAATTTTTATTGAATAATCGGTTGGATAGTGAAAAAAACTCAACCGTAGAAGTAAAAAATATATACGGTAAAGGTTGCCAAATATAAGGGTATCGCTAGGGTTGTAATCGAACTGAACGAACACGAACAAGGCCATGTTCGTGTTCGTTCGTTAAGGAAATTAACTTGTTCGCGAACTGTTCATAAATGCATACTGAACATAAGTTTACATTCGTGCTCATTCGTTAAAGAAATTCAGTTCTTCGCGAACAGTTTGTGAACACTGGTCTCGGACACGAACAAATGCAGACGAATAAAAACGAACGTAAACGAACATTTAACTTGAAAATAAAAAATAAAAACATGGTTAGTCTTAAACATTGGACATAAGTAGTTAAATACAACCATCAAATGATAAATCAAAACACAAGAAGTCTACTACAATCACCAAATGAAGAATCAAGTTTAACTAACTTAGACATAGTTATTCAAAGTTTAACATAATTATCCCAAAAAATATCTTGAATGTCCAAATTTTAGCTAACTTAGAAAAAACAGGGTTTCAAGTTTTCAATATGTTTATTAGAAAAAAAGTTTAATATTTATTATTTTTTTAATATAATCAAACGAATACGAACGAACGAACATGAACGAACGTAACCCAACATATTACCGAACGCTAGTCGAACGAACGAGACTTTTGTTCGTGTTCGGTCGCTAAGTAAACTGAGCAAAACCTTTTGCTCGTGTTCGTTCGTTAAGTTAATCGAACGAACATAAACGAACTTCTCGCCGAACAATTCACGACCTATTTGCTGAACGTTGGGTTCGTTTACAGCCCCAGGTATCACCATAAGAAAAAGTGGATATGTTACGGGATGTTCAGGTTCTCAAGCTAATAGGATAATTTGATAGTACATTATCTTTTCTTGCTTATCGTTATTCAATTCGCTAAGAAAATCATAACAAACCACTAGACAGAAGTTGCCCCATGTTCAATGAAAATTCACTATCATGTATTGATAATGGTGTTCATACAAAACCCCCTAGCAAACATCTCACATGGCATGAAGCAAGGTAGATATTTGAGGACTTATCAGTATATAAAAATCCATGTAAAATTTTGATATGAACCACACATGTAGGTTCATGTGTGCTTAACTTTTTATATGATAATAGAAGTATCCCAATGGTTGTATTGTAATAAGGTGGAATAGGCCATATCTAAGTTTGTGGTACAAGAAGTAAAAGCAAAGTGAAGTGAAGTGCATGAACTAGTAGTTGTAAGAAGCTGATCAAAGTATGATCACATGGCAACAGTTATAATGTGTACCAAGTACAATGGGTTACAAGAAAGTGATGTGATAATAAGAAAGGGATGGGGAAAAGGTGTGATTGAAAGGTTTCATAGTGCACCCCCCAACAATAATTGATGCATATCATGTGTACAATGTATTAATGGACAACAACAAAAGGTAAATACCATGTTGTTTGTTAGTTGTCACATTCGTTAAGATTAAAGATCTAAGATCTAACCCCACTGGTGCATCGTTGATTAATATCAGTATCCATTTGTTTTGAATTCTATAAACTTGTCCAACGAGTTCTTGTACTTATCCGTTTGTTCAGGATCACCATAAACGACTCAACTCTATCATCAAGACAATCGATCGCTATATGGATTCATGATTCAACAATACTCGAATGAAGCGTTCTTCATAAATAACTGTTTTCTCTAATTATGATTTAGAGCATCTAAAGTACAACATATATGCTCCAAGATTCTTTGTAAAAGAAACCCTAATTAAATACAAGGGCATGTCAAAATGATTGAAGCATGTCCCCCTTGTGGCCTTCATCAAAATAAACTATTTTGGAGATATGTAAATGTACATGATAATGAAGGCTAATAACCAGTGGCGGATCCAATTTTTTTTTTCAGTGGGTTCGTTTTCATATAACCTCACTAATTTTTTCTAAATCATACAATCTTTTCACTATTTTTTTTTTTCCATTTTTTCCAAACCGAGTGAGTTCATATGAACTCAGAAAATAGGGCTGGATCCGCCACTGTTAACAACAATGGGCTAGGGTTTACTATTGTCGTCCCTTTTCTATTCTCTATAGCTACCCATAACAAGCAAGTTTTTGCAACTAGCTTGGATTCTTATAACCTATGGCCATTGGCAAAGATATTGGGCTTTTTTTTTGTCAATTTACTTTTAGCTTTATCTCCACTTCCCATCATGTAACCTTTCGATATATCATATATACATTCTCTCTCATTGAAGGTATTGGAGCCAAAAATGAGTCAAAAAGCAAGTGGGGTTAGAAAGGTTGTTCTTAAATCTTGATGAAGATATCGCACTTGTTGGGTGGTACCCCAATGACTACGAAATAATTGATTTATTTAGTTGGGACGCAACGCAAACTTGATAATTCCGGTTTTGATAAAGTTGAATCTTTAATTTTTTTAGAAAAAGAAAGTTTAAAAAGCATTGTAATTTGCATCCAACGTTCGACAATAGAAGCAAAAGTGATTCAACCCTTTTTCAGAATTTAAAACAAACTTAAAAAAATAGACAATACAATAACTAAATTTTCCTAAAGAAATTTCAACTTTATTGAAAAATCAGGCGTTTAGCTAGACTACCTGTTCTGGCTCATTTGACAATCCGGATTCATTCTCTAATATTGCGACACATTGTGCTAACTAGACGCCTACTCATCACCAGGGCCGGCTCTGGGCCCGGCAAACCCGTGCCGACGCCCGAGGCCCAAAATTTCAATGGGCCTGAAAAATCTTTATAAGCTTATATATATTTATTAAATTATATATTTAGTATATTCATCCGTTTATTATGCAAAAAAATAATGGTGGTGTAGTGGCAAAAACCATCTCAAAATAATGTAAAGGTCTCAGGGTCGAGTCTTTACTCCATCACTAAGTTTTTATTTTTGTAATTCATTTACCCTTAACCATAATTTTGGGCCCAATTCTTTTCGTCGCCCGAGGCCTAAATTTTTTTTAAGAGTTTTTGGGGACGGCTCTGTCATCACCTTGCCCACTCACGTCTCCCTTCACTTGAGCCTGTTGTGGTTAACCTCTGCTCGTCCAAGCTACCACACCCCAAAACAGCCGCTCGCCTAAGCGACTATGCTCACCCCGATGCTCATGCGTGACCGCTTGCGGCACCCCGTTGCGGTGCTTGCGAGCCACCTGGCCACCTACGTGGCTCACCCTGGAGCTAACACGTGCCACAACGCACAGTCTTAGGCCACCCGAGGTGGATTAATTTTTGTCCGTGATGGATATTTTCAACGCGTGGAACTTGGCCAAATACCACCGCCACCCCCTTGCCATCACGCGTGGATATTTTTGTCCGTTATATTTTTGACGCGTTATTTTTTATTGATGTGAGGGAAATTTTTGGTTGGGGGGAAATTGTTGGGTGTGGTGGTGAGTAATGACCATTTCC
Organism: Helianthus tuberosus; assembly: GCA_030545235.1. Classification (NCBI taxonomy): domain Eukaryota; kingdom Viridiplantae; phylum Streptophyta; class Magnoliopsida; order Asterales; family Asteraceae; genus Helianthus; species Helianthus tuberosus. The sequence continues at coordinate 31,568,774 of CM060397.1, forward strand.
ACTAAAAAAAGTTATGAGTAATGGAATAATGGTTGATGATATGACGAAACTTGATTGAATGTTAGGAGTGATGGAATTTATACAAGTGATGACCACCATATACATTCTTGATTATAACACAACACAAACATTTCAGTTTGGTGTAATTGTTGTTATATTTTGGAGCTTTTGGTACATAAAAATACCTATAATTAACTAAACAAAATTGCCCAAAAGGAATTTCATCTTGATTATAACGCAACATAAACATGTGGTACCAAAAAAAAAATAATAACTATAATTAACTGAACCCCACAATCTTACATTATTCTTGTATCGTTGTAATTGCACTATGAGGTATCAAGTGTTTACCTATAAATATATTGGTATACTTTTTGGTCATTGTCATGATGATGTTTTCATACAATGCACGTGTATGTATGTATGTATGTATGCATGTATGTAATGTGTGCTTCCATTATTGTTTTTATCTAATAATACGTTCATTACTTCAGTTTTAGGTAAATACGCAATAATAATAAGTTGTAGAATTTCAATTCGAAGTATAAAAAATTACCAAGGAATGTCATGATGATGTTTACATATAAAAAAATTACCAAGGAAGGTAAGAAAGCATAACTTTACAATAGTTTGTGTAGTAAAACTTTACAATGGACGTTGCTAAATTACTGTTTCCATGTCTACCTCAAATTTACTAGTTGTATATATTAAGTTGATAAATTACTAAAATAAAAGGTTTTGAATTTTGTATGTGTCACATCCCAACCGATGGCGGAAACATCGGGGCATGACACTGAGCGAAACAGATTGTCCAGAAGTTTCCATAACAATTATCATTACCAATTAATTTAAAGTAACATGTCTCATACCATGTCTTAAAAGATAATACAATTATTACAGACAAAATCTAGGCAAATAGTTATGTTCCAACAACTCAGATTTCATTTGTACAGACAACTATTTGTTGGCCTCTAAGACCTTATTCTAGCCTCGATTTCCTAGCAGATAAGCATCCTAAGCACCTGTCACATACGTTAAAATAAAAATCAATACACAGAGTGTAAATGTGAGCAAACAAGTTTGATAATAGCACATAGAGTTCGAAAGCGTTACGCATAACCAACACATACACAGAGTGAAAGGAGGCATGTTAGTTATCGACATGAACCTATCGATACCAATGACTGCGGGTTGACTGCCCAAGGCAGTTCGTAATACATGATCACCACTGTAATCCATGCAAATAATTGTCCTTAACAACCCCCGCGTGAGCGAGTGCTGAGTCCAAACTAATAGTACTACCGTTGCTAAGGCAGGTAGACAGCATTCCATGTGTAAACATAACAAACAAGCGTTCATTTAGTCACGTAATACATGCGATATCGGTTAGCGTTTAAAGTGTTGCGTAGTGTGTTCGATGTGATTTTGTATAAGTAACGTATGTAACACCCAAAAGTGCGTAAAACAAAAAGGGATCAAGTATACTCACAGCGATTGATGGATTGAAGGGAGCGCTAGGGAGTAGGGTTAGCCTGATCAGAACGATAGCATAACGATAAGCGACGCGTAAAACGACACAAGGTGTAAGTGGCTCAGACAGCAGTTCGGTCGGATGGTAATCCGATTGGACGACCAGTCGTGCGGATGACAATCCGTTCGGTTGGTTATTGTAACACCCTTGTATTTATTTTAAAGATTTTCGTATAATTAACGAAAATAAACATGTAATTACGATTAAGTATTCTTAGAAAATACGAGTAATCTAAAACTTTTACAATTTAAAAGTTTAGAACAAATTGTAATTAAGTTCGTCATTTAAAAATAACAACGAAACGTCATGCGGAAGCTTATTTCATTGATCATGTTCGGTCCCTCCTTGAGCTTGATCTTCATCCGAGGACACTTGATATATATCTGTGATCAAAACCAACCCAAATGTTAGTTTTGATACTTAAATAATAGATTAAACCAGTTCTAAACGATAAACCATGAAATAAAATAAAATTTGTCAGTTCTGCAGTCTGTCGCGGGCCGCGACAGACTTGGTATTAACTTACGCGGGCCGCGACACTCTGTCGCGTGTCGCGACATAGTTCACTCCCTCCGTCGCGTGGTGCGGGGGATTACCTTTTCCAGCGAGTTGTTGTTCAGATGCTGCATATTCCCAGCTACACTACTTTTTACGAAAACGGTCATAACTTCTTCGTTATTGATCCGTTTTACCCGATTCTTTTTCCTACGCGTCCGTAATTTATTTCTCCATCTTATGGAGTTAAAATCCGACATCCGGATTAACATAATTTCAGACTTTTAAGTCTTCAGCTTACTACCCTTTTTACCAACTATTGACCCGTTCATAATTTTATCGCACCAACAAGTTTATTTGATCGTTAAACTCATGAAATTCATTTTTTTTCAATATCTCCCATTATATTAATCTCGAATCACGAGTCTCTTAAGTAATAAAATCCCATTTACGCTTAAATGCATATTTTGACCCGTTAAGGGTAGTTATGCATTTTAGTCTATAACTTGTGCCTTTCTTTTGTCGCTACAAAAGTTCCATATCAAATTAACTACAATTATTCCACCACAACTATTTTGTGGTGGATTTATCATGATGAACCCTTTTTCCCAAATTTTACCCATCGGTTGATCATTTTACGCAAATGACCACTTTTGAGCATTTGACCCGCGAACGTGCATTCCTATGATCTTTACTCATGTCTAATGATTCCATAATCTTTATGCAAGTTCCTAAACGACCCTTATGAATCGTTTGTCCAATATACCCTTCAAGGGTATTTTGGTCAACTTTAGTCCCTCACTTCACGACGAAGGACTTTTGCTAAATATCTTGACCAAAATTTGTATGTTTAACCAAAAAGCTTAGCTATACGTACCTGGCTCAAATCAAAGTATTGACCCGTTTACTTAACTTTTGCTTTAAATATTTATAGTTAAAGCAACGCAAGCTTATGTTATTTCCTGTTATTACAAAACTCAACAAGCAATTATCAAATGTTATTATCAAATGGCGTTACCCACACCAATTGACCTATTTAGTCAAAATGACCAATTATCCGTATGAGATGGTATTTAAGTACCATTTCATCCCCTTTAAACCTATCCCGGTTTTCCTTGTACTCGTTTTACTTAAAACCGTTTTTGTTTGTTCGTCACTACATGACTAATTTACCATTTTACCCTTTTGTCCATAACTTATAATTTCTTACCATTTCTTTTCGTTCCGACTCTCATTGAATCGTGTCGGAACATCCTATGCCAACCACTTAGTAGCATTCATATACTATACTTGCAATCATGTCATTTGTAAATAATGAAAAGGGGCGTAAGCTTTACTTACCTCGCATCCGAACTACGCTTTTCCTTTCCTTCTTGATTCGTTTGACCCGCTACTTCATCAAGCTTCCACCTAGCTTGTTACGCGTCGAACTATCATCATCGTTTTCAAGGTGGTTAGTTTAATCATAATTTAATACGATTGTTCCACCTTACGCATTTCATATCAAAAATTACCATTTATCGTATTATAGGCCAGTTTGACTTTATAAAAGTCAAATGCCCATTAGTATACTAATTGCATATTCGAGTTCATCAACTAGTTTTAGCATTCTTTAATTACCCGGTAGGCGTTATCTTTAGACCACCGTTTTAACCAAAGTTCTAACCACGTTTATCACATTTAGAACTCTTTTTAATCACATCTTGCATAATAGCCAAAACATCACAATTAGGTGTTTTAACTACAAAATTCTAGTTTCGAGCCTTCTTTGAGCCATTTCAACAAACACCTTAAGGGCAAAATTTTACATGTTTATTTATCAAGTCTCTAGCTTATCTCTTATCCCTAATTTCACATAAATCAACCTTCTTACAAAGTTGATAACTTCAAATTTTCTGGAATCACTTCAAAATTGTCAAATTACACTAGATTAACAATCTATTTCCTAGTGTTCATCAAATTACACATAACCCACTAATCACCTACAATGGTGTTCATGGATTCACTAAAATTTCATATGATTTCAACTTGTATTTGTCTAGGGTTTTGTCCCTAGACACTATAGTTGTTCCTAATCATCATAATACACACATGCAACTAGAATTTCAGATTTTTCCCAATTTCATGAGAATTTCAAGTTGAGAGTTTTCCTTAAATTTTACACACCTTGTAATCCTCTTGCGATGAGGATCACGATTCTAAGCTCGGATTTCGTTTTGGACCAGATTTGCACCTCCAATTGAGAGTTTTTGTGAGTTTTCTAGGGTTTGGAGCATGGGGATCGCCCTGTCTTTCTTCTGATCGACCAGACTCCCATTTTGGGGTGTTTGGTTTATTTTTTATTTGTTTTATCAATTTTAGTTTCAATTTTAACAACTTAGGTCCCTCCACTTTTCCTTAATTCTTAATTTAAGTGTTTTAACCCACTCATAAGTCACTATCTAACTAGGTTAGAATTATTCCTAGTTAACTTGGTAGGTTCGGGAAGTTGTAACCCGTTTTACTTTAAGTCCCGTTAAATCGGGCCTTTTATCTTTCTATTTTCTTGAAAGTTCTTGTTCACTTTAAGTAAATATTAGGATTATTTAAATAAATTCCTAATATTTACCAGTTTACTTTTACCACTTACGGTACTTTCCCCGTCTTGAGTATTAACGGGGTTTAATTACCAAACCCGTTTTCGGGGTGTTACAAGTCTACCCCCCCTTAAAGAGGTTTCGTCCTCGAAACCTTTTCTTACATAATTCATTTAGTTTTAACTCAATGTATTTGAGCCGAGAATTCTTTTAAACATTATTTATACCTTTGTCCAATTGTTAGTATTACCAAGAAATATGGTAACATCCTTTTGATTATTATTCGTCTACATATCTCATACGACATAGTGTAATTTCGAAATAACGTAATCTCGTTATTTCCACTAGTTTAGTTACTTAGCGATATTCATCACTTTCATATACTATCGAATCCTTTATGGATCCGTTACTTTGACCCGTTTAAAGGTCTTTAGTGAAATCTTTCACTTTTAGTAACAATTTCTTTTGTTTTCAAATTCATTTATTCGGTTCAGTTATACCGAATCCACCGCTTACAAACAACCAAATTTACTTAAATGACCTTAACCGGTTTCACTAACTAGACTTATTAGTCCAGTTGCTTTTTACCGCTCGCTTGGTGATAATGTGATTCCACTTCACATTGCATTTCTTGACCGTGATCGTGTCACGTCATGTTTAATTTATATCAACCTTGCATTTTTGAAAATACCACCTTTTCGAATATATCGTTTTGCACCTATCGATGTTAAGACCCATACTCTTTGATATTTGTTATTTCCAAATTCGTCTTATAGTATTCATATTTGTTAAAACGTTGTTTCTTACTAAAACTGAATTTTAGTTTAACGTTTTTCCTTTTAACTATGTCAATTACTCATATTAAGGAAATTGACAACCCATAATTTATTCTTTTCCGTTCTCATCTTACGCGGGGAATCATAACTAGTTCCCTTGCTTTACACTATTGACCCGTAGGTTCTTTCACTTAGCCTCATAGGCTATTTCTTTAAATTTTTCACCTTTTTAAGGTGAGACATTAACAACTCGTTTCCTTCTTTTTATGACCCGAGGGTCTTTTTGGTCCCGTAGACCTTAACACTGTGTTTAATCCCGTAGGTTATGATGATCCCGTAGATCATCTTTTATTCTTGTCTATATTCAAATGTATATATACATATATAGCTTCAAGGCATCTCTTATTATGTTTGGAATCATTTATTTTCGCTCTTGAACTTCAATTGACCTTGACCGTAGTCTAAGGCTTCATTTGTTTACTTCCGGACTAATCCTCCGACTTTATGACTTCTGACGTTATTTACGCGTCAGTTTGTCCTAAACTTACCGTTACCCGGTTCATACTTATACTCCTTCACAACCCATTACCCGGGTCCTTCTATCTTATTGTTTTTAGCTTTCCAGTTTCACCGGTTTGCGTTTTCCTATTTTATCAAGCGTTATTCCTTAATTGACTCGTTTGACTCTTTTTGGGTGAATTTTCATCACTCATGAATGTCAAACTTCATTCTTTACTTGACCCGTCCAACTTTGAAATGGTTGAACGTAATTACCAAAATTTATGTTTGCGAAAATTCTTGTCATCTTTTAGTCATGACTCATATTCCGAGTCTTTTGACTTTCTATTTCGCGTTCCTGTTTCTCAGTCTACGCATGCGTTTAAATTCTTACCCACCAACCGGGTGTTTTACCGAAGTCGTTATTATTGCAACCCTTACGGTATGCATTATGACTTCGTTTCGCTTTTATATTCCTACTTTGTTCTCAAATTTGGTGTTTTACAAAATTGGCCCGTTAAGGGTCATATTTGCATTCTCTGGGTTCGAGTGTAAGCACACCCCTCCCAATTGCATACCTTAATCCTTTTTACATTAATCTTTGTCCCTTCACTCAGGCTCATCATCCTAATGTAATACGCTTCCGTCACCCGGCTGTGCGTTTACATTATTATCAAATATTTTGCTCATTTGATTCATTTGGGTACTTTTAAGTTAGTCCCATTCACCCCGCCCTTACTACATCGGATGTAAACGTGTCCTCCATAAAAAGTTCATGGTATCATATGCCACTACTTACTTGGCCAGAGTAAGCGATTAACACATGACACACATGACCTTTTTATAGTTTTCACATCACGCCCTATGTAAGTAACGCCTCTATTTGTTTCTCTTGGAAACAATATCCCGAATACATTTTCTATTCGGGTTTTTCCAAGTTTTTAATCTACATATGCAACTTTCAATTTCTACTTATTTGTTGCATATTACTATTTGTGCGGTTATTTAAAATGTGCACCTGGTAATGTTTGCCCCGACGGGCGTTCCTTGCCATTAACCTTGTTCGCGGTCGTTACACGATTTAGTCCTCGGTGAGCATGCTCCTCTTGTCATACTTCGGACCGTTCCATCATCATATCCACAATTCGTTTGACTCTCGTCGTCTTCAAACGCAAGTGTCCTTCAATTAAAGCATTCACAAAAGTTAGTAACGTCAACTTCAATAATCGCCCGTATTATAATACAAGGCTTTTTCTACTATACGCGTCAACACGCGTATTTTCGTCAACTATATCAATCATTTTAATTGGGGTAACGTGTATCACACGATAGCCCTATGTGTTGTTTACAACACCTTAGCATGCTAAACTATTAACATACATGTACTTACCGGATTTGCGATCAAGCCTCGAACCGAACACCAATCTTTATTAAGAGAATAAGGTTTAAGTCCAAGCATAGTTTTCCCACCATACTTGAATCTCTTAAACCAAGGCTCTGATACCAACTTGTAACACCCTTGTATTTATTTTAAAGATTTTCGTATAATTAACGAAAATAAACATGTAATTACGATTAAGTATTCTTAGAAAATACGAGTAATCTAAAACTTTTACAATTTAAAAGTTTTGAACAAATTGTAATTAAGTTCGTCATTTAAAAATAACAACGAAACGTCATGCGGAAGCTTATTTCATTGATCGTGTTCGGTCCCTCCTAGAGCTTGATCTTCATCCGAGGACACTTGATATATATCTGTGATCAAAACCAACCCAAATGTTAGTTTTGATGCTTAAATAATAGATTAAACCAGTTCTAAACGATAAACCATGAAATAAAATAAAATTTGTCAGTTCTGCAGCCTGTCGCGGGCCGCGACAGACTTGGTATTAACTTACGCGGGACGCGACACTCTGTCGCGTGTCGCGACATAGTTCACTCCCTCCGTCGCGTGGCGCGGGGGATTACCTTTTCCAGCGAGTTGTTGTTCAGATGCTGCATATTCCCAGCTACACTATTTTTTACGAAAACGGTCATAACTTCTTCGTTATTGATCCGTTTTACCCGATTCTTTTTCCTACGCGTCCGTAATTTATTTCTCCATCTTATGGAGTTAAAATCCGACATTCGGATTAACATAATTTCAGACTTTTAAGTCTTCGGCTTACTACCCTTTTTACCAACTATTGACCCGTTCATAATTTTATCGCACCAACAAGTTTATTTGATCGTTAAACTCATGAAATTCATTTTTTTCAATATCTCCCATTATATTAATCTCGAATCACGAGTATCTTAAGTAATAAAATCCCGTTTACGCTTAAATGCATATTTTGACCCGTTAAGGGTAGTTATGCATTTTAGTCTAGAACTTGTGCCTTTCTTTTGTCGCTACAAAAGTTCCATATCAAATTAACTACAATTATTCCACCACAACTATTTTGTGGTGGATTTATCATGATGAACCCTTTTTCCCAAATTTTACCCATCGGTTGATCATTTTACGCAAATGACCACTTTTGAGCATTTGACCCGCGAACGTGCATTCCTATGATCTTTACTCATGTCTAATGATTCCATAATCTTTATGCAAGTTCCTAAACGACCCTTATGAGTCGTTTGTCCAATATACCCTTCAAGGGTATTTTGGTCAACTTTAGTCCCTCACTTCACGACGAAGGACTTTTGCTAAATATCTTGACCAAAATTTGTATGTTTAACCAAAAAGCTTAGCTATACGTACCTGGCTCAAATCAAAGTATTGACCCGTTTACTTAACTTTTGCTTTAAATCTTTATAGTTAAAGCAACGCAAGCTTATGTTATTTCCTGTTATTACAAAACTCAACAAGCAATTATCAAATGGCGTTACCCACACCAATTGACTTATTTAGTCAAAATGACCAATTATCCGTATGAGATGGTATTTAAGTACCATTTCATCCCCTTTAAACCTATCCCGGTTTTCCTTGTACTCGTTTTACTTAAAACCGTTTTTGTTTGTTCGTAATTACATGACTAATTTACCATTTTACCCTTTTGTCCATAACTTATAATTTCTTACCATTTATTTTCGTTCCGACTCTCATTGAATCGTGTCGGAACATCCTATGCCAACCACTTAGTAGCATTCATATACTATACTTGCAATCATGTCATTTGTAAATAATGAAAAGGGGCGTAAGCTTTACTTACCTCGCATCCGAACTACGATTTTCCTTTTCTTCTTGATTCGTTTGACCCGCTCCTTCATCAAGCTTCCACCTAGCTTGTTACGCGTCGAATTATCATCATCGTTTTCAAGGTGGTTAGTTTAATCATAATTTAATACGATTGTTCCACCTTACGCATTTCATATCAAAAATTACCATTTATCGTATTATAGGCCAGTTTGACTTTATAAAAGTCAAATGCCCATTAGTATACTAATTGCATATTCGAGTTCATCAACTAGTTTTAGCATTCTTTAATTACCCGGTAGGCGTTATCTTTAGACCACCGTTTTAACCAAAGTTCTAACCACGTTTATCACATTTAGAACTCTTTTTAATCACATCTTGCATAATAGCCAAAACATCACAATTAGGTGTTTTAACTACAAAATTCTAGTTTCGAGCCTTCTTTGAGGCATTTCAACAAACACCTTAAGGGCAGAATTTTACATGTTTATTTATCAAGTCTCTAGCTTATCTCTTATCCCTAATTTCACATAAATCAACCTTCTTACAAAGTTGATAACTTCAAATTTTCTGGAATCACTTCAAAATTGTCAAATTACACTAGATTAACAATCTATTTCCTAGTGTTCATCAAATTACACATAACCCACTAATCACCTACAATGGTGTTCATGGATTCACTAAAATTTCATATGATGTCAACTTGTATTTGTCTAGGGTTTTGTCCCTAGACACTATAGTTGTTCCTAATCATCATAATACACACATGCAACTAGAATTTCAGATTTTTCTCAATTTCATGAGAATTTGAAGTTGAGAGTTTTCCTTAAATTTTACATACCTTGTAATCCTCTTGCGATGAGGATCACGATTCTAAGCTCGGATTTCGTTTTGGACTAGATTTGCACCTCCAATTGAGAGTTTTTGTGAGTTTTCTAGGGTTTGGAGCATGGGGATCGCCCTGTCTTTCTTCTGATCGACCAGACTCCCATTTTGGGGTGTTTGGTTTATTTTTTATTTGTTTTATCAATTTTAGTTTCAATTTTAACAACTTAGGTCCCTCCACTTTTCCTTAATTCTTAATTTAAGTGTTTTAACCCACTCATAAGTCACTATCTAACTAGGTTAGAATTATTCCTAGTTAACTTGGTAGGTTCGGGAAGTTGTAACCCGTTTTACTTTAAGTCCCGTTAAATCGGGCCTTTTATCTTTCTATTTTCTTGAAAGTTCTTGTTCACTTTAAGTAAATATTAGGATTATTTAAATAAATTCCTAATATTTACCAGTTTACTTTTACCACTTACGGTACTTTCCCCGTCTTGAGTATTAACGGGGTTTAATTACCAAACCCGTTTTCGGGGTGTTACAGTTATCCGGTCGGACGGTAGTCCGGTCGGATGACTATTCAAGCGGATTGTTTCTTCCTATGAGAAGGATGTGTTTGTGTATGATGGCTTGACCTTTGAAGTTTTCATTGTAGCATTTTGAAAACATTGAAGTATCTCTACCTTTCAGGTCGGTCGATCGGATGGTTGTCCGATCGGACGACAATCCGATAGGTTGACACTTCAGTGAGAACAGTTCACAGCAGGGCGGTCACTCGGTCGGATGCCCATCCGTCCGGGTGGCAACTCTGTTACTGAACATGTTGAAAATTGTTTAAGTGTTAAAGTCCAAATGTTTCATGGTTCGGATGGCTGTCCGTTCGGATGGTAGTCCGGTCGGACAACAACTTGTTCAACAACCAGACTTCAATCGTTGGAAAAGTAGTTAAGTGTGGGACCCAAGGTGCAAGTCGTTCGGACAGCCGGTCGCTCGGATGGCTGTCCGTTCGGACGGCAGTCCAATCGGACGGCACTCCGTCCTGGTTGTTCCATTCGTCTTACACTTGGCTGTTTTGATTGTTTGTCGTGCTATCGAGAGGTGTTGATATCGTGCTAACCAACAGAGTCCCATCCTAAGCTCTAGTGACCCGACTGAACAGGAATCACCCAAATTTGGTCAGTTCACCAGTTTAGGACGATAGTTCTTGGTTAACCCGAAATCGATAATCTCGTGGATAGAATACGGATTTTGAACCTACACAACCACAAGATTGAGTAGTGAGTCGGCACAAGCTCCGATTCTACCAGTTTTGAATGCATTGAGTGTAAAAGAGTTGAAAGAAAGTTGGAAAATCTTCTCTCAATCCTTTTCACTGTGAATATGTTTAGATCTATGGAAGATCTTCGTTTGTTTATGTGGAAATCGATTAGATCTAAGTTGTTATTAGTGGATTGAGGCCAAAACATGAAGTTCTTCAAGAACACATGATGACGTCATCCTTGAACACCTTGAATCTTGATGATTTCACGGTTAAAAGTTAAGATTTAAAAGATAGAAGGGTGTAGGAGTGCGTGTAGATTAAGGAAGTACAAGATTTAGGACGAGATCTTACCGGGATTGCGAGAAATCAGAGAAAAAGCGAGGAGAACGAGCTGGTCGGACGTCACTTGCCAAAAGTGGAAAGAATGAAAGTGACAAGGGGTATTTATAGGATACCCAAAGTGGAAAGGGGCGGGTCGGTCGGATGGCATCTCACCCGGATGGCAATCCGGTCGGATGTCATCTCGGTCAGATGGCAGCCTGGCACCTCGATCAAGTGACAGCCCGGTCGGATGGCAATCTGGCCATTGGCACCTGGTTCGAGTGCTCGGCGCGACGATTTTTGGTGTTTCGATTGCGATCGCTAGCATTTCGATGCGATAGATTCTCCTAGTCAAATTACTTTTAATCCCAACTACTCATATCTCGCACTATCTCTTCTCCACCAATTATCATATCATTTTGATTGCGATTTAGTTCGATTGTGTTTCGATTGATTACCACACATAACATAAATAAACATGCACAAGTAACACTTAAGGCACACACACGTATAACAATAATCAAAAAGCGTAATTCGAGTGGCGAGTGCGATTGCGACAGCAATTAAACATGCGATAAATAGCGATTACCTTGCGATTATTAATAGATACTCCACATAATACAACTAAAGCGAAAATAAAATAGACTAATTACAAGTCAAAGAAGTCAAAACAGGAATTGAGCAAGGAGAGACAGGTCGCAATTAGCAATCTTGTCTTCCTTTGACTTCAATCTTGACTTTGACTTTGACTTTCGAAACACGGGGTGTTACAGCCTCCCCTAGTTGAGGGAATTTCCTCCCGAAATTAGGCTGAAGCCGTAACAAACAACTGCGGGTACTTCGCCTTCATGTCGCTTTCGAGTTCCCAAGTGAACTCTGCGCCTCGTTTGCCTTCCCATCGGACTTTCACAATAGGAATGCGCGAGCGTCTGAGCTGCTTGGTTTGGCGATCCATGATTTCGACACGCTTCTCCACGAAGTGTAGTGTTTCGTTTACTTGAAGGTCATCGAGAGGTACAATTAAATCATGCTCAGCCAGGCACTTTCGGAGGTTTGACACATGGAAAGTCGGGTGGACGTTACTAAGTTCCTCCGGAAGTTCGAGTCTGTAGGCGACTTTTCCGATTCTTTCCCGAATCTTAAAAGGTCCAACATATCAAGGCGCTAGTTTCCCTTTCTTGTCGAATCTGACCACGCCCTTCCAAGGTGATACCTTTAGGAGTACGTAGTCGCCAACGTCAAATTCAAGGGGCTTGCGTCGTCTATCGGCGTAACTTTTCTGTCGACTTCGAGCTTTCAACAAGTTGTCCCGAATTTGGAGGACTTTGTCAGTCGTTTCTTGCAATAGCTCAGGACCGGTTAGTTATGAGTGACCGATCTCGTGCCACACAATAGGCGATCGACATCTTCTTCCGTATAAAGCCTCGAATGGTGCCATTTGAATGCTGGAATGATAACTATTGTTGTACGAGAATTCGACTAACGGCAGGTATGTATCCCAATTACCACCGAAGTCTATGACACACGAACGGAGCATGTATTCAAGAGTACGAATCGTTCTTTCAGTCTGTCCGTCGGTTTGAGGGTGGAAAGCGGTACTTAGATTAAGCGATGTACCGAGAGCCGTTTGAAACGTTTCCCACAGTCGCGAGGTAAACCGAGCATCACGGTCAAAGATGATGTCGCGAGGCGTCCCATGATTGCAAATGATCTCGTTGGTGTAGAGTCGGGCTAATTGTTCTACCTTGTAGTCTTCCCGTATTGGCAAAAAGTAAGCTGATTTGGTCAAACGGTCAACAACAACCCAGATGCTGTCGTGACCTGATGACGTGTGCGGAAGCTTTGTTATGAAGTCCATAGCTATACTCCCCCACTTCCACATAGGGATCGGCGGTTGTTCGAGTAAGCCAGAGGGTCTTTGGTGTTCAGCCTTGACTCTTGCACAAGTCAGGCATTTTCCAACGTAGAGAGCAATATCCCTTTTCATGCTAGGCCACCAGTACTTGTAGCGAAGGTCCTGGTACATCTTGTCGGCACCGGGATGAATAGAATACCGGGATTTGTGGGCTTCGTCCATCAAAATCTGTCGCAAATCGGTCCGTTTAGGGATCCAAATTCGGTCCAGATAGTGGAATATCCCATTCGGCTTATTCACTAATGTGTCGTTTTATTTAACCTGAATGACTCGCCAGTATTTCCCCGCTGATAAAATATTTTTAAACATGTTTCAGGCGACCTACTGTGAATCAAGGAACAGTGCTATGGAGCACTAACAAGCTTGAAGAGGTGGCTCAATAAAATGAATAAACATGTTTTGTAAACCAGGGAATTTCCTCGTGAAATTCCTCTGTTGTAAATTACGGGGTTTATCCCTAATTGTGAAATAAAATAATCGAGCGTTTTCAAGTTTAAAAAGATCCTGTAAATCTTCCGCTGTCAACTCAAATAACAAATACCACGGGTTTCTGTCCCACGGCTCCGGGACCGGGTAAAACCGGGACGGGGGCCGTGATAGGAAAAGGTGGTATCAGAGCCACTGATTTAAGCCAAATTAAGTATTTAGAAATACTTAATTTTTCCGATTGCTATTCTGAAATTATGTGTTTATTGTGTTATTTGACTATTTGTTAGTTTACAGTATGGGTAAGCAAAGAATTTCGGACATCTATCGTCAATTAGATAGTTCACCAAAAGATAAAGGAACCTCATTTCAATCAAATTCCTCAAGATACTCAGCAGATACTGAGGAAGGAATATTTATTCGTAAGGCACAGTCTGAAAAACCACTTACCACTAAGAAAAGAAGGTGGATTATCAGAAAAAGTCAAGAGAAAATAAAGAAGTCACAACAAAAAGGAGTGATAATCAATAAGGAAACTCAGGAAATAGGCAATAACCCACCATGGGAAGATGAATTAGATGAACAATGGGAAAATCTCTATATGTTAGCCACTACAGCAGTAAATGTTAACTTTTATTCAAGTTAAAATGCTAAACCCAGATCAACAAATGAAATTAGGTCTCAACCAGAAGAGTTTATAAATTATCTTATCTCTCAACACTCTGACCCAGTACTAGCACCCATGTCTCCTGTAAGCCAGAAACTTTAAAGGAACTTTGCCCATTAGATGAACAACTTAGTAAGAGGAGAGAAAATAAACCTTATATAAAAGCATGCTGAGCATAATATTCCTAGATAGACTAAAATAAAGTATGAATGCACAACCCCTAGTATATTTTGAATTTCAGTTGTAATTTGTAATAGACATATATATATATATAAGTTGCAATCTTCGCCATTTTTTTAACTGTTTACCTAAATGTTTGTACTAAATATTAGTCTGTGATAATTAATACCTAATAGATATTCAGATGGAACACGCTGGTAATGAACAAGTTAACGAGGTTAATCAATCTGAGCAAAACCATGAAGATCAATTTCTGAATAGACAGGATATAGAGAATATTGTTGCTCAAGGAATAGCCAATGCTATTCCAGCAATTCTTGCTGCTGCCCGACATCCTAAAGAACCTCAACCAATTATTCCTAGCAAACGTACTCATGAAGACAACTTCAGTAATACCGTAAATGGAGGCAACAACATTAATAATAATGATAACGATGTGATGCAGACCCCAATTCTTAAAAGAATGAAAGCTGCAATGCCTGGTTGCACTTACAAGGAATTTCTTGCCTGTAAACCTGTTGAATTTGCAGGAAATGAAGGGGCGACTGTTGTACTTCGTTGGTTGGAGAAAACCGAGGCAGTAATTAAAATAAGTAAATGTGCCGAGGAAGACAAGGTCATGTACGCGTCGCATCTTTTTAAAGAAGGGGCGCTAGAATGGTGGAATACGGTACTACAAGCCAAAGGAAGCGATATGGCCTATGCCATGAATTGGGAAGAATTTAAGCATCTGGTGGAAAGAAAATTCTGTCCCGAATATGAGAAAGAACAAATAGCAAATAAATTCCTTAATCACCGAATGGTAGACGTTGACTGTCGAGGGTATACTTCGACATTCTTCGAATATGCTAGAGTGGTACCAACCCTGGCTTCGCCAGAACCGGTACTTCTTTCTCGCTACATTTGGGGTTTAATTGGCGAGATTCGTGATATTGTCAAAGCTGCGAGACCCCGCACGATCGATGATGCGGTAGAATTAGCCAATACTTTGACTGATGGACTGGTGCGTACGCGAGAAGAAAATCGGAAAAAGGAAGTAGCCCAAAAGATTACCCAGGGATTACGTGTGGGTAACAGTAGTAATTTCAAGAAAAAGGGAATGGGGCAATCTTCCACTGTTCCATTTTGCAATACCTGTAAAAGAAAGCATTATGTTAGATGCAAAGGGTATTGCAATTTCTGCAAAATGAAGATTGCAGGAGGAAGAAATCAACGATCTGCTATAACTGTGGAGAAGCTGGACATTTTAGGCCAGACTGCCCAAAACTGGTCAAACCAGCTGACAACAAAGCCAAACCTGCAGAAGGAATTACCAAAAAAAACGCAAGAGCCTTCCAATTAACTACCCAGGAAGCCGAGCTAATCCCTGATGTGATAGCTAGTACGTTCCTAGTTCATGACGTTTATGCGAAAGTATTATTTGACTCTGGTGCAAACCAAAGTTTTATAAATACTTCGTTCTGTCAAGCTCTTAAGCTACCCTTAACAAAACTTAGGCAAGTTTTTACAGTAGAAACGGCAGATGGGAACTCTGTTAACATAGATATGGTTTTGCAAAAAGGAAATATAGAACTTTCAGGTCATAAATTTCCTGCAAACCTATTACCCATGAATTTAGCTGGATTCGATGTCGTGTTAGGAATGGATTGGTTAGTAGCCAACCATGCTCGAATCCTCTGTGATAAGAATTCCATAGAAATTCGTGCACCCACAGGAGAAGTAATTATGATTACAGGGGATAAGCCGCGTAAACCCATGAAGTTCATTTCAGTAATGATAGTTGCTAGTTATGAAAGAAAGCAAGGAATAGTGTATATGATTTCGGTAATCATTAGCACTAAAGGTAAGGAACTTAAGGAAATTCCTGTAGTATCATAATACTCGGATGTATTCCCAGAAGAACTACCAGGATTACCACCAGATAGGGAGGTAGAATTTAGAATTCATTTGATTCCTGGAACTACACCCTAGCAAAGGCACCTTATCGGTTAGCACCCACCGAAATGCTAGAATTGAAAAAGCAATTAGATGAATTGCTCAGTAAAGGATTCATACAACCTAGTTCATCCCCTTGGGGAGCTCCAGTGTTGTTTGTGAAAAAGAAGGATGGTTCGATGCGAATGTGTATTGATTATAGGGAACTGAATAAGGTTACAATTAAGAATCGATACCCATTACCTAGGATCGATGATCTTTTCGATCAACTTCAGGGAGCTAGATCTTTTTCTAAGATAGACTTACGCTCCGGATACCATCAGTTGAAAGTACAAGAAGAAGACATACCTAAAACCGCTTTCAGAACTAGGTATGGTCATTACGAGTTTACAGTCATGCCCTTTGGACTAACAAATGCTCCTGCAACATTTATGGACATGATGAATAGGATCTGTAAACCATATTTGGATAAATTCGTAATTGTCTTCATAGACGATATACTTATTTATTCCAAAAGTCAGGACGAGCATTGTCAGCACCTACATGCATTCTTAACTTTGTTAAGAAAGGAGAAGCTTTACGCCAAATTCTCGAAGTGTGAATTTTGGCTACAGGAAGTGCAATTTTTAGGACACATGGTGAATCACGAAGGTATTCACGTAGATCCTGCTAAAATAGAAGCAATCACCAAATGGAAGGTCCCGCAATCAGCCATGGAAGTTAGAAGTTTTCAAGGATTAGCTGGATACTATAGCCACTTTATTAAGGATTTTTCTAAGATAGTTGTGCCATTAACTAAGCTAACCTGTAAAACAGTTAAGTTTGAATGGGGACCCAGGCAAGAAGAGGCTTTTAGGATTTTAAAACAAAGGTTAACCAACACCCCAATTCTAGGCTTACCAGAAGGAACAGGGGATTTTGAAGTTTACTGTGATGCTTCTAAGCTAGGATTATGATGTGTATTAATGCAACGCAAAAAGGTAATTGCGTATGCTTCAAGGCAATTGAAAAAGCACGAAGAAAACTATACAACACATGACTTAGAATTAGGGTCGATTATTTTTGCCCTTAAGATTTGGAGGTACTATCTGTATGGCAGTAAGTTTACAATCTATACGGATCACAAGAGTTTAAAGTACATATTTGGGCAAAAAGAATTGAATATGAGGCAAAGAAGATGGATAGAAATTCTAAGTGACTATGACTGTGATATTCAATATCACGAAGGAAAGGCAAACGTAGTTGCAGATGCCTTAAGTCGTAAGTATCATGAAAAGAAAAAGCGAGTCCGTGTTCTTAGATTAAATCTACAGTTAGATTTAATGGAACAAATAAAGAATGTTCAAGAAACAACAATCAAGGATGATGCTGAAGGAATGAAAGGAAGAATAAAGGAATTAGAGCAAGGAGCTGATGGAATTTGGAGATTCCACAAGAAAAGAATTTGGGTACCTAAGCAGGGAGAATTAAGAAATAAGATTTTAGAGGAAGCCCATAAATCTTGGTATACCATGCACTCGAGAAATAATAAAATGTACCAAGATTTAAGGAATAATTTCTGGTGGATTGGTATGAAAAAAGACATAGCTAGATATGTTTCTAAGTGTCTTACTTGTTCACAAGTTAAGGCAGAACACCAGAAACCTTCAGGATTACTCCAACAATTAGAAATGCCTGTATGGAAATGGGAACTAATAACCATGGACTTCGTTACTAAGTTGCCCAAAACCAGAAAAGGTAACGACGCGATTTGGGTAATTGTGGATCGATTAACCAAATCAGCTCATTTTCTACCCATGAAAGAAACCTTTAGCATGGAAATGTTAGCAAAGTTATACGTAGACGAGGTAGTATCCTTACATGGAGTCCCACTCTCCATTGTGTCGGATAGGGATAGTCGTTTCACTTCACATTTTTGGAGAAGTTTCCAAGAAGCCATTGGGACGCGATTAAATTTAAGTACAGCTTATCATCCTCAAACAGACGGACAATGTGAAAGGACAATTCAAACCCTATAAGACATGCTTAGGGCATGTGTAATAGATTTTGGTGGGAATTGGGATGACCACCTACCCTTAATTGAATTCTCCTATAATAATAGTTATCATTCAAGCATTGAAGCTGCCTCATTCGAAGCACTATACGGGCGTAAGTGTAGAACTCCAGTTTGTTGGGCAGAAATAGGAGAAAGCCAATTATCAGGTCCTGAAATTGTACAAGCAACCACCGACAAGATCACTCAAATCAAGGAAAGACTGAAAATGGCTCGTGATCGCCAGAAGAGTTATGCAGACAATCGACGTAAGCCACTGGAATTTCAAGTTGGAGATAAAGTACTCTTGAAAGTTTCTCCTTGGAAAGGAGTAGTTCAGTTCGGAAAGAAGGGAAAGTTAAGTCCAAGGTACGTAGGACAATTCCCAATAATCCAGCGGATAGGACCATTTGCCTATCGTTTACAACTACCAGAAGAATTAGATGGGGTACATGACGTGTTTCATGTATCCAACCTCAAGAAATGTCTATCTGACGAATCCCTGTTAGTACCTCTTCAAGATGTAGAGGTAAATGAAAAGTTAAAATTTGTTGAGAAGCCACTACAAATAGAAGACAGAAAGGTCAAATTTCTCAAGCACAAACGACTAGTGCTGGTCAAAGTCAAGTGGGATTCAAAGAGAGGACCGGAGTACACTTGGGAGCTGGAATCGAAGATGAAGCGAAAATATCCTTACCTGTTCCAGTAAATCTCGAGGACAAGATTTTTATAAGGTGGGGAGGATGTAACAACTCTCATCAAAATTATTAGTTATTGTTTTATTTTGCCCAATAGGAAACCCTAATTGAGACCCCCAAGTAATCCTGCACAAACCCTAAAATTTTCAGAACAATCGAAACTAGGATCAGGGCCCCTAAAACTCAGGGGGGGGGGTATTCCCTAATTAGTATTATCCTCACAGTTTCTTGTCAATTGCGAATTTTGTCAAACGACTGACTCAGCCAAGCTAGTAAGACACGGGGCTACCCTATGCTAGGGGGGCACCCCTCGCGCCACGCGCCAGCCCCTCGCGCCATGCGAGGGAGCTGTTTTTCCAGTATAAATAGTGGAGTCTGGCACATGAAATTCGGCGTTGGTTCGACGTAAAAACTCATTTCGTACACTGAGATATCGTCCGTTTACTCCAAAAACACACACACAACACGAAACGCTGCCGCGACAACAGGGTAATAACTCGATCACTGCTACATTTCAATGTCCGATCGATAAAAACCCATCCGATGGATGTTTAAGTGCTGCCCAAACTCGGGCTATGCTTTGTCATTCGTCGTGAATTCGATGGATGTTTAAGTATCGCACTTTGTCATTCATTGTGAAGGTTTTGAATCTCGTGAGTTATCGTAAAAGTTGGATTAAAGTTACTAACCTAGTGTTTGTGTGCATTGTTATTTAATTAGGTTAACAGGCTATCAGTAGGCTAAACTCTGCCCGACTAAACTTGCAATGTGAGTCATTCTCTTTTTATCAATAATGTTTACAATACTCCAACCATTTTCAAAAAGTTATAATTACAGGGATTAAGTCATGGTTATCTTGAATCACTGTCTAGTGGGGTATTGTGCACATTACTAATCTCTCACGGTTAAGTTCATCAACCTAACCGTGATAATCATCACTACTTGGGTGAAAGGACCCAATAGTGGTATGACCATCGTCACCAGGAGGTGACACGGCGCCAGATAAAAATAAGATAGAAGCCATTGTAATCGCTCTTATGTTGTAATTTATAACTAATGTGTCGTTTTATTTAACCTGAATGACTCGCCAGTATTTTCCCGCTGATAAAATATTTTTAAACATGTTTCAGGGGACCTACTGTGAATCAAGGAACAGTGCTACGGAGCACTAACAAGCTTGAAGAGGTGGCTCAATAAAATGAATAAACATGTTTTGTAAACCAGGGAATTTCCTCGTGAAATTCCTCTATTGTAAATTACGGGGTTTATCCCTAATTGTGAAATAAAATAATCGGGCGTTTTCAAGTTTAAAAAGATCCTGTAAATCTTCTGCTGTCAACTCAAATAACAAATACCACGGGTTTCTGTGCCACGGCTCCGGGACTGGGTAAAACCGGGACGGGGGCCGTGATAGTTCTTCTCGTGGATTTTGAGCTGACGAGATGCGTAAGCTATAACCTTGTCTCGCTGCATGAGAACACAACCAAGACCAACGTTGGAAGCATCACAATAGACAATGAAGTCGTCGTTTCCGTCGGGCAATGTGAGGACAGGAGCATTGCAAAGCATGTGCTTGAGGGTTTGGAAAGCAGACTCTTGTTCAGTTCCCAAAAAAAAGGCTTCACTTTATGCGTGAGAGCGGTAAGCGGCACAGCGATCTTTGAGAATCCTTCGATAAATCGTCGATAATAGCCCACTAGTCCGAGAAAAGAACGGACTTCGGACGGGTTCTTAGGTGCAATCCAACTCTTAACTGCTTCAATCTTCGCAGGATCGACGTGAATACCCTGACTTTTGACAATGTGTCCCAGAAACTGAACCTCCTCCAACCAGAATTCGCACTTGGAGAACTTGGCATAGAGTCGATTCCCCTGGAGTAGCTCGAGAACCAAACGTAGATGTTGCGCGTGTTCGGCTTTCGATTTGGAATAGATCAAGACATAGTCGATGAATACGATGACGAAACGGTTGAGATATGGTTTACACACGTGATTCATCAGATCCATGAAAACTGTGGGTACGTTGGTTAGACCAAAAGGCATAACAACGAATTCGTAGTGGCCGTATCGAGTGCAAAACGCGGTTTTGGGTATATCCTCCTCTTGAATGCGTAGTTGGTGATAGCTAGAGCGTAGATCGATCTTCGAGAAACACGTAGCACCTTGTAGCTGATCAAACAAATCGTCAACGCGAGGCAGGGGATAGCGGTTCTTGATAGTTAACTTATTCAATTCCCGATAGTCGATGCACATCCGGAACGACCCATCCTTCTTTTTGACGAAAAGGACTGGCGCGCCCCAAGGAGAGGTGCTCGGGCGAATGAAGCCTTTCTCAAGTAATTCCTGGAGTTGGTTCGAGAGTTCACGCATTTCGGACGGTGCGAGTCGGTAAGGAGCTTTGGCAATAGGGTTGGCTCCAGGAATGAGGTCGATACGAAAGTCGATATCACGACTTGGCGGTAGTCCGGGAAGATCCTCAGGAAAAACGTTAGGAAATTCTCGAACCACTGGGACATCGTTTATTCCAGGCCTACCTTTCTTTTCCTTCTCCGCTACTACAATGTTAGCCAAGAAAGCTCTGTATTCCTTGCAGAGATACTTGCTATCTTGGACACATAACATGATTTTGAGACCTTTCGAAGCAGTTTCACCGTAGACACACAATAAATCACCATTCGCGAGCGAGAATCGAATCATCTTATCGAAACACACAACTTCAGCATGGTTTTCACGAAGAAAGTCCATGCCTACTATGATGTCAAAACTTCCGAGTTGCATCGGAATAAGGTCGATTGGGAAGATGTGATTGTTGAGCTCGAGAGTACAATCACGAAGAACAGAATTAACGGCGACAGTTCTTCCGGTAGCGACTTCAACATCGAATGTCGAGGAGAGATAGGAGCGCTTACGACTAAGAAGTTTCTCAAATTCGAACGACACAAAGCAATTATCGGCTCCAGTATCAAACAAACACGAAGAATAAATACCATTCACAAGGAACGTACCATTGACCACGTTGTTGTCAGCATGGGCTTGGCGCACGTTGATGTTGAAAGTTCTGGCGCGTGCGGCTTTTTGTTGCTGCTGATACTGTTGCTGTTGGTGTTGTTGCTGCTGCTGAGGCTCTTGTTTCACCACCCTGTTCGGGCACATGTTCGCAAAGTGGTTGGGATCACCACATGCGAAGCAGACTCGGGCGTTGACCGCGGGTGCCTGAACTGCTTGTTGGCCTTGTGGGGCTGGGAGTAGAGCTTGATGAGCAGTGGCTTGAGCTGGGGCTTGACGGGGACCAGTACGGCAGTTGACAGTGAAGTGGCCGTACAGGTTGCAGTGAGCGCAGAAATGACAGGCAAGACCCGCCGGGTGATGATAAGAACATGTCGGGAAAGCCGGGTGGGGGCCCGTGTATGCACGCTTTGCTGGTGGTGCATAAGCAACTGGTGCTGGTCGGTGATAGTGTAGCATAGGCGAGAATAGCGAGAAATAGTAGTAAGCTCATACAAAATCCCTACTGGACATGCACGAGTCGGTCTGTTGGTTCCTAACTATAGACTAGGTCTCTAAGACATCGACCCGGACTAGGTCGAGTCTTGCCTAATTCCCTATAGTTATGGCTCTGATACCAATCTGTCACACCCCAACCGATGGCAGAAACATCGGGGCATGGCACTGAGCGAAACAGATTGTCCAGAAATTTCCATAACAATTATCATTACCAATTAATTTAAAGTAACATGTCCCATACCTTGTCTTAAAAGATAATACAATTATTAGAGACAAAATCTAGGCAAATAGTTCTGTTCCGACAACTCAGATTTCATTTGTACAGACAACTATTTGTTGGCCTCTAAGACCTTATTCTAGCCTCGATTTCCTAGCAGATAAGCATCCTAAGCACCTGTCACATACGTTAAAATAAAAATCAATACACATAGTGTAAAGGTGAGCATACAAGTTTAATAATAGCATATAGAGTTCGAAAGCGTTACGCATAACCAGCACGTACACAAAGTGAAATGAGACATGTTAGCTTGGGTGGGGTGGGGTGGCGTGGGTGAGGGGGGGGGGGGGGAAGGTGATGGGTTAGGTTTTTTAGGTTTTTGTGAGTGGGGGTGGAGGGTTAAGTTTTTTTTAAAGTTTTTGGTAAGGTATAGTTTTTTTTAGACGTTGCCCCTTAGACCCCATGGGGCCAGCCCCAACCATGTGCAAGAGCAGTGCCCTTTGGAACCCCAATGGTCCAGGGGCTTCGCCCCTACAACTTTAGAGTTTTTTAGTATCAAAATCATAATAATATTGACGGACTAGGTATTTCACACCTTCTAACTCGCATCAATTTTTATTATGATTTTTTATTTAGTCTACTAGTAATCCAATCACCTAAAATTACTCAATAACACTAAAATTATCAACAAGTAAACAAATCGAGAGTTTTTATCTTACCGTACAGTATAGATTTTACATAGATCTTTTAAATTATCCCGATGCTCGAAGTTTATTAGAAAAAAACTCTTAGGTTTCATATAAACTCTCTAAATAACATACTTGTTTTTCTTTTATCCATTGCTACACTACTAACCTAAGAGTATTGTCCAAAAAAAAACTCATTTCAAAATAGTTAAGAGCCTATGTGGTTCCTAGTTCTAAACATGTGGCTGTAATTAATTTTCACCTCATTCCTCAGGGTGGACGGAGTCATAGCGGGGACTGCAGTCGGGGAGTGGGGTTGACGCACGGTGAATGGATGTCGGCGTGGATTCGGGGAGCAGGGAATGGTTAAATCGGTGACTACTCACCGTTGCGGGAAGAGAAGGGAAGGAGGAGAGAGGGGGGTTTAATGGTGGGTCCCAACCCCTTTCAACCAATCACATTTTTTTTAAATTCTTTACCACTCTCCAATGTGATTGAGTGAAAAATGGGGAGTGGAATGGGGACTTGACATAACATGATATTATTGGCTAGTAGGGGAGCAAACGAGCCGAGCTACTCGCAAGCTACTCGAGCTCGGCTCGAAAAAAAGCTCGAACGAGCCGAGCTTAAACGAGCTCGAGCTCGAGCCCGAGCCTAAAAAACAAGCTCGTTTAGTAAACGAGCCCGAGCCCGAGCTTCGCTTATCGAGCTCGAGCCGGCTCACGAGCCTAAACGATCTTTCTGTTTATATATTTTTTTATTAATATATTAAACATATATTTATATAATAATAATTACCATTTATATAAATATAAAAAATAACTTAATTATATGTACAATAATAATTATAATTAATATAAATTAATTAATAAATACTAAACGAGTCGAGCCCGAGCCGAGCTCGAGCTTGAAAAATTACCTTCGAGCCGAGCTCGAGCTTTAAAAATAAAGCTCGAATCGAGCCTAGCTCGAGCTCGAGCTTTCATATGTTAAACGAGCGCGAGCTCGAGCTGGTCGAGCTCGGGCTCGGCTCGTTTGCACCCCTATTGGCTAGAGAATAACTCAAACACCCTAAAGTGATTGAACCAATCCCTTCACCCTCATCGACACATCGCCCTTCGCCTCTTTGTAAAACTTAATCTTTTCCTATCTGTGATTACTACTCACATATGCCTTTTTCAACAAACAAAAAGGATTATATTCTCTTTATTAAACAAATCATGATTACGTTCCAGTGTAATTTGCTCAAAAAGGCATATATTATAATTTTTATTAATTATCTAATTAATATTAATATATGATAAAAATCAAACTGAATGAACAGTGATTTACTATTAAATTAAAATTAGAACTACATTAAATTACATTACACAATTACATTACACACTTATTTAAATTTAGAATGGAATGAATAGTAACATCATTAAGAGATGAGCAAATGGTATCGGGTATAGGTACCGGTCTCAAATTTATCAAACCGGTGTATTTTCGGTACCGGTTCTGCACAGGTATTTACCGGTTTTTACCCTCAAATACCGGTGTCGTACCAGTACCGACCGGTACCGAACCGTACCATACTAGGTATATTCGGTACCGGTACCCACTTTTGGGGATTTCGGTAACGGTATTTTCGGTACTGGTTGGTACCGAGCTCATAAAATCCTGTAGCAACGCAGTAATGCAAGTAATTCCACCATTTAGATTACTTTTCATACACACAGTAAGTAAACTGTATTTCTTTTGAATGAGATTTTATATACACAACAACTTATTTTGCTTTCTTTTTTGTCTTTTTCTGTAATGAATTAATTGTAGCATGTAAAATTAACTTGGATATTTAGAATATTGATGAGTAAATTGAATCAAATCTTGTAAACGAACCGGTACCGAACCATACCATACTAGGTATATTCGGTACCGGTACCCACTTTTGGGGATTTCGGTAACGGTATTTTCGGTACCGGTTGGTACCGAGCTCATCAATCATGTAGCAACGCAGTAATACAAGTAATACCACCATTTATATTACTTTTCATACACACAGTAAGTAAACTGTATTTATTTTGAATGGGGTTTTATATACACAACAACTTATTTTGCTTTCTTTTTTGTCTTTTTCTGTAATGAATTAATTGTAGCATGTAAAATTAATTTGGATATTTAGAATATTGATGAGCAAATCGTATCAAATCCTGTAAACGAACCGGTATCGTATCGGTACCAAATTTACTATACCAAATCATTTTCTGTACCAATTTGGTACCCACCTTTTGGCGTTTTCAGAATCGTTACTTTCGGTTCGACACCGGTCTAGCACCATGCCTCTATTTATTGATTTTTACCTTCAAATACCATACCGTATTGTACCGAGCATTTTCGGTGCCGGTACCTAATTTCGATGATTTTCCGGATCGGTACTTTTGTTGCCGTTACCGGTACCGAGCTCATCCATATTTTAACGTGTTAGCACCGTAATAACTGAACTGAAAACAACCGAATTTCCAACGTGTAGGACGTGTGGGTCCTATTATTATATATTAGGTTATTTAAAATCGTTTTTTTATGACGGAGTGATTATCCTTACCACGTCATTTTATTTATGTTTTGATATTCGGTATCTGTTTGCCGTTGCTGACACGCCTTTTATAGTCATTGGGTCCCGCCGCAACGCGCGGGCGGAAAATAACTAGTATATGATAATATTCAAAGTGAATGAATAGTGATAATATTATTAAATTAAAATTATAGTGATAATATTATTAAATTAAAATTAGAATTAGAATTAGAATTATTAGAATTATTTAAAATTAGAATTAAGAGATAAGCAAATGGTATCGGGTATGGGTACCGGTCTCAAATGTACCAAACCGGTGTATTTTCGGTACCGGTTCTACACAGGTATTCACCGGTTTTTACCCTCAAATACCGGTGCCGTACCAGTACCGACCGGTACCGAACCGTACCATACTAGGTATATTCGGTACCGGTACCCACTTTTGGGGATTTCGGTAACGGTATTTTCGGTACCGGTTGGTACCAAGCTCACAAATCCTGTAGCAACGCAGCAGGATAATATTATTCTGCACAGGTATTCACCGGTTTTTACCCTCAAATACCGATGCCGTACCAGTACCAACCGGTACCGAACCGTACCATACTAGGTATATTCGGTACCGGTACCCACTTTTGGGGATTTCGGTAACGGTATTTTCGGTACCAGCTGGTACCGAGCTCACAAATCCTGTAGCAACGCAGCAATGCAAGTAATTGCACCTTTTAGATTACTTTTCGTACACACAGTAAGTAAACTGTTTTTCGTTTGAATGAGGTTTTATATACACAACAACTTAGTTTGCTTTCTTTTTTGTTTTTTTTCTGTAATGAATGAATTGTAGCATGTAAAATTAACTTGGATATTTAGAATATTGATGAGCAAATCGTATCAAATCCTGTAAACGAACCGGTATCGTATCGGTACCGAATCATTTTCGGTACCAATTTGGTATCCACCTTTTGGCGTTTTCAGAATCGTTACTTTAGGTTCGACACCGGTCTAGCACCATACCTGTATTTATTGATTTTTACCTTCAAATACCATACCGTATTGTACCGAGCATTTTCGATGCCGGTACCTAATTTCGATGATTTTCCAGATCGGTACTTTCGCTGCCGTTACCGGTACCGAGCTCATCCATATTTTAACGTGTTAGCACCGTAATAACTGAACTGAAAACAACCGAATTTCCAACGTGTAGGACGTGTGGGTCCTATTATTATATATTAGGTTATTTAAAATCGTTTTTTATGACGGAGTGACTATCCTTACCACGTCATTTTATTTATGTTTTGATATTCGGTATCTGTTTGCCGTTGCTTACACGCCTTTTGTAGTCATTGGGTCCCGCCGCAACACCCTCAAATACCGGTGCCGTACCAGTACCAACCGGTACCGAACCGTACCATACTAGGTATATTCGGTACCGGTACCCACTTTTGGGGATTTCGGTAACGGTATTTTCGGTACCGGCTGGTACCGAGCTCACAAATCCTGTAGCAACGCAGCAATGCAAGTAATTGCACCTTTTAGATTACTTTTCGTACACACAGTAAGTAAACTGTTTTTCGTTTGAATGAGGTTTTATATACACAACAACTTATTTTGCTTTCTTTTTTGTTTTTTTCTGTAATGAATGAATTGTAGCATGTAAAATTAACTTGGATATTTAGAATATTGATGAGCAAATCGTATCAAATCCTGTAAACGAACCGGTATCGTATCGGTACCAAATCATTTTCGGTACCAATTTGGTATCCACCTTTTGGCGTTTTCAGAATCGTTACTTTAGGTTCGACACCGATCTACCACCATACCTGTATTTATTGATTTTTACCTTCAAATACCATACCGTATTGTACCGAGCATTTTCGGTGCCGGTACATAATTTCGATGATTTTCCAGATCGATACTTTCGCTGCCGTTACCGGTACCGAGCTCATCCATATTTTAACGTGTTAGCACCGTAATAACTGAACTGAAAACAACCGAATTTCCAACATGTAGGACGTGTGGGTCCTATTATTATATATTAGGTTATTTAAAATCGTTTTTTATGACGGAGTGACTATCCTTACCACGTCATTTTATTTATGTTTTGATATTCGGTATCTGTTTGCCGTTGCTTACACGCCTTTTGTAGTCATTGGGTCCCGCCGCAAGGCGCGGGCGGAAAATAACTAGTTAAATTAAAATCAAAAGACGAGAACACCCCAGTGATGTGAACATCGTTTTAGGTGGTGTTTGTTTTTCTAAAAAAGATCTGCGCAGGCTTTCGCACTGACCACACGCAGACATTGTTATCTTCAAACTGTTTGTTTTTCCGAAAACGTTTCATTAAAAACGTCAGCGCGAGTTCTTCTTGGTGCAGACTTGCCCAAGCCACTTCTAAGGTCTGCAGAGGGTTAAACACCACCACCCACCACCGTCCACAACCACCGTCCACCACCCACCGCCCACGTCCACCACCACTGTCCATCACCACCACCATCCACGTCCACCACCCACCACCACCACCGTCCATCACCACCACCATCCACGTCCACCACCCACTTGAAAAATCTAGATTTTTATAAGAGGGGGCGGGGCACCATGCGGGTAAGCCCCTTAAGGTATTTTGCTACGCGGTAACATTGTCGCCACCCCTAGGGTAGGGATTGAGGGTAGTTTATCCGGGTAAGGTTTGTCGCAACGGTAAGCCGGTAAGGGGGTGAGGGTTGGGATGTTTGATGAGTTTAAGGTTTAGGGTGTGTGTGATTGGTGAGTGGAGTAAAATAGTGAGGTCCGTGATTCTAGGTATTTGTTGGTAGCCGCCGCCGCTAATGTTTTGTGATTCTATGGTACTTTGGTGTATAATTGACATGACAACACGACAACACGAGATTAGACGGGACTAAGATAGTATACTTAATTGCCCCTTCTCCTAACACGTGGTTGAGGAAAATATATAAATATTTGATACCGTCTACATTTAAATAACTAAGAAATTGATTAAAAACAGATGGGAGTATGGACTATAGAAAGAGGGTTCAAAATAATGATTAAAGTTGTGGGTTTGGAGATGCCTTTTGTTTTTTATATCTTGACCAAATTATTAACCCTTTATAAAGTTATCTTTATTTTGTATAACGTGTCACATTTTTAAGTTAGAATACATATTAGATCACCTTGATGATTTGCCTTGACAGGACCTAAAGCTTAAATAAAGCCATAGTAGTTGGGGTTGATCATTCCTAAATTACTAAATTTAACTTAAACAAAGTGGTGTATTTATCTCACGGGTTGAGTTATAATACAAAAGATTTAAAAATAAGAAGGGTAAGAAGGCACCAGAGAGTGACAAGTGTCATATGAGTAATTAAATGGAAAGGGTAATTTTGTCTACAAGAGGAAAGAGAATATGCACATGCAAGTCACATGCTATTTCCCCCCTAACTTTTAAACGTCCGTAACTTTTTTATACATCATTTGTTTTAAAAAAAAATTATACCATAAAATCGAGCGTTTTTTTATCTTTAATATGAGTACCATATTGTTATATTTTTCAAAAAAAATTCAAAAACCCAGTTGCATATTACACAATGGACGTGATGTAAAACACAATGTAAATTAGATTAAAAGCACAATCAATGACAACAGATAAAGACACAATGGACAACATACTAAAACACAATGAACATAACGTATAACACAATGACGATAACATATAACACAATAAGAATCAGACTAAATAAAAACACAATTGATGACAACAGATAAAAGACACAATTAATGACAGCAAATAAGAGACACAATGGAGAGCAGATGAAGACATAATGAAAACAAACTAAAAACACAATACTTAACAAACTAAAACACAATGAACAAGATAATAAAAAAATTGAACAAATTATTAAACCACAATGGACAACATATTAAAAGACAATGAATAACATATTACACAATGGACATGATGTAAAACACAATGTAAATTAGATTAAAAACACAATCAATGACAACAGATAAAGACACAATGGACAACATACTAAAACACAATGAACATAACGTATAACACAATAAGAATCAGACTAAATAAAAACACAATTGATGACAACAGATAAAAGATACAATTAATGACAGCAAATAAAAGACACAATGGAGAGCAGATGAAGACACAATGAAAAACAAACTAAAAACACAATACATAACAAACTAAAACACAATGAACAAGATAATAAAAAAATTGAACAAATTATTAAACCACAATGGACAATATATTAAAACACAATGAATAACATATTACACAATGGACATGATGTAAAACACAATGTAAATTAGAATAAAAACACAATCAATGACAACAGATAAAGACACAATAGACAACATACTAAAACACAATGACCATAACGTATAACACAATGGCGATAACATATAACACAATAAGAATCAGACTAAATAAAAATACAATTGATGACAACAGATAAAAGACACAATTAATAACAGCAGATAAAAGACACAATGGAGAGCAGATGAAGACACAATGAAAAACAAACTAAAAACACAATACATAACAAACCAAAACACAATGAACAAGATAATAAAAAAATTGAACAAATTATTAAAACACAATGGACAATATATTAAACACAATGAATAACATATTAAACACAATGACCTGAACTAATAACACAATTTATAGAAAACCCAGATATAACAAAATCTTCATTGTGTCATATATTGTGTTATAGGTTTTTATAAAAACGCAATGGATAGAACTCAAATTAACATTGTGTTATAGGTTTTGATAATAACACAATGTATAGAAACTCTACTGACCAAAACCCAGTTAAAAGACACAATGGCCTGAACCTTTAACACAATGCCAAAAAACCCAGTAAAAATGAAAATTTTTATTGTATTTTTATATGATAATATGGTACTCATATTAAAGATAAAAAAACATTCGTTATTATGGTGAAATTTTTTTTGAAAAAAAATGTCGTATGAAAAAGTTATGGACGTTTTAAATCGATGGGGGAATTGGCATGTGCCTTGCATGTGGAGAGAGAAAATCCATAAATATAAGATTCCTTTTATGCCCTTATATTATCTTCTTTTCCCTACAATCAATCTCAAGCCTTCAAATCTAAGATCAATGGACTAGAATCCTTCTTACACTTCTTATTTATTTTATCCTTTGTATTTGATCCTAACACATAAAAAACTTAAATCATTAATTTTAACCCACTGATTAGTTTAACTTAATTGTAATTTTATTGTAACTTGTTTAGTGTTTAACCTATTTAAACCTAACCACACTTGTCTATCAAAATAAATAATTTTTGATGAATGAAGATTGATACAGACAATATATTAGATAAGATGAACTTCCAAAAGTAAAGCACTTTATTAAAAAAAAGGTTTTATATTTTTTCAGAAGTAAAATGAGAATTAAATCTGCAAAGTTAAAAGAAAAAGAGAAAGAATGTTATTGGATCACAAAATGTGTAGACAAGCAGGCCAACCTCGAGATTCTTATCCCTTTCAGTCATTTTGATCTACAGGGCCCTCCCATGAGTGAAAACACGACAAATACTTCACCTTTTACTGGACTAAGAATCTAAGATATCATGTTTGATATACGAGTTAAATGTCATTTTGTTACGTTGCTTTGTTTACTTTTGCCATTTCAGACTATTTTAAAAAATGCATCAATTTCCTCCTTTAGATACCGGAAACGTGTCACTTCAGTTTAAAAATTAAAACCCAGTTAAGTCAGACATGTTAAATGAAGGGTATTATTGTCAATTCATATATCTTATATTTTCACCTTATTTTATGAATTGACAACATACCTTTCATTTAATATGTCTGACTTAACTGGGTTTTAATTTTTGAACTGAAGTGACACGTTTCCAGTATGTCAGGGAGGAAACTGATACATTTTTGAAAATTGGTCTGAAATAGCAAAAATGAACAAACTACAAGGACGAAAATGACAGTTAACTCTTGATATATATATATATATATATATATATATATAGACTTTTATGTGTGTATATATATTTTATAGGAATACACGATACGATAATACGTAAGGACCTAAGATGCTAAACACGAACACGATATGATAACTTATCGTGTTATTTTTTTCAAACACGAACACGATCTATTTAGAAACAGGTAAACACGAAACAACCTGTGAACAAACCTATCACATGTTTAGTGAAATAAAAATGACCAAAAGTTCATAAAAGTCTTAACTAATAATCGTTAACATAATAAACCATAACATATAAATCCTTAGCACATTTAAAACAAGAATCCATAGAAGTCAAATCATAATATCTATTACAAATATAAACAGGTCATTAACATATCGTTAGCAGGTTAACAAGTCTTTAACTTGTTTAGGCACGAATTTTATCGTGGCCTAAATGTGTCAACCTATTTAAGACATGAAACTTGAGGAGATGTGTTTTTTTACCTATATAGTGTAATTTCTTCCATTTCATGCATTTTCATGTCTTGGGGAGATGTGTTTTTTTTCATTCTTTGCAGGAATGAAGTGAAAATTCACACTTCTATCTGCTTTCTTAAAAAAAATCTCGCTTTAAGAAAAGTTTGTTAAAGTATTTTTTTAAGACATTCAAAATAAACTAAATAGTATATTTTTATTAATTATCTTAATAAGAATTTCTTATTTTAGTTGGAAACTTTTGAATGATTTTTAGATTTTATTAGTTAAATATATTTTATTTTTTATAATATAAATTTGTAACAAATTTTAATTGGCCATTTGTGTGAAAACTGGCAATTTTTTAATTATCTTGAGACATAGGTATTTTTGCCATTTTTAATAAAGTGTATTTCATTCGCTTATTTTTTTTCCGTCTATCAAACACCACAGAATAATAGTTCAATCCATTCCCATGTGGCATCCGAACGTGAAAATGAAATGATAATAATCATTTCATTTCCTGTATGTTACATTTTTTTTACCATTTTATTGTCTGATCAATTTCATTACTTCATACCAGACAGACTCTAACACTTTGCAAAATAAACTAGAATAAAATTGCTTAAAAATGTGTGTATGGTTGTAGTTAAAACTGCAAAACCGTCATGGTTCCTTGGTAAACTTTTATTTTTTTAAATCTTGAGCTGATCGGTTTGATATTGTCAATCTTGAGCTGATCGGTTTGATATTGTCGAATTGTATAATCTAAATAGATTTCATCAAATTTAACCAATTTAGTTTATGGTAGAAACCATTTGAAAAAAAAAACAAACCCTTCAATTGTTTTATGATATGCTATACATTATTCGACATCGTTTAACAATATACTACATGGAATCATCTTTTAAGTTTAATTATTGGAAGATTAACACATCATTTTGACACAACATTTTTCTTTTATGTGTTACAATCCCGTGGAATGATTCTATAAGGGTGGAGCAAATGCTTAACCCACTTGGCGCAACACGTATTCCTCCACATTAGCACCACATCAACTTTCTCCATTACTTTCCTTTTACTTGCCACAACTTGTCAAATCACCGGAAATGCATATGCTTCTATTGCTTCAAGTTCAAGCCACAACTAATTCATAAATCAAATTATAAAAAAAAAAACTAACTAAAATGTGATTGTTAGATTTGGTATTGAGCCCACCTCTCTCTCTCTCTCTCTCTCTCCCACACACACACTTTGCGGTATCATGGGCAAACTAACAACACCCCTTGCAGCTTGCCACGACTCGCTAAAGCCTAAGGAATGGAACATGTCGATTCCCCGTGTGTTGCTGCCAGGGGCGGACCCACATAGACTGAGTCGTGGTCCTCGGACACCAATGTTTTTAAAAAAATTAGTAGATTCAGTATATTAAATTGTATAAGGACCTCATAAATACAATTAGGTGGACACCATAGAAAGAAAAAGAAAAAGAAACCTAGTGTAGTGGTAAATCCCTCTTTTTACCAACAAGAGCTCATGAGTTCAATCATTGTATAGCTTGTTTTTCCTCTTTTTTTTTTTTTTTTTTAAATCTAGTTCAAACCTCGCTATGACCCGACCATACGAGGACCGACCCGAAAATTTTAACGTTTTGTAATGAAAATTTTGAACACCGAAAAAAATGGACCCCATTATAAAAAAATTCCGGGTCCGCCACTGGTTGCTGCAAATAAAAAGAAATAGATGTAAACAAAAGTTCTAAAATCTACAAGCTAAAAATCTAAAAGTGAAGACCTAAAATTTAATATCTTAGAGTTCGACGAAACGATTCCAACACGGTAGAGTGAGTTCAATGGGAGTCAGTGTGATACCCTTCCCACGACTTCCTATTTTTAGGAGACTTGATTTGAGCCAATCACCTCTAAGACCGAGTTAGAAATAACACTTATGTTATAGACGAGACTTATTCGAACGCTTTATAAGGGTATACGGGGTGGGTGTGACAAACTATGGGGTAAACTAGTTTACCTCTCCCTAACACCGCCGCCATCAACCAAGTCACCGCGAGGGGTCGGTGATTAATCACCGCACTAGGGGAGAGGAGGGAAGAGGAGAGGAGAGGAGAGAGAGGGGTGTATAGTGGGCTCCACTTACAAGAAATCATTAGATGAGTGGAGAATTTACATCTCCCCAAAAGATGACCACCCGTTACACCCTAACTACACAAAGGATACCATTAGGACAAATGTTTTTTCCGGTTGTTAAGAACTGTATATTCCCGTGTGTTGCTGCCAGGGGCAAACCGATATTTAAAGACTTGACCCGAAAATTATAATGTCACACTAAAACATCCGGGCACCGATAAAAAGAAACTAATCCAGTGAAACTTTTTATTTGGATCTTGTGTCCCACTCGCTAACAACTACGCCCCGTTTGTAGTATGCGCATATAATGTATATATGTGTGGGCGCTTGGGGGGCAAAAGTGAAAGTGCACTAATTTTAACGTTATGTAGTGGTGTTGATAGCCGAAAGACAAGGGAGTACATGCACTAATCGGAATTTGTCTCAATTACTGAGTGTTATGTTCCTCATGTCTAAGGCTTGATGCAAAACTACAATCGAGCCCGGGGTCCCACTAGAAACAGTCTTTCTATCCCTACGGGGTAGAGGTAAGGTTATCTACATCTTACTCTCCTCAGATCCTAACTTAACTTTGCTATTGGTAGGATTTTGGCGAGTATGTTGATGATGATGAAATAATGTTAGAGGCGTATATTGTTCGATTTCTAATTGAATTATATCATACTATGTAGACTTACACTTACTACGAAAATAATTATAATTATACAATATAAAAGAAACCATGATTTTGAGTGGAAGACAGAAAGCCACAAAGAAAATAAACTAACAATTTTCATGAATCAAATTAAGTTCCACCGTAACCCTAGTAAAAAATAATCCAAATAATTGCATGCCTACTATTGGATTTAGGCATAGAGCATAAACAAGTATCGGTTTTATGACTTTTATCCTGCTTTCGCTTTCTTAAATTAAAATAATAATATAAATATATTCTTATATATATTTCAAATAATTATTATCTATTGAATATTTATAGCATACAAACAGATGTATCAAATGCTATGTACCCGTAATAGCGTATAAATTAGACCCACTAGATGATTAGCAAATTGAATTTAGCATATTCATATCATTATTATTCTTATAACAAATAACTTATATGATCATGGCTGTCTTGCATTCATTATTTTTTGAGGTGATTAGGATTAGTAGTGTTAAACATATCATGTTTGCGGGTTGGTGAGTTAGACCAGACCTGTTTATCTCAACGAGTTAGCAGGTTCAATCCTAACTCATTTTTCTAAATTAAACTTTAATATATTAATTTCATATTTGCTTCATATTAGTAATTCACATCTATAAGTTTATGGTATTATTTAAATTTGTTACTATTTATCACTAAGTTTTGTATTATTGATCATGTGTTTTAGAGATTATAGGCTTTTATCGTATTTTTATTTGAAAAAAGTTTAAAGTAAAAACAACTATTTCTCAAAAGATACACCGAAATTAGATTTGTATCAATATACACACACATTAACTTTTCTTTTCTAAAAGCATGTCTCAACAGCATTTTAACCTTTTCTTTTATCTTTTCACAATCTCACTTAAATTTTATTAATAATCATAATCAATGTATTAAATATATCAAAACTACATTAAAAAATAATCTACTAGTTTCAAATACATTAATCATGAAAATTGTTAGTATTTTGTCTTTAGCTAATCTAGTCACATATTTGATGTCTAGTATAAAAGGTTACACGTTTGAACTTTGAGTTATGTGATTTCTATTTTGTAACACATTCAAGGCCTATTACGTATGTATGCTATAAAAATCTCTTAAACTAGTATAAAATAACTAAACTACCCTTTTAGTTTAGAAAAAAAAAACAATGATTATGTTCATGTAATTAACTCAAAGTTAATATAAAAAAGTAAAAAAAAAAAACATCCACTTGTCCCCCTTTCCCCATGTTCTTCACGATTATTTGGCCGCAAACCATAACCCGGAGACAGCGTCAAGTGACCGGCGCCATTAATCCATACAACAATTTGTAATCAGAAGCTTCAACGTCTTTTATGGTCACATCTCTGGCTAAGGTCGAGACAGTTACAACCCCCAATCCCTAAATCTGTAATCATAATTTTGGTCACATCTCTTGGTTCATTCGAATTCATCACTAGTTCACCTACTAAATCTGTTCTCAAATTTTGAGTTGTATCCGTTTGAATTATTCGTGAGAACCACCGAAATAATTTGATCTAAAAGTGATTACACGCCTCTCAGATCATCCATCGTATTCCTATTTTTTCCAACATAACATGGCATTGTCCACGCCTTTGCCCAATTAGGATGAAACTACATAGGCTATTTGTATAACTTTTTGTTTTGAATGGCAAATTTGGATCACTAACGGATCATTGGAGTATCATCCTCTACTAGGGATACACAAATTCAGGGGGAAACCCAATAAATTTGGGACCCAAGACCTAATGGTCCCGAAGCATTATCTCACCCCCAAGATCCAACTAGTCTATAATTCCCTCAGGCCCAGGCTATTTGTATAACTAACTACAATTTCTATAACATTTAAAGCTTCTAAAAGCTTTGGAATACCACTACTCATACACATAATCTTTTCTATAAAAACTAGTTTTTTTTTAAAACTAAAAGCTTAAACCACTAAAAGATTCGAAAAACTTGAAACCCAGAATTGATATTATATAAAAGTTTTGCCCGTTGACGTATACCCATAAATAAATACAATACATAAATATATATATGTGTGTTATACACACACATATATATAGATAGATATTGGTAAAACAATAAGTGGGGTGCATGTTGTGTTTCCCTCCATTCTGAGTCTTACTTTCACTTTAGTCCCAATACCAATACCATTCCCATACCACTATCTCTTTCTTTTTCATGACCTACTGACACAAACAATCTTTCAGCTCAGTTCCATGTAATCATGTGTCAAACATAATCAACCTCTTACTTCCACTATATTCCATTCATCCACACAACACTAACACTTTCACCTCCTTCCTTCTTCACTTTCATTCCAATCCAATGAAGCTTCAACATATTCTTTGCTGTTTGGTTTTCTTCTTCTTGTTCTTCTACTATGCATCTGCTTTGCTTTCTCCTGCAGGTGTCAACTATGAAGGTAGGTACTCATCACTTTTGTTTCTTCTTGTTCAGATCAGTTCATAACATTTAAAGTTTATAAAAGTGTTTAATGGTTTTGACTTTGCAGTACAAGCTTTGATGAACATAAAGAATGGTCTAGATGATCCACATAGTGTCTTGAATTGGGATGCAGATGCTGTTGATCCATGTAGCTGGACTATGATCACTTGTTCTCCAGATAAATTTGTCATTGGCTTGTAAGAACAAACAAAAATAATATATATATTTTTTTATTTTTTAAAAAAAGTTCATATTTTTAAATTTATCTTGATTTGTTTTTTAATTGTATTGTAGGGGAAGTCCAAGCCAAAATCTTTCGGGTTCTCTTTCACCGAGCATCGGTAACTTGACGAACCTGCAGACTGTGTAAGTGTTAGCCGAGTTTATTATCTATTATAGTTATTATTATTATTATTTTTTTTTTTTAAAGTTTTTCTATTAGTCGTTACTCGTTATTCTGTCAGTAGTTTGAATATAAGGATAGTTATTGACGTTTTATCATCGCCATTATCTTTTTTACCGTAATTTATCTATATAAAAAGTTCAGGTTTTTTGTTTGTCAATATACAATATATATAGAAAATATTATTCATCTATACATTTTTGGATGTACAAGTTGAGATGCTAATGTTACAAGTGTGTAATGCAGGTTGCTACAAAATAACAGAATCTTAGGGCCACTTCCAGTAGAGCTTGGGAGGTTACCAAAGCTTCAAACACTTGATCTTTCCAACAATATGTTAACTGGTGAAATCCCACCTTCTTTAGCCAATATCAAGACCCTTCAGTACTTGTAAGCATGTGAAATTACCATTTTACCCTTGGTTTTCGGGAGCGAATTATTATATTCAAACAGTAATGATTTGTTATTAATTATTATGTTAAAGTTTTGTATTTTGAATTGTCACAGGCGGTTAAATAATAACACTCTCACTGGTCCAATTCCTCAGCCTTTGGCTAACATGACCCAACTCACATTTTTGTAAGTTAACTTTAATATCTTTGATCAAAAACTTTGATTCAGAAAATTACTAAAATACCCTTTTCTTTTTGTGATAATTGACTGATTTACCCTTTTGCAGGGATTTGTCCTATAATAATTTAAGTGGTCCTGTTCCAAAGTTTCAAGCTAAAACATTCAAGTGAGTTCCAGCATCCTTGTACTTTTACAACTGTTTCAATCTTTTTTTTGACTGCACTCAGACTTTGTGGTCAAACATTCCAGATTTGATTTGCAAAATTAAAGAGACATATGATCCAATTTAGTACTATCTAATTTGTACTTTTAATATTTGTTAAACTCTTAAATATCTTAACAAACTTTATACAAAGACATCAAGAAACAAATTATATATCAAGCAAAGAAATTATATATGTTTGACCTCAAAAGTCAAAACTATACTTACTATTATAACTTATTGCAACAATATGAACAGTATTATGGGAAACCCAATAATATGTGCCACTGGGGTAGAGCAAGATTGCAATGGAACAACACCCATCCCAATGTCACTCACTCTTGGTAGTCAACAAAGTAAGCCTAGATATATGCCCACATGTTTTGTACAATTTAATTATATCATTACATGTTTGTACAATTTAGTTATATCATTACATGCTGCAAAGAAGAAGCATTTGTGACCAACACTTTTTGTTACACTCAGAATCACAGCCATCTGTCGCGCCAAAAACGAACAAGATGGCTCTAGCCTTTGGGACCAGCCTTGGGTGCTTCTGCTTGCTGTTTTTCGGGTTTGGGTTTGCGTTTTGGTGGCGAAGACGGTTTAACCAACAAGTTTTCTTCGATATCAACGGTGAGTTTAAAATGCTTGATTCAACTTTCAATAATTATATCACACATTCCAAATTGCAATATTTTTAAGTTGAGCCGGGGGTATAATTGGAAGCAGTCTTTACCCATGGGGTAAAACATACTATGTGTTTATGTGTGAGATATTACTGGGTACATTTGTGTTTTGGAAAAAGGGACGTGACCCGTCAAAGATTTATTTATAAAAAGAATAAATAATTAAAAAAATCATATATAGAAACTAGCCAAACCCCATGACATATTTTGTGCTATTGACTTGTGTTTTCTATTATGTGGTTAACTTATATTATTATATATTTAGAACAATATAGGGAAGAAGTGTGCATGGGGAACTTAAGGAGATTCCAGTTTAGAGAACTTCAACATGCTACAGGCAACTTTACAAGTAAAAACATACTTGGTAAGGGCGGGTTCGGGATCGTGTACAAAGGGGTTCTATCCGATGGCACGGTTGTAGCCGTTAAGCGGCTTAAAGATGGGAACGCGGTTGGTGGTGAGATCCAGTTCCAAACCGAAGTTGAAATGATCAGCCTAGCGGTTCATAGAAACTTGCTTAGGCTGTATGGTTTTTGCATGACGTCGTCAGAACGGCTCTTGGTCTATCCCTACATGTCAAACGGGAGCGTTGCTTCTCGTCTTAAAGGTGCGTTGTTTTTATCATACCACTACACAAATGAGTATCACTGGCCGCAAATCACTTGCACTAAAAAAAAGAAAAAAAAAACTGTAAATTCTAGAAAACCATCAACTCTCTAAACGGAAATTACATTGAAATAGAAGGTAAACGGGCAACAACCTGTGCCGCTATTCCTTTTTGAATTGCAAAACTAGGTCTATTAAAAACCATCGGTAAAAATAATTTGTTTTGTAATCTAATGATTGCACCCATGGTCTGAACTAACCATGATTATTTTTGGTGCAGCCAAACCCGCACTCGATTGGGGTACGAGGAAGCGAATCGCATTGGGAGCGGCCCGAGGTTTACTATATCTACATGAGCAATGTGACCCGAAAATAATCCATAGAGATGTGAAGGCTGCAAACATATTGCTAGATGATTACTGTGAAGCTGTAGTGGGTGATTTCGGGCTAGCTAAGCTTCTAGACCACCACGATTCACACGTTACAACTGCGGTTCGAGGAACCGTGGGCCATATAGCTCCCGAGTACCTCTCAACGGGCCAATCATCCGAAAAAACCGACGTGTTTGGGTTCGGGATTCTACTACTAGAACTGATAACTGGCCAACGGGCTTTAGAGTTCGGGAAATCCGCGAACCAAAAGGGGGCAATGCTTGATTGGGTTAAGAAAATTCATCATGAGAATAAACTCGATATGTTGGTAGATAAGGATCTTAAAACCAATTACGATCGAATCGAGCTCGAGGAGATGGTTCAAGTCGCGTTGTTGTGCACCCAATATCAACCGGGCCAAAGACCCAAGATGTCTGAAGTGGCCCGGATGCTGGAGGGTGACGGGTTAGCTGAAAAATGGGAAGCGTCTCAACGGGCAGAGTCTAATGGCGGTCGGGCCAACGAGTTCTCACATTCGGAACGATACTCGGATCTTACGGATGACTCTTCGTTGCTTGCACAGGCAATGGAGCTATCTGGACCGCGGTGATGCTTCACAAAAAACGGTTAATAAATCGGTTTATGATTCTGATTGTATAGAAACCGAATTAAAGTTTATAAGTCATGTTTGTTCTATATGGTTTTGGGTTTGTTGGGAATGTTAATCTTGTAAGAGGAATGTTGTATAAGTTTTTGGTTTTCTTTTAATAAAATGAGAACCAAATCTACAGTTTACAATACAGAAAGCAGTAGCATATTTGTTAGTATTTTAAAGAGCTTAATAAACTTCTTAAAACAATTCATATAAACAGATCAAATTGACGGTTTACTAAGTTCACACAGCAAACATCTGATTAAAGGTTAACAAGACGCAGTAAATGCCATATTTTTACACTTGGTTTTCAGTAAATTCAATTTCAACTTCTGCTGATGCAGTCCCAAACCCCATTATCTCCATAAACATTTCACTTTCATCGTCATTTTCTTCTGTCTCGTGCACATTCTGAGTGATGTCCATAACTTCAAGAACTGGTGAATTTCCAAGCAAAAACTCAATGAATCTCATCTCGTGTGGGAGCCCCAACATTTGTGTCATCTTTACCGCTTTAAGTTGTTCAAACGTGGCATCACGCGGGCATTCCTTATCCCAGAAATCCAAATCAACTGCATCAGTTGCCAATGATGCATCCGCGGAACCCTAAATTAAAAATAAAAATCAGGATGACAAACTTAACACTAATGACAATATAATATATGACTCACCCCAATTTGAAGCACTTGAAGATTAGGGGCGCTTAATAGCAACCGAAGAATCACCATTATTTCTTTCAGGTTATCGAAGCTTACTTGGTACAAATCAATGACCTTTAGTTGTCGATAAGTCGGTTGTATTTCCCCTAGAGTGTTTACCTATACTCATATACTGAGGAATGAACAAAAAGTCAACACATCAGTCAACAAAATTACAAACGAAAGTCAAAACAAGAGAGTGAAACCTTTGTAAAGAAACCGTGACCAGTAAGCCTCTGAATGGATGGTACACCACCAAGAAACTGATCAAAATTGCAACTTGAACTTTGATCATAATGTTGAGCAATATCGTCATTGATATACATAGCAACAGATATAACAGCTAACATAGGAGTGTTCTCAAGACATATATCTTCAAATTCACCTTCTAGCACTAAACACGTTAGATTCGGGGCACGAATGGTGAGTTTTCTACTATCAAAGTATAACAAAGTCAAACTTTCAAGAAGCGTGCAACTCGAGATGAGATTTTCAACAGCATCACGGGAAATATGAACTTGTTGAAGACTAAGATGTTTCAGATTCGGAAAACCTTTAAAATACAACGGCGGGTGCAACACACATCTAACAAGCTCCAAAGCAATTAGTTTTTTACAAGAGAAAAGACAAGAAGGTGCTCTAAACAAGTCGCCTACACACCACCCAATATTCAACTCTTGAACATCTTTTCTTGATAAAAAAAGTAGCCATTGATCTAAATAAGGGGATCTTTGCAAGTACGCACTATCTACAGTGAACCTATTGATAGGACCATCATGAAGCAAAAGAAACTGATTGACAAATGTAACAAGCTTGGACGCTGCAAGTGCACTAGAATGAATGTGTGATACTGATACACATGTATCATTAAATTCAAGCTCAGTAAGGGTAGCCCATTTGTACCTCCATTTACTAGATAACACACTTGTTCTTACAGCATCTCTTAATGGCAGTTTTGTGAGTATGGTTTCAATAATACTTTCAGGAAGATCGGTTATATAGTCTTCCCCATGCATTTTGTTCCCTACAAAAGAATAAAGTACATTACTAACCAAATACAAAGCAAATTGAGTAAATTGCCAAAATCGTCCATGAGGTTTGGGCATGTTTGCTAGTTTCATCCAAAACAACTTTTTGTACCATTTCGTCCTTCACTTTTGAGAATTTTTGCCATTTTCATCCAAACGTCTAATTTGGTTTAATTTTTTGGCATATATTTGGATGAAAATGGCAAAAAATCTCAAACCTCAGGGACAATTTTAGCAAAAAAGTTAGACGTTTGGATGAAAATGACAAATTAGCCCAAAAGTGAAGGACAATATGGTACAAAACAAATTGTTTTGGATGAAATTGACAAACGTGCCGAAACCTCAGGGACGATTTTGGCAATTTACTCAAGCAAATTATATAGACTGGTTCTTTCCATTATCAATATTGATATTGTTTTTTTAATACATCAACCTAAAACGGCAAACCGTAACTCCATGAATAGTTGTAAGATGTATCAACAAAAACTAATGAGTATTAGTCTCTGTTGTCAAGGCTCACCCAGGTGCTCGCCTAGGCCCATGGTTGTAAACATCCCGACTAGCCTCCAATTAGTCGCCGATTAATCGCCAGTCCCAGGTTCACCGAGTAATTTTTAACTAATCGGCCAATTAATTAGTAGGCGGTCATTAGTGGTCAAATCTAGTCCTAATTGGCCAAAAATCGGTGGTAGTCTAGCGATTCCGGCCAAATTTAGGTCAAATTCTTGACCAAAACCTATAAATTCCAACAATTAATCCTATCTACTTCAAAATATGGGTCGAATAAGGTGACTGTTAAAACATGTATACTTAAAAAAATGTGTGTATATACATATAATACTGAAAATTACATACAAAATCTCATTCCGATTAGTCCCTATTAAACCCGATTAATCGCTAGTCTACCTCACCGGCTGACTAGCGCCTAGCGTTCTTACAACCTTGCCTAGGCCCACTTATCAGGCCTGGCGCAGTCTTCTCGCTCGCTTCAAAAGCCCCATTTTGCAAGCCATGTTCCGACAAAATTCCAACCAAAAATTGTTTATGCCAACCCTAAAAAAGCCTGGAATCAGCCTAAAACTTGTCTAAAACCCCTAGTAAATTGTATTTTTATACTATACAAAAGCCCTACCTTTTTAACAGCTATAATTTCAGTTGAATCGTTCTATATTGGTAACCCTAAAAGTTAAATAGAAGCAACAAGTTAGGGGAAATCGATTGAGCCACCATGAAAACACTCAACAATGAATCAAAAATCAAACACAAGTTCCAGGTTCATTTCCATTCAATTTTGAATCACAAATAGAGATTTAAAATGGAAGGAATTCGTACCTAAGAGACTGATGATCCTCTAGGCTCTAGGGTTTTGTTTTGGGAGAAGACTAAGTCACCAAAGCAAATGTTCTCATTTTGAGTTGGCCCATTTCCAAAAGGCCCAGTTAGAAGAGGTGCCCAACAAATAAGCAACAATTCGTGAACTGTTTGGCTCCGAAAGTTAATTTAATTAAGAGTTAAATGCCAGTTTAGTTCTTGTGG
The DNA here is from genome assembly GCA_030545235.1 of Helianthus tuberosus. Lineage (NCBI taxonomy): Eukaryota > Viridiplantae > Streptophyta > Magnoliopsida > Asterales > Asteraceae > Helianthus > Helianthus tuberosus. The sequence continues at coordinate 31,613,525 of CM060397.1, forward strand.
TTTGGACCATTTTGACAATTTAGTCCAAATGTTTTAGTTTTCGCATGTGGGTCCAAAAAGGTTTCACCGTTGCCATTTTAGTCCACTGGGTTAACCCCATCCATTTTTTCTGTTAACGAGAAAGGCAATTCGGTCATTTTATATGTAATTCTATGAACTAGAAGGGCAATTCGGCCATATAAAATGACCGAATTGCCTTTCTCGTTAACAGAAAAAATGGATGCAGTTAACCCAGTGGACTAAAATGGCAACGGTGAAACCTTTTGAACCCACAGTCGAAAAATGAAACCTTTGGACTAAACTGGCAAAGTGGCCCAAACCACAGGGACTAAAATGCATTTAATGAACGAACATGAACAAGAAATTTCGTTTAGTTAGTTAAATGAACGAACACGAACCGATGTCTCGTTCGTTCAATTACGTTCGGTAATGTGTTCGTGAACATTGTTTGTTTATATTGTTCATTAAAGATTTGTTAGCGTTTATATATCTTATCTAAATTTTCTGTATTCTTTAGTTCTTATTTATTTCATTACGCAGTAAAATAAAAATAGGAAACCCTTTTCTCCACCTTGTTTATGCATTGTTCCACTTGCTTCTTATTATTCACATCGAATAATACTATCGATCTTCGTTCAACGATTAGGACTTCAAGGTCTAGTGTCGCTCCCTCTCACAATCCACCTCTAGTCACCGTCGTCTTCGCCGATTTTATTTGCGTTCATGAACACGTTCCTCCTTAACAAACGAACATCAACATAAAATTTCGTTCAGTAAGTGTTCATGAACCGTTCGTGAACACATTATATCCTTAACGAACAAACACGAACAACGCATTATTTGTGTTCAGTCAATTCGTTTACAACTCTAGTTGCATAATCAAAACCGAAACCGGTCAACCGTAACTGAAATAGAGCCGGTTTGTAACAAGTTTTAATATTTGTTAACCAGTGACCAGTTTATTAACGTTACAAAAATTCTAGCCGTTGGAAATGTTTGTATATATTGGTATTGAGTGTTTATGGAACTTGTGTGTTGTTAACTCTTAAGATTTCAAAAACAAATAAAAAAGTAGAAGTTTATATTTTATATGTTTATTAATATTTTTAAATTTATATTATAAAACCGCTTTTTATTGGTGGCCGGTTAACCGGTCTAAAATAATCTAACCAGGTTAATAAGTTATGGTTTTCCACCCCTTAATGAACCGGTTTTTTCTATAACCGGTTTTGACTGTGTTGACAAAATCGGTTTTATTTTTTTTTAAAGAAACCGGTATGTGTAGTTCTAGGCCTAATGGCATGAGGAATAAAATTTTACATAATAAAAATAAACTAATTTTTCTTTTAATATGGATGTCAATAATGTTTTATTTTTATTTTAATAACTATTTTTCATTAATAAATTTCATGTTTTTATAATTATATTTTAGTTATTTATGAACTTCCAAATTTACCTTTTTTTTTTACTTTGTATAACAAAATTAATTGCTTTGACTTGTAATCTAAACATGTTTGACCCATTAACACCTACACTAGCATATCATGTTGTTTAGAACTTTAATATGGATGTCAATAATGTTTTATTTTTATTTTAATAACTATGTTTTCATTAATAAATTTCATGTTTTTATAATTATATTTTAGTTATTTATGAACTTCCAAATTTACCTTTTTTTTAACTTTGCACAACAAAATTAATGTCTTTGACTTGTAATCTAAACATGTTTGACCCAATAACACCTACACTAGCATATCATGTTGCTTAGAACTTTAGATAGACACACCAATCATTTTCTAAGCAACACATACAATTTATAAAGTGCACACAAGCCACAAGAAACAGAGCTTTAAAGAGCTTGAAATATTATCTGAACACCAGACTTTGGGCGAAGCGAGATATAATGTACCGGGGCATGGACATAGTTTGGGGACAGAGTGAATCTGTAACGTTGTAAGATCATCGAGAGCGTTATTTTTGCTTCATTTATCCCGAAATTGTTGCCTACACAGAATCGCGGTCCATAACCAAAAGGGAGGAATGCTCCTGGATTGTTGTTAACTGCATTGGCAACCCCTTCAGAAAATCTTTCCGGTTTGAAGAGATGAGCATCTTCACCCCATGTTTCGCGGTCTTGATGCAATGGTAAAAATGGTATTTGCAAATTTAAGTTTGGTGGAAGAACCAGATCTCCTACGCGCGTTTCCTTATAAACTTTTCGGCCTGTGGATATTGCAGGAGGGTACAGACGTAGCGTCTCATTGATTATCATGCTCATCTGTATTATGATACGAGAAAAAAAACACACACAGTTACAAAACACAACCAGAAAGTAAGAACTAATGAGGTTGTTAGATTAATAATCTTACTTTCTTGAGTCTTGCTATTCCTTCTGAAGATGGGCAGTGATTGCCAAATACTTGTTGAACCTCCTCGCGTGCTTTCTCTTGCCATTCGGTGTGGATTCCGAGAAGAAGAGTAGCCCATGTCAGCAAAAGAGAGATCGTTCCATGGCCGGCAATGTAAAAAGTTCTGCACTCGTCGATAATATCCTGTATGGCGAGCTTGTAATTGTCGCTGGGATCATGACGCGCATTCAAAAGTATTCCAAGGTAATCAGTTGTGGAGCTGTCTTCGTCTTCTGAAACTATCGTATAATCTCTGTTTCTTATTATCTTTGTAATGATATCTTGAATGCCGGCTAACAGTTTGTCGGTTTCTAAATCCTCTTTATCTTTGAATATCATCCTGCGAAGATCTCAAAATTAATGATCATTTTATGAGTTGTATAATTGTTCCATATACGATAACCGATAAGGTAGATTTACCCGAAGCCAGGAAGCCTAGTTTTGGACAACTGTTTGGCACCCAACCGAAATAACTCTCCCTGCTTCTCAAAAATTTGCTTCCCCTTCTCATAGCTACTTCCGAACACGATCTTTGCAATGACTTCAGATGTCATTGTTCTGAACTCTTCATGGACATCTTTCTCCTTGGTTCCAGCGTCTTTCCAACGTTTTAGCATCGTGTCAACGCTTTCAACCATTGCTGGAACCATGTTCTATAGCCAAACGAACAAGAAAATTGACTTTTATTGTCCCTAAAAGATTTCTTCTTTTGTTCTGAAACAAGGATCATGCTTGTTTGTATTTCAAAACATATGTATGCACAAGAATAAGTTCATGTATATATTATGTGCACATAAGACATGCATCTATGAAAAACTCTCATGACTTGTTTTGACTTTTGATATCTTAAATAACAAATGAAGACAAATGATGAGGTGAATCTGTATATATGCATTGATTTCATTATAAAATTTCGAGTAAAATGTCATTTTTGTCCCTGAGGTTTTGCCACTTTTGCGACTTTTGTCCAAAGGTTTGTTTTTTCGCTCCTGGATCCATAAGGTTTAAAATCTTGCCATTTTCATCCAACTCGTTAACTTCATCCATTTTTTTAAAGTTAACTCAGAGGTATTTCCGAATAAGGAAGGTTTATTTAAATTATAATAATGTCTAAAATGACGAAAACATCCATGACTTAACATTAAAAAAATGGATGAAGTTAACAAGTTGGATAAAAATGGCAAGACTTCGAACCTTTTGGATAAGATGCGAATAAACAAACCTTTGGATGAAGGTCGCAAAAGTGGCCAAAACTCAGGGGCGAAAATGGCATTTTACTCTAATATTTCATTAACCTCGTATATTCTTTTTCTGACTCACGACTCAATGAGTTGACTCGGTAGTGACTCAGTAAAAGTTTCCTGGTAATTGTGGGTTGTGTGAACTTACTTTCAACCGGTCACCATTGAAAGCGTGAGCTGCTATTTTTCGTTGTTTCGCCCATTTTTCACCTTGAGAGAAAATTAGACCACCTCCAAATATCTTATCGAAAACAGGTCCCACGCCTTGTACCCTCGTCGTTGAAAGCTCTCGGATACTCATTATTTGTTTGAGGAGCTCTGGCTCTGTGACAACTAATTCAGGTTGAGGACCTTGCCAATATAGAATATTCTTCCCTACATCAAAACAAACATTTAAAACACCTGTTGCGCATATATGCAAGCACATGTTAAATGGACTACGAATAATATATACGAACCGTATATGTGCAACCATGAATCATAGTGAGGTTGAATTAGCGGGAATATGTCGTGTGATATGTCCATGGGAACACTCGTCGATCTCTTTATCATGTTGGAAATTTCCTTGGTGTTGCCGTGGATGAAACTGTAAGGAGGTCCGCATATTCCTTGTGAGCTCATGACACGCGCTATGCGCATCGGAACCCACCAAAATTTGTGGAAGAATTTGAATAGACCTAAGAGGACTATAGAACATAGTAGTAGGCTTATCAAAACTCCCAAGAAAGTCACCATTTTGGTAAAAGAAGAAGATGTGCAGTGTGGAAATTTATGTGCAAATGATGAATATTATAAAGATTTGTTTAATCTTTGTGGTTCCATCCTGATGACAATGTAGCCATTTGACTATTATTGTTTAATCATTCCTGTTTGGAAAAGTTGGAACTATACATTATTATATACATTAAAACGACAACGTTAATTTTACGATACATAATTGATGGAACAAACAAATAATTGAAGGAACAAACAAAAAAGAAGAAAGCATGAAAGAGACCATATTTCTGAGTTGCTATATTCTAAATGAACATAAAGGTAAATTCAGTTGTTTAACAAGCTCAGGTAAATTCAGTTTTTACACAGCAAACATCTAAGTAAAGGTTAACAAGACACGACAAACGCCATATTTTTACACTTGGTCTTCAGCAAATATAAATTCAACATCACCTGATGCACGTTCAAATGCTAGTATCGCCATAAACATGTCTTCATATTCATCTGTCTCATACACATTCTTGGTGACGTCCATAACTTCAAGAACAGGTGAATTCCCCAGCAAAAACTCTATGAATCTCATCTCGTGTGGGAGCCCCGATATTTGTGTCAACTTTACTACTTTAAGTTGTTCAAAGGTGGCATCACGCGGGCATTCCTTATCCCAGAAATCCAAATCAAGTGGATCGGTTGACCATGATGAACCCTAAACTTAGAAATAAAAATCAGGATGACATACTTATTATTAATGACAATATAATATATGAAACTCACCTCAATTTGAATTGCTTGAAGATTAGGGGCACTTAAAATCAACCGAAGAATCACCATTATTTCTGTCATGTCGTCAAAGCTTACTTGGTATAGATCAATGATCTTTAATTGTCGATAAGTAGGTTGTATTTTCCCTAGAGTGTTACCTATACTCATATACTTAAGAATAAGAAAAAAGTCAGCACATCGGTCAACAAAATGACAAACCGAAGTCAAAATAAAAGAGTCAAACCTTTGCAAAGTAACTGTGACCAGTAAGCCTCTGAATGGATGGTACACCACCAAGCACCTTATCAAAATTGCAACTTGAACTTTGATATAAATGTTCAGAAATATCCTCAGCCATATACATAGCAATTGATACAACAACTAACATAGGAGTGTTCTCAAGACATATATCTTTAAAATAACCTTCTAGCATTAAATACTTCAGATTCGGAGCACGAATGGTGAGTTTTGCACCTTCAAAGTATGACAAAGTCAAACTTTCAAGAAGCGTGCAACTTGAGATGAGAGTTTCCACAACATCAGGGGCAATACTAACTTGTTGAAGATTAAGACGTTTCAAGTTCGGAAAACCTTTAAAATGCAACGGTGGGTCCAGCTCACATCTAACAAGCTCCAAAGCAATCAGTTTTTTACAAGAGAAAAGACAAGAAGGTGCTTTAAACCACTCAGTTTCACCCAACCCAAAACTCAATTCTTGAACATCTTTTCTTGATAAGAAAAGTAGCCATTGATCTACATATGGAGATCTTTCCAAATACTCGCTAGATAGAGTGAACCTTGTAATAGGACCATTATGAAGCAAAAGAAATTGATTCACAAATTTAACAAGACCCATCTCCGGAAGTGCTCTATGATGAGTGTCTGATATACAGTCATCATCAAATCGAAGCTCTGTAAGGGTAGTCCATGTGTACCTCCATTTACTAGACAACACACTTGTTCTTACAGCATCTCTTAATGGCAGTTTTGTGAGTATGGTTTCGATAATACTTTCAGGGAGATTGCTTATATAGTCTTCCTGAGAGAGAAGATTTGTATCCATTTTGTTCCCTTGTGCCAGCCCTACAAAAGAATAGAGTAAATTATTCCCCAATACAAAGCAAATTCCAGAAATTTAACAAAAACTAATAAATTTCAGTCAAGGTCACCCAGGCGCGTGCGCCTAGGCCCACTTTACAGACCCAGCGCAGACTTCTTGCTGCGCTTCAAAAGCCCCACTTTCAGGCCGCAATTTTCAGGCCAAAAATTGTCTGAACAGGTTTAAAACAAGAGTTAATTACTTTTTGAGTCCTTGTGTTTTAGTGGTTTTAACCACTTGAGTCCAAAATAAAAAAGTTAACGCCCGGAGTCCCTAGCCATTTATTTTATAACGTTTTGAGTCCAATTTTGTTCATTTTATAACGGTTTGAGTCCAATTTTGTTAAAAAAATTGGACTCAAAAGGTTAAAATTTGGACTCAAAAGGAGTCAAATGGTTATAAAAAAAGTGTCTACGACTCAGGGCGTTAAACATTTTGATTTTAGACTCAAATGGTTAAAACCACTAAAACACAAGGACTCAAAAAAGTAATTAACTCTTAAAACAATTCTACCAACCCTGGAATCAAACTAGCCCTAAAGAAGCCTAAAACATATCAAAAACCCCTAAAAACTGTATTTATATACTATAAATACAGTATACAGTATATAAAAGCCCTCGATTTTAAGCGCCTTTGACAACTATGATTTTCAGTGCAATGATTCTATATTTTGGTGCCCCGATCAACAACTTACAGAGACAAATCGCTAACTCTAATGGGTTTAAGTTTAACCCTAAATTACATACAACTAGTTAAGGGAAATACCGCGAAATCACTAATAAATGGGCATTTGTTCAAAGGAAAGCAAACAGAAATTCGTACCTAAGATTCAGACTGATGATCCTGCCTGAGAGGGAAATTGCCAAGACACGAACAAAGAACGCGTTTTAAGTTTTGATTTTGAGAAATAAAAATCATAAAATTAACTTTCACTTATTATACTTTTCAATTTCAGTTTGTACAGACTCCAAGCGGGATGCCCGTGATGTGGTGGAAATGACACATCGCATCGCATCGTGATTTGTAGTTTTTTTATTTATATGGAGTAATATTTATTGTAGCGTCATTGTGATATATATACATTAAAAGAGAAGTTATCGGTTAATCCATTTCATTGTGTTGTGCATGGTTCGGTTATTATTCTCAACCGAAGCCAAAACCAAAGTCATTGGTTAGTCTATTTTATTAACCAGTCGGTTTTCGGTTAATCACTTTGTTTTATTCGGTTAGATTAATGGTCTTTTTGTTTGGTTTATCTAATTTTGGTTAATAGCAAAAACCAAACTTGTGCTAAAACTTTTGCATAGAACTATATGAAATTGAGATATAAATACATGAAATAAAAATATAAATATATGAAATGGAGATATAAAATATGAAATATATGAACTAGAGGTATAAAAGCTAAAAATATATGAAAATATGAATGATTCGGTTTCGTTCAGCTAATTTTGGTTAAACGAGAGTACAAAAAAACTGATAACTTGTTTTTAGGTTAATTCGGTTTTCAGTTTTCAGATAATTCAGTTTTTGGTTGATTTAGGTTCAGTTTTGTCTGTTTTCGGTTTGGTTTTGGTTAACGATTTAGTTATTGCTTACTGATAACCGATTTTTGGTTAATAACCGATAGGTGCACGCGTGACGGTAAACACAGACCTCACCACGATATGCATTGTTCGGTTGGTTAATTTATTATCCTCAACCGAAATTGTGGTCATCGATTAGTCTGTTTTATTAACCAATCCGTTTTCAGTTAATCAGATTGGTTTATTCAATTAGATTGATGGTTTTTTGTTTGATTCGTTTAATAGCCAAAATCAAACTTGGGTTAAAAGTTTTGATTAGAAATACTTGAAATTTAGGTTTAAATACATAAAATGGATGTATAGGTACATGAAATGTAGGTATAACTGAAGGTATAAAAGCTAGAAATATATGAAAATGTGAATGGTTCGGTTCAGTTAAATTTAGTTAAATGATGGTACAAAAAAATCGATACCCGTTTTTGGTTAATCCAGGTTTTGGTTAAACAGTTTTCAGTTAATTCAGTTTTTAGTTGATTTCGGTTCGGTTCGGTTTCAGTTAACTATTAAGTTATTACTCACCCTTAGACCTTGTTAATCTCGTAACATATAATTTTTTTAATTAAAAAACTATTGCAATAGTATACTCGAATTAAAGAGAATAAAATACTCGTTTATAGCCAATGAGCTTGTGGTAGAGTGGTATAGGAGAGACTTGGGTTTCCAAGAGACCCAAGTTCAATTCATGCTTCTTCCCATTAGTTTTCAACGGCACCTGGTGATGATGGGAGACTAGGCGGCGATCGCTAGTCCGATCCTTGAACTGAATGGGTGTTACCTCACCGCACTGTCATGCCTTCGGGCGAGTGTTCACGTGCTTTTGCCCTAGGTGAGGGTTTTCCCCAGTTTGGAGACGAGTGTATCCCAATGTGGTGAATTTCGCCAGTAGCTCATCTGAAGGATTCGTTGGCCGTTAAAAAAAGGGTTAATGGATTTAAACACCCCCAACTATGGCCATTTGGCCGATGGCACTCTCAACTTTCACTTTGTCTCAGAGCACTCCCAACTTAACACATCGATTGTCATGGCACCCCCTCGTTAAATATTCTCTAACCAGGTTAGTATAATGAGCCTATGTGGCAATTTAATCTGATGTGGCATTTCATACGTGGCATACATGAGCTTATGTGGAACATCCCTGATTCGATGAAGTTTATAATCCCCAAAAATCATAACACTTCACTCTAACCAAGATAATATCATATCAGAAGCTCTCAAGTTCATCAATGGCGATCAAACCCTAATCTGATCGAGGTAAGTGTTCTCTCAAATATTTCTTGTATTCTTCACTGATTGCACTGATGGAGGTTATCGATGTGATGTTATGGTATGGTGGATCATTGGATTTTAGTTTTGATCAACCTCAATATATTGGAGGTGAATCTAAGTTGATACGTATGGATGTTGATCACATTGCATACTTTGAGTTGTTAGAGTATGCAATGGATACTGGGTGTTATGAAAGTAGGGATTTTTACATGTATGGATTAAATGCTGATACTGGTGAATTCAAGATTTTTGGGAATGATAATGATGTTATGGAGATTGCATTAAAGGCTCGAACATGGTCTGAACCATTCATGGAGGTGTTTATTCAAGTCTGTCCAATAACTCATGAACAAGAAGTCCAATTCAGGTCCCAGCCCAGTAAACCCCAAGCCCAACCTTATTCACCACCCAGTAAACCACAAGCCCAATCCAGTTCCCAACCCATTAAACGAAGAGGCCGGCCCAAAAAACTTGTAATCCAGTCCAAAAAGAAAGTAGTCCATGTTAGTAGAGTGAGTAGGGCATCTGATAATAGTGGTAACCCTCCTGTACTTGAAGTCCCTAGATCTGGATCCACTGCCTCAGGAAAGGAGGTTGTTGCTGATAAACCAGTTGGTTTGAACAATCAGCCTAGTGTAGAAGAGGCTACATGGGCATTTGATTTGGATGAGGAGTCTATTGTTCAAGAGGGTGTATCGAAAGAAACAGATGGTTTGCAAAAGAAGCCTATTGGAGAAGAGGTGTTAGTGGAAGAAGGGAGTTGTAACGCCCTGCGTTTTCATACTTTCTATATTTGGAAACCATTGCTTGAAATTCTATTTTTGGAAACCTTGTGCCATTGTAATCATTCTTTCTTTATAACCGCTGGGGAATCTGAGACTTGGATCATAAATAAAACTCGTATTTTGTTAATTACATGTTTTACATACTTTATGAATGCTCATACATTCAATTTCGTGAAACAATTGACACTTATTCGTAATTCTTGGAAACTATGTGCTAAATTTGTAAAAATGTGAAACTTGTGCATAGAACGTATTACGAACGTATCCGATACTTAAATACGACTTTCATACGCTTAATTATACTTTGATTATGTTCCTCATACTTTATTTGGCCTTAAACTATGCTAAAATGGCGAAACTAGTCCTTAAAACACCCTAAATGCCCTAAATAACAAACTAGAGGGGCCTAAGTGTAATAAATTGAAACTTCAGGCCACACCTCCATACCAGCTGCGTAAACTTATGTATATGTTTACGCTGGCCGCCTGGACATCCCCAGATCAGAAAAATCATTCAGCTCGCGACCAGGTTCATTTTTTAGCGGGATTTTCATGTTTAAACCAAGTTTTAGCATTAATTATCCCCCTAAACCAACCCTAAACACTTCCCTATAAATACCCAAGGCCTCCCAAGTCTTTTACACTTTAGAAACACCCTCACAACTCTCTCAATCACTCAAAAACATTGCTGCAAATCAGAGTTCGGACAGATTCATCGAGCTTTACGAAAATGGGCATAACTCCTTCATTTCTCATCCGTTTTAGCTCATTCTTTTTCCAGAATGCTTGGCTTGACCTTATCTTTGATTCCATGGGTGTTTCTCAATGAATAAACCCCTGGAACTCCGGCAAATAGGCTTCAAAGTCCACTGTTCAAATTTGTTTTCATTAATCTTTATCAATACTTACTTAAACTTGAGTTTAACTCACTCAAACCTAAGTCCTAATGCTTACAACCTATCTTATGGTTGGTTAGGCTTAAAAATAAGGTTGAGACATGTGAAATCAGAGGTGTAAACCTCACATACTTTCTGTTTTGTTTGGGTTTTAACCCACAAGTAATGAACAAGCCTAATGCTTGATGTTTGTGTGAATATAGGACTAGCTTGGGCTATCCTACTTGTAAGTCCACACATTACTTGATGTTTTCCTTAGATTAGTTGTATTTATTCATTCTTTATTGTATGTTCATGACCCTCCTTGGTTGTTTTTACATCAAGTGTAGTGGTGAACACCTAGAGGTGCCTAAATGGAAGACTTGATCTTCCTACCTCCTACATGATTTCTATGATGTTTAGAGGTACCTAAATGAAGATCTTAATCTTCTACCTCATGCTTGAAATATTGGACTTAATAATATGTATAAAATATATGTAATATATAAGCACATAATCCAAATAATCGAATCTTAGATGATGAATTAGTGTTCATATGTCCAAGTACTAGATTATATCATCCTATAGTATGATAACTTGTTGCGATTTGTAGTTTTTTTATTCATATAATATTTATTTTAGCATCATTGTAATAGATATACATCAAAATAGAAGTTATCGGGTAATCCATTTCATTGTGTTGTGCATGGTTCGGTTATTATTCTCAACCGATGCCAAAACCAAAGTCATCGGTTAGTCTATTTTATTAACCAGTCGGTTTTCGGTTAATCACTTTCTTTTATTCGGTTAGATTAATGGTCTTTTTGTTTGGTTTATCTAATTTTGGTTAATAGCAAAAACCAAACTTGTGCTAAAACTTTTGCATATAACTATGTGAAATTGAGGTATAAATACATGAAATAAAAATATAAATATATGAAATGGAGATATAAAATATGAAATATATGAACTAGAGGTATAAAAGCTAGAAATATATGAAAATATGAATGATTCGGTTCGGTTCAGCTAATTTTGGTTAAACGAGAGTACAAAAAAATTGATAACTGGTTTTTAGGTTAATTCGGTTTTCAGATAATTCTGTTTTTGGTTGATTTAGGTTCATTTTTGTCTGTTTTTGGTTTGGTTTAGGTTAACGATTTAGTTATTGCTTACCGATAACCGATTTTTGGTTAATAACCGATAGGTGCACGCGTGATGGTAAACACAGACATCGCCACGATATGCATTGTTCGGTTGGTTAATTTATTATCCTCAACCGAAATCGAGGTCATCGATTAGTCTATTTTATTAACCAATCCGTTTTCCGTTAACCAGTTTGGTTTATTCAATTAGATTGATGGTTTTTTTGTTTGATTCGTTTAATAGCCAAAATCAAACTTGGGTTAAAACTTTTGATTAGAAATACTTGAAATTTAGGTTTAAATACATAAAATGGACGTATAGGTACATGAAATGTAGGTATAACTGAAGGTATAAAAGTTAGAAATATATGAAAATATGAATGGTTCGGTTCAGTTAAATTTAGTTAAATGATGGTACAAAAAAATTGATACCCGTTTTTGGTTAATCCAGGTTTCGGTTAATCAGTTTTCAGTTAATTCAGTTTTTAGTTGATTTGGGTTCAGTTCGGTTTCAGTTAACCATTAGTTATTACTCACCCTTAGACTTTGTTAATCACGTAACATAACATTTTTTTAATTAATAAAACTATTGCAATAGTATACTCAAATTAAAGAGAATAAAATACTCATTTATAGCCAATGAGATTGTGGTGGGGTGGTATGGGAGAGACTTGGGTTTCTAAGAGACCCAAGTTCAATTCATGTTTCTTCCCATTAGTTTTCAGCGGCACCTGGTGATGATGGAAGACTAGGCGAGTAGGCGGCGATCGCTAGTCCGATCCTTGAATTGAATGGGTTTTACCTCACCGCACTGTCATGCCTTCGGGCGAGTGTTCACGTGCTTTTGCCCTAGGTGAGGGTTTTCCCCAGTTCGGAGACGAGTGTATCCCAATGTGCTGAATTTCGCCAGTAGCCCATTTGGATGATTCGTTGGTCGTTAAAAAAATACTCGTTTATATGATGTAATTTAAAAAAAAAAACTATATCAACGTACCCAAAAGTTATGACCCTTTAATGAAAAATTAATAAAGTATACCAGGATAAAATTCACTTGAGCATATTGTCACGCGCTTGTCTCGAAAAGTGTTTGTATGTTCTTACCAACTCGTATGATTGAGGGTTACTGGTTTTATCTTGCTTATATTTTGGAACGACTTCTAATCCTTATTAACCATCTTACAAGATTTGAATCCTTCACATTATGGATTATTTTTAGAATAAATCAAATTTAATGTGCACAACCAGACAGTCGGTGTCACTGATCTATGATCTAAGGCTATAGGGTGTGGTCATGACCCTCGTGACCACCATGACCCTCCACGTTAGTGCCATATTACCCACCTCTAATCCACAATCCACAATCCAAAATCACTACCCTAAGGGTGTGGTCATGACCCAAACCACTATCCCCTCATTTATTTTAATATATCTTTGTCTAAAGAAAAAGGAAATCATTACTTGAAAAATGGAAAGGATGACCATGATTGCCACGATTAATCCATGCAAACCATGGTGAATTAGACCGTGGGGTATGGTGGGGCGGGGGTTTGGGGCATGGGTTGACACGTGGAGTTCGATCCCCCCCCCCCCCCGCGCTGGTGAGTGACGTGTCCGTGGGGTATGGCGGGGCGTGGCTAGCCCGCGTGGGTTGGCTAGGTTTATTAAAATTAAAAAAAAAACCTAAAATTAAAAAATACACACAAAATTAAAAAAAAAGCCTAAACTTATTATTAAAATTTACAAAATTCTACAAAAAAAGGATTACAAAATAAAAAAAAAAGGATTACAAAAAAAAAAAAAGCCTAAAGTGTTAGGTAGATTTCGAAAAGGGCGAGCTTGTCAAACGACTTCCGCTCCTTACCCCGGAACTCGATGTTGGCCACCGCCACCCGGTCTTCGTGACTTATATCACCGCCCGGGACGCTGTCGTAGTAGGCTTTAAAACGATCGAGCTTCGGTCGTAGCTCGCGCCACTTGTGTTGGCACGCGTTTAAATTGTGCCGGTCGTTCCTCACGTTGTGCCGGTAGCTAGCGAAAGCTTCCGGCCAGTAACGGGTCTCACCGGGTTGGCGGCCCTTCATCGCGTCAACGACGCTCGTGACAAGTGCTAGCTCTTCCTCGTGTGTCCAAGAGGCCATCGATCAAGTGTGTGTGGGTAGCGGGTTCGGGTAGTTGGAGTGACTTGGGTTGGGCCGTTGGGGTAGCGATGTGGACATGCGGTGGGGTTGGGGGTTTTATAGCGAGTTGGGTGAACCGTTTGGCTTGGCCAAACGGTTATTTTTTAAAATTTAAACATAGCCGCTATGACCTAGCCAACAAGCCAATAAGAGCCGGCCACATAGGACCGCTAGGCATGCCCAACGCCCGGGCTGAAACCTTCGCCCAAGGGGCCACGCCGAAACCCAAGCCCACCCGGGGTGGTGACTTAGGCGTTTGTACCCAACCCACGCCCCAACCCCCGCCCCATACCCCATAGTCTTAGGGGGGAGGGGTGGTGATTACTCATCACTCACTCATCACTCACAACATCCAATCAAGTTCCGCCATGTCATCAACCATTATTCCATCACTCACAACCTTTTTTAGTGGCAATGTGCATCACTCACAACACTCAACAATAAACCCTCACACCCCCTCACATCCTTTCCTCCATCACGCGTTAATTTTATCACGGGTTCCAAACTTCCACGCGTTGAATATGTTGGTGGCGGTGGTATGTTCCAAACTTCCACTCGTGATATTGTTCCATCACGTGCCCACCCTACTCCCCTTAGGGAAGGGGGTGGTATAGCCTTCCATTTATATTCCTACGTGGCGAATCATGTCTCAACCATGACCCCCACACCCTTTAGCCTAATCGAATATCTTTTTATAATGAACACATGTAATACCCGTTTCCTAAAATATGTTTCTTAAAGAGCTCAATAAACTTCCTAAAACGATTCAAATAAACAGATCAAATCGACGGTTTACTAAGTTTACACACCAAACATCTAATAACAAGACACGATAAATGCCAATATTTTTACACTTGGTCGTCAGCAAATATAAATTCAACATCATCTGATGCCCGTTCAAACCCTAGTATCTTAGTAAACATGTCTTCTCTTGCATTTGGGTCATACACCTTCTTGGTGACATCCATAACTTCAAGAACCGGTGAATTTCCAAGCAAAACCTCTATGGGGGCGTTTGGTCAACGAAATGTTTTGGAATTGGAATTTGTATAGGAATTAGAATTTGAGGGAATAGGATTTGGAAGTTAAATATTCCAATTGGAATTGGAAATTGTTGGAATTGGAATCTCAATTCCATTTTTGTTGTGTTTGTTGTCAAATGAATTGGAATCCATCACCGCGTCACCCAAAACTCCCGGTTTGGATCGAAACGGTACGGGTCAAAACGGTTCGCGTCGAATCGGTTCGTGTCGAAATTGACTTGGGCCAATTTTCCTTTTTTTTCCTGAGAGAACGGGCTAGATTGTCAATATGATTGTGAGCATGATTTTCATTTCTTAAATCATAGTGCTGAACGTTTATTGGGTGTCGACTTGATTGTCAAAAGTCAAAACAGCTCAATAACCTTTTGACTATTTGATTCTCGTCGCGACTAAACGGTACGGGGCGAAACGGCTCGGGTCGAAATGGTTCGATTCGAAACGGCACGGGTCAAACGGTTCGTGTAGAAACGGTTCGCGTCAAAATTGTATGGGTCGAAACGGTTCGCGTCAAAACGGTTCGATTCGAAACGGTATGGGTCGGAACGGTTCGCGTAGAAACGGTTCGTGTCAGAATGATTCACGTCGAAACGGTTCGTGTTCGTGTCGAAACGGTTCGTGTTCGTGTCGAAACGGTTCGCGTCGAAAAGGTTCGCGTCGAAATGGTACGTGTCGAAACGGTTGAAGATTCCAATGAAAATAATTTAATTCCTTCACATATAGGAAGGATTTTGAATTCCTTCACATAAAGGAATTCATGCTAATTCCAATTCAAATTTCATTGTCAACCAAACACATGGGAAGATTGAATTGAGATTCCAATTCTATCAAATTCTGTGAACCAAACATATTAAGAGATGGAATTCAGATTCCAATTCCCTTAAATTCCATTGAATTTCTGCGAACCAAACGCCCCCTATGAATCTCAACTCATGCGGGAGCCTAAACATTTGTGTCAACTTTACTACTTTAAGCTGTTCAAAGGTGGCATCACGCGGGCATTCCTTATCCCAGAAATCCAAATCAAATGCATAAGTTGTCAATGTTGAACCCTAAATAAAAAATAAAAATCAGGACGACATACTTACCGCAATTTGAAGTGCTTGAAGAATCGGGGCGCTTAAAATCAACCGAAGAATCACCATTATTTCTGTCTTGTCCACAAAGCTTACTTGGTATAGATCAATGATCTTTAGCTGTCGATAAGTAGTAGGGATGAGCTCGGTACCGACCGGTACCGAAAATCCCTAAAAGTTGGTACTGGTACCGAATATACCCGGTACACTACGTTTGGTACCGGTATTTGAGGGTAAAAACCGGTATCGTACTGGACCGGTACCGAAAATGTCAAAAGTCGGTACCGAATCGGCACCGAAAATATACTAAACATGAACAAAAAGTCAACACATCATTCAACAAAATGACAAACCGAATTCAAAATAAAAGAGTCAAACCTTTGTAAAGTAACTGTGACCAGTAAGCCTCTGAATGGATGGTACACCACCAAGCAACTTATCAAAATTGCACCTTGAACATTGATATAAATGTAAAATGTTCAACCATATCCTCTGTCATATACATAGCAACAGATATAACTAACATAGGAGTGTTCTCAAGACATATATTGATAGGAATCGTATGTTAGTTTTCACTTAAATAGTATTTTGTAATAGTGAAAGGGGGGTTAGTGTAACTAATACTTTTATAAATAAGGCATTAGTCATTTTAGAGAGGGGGAATAAAATTAGCTAGTTGATAGGCTCATTTCCTTGTGCATGAGAAGGGCTTAGCCCTGGGACCACTTGTGGTATTTATCCTGTAGATCTTCGGATCATTTCTTTCCATTGAATACAATCAGCAACTTGATTTCTTCATCTCTGTTATATCATTCATACCTATCATTGGTCCGACCTGCCACTTGCCACTGCTCTACTTCAATCACCTTCTGTTTCAATCAGGTCTATCTTCATTTTCGGATCTGGGTTTCAGTCGGCTCTCAGATCCAACTTCCGCTTCAATATCGTGTCAGATCCATTCACAGATCAACAAATTCTAAGTCCAATTCGTTTCAGATCCACGTTAATTTCACCCTCTGCTTCAATTTCCGCGTCCACATCATTCGATTTCTGAATCCATTCACAGCTTCATTATCGGATTTCATTTCCGATTTATTCTCAATCGCTCGTCTCAATTCTCTGTTCCTGTTCATTTCCGTTTCAAATTATGGTGAATCATAATGCTCGATTGGATGCTCATGAGCAATTGATTCAGAAACTTCAGGGCGATTTGTCCGCTCAGTCTTCGCGTTTGGATTCCATCGCGGCGGCTCTAGAGGCGGATCGTTTGGAGAATTCTGAGTTCCGAAAAATGATGACGGGTTTTGTACGACAACAGGAGAGGAAGGTAAAGGATGACGGGTCATCAGGCTCTGGAATTTTCGATTTCGGTGATGGATATCATGTTCCTTCGCATGGCCTTCCTTATGCGGTGAAGAAGGTGAAATTACCGGAGTTCAATGGGTTCGATCCTCAGGGGTGGATTACGAAGGCCTGTTTGTATTTCGAGATCAACGAGACGCCGGATAATTTGCGCCTCAAACTCATTCAATTGAGTATGACGGGGGTAGCTCAGTCCTGGTTCACCGTCCTCACCCAGTTGCGTCCGACGATCACTTGGCCTGATTTCCAAGGGGAATTATTGCTACGCTTCAGCGGATTAGAGATCCACAATCCTTATGAGCAATTGGCTACCATTAAACAAGGTGATTCTATTCATGACTTCATCGATGATTTTGAGTATGTGTTATCCTTGGTCCCTCGTTTACCGGAGTCTCAAACTCTTGGCTATTTCATTAGGGGTTTGAAAGAGGATGTCAAACAACAAGTCCGTTTACATCGCCCCACTACGTGTATGTGTAAGACCCTAATTCGTATTTGACAAAAAGTCGCAGCGGAAATTCGTGCCATAAAATTTCTTTCATTACAAACGTCTGGACTTACTTGAAAGTTCGTCTTAATATGTATCTTTTACAAAAATAAAGCATAAGTCTTGTTTACTAATAGTACATACTCAATTATTCCCGTACAATCTATCTTGTGACTCGGTCTTCGATCTCTATTTCTCGTGATAACCGCCCGTGATTTGTACAACCTGCACTCACCATATACATTCATCACATTAGTACACAATACATAAACAAGATTCAATACATGTACACTTTCCATTCAGCTTTCTCTCTAATTTTAAGCATATCATTCGCATATCCATTCCCTGGTGAGCCTTCAATAATGTACCTGCATAAATCTTCGTTTTCCAGGCACACAATCAATATCATTAACACTCAGCGTATCCAAAATCATACTTACATATACACGTGCATACATCCATGCCTCTCTACATACATGCCTGCACTTATACGTATCTTCATACATACATAAATACACATCTGTATACGTACCTACGTTCCTACGTCTTTACATACATGCATACGATCACACGTACTTCCATACATACATAAATACTCATCTGCATTTGTACATACATTCCTACGCCTTCACCTACATACATACTATCCTACGTATCTTCATATATACATAAATACACATCTGTATACGTACCTATGTTCCTACATCTTTACATACATGCATACGATCACACGTACTTCCATACATACATAAATACTCATCTGCATATGTACATACATTCCTACGCCTTCACCTACATACATACTATCCTACGTATCTTCATATATACATAAATACGCTTCTATATACGTACCTACATTCGTACGTCTCTACATTCATGCATACACTCATACATATCTTCCATATATACATAATTACACATCTACATACACGTACAAGATCTTGCATACTTCTTACATACTTGTACGTTAATTACATGGGACTTAGACTTTGATTTATAGCCCATAAGCGTCAAAGGAATGATCAAAATCATGTTTGGGAGGCCCGTCGTGGTCCACGAATGATAAACCGAAGCCTACTATACCCAAATCAACTTAGAAAACATTTTTCAGGTTTTTGAACATGGGGAGGCCGTCGGGGACGGCCCTAGGGTCGTCGGCGACGGCCCTTGCAAAAGCCCGTAGCCCAAAAATCCCGTAGACAGGCAAATAACCCGTCAGCAAAAAAACTGACTTTCCCGTGCCCGTCGGCGACGCCCCCCTACCCGTCGGCGACGCCCTCTAGAAACTGCAGTTCCGTTTCGTCGTCCGTACGCACTAAAACGCGCATAACTTTTGAAACGTTTACCCGTTTAACCTCCCGTTTCTTCCAACATGCTTGTAAATTCACATTCTATCATATGAACTTGAAATCCAACATCCGGTATAATAAAATTTCAGACTTTTAACTCTTCGGCTTATTACCCTCTTACCAATTTTGACCCGTTCATGCATTTATCAACATAACTTGATTGTTTGACCTAAATTCCTCATGAACCCTATAATTTCAACATTGTCTATCATAAAAGATTAAGTTCTCGGATGTCTTGCATCCTCTTGACCCATTTTCGCTCAAGAGCTTATTTTGACCCGTTAAGGGTATTTGCGCATTTTAAGGTCCTTAGCTTACGAAAATCATACTTCTTGCTTTCTTACTTTTTCAAAACATTCATTTAATCAAATAGCTTGTTTGTAATCAACTTTTAAGACCATTTGCCCATTTTACCCATCAAGGGCGTTTTTGTCAACTTTGACCCATCCCTTACTACTAAAGACTTCATTGCATAAATTACCAATCATGCGACTTATCTACACTTGTAAATGCACATACCTGGCTCGGATCAAAGCTATGACCCATTTTAATACTTCATCCGCTAAATTTCTAGATAATAGCAACGCAAATCCTTTTTCTATACATTCTACAAATTCATAATACTTAACAAAGCAATTCATTAGTCGATAACGCCAAAGGGTGACATCTTCACCGTTTGACCCGTTAAGTCTAAATGTCCATTTTATCCTTGTGGGATGTTAGTTATTCATCATCCCATCTATGTAACTTATTACTTCGTTAACTTGCAACCAAAATTACCATAATACCCTTTTATCCCTTTTTAACCATCAAACTTAGTTTCTTGTCATGAACACATGTTCCGACCCGTATCAAAACTTGTCGGAACTTCATACCTCATTTATAAACTTATCATATTCATAATCTATAAAATGAATAGGTATTCTACAAGGAGGGTGTAAGCTTAACTTACCTAGCATCCGGACATGCTTCCCGTGCGCATTAGTCCCGTTTGACCCGCTTCTTTTCCAAGCTTCCATATCGCTTATCAAGCATCAACTATCATATATCATTCTCAAGATAGTTAGCTTATTCATTATTCATCACAACCTTTTCATTACACGGATCTTACATGGAATTTATCATTCAACCTTATAACATGCTAATCTATCATTTCTTATCCGATTTCTTTAAACATTCACACACATGTATAATTCCAAACATTATTAACATAAGTAAATCATCAATTTACATTACATCATCTAAAACCCACTTCATAACTACTTTGTTAATCACTTACAAGTGATCTAATCTTAAGTTCTTCATAATTTCTTCATGCTTTTGATGTGTGTACTACCTCCTAAGCATAGTGTACAACTAGTTCGTGCATATCCTTCTAATCTCATACATAATTCATCAATTTCCTCCTTCTAATCAACATGAATCATACATGCATAAACATCAAACATACTAGTATCACATTTCTTTCAATTCCTCCAACAAGAATCTACCATACATATCAAAATACATCAACATTAAGCAAGAATTTAGACATGGATGATTCATTCAAGTAGTCATCATCACCATAATCAACGGGTTTCATCTCTAAACATCAAATTAACTTAAACCATGCATAATCCATGTTCTATATCACCATTCTAACACATACTTGATGCGTGGTCGAAAACTGGTTATCGTTTGTGCTTAACTTAATGTTTTTACATATGTTTAATCTCGAATAGCCTACTTGTAAAAGGAATTATGTTTTGTAGATCTTGTGAAGATTAATGAGCTAATTGGGAGCTTTACGGGTCACCGGGATCAAACATCATCAACCGGGGATGAAAAATGACAAAGACCGGGTTAACCACGAAGATTGGATGTGCTTTAGGGAATGTTAATGGAGTTAACATGAAGACATTGGAATATATTATGATAGAGGCCGGAATTACGAGCATGTGGGCGAAAACGGTGCGTAAAACGGAGCTATAACGAAGAAGTTATGAAGAAAACAGTTTCGGACGAAACAGCAAAATCCAAGGGCCGTCGGGGACGCCCAAAATGGCCGTCGGGGACGGTGCCTGCAAAATGGTTCCGAGGAAAAGTCTTCTTGGATGCTTTAAATGATTGATGGCTTGACTTTCTTGCAACATACGGGTTTTTAGTCTTTGGGGGGGCCAAGAACATTAAACTAGAGCAGCTTTTGGAGAAATAAATCACCTTCCAACTTCTTGAGCATTCAAACCTCCATGGAGACACATATGAAGATCATCCAAGAGTTTTGAGAAGTATGAATGCTCCATGTTCTTGAAGAAGTAATAAATTCTCTAAGACTTCCATGGCTATATAATGAAGATCATCATCAAAGAAGAAGATGTCGAAGGACCAACGACGGTTCACAATCACTCACTTCCAACCTTCAATCCTCCAAGCTCCAACATGACTTCCGTCAAGGTTCATTCTTCCGGTGATCAAGCTCCGTCAACCATGAGCGGCTAATCATCTTGGTTTCACCCCGGTGTAGGTAGTTGTTTAATTTATGGTTTTGAATTGTTTCTTGTTTCAACTTTGTGACAATTTGTGTATGATTTTTGAAACCTTTGACAATAGCTTGCATTTGTTTCGAATTCATAAACTGTCGAGCGATGTTAAAAGTTATGACTTTATGAAATGGTTATGTGTAATATGCGTTGTCTTGGTTAGGATTTACTTGTGTTGATTACAAAGTGTATTCTTGTCCGTTCATTGAAACGTTGATAGTTATTGGCACCTAAGTCACGGTACACTAAATCCGTTAATTGTATGCATTTAAGTTGAATCCTAAAACTTGTAGAAACCATAAGTTAGCAATTACCGAAATCGGGTGTGATTCATTTACTTATTATTGTTTAGTAACCAAATATTCATTGAAATTGTTAATTAGTATTTGTTATTCAAGTAAACCGATTCACTTAGTTAAATTCATATCTTTCAACAAAACAAAAATACAAGAATTTTATTAGCAAGCTTCATAAATTGTGACAACCATTTTAGTTCTAGTAAATCCATTCGCAAACCACATACTCTTCGTGGATCGACCCCTTGCTACCACTAGCTATTTGTTAAGGGTAATTTGGGCATATAAATATTATCTTTGACCGGAGCGCGACACTCCGATCAAATTTTGGCGCCGTTGCCGGGGAGTTAGTGCGCTTTGTGTTTGGATAATTGTTAGAATTTAGTAAATATTTTTTTTAAGTTGTTTATTTTCTTTTTCTTTGTATTTTTGTGATTTTACTTTGGGTGGTCGAGCTTGTTGTGCAGGAACATGTTTTGCAGGTACCATCTTTCAATATGAATTGGGTGGATGATGATCCGTGTGAGTGTTGCGGAAGCGGAGAGCATTATTTAGAAGATTGCTATGTTTTCCACGAGAAAGTTCAAGCCAACAAGGATCGGGAAGACTACCTCAGCGGATTATATGAATATAGGAGGGCGGATTATGAAGATTTCAATGGTCCATCCTCATATTATCCATATGATAATCCACAACCACCACATTATCAAGACTATTACTATGAACCCAAATCACCATATTTCTCAAGTTACCGGGATGAGGAGTATGATGATTATTATAATGAATACCCTCAACCGGTATACGAGAACCCACAAGATTCGATGCATTCTAAGCTTGATGCTCTCATGGACATGATGAAAGAATATCACCAGGATATCAAAGATATGAAGAAAGCGAATGAAGTGAGAGATAAAGCTCATGAAGCATTGGTGGTGCAAGTGGGTCAATTAGCGGAGGAATTAGCCCAACTTAAACGAGACCAAGAGGTTTGGGCCAATGATACAATAGTAGATGGTGATGTGGTGGAAGAGGTTATCGATCTTCCCGAGCAAGAAAATGAATGTTTGAACCAAGCGGAAGACATCACACCGCAAGACGGGTCAGAACCAAAAGAAGCCCACATTCATGCCTATCCTTCTCCCATACTTATCACTCCAACCAACAAAGTTGGGGATGAGGGTTCGGGTATAAGGATTCAAAGGGTGGAGTTGCAAGACATTGGTCAATTTGTTAAGAAACGACCCCAAAGTTGTACAATATGCATGCCGAGCAAAATAAAAAGAGAATGGATCCGGCATGCCAAATACCGAGCGTATGTAGGCAACTCGGTAGGAAAATGTGCACTTCGACCACCATGAGAGGTAAATCGGTTAAATGAACTTTGTGGGTGTGTTCCCTATATAACCCTCACGAGACCTCTCGTCCTCCCAAGCTATTGGGAGGTTTAAAAAGGACTTATAACATTTTAGTTAGAATTGTGTATAGTTTTAATTTTTTGTGTATTTTAGATATAATCGTAATCGTTTCCTACTAACCTTATTTGATTGTGTGAAGTCCGGATATCCCGAACGACTCTTGAAGACGTAAGGTATGTTTTAGATTTCGTTTTGTGCATTGAGGACAATACACGTTTATTTTAGGGGGTGGTAGAATCGTTACGATTTTACCTTTTTTTAAAATAGTTTTAACTTATAATAAAAATCACAAAAAGATTTTTAATAATTTTTAGGAGTTTTTTATGTACATAGTCCCTTTATTAAAAGTTCTTATTTTTAAACATATTTTTCAAAAAAAAAATTAATTTTTGGGCAGCCGTCGGCGACGGGCTTTAAAAACCAGCCGTCGCCCACAATTCTCGTAGCCAGTAGCTTAAGCCGTCGGAAGATTTTGCTCAACCACTAGCCGTCGGCGACGGGCTTCAAAGCCGTCGGCGACGGGCTTGTTTTTTTCAAAAAAAAAAAAAATAAAAAATAAAAAAATAAAATTATTCAAAAAAAAAAAAAAGTTTTTAATTAGAAAAAAAATGTTTTTAATAAAAAAAAATGTTTTTATTAAAAAAAAAAATTTCGTAAAAAAAAATAAAAAAAAAATTAGTAAAAAAAAAAAAAAAAATTTGTTTTTAATAAAAAAAAATTGTTTTTAATAAAAAAAAAAAAAAAAATCTCTAAGAACACAAAATCTTCAAACCTTCATAACTTCTTCAATCCTCCACCAAATCAACTGATTTTTGAGTCCATTTTGAGTATTTTTTTCGAGAGGAACAAAACCCCAAACACAGTTTTCATCAATCCTTGTTAGTTTGCAAGATCTTAAGACGTGTAAATTCGGGTTTTTAAAGGGAGTTCATCAAGTTTCTTGTTTTTCGTCTTTTTCTTAGTTCCTGGTATCTACAACATCAAAGGTATGGTATGTTTTGTGTTGTTTATTTTGTTTATTTTGTGTGCTTTATTTTTATTTCATCTTTTATTTGTTTTGCCACATAAATAAAGGTAAAATAATGCATGGCTTGGTAATATTTTCATAAAAATGGTAGAACTAGGTAACTAACAAATTTTGATGGTTGTGAGAAGCATGCTTCTACACAAGGGTTAAAATTTGTAGGTACATGATGTTCACGAGACAACCATTTTTTTATGAAGAGAAGAAGGAGATATGGACATCAACCAACAAAATCAGGTGCATGCGTTTCCATTTTACCTTGTTTATTACTAATAAGTGGATTGTTGGTTTAATGTTTGAAAGTCGGGGTGAATTTGGGAGGATTAGCCGTGTCACATCCCTTGTGCAATTTTTAAAACTCTAGTTCTTACACATTGAGGACAATGTTTACCTCAAGTGTGGGGATGGGGGAGTAGTAAAAATTTTAGATTTTGACCCGTTCATTTAAATACTACACATTGAGGACAATGTTTACCTCAAGTGTGGGGATGGGGGAAAATTTCAAAATTTTTTCAAAAGTTTCTTGTTTAAAAGCAATCTTAAAAAGCTCAAGTAGCTAAGTCAACGAGGGATGGCACAACCTATTTGGTCTTTTGTCATAGTTAAGCTCAAACTAATTGTATGACGGGTATCTAACGGGTGGTTATTTGGGAATAATTCGCCTAAGGAACTAGCATTTAGTACATATCACATATCATACCCTTATAAGTGAGATTTTGGGCCACTTTCATAAATCATATATACACATATTTCTTTGTTTGAGTGGACCATTAATCATGTATTGTAGAACTTGCATCTTTTGATACGTTTGAGACCATAGACCGAATACAAGCACGAGAATGATTAAGGCATTAGGTGAACCTTTTCCTTTTTACACCATTCTTATACCCTTACCCAAAAATTATCCCCTAGTAGCCAACTTTGAGCCTAAACCTTCGTTTGACAACCTACTTAGCCAACAACCAGAAGCCTTTTTGTTTAAACCCGTGTGATTGAAATTCGATTATTTAGAAAAAATATGTATAGTTGTATTTATTTGTTTCAAAAAAAAAAAATAAGAAACTCATTGAGAAAAGAATAAAAATAGGTGTTTCTGCTTGTTGAATAAAAGGCGAAAAATGTTGCCTATAAGATTGATGTGGGTAGTTAGTTTGTTTAGCATTTTCAGTTGTAATAAAAATCGGATTTTCATCACCTAAGCCACTTAAAAATATCATATTTCCTACCTTTAACCCTAGCCCCGTTACAACCCGTTCAAAGACCTTATGACTTGTGCTTAGTATTTGTGATTGTTGGTGGAGAATGATTGAGTTGCAAGCCTATGCGGGTACGTGTTCTAATCGGTTTTGAGCGAGTACTTGTCGAGATGCTAATACATTACATATTAGCCAATTGTTAAACCGAGTGGAGAGAACATTGTGAGGGATATGTATGATTTGCTAGTTTCACGGGAGGGTTAATCTTGGATAACCATTGTATATGTGATTGTTCACGTTATCGTTAAATAAGTTGTAAATTGTAAAAGGTTTGAACTTTTGTATGACAATAGACCTTAACCTTTGTCTCGGGAATGGGAAGTGTATTCGTTGTTCGACCCACGTGAAAGTGAAAAACAGATTTGCTTGAGGGCAAGCAAAAGATAAGTGTGGGGATGTGATGTGTGGTCGAAAACTGGTTATCGTTTGTGCTTAACTTAATGTTTTTACATATGTTTAATCTCGAATAGCCTACTTGTAAAAGGAATTGTGTTTTGTAGGTCTTGTGAAGATTAATGAGCTAATTGGGAGCTTTACGGGTCACCGGGATCAAACATCATCAACCGGGGATGAAAAATGACAAAGACCGGGTTAACCACGAAGATTGGATGTGCTTTAGGGAATGTTAATGGAGTTAACATGAAGACATTGGAATATATTATGATAGAGGCCGGAATTACGAGCACGTGGGCGAAAACGGTGCGTAAAACGGAGCTATAACGAAGAAGTTATGAAGAAAACAGTTTCGGACGAAACAGCAAAATCCAAGGGCCGTCGGGGACGCCCAAAATGGCCGTCGGGGACGGTGCCTGCAAAATGGTTCCGAGGAAAAGTCTTCTTGGATGCTTTAAATGATTGATGGCTTGACTTTCTTGCAACATACGGGTTTTTAGTCTTTGGGGGGGCCAAGAACATTAAACTAGAGCAGCTTTTGGAGAAATAAATCACCTTCCAACTTCTTGAGCATTCAAACCTCCATGGAGACACATATGAAGATCATCCAAGAGTTTTGAGAAGTATGAATGCTCCATGTTCTTGAAGAAGTAATAAATGCTCTAAGACTTCCATGGCTATATAATGAAGATCATCATCAAAGAAGAAGATGTCGAAGGACCAACGACGGTTCACAATCACTCACTTCCAACCTTCAATCCTCCAAGCTCCAACATGACTTCCGTCAAGGTTCATTCTTCCGGTGATCAAGCTCCGTCAACCATGAGCGGCTAATCATCTTGGTTTCACCCCGGTGTAGGTAGTTGTTTAATTTATGGTTTTGAATTGTTTCTTGTTTCAACTTTGTGACAATTTGTGTATGATTTTTGAAACCTTTGACAATAGCTTGCATTTGTTTCGAATTCATAAACTGTCGAGCGATGTTAAAAGTTATGACTTTATGAAATGGTTATGTGTAATATGCGTTGTCTTGGTTAGGATTTACTTGTGTTGATTACAAAGTGTATTCTTGTCCGTTCATTGAAACGTTGATAGTTATTGGCACCTAAGTCACGGTACACTAAATCCGTTAATTGTATGCATTTAAGTTGAATCCTAAAACTTGTAGAAACCATAAGTTAGCAATTACCGAAACCGGGTGTGATTCCTTTACTTATTATTGTTTAGTAACCAAATATTCATTGAAATTGTTAATTAGTATTTGTTATTCAAGTAAACCGATTCACTTAGTTAAATTCATATCTTTCAACAAAACAAAAATACAAGAATTTGAAGGTTCCGGGTTCAGGCATCATTCATTTGGCACTAGGGTGTCCAAAACTGTTGGAAATTCTGGATCGGCTAGTGGACTCGGGGCTGCAGGTTCTCGTGATCGAGGTATTCGCTCCTTATCTCGCACCGAGTGGGAGGAACGTAGGAAAAAAGGACAATGCTACAAGTGTGGACAGCCTTATAGTCCTACTCATACATGTCCCAATGGTAAACTTCGTGTGATGTTGCTCGGCGATGATGAACCGGATGGATTCGAAGGGCTGCATTTTCAGTTGGAACATTTGGATGATGTACAATTGGCAGGGGGTACTCGCACAGCTATGGGGTCTTCTACCAAGCCTTGAGGACAAGGCTTGTGTTATGGGGGAGTATTGATAGGAATCGTATGTTAGTTTTCACTTAAATAGTATTTTGTAATAGTGAAAGGGGGGTTAGTGTAACTAATACTTTTATAAATAAGGCATTAGTCATTTTAGAGAGGGGGGAATAGAATTAGCTAGTTGATAGGCTCATTGCCTTGTGCATGAGAAGGGCTTAGCCCTGGGACCACTTGTGGTAGTTATCCTGTTGATCTTCGAATAATTTCTTTACATTGAATACAATCAGCAACAATTGATTTCTTCATCTCTGTTATATCATTCATACCTATCATATATCTTTAAAAAACCCTTCTAGCATTAAATGCTTCAGTCATATAGTCTTCCCCAGAGCGAAGTTTTGCATGCATGTTGTTCCCTTGTGCCAGCCCTACAGAACACCACTATAAGGTAAATTACTAGCAACGCCCCTAAAACAAGTATACCAACCCGAAACAAGGGTGGAATCAACCTAAACTAACCCTAAAGAAGCCTAATACATGTCTAAAAGGCTCAATAGCATTTTGAGTTGGCCCTCATTGAATTGAAATCATTTGATCAAAACCAACAAAATAGGCAAGCATAAATTTCAAATCATTTGAGCAAATTACGTGGTACTTGTTAAAAAGCATAATTTTTTTTATTAGAAACAAAATGATAATAGTTTAGAGTCGAATGTCGATAGAGTAAATGAGTAATTAAACCTATTACTATTGTGAATAAGCTCTTTTATTTTGTAATAGGCAAATTGGATTTAAATAATCCCAACTTTTTCAATTTGACTGATAATAATCTCAACTCAGTTATTTGCCGATAATAATCCGAACCGGTCCACTTTTGGCCGATAATAGTCTGCGTTAAAAATAGCTTAATTGAGTTAAGTTTTTTTCCGAATTACAAACCGATGTTTTAGGGCTTTTGATTTGAACTAGGATACGAGTTGATTGATGTAAAATTTACCTCGAAATACTGCCCCAAACAACGAAAACGATGCTTCAATTCGGGTGTTTAAACTTCCAATTAACAAAAATCAAGCCGTTTGGAGCACCGTTTCGAGGTAAGTTTTACATAAATCGGCTCGTATCCTCGTTCTGATCAAAATCCCTAAAACATCGATTTGTAATTCGGAAAATACCTTAACTCCGTTAAGCTATTTTTAACGGCGGACTATAATCGGCCAAAAGTGGACCAGATCGGATTATTATCGGCAAATAACCGAGTTTGGATTATTATCGGCTAAATTGATAAAGTTGGGATTATTTAAATACAATTTTCCTTTGTAATAAATACCTCTTTTCAGCTCTATCTTGCGTGAGAATTTCCACTAGTTAGCAAAAAAATTTGATCTAGGTAACACCAGGTAGGTAACGTATAAATTCCAGAGTTTTCTAGATAGCCTCATGATCATCGGGAAAATTCTAAAAAGCTGCCTTACAATTCAGGCATATCTTAGATGTTAGTATGGATTATCTATAGACTTTCTATAAAAATCTTTAGTATTTGTATAGAATGATAAAAATCTTATCAAGTGCAACATGTATAAATAGAGTGTGATGCTCACTTACACAAACTACCTCAAAGACTCTTGTAAATATGTTTGTCAAGTTCATTATTCGGTTACAAACAAAGCACAACCCCGAGGACCTTTCACTAGGAGGTGACAAAAGGCGATTAAATGAGAAACTAAACAAACCAAAGAACTAGGAACTTAAAACATGCATTCATGTTTCTTCTTCCTTTATAATTGAACAAATACTTTTTTGGCCCTCATAGTGGAAGGTATCTCAATAGGCCATGTTTAACCGAGCTCAGGACTTAGGAGCACAATGGAGCTAGTAGTGATACATAAGAAATCAATTCAAAATCCTATTCATGATTCTAATTCTACTAAACCAGAGTCAAAGTTATATAATTTTTGCAAGAGGAGTATTGTATATAGCAATAAACAAATTTGATTAGAGGTTATACTATACGCAAGATATTACTCATATACATGCAAGGTTTTTACACCTCAGTTGCAGGAAATTTAATTTAAGCTTTCGCAGAGGCCCGTTTAAAGCAGGGTAACCGAATCAACTTCGTGTTTATGCTTCCTTTTCTCATATTCACTACATGGTGATGCTTGCATTTTCAAGAATATGTGAGTTTCTAAGCAGAAACCATATCAATTCTATCTCTTGTTGGACCCTGAAAATATCACACATTTTTATTAACGTAAGGGGCTGTTTGGCAACATCTGAATGATTAAGTGCTGAACCAGTAAGAGGTCTGAACCATTAAGAGGCTGTATAATGCTTAACCGTTCAGAGGCAAATGTCTGACCAATTCAGATTAGAGGTCTTAACCATTCAGACTCTGTATAAATCTTAACCATTCAGAGGCAAATGTCTGAACCATTCAGACATCTGCTCGTGAAACAAACAGTCTAAACCACTAAGTGATGAACCAGTAAGAGGTCTGAACCATTAAGAGCCCCATTAAGAGGTAAACAAACAGCCCCTAAATGTCTTAAACTTGCTGTTACAAGGGTACTCCTCCCAGAAATCTAAATTAGAAATTTCTGGTGATGATAAATCATTTGAATCCAAACAACCCTAAATTATAAGATAAAAATAAGATAAGTATACTTAAAACATAAGTGGCATAATAATATCATTAAGAAACTCACCGAAACTAGAAATTCTTGTAGATTTGGGGTGCTCAGAATTAAAAACATAACTACCATTACTTCTTTCAAATCCTCAAAGTTAACTTGGTTCAACTCTATGACCTTTAGGTGTATATAATTCATCTATGATTTTTATTAGATAATAATTTATATTTTTGTATTATATTATGTATCTTTTACATTATTGTACATCTCCTAAATTATAGGAGTCATAATTGTATGTTTTGTTTATAAATACAATTTTCCCCTCATTCAATTGATGAGGTTAATCAAAATAATCGTTATATGGTATCAGCCATAATTTTCCCCCAACCCTAAATTTTTCTGGCCGTCGTTGTTTCTTCCTCTTCTTTCGATCCTGGCTTCTTCCATGGCGTCCTCTTCAGCCACTTCCGACTCTATCTCCTCCATGACAGCCTTTAACCACATGATGCACATGAAGCTCTCCTCCTCCAACTATCTCGTATGGAGGGAGCAAATCCTTTTGGTTCTTGAATTTCACAAGCTCTCGGCCCATGTTGCTACTGATGCTTCATCGCCTCCAACCCAGATTACTGTTGATGGCAAGTCTTCTCCGAACCCTGATGCCGCCGCTTGGTCCGAAAAGGATCAAAAAGCGGTCATTCTCATTAAATCCTCTCTCACAGAGGAAGCTGCTGCCGAGGTTCTTGGTCTTAAAGGTGCTCATGCTATCTGGACTGCACTCGAACAAGCCTACAGCAATGCTTCAGTTGAACGCATACACTCGTTACGTGATTCTCTCCGTCTGATTAAAAAGGGTACGTCTTCGGTCACTGAATATTCTCGTCGTTTTAAAATTTTATGTGACCAACTTTCAGCTATTGGTCATCCTGTTGATGAGATGGATCGCTTACACTGGTATCTTTATGGTCTTGGACCGGCCTATGAGACTTATTCCACCACCATACGTACGGCCAGAAGTCGTCCTTCGTTTCGTGACCTTGTTGCTCAAACTGAAAGTCAAGAATTATTTATACAGACCTTGCATGGAACCGAAACCCCCACGGTTGCCTTTAATGCCCAACAGTCCCGTGGACCCTCTCGCGGCTCCAATCCTGGCCGTGGCTCTTATTCTTCAGGTCGTGGGTCCTCACGTGGTCGTGGCCGTGGTCAACAGCAGCGTCGTCCTCCACACTGTCAGCTTTGTCGTACAAACGGTCACTATGCGAGCGCCTGTCCTCAGCTTCATTCTTTTGCTTCTCAGGCTCCTTCAGATGAGTCCTTGGCCAAAGCTTTTCATGCTCAATGTTATGTAACAGGTGATTCTCCTGATTGGCGCACTGGCTCCGGTGCCACAGATTACATGGTTCCTAATACGGATTCGGTTCAAAATTCGACTCCCTACAAAGGTAAAAATTGTGTTGTCTTTGGTAATGGTAGGACACTTCCTATTTCTCATACAGGGACGTCTACAATAGCTCGTAATCTTACTTTTCGTAATGTTCTTGTGGTTCCTGGTCTTACGAAGAAGCTATTATCTATAAGAAAATTAACTAAAGATCATCCAGTTGATGTGTTATTTTCCGATTCTTATTTTCATATTCAGGATCGGCTAAGCAAGCAGGTACTCGCTGAAGGAACTTGTGAAGAAGGATTGTATGTGCTTAAGGACTCCCCACAAGCTTTTGTTGCCTCTCTTGGACGTTCACATAAAGCCTCCTACGAGTTATGGCATGCTCGTCTAGGACATGTTGCTTTTAGTATTATTTCTTTATTACATAAGTTAGGTCTTTTGAATGTTACTTCATTATTACCAAAACCTATACTTTGCACTCCTTGTCAACTTGCAAAAGGACAACGATTATCTTTTGATGTTAATTTAAAACGTGCTTCTTCACCTTTGGATTTGATTCATTGTGATTTGTGGGGTCCTGCACCTATTTGTTCTACAGATGGTTATCGTTATTATGTTGCATTTATTGATGATTTCTCTCGATTTACATGGTTATATCCTCTCAAAAGAAAAACAGATTTCTATTCTGTTTTACCAGTTTTTTTAAATCTTGTTCAAACACAGTGCTCACGAAAGGTCAAGGTTTTTCAAAGTGATGGAGGAACTGAGTTTGTAAACCACACAGTTCGAAAATTTTTTGAGGATAATGGTACTTTTCATCGTTTTTCATGTCCTTATACGCCTCAACAAAACGGGCGTGCTAAAAGGAAACATCGACATATTGTGGAAACTGGTTTGGCGATGTTATTTAACGCTCATATTCCTGCTACTTATTGGGTTGATGCGTTCACATCTGCAACTTATATTATCAACCGTCTGCCCACCCCTTTATTGGACAATGAGTCGCCTTACAAGTTATTATTTCAACAGCATCCGCAATATGATAATTTTCGTATTTATGGTTGTCAGGTGTTTCCTTATCTTCGTGATTACAGCAAGCATAAACTTGAACCTCGGAGCTTACCTTGTGTTTTCATCGGCTATAGCCCACAACATAAGGGATATCGTTGTCTTGACCCATCCACTTCGAGAATTTTTATTTCTCGACATGCCCGTTTTAACGAATCGGTTTTCCCTTTTTCCGGTTCTTCACAGAATATTGATCTCTCTTCTTTGGGCATTACAAGTTTTCTTGATGAGCCTTCTTTTATCAGCCTAGTTGTCCATCCTCGGCCCACTACTTTTATGCCATCTTCGGCTACTACTGTGCCGCCTACTTTTATCTTTGAGGCTGAGTAGCCTGCTCCGGCCCAGCAATCTATTCCGGCTCAGCATCCTGTTTCGGCCCAGCACACTATTTCCGAGCCCGCCCAGCAGCTTCTTTCTGAGCCCGCCGCCCCGGTTCCTATGCCGGTTGTCCCGGTTTCTGGCCCAGATACTTCTGGCCCAAACATTGCTGCTACATTATCTCCGGCTACCTCTTCTGGCCCGACCTCTGTGTCTGTTTTAGACCAGTCTACTTCGGTTCACCCAATGCAAACTCGTTCTAAGGCAGGCATCTTTATACCTAAGCATCGGGCTGATCTTGCTTCTCTTACCACGCATGCGCTTCATGTTGCTCTTGCTTCGGCTACTAAACCTCGAGGTTTCAAATCTGCTGTCAAAGACCCTAAATGGCTTGCTGCAATGCATGAAGAACTTGATGCACTTCATCACAATCAGACATGGACTCTTGTTCCCCGCCCATCCTCTACGAATGTTGTTGGCTCTAAATGGGTTTATCGCATTAAGTATCACTCTGACGGCATTATTGAACGATATAAGGCTCGCTTGGTTGCACAGGGCTTTACACAGGTACCTGGTCTTGACTATTCTCATACATTTAGTCCAGTTGTTAAGGCTTCGACGGTTCGCATTGTTATTTCTCTAGCTGTTTTGAATCAATGGCAACTACATCAGTTGGATGTTAAAAATGCCTTCCTAAATGGCAACCTCACTGAGACTGTCTACATGGAGCAACCACCAGGGTTCACAGATTCTCGTTTTCCCAATCATGTATGCAAGCTTTCTAAGGCCTTGTATGGTCTTAAACAGGCCCCACGTGCCTGGTTTCAACGTCTAAGTACTTTTCTTGTTTCCTATGGGTTCACTTGTAGCAGGGCTGACACTTCTTTGTTTATTTACAAGCGTGGTTCTTGCCTCATGTACTTGCTGGTATACGTTGATGATCTAATTCTTACTGGCAACAATGACTCTGATATTAACACCTTTATCTCTCATCTTAATCATGAGTTCGCTATTAAAGATTTGGGTGCTCTAAATTATTTCTTGGGTCTTGAAGTTGCCTACACTGACACGGGCTTATTTCTCACTCAGTCTAAATATGCTCAAGATATTCTTCACCGTGCTGATTTGTATGATGCCAAGCCTGTTAACACTCCCTTAACTCCTCATGAGTCGTTCACTGTTGATGGAGAACCCTGCACTGATCCTACGGCTTACAGGTCTTTGGTTGGAGCTTTGCAATATCTTACCATTACTCGTCCTGACTTATCCTATGCTGTTAATCAAGTCTCTCAGTTTCTTCATGCTCCCACGGTTGCTCACTTTCAAGCTATTAAACGGATTCTTCGGTATGTCAAAGGCACCCTCTCCTTTGGTTTAACTTATATTCGGCCTCATACATCCTTCATTATTGGCTATTCGGATGCTGATTGGGCTCGCTGTTTGGATACCCGCCGTTCCACTTATGGCTATTCTATTTTCTTCGGGGGTAATCTTGTCTCTTGGAGTGCCAAGAAACAACCCACAATCTCTCGTTCTAGTTGTGAATCAGAATATCGGGCAATGGCAAATACTGCTGCTGAAATTGTTTGGATTACTCATCTTCTTAGAGAACTTCATGCTTTGCCTCCTGATCGGCCTACTTTGCTTTGTGATAATAAAAGTGCCTTGTTCATGACTCAGAATCCGGTCTCCCACAAGCGAGCAAAACATATTGACTTAGATTATCATTTTATCAGGGAACTTGTCCATTCGGGAAAGCTTTATACCAAATTTGTTCCGACCAATCTTCAGGTGGCAGATATCTTTACTAAAAGTCTTCCGCGTGCGCCGTTCGAACAGTTTCGTGCTATGTTGCATCTTGGGCCGCCACCATTCCGATTGAAGGGGGGTATTAGATAATAATTTATATTTTTGTATTATATTATGTATCTTTTACCTTATTGTACATCTCCTAAATTATAGGAGTCATAATTGTATGTTTTGTTTATAAATACAATTTTCCCCTCATTCAATTGATGAGGTTAATCAAAATAATCGTTATAATTTTCCTAGACCTAGGTTGTTATACCTATGCTCATATATTGGGAAGTGAACAAAATGTCAATACACAGTCAACATAATCAACAAACCAAGTCAAAATAAGATAAAGTCCCACCTTTGTGAAGTACATGTGCCCCCTAAGTATCTCAAGGTTAGGTACATCAATATCATCATCGTATGTACTAACATTTATATCTAATAACATTGGTGTATTTTCGATGTATATATCTTCAAACTCCCCCTTCTATTGTTAAAAACTTCAAACTTGGGGCCCTAATAGTAATATCTAAACTGTCGATGTATGATAATTGTAACATTTCAAGAAACACGCAACTAGATAGAAGACAGTCAATATCATCGGCAACAATCACGACTTGTTGAAAGCTAAGATATTTCAAATATAGAAAGCTTTTAAAATGTAATGACAGGTTCATCTCCCATCTCACGAGCTCCAAACGAACTATTTTCATCAAATGAGAAAAGATAACAAGGTGCTGCATACCACTACTCTAAACCACACAACATCAAGGATCATTACTTATACATAATACTGGAATAGAATGATCAAACTAATTTAGGCATTTAGCAGTCAAACCATTGCGAAGAACATTGTTGAATTCAAAAAATTTGAATGTAAACACGCACACTGCAAGAATACAAATTCAAGAATGATGCACACTAATGATTAACCAAATTTAGCAATTAAACCGTTGAATGAACAGAGTATTGATGATTTCATTTAGGACTTCTTACGAATGCAAAAGATTCTAATACGAGAAGAATTAGAGGTCAAACGCAGGAAATTCATACCTAAGAGTAGTATTGAGAGTGATTAGGATGCTAATGAACTTATATTGTATTTCGTTGAAATTTGAAACTTATTTTGTATATATAGTTGAACTTGGTTTTGGTTTATTGAACTTATTTTGGATATGTTCTTTTAAACTATTGAATAAATATTAGACTAGTGAATTTTGAAAACTATGTATTAATTTTTTTTAACTTTGAGCCTAACCAAGCCGAGCCTAGCCAACTCAGTAAAAAACCAGACTGAGCTGGAGCTTAGATTTTCAGCTCGCTTTCAAATCCTCGTTGAGTTAGGCCGGCTCAGTTCATAATCGAGCCACGCCAAGCTTACCCATGGCTTAGCTCGGCTTGACTCATGAACAACCCTAATTGGAGTACCTTTTTTTCTTTTAAGGGGGTGGCACACTACCCTAACCCTTCTCTCTCTCCCCCTCTCCGCTGCTACAACCCTAACCCAAACCCACTACCCATAGCCCCCTACCCGCACGACTGACGCTGGTGTTGCCGCTCGGGTAGAGGCTACCCAAGAGCCTAAAGGCTTGTGTCCCGATCCCCCTTACACTCTGTTCTTGAGTCTCCTTTAATAGGGGGATGGGAAAGAAAAGAGATGAAAATATGAAAAAACCATGTTCTCGAGATTTTTTAAGGATAGAAGGGGAGCTATCTGGACCGCGGTGATGCGTCACAAAAAACGGTTAATAAATCGGTTTATAATTCTGATTGTATAGAAACCGAATTAAAGTTTATAAGTCATGTTTGTTCTATATGGTTTTGGGTTTGTTGAGAATGTTAATCTTGTAAGAGGAATGTTGTATAAGTTTTTGGTTTTCTTTTAATAAAAATGAGAACCAAATCTACAGTTTACAAAACAGAAAGCAGTAGCATATTTGTTAAGATTTTAAAGAGCTTAGGAAACTTCTTAAAACAAATCAAAAACAGATCAAGTCGACGGTTTACTAAGTTTACACAGCAAACATCTGATTAAAGGTTAACAAGACGCGGTAAATGCCATATTTTTACACTTGTTTTTCAGTAAATTCAATTTCAACTTCCGCTGATGCAGTCCCAAACCCCATTATCTCCATAAACATTTCACTTTCATCGTCATTTTCTTCTGTCTCGTGCACATTCTGAGTGATGTCCATAACTTCAAGAACTGGTGACTTTCCAAGCAAAAACTCAATGAATCTCATCTCGTGTGGGAGCCCCAACATTTGTGTCATCTTTACCGCTTTAAGTTGTTCAAACGTGGCATCACGCGGGCATTCCTTATCCCAGAAATCCAAATCAACTGCATCAGTTGCCAATGATGCATCCGCGGAACCCTAAATTAAAAATAAAAATCAGGATGACAAACTTAACACTAATGACAATATAATATATGACTCACCCCAATTTGAAGCACTTGAAGATTAGGGGCGCTTAATAGCAACCGAAGAATCACCATTATTTCTTTCAGGTTATCGAAGCATACTTGGTACAAATCAATGACCTTTAGTTTTCGATAAGTCGGTTGTATTTCCCCTAGAGTGTTACCTATACTCATATACTGAAGAATAAACAAAAAGTCAACACATCAGTCAACAAAATTACAAACGAAAGTCAAAACAAGAGAGTCAAACCTTTGTAAAGAAACCGTGACCAGTAAGCCTCTGAATGGATGGTACACCACCAAGAAACTGATCAAAATTGCAACTTGAACTTTGATCATAATGTTGAGCAATATCGTCGTTGATATACATAGCAACAGATATAACAGCTAACATAGGAGTGTTCTCAAGACATATATCTTTAAATTCACCTTCTAGCACTAAACACGTTAGATTCGGGGCACGAATGGTGAGTTTTCTACTATCAAAGTATAACAAAGTCAAACTTTCAAGAAGCGTGCAACTCGAGATGAGATTTTCCACAGCATCACGGGTAATATGAACTTGTTGAAGACTAAGATGTTTCAGATTCGGAAAACCTTTAAAATACAACGGCGGGTGCAACACACATCTAACAAGCTCCAAAGCAATTAGTTTTTTACAAGAGAAAAGACAAGAAGGTGCTCTAAACAAGTCGCCTACACACCACCCAATATTCAACTCTTGAACATCTTTTCTTGATAAAAAAAGTAGCCATTGATCTAAATAAGGGGATCTTTGCAAGTACGCACTATCTACAGTGAACCTATTGATAGGACCATCATGAAGCAAAAGAAACTGATTGACAAATTTAACAAGCTTGGACGCTGCAAGTGCACTAGAATGAATGTGTGATACTGATACACATGTATCATTAAATTCAAGCTCAGTAAGGGTAGCCCATTTGTACCTCCATTTACTAGATAACACACTTGTTCTTACAGCATCTCTTAATGGCAGTTTTGTGAGTATGGTTTCAATAATACTTTCAGGAAGATCGGTTATATAGTCTTCCCCATGCATTTTGTTCCCTACAAAAGAATAAAGTACATTACTAACCAAATACAAAGCATTGAAAGCAAATTGAGTAAATTGCCAAAATCGTCCATGAGGTTTGGGCATGTTTGCTAGTTTCATCCAAAACAACTTTTTGTAC
The DNA here is from genome assembly GCA_030545235.1 of Helianthus tuberosus. Classification (NCBI taxonomy): domain Eukaryota; kingdom Viridiplantae; phylum Streptophyta; class Magnoliopsida; order Asterales; family Asteraceae; genus Helianthus; species Helianthus tuberosus. The sequence goes on from CM060397.1 coordinate 31,652,265, forward strand.
CATTTCGTCCTTCACTTTTGAGAATTTTTGCCATTTTCATCCAAACGTCTAATTTGGTTCAATTTTTTGGCATATATTTGGATGAAAATGGCAAAAAATCTCAAACCTCAGGGACAATTTTGGCAAAAAAGTTAGACGTTTGGATGAAATGACAAATTAGCCCAAAAGTGAAGGGCAATATGGTACAAAAAAAATTTGTTTTGGATGAAACTGACAAACGTGCAGAAACCTCTGGGACGATTTTGGCAATTTACTCAAGCAAATTATATCAACTGGTTCTTTCCATTATCAATATTGATATTGTTTTTTTAATATATCAACCTAAAACGGCAAAACCGTAACTCCATGAATAGTTGTAAGATGTATCAACAAAAACTAATGAGTACTAGTCTCTGTTGTCAAGGCTCACCCAGGTGCTCGCCTAGGCCCATGGTTGTAAACATCCCGACTAGCCTCCAATTAGTCGCCGTGCCGATTAATCGCTAGTCCCAGGTTCACCGAGTAATTTTTAACTAATCGGTCAATTAATCAGTAGGCGGTCATTAGTCTAGCGATTCCGGCCAAATTTAGGTCAAATTCTTGACCAAAACCTATAAATTCCAACAATTAATCCTATCTACTTCAAAATATGGGTCGAATAAGGTGACTGTTAAAACATGTATACTTAAAAAAATGTGTGTATATACATATAATACTGAAAATTACATACAAAATCTCATTCCGATTAGTCCCTATTAAACCCGATTAATCGCTAGTCGGTACCTCACCAGCCGACTAGCGCCTAGCGATTCTTACAACATTGCCTAGGCCCACTTATCAGGCCTGGCGCAGTCTTCTCGCTCGCTTCAAAAGCCCCATTTTGCAAGCCATGTTCCGACAAAATTCCAACCAAAAATTGTTTATGCCAACCCTAAAAAAGCCTGGAATCAGCCTAAAACTTGTGTAAAACCCCTAGTAAATTGTATTTTTATACTATACAAAAGCCCTACCTTTTTAACAACTATAATTTCAGTTGAATCGTTCTATATTGGTAACCCTAAAAGTTAAATAGAAGCAACAAGTTAGGGGAAATCGATTGAGCTACCATGAAACCACTCGACAATGAATCAAAAATCAAACAGAAGTTCCAGGTTCATTTCCATTCAATTTTGAATCACAAATTGAGATTTAAAATGGAAGGAATTCGTACCTAAGATGATTGAGACTGATGATCCTTTAGGGTTTTGTTTTGGGAGAAGACCAAGTCACCGAAGCAAATGTTCTCATTTTGAGTTGGCCCATTTCCAAAAGGCCCAGTTAGAAAAGGTGCCCAACAAATCAGTTAGTTCAACCGTGAATAGTTGCGTGAACCGTTTGACGAAAAGTTAATTTAATTAATGAACGAATATGAACAAGAAATTTCGTTTAGTTAGTTAAATGAATGAACACGAACAGATGTCACGTTCGTTCAGTTACGTTTGGTAATGTGTTCGTGAACATTGTTTGTTTATGTTGTTCATTAAAGATTGAGTTAACTTTAATTTTGCTCCCTGTGAGTTGGTCATTTTAACGGTTTTGCCACAGTAGTTTAAAAATAGCCATTTTCCTCCCTGATTTTTCTAACTTATCGTCATTTTGCTCCCCGCCTCTAACTCCATCCAAAAAACCCATTAACTAGAAGGGTATTTTGGTAATTTTATAGATAAAAGCAAAGGCATGTAAGTCTTTTCACCTAAATAAACTTATAACGTATTTATTTACATGTATATAAGTAATTCTTTTCTGATCCCCCATTTTTCCAACCTCTCTTTCTACCGGCCACAACCATCCACCACCACCTGCAACTACCACTTGCCGACCACGACTACCGCGATTTTTAACTAACCGTTTTAATTGAGTTAGAGCCAGGGAGTAAACTACCGAAATACCCCTACTTTTAATTGAACATTTTAACTGATTTAAATCCAGGGAGCAAACTGGTGACAAACTCGAAAGATCAGGGAGGAAAATGTCTATTTTTAAACTATTGGAGCAAAATCGTTAAAATGACCAAACCAAAGGAAGCAAAACGAAAGTTAACTCCTAAAGATTTGTTAGCATTTATTTATCTTATCTAAATTTTTTATATTCTTTAGTTCTTATTTATTTCATTACCCAATAAAATAAAAATAGGAAACCCTTTTCTCCACTTTGTTTATGCATCATTCCACTTGCCTTCTCATTATTCACATCGAATAATACTGTTGATCCTCGTTCAACAATTAGGGCTTCAAGGTCTAGTGTCGCTCCCTCTCACAATCCACCTCTAGTCACCGTCGTCTTCGCCGATTTTATTTGCGTTCATGAACACGTTCCTCCTTAACGAACAAACATCAACATAAAATCTCGTTCAGTAAGTGTTCATGAACCATTCGTGAACACATTATATCCTTAACGAACAAACACGAACAATGCATTATTTGTGTTCATTCGATTCGTTTACAACTCTAGTTGCATAATCAAAACCGAAACCGGTCAACCGTAACTGAAATAGAGCCGGTTTCAGGGGCGGATGTACATTGTAGTAAGGGGTGGCGTCCGCTACGGCTTGGCACTCCGGCTGTAGTGTAAAATTAGTGTAAATTTTGGAAAAATTTGACGTTTTTTTGATTTCGTTACCGCTTATTTATAAAAAAGTTACCGCTTGACGCGAATCCTAGATCCGCCACTGGCCGGTTTGTAACAAGTTTTAATATTTGTTAACCGGTGACCAGTTTATTAACGTTACAAAAATTCTAGCCGTTGGAAATGTTTGTATATATTGGTATTGAGTGTTTATGGAACTTGTGTGTTGTTAACTCTTAAGATTTCAAAAACAAATAAAAAAGTAGAAGTTTATATTTTATATGTTTATTAATATTTTTAAATTTATATTATAAAACCGCTTTTTATTGGTGGCCGGTTAACCGGTCTAAAATAATCTAACCAGGTTAATAAGTTATGGTTTTCCACCCCTTAATGAACCGGTTTTTTCTATAACCGGTTTTGACTGTGTTGACAAAATCGGTTTTATTTTTTTTTAAAGAAACCGGTATGTGTAGTTCTAGGCCTAATGGCATGAGGAATAAAATTTGCATAATAAAAATAAAGTAATTTTTCTTTTCATAAAGTAATTTTTTTAAAGAACACGTGGTTTTCCACGACCACGTGTTTCATCATTGGCGTCATCCGCAGTTTTTACAAACCATTGTCATCTCCTTTTTGTTCAAAACACTCTTCAAAATGACTGAAACGAACCCTTCCCACCAAGTGGACGGAGAAGTTTCTTCTTTTGAGCTCATTTCGGACACCGCACACGTCCAAAGAGACCAGAGGAACGAAACCATCCAAGAAGGGCAGATGAACAACGATTTCCATGATATCTTTGGAAGTGCATCCAGAGTTGTCAGTCAAACCATAACTGGAGCCACTTTCCAACCTCCACCTAGGGTCATCACCCAAATCACAAACGGAGCCACTTTCCAACCCCCATCCGGGTAGTCCAACAAACACCCCCATCAGTGCAGAGACCAAACCATGGAGCTAGCCCTTCAACTCCATCGGAACAAACACAACTGAACTTCTCTGCACTTTTGGGGCTACCCGAAGGGAAAACTCTGGCTTCCTGGTATGCTGAACAAATGGCGTCTATAAACCTTGTCTATACACAACTCAGCGCTCAACAAGCTTTGCTCCAAGAACAAGTCAACCAGTCCGCCTTCGTTACCCCACCGCAAAGGTCTCTGAGCACTCACATGCCTCAGCAGGCCAATGCATGGAACTTACGCCCTGAAAAAAGCACCTGTACCAAACATCAGAAGGCCGAGCGCGCACGACACGCGCAATACTTACGGTGAAACAGAAAGCAATTATGTGCAATACTCTCACCAACAAAGAAAACTAGTGCAAAGTCGTTTAGGCCCGCGCAACATAAACGATGAATGGGATAGTTACAAGGAAGAAGACGATGAGACGTACAAAGAAAGCACGGTATTCAGTAGGTTACCACCAGAACACGAAGCGTACGTACCCCGCAAGCGCGCGGGGTACAATCCGAAAGCGGAACATGATTACACACTGAGCTGTCGCCCAGATGGCATAGCTGAAAACTCAAAGTTCATCAAAGAGATTGCAACAGCCGATATTGACAAGACAAAATTGCCACACAATGTAGGCAAGTACAACGGCTTAACAGATCCCGACGACCACCTCCAAGTCTTCAACGGCGCAGGACTAACAGGTGGATGGAACTTACCAACTTGGTGTCATCTTTTCGCACAAACCTTTGTAGGCGCGGCACGCGTCTGGTTTGACAGCCTGCCAGCAGGAAGAATTAAGTCATAGATCGATTTTCGAGACAAGTTCCTCGCGCACTTCTCTCAACAGCGCAGGCACACTAGAGATCCGGTCGATTGTCTGAATATATGGAGAAAAGACCAGGAAAGCGTGGAAGATTTCATCACCAGGTATAACAAAGAATGTCTGGAAATCGGTGATGTAGGCGAGAAGATGATACGCGCACATTTTATGAGGGCAGTAAAGTGCGACGACCTGATCAAACGATTGAAGGGTAGAGACGGAGGCCCCAAAGACTGGGAAACCTTGATTGAGGCAGCAAAAACAATTGCGCTCACAGACAAACACTTGACCGGTGATGACAACCGTCAATTCAGTTACAACCACAACGATCGGCGCGCAACAAGAAAGGCAAAGGCCAATCATGGAAAACATCCAGTTATAGAGAAAGAAGCCCGGTAAGAGAAGATGTGCGCAATACAATCAACCAAATTGCTCATCGCAAGGAGGTCAAAAGGGAAAACAGAGAAAAACAGTGGACACCCTTAACAAAGACTCCTTCTGAAGTCTTGTCAACCGAAAATCACCAGTTCAAACCTCCTCTACAGATGCGAAACAAGAGGGGTCAAGACCCAAATCTTTTCTGTGAGTTTCACAAAGACACAGGTCACCTGACCGACGACTGTTTTAGCTTAAAACAAGAGATAGAAAGAGCTCTGAGAGATGGAAGACTCACCCATCTGGTGAAAGGCGGAAAGCGCGATCACCGTCAAATTCAGCGAAGGGACGAAGGGCCAGACAACAAGAAGCTCCGAAAATTAGAAACTCACATGGTTCAAGGAGGACCACGAAGGCCAAAAAAGAACTATAACAAGCGCACACAAGACGACTCTTGGCGCGAAAGACAAGTTGTTTTTCCCATAGTGAGAGGAGGTCCAAGAGAAAGAAGGCCCATAGTCATATCCGGTGTAATCGGTCATTACCAAACCGATTACATTTTCATTGATCCAGGGAGCACTGCAGATATTATCTACGAACAATGCTTCAACCAATTTGACCAAGAGGACAAAGCGCGCTTAGAACCAGTCGACTACCCACTAACTGGTTTCTGCAACGAATCCGTTTTTCCTCTCGGCCAGATATCGTTCCCAGTGCTGCTCTCAGACGGAAAAAATTCGAGAACGGAGGAAGTCTCGTTCATGGTACTACCAGCACATTCAAGACATGATATCCTGTTGGGGAGAGAATCCCAAGGAGATTTTAGTATGATTTGCTCCGAACCGCATTCAGCTGTTGGGTTCCCAACAGAGACAGGGGTAGCGCTAATCTATGCAAGCAAAGAAGTCTTGGCAACAGACGAAATCATGCCAGCAAAGGCAAGCAAATCTGCACCACTCGCAGAAGCTGAAAAATGGGTGCTAAACAGCAAATACCCAGAACAAACGGTCACCTTGGGCCCTGCAATGTCCGACCTTACGCGCGCTGCGCTAAAAAAGTTGTTATTCGAAAACATGGATGTGTTCGCCCGGACACCAGCTGACATGGTGGGTGTTCCACGGCATATAGCAGAGCATAGATTGAACGTCTCAGAGAGCGCAAAACCTGTGGTACATGCAAAGCGCCATCTTGGAGATATAAAGCATGACGCCATGCAGGAACAAGTCATGGAGCTGTTAAACGCTGGCATCATCAGAGAAGTCCGATACCAAACTTGGGTGGCGAGCCCAGTAATGGTACAAAAAGGAAACGGCAGTTGGAGAATGTGCGTAGATTACAAGGACCTAAACATGGCATGCCCGCGCGACTGTTATGCCTTACCAGATATTGATGAGAAGATCGATTCGCTAGCAACCTTCAGATGGAAATGTTTCCTTGACTGTTATAAGGGGTACCACCAGGTACAGATGGCCATACAAGACGAGGACAAAACCGCATTCCACACACCGACAGGGCTATACTGCTACACCAAAATGCCCTTCGGTCTAAAGAATGCGGGTGCGACTTATCAGAGACTAATGAATGAAACGTTCAGTGATGCTATCCGCAAATACATCGAAGTGTACATGGATGACTTGGTCATCATGAGCAAAGAGGAAAGTATGATGCTGATGAACATCCAAAAAACATTTGACACACTGCGCAATGTAAGTATCAAGCTAAACCCAGCGAAATGTTCCTTTGGCATGGAGGAAGGAAAGTTCCTGGGTTTCATCGTCACAAAGGATGGATTTAAAGTAAATCCTGAAAAGGTACAAGCAATCGAGCGCATGCCTTCACCATCGACGATCAAGGAAATGCAGAAGTTGGCCGAACGGTTAGCAGCACTCAACCGTTTCTTAGCCAATCATGCTGCTAAATCTTTCCCGTTTATCAAGACTCTCCGCAATTGCATGAAGAAAAGCCAGTTCCAGTGGACCCCGGAAGCCGAACAAGCGTTCTGAGAAATGAAATATTGCCTCATAAGACTGCCAACACTGACGGCGCCAGTGAAAGGAGAACCCTTAGTGATGTATTTGTCAGCATCAGACAAAGCAGTTGGAGCAGTTTTGCTCGTAGACCGACAAGGCATACAGACACCAGTTTATTATGTGTCTCGCACTCTTAATGATCCAGAAACAAGGTATGCTATAATGGAAAAACTAGTGCTGGCACTAATTCATGCATTAAGGCGGCTGCGCAGATATTTCACCAATCATGTCATTCATGTCTTAACAAATTACAACATCGGTAACATCCTTGCAAGGCCCGAGATTTCTGGAAGATTAGTGAAGTGGGCGATAGAACTGGGAGGCCATAATGTGGTTTTCAGGCCAAGACCAGCAATTAAAGGATAGGGGTTGGCTGATTTCATGACAGAAGTGCCCGATGACAAAGACAGGGAGTGTAAGGCAATGGAAAGAGCCAAAAGGCAACGTTCAGAAAAACCATGGCTACTGTATACAGATGGCGCGTCTAACGAAGATGGCGCAGGCGCGGTGTCACACCCCGATATTTCCACGTATTACCGGTGGGCTCGGTGGGGAGTATCGTGACGTAGTTGATATCATCATAGTCAAACAACACAATTTTTAAATGCACAGCGGAAGCAAAAGATAGATTTATTTCAACTGAATAGATTGTAATATCAAGTATCACAAAATAGTTGAAAAAGATCCACAGGCCGATCAAATAAAAAGGAAACATAGTTCATCAGACTTAAAACGCATCCAAGCTTGCGAGACTCTTATTGATGCTAAGGAGAGGCCAGCCTATTTCGAGTAGTACCTGCACTTAACCTTTTTGGGAAAATACGTCAGTTTACACTGGTAAATACAATTAACTGACTAATTTTGAAAAGGTTTAGAAAATTGATTTGAATGCACAAGGCACAAAATATTTTATAACTTGGGATAATTATTTATATATAAACTTGTAAAAGAACTACATGTTCGTTATACGTTCAGTAGCCCGGGTTGAATACATGGTTAAAGATTAATAGACACACCACATGGTATAGTCCCGCGGAGAGTTATTCTCGTAACCGGCGGTTATACCTTATTATTTATTTATGCACAGGCGGGTGTATGCCTACACCCCGTGCTAAGGTCGTGGCCATTCAATGAATGATGCCAAGGATATCCGGGACATGGTCATTAACCCCCCAAAGGCTTTAAGTAAACAAAACAATTTAAACGGGTCATTTCAATGAATTAACCATCATACGATTAAATATTCAATGCCCGACCAAGCGGTATTTTATATACCGTACCCCAAGCCCGTATAAGGGAAAATAAGTTAAAAGTATTTACCTTTGCAAGTATTAATCACAAACGGCAAGTGCACGTAGCTTTTACCGGGTCTCCTATTCTGGAACAAAGGTTTTTAATAACCTATTAGATTCCTAACGGGTCTTTAATTAAGCCTAAACTTAGACCGGTTAGTTTTAAAAGAAGATACGGTTCAAACGCACGATTAAGCGAAGACCGGAATAGAATGTGATTTAGACCCGACAAGCTTGAAGACTTGTGTAATATGGGTAAACTAATCACATTCTGGATTTTGAGACAAAAATGATAAGGTTTGACCCGTTTCGGTCAATTTATGCAAACTAGTTACATAAACCGAACCAAACGCGAAAGATCCATAACGGGTAACCAAAAGAGCCATATACATGTTTCCTAAGTTAATATGCCTTAAATATGTTGTGACATCAATAAGATATCTTCTATTATGCCCAAAATGGATTTAAACTCAAATTACGCCCCGTAGGGGTATTTTGGTCATTTTAAAGGTTATAAAAGAGTTTAAATATTAATTTGAGTTACAAGCCTGATTTAACCAGTAAAAATACTTAATTTAATAAGTTGTAACAGTAGGGTATTACATGTATGTGAAATTTATCATTTATAACCAAACTATGCACCTTAGGGGCATTTTGGTAATTTCACTTAGGCTTAAAAGGTCAAAACTGGAAATCTGAGTTTAAAACTTTTGCTTACTATTAATATATAAAAATTTACTAAAAATATCAGTAGACATCAAACCTTATATGTTTAAAATAGTTTTAATACATACTATGCGTTAAAAACGCTTAAAGAGGCGATTTTGAGCTATTTCCGGGTTTTTAAAGGAAAGCTGATATTTTTATTATTCCAGAAGGCTCAAAATATTTTATTTATCATATTAGATCAGTAGAAAAAGGTTTGGTGTCAAAATAATTTGTAAAACTCATTTTACAGGCCAAAAGGGCAAAACCGGCAATTACCGAATCAAGCTTAGAACTCTATGTTATGCTTAGCCTAAAATTAAATAAAAATCTTCAAAAATCCCAAAATATTATTTTATATCTGTAGGTAATAAGTTTGATATCAAAAATTGGGTTTAGATATGTCACGGCCCCCGGCCCGGTTTGACCCGGTTCAGGAGCCGCGGGACAGAAATCCCGTGGTATTTATTTAATTGAGTTGACAGCGGAAGATTTTAGCATGATCTATTTTAAAACTGAAAATGCCTGATTATTTTATTTCATAATTCGGGATAAAACCCCGGTAGTTTACAATAAAGTGATTTCACTGGGAAAATCCTTATTTTTTGCACAATCCTAATTTATTTTATTTTCTCTTACTAAGTTGTTTATTTAATGGGTAAAGTTTCTGGCTTGTAGGTGATATAGGTGCTAGGACTGGGTCAAGATATTTAAACGTTAGCATTTACTGCTATAGCGGCTAACATATAAAGATCTGCCCATTTTTCATCTAATTCATCTTCCCATGGTGGGTTACTGCCTATTTCTTGAGTTTCCTTAGGAATCATAACTTCTTTTGGTTGTGACTTCTTTATTTTCTCTTGACTTTTTCTAATAATCCGACTTCTTTTCTTAGGAGAAAGTGGTTTCTCAAACTGTGCCTTACGGACAAATATTCCTTCCTCAGTATCTGTTGGGTATTTTGAGGATGAAGTTCATTTTTCTTTCGGTGAAGTATCTAATTTATGATAGATGTCCGAAAGTCTTTGTTTACCCATACTGTAAACAAATATTCAAATAATAAACACGTAATCACATAATGGCAATTAGTAAAATTAAGTATTTTCTAAATACTTAATTGGCTTAAATTAGTGGCTCTGATACCACCTTTTTCTGTCACGGCCCCCGGCCCGGTTTGACCAGGTTCAGGAGCCGCGGGACAGAAATCCCGTGGTATTTATTTAATTGAGTTGACAGTGGAAGATTTTAGCAGGATCTATTTTAAAACTGAAAATGCCCGATTATTTTATTTCATAATTCGGGATAAAACCCCGGTAGTTTACAATAAAGTGATTTCACTGGGAAAATCCTTATTTTTTACAAAACATGTTTCTTTATTTATATTGAGCCACTTCCTTAAGCTTGTAGTGCTTCGCGGCACTTTTCCTGGATCACAACAGATCACCTGAAACATGTTTGAAAAAGGTTTTGTCAGCGGGGAAATACTGGTGAATCATTCTTTTTACTAAAAACGACGCATTGTTATAATTTACAGTATTAAGAGCGATTACAATGTTTATATATATCAACCATCTACCCACGGTATTTGTCACTTGACCACCTATTGGCTATCTCGCTGTCCAATGGTGTCTGTGACTATGGTCATATCACCCCTTGGCTAACCCGTTGTCCAATGGTGATGGTTATCAAGTATTGTATACAAAACCCCACATACCGGCTGTAACTTAGAGATTACAAAGACTTAATCCCTGTAATTATAACTTTGAAAACAAACATGATTTTGAAAACAATTTTGGTAAAAAGAGAATGACTCACATTGCAGATTTATACGGGCAGAGTTTTAGCCTACTGATAAGCCTGATAACCTAATTTAAACAATAATGCACACGAACTAGGTTAGTAACTAATACAACATTTACGATAACTCACGAGACTAAAACCTTCACAATAAATGACAAAGTGCAATACTTAAACATCCATCGAATTAACGACGAATGACAAAGTATAAACCAAATTTGAGCAGCACTTAAACATTCATCGGATAGTTTCAATCGATCGGACATTGAATCGTAGCAGCGATCGAGTTAATACCCGGTATCGTAGCAGCGCCTCGCTATATTAATTGTAATTTCAACTTTTGGACAGTATAACTTCGTTTTTGAGATTTGGTTTCGACATCAGAGGACTGCTCGTAGCTCAACCTATTTATAGCTGAAATTTAAGGTTCACGCGGCCCGCGTAAACCATCTCTCAAACTTACGCGGCCCGCGTGGCCGCCTAGTCTACGCGTAGGTCTGATTGGTCACGAGTAGGGTCGACATGTGTATGCTATGTGGCCCGGGAACGCTTATCCGGTCAACCATACATTGACGCGGCCCGCGTAAGGCTAAGCTAACCCTTACGTGGCCCGCCTGAAACCCACAAATTTTGATTTCTTGGTTTTTCATGCACCGTGGTGTTTCAGGGGTCCGGGTTATTTTGGGAAAAATTTAAGAGTCCTTACAAGATAGGCTATAAGCTAATTACGCCGTTTAATTAATAAAAAGTTTTCATTTACGCTAATGAGCATAACTCCTAATCTAGACCTCAAACTGATGTCAAATTTTAGGGACAAGTTTATAAATCAGTAACTGAGGTTTCTATTCTTTTACATTTTCAAAAATCACGTTTTAAGGTCATATGGGCATAATAGTCAACATTTAAGCATTTAACGGAAACATGCATATGAATCGGATAACTAATGAACCAAGTTTTATAATCACAGAGGGTTATACTAACATGAAACCTGGTCCAAATAAAGCTCTAAGGCAATTCTAAAACATGCTTAAATGGGTCAGAACTGAAAGTCAAAGGAGAAGTCAAATTATGCGACTTTCGGTTCCGAACCGAGCCTAGACAAAAAATTGTCGGGTTGAACATGTTTAGACATGTTCTTACATTAATTACCAAGTTATATTAGTGATAAAACAGGTTGCATGGGTTCTACGTTGCTAATTATGCATTAATTTGAAAATAAGTTTTCTGTTGACTTTTTAAGATAAACTTTGACCCGACAATTGACCTACTTAGAGTGGGAATCAGAGAGTGACCTTTTAAGGGTTTATTACCCACATAATTACCAACTCATAGGTATTTTTAATTCGAGATTTGACTGGACAATTATTGATTAATCTCGAAGTCAAACCTTAATTACGACGGTTTGACTTTAAGCTTATTAATTAAGCTAGACTGGATTAAGGAAGGTTAAGGACACTTACAAAGGTCCTAAGCACGACTAGTGACTCCTAGGAAGGGTGCTTGAGCTCCAATATTCTCCAGAAGTGAAGTTGTGAAGTTTGCAAATGAATGTGCTCAATGTTGCAACCTTGAAGCTCCTTATATACTCATTTTGATCATCTAGGATCATGCCAAGGAAGTCTACTGATGTTTCCAGATCAAGACAAGTGCCCCCTATGCATGAAATACCATTGGGGCAGCCCCTGGTATGCAAAACAAGCATTCAAAGTCGGTTAACAGGCCTGGACAGACACCTGCAGGTGAATTCTATCGCTGGAATGCCCACGCGGGCCGCGTAGACCCATAGGACACTCTTACGCGGGCCGCCTGGCCTTCCAGAACCAGCCAAACAAGTTCCAAGTTTTGCACTTTTGGTCCTTGGTCCTTTCAAACGTGGTCCTTGGAACTTACCAACTTGGTGTCATCTTTTCGCACAAACCTTTGTAGGCGCGGCACGCGTCTGGTTTGACAGCCTGCCAGCAGGAAGAATTAAGTCATAGATCGATTTTCGAGACAAGTTCCTCGCGCACTTCTCTCAACAGCGCAGGCACACTAGAGATCCGGTCGATTGTCTGAATATATGGAGAAAAGACCAGGAAAGCGTGGAAGATTTCATCACCAGGTATAACAAAGAATGTCTGGAAATCGGTGATGTAGGCGAGAAGATGATACGCGCACATTTTATGAGGGCAGTAAAGTGCGACGACCTGATCAAACGATTGAAGGGTAGAGACGGAGGCCCCAAAGACTGGGAAACCTTGATTGAGGCAGCAAAAACAATTGCGCTCACAGACAAACACTTGACCGGTGATGACAACCGTCAATTCAGTTACAACCACAACGATCGGCGCGCAACAAGAAAGGCAAAGGCCAATCATGGAAAACATCCAGTTATAGAGAAAGAAGCCCGGTAAGAGAAGATGCGCGCAATACAATCAACCAAATTGCTCATCGCAAGGAGGTCAAAAGGGAAAACAGAGAAAAACAGTGGACACCCTTAACAAAGACTCCTTCTGAAGTCTTGTCAACCGAAAATCACCAGTTCAAACCTCCTCTACAGATGCGAAACAAGAGGGGTCAAGACCCAAATCTTTTCTGTGAGTTTCACAAAGACACAGGTCACCTGACCGACGACTGTTTTAGCTTAAAACAAGAGATAGAAAGAGCTCTGAGAGATGGAAGACTCACCCATCTGGTGAAAGGCGGAAAGCGCGATCACCGTCAAATTCAGCGAAGGGACGAAGGGCCAGACAACAAGAAGCTCCGAAAATTAGAAACTCACATGGTTCAAGGAGGACCACGAAGGCCAAAAAAGAACTATAACAAGCGCACACAAGACGACTCTTGGCGCGAAAGACAAGTTGTTTTTCCCATAGTGAGAGGAGGTCCAAGAGAAAGAAGGCCCATAGTCATATCCGGTGTAATCGGTCATTACCAAACCGATTACATTTTCATTGATCCAGGGAGCACTGCAGATATTATCTACGAACAATGCTTCAACCAATTTGACCAAGAGGACAAAGCGCGCTTAGAACCAGTCGACTACCCACTAACTGGTTTCTGCAACGAATCCGTTTTTCCTCTCGGCCAGATATCGTTCCCAGTGCTGCTCTCAGACGGAAAAAATTCGAGAACGGAGGAAGTCTCGTTCATGGTACTACCAGCACATTCAAGACATGATATCCTGTTGGGGAGAGAATCCCAAGGAGATTTTAGTATGATTTGCTCCGAACCGCATTCAGCTGTTGGGTTCCCAACAGAGACAGGGGTAGCGCTAATCTATGCAAGCAAAGAAGTCTTGGCAACAGACGAAATCATGCCAGCAAAGGCAAGCAAATCTGCACCACTCGCAGAAGCTGAAAAATGGGTGCTAAACAGCAAATACCCAGAACAAACGGTCACCTTGGGCCCTGCAATGTCCGACCTTACGCGCGCTGCGCTAAAAAAGTTGTTATTCGAAAACATGGATGTGTTCGCCCGGACACCAGCTGACATGGTGGGTGTTCCACGGCATATAGCAGAGCACAGATTGAACGTCTCAGAGAGCGCAAAACCTGTGGTACATGCAAAGCGCCATCTTGGAGATATAAAGCATGACGCCATGCAGGAACAAGTCATGGAGCTGTTAAACGCTGGCATCATCAGAGAAGTCCGATACCAAACTTGGGTGGCGAGCCCAGTAATGGTACAAAAAGGAAACGGCAGTTGGAGAATGTGCGTAGATTACAAGGACCTAAACATGGCATGCCCGCGCGACTGTTATGCCTTACCAGATATTGATGAGAAGATCGATTCGCTAGCAACCTTCAGATGGAAATGTTTCCTTGACTGTTATAAGGGGTACCACCAGGTACAGATGGCCATACAAGACGAGGACAAAACCGCATTCCACACACCGACAGGGCTATACTGCTACACCAAAATGCCCTTCGGTCTAAAGAATGCGGGTGCGACTTATCAGAGACTAATGAATGAAACGTTCAGTGATGCTATCCGCAAATACATCGAAGTGTACATGGATGACTTGGTCATCATGAGCAAAGAGGAAAGTATGATGCTGATGAACATCCAAAAAACATTTGACACACTGCGCGATGTAAGTATCAAGCTAAACCCAGCGAAATGTTCCTTTGGCATGGAGGAAGGAAAGTTCCTGGGTTTCATCGTCACAAAGGATGGATTTAAAGTAAATCCTGAAAAGGTACAAGCAATCGAGCGCATGCCTTCACCATCGACGATCAAGGAAATGCAGAAGTTGGCCGAACGGTTAGCAGCACTCAACCGTTTCTTAGCCAATCATGCTGCTAAATCTTTCCCGTTTATCAAGACTCTCCGCAATTGCATGAAGAAAAGCCAGTTCCAGTGGACCCCGGAAGCCGAACAAGCGTTCTGAGAAATGAAAGATTGCCTCATAAGACTGCCAACACTGACGGCGCCAGTGAAAGGAGAACCCTTAGTGATGTATTTGTCAGCATCAGACAAAGCAGTTGGAGCAGTTTTGCTCGTAGACCGACAAGGCATACAGACACCAGTTTATTATGTGTCTCGCACTCTTAATGATCCAGAAACAAGGTATGCTATAATGGAAAAACTAGTGCTGGCACTAATTCATGCATTAAGGCGGCTGCGCAGATATTTCACCAATCATGTCATTCATGTCTTAACAAATTACAACATCGGTAACATCCTTGCAAGGCCCGAGATTTCTGGAAGATTAGTGAAGTGGGCGATAGAACTGGGAGGCCATAATGTGGTTTTCAGGCCAAGACCAGCAATTAAAGGATAGGGGTTGGCTGATTTCATGACAGAAGTGCCCGATGACAAATACAGGGAGTGTAAGGCAATGGAAAGAGCCGAAAGGCAACGTTCAGAAAAACCATGGCTACTGTATACAGATGGCGCGTCTAACGAAGATGGCGCAGGCGCGGTGTCACACCCCGATATTTCCACGTATTACCGGTGGGCTCGGTGGGGAGTATCGTGACGTAGTTGATATCATCATAGTCAAACAACACAATTTTTAAATGCACAGCGGAAGCAAAAGATAGATTTATTTCAACTGAATAGATTGTAATATCAAGTATCACAAAATAGTTGAAAAAGATCCACAGGCCGATCAAATAAAAAGGAAACATAGTTCATCAGACTTAAAACGCATCCAAGCTTGCGAGACTCTTATTGATGCTAAGGAGAGGCCAGCCTATTTCGAGTAGTACCTGCACTTAACCTTTTTGGGAAAATACGTCAGTTTACACTGGTAAATACAATTAACTGACTCATTTTGAAAAGGTTTAGAAAATTGATTTGAATGCACAAGGCACAAAATATTTTATAACTTGGGATAATTATTTATATATAAACTTGTAAAAGAACTACATGTTCGTTATACGTTCAGTAGCCCGGGTTGAATACATGGTTAAAGATTAATAGACACACCACATGGTATAGTCCCGCGGAGAGTTATTCTCGTAACCGGCGGTTATACCTTATTATTTATTTATGCACAGGCGGGTGTACGCCTACACCCCGTGCTAAGGTCGTGGCCATTCAATGAATGATGCCAAGGATATCCGGGACATGGTCATTAACCCCCCAAAGGCTTTAAGTAAACAAAACAATTTAAACGGGTCATTTCAATGAATTAACCATCATACGATTAAATATTCAATGCCCGACCAAGCGGTATTTTATATACCGTACCCCAAGCCCGTATAAGGGAAAATAAGTTAAAAGTATTTACCTTTGCAAGTATTAATCACAAACGGCAAGTGCACGTAGCTTTTACCGGGTCTCCTATTCTGGAACAAAGGTTTTTAATAACCTATTAGATTCCTAACGGGTCTTTAATTAAGCCTAAACTTAGACCGGTTAGTTTTAAAAGAAGATACGGTTCAAACGCACGATTAAGCGAAGACCGGAATAGAATGTGATTTAGACCCGACAAGCTTGAAGACTTGTGTAATATGGGTAAACTAATCACATTCTGGATTTTGAGACAAAAATGATAAGGTTTGACCCGTTTCGGTCAATTTATGCAAACTAGTTACATAAACCGAACCAAACGCGAAAGATCCATAACGGGTAACCAAAAGAGCCATATACATGTTTCCTAAGTTAATATGCCTTAAATATGTTGTGACATCAATAAGATATCTTCTATTATGCCCAAAATGGATTTAAACTCAAATTACGCCCCGTAGGGGTATTTTGGTCATTTTAAAGGTTATAAAAGAGTTTAAATATTAATTTGAGTTACAAGCCTGATTTAACCAGTAAAAATACTTAATTTAATAAGTTGTAACAGTAGGGTATTACATGTATGTGAAATTTATCATTTATAACCAAACTATGCACCTTAGGGGCATTTTGGTAATTTCACTTAGGCTTAAAAGGTCAAAACTGGAAATCTGAGTTTAAAACTTTTGCTTACTATTAATATATAAAAATTTACTAAAAATATCAGTAGACATCAAACCTTATATGTTTAAAATAGTTTTAATACATACTATGCGTTAAAAACGCTTAAAGAGGCGATTTTGAGCTATTTCCGGGTTTTTAAAGGAAAGCTGATATTTTTATTATTCCAGAAGGCTCAAAATATTTTATTTATCATATTAGATCAGTAGAAAAAGGTTTGGTGTCAAAATAATTTGTAAAACTCATTTTACAGGCCAAAAGGGCAAAACCGGCAATTACCGAATCAAGCTTAGAACTCTATGTTATGCTTAGCCTAAAATTAAATAAAAATCTTCAAAAATCCCAAAATATTATTTTATATCTGTAGGTAATAAGTTTGATATCAAAAATTGGGTTTAGATATGTCACGGCCCCCGGCCCGGTTTGACCCGGTTCAGGAGCCGCGGGACAGAAATCCCGTGGTATTTATTTAATTGAGTTGACAGCGGAAGATTTTAGCATGATCTATTTTAAAACTGAAAATGCCTGATTATTTTATTTCATAATTCGGGATAAAACCCCGGTAGTTTACAATAAAGTGATTTCACTGGGAAAATCCTTATTTTTTGCACAATCCTAATTTATTTTATTTTCTCTTACTAAGTTGTTTATTTAATGGGTAAAGTTTCTGGCTTGTAGGTGATATAGGTGCTAGGACTGGGTCAAGATATTTAAACGTTAGCATTTACTGCTATAGCGGCTAACATATAAAGATCTGCCCATTTTTCATCTAATTCATCTTCCCATGGTGGGTTACTGCCTATTTCTTGAGTTTCCTTAGGAATCATAACTTCTTTTGGTTGTGACTTCTTTATTTTCTCTTGACTTTTTCTAATAATCCGACTTCTTTTCTTAGGAGAAAGTGGTTTCTCAAACTGTGCCTTACGGACAAATATTCCTTCCTCAGTATCTGTTGGGTATTTTGAGGATGAAGTTCATTTTTCTTTCGGTGAAGTATCTAATTTATGATAGATGTCCGAAAGTCTTTGTTTACCCATACTGTAAACAAATATTCAAATAATAAACACGTAATCACATAATGGCAATTAGTAAAATTAAGTATTTTCTAAATACTTAATTGGCTTAAATTAGTGGCTCTGATACCACCTTTTTCTGTCACGGCCCCCGGCCCGGTTTGACCAGGTTCAGGAGCCGCGGGACAGAAATCCCGTGGTATTTATTTAATTGAGTTGACAGTGGAAGATTTTAGCAGGATCTATTTTAAAACTGAAAATGCCCGATTATTTTATTTCATAATTCGGGATAAAACCCCGGTAGTTTACAATAAAGTGATTTCACTGGGAAAATCCTTATTTTTTACAAAACATGTTTCTTTATTTATATTGAGCCACTTCCTTAAGCTTGTAGTGCTTCGCGGCACTTTTCCTGGATCACAACAGATCACCTGAAACATGTTTGAAAAAGGTTTTGTCAGCGGGGAAATACTGGTGAATCATTCTTTTTACTAAAAACGACGCATTGTTATAATTTACAGTATTAAGAGCGATTACAATGTTTATATATATCAACCATCTACCCACGGTATTTGTCACTTGACCACCTATTGGCTATCTCGCTGTCCAATGGTGTCTGTGACTATGGTCATATCACCCCTTGGCTAACCCGTTGTCCAATGGTGACGGTTATCAAGTATTGTATACAAAACCCCACATACCGGCTGTAACTTAGAGATTACAAAGACTTAATCCCTGTAATTATAACTTTGAAAACAAACATGATTTTGAAAACAATTTTGGTAAAAAGAGAATGACTCACATTGCAGATTTATACGGGCAGAGTTTTAGCCTACTGATAAGCCTGATAACCTAATTTAAACAATAATGCACACGAACTAGGTTAGTAACTAATACAACATTTACGATAACTCACGAGACTAAAACCTTCACAATAAATGACAAAGTGCAATACTTAAACATCCATCGAATTAACGACGAATGACAAAGTATAAACCAAATTTGAGCAGCACTTAAACATTCATCGGATAGTTTCAATCGATCGGACATTGAATCGTAGCAGCGATCGAGTTAATACCCGGTATCGTAGCAGCGCCTCGCTATATTAATTGTAATTTCAACTTTTGGACAGTATAACTTCGTTTTTGAGATTTGGTTTCGACATCAGAGGACTGCTCGTAGCTCAACCTATTTATAGCTGAAATTTAAGGTTCACGCGGCCCGCGTAAACCATCTCTCAAACTTACGCGGCCCGCGTGGCCGCCTAGTCTACGCATAGGTCTGATTGGTCACGAGTAGGGTCGACATGTGTATGCTATGTGGCCCGGGAACGCTTATCCGGTCAACCATACATTGACGCGGCCCGCGTAAGGCTAAGCTAACCCTTACGTGGCCCGCCTGAAACCCACAAATTTTGATTTCTTGGTTTTTCATGCACCGTGGTGTTTCAGGGGTCCGGGTTATTTTGGGAAAATTTTAAGAGTCCTTACAAGATAGGCTATAAGCTAATTACGCCGTTTAATTAATAAAAAGCTTTTCATTTACGCTAATGAGCATAACTCCTAATCTAGACCTCAAACTGATGTCAAATTTTAGGGACAAGTTTATAAATCAGTAACTGAGGTTTCTATTCTTTTACATTTTCAAAAATCACGTTTTAAGGTCATATGGGCATAATAGTCAACATTTAAGCATTTAACGGAAACATGCATATGAATCGGATAACTAATGAACCAAGTTTTATAATCACAGAGGGTTATACTAACATGAAACCTGGTCCAAATAAAGCTCTAAGGCAATTCTAAAACATGCTTAAATGGGTCAGAACTGAAAGTCAAAGGAGAAGTCAAATTATGCGACTTTCGGTTCCGAACCGAGCCTAGACAGAAAATTGTCGGGTTGAACATGTTTAGACATGTTCTTACATTAATTACCAAGTTATATTAGTGATAAAACAGGTTGCATGGGTTCTACGTTGCTAATTATGCATTAATTTGAAAATAAGTTTTCTGTTGACTTTTTAAGATAAACTTTGACCCGACAATTGACCTACTTAGAGTGGGAATCAGAGAGTGCCCTTTTAAGGGTTTATTACCCACATAATTACCAGCTCATAGGTATTTTTAATTCGAGATTTGACTGGACAATTATTGATTAATCTCGAAGTCAAACCTTAATTACGACGGTTTGACTTTAAGCTAATTAATTAAGCTAGACTGGATTAAGGAAGGTTAAGGACACTTACAAAGGTCCTAAGCACGACTAGTGACTCCTAGGAAGGGTGCTTGAGCTCCAATATTCTCCAGAAGTGAAGTTGTGAAGTTTGCAAATGAATGTGCTCAATGTTGCAACCTTGAAGCTCCTTATATACTCATTTTGATCATCTAGGATCATGCCAAGGAAGTCTACTGATGTTTCCAGATCAAGACAAGTGCCCCTATGCATGAAATACCATTGGGGCAGCCCCTGGTATGCAAAACAAGCATTCAAAGTCGGTTAACAGGCCTGGACAGACACCTGCAGGTGAATTCTATCGCTGGAATGCCCACGCGGGCCGCGTAGACCCATAGGACACTCTTACGCGGGCCGCCTGGCCTTCCAGAACCAGCCAAACAAGTTCCAAGTTTTGCACTTTTGGTCCTTGGTCCTTTCAAACGTTGTTTTAAGTCTTGTTCTTGCATTTTTGGCCCTCTAACCTTACTTTTAAGGGTTCCAAGGGATTATCAAACACCATTAAGTCCTTGGTTAACTTTGTGATCACCCGTAAGGCCTTAGATTTCAATGTTGACGCTTTTAACCCCTCGAATACGAATATCGTCATAACCTTCTCATACTTTATCGAAACCTTGTGAAATTTTTATCACTTATTCTAGTGAGCATGATTAACCGTTACAAAGCTTCGGGTTCGCTAAAAGGTCACTCAGAGGTATACTTTAAACATGTTGACACATTTAACCCCTGTAGTTTGTAATTTCTCACTTTCTCTCACAATTAGCTTCGTATGATCCATGATTCCTTCGTTTAAGGGTGTAAACATCGTGTAGGGTTATTGCAAGATATATTTATCCAACGTTGACACTTTGAACCCTTTT
Source organism: Helianthus tuberosus (assembly GCA_030545235.1). Taxonomy (NCBI): domain Eukaryota; kingdom Viridiplantae; phylum Streptophyta; class Magnoliopsida; order Asterales; family Asteraceae; genus Helianthus; species Helianthus tuberosus. Next base: position 31,673,321 of record CM060397.1, read on the forward strand.
ATTCACATACTTTCTTTGTTTGTCAACTTTAGTCCTTCATAAGTAATCTTCTGCACGTTTAAAGCTCATGACACGTGTCGATACTTTATTGGACATGAATTTTCGAGGTGTTACATCCTCACCCCCTTAAAAGAAATCTCGACCTCGAGATTTACTGAAATAAATGAAGGTATTTTTCTTTCATTGTGGACTCTACCTCCCACGTGTACTCGGGACCTCTGCGAGCATCCAATTTAACCTTGATAATTGGCACATGCTTCCTTCGAAGCTTCTTGACCTGTCGATCCTCAATCAACAAAGGTTTTTCCACAAACTTTAAGCTCTCATCTATGTGCACATCCGTGTGTGGTATGACCAGCGATTCATCAGCTAGACATTTCTTTAGATTGCAGATGTGGAATACATTATGAATACCACTGAGCTCTTCAGGCAAGTTTAACTTATAGGCCACGGATCCGACACATTCGATGATCTCAAATGGTCCTATATACCTTGGGCTTAACTTACCTTTCTTACCAAATCGCATCACTTCCTTCCAGGGTGATACTTTAAGCAACACTTTATCACCAACCTCGAACTTTAGAGGTTTACGTCTTAAGTCTGCGTAGCTTTTCTGCCTATCTCTGGCAGCCTTGAGACGATCTCTTATCTGCACAATCTTATCTGTCGTCTCCAGGACTATATCGGGTCCTGTTAGTTGGACATCTCCAACTTCTGCCCAACAAACGGACGTCCTGCACTTTCTTCCATATAAAGCTTCAAATGGTGCAGCTTTGATACTTGAGTGATAGCTATTGTTGTATGAAAATTCAATCAGTGGAAGATGATCATCCCAACTTCCACCTAGATCAATGACACAAGCTCTTAACATATCTTCTAGTGTTTGAATTGTACGCTCACTTTGACCATCCGTTTGAGGATGATACGCTGTGCTGAAGTTCAGTCGGGTGCCTAGGGATTTCTGAAAGCTTTTCCAGAAATGCGAGGTATACCTTGTATCCCTATCTGAGATAATAGACACTGGCACCCCATGGAGAGATACAATCTCGTCCACGTACAGCTGAGCTAACTTATATGAGCTGTGTGTTTCCTTAATAGGTAGGAAGTGGGCTGACTTAGTCAGTCTATCCACTATCACCCAAATAGTATCATTCCCTTTCTTTGTCTTTGGTAACTTGGTGATAAAATCCATTGTCACCATTTCCCACTTCCAGGTGGGAAGTTCAGGCTGTTGTAGCAAACCTGACGGCTTTTGATGTTCAGCTTTAACTTGTGCGCACGTCAAACATTTGGCTACATAGGTAGCTATGGACTTCTTCAAGCCTATCCACCAGAAATTTGCCTTCAGATCCTGGTACATCTTGTCAGCTCCAGGATGAACGGAGTACTTAGAACTGTGGGCTTCCTGGAGGATAACATCCCGAAGTCCTCCATAAATTGGAAACCATATTCGTCCATTTAATCTCAGGATTCTGTCCTTGCCCTGAGATAATTGCTCTTCAGTTACTCCTAGCTTTTCATTAGGATAGTTAGCTTCCAATACGGCTTCCTTCTGTGCAGCTAACAACCTTTCATTTAAGCTATTCTTTAATTCAATGCTCTTGGCATTGATTCTTATGGGTTTCACTCGTTCCTTTCTACTTAAGACATCGGCAACCACATTTGCCTTGCCTGGGTGGTATCGTATCTCACAGTCATAATCATTCAAAGTTTCCATCCATCGTCGCTGCCTCATGTTCAAATCCTTCTGGTTGAACAGATGTTGAAGGCTCTTGCGATCGGAATAGATCACACCTTTGGTACCATACAAATAATGTCTCCACAGTTTCAGTGCAAATACAACGGCACCCAACTCCAAGTCATGGGTGGTGTAGTTCTTCTCGTGCACCTTTAACTGTCGAGAAGCATAGGCAATAACTTTGCCTTTCTGCATAAGCACACATCCCATACCTGTGTGCGATGCATCACAATAAACTACGAATTCTTCGATTCCTTCAGGCAATGTAAACACAGGTGCATTGCTCAACTTCTGCTTGAGAATGTCAAAGGATTCTTACTGCTTAGGTCCCCAATTAAACTTGATATTCTTGCGGGTTAATGAAGTTAGGGGTGCTGCAATCCTTGATAAGTTTTCAATAAAACGCCTATAATATCCTGCCAATCCCAAAAAGCTACGAATTTCTGTGGGCGTCTTTGGCTCTTGCCAATTCATGACAGCTCCAACTTTAGCGGGATCCACCTGGATACCACGCTCACTAACTACATGTCCAAGAAACTGGACTTCGCGAAGCCAAAATTCACACTTTGAAAACTTGGCGTAGAGTTTCTCACAATGTAGAAGTTTAAGAATACAACGAAGATGTTTCTCATGATCAGCTTGGTTCCTTGAGTAAATAAGAATGTCATCAATGAAGACGATGACAAATTTATCCATGTAGGGCTTGCAAACGCGATTCATGAGGTCCATGAATGCTGCTGGTGCATTAGTGAGCCCAAAAGGCATCACTAGGAACTCGTAATGACCATAACGAGTCCTAAATGCAGTTTTGTGCACATCTTCATCTCTAACCTTCAACTGATGGTAGCCCGACCTCAAATCTATCTTGGAGAAATAACTTGCTCCTTGGAGCTGATCGAACAGATCGTCGATCCTGGGTAATGGATATCTGTTCTTGATTGTGACCTTATTAAGCTCGCGATAATCGATGCATAAACGCATCGACCCATCCTTCTTCTTCACAAATAGGATTGGTGATCCCTAAGGAGATGAACTAGGACGAATGAAACCTTTTGCCAATAAATCGTCTAGCTGAGTCCTCAACTCTTTCATCTCTGTTGGTGCCAACCTGTAAGGTGCCCTTGCAACAGGTGCTGCTCCTGGAATAATGTCAATTCTGAATTCTACTTGCCTATCTGGTGGCAAACCAGGTAGTTCTTCAGGGAATACTTCGGGATATTCAAAAATGACGGGGATATCTTCAATCTTTGGCTTCGACTCATCAATAGTCACTTGTGCCATGTAAATGACACAACCCTTCTTCAAATACCTAGATGCCTTGAGTATAGACACTTGCTCAGGCAGTCCATACTGGGCATCTCCCTGAATGGTAAGTGGCTCACCAGACGGAGTCTTGATTACCACTTGCTTCTTGTTGCAAACAATCTGGGCCTGGTTATGAGATAACCAGTCCATGCCTATAACTATATCGAAACCGGCTAATTTCAAAGGAAGTAAGGACAATGGAAAAGAGTGGTTCCTAATGGATATGAAACATCCATCTAACACGGTTGATGCGGTTTCTATGGTGCCATCGGCTAATTCAACCTCATATTTTATGCTTAGGGTTCTAACAGGTAGGTTTAACAACTTACAAAACTTATCATCAACAAATGACTTATCTGCTCCCGAATCAAATAACACCCTTGCATAAACATCATTAATAAGGAAGGTACATGTTATGACATTATCATTCTGGATCGCCTCTTGTGCGTTCATCTGGAAGACCCTAGCATTGGTCTTTTTCCCTTCCTCAGCTTTCTTAGCAAACTTTGGGCAGTTGGACTTGATATGCCCTTTTTCATTGCAGTTATAGCACGTAACATCCTTGATTTTCTTACAGTCTAAGGTCTTGTGCTCAGAATATTTGCAAATACCACAAGCTCTCGGCTGTGACTGGGATTTCGACTCATATCTGAATCTCCCGAAATGGTGCTTCTTACAGACTTTACACTTGGGCTTATCACCCGACTGTTGACCATCCTTTTTAGTTCCAGAACTCTTCTTGTGGTCATTGTTTCCCTTACGCTTCTTGTCTGAACGTCGTGAGTTGTCATCCTCACGCTTCCTCTTCTCAGCGTCTGTGTTTCTCAGCGATCTCTGCCTGACCGCGTCCAAAGTAAGGGACAATGATATATCAGCTGCAGACCTAAAAGTAGCTGGTCTGGAGGCCTTTACACTGGCCTTCATTTCTGGGGCCAAACCCCCAATGAAACGAGCTATTCTCTTGGGTTTCGGAGTTACCAGATACGGAACCAGTCTTGACAAAGTGTTGAAGCTCGTAAGGTAAGTTTGACAATCTAGGTTTTTCATAACCAATGACAAGAAGTCAGCTTCAATCTTTTCAACCTCGTGCTGAGGGCAGTAATTCTCCTTAATCAATGTCACAAATTATTCCCAAGACATATTGTACAATGGGATTTTCCCAGTGGCTTGGATTAAAGACCTCCACTAGGCTAGTGCCTCACCTTTGAACGACTGAGATACAAACTTTACCACATCCTTATTAGCGCAACCACTAATATCTACCACAGTGTCCATCTCGTCTAACCATGACATGCAATCAACTGCTCCTTTTTCCCCGGTGAAATCACTGGGGTTTGCAGGAGACGAAGTATTTATAGGTGCAACCTTTAGCACGTGGTTCTTGATTTAATACAACCCTCTAAGATGGAACACTCCTCTGGTTTGATGAGTGATGAGAATCACTTTTGTGAGTAGTATGAGTTCTTGAGGGTGGCTTCGTATGTGGTGCGGATTGGGTCCTTACATGGGTACCACTGGATTCATTGAATTGCCTATCCAAAGCTCTTGTAACAGCATTGTCTATCAATGCTTGTAATTCTGCTCCTGCTACGTTGACTCTGGAGGTGTCATGATTATCTCTGGGGTGACTGTTGACTTCGTCTGACCCAGGCATGTAGCTTGATTGCTACATAAAATAATGATTTTTCAATTTACTCAGAGGTCTTTAATAGTTTTATCATTCTAAATGATTTATTAATCATGGTATTTAAGAAACCATTTTGATTAATTTGTTAAGCATATATATATATATTCAGGATTTTCGTTATAATAATCCTTAGTTATAATTAAGATATATCAATGGCATAAAGGCCTAGTTATATAGACAGTCTTAAGATTTTTTTAAAATCATGATCTTATAGGATCAATGTATTGAGGTTTTACTTATAATTTATTACCTCTTCTTAACAGGGGGTCGAAGACCACAACTGTCTTTTGTCTTATATAGCCCGTAGGCATTACATCCTTAATGGACGTTTTAATTAATTAAAAGGATTTGGAAGAATCCGATAAGGGTGACTTATGCGATTTTATCGAATCACATTTTGTCAAGAATGCTAACATGTTTTCAGATGTTAACAAGGATTGGAATCTTTTGGATAGGTTTTACCATCTTGGCCATGTCTGCAACGACATATAGACTAGGTTTTACCTTTAAGATTCTTTTTACTATTTAAATGCAGAACAATCCTAATGTGAGATGTTAATATGGATCTGAATCTAATTACGGAACTACTATCTTAGCCCCGTCTTAAGGTGACACATGGCTAGGTCTCGTCCTTTTTAGATTTTGCCATTTTATTATAATGGTAGATCTTATAATAGGAATGTTATTTTATTTATTTTTCACATTTTGTGTTATATGCATATAATTAATAAAATGAAAAATTCAAACTAACCATTCCAATAAAAAAATTAAACAAGTACAATGTTTGCCCTAAACGGGACTTCTACAGAAATAACACGCCCACGCAGGGGCTTAAACAGAAATAACATACCCACGCAGGGGTTAACAGAAAGACATGCCCACGCAGGGGCAGAATACAGAAACGAATGTTCACGCAGGGACATGATTACTACACTAAAACAAACAAGCAAATAAAGGATTTAATGGTCCTTTTTGCTTTTCCCCTTGATTAAGTTCACCAGACCCTTGAACATTCCTCGGTTTTGCCTACGGTCTTCCCGCACTTCCTGCCGCACCTCATTAATCCTTTGAAGAATCTCCTGATGTTGCAGTGGCGACATCACTGGCGGCTGCGGGGGCTGCTGATAATCCGGAGGTTGTGGAGGTGGCGGTTGTTGATGCCCATATGGTGGGTACCCATAGGGGGAATATCCAGCCTGATACGGGACTCCAAAGGGCCCCTCGGGATGGAGAGCGTTGTAATCCCACGCTGCCTGGTATGGGTCAACACTAGCATAGTTATAGTTGGTGTGGGCCGGCTGCTCAAAGGGATTATACGCCGCCGCACCGGTGTATGTAGGTATAGGGTCGCCAAAGCCCAACGGTGGTGGCGCGACAGGCGCAGAGTTTACTTCCGAGACGGGGTTTGATGGTCCACCCATCTGCGGGTCTTCATGGAGTGGCGGGTAGCGGCTGCCACTTGAAGGTTGAGGGGTGCTGATACGCACTCCTCCTCACACGGACATCCGTGCGTTCGATCTTCTTCGCCTCGGTGGTTCCGAAGGCTGTTGTTGAACTGGTGGTGGCGGCGGAGTGACCGCGACAAAACGAGAATCCTCGGAGGGATCCTGCTGCTGCTGCTGTGGTGAGTTGTGGTAACTTGGAGTAAACACCCAGTCGATCTGTCGGAACCTTTCCTCATAGCTGTCGGGACCATTATAAGGTGATCCCACGAAAGGTGACCCATCCGAAATTTCGATGGGGTGATTAGGGGTTCCGGACGGTGGCTTTGCGGGATCGGTGTCCTCGTCCATGTCCATTGCATGGTCGCCTGAGAAGTGGTCTTCAGGTCCTAGTGGGTTAAAACCCACTGGTTCATCAAGGTAGTTTGCCGGGTTGAACCGGCTCTGGAAAAAGGGTGTTGGGTCATTAAAAGTTGAGTTGTGACCCTGGATAGGTATATAAGATTGGTGGGAATTATGGGGCTCGTTTTCAGACTGAGGCCCAAAGGAGTTTTGAAAAGAAGGGGAGGAGCTCAACGAAACTGAGCGCCTTGCTGGTTCAATATAGGTCCTCCAGTTATCTTGAGGACTCCGGCTAAGGGAATCTGACGGTGTTCGCCGGTGCGAAGGCCCGGCCTCATGATCATTCGGGGCGACGAGTGGCCCCTTGCCTCTTCCTCTCTCTCTCACTCTTGGTGGCATCTTGTTCAACCTGTCAAAACAAACAAAGGGTACAACAAGAAAATATAAAAGACAAAGTTAGAAATAAAACAAATTTGGAATAATCCTAACTTCTTTGTCTAGACTCGAGAATCGAGGAATGTGCAACTGTGTAACTGAGATTAAACACAAAAAGGCTAGTGTTTAATTCACTCAATGTTGGCTCTGATACCAACCTGTCACACCCCGATATTTCCACATATTACTGGTGGGCCCGGTGGGGAGTATCGTGACGTAGTTGATATCATCATAGTCAAACAACACAATTTTTAAATGCACAGCGGAAGCAAAAGATAGATTTATTTCAACTGAATAGATTGTAATATCAAGTATCACAAAATAGTTGAAAAAGATCCACAGGAGGATCAAATAAAAAGGAAACATAGTTCATCAGACTTAAAACGCATCCAAGCTTGCGAGACTCTTATTGATGCTAAGGAGAGGCCAGCCTATTTCGAGTAGTACCTGCACTTAACCTTTTTGGGAAAATACGTCAGTTTACACTGGTAAATACAATTAACTGACTCATTTTGAAAAGGTTTAGAAAATTGATTTGAATGCACAAGGCACAAAATATTTTATAACTTGGGATAATTATTTATATATAAACTTGTAAAAGAATTACATGTTCGTTATACGTTCAGTAGCCCGGGTTGAATACCTGGTTAAAGATTAATAGACACACCACATGGTATAGTCCCGCGGCGAGTTATTCTCGTAACCGGCGGTTATACCTTATTATTTATTTATGCACAGGCGGGTGTACGCCTACACCACGTGCTAAGGTCGTGGCCATTCAATGAATGATGCCAAGGATATCCGGGACATGGTCATTAACCCCCCAAAGGCTTTAAGAAAACAAAACAATTTAAACGGGTCATTTCAATGAATTAACCATCATACGATTAAAGATTCAATGCCCGACCAAGCGGTATTTTATATACCGTACCCCAAGCCCGTATAAGGGAAAATAAGTTAAAAGTATTTACCTTTGCAAGTATTAATCACAAACGGCAAGTGCACATAGCTTTTACCGGGTCTCCTATTCTGGAACAAAGGTTTTTAATAACCAATTAGATTCCTAACGGGTCTTTAATTAAGCCTAAACTTAGACCGGTTAGTTTTAAAAGAAGATACAGTTCAAACGCATGATTAAGCGAAGACCGGAATAGAATGTGATTTAGACCCGACAAGCTTGAAGACTTGTGTAATATGGGTAAACTAAACACATTCTGGATTTTGAGACAAAAATGATAAGGTTTGACCCGTTTCGGTCAATTTATGCAAACTAGTTACATAAACCGAACCGAACGTGAAAGATCCATAACGGGTAACCAAAAGAGCCATATACAGGTTTCCTAAGTTAATATGCCTTAAATATGTTGTGACATCAGTAAGATATCTTCTATTATGCCCAAAATGGATTTAAACCCAAATTACGCCCCGTAGGGGTATTTTGGTCATTTTAAAGGTTATAAAAGAGTTTAAATATTAATTTGAGTTACAAGCCTGATTTAATCAGTAAAAATACTTAATTTAATAAGTTGTAACAGTAGGATATTACATGTATGTGAAATTTATCATTTATAACCAAACTATGCACCTTAGGGGCATTTTGGTAATTTCACTTAGGCTTAAAAGGTCAAAACTGGAAATCTGAGTTTAAAACTTTTGCTTACTGTTAATATATAAAAATTTACTGAAAATATCAGTAGACATCAAACCTGATATGTTTAAAATAGTTTTAATACATACTATGCGTTAAAAACGCTTAAAGAGGCGATTTTGAGGTATTTCCGGGTTTTTAAAGGAAAGCTGATATTTTTATTATTCCAGAAGGCTCAAAATATTTTATTTATCATATTAGATCAGTAGAAAAAGGTTTGGTGTCAAAATAATTTGTAAAACTCATTTTACAGGCCAAAAGGGCAAAACCGGCAATTACCGAATCAAGCTTAGAACTCTATGTTATGCTCAGCCTAAAATTAAATAAAAATCTTCAAAACTACCAAAATATTATTTTATATCTGTAGGTAATATAATTGGTATCAAAAATTGGGTTTAGATATGTCACGGCCCCCGGCCCGGTTTGACCAGGTTCAGGAGCCGCGGGACAGAAATCCCGTGGTATTTATTTAATTGAGTTGACAGTGGAAGATTTTAGCAGGATCTATTTTAAAACTGAAAATTCCCGATTATTTTATTTCATAATTCAGGATAAAACCCCGGTAGTTTACAATAAAGTGATTTCACTCGGAAAATCCTTATTTTTTACAAAACATGTTTCTTTATTTATATTGAGCCACTTCCTTAAGCTTGTAGTGCTTCGCGGCACTTTTCCTGGATCACAACAGATCACCTGAAACATGTTTGAAAAAGGTTTTGTCAGCGGGGAAATACTGGTGAATCATTCTTTTTACTAAAAACGACGCATTGTTATAATTTACAGTATTAAGAGCGATTACAATGTTTATATATATCAACCATCTACCCACGGTATTTGCCACTCGACCACCTATTGGCTATCTCGTTGTCCAATGGTGTCTGTGACTATGGTCATATCACCCCTTGGCTAACCCGTTGTCCAATGGTGACGGTTATCAAGTATTGTATACAAAACCCCACATACCGGCTGTAACTTGGAGATTACAAAGACTTAATCCCTGTAATTATAACTTTGAAAACAAACATGATTTTGAAAACAATTTTGGTAAAAAGAGAATGACTCACATTGCAGATTTATACGGGCAGAGTTTTAGCCTACTGATAAGCCTGATAACCTAATTTAAACAAAAATGCACACGAACTTGGTTAGTAACTAATACAGCATTTACGATAACTCACGAGACTAAAACCTTCACAATAAATGACAAAGTGCAATACTTAAACATCCATCAAATTAACGACGAATGACAAAGTATAAACCCAATTTGAGCAGCACTTAAACATTCATCGGATAGTTTCAATCGATCAGACATTGAATCGTAGCAGCGATCGAGTTAATACCCGGTATCGTAGCAGCGCCTCGCTATATTAATTGTAATTTCAACTTTTGGACATTATAACTTTGTTTTTGAGATTTGGTTTCGACATCAGAGGACTGCTCGTAGCTCAACCTATTTATAGCTGAAATTTAAGGTTCACGCGGCCCGCGTAAACCATCTCTCAAACTTACGCGGCCCGCGTGGCCGCCTAGTCTATGCGTAGGTCTGATTGGTCACGAGTAGGGTCGACATGTGTATGCTACGTGGCCCGGGAAAGCTTATCCGGTCAACCATACATTGACGCGGCCCGCGTAAGGCTAAGCTAACCCTTACGCGGCCCGCCTGAAACCCACAAATTTTGATTTCTTGGTTTTTCATGTACCGTGGTGTTTCAGGGGTCCGGGTTTTCATTTACGGGTTATTTTGGGAAAATTTTGAGAGTCCTTACATCCTCCCCACCTTATTTAAAATCTCGTCCTCGAGATTTATTGGAATAAGTGAGGATACTTTCGCTTCATTTCCGATTCCAGCTCCCAAGTGTATTCGGGTCCTCTTTTCGATTCCCACTTGACTTTAACTAGTACCAATCGCTTGTGCTTGAGAAACTTGATCTTTCTGTCTTCTATTTGGAGCGGTTTCTCGACAAACTTCAAATTTTCATTTACCTCTATGTCCTGAAGAGGTACTACCAGGGATTCGTCAGATAGACATTTCTTGAGGTTGGATACATGAAATACATCATGTACTCCAGCTAGTTCTTCTGGTAGTTGTAAACGATAGGCAACTGGTCCTATACGTTGGATTACTGGAAATGGTCCTACGTATCTTGGGCTTAGCTTTCCTTTCTTACCGAACCGTACTACTCCTTTCCAAGGAGAAACTTTCAAGAGTACCTTGTCTCCAACTTGGAACTCTAGTGGTTTGCGTCGATTGTCGGCATAACTTTTCTGACGATCTCGAGCCGTCTTCAATCTTTCCTTGATTTGAGTGATTTTGTCAGTAGTTTCTTGCACAATTTCAGGACCTGATAATTGGCTTTCTCCTATTTCTGCCCAGCAAACTGGAGTTCTGCACTTTCGTCCATACAGTGCTTCGAATGGGGCAGCTTCAATGCTTGTATGATAACTATTATTATAGGAGAATTCGATTAAAGGTAGGTGATCGTCCCAGTTTCCACCAAAATCTATCACACATGCTCGGAGCATATCTTCCAGGGTTTGTATCGTCCTTTCACTTTGCCCGTCTGTTTGAGGATGATATGCCGTACTTAAATTTAGTCGGGTTCCCATTGCTTCCTGGAAACTTGTCCAGAAGTGGGAAGTGAAACGACTATCTCTATCCGATACAATAGAGAGTGGAACTCCATGTAAGGATACTACTTCGTCTACATACAACTTTGCCAACCTTTCCATACTAAAGGTTTCTTTCATGGGTAGAAAATGAGTTGACTTGGTTAATCGATCCACAATTACCCAAATCGCGTCATTACCTTTTCTGGTTTTGGGTAACTTAGTAACAAAGTCCATTGTTATGAGCTCCCATTTCCATACAGGCATTTCTAATTGTTGAAGTAGACCCGAAGGTTTCTGGTGTTCTGCCTTAACTTGTGAACAAGTAAGACACTTAGAAACATATCTAGCTATGTCCTTTTTCATACCTATCCACCAGAAATTATTTCTTAAATCTTGGTACATTTTATTGTTACCAGGATGCATGGTATACCTAGATTTATGAGCTTCTTCTAAAATCTTATTTCTTAATTCTCCTTGCTTAGGTACCCAAATCCTTTTCTTATGGAATCTCTAAATTCCATCATTTCATTGCTCTAATTCTTTTATTCGTCCTTTCATTCCTTCAGCATCGTCCTCGATTGTTGTTTCTTGAACATTCTTTAGTTGTTTCATTAAATCTAATTGTAGATTTAATCTAAGAGCACGAACTCGTCGTTGTTTCTCTTGATACTTACGACTTAAAGCATCTGCAACTACGTTTTCTTTTCCTTCGTGATATTGGATATCACAGTCGTAGTCACTTAGGATTTCCATCCATCTTCTTTGCCTCATGTTTAATTCTTTTTGCCCAAATATATACGTTAAACTTTTATGATCCGTATAGACACTAAACTTACTTCCATACAGATAATGTCTCCAAATCTTAAGGGCAAAAATTATGGCTCCTAATTCTAAGTCATGAGTCGTATAGTTTTGCTCGTGCTTTTTCAATTGCCTTGAGGCATACGCAATTACCTTCTTGCGTTGTATTAGTACACATCCTAATCCTAGCTTTGAAGCATCACAGTAAACTTCAAAATCTTCTGTTCCTTCTGGTAAAGCTAGAATTGGAGCATTTGTTAACTTTTGCTTCAAAATCCTAAAGGCCTCTTCTTGCCTAGGTCCCCATTCAAACTTAACTGCTTTACAGGTTAGCTTAGTTAATGGTACAACTATTTTAGAAAAATCTTTAATGAAGCGCCTATAGTATCCAGCTAACCCTAAAAAGCTTCTAATTTCCATAGCTGATTGTGGAACCTTCCATTTGGTGATTGCTTCTATTTTAGAGGGATCTACGTGACTACCTTCGTGGTTCACCATATGTCCTAAAAATTGCACTTCCTGTAGCCAAAATTCACACTTCGAGAATTTGGCGTAAAGCTTTTCCTTTCTTAACAAAGTTAAGAGTGCATGCAAGTGCTGACAGTGTTCATCCTGGCTTTTGGAATAAATAAGTATATCGTCGATGAAGACAATTACAAATTTATCCAAGTATGGTTTACATATTCGATTCATCATGTCCATGAATGCTGCGGGTGCATTCGTTAGTCCGAAGGGCATGACTGTAAACTCGTAATGACCATATCTAGTTCTAAAAGCAGTTTTAGGTATGTCTTCTTCTTGTACCTTTAATTGATGATATCCGGAGCGCAAGTCGATCTTAGAAAAATATCTAGCTCCCTGGAGTTGATAAAAAAGATCATCAATCCTAGGTAATGGGTATCGATTCTTAATTGTAACCTTATTTAATTCTCTATAATCGATACACATTCGCAACAAACCATCCTTTTTCTTTACAAACAACACTGGTGCTCCCCAAGGGGATGAACTAGGTTGTATGAATCATTTACTTAACAATTCATCTAATTGTTTCTTTAGTTCTAGCATTTCTGTGGGTGATAACCGATAAGGTGCCTTGGCTATCGGTGTGGTTTCTGGAATTAAGTGAATTCTAAATTCGACTTCCCTGTCGGGTGGTAATCCCGGGAGTTCTTCTGGGAATACATCTGGGTATTCTGAGACTACTGGAATTTCCTTAAGTTCCTTATTTTTCGTGTTAATGATTACTGAAATCATATACACTACTTCTTGTTTTCTTGAATAACTGGCCAACCTCATTACTGAAATGAATTTCAGTGGCTTTCGTGGTTTATCTCCTGTAACTAAAATTACCTCTCCTGTAGGTGTATATATTTCTATGGCATTTTTATCACAGAGAATTCGAGCATGGTTGGCTACTAACCAATCCATTCCTAATACCACATCGAATCCGGCTAAATTCATAGGTAACAGGTTTGCAGAAAATTTATGACCTAAGAGTTCTATTTTTCCTTCTCACAAAACCTTATCTATGTTAACAGAATTTCCATCTGCCGTTTCGACTGTAAAAATCTGCCTAAGATTGGTCAAAGGTAAATTAAGAGCTTGGCAGAATGAAGAATTGATAAAACTTTGGTTTGCACCAGAGTCAAATAATACTTTTGCGTAAACGTTGTGGACTAGGAACGTACCAGCTATCACATCTGGAATGAGTTCTGCTTCTTGAGTGGTCAGTTGGAATGCTCTTGCATTCTTCTTAGTAGCTCCATCGGCCGTCTTGGCTTTGTTGTCTGCTGGTTTGACCAATTTGGGGCATTCGGGTCTGAAATGCCCAGCTTCTCCACAGTTATAGCAGATCCTGGTCTTCTTTCTACAATCTTCCTCACGATGTCCTACAACCTTGCAAAAGTTGCAAGTTTCATTGCATTTTCCTAAATGTTTCTTTCTGCAATTCTTGCAGAAAGGCGGAGTGGAAGATTGCCCGGTTCCTCTCTTCTTGAATTTGCTATTATTACCCACACGGAATCCTTGGGTAATTTTCTGAGCCAATTCCTTCTTCCGGTTTTCATCTCTTGTGCGTACCAGCTCGTCAGTTAGAGTGTTAGCTAATTCTACCGCATCGTCAATAGTGCGAGGTCTCGCAGCTTTAACGATATTACAGATTTCGCCAATCAATCCCCAAATATAGCGAGAAATGAGTACCGGTTCTGGCGAAGCCAGCGTAGGTACCACTCTAGCATATTCGAAGAATGTTGAAGTATATCCTCGACAGTCTACACCCACCATCCGATGGTTCAGGAATTTATTTACCATTTGTTCCTTTTCATATTCGGGACATAATTTTCTTTCTATTAGTTGTTTAAATTCTTCCCAACTCATGGCATAGGCCATATTTCTTCCTTTGGCTTGAAGTATCATATTCCACCATTCTAGCGCCCCTTCTTTAAAAAGATGCGACACATACATAACCTTGTCTTCTTCAGCACATTTACTTATCATAATTACTGCTTCGGTTTTCTCCAGCCAACGCAGTGCTGCAGTTGCCCCTTCATTGCCTGCAAATTCCGCTGGTTTACAGGCAAGAAATTCTTTGTAAGTGCAACCAGACGTTGCAGCTTTCATTTTCTTAGGGAGTGGGGCCTGCCGTGGATCATTATCGTGATTAGTATGGTTGCCGCCTCCGTTTACACTATTACTGAAGTTATCTTCATGAGTACGTTTGCTAGGAATAATTTGTTGAGGTTCAACTGGGTTTCGAGCAGCAGCCAGGATTGCTGGAATAGCGTTGGCTATTCCTTGAGCAACGATATTCTCGATATCTTGCCTAGTCATAAATTGATCCTTCTGGTGTTGCTCAGATTCGTTAACCTCGTTAACTGGTTCATTATTAGCGTTTTCCATCTGATAATTAATATATATAAACTATTAGCATAAAATAAATAATAGCTATATGCAAACAATCACACAATACAACACACGTATAGCCAAAATTGTCGATTTCTCGACGTCCATTTCTTTTATATTATATTAGGCATCCGTACACACTATTATCTTACACAAGTTTTATTTTTTAGTTATTTTACAAGATTATATTTTTATTGTTATTAGTATTATACAATCATAGCTTCACAACCACACTATCTTTTGTCAGCTGGCCCTCAGAAGCGACGTTCCCTCTCGTCGTATTTCCAAGAGATCTGTTCTCCTATTTCCCGGATCCTATTCCCTGCACCCATCAACTCCTCGCCAAAATGGCGGAGTTCAGCTAAATTTTCATTGCTCATTGGTGGGTTTGGTACAGGTTCTGGGTCGAACTGAGGGAAAAAGGTATAAGGGTTATTGAGGAGGTTTTGAAACTGCCAGTCGTTAGTCCACCACTCATCCATTGCTCCTAGAGGTTGGGTGTGGATTAGAGGGTCTAGAATGGCTGGTTCTAAGTTTATTGGAAGTTGGGTTTCAGCAGGATAAGGAAAGAGATTATTATTGATAGGCCTAATGATATCGCAGTTTGTAAGTATGCGATCTAATTCCTCCTGCAAAGGCAACTCCTCGACTTGTCTAGAACTTTCCCCAATTTCCATCTCTACTTGCCTAGCATTTTCCTCAATCTCGATCCATTTTCCTTTATCAATGGGATTTTCTATTTTGGGAACTTTCCTAGTTGCTGGTTTCCTCCTGCGTACCCGCCTCCATCCTACAAATCTTCTCCTTTTCTTAGGCTTTGGTTTCTCCGGAGGTGGAGCTTGGAATTCCATAGGTTCTTCCACATCGGGTAAGTAACCAGTAAAGTCTTTGGAAACTTCCACTTTCATGGGATAGAGATTGAGATTCTGAAGGGCTTCAGATAACTCATTCATGCTGTTTTAGCATATATGCAAAATGCACACAAAATGCTAAGTTAAAATTTTAAAATAAAACTTCACAGAAGATTATTTATTGCAACTATTCAAGTATTATTGCACATACTGCGATTTTCTAATACAAATAAAATTGAAAATGAAATTCAAAATATACTAAGGTTGCACAATCCTAATTTATTTTATTTTCTCTTACTAAGTTGTTTATTTAATGGGTAAAGTTTCTGGCTTGTAGGTGATATAGGTGCTAGGACTGGGTCAAGATATTTAAACGTTAGCATTTACTGCTATAGCGGCTAACATATAAAGATCTGCCCATTTTTCATCTAATTCATCTTCCCATGGTGGGTTACTGCCTATTTCTTGAGTTTCCTTAGGAATCATCACTTCTTTTGGTTGTGACTTCTTTATTTTCTCTTGACTTTTTCTAATAATCCGACTTCTTTTCTTAGGAGAAAGTGGTTTCTCAAACTGTGCCTTACGGACAAATATTCCTTCCTCAGTATCTGTTGGGTATTTTGAGGATGAAGTTCATTTTTCTTTCGGTGAAGTATCTAATTTATGATAGATGTCCGAAAGTCTTTTTTACCCATACTGTAAACAAATATTCAAATAATAAACACGTAATCACATAATGGCAATTAGTAAAATTAAGTATTTTCTAAATACTTAATTGGCTTAAATCAGTGGCTCTGATACCACCTTTTTCTGTCACGGCCCCCGGCCCGGTTTGACCCGGTTCTGGAGCCGCGGGACAGAAATCCCGTGGTATTTATTTAATTGAGTTGACAGCGGAAGATTTTAGCAGAATCTATTTTAAAACTGAAAATGCCCGATTATTTTATTTCATAATTCGGGATAAAACCCCGGAAGTTTACAATAAAGTGATTTCACTGGGAAAATCCTTATTTTTTACAAAACGTGTTTCTTTATTTATATTGAGCCACTTCCTTAAGCTTGTAGTGCTTCGCGACACTTTTCTTGGATCACAACAGATCACCTGAAACATGTTTGAAAAAGGTTTTGTCAGCGGGGAAATACTGGTGAATCATTCTTTTTACTAAAAACGACGCATTGTTATAATTTACAGTATTAAGAGCGATTACAATGTTTATATATATCAACCATCTACCCACAGTATTTGTCACTTGACCACCTATTGGCTATCTCGCTGTCCAATGGTGTCTGTGACTATGTTCATATCACCCCTTGGCTAACCCGTTGTCCAATGGTGACGGTTATCAAGTATTGTATACAAAACCCCACATACCGGCTGTAACTTGGAGATTACAAAGACTTAATCCCTGTAATTATAACTTTGAAAACAAACATGATTTTGAAAACAATTTTGGTAAAAAGAGAATGACTCACATTGCAGATTTATACGGGCAGAGTTTTAGCCTACTGATAAGCCTGATAACCTAATTTAAACAATAATGCACACGAACTAGGTTAGTAACTAATACAACATTTACGATAACTCACGAGACTAAAACCTTCACAATAAATGACAAAGTGAAATACTTAAACATCCATCGAATTAACGACGAATGACAAAGTATAAACCCAATTTGAGCAGCACTTAAACATTCATCGGATAGTTTCAATCGATCGGACATTGAATCGTAGCAGCGATCGAGTTAATACCCGGTATCGTAGTAGCGCCTCGCTATATTAATTGTAATTTCAACTTTTGGACAGTATAACTTCGTTTTTGAGATTTGGTTTCGACATCAGAGGACTGCTCGTAGCTCAACCTATTTATAGCTGAAATTTAAGGTTCACGCGACCCGCGTAAACCATCTCTCAAACTTACGCGGCCCGCGTGGCCGCCTAGTCTACGCGTAGGTCTGATTGGTCACGAGTAGGGTCGACATGTGTATGCTATGTGGCCCGGGAACGCTTATCCGGTCAACCATACATTGACGCGGCCCGCGTAAGGCTAAGCTAACCCTTACGCGGCCCGCCTGAAACCCACAAATTTTGATTTCTTGGTTTTTCATGCACCGTGGTGTTTCAGGGGTCCGTGTTTTCATTTACGGGTTATTTTGGGAAAATTTTAAGAGTCCTTACAAGATAGGCTATAAGCTAATTACGCCGTTTAATTAATAAAAAGCTTTTCATTTACGCTAATGAGCATAACTCCTAATCTAGACCTCAAACTGATGTCAAATTTTAGGGACAAGTTTATAAATCAGTAACTGAGGTTTCTATTTTTTACATTTTCAAAAATCACGTTTTAAGGTCATATGGGCATAATAGTCAACATTTAAGCATTTAACGGAAACATGCATATGAATCGGATAACTAATGAACCAAGTTTTATAATCACAGAGGGTTATACTAACATGAAACCTGGTCCAAATAAAGCTCTAAGGCAATTCTAAAACATGCTTAAATGGGTCAGAACTGAAAGTCAAAGGAGAAGTCAAATTATGCGACTTTCGGTTCCGAACCGAGCCTAGACAGAAAATTGTCGGGTTGAACATGTTTAGACATGTTCTTACATTAATTACCAAGTTATATTAGTGATAAAACAGGTTGCATGGGTTCTACATTGCTAATTATGCATTAATTTGAAAATAAGTTTTCTGTTGACTTTTTAAGATAAACTTTGACCCGACAATTGACCTACTTAGAGTGGGAATCAGAGAGTGCCCTTTTAAGGGTTTATTACCCACATAATTACCAGCTCATAGGTATTTTTAATTCGAGATTTGACTGGACAATTATTGATTAATCTCGAAGTCAAACCTTAATTACGACGGTTTGACTTTAAGCTAATTAATTAAGCTAGACTGGATTAAGGAAGGTTAAGGACACTTACAAAGGTCCTAAGCACGACTAGTGACTCCTAGGAAGGGTGCTTGAGCTCCAATATTCTCCAGAAGTGAAGTTGTGAAGTTTGCAAATGAATGTGCTCAATGTTGCAACCTTGAAGCTCCTTATATACTCATTTTGATCATCTAGGATCATGCCAAGGAAGTCTACTGATGTTTCCAGATCAAGACAAGTGCCCCCTATGCATGAAATACCATTGGGGCAGCCCCTGGTATGTAAAACAAGCATTCAAAGTCGGTTAACAGGCCTGGACAGACACCTGTAGGTGAATTCTTTCGCTGGCATGCCCACGCGGGCCGCGTAGACCCATAGGACACTCTTACGCGGGCCGCCTGGCCTTCCAGAACCAGCCAAACAAGTTCCAAGTTTTGCACTTTTGGTCCTTGGTCCTTTCAAACGTGGTTTTAAGTCTTGTTCTTGCATTTTTGGCCCTCTAACCTTACTTTTAAGGGTTCCAAGGGATTATCAAACACCATTAAGTCCTTGGTTAACTTTGTGATCACCCGTAAGGCCTTAGATTTCAATGTTGACGCTTTTAACCCCTCGAATACGAATATCATCATAACCTTCTCATACTTTATCGAAACCTTGTGAAATTTTTATCACTTATTCTAGTGAGCATGATTAACCGTTACAAAGCTTCGGGTTCGCTAAAAGGTCACTCAGAGGTATACTTTAAACATGTTGACACATTTAACCCCTGTAGTTTGTAATTTCTCACTTTCTCTCACAATTAGCTTCGTATGATCCATGATTCCTTCGTTTAAGGGTGTAAACATCGTGTAGGGTTATTGCAAGATATATTTATCCAACGTTGACACTTTGAACCCTTTTATTCACATACTTTCTTTGTTTGTCAACTTTAGTCCTTCATAAGTAATCTTCTGCACGTTTAAAGCTCATGACACGTGTCGATACTTTATTGGACATGAATTTTCGAGGTGTTACACGCGGGAATTAGGCTGGTAAGTCCAGAAAAACACGAATTCACGTAAGCCATCCGGTTAGACTTCAAGAGCACGAACAACGAAGCCGAATACGAAGCCTTTCTTGCCGGTCTGAGGTTGGCGATCAAGATGGGAGTCAAACACATAGAGGCGCATGTGGACTCCATGTTAGTAGCTGGGCAGATTAATGGCCAGTACGATGCCAAAGGAGACGTAATGGCATTATACTTGGACCAAGAAAAAGCATTGCTGCAAAACTTCAATTCTTACAAGGTGCACCATATCAACCAAAGCGAGAACAAACCAGCAGACGCACTAAGTAAGCTCGCATCCACCAGTTTCCAGCACTTGGCAAAGGATGTGCGCATTGAAGTCTTGAGCAATCCATCGGTACCGCTAAGGCAAGTGAGCGTTATCCAGTTGGGAACAACATCTTGGATGACTCCCATAATAATGTATCTCCAGTCTGGGATACTACCAGAAAACAAAGCTGAAGCAAGGAAAGTTCAATACAAGTCCGAGCACTATCAGATGGTTGATGGGATCCTGTAACGAAAATCATACCTCGGGCCGTTGTTGAGATGCGTCGACCCGGAAGATGCAAACTACCTGATCCGAGGAGTACATGAGGGAATCTGTGGCATCCATGCCGGACCAAGAATGGTGGTAGCAAAAGTGATGAACGCCGGGTACTACTGGCCCGGAATGCATCTAGACGCAGTAAAGGTTTTGAGGAAATGTAGCGGGTGCCAGAGGCATGCCCCGAAAACGATGCGCCCTAAAAATGAACTAGTCCCCGTAACAACGGCGTGGCCGTTTCAACAATGGGGAATAGATATGGTTGGCCCCTTTCCTGAAGCCCCGGGAGCGGTTAAATTTATCATAGTCGCGGTAGACTATTTCACAAAATGGGTGGAAGCGAAGGCGCTGGCGTCAACCACATCTACCGTAGTGCGGCGTTTCATCTGGGAACAGATAATCTGTAGATTCGGCTTGCCTCTGAGAATCATCACCGACAACGGGACGAATTTTGCTGCAGAAGACCTTCAACGCTGGTTCAAAGAGTTACACATAGAGCATACCTTCTCTTCGGTTGCGCATCCGCAGGGGAATGGTCAAGTCGAAGCCGTCAACAAGAGCATTGTAGACGGCATCAAGGCACGGTTAGGAGCGTAAAGAAGAGGCTGGGTTGACGAATTACCCAGCATATTATGGGCCCATAGGACGATGCCAAAAACAAGTAACGGAGAAACACCGTTCAGTTTAGTCTACGGGTCCGAGGCCGTGATACCAGCAGAGATTGGACTGCCATCACCAAGAATGCTCTCCATGAACATGATCAACAACGAAGAAGAAAGGAGGTTGGACCTTGACCTCCTAGAAGAAAGGAGAGAGATGGCGGCAATCAATGAAGCAAAATACAAAACAAAGTTGGAAAAAATACTATAACACCAAGGTCCGAATTTGCACGTTTAATCCCGGAGATTATGTCCTAAGGGACAATGAGGCGTCTAACGCCGAAAAACCCGGAAAATTAGCTCCCAAGTGGGAAGGGCCTTATGTCGTAGACGTAGTACTTGGAAAAGGGGCATATAAGCTACGCACCTTGGACAACAAAGAAGTCCCAAGAACCTGGAATGCTCAACAGTTAAGAAGATGCTACATGTAAACAGTTGAAGTTTTTTCTATGTACTTGTAACGGCTGCGCGCCAACACATTTAGCACTAATACAAGAAGTTTTTGGCTATCTCTTCTCATGCGAATTTTTTGTCACAACTGCATATATTACTTTGGACAAACACGAAAACACCAATGGCTCGAACTTAGGAAACGTTGTAGACCTCCAAGGCTTGTCACAACCAAGTGCACAGCCGGGTCAAAAACACAACCAAAGCCTACAAAACGCCAAGTAAATACTTCGTGCCCACACAAACACGAAAACATCGAAAACATGGTAAACAAACATTGTAAGGCCCCCAAAGTTGAACACAGCCGGGTCCACACAATAACCTGTAACTCGATCACTTCGTATATACGAATCAACCTGCGCGCTTAAGCGACAGAGCAAACGTTGTAACTAACACAACACAACCTGTCAGCGCCATCATTCATTCGTGATACCTAATCAAAGTAACTACACATGCACATATTGTAACGATAAAAAAAAAATCAAAACAAGCAAAAGAGGTTAAGCCAAAAAATTAACATAGAATATACCAAATGTACCATAGTTACTGACAGACATGATAACTACGAGCAAATTGTTCACAAGGCATCAAGTGGAATTGTTTACGATATTGTCAAGAAGTTACAAGGCTACCAAGCCCATACACGGCGCGCAGGCCGGAATCCTTCAATCTTGATGACTAGGGCCAGCACCTCCAGTTCCATGGCTTTCATCACCAAGAGCTTTTTTCAAAACTTCAACAGCGTTAGCCCTCCGGGACAACTTGTCGACGGCTTTAACAATACCAAATTCAACAAACTCGTAATCACGACGTTTTGCAGCATAAGCAGCACCACAATCCTCCTTGTACAACTCGAAATGATAATCTTTCTCATTATTAGCAGCTGCAGCCCTACCCTCGCTGTAACCATCCTTCCGCCCGCTATTATATGCCACTTGACCCAACTCAAACATGTAGTTGGCAAGCTCATGAGATTTCACAATACGTTCAGCAAACTGCAAGAAGCACACAGAAACTTAAGAAGAATAATAAACACAAATCGAAAGTAAGCATACACAAAGGAAGTTACCAGAGGTACCGCGCGAGAAAGGAGCCACTTGCAATCGGCAGACACCTCCTCAGCGAGAAGTTCAGAAGCCTTGCACTCAGCAACCTTTTCCTCAGCAAACTATTCCAACTTAACTATGCGTTGGAGATATTCTTCTTCCCTCTTCTGAGATGCAACACGCTCCTGCTCAGCTTCTTCACTAGTCTTGCGTTTCTCAGCAGACATCCTGACAATCGCTTCACACTGTGCTTGCAACTCCTTATTAGTCCGCTCACAAGCAACCTCCCAATCTTTTTGTTTGTTGGAGTTAATCGGTTTTTCCTGAGCAAGTTTTTGTTTAGCATCAGACACCCTCCACAACAAACCCTTCCTCTCGGCGTTAAACTTCTCCCTCACTTCAACAAATGCCTTTTTATCATTCTCAAATTCAAGAGTCTCCTCCCCCATCAGCTTCCATTCTCGAACAATCTCATGAGAGGTAGCAAAATAGTTGACTCCGGCATGGATATGGTCATCCAAAAGATCAAACCGGTTGCGCCTTTTCTGAAATAACCTCTCAGCAGGAGGGAGACAAGGAGAAGAACTCCCGGCAGTTGTTATGATCATTCATCCGGGAGCCCTGAGTTAGATTCCACCGAGGAGCATGCGGTAGATCGTCACACGCTGGGTTATGAGTATCCCAGGACCCAGTTTGGACTTTTTCAAACTCATGACTCCGGGGTACCCCCGAAGTAGCACCACCACCAGAGGCCGGTGGACGCCTGGTATAGATGGTTTGCCGATGTGTAGCTTCACTAGACTCCGCATCAGTGTCAACACCCTTGCCTCGACCACCTGCACCAACACCACCTGCACCAGCACCACCTGCACCAGCACCACCTGCACCATCACCACCTGCATCATCACCACCACCTTCTCCGACTTGTTCAGATTCCACATGGACTTGTTTCTCCTTCTCAACCAGATCCTCAGGGGGAGGGGATAGACCAAAAGTCCGAGAAGGTGGAGAGGTAGGAGGAGTAATCTTTGAAATATCAACCTTGCGCGAAGTCTTGCCCGGCTTAGCACCTATTCCAAAACAAAAAAGATAATTAGAGAAAAGCAAGGAAAATGGCAACCAGAACAGACAAACGAAAAATCTTGTACCACGGGAACCAGAAGCCACGAATATTTTTTCCAGCAAGTTCCCATGCTTAGAAGTAAAAACTCCCATATCAATTTCAGATTCCGAATGAGCAGGAGGAGTTTCCTTCTGAAGTTTGGCTTTTTTTTGATGCAAGCATAGCAGCAGCCTGCTCATCAAGTTTCCGTTTCTTATCCTCAAGAGCTATCTTCTTCATCATCTCCGTTAAGGTAACGCCGTCATCAGGATCGGACCCACGGTGTTTCTCTCCGGCCCCTAAACCAGACAATGTATCAGAAACGACAACATAATCTAGGATAGGAAGGGTAGAGGGTCGCTTACGAGGAGTTTCAGTGGCTTTTTCCTCAGCCCTCTTCTCCTTCCCCTCTGACTTGTCCGCCTTTGTTTTTCTCCGAGTTTCCAACTGATCAGCAGTCTCAACCGGCACCTCAACATCAACACCAACCGGTTCATTAACGGGCTCATGCGCAAACCCCTGCGCCGGACCTGCACGCGGGGAATGAGAAGTTAGGTCTTCAAGAGATCGGTCAGAACCCTCACTCAAAAGGACAATAACTTCCTCCCGAGTGGGGTCAGTAGCATCATCAACATCATCTTCACCATCTTCACCTAAAACAACGTTGGCATAAGCAGCAAAACTCTCGTTAGTAGGATGCAAGAAACGGTTGCGGATCTGGTCCAACCATGTCGGTTTCCCATCCGCCTGAATAGCTTCAACCATGGCACCACCGGCCTTCGGGTCAAGAACGTTCAACAAGCTGTATCCAACTGCGAAATACAAAGAGATGAGGAAGAACACAACAAAACCAGAGAAAAACACAAACAAATAAGAAACAATATATACGTCTGCCTTGATAACCATAAACAGGAACACCCAAAGGGTTCTTTGGAACCCACAGCATGCTCATACCGGCACCAACCAACGCTCTCTCCTCCAGTTGAGAAATAGAAGTGGCTTTGTGCGTCACCTTCTTGTACCACTCTTGCTTAGCAAAATCCACAGTCACGTCGACCTTAGGGATCCCTTCACCCTCTGCTTGATAGTGCATGTCTACCGGAATAACACCACGGCAAATGTAAAAGAACTTCTGTTTCCAATCATGTAAGCTTTTCGGAGGGTTGGAACTACAAGGGATAACACCACTGGTCCGGGAGTTAAAAGAATAAAAACCGCCGGTGTAAGTCACGCTGTAAAAAACATTGAACATCTCAAAGGTCGGCTCAACACGGTTGGCCCTGCAGATAAACTCAAAATGGGTAACACGAGGAAGTCCAATCGCATTGATTTGGGAAATATGGAGCCCATAATTCGTCAAGACATCGGCAGTAAACTTGGTCATAGGGAGCCGGAAATTACCCTCCCGGAAGAAGGCCGCATACAACGCGATATAACCTAGGGGTGCATCCAAGGCGGTAGAGCCTGGGGTCGGAAACTGAGCACCCCACTCCGGAAGAAAACCCATATCCCTAACCAAATTGTGGAACTCTTCCTCTTTCCAACTGATCGTCGCTCGATCAGGACCGGGAGGATTCCTACCCTTATATTTTCTCTTCTTAACCAAAGGATTGGCTCCGGAAGACATATTGCAAGATGATGAGGAGAAAAAACCTGAATGATCTTAGAAGAAGAAGAAAGTAGAGGAGTATGGGAAGAAACTGCTGTTCAAATTTTGAAAAGTGGAGAAAAAGGAGAGAACCGCCATATATTTATACCCATCGCATTTAATGCGATGGGTAGTGGGCCGTCAGGAATTCAGAACGACAGCCAACAAGAGAAGGACACGTCAGCAGAGAGAGAAACCGTTACCTCTTTTTCCGGGAGCGTGGGCGGCACACGTCTGACACCATGACGGAAAGTAACTGACACCACTGAAAAGGCGCCTGTTCACCTCCGACAAGACAGGGACATCAGACAGTCACATCAGTTGTCTTCATTCCAAGAAAGGAAACTTCTTTCAGAAGGAAGTACCATCACGCCATGCGCCATGCGTCCACTTGGCTCAACTTTGTAAAGTCACCAACACGCCGTGCGCCACGCATCAACTTGGCTCAACTTTGTAAAGTCACCAATACGCCGTGCGCCACGCGTCCAGTCGGCTCAACTTTGGGAAGTTACCAACACGCCGTGCGCCAAGCGTCCAGTTGGCTCAACTTTGTAAAGCTACCAACACGTCGTGCGCCACGCATCTAGTTGGCTCAACTTTGTAAAGTTACCAATACGCTGCGCGCCACGCGTCCAATTGGCTCAACTTTGTAAAGCCACCAACGCGCCATGCGCCACGAGTCCAGTTGGCACATCTTTGTAAAGTTACCAACACGACATGCGCCATGAAACCACTCGGCTCAACCGCGCAAAGTAACAAACATGCATTTTCAAGAAGGCCAATACCCACTACCTTAATAAGTCCAGAATCCCTCCTAGGCGATCAACTCAACTAGAAGACACACTGGACTGGGGGGACTTGAAGAGGTATGGTCCCAATTCTTTGCCCACATGGCAAGGACCACACCACTTTTTCATCCAACATGGCGCCTACATCAGCAAGCGAATCCAAAAGCTTCTGGAAGACGTCAAGGTAGCACCAAAGATGCTCATTCCGACAGAAAGGACAACACGTGTCACCAGTCTTCAAGCGCCATGTAGGCCTGCAGCAAATTAAGGAGCAGACCGACAGCAGCGGTACGATGTTTCCAGCATGGACAAATATAGGCGCGCCACGTGTACCACCACCCTGACCGCTGCAGAGGAGACCAAGAGGATATTCCCCTTGGTCGGACAGCTGGCGCCCTATAGCAGCTGGCAAGGTTGCTCCTCCCTCTTTCACCCTCCGGCTATAAATAGGACCCTTCATCATTCAGGTTGATTCATTCGATTCCTCTCACTCTCACTCCTAACACACACTGTTTTATTCCTCAGAGCAGTACTTATTCTCACGCCGGAGCCCGGTTAAGAGGGAAACCCCCATATTCCCCTCTTAACGAGCTAACGGTATTGCTGTTTTGCAGGACCTGTCTTTTGGCGAGTAAGAAAGGAGATTGAACCACAAAAGAGACGACCCAGCTAGTTCACTTAAGGTGTTAACCAGTGTTTCATCGGGATGTCAATAATGTTTTATTTTTATTTTAATAACTATTTTTCATTAATAAATTTCATGTTTTTATAATTATATTTTAGTTATTTATGAACTTTCAAATTCACCCTTTTCTAACTTTGTACAACAAAATTAATTGCTTTGACTTGTAATCTAAACATGTTTGACCCAATAACACCTACACTAGCATATCATGTTGCTTAGAACTTTAGATAGACACACCAATCATTTTCTAAGCAACGCATACAATTTATTAGGTGTACATAAGCCACAAGAAACAGAGCTTTAAAGAGCTTGAAATATTATCTGAACACCAGACTTTGGGCGAAGCGAGAT
Organism: Helianthus tuberosus; assembly: GCA_030545235.1. NCBI lineage: Eukaryota > Viridiplantae > Streptophyta > Magnoliopsida > Asterales > Asteraceae > Helianthus > Helianthus tuberosus. The sequence goes on from CM060397.1 coordinate 31,700,279, forward strand.
ATAATGTACCGGTGCATGGACATAGTTTGGGGACAGAGTGAATCTGTAACGTTGTAAGATCATCGAGAGCGTTATTTTTGCTTCATTTATCCCGAAATTGTTGCCTACACAGATTCGCGGTCCATAACCAAAAGGGAGGAATGCTCCTGGATTGCTGTTAACCGCATTGGCAACCCCTTCAGAAAATCTTTCCGGTTTGAAGAGACGAGCATCTTCACCCCATATTTCGTGGTCTTGATGCAATGGTAAAAATGGAATTTGTAAATTTAAGTTTGGTGGAAGAACCAGATCTCCTACGCGCGTTTCCTTATAAACTTTTCGGCCTGTGGATATTGCAGGAGGGTACAGACGTAGCGTCTCATTGATTATCATGCTCATCTGTATTATGATACGAGAAAAAAACACACGGTTACAAAAAACACAACCAGAAAATAAGAACTAATGAGGTTGTTAGATTAATAATCTTACTTTCTTGAGTCTTGCTATTCCTTCTGAAGATGGGTTGTTATTGCCAAATACTTGTTGAACCTCCTCGCGTGCTTTCTCTTGCCATTCGGTGTGGATTCCCAGAAGAAGAGTAGCCCATGTCAGCAAAAGTGAGATCGTCCCATGGCCGGCAATGTAAAAAGTTCTGCACTCGTCGATAATATCCTGTATGGCCAGCTTGTAATTGCCGTTGGCATCATGACGCGCATTAGTATTCCAAGGTAATCAGTTGTGGAGTTGTCTTCATCTTCTGAAACCGTCATATTTTCTCTGTTTCTGATCATCTTCGTAATGATATCTTGAATGCCGGCTAACAGTTTGTCAGTTTCTAAATCCTCTTTATCTTTGAAGATCATCCTGTGAGGATATCAACGTTAATGATTATTTTATGAGTTGTATAATTGTCCTATGTAGATTAGATTTACCCGAAGACAGGAAGCCTAGTTTACGACAACTGTTTGGCACCCAACTGAAATAACTCCCCCTGCATCTCAAAAATTTGCTTCCCCTTCTCATAGCTACTTCCGAACACGATCTTTGCGATGACTTCAGATGTCATTGTTCTGAACTCTTCATGGACATCTTTCTCCTTGGTTCCAGCGTCTTTCCAACGTTTTAGCATCGTGTCAACGCTTTCAACCATTGCTGGAACCATGTTCTATAGCCAAACGAACAAGAAAATTGACTTTTATTGTCCCCTAAAAGATTTCTTGTTTTGTTCTGAAACAAGGATCATGCTTATTTGTATTTCAAAACATATGTATGCACAAGAATAATTTCATGTATATATTAAGTGCACATAAGACTCTCATGACTTGTTTTGACTTTTGATATCTTAAATAACAAATGAAGACAAATGATGAGGTGAATCTGTATATATGCATTGATTTCATTATAAAATTTCAAGTAAAATGTCATTTTTGTCCCTGAGGTTTTGCCACTTTTGCGACTTTCGTCCAAAGGTTTGTTTTTTCGCACCTGGATCCAAAAGGTTTAAAATCTTGCCATTTTCATCCAACTCGTTAACTTCATCCATTTTTTTAAAGTTAACTCAGAGGTATTTCCGAATAAGGAAGGTTTCTTTAAATTATAAGAATGTCTAAAATGACGAAAACATCCATGACTAACATTAAAAAAAATGGATGAAGTTAACAAGTTGGATAAAAATGGCAAGATTTCGAACCTTTTGGATAAGATGCGAATAAACAAACCTTTGGATGAAAGTCGCAAAAGTGGCCAAAACTCAGGGGCGAAATGGCATTTTACTCTAATATTTCATTAACCTCGTATATTCTTTTTCTGACTCACGACTCAATGAGTTGACTTGGTAGTGACTCAGTAAAAGTTTCCTGGTAATTGTGGTTTGCGTGAACTTACTTTCAACCGGTCACCATTGAAAGCGTGAGCTGCTATTTTTCGTTGTTTCGCCCATTTTTCACCTTGAGAGAAAATTAGACCACCTCCAAATATCTTGTCGAAAACAGGTCCCACGCCTTGTACCCTCGTCGTCGAAAGCTCTCGGACACTCATTAACTGTTTGAGGAGCGCTGGCTCTGTGACAACTAATTCGGGTTGAGGACCTTGCCAATATAGAATATTCTTCCCTACATCAAAACAAACATTTAAAACACCTGTGGCGCATATATGCAAGCACATGTTAAATGGACTATGAATAATATATACGAACCGTATATGTGCAACCATGAATCATAGTGAGGTTGAATTCGTGGGAACATGTCGTGTGATATGCCCATGGGAACACTCATCGATCTCTTTATCATGTTGGAAATTTCCTTGGTGTTGCCGTAGATGAAACTGTAAGGAGGTCCGCGTATTCCTTGTGAGTTCATTACACGCGTTATGCGCATCGGAACCCACCAAAATTTGTGGAAGAATTTGAATAGAGCTAAGAGGACTATAGAACATAGTAGTAGGCTTATCAAAACTCCCAAGAAAGTCACCATTTTGGTAAAAGAAGATCTGCAGTGTGGAAATTTATGTGCAAATGATGAATATTATAAAGATTTTTTTAATCTTTGTGGTTCTATCCTGATGACAATGTAGCCATTTGACTAGTATTGTTTAATCATTCCTGTTTGGAAAAGTTAGAACTATACATTATTATATACATTAAAACGACAACGTTAATTTTACGATAGATAACTGATGGAACAAACAAAAAAGAAGAAAGCATGAAAGAGATTTCTGAGTTGTTTAACAAGCTCAGGTATATTATCAGAAGCAGCAGCATATTTGTTAAGATTTTTAAGGACCTTAATAAACTTCATAAAACGATTTGAAGAAACAGATCAAATCGACAGTTTACAATTTTGTTTTTACACAGCAAACATCTAATTAAAGGTTAACAAGACACGACAAGCGCCATATTTTTACACTTGGTCTTCAGCAAATATAAATTCAACATCATCTGATGCACGTTCAAACGCTAGTATCTCCATAAACATGTCTTCATATTCATCTGTCTCATACACATTCTTGGTGACGTCCATAACTTCAAGAACCGGTGAATTTCCAAGCAAAAACTCTATGAATCTCATCTCGTGTGGGAGACCCGATATTTGTGTCAACTTTACAACTTTAAGTTGTTCAAAGGTGGCATCACGCAGGCATTCCTTATCCCAGAAATCCAAATCAAGTGGATCGGTTGACCATGATGAACCCTTAACTTAGAAATAAAAATCAGGACGACATACTTATTATTAATGACAATATAATATATGAAACTCACCTCAATTTGAATTGCTTGAAGATTAGGGGCACTTAAAATCAACCGAAGAATCACCATTATTTCTGTCATGTCGTCAAAGCTTACTTGGTATAGATCAATGATCTTTAATTGTCGATAAGTAGGTTGTATTTTCCCTAGAGTGTTACCTATACTCATATACTTAAGAATAAGAAAAAAGTCAGCACATCGGTCAACAAAATGACAAACCGAAGTCAAAATAAAAGAGTCAAACCTTTGCAAAGTAACTGTGACCAGTAAGCCTCTGAATGGATGGTACACCACCAAGCACCTTATCAAAATTGCAACTTGAACTTTGATATAAATGTTCAGAAATATCCTCAGCCATATACATAGCAATTGATACAACAACTAACATAGGAGTGTTCTCAAGACATATATCTTTAAAATAACCTTCTAGCATTAAATACTTCAGATTCGGAGCACGAATGGTGAGTTTTGCACCTTCAAAGTATGACAAAGTCAAACTTTCAAGAAGCGTGCAACTTGAGATGAGAGTTTCCACAACATCAGGGGAAATACTAACTTGTTGAAGATTAAGACGTTTCAAATTCGGAAAACCTTTAAAATGTAACGGTGGGTCCAGCTCACATCTAACAAGCTCCAAACCAATCAGTTTTTTACAAGAGAAAAGACAAGAAGGTGCCTTAAACCACTCACCTTCAGCCAACCCAAAACTCAATTCTTGAACATCTTTTCTTGATAAGAAAAGTAGCCATTGATCTACATATGGAGATCGTTCCAAATACTCGCTAGATATAGCGAACCTTGTAATAGGACCATTATGAAGCAAAAGAAATTGATTCACAAATTTAACAAGACCGATCTCCGGAAGTGCTCTATGATGAGTGTCTGATATACAGTCATCATCAAATTGAAGCTCTGTAAGGGTAGTCCATGTGTACCTCCATTTACTAGACAACACACTTGTTCTTACAGCATCTCTTAATGGCAGTTTTGTGAGTATGGTTTCGATAATACTTTCAGGGAGATTGCTTATATAGTCTTCCCGAGAGCAGAGTTCTGTATGCATTTTGTTCCCTTGTGCCAGCCCTACAAAGCAAGCAAATTCCAGAAATTTAACAAAAACTAATAAATTTCAGTCTCTGTAGTCAAGGTCACCCAGGCGCGTGCGCCTAGGCCCACTTTACAGACCCAGCGCAGACTTATTGCTTCGCTTCAAAAGCCCCACTTTCAGGCCCTTAGCCGCAAGTTCTGATGAAATTCCAACCAAAAATTGTCTGAACAGGTTTAAAACAATTATACCAACCCTGGAATCAACTAGCCCCCTAAAACATATCAAAAACCCCTAAAAACTGTATTTATATACTACAAAAGCCCTCGATTTTAAGCGCCTTTGACAACTATGATTTTCAGTGCAATGATTCTATATTTTGGTGTCCCGGTCAACAACTTACAGAGACAAATCGCTAACTCTAATGGGTTTAAGTTTAACCCTAAATTACATACAACTAGTTAGGGGAAATACCGCGAAATCACTAATAAATGGGCATTTGTGCAAAGGAATGCAAACAGAAATTCGTACCTAAGATTCAGACTGATGATCCTGTCTGAGAGGGAAATTGCGAAGAAAGAAAGCGTTTTAAGAAGTTTTGATTTTGACTTGGCCCATTACCAAAAGCCCCAACAAGGGGTGTTTGGCTTAGCTTATTTGTGACTTATAATAAGTCCTTTTCACTGTTCAATAAGCTAGAATTTCTTGCTTATTGACTTATTGCCTCACATACACACATTTCCAAAACACTTCAATAAGTCCTTTTCACCCCTTTTCACTGTTCAATAAGTCAATAAGTTGAAATAGAAGCTAAGCCAAACACCCACTAAGGGGAGAAATAAAAATCATAAAACTAACTTTTTTTTATTTGACTAGCGGTAAGAGCCGTGTGCAAACACTTGTTCCACAATCATGTTTTCGCAATTCGTTTTACGTTGTAACATGTGCGCGATATATATAATGATTAATGTGTGGTTGTGTTTGGTTGTTTAATGTTTAATGTTCACGAAAAACCCAAGTCGACGAAGAACTAGGGTTCTTCGTCACAAACACTCCTTGATGAAGAAGGTTCTTCGTCAAGAGGGTCCTTCGCCAGAAAGGACTCTCGGCCCAACTCTCTGAAGCCCAGTTCTGAACAGAACCCAAGTGGGTTCGGCCCACTTGTGGCAACACAAAAATGGCACACGGCTCTCATGCATCTTTCATAAAACACCTAGAAACAAAACCCTAGAATCCCATTCCTTCTCTTGGATCGACGGCAGTTACTTCTCGGAGCTCTCTCTTTCTTGGTTCGCAACACAGACACCCGCATCTCTTAGACGGGTAAGTGTATTATCCTGATTGATTCGTGTATGCATGTTTATGTGTTAATGATTGATTGATTGATTACGTGGATGTGATGATAATGCCATCGATCTAGGGTTGGTAAGGAGCATGATTAAACTTGTTGTGATTATATATATTTATATATAGGGAACAACTTGATCAACTAGGGTTTGGCATAATAATAAGAGCTTGGTGAATTCTGTGTTAGAAAACTCATTAGACTCGAATTGGAAATTTTAATATTTAAAACCGGTGACCTAGGATATCATGAAAGTTGGAATGTTTATGATTCACAGAAAAGGATACGTTCAGATTTGTTACACGGGAATTCGGATGTCAATGATGATTGATTATTGAAATCCTTAGGTTGTTAATTTAATCCTGGATCTAGATGAAACTGGATTAACATTACTTTCGGAATTGTTATTAAACTGGATTAAACACTTGGTAACCAAACGTTTTCATAAAACTGTGAACTCACCAGCGTTGTCTGATACACTTGTTTGCATGCTCGCAGGTTATAGATATGTGGAACGTGGAACTTGCTGTCTGGGAAGCTGGAGTGGTCATGGGTCGAGACACATGGAAACACGAGACGAGTCTGATCACTTTCATACGATTGGATTACAAAATACATAACTAATGATTTATGCTTCCGCTGAAAACGTTGGGTTATACTTTATGTAATGTAACACTTTGTCTTAATGAATGAAAGTTTTTATTTAAAATCTTGTATGAGTTCAATGTGATTGGTGGCTAGATCCTGGTACGTCACACGCCTCGCGGGGGTTTCCGCTTGTGGTATTTTTGGGGGGTGTGACAACTGTTTTATTTTCAAACATCTGTCCACAACAAAACACTATTTTAACCCAACAGTGGTTTTAAACCACCGTTTTAACCCAACAGCGGTTTTCAACAACAGTTTTCTCCAGAACACTCTGCTTTAACCCAACAGTAGTTTCAAACATCTGTTTTCATCCATCTGTTGACCAAAGTCAACAGATGTATCAACCACTGTTTTATTTTCAAACATCTGTCCACAACAACAGAGCTTTCATCATTTAAAGAGACCTTTGCCAATATTACAAGCTTTTAAGCTCTCAAACCTGAATACAGCATTCAGTAAATACAACATAATAATTTCTAATAATTTCTAATCAATGGGCGAAACAGTAGTCTCGATAAATAAATCTCCTTTCGGACCATTGTAGTTGTCAACATGTTGGAGGTATTTCAAAACTTGATTGCTCAGATCAACTTCAACCATATCCCCCCAACTTCAACTTCAACCTTAAATACTTAAAGTTTAGAGTATGAAAAATACAAAAATATACAACTTATAATTCATTCTGTAAACAAAATAACATTTGCATTTAAGCATGTTTCTTCTTCAAAAAACAATATTTTAACTCAAGAGTCGTTTCAATCCCCTTCAACCTCTACAAAACACTATTTTAACCCAACAGTGGTTTTAAACCACCATTTTAACCCAACAGCAGTTTCAACCACAGTTTCTCCACAACACTCTGCTTTAACCCAACAGTGGTTTCAAACATCTGTTTTCATCCATCTGTTGACCAAAGTCAACAGATGTATCAACCAATGTTTTATTTTCAAACATGTGTTCACAACAACAGACCTTTCATCATTTAAACAGACATTTGCCAATATTACAAGCTTTTAAACTCTCAAACCTAAATATTCATTCAATTAATTTAAATAACAAACATAGTTAATAATTTTAACACAACTAATTATATAAAAACTACAAGTGTCAAACAGATGTAACTATATAATAAACAAAATTCAAAACAGCAAAAAGCATTCAGTAAAATACAGCATAATAATTTCTAATCTATGGGCGAAACAGTAGTCTTGATAAATAAAGCTCCTTTCGGACCAATGTAGTTGTCAACATGTTGGAGGTATTTCAAAACTTCGTTGTTCAGATCAACTTCAACCATATCCCCCAAATGCTTGTTGTCAGCCACTTGTTGTTTTCAATTATATTAGTCCTTTGGTGCCTACATAATCAACTACACGAGGATTATTGAAAGCAAACACCTTGATCTAGCATTCTTCTTCATATCTGAGCAAATCAGCAGTCAGCTCAGCAGACTTTCCAATAACAATCAAATGCAACCTCTTTGCGATGGTCAAAAAATGACCGATTTGCAATTCTATGAACTAGTAGGGAAATTCGGTCATATAAAATGACCGATTTGCCTTTCTCGTTAACAGAAAAAATGGATGGAGTTAACCCAGTGGACTAAAATGGCAACGGTGAAACCTTTTTGGACCAACAGGCGAAAAATGAATGAACCTGTTCCTTTCCTTAATGAATGAACAACATAAAATCTCGTTCAGTAAGTGTTCATGAACCGTTCGTAAACACATTATATCCTTAACGAACAAACACAAACAAGGCATTATTCGTGTTCATTCGATTCGTTAGTTGCATAATCATAATCAAAACCGAAACCGGTCAACCGTAACTGAAATAGAACCGGTTTGTAACAAGTTTTAATGTTTGTTAACCGGTGACCAGTTTATTAACCTTACAAAAATGTGTATATATTGGTATTGAGTGTTTATGGAACTTGTGTATTGTTAACTCTTAAGATTTCAAAAACAAATAAAAAGTATGGTTGCGCAGCTTAGCACAAATCTTCAAATGACTTTTACCAAAGCTCATTTGAAGAATCGTTTAAAGACGTTGAAACACCGTTTTTCTGCCTGGTATGATATGTTTTAGGGAAGGTCATTAAGTGGGTTCTCATGGAATCCTGAAACTCAACTAATTGAAGCGGAGGATGAAGTCAAGCAAAAATTAATAGACGTAAGTGCTTTAATTATTTACTAGAATATTCAGATTATCGTCTGTAATACTAATTATTTTGATTTTGTTAAATAGTCAAAGCCAAAAGCTGCAGTGTTGAAGACGAAAAAAAGTCACAAATTATCATGAAATGCGAGAACTATTTGCAAAGGATAGGGCATCAGGTGCACAAGCTGAAACTGGTAAAGAAAGAAATGCCCAATTGTAGAAGGATGATGGCATTAACACAGAAACACCTCCAGAACTGGATGAATTCTTAGTTGCCAATGATGTAACTCTAGAGAGCCAATACAATCTTGATGATGATGTTCATGTGGTTGATCTTACGTCTTCTCTACCCGAGCAGTCTTCTAGTGCAAAGAAATATAAGAGTAGAAAAAGAAAAGTCGAACAAGAAGATGATAGTTTAACCTCAATGATTATGAATGGTGTTGGCAGCATAGCTAACGCTATTGCTGAAGGTAATAAAATTATTTAGGAAAGCAATAAAATACTTGAAAGAGTTCATCATCGTGAGTACACAGGTGATGAAATTATTAAAGAATTGGAACCGGTGGGTTTGGAACCTCAAGAAATACCACTGGCTTTCAATTATTGGTGGAGAATCTACCTAAAGCGAGATCATTATTTAGTTGTTCTCCTAATATATGGTTGAGTTTGCTGATAGGTATGATGGGTTTAGGTAACTAAGGACCCAAGGATGCATTTATCTAGTAAAGTTTTTCTTGTTTGATAACTTAGTACGTTTATGACCTTTTTATTTGTTTCTTGTTTGTTTGACCTTTTATTTGTTACTTGTTTGTTTGACCTTATCTAGTAAAGTTTTTTTTGTTTGATAACTTGGTTTCTTTATTTACTCTTTTAATTTGTTGTTTAGTATAGTGGTTCTGGCGTAATTCCACAATTATTCGAATCTGTTTGTCAAATAGTATACCTATCTGAAGTGGTTCACTGTTTCATTGCTGGACCAGATGATTGGAGATTGGAATATGTTAAGTGAAATGCAGGGAATTTGTTGGAATGTGTTATGTTATGAGACTGTTAAATTAATCATTTCGGTTAGATTCAATAGTATAATTTCTTTTGAAACTTCAAAATCCTTGTAAAAACGTACTCTTGTTACTAATGTTGTTACTTTTTCACACAGTTAATACAGGTCTAGTCCTCGGTTATGGTTTTTTCACAATTTTCGGTTTTGGGTCGGTTCGGGTTTAATCCGGGTCGGGTCGAGTTAACTCATTTGCTCAGCCCTACATCAGTCGCTATGTCATGACATTTTTAGGTTAATTAAAATGTTTTATGTTTAAAGGGTATAATGGTAAAATTGTTTCTTTCTTTTCTTTTCCTCCTAACTCAGGAACACATAAATGCTTGATTTCTTCTCTTTTCCTTTACTTTTCATTAAACTCGGGAACACGAAAAAAATCACATTTTTTCCTCCATTTTCTCTTTTAATTCATTTTTCTTCCCCTCACCTGTTAAATGAGACTCGGGAACACAGTGTTAGTATAATTTGTTTAATAGCCAGAAAGCCTTATAAAAACACGCAACATAATATTTCCAATATGATCTCCATACATTTTCAACTTTGACACTTTGAGCAAAAGAAAAAAAAAACATTTTTTTATTTGATAGTTTCAAGTTTAACATCTTTCTTGACACATTTTGTCCTCAAGTGTTTCAAAAGGCTACTTCAGCTGCTGTTTGAGTTCTTCCACCTTTCTTTCAGTGTCCTTCAGTGCCTTCCCATATTTACTTATCAACTGTGAAAACATAAAAAAATATAAATATATATATCAACCATTACTCAGAAATTAAATTTCAATCATCGGTTTATGTTTCAAACGATCTAACGCAAAGATTTAGCGAAAACCCACCTCGTCAACTTCATTTGATGTCATGATGAAAGGCGGAGACATCATTATACTATCACCAGCAACACGCACCAACATCCCATGTTTCTCACACTGTGCTCCAAAGTATGCACCTATTTCTGAGTTCAAACAACATTAAAAACTTTGTATAAGGTTTGATGGTTATGATTTATATAGTTGAATGCTCATGATTCTTAATTTAAAAAAACAGTCTTACTCCATTCAGGCGGGAACAATTCGTGTGGTGACTTGTTATCCGTAAATTCTGTCCCCGAAATCAATCCAGTTCCACGAATCTATAAACATTTTAACATTTTAACATTTAAACATGTAAAGAGTTCGCATTTTTTACTTTCTGAGGTCAAACAGCCGGCCAAGCATTGAAGGGGCCGGGGGGGCGCCCGACCCCCCGAACTTTTCGATCAGTAGTGTTATGTATGTACTTTTCGTATAGAATTTTTTAGGTATATACGTTTTCGACCCCTCGGTTTTATAAAAAACAAATTTTTAGGTATATACTTTTAGGTCTGGTGTCTTCTGACCCCCCCTTGGAAATTTTCAAGCTTCGCCAAACAGGCAACTTCTAAATAAAAAATAAATGAATTGTTGTTACAACTATGACACCAAAACGATATGTTTGTGATGCCGGATATATAAAGTTTAACATATGGAGACATTTCTGCCTAAAAAGATATAAGGATTTTATTTGAAATTCTTAAGTTGAAAAGCATGTTATTGGATCTCAAAAAGTCAAAAGGTATTGACCAAATGAAAATAACCTGAAAAGGCTAGAAATTACCTACCTCTCCAATTATGGGACTTGAGGAAAAGGCTTTTATACCGTCTTGAAACATTGGGGAGATACGATTTACTTGATCGAGAATATTTCGCTCTCTAGAAAAAACCAACATATTGATTTAAAAATCATAATTTATATGATTTTCACTTTCATTTTATTCAAAATTGGAGCAAATAATAGCATACTGGTAAATCTTGAGAGTTTCCAGTGCAACAGCACAAGCTACAGGGTGCCCAGAGTACGTGAATCCATGAGAAAATGTACCTGATATTATGATATAAGCAAATTAAATGTAAGATTATGTTGGAGGTATAGAAAATATGGTTTCGTAAGTTTTTCGTGTAGTACCGAGCTTATTGCTTTGAGAATATATGACATCTGCAACCTTGGGGCTCACGAGAACAGCACCAATCGGCATATATGCTGAAGAAAGCGCCTGAAAAAATTAATTAATATTAACATCTTGAATGATTATAAATGACATTTTAAATATAATATAAACTTAGTATGATGGTTTTAGAAGTTACACATTTTTATCCTTTTATATACCTTAGCAATGGTGACAAGATCAGGTTTAATGTCGTATTTATCACAACCGAACATGGTTCCAAGCCTTCCGAAGCCGCAAATTACCTGTAAATAATATACAATACTATGTAGGAAGCGTATCATGTAGGTAAGAAATTAATAATATAGAAAGTACCTCATCAGCAATGAATAAAATGTCATATTTTTTAACAACAGCTTGAATCTGCATAAACAAAAGACAAAAAATAAAATTATGAAAACGAGCAATCAATTGAGCGTAGGGTCAAAATGTTGGTCAATTTAAAAGTCAACTTGACCTTCTCAAAGTATGTTTTAGGAGGAAGTATCACACCTCCTGCTCCCATAACTGGTTCAGCAATAAAAGCAGCAACCTAAAAAAAAAAAAAAACATAAAATATAATTAATTAAGTATTGACCTTTTGTTAAATGATACGCGAAGTGCGTTTACCGTCTCTGGTCCTTCTTTGAGAATAAGGTTCTCCAAATTGGTAGCCAATCTAGTTGAAAACTCCTCTTCGGTCTCACCTAATGTATTATTTAAAATAAAAATTTGAAAGTTATAGAAAAAGGCGTCTCGAAACACTATGCTTATAACATTGTTTTCTGACAGTTAAATGTTTGTAATAAACAAGAACAAAAAAACCGAACCTGGAAGATGATATTGCCAATAATGAGGGCAATCTGTGTGCAATACAAATGGAGTTGGCAGATCAAAATGTTGATGTAATGCTGGCAAGCTGAAAGAAAACAAAATTATACACAAAAAAAAATGCCAGAAAAATACACTTTTGACTTTTATGGTCAAAGTGGCTAATCTTTAAATTTATATCATTAATAATATCATACCCTGAAAGACTAGCTGATATGAGAGTGGATCCATGGTACCTGTGACAATACAGAGTACACATTATAATTGTGTTAAGCATGCAATAAAACATGTTAAATTACTTGTACGGATGTTAAATTACGATTTTGTCCTAGCGATGATTTTCTTCTTATTTGGCCTTCCGAGCGCATTGTTGTAGTACCAAACCAGCTTCACCTATAAAATCGATATTGATAAGAAAATGGTGTTTATTACAAACATTAAAATCACTTATACGTATCATAACTGAACCTGAGTATCATTTGCATCGGATCCGCTGTTTGTGAAAAAGACTTTAGCCATTTCGTTTGATGTGAACATTCCCAGAAGTTCTCGTGCAAGATCCTGTAAGCAAAAGTATATAATATTATCATTAACAGAAGTATGTTCTCATCAACTATTAATGTAACATGTATGTTAATAAACGGTTTTATTGTACCAAAGAAGGTTTTGTAGTACGGTTCCAGAACGAATGGTAGAAAGGTAAAGTATTTAGTTGCTTGGTTGCCGCAGCAATTAGACGAGGCTCATTCCCACCTAAAAACAATTAATATAAAAAATAAGTAAATAACTCGTTTTAATAATTTGTTGACGGTTTTAGAAAGATGTTAAAAATGAGAATACGAGATTGACCTAAAGGATTGCACCACAAGCCTGCAAGAGCATCGAGATACTTCTTCCCATTTACGTCATACACGTATGATCCCTACAAGTATTGAAAGGTAAAAAATAAATAAAAAAAATGAAAATGTGACTATAAAAGTTAACAAAGTATTACAATAACAGGATACCTCAGATTTTTCTATCACCAATGGGTTTGAATCAGTAGTCTGCCATCCAGCTGTGAAAGGTGCCAACATACCATGCCCCTTATATCTAAGAAACCATATTAAAGGTTAAATGCAATAGGAATTCACAAAATATATGTAAACGAGTAGTGTTCTGCGTCAAATACGACATACCCATCATCATCAACAGCGGCAGCATTGGTACTGTGCCATCTTACGGTGGAAAGATTTCGCACATTTCTTGTGCATGTATGAACCTGTAAGCCACAACATTATTATAAAAAAATGTATATAAATTCATAACTACTTATTGAAAGTGAATTCATAAGTGTACCAAGACAAGAATCCCATAGGTTTAAATGTTTAATATAACCATAGAAATCTTCAATTTTTTTTTTCTAATGGAAATCTGCTGTTTAAAAAAAAAGAGATCTTCAATTTAAATAATACATTTTGTGAGAATCAAGAAGACCTTTTAACATTAAGGTCAAACCCTTTATTTAAAGTCAAAATTGACATAAATTCTCAGAAACTTAAGGGAAAAAAAAACACAATAATCAGAATCAGATTGTATAACAAAAGTGTGGTATAATTTAAGAAAATAAAGGCGTTAACCATTCAATTTTGAAGTCACAAAAAAAATATATATATATATATATATAAGTCAGAAATAGGTCTAGGTGCATCCAGCAAGCAATCATCAGCATAGACCTAAACCCTAATTGAGTAATTGTTGAACAGAGAAAGTGAATTATAGAATAAATTACGAAATAAGAGAGATTCATGATAGAATTAAAGGATCAGATGATCATGAAACATAATAAAAATAGGGCTGTAAAAAACATAATAAATGAGAAATTGTATAAACCTTAGAGGAGGTAGCTGATATTGATGATCCAATGAAACGATGAAGATGATTCTTCTTCATGTTTTCTTGTTAGTGATAGTGAGTGAGTGAGAGAGAGAATCAAGAGGACAATAATAATAGTAAATAATTTGATTATTCCAGGGCCTACAACCAAGGTTATGTCATATGTATGCATGAAGTAGACACTAACCACTAAACAATGTTGAATGTAAAACAAATCTGATTTGTCCATAAATTAGATCTATGGTTGGTATTGATAAGTGAAGTCTGTTTACTCTCGGAGTACTCCGTTTGGTCCAGTGGGTGTCCCAAGAGTGTTTGGAATTGATTTTGTTGGCCGTTAAAAAAATATAGCTAGAACTAAGATTAAATAGATAGAACACAAAAGAATGAAAACACATTTGATAAGAATATAATAAGATGATAATTTTATGATAGCAGATTACGACATCTACATTATATGTAGTCGGCATATGCAAGTCATATAATCAGCAGACAACATTTAACTTAAATCATGATATTATCAACACACCAATCTATATAATCAGCACATCTATTGTGTTATTGCTATGATGTCTTATTTAGAGATGTACTTGTTTTGTGCTATTTATGTAATTGTATTCATTCCCTGATTACAAAATCTCACTCGTAACAAGGGTGGTTACAAGAAGAACCCCCGTCTTCTCCTTCCAGTAACGAGCTTACGTGTTGCCTTTTTGCATATTTATCTATGACGCTTCGTGACCAACGACCTTCAATTCTACCTTCCTCTTCTTCCATGGCTACAACTCTACACCTATAAACGCTCTTTGGGTTTATATATGTTGGACAACAAAATACTTGCTAAGATTATTTCCTTCGCAATCCATACTCAATATGGGGATTCTTTTTTTATTTTCTAGAACGGCAAACTCACAGACCCACTAATCTACTCCAAGATTTAAATTTTCTGTCCACCATGAAACTGAACCCTCATCACTGGAGAGGAACATATTTTTCCAACACCTTGCTACCACTAGACAAAAAGGCGCTTTGGTAATGTGAGGTTTGCTTTCAATTCAACATATTCAAGACAGTTGATGTGTTCTATTCGATTTCAACATGGCTCATCGCGTAGACAACTAAATTTCAAGTTCATCACGATGAAAAACGACAAGAAATAGTGCTCATGCAGGAACCTGGAGCGCCCCTCATGCGGTATCATCCAAGATTTTGACAATTAGGAACAACAAACCTTCAATCAAAAAAAAAGGGTAATGCACGGTACCCTTGACACCTATGATAAGTGGAAGATAGAAACTCGAAAATGTGAAAGTGACAAAATAACATGAAAGCTAAAAACAGTATCTTTCTTTGGTAAAAACTCGAAAGTGACTCGCGTTCAGAGTCTGTAAAACCATTGATCAATTTGACCCATGAACATTCCAACTTTAAGAAGAAAAAAAAAACGAAAAGTGAACGAATTAATCGAAAAAGAATCAATTTCTTGGTGAAACACCCTTAAACAAGAAGATCCCAACACCACCACAGGCAAATGCTAACAGTAACGAAACCACGACGCCATCAAGCTTTGACCTTTGACTTTTCTTGAACTCTCTTTCCTCCCGAGATCTTTCATCCATTTTACCACGAAGACTGTTACTCAGAAGATCAAGCTGATGCATAATTTTCAGTTGGTTTCTTGCAATTCCTGTTATCTGTTTTGAAAAAGTCAAACAGTAAACAAAAACTTTCATCTTTTAATAAAAAAGTCAAAGACTTTGGAAACACATATTATTATAAATATTATTACCTCTTCTACCAAATTAGAATCCTTGACTAACTGAGTCGAAGATGACGAATGGCGCACCGCGGATCCAGTGAAATACGAAGTTGACGTAGATCCAGATCCATTACACGTGTCTATTTTCTGTTGACTTTGACTACCATAACACATCCCTTTAGTGAACTGCGAATTCAGTTCATCAATCCGAGAAGTAAATTCATCCATGCGATCATTCAAAGTCGAAATCTGTTCTGAAAGTTGACTAATTGCTCCCTTAACAAGACAATAAAGAAGAACAGTCAACCATATTGACCTTCTAGAATACGCTAACATCACTTAAAGATACAATAAGATCACCTGGCTTGCTAACGCGCGTGTATGTTCCTGACTAGTGCCCTCAAATCTTTTAATGGAGGTTAAATTTTTACTTGCGGATGAATACGAATGTGACAGTCCACTGCAGATATAGAAGTATGTAACCATAAACAATGACAACGAATTTTATTATTTTTGTGGGTGTTAAACTATTAAGAGATGTACCTTTTATGAAATTTATTTCCACTTGTAGGTAGAGTAACCGAACCTATGGGACTCGAAATCATTTCCTCATCTATGCTTAGTTTTGTTTTTAAATCATCCGGTAGCACCTAAGGCATTTGACATTTAAAAAATAATAATAATTTTTTTAAAAAAAATTAAAATTATTCAAGAGTAAAGTGTCGTTTTCGTCCCTGGGGTTTGACACTTTTGCGACTTTCGTCCAAAGGTTTGTTTTTCCGCATCTGGATCCAAAAGGTTTGAAATCTTGCTAATTTCATCCAAGTCGTTAACTCCGTCCATTTTTTAACGTTAAGTCAGTGGTGTTTTCGCCTTTTTAGACATTTTTTGTGATGATTAAAGGGTTTGGGTGGGGAAAAAGTCAACAGAGGTGGATCTTTATTTATTATAGTGTTTTTTACTTTTATAAAAAAAATGTCTAAAAAGACAGTAATGCCACTTATTCAACGGAGAAAAAATGGAAGGAGTTAACAAGTTGGATGAAAATGGCAAGATTTCAAACGTTTTGGATCCAGATGCGAAAAAAACAAACCTTTGGACGAAAGTCACAAAAGTGGCCAAACCTCAAGGACGAAAATGGCATATTACTCTTGATTCAAGCTTTTATACCATGACTTCATTCAAGAGCTTTTCGAGCTTCATTTGTTCAAGATACGTTCGCGGAATATACGACCCTTCTAACCCCAGACGCTCAGCAACGGATCTAACGCCTAAGCGGTCTCTTCCTAGCACCTTCTCAAAAAAAAAAAGTTTAAAACCATGACTTATAAAATCAAAGTCAAAATCAAAGTCAAGGTGTGTTGTACCTGAACATAACGTCGGTTAACTTGTTCCAACCAGTCGATTTTCACGCACACGCTTTCATATTTGAACACGTGGCTACTTCTTTTTAAAATGGATGCTATTGTGTACCCTAATGCCATTAAACCACCAAGAAGCCGAACGCTAACTTCAAAACTTATTCTTGGAGATATTATAAACGGAGGATCCGTAACCCATTCCTTGAATTGTGAAATAAAAAAAAAACTTAAAAGCCAGAAGTAATATGCATAAACATAAACCTTTTACAAAAAAAAACATTGATTAAAGGCAAACAGCAAACCTCAAACATAAGATTGTATTTTCCTTCCCTGTTCCGCATCCGCAAATAAGATTGACAGGTTTCTGGATCTTCGCCAGGTGGCAAAAGAAAAATATCGTAAATCTGCTCCAATGATTCCGTACATTCTTCTGACATGGCAGATTTGACTTGTTCAACACTCACATTTCTTGATGACTAAAATGTTTAGAATTGCGGTTAATTAGCAAGAATATCAAGAAAGCTAAAAGTATAATTAATAATACTAAGAAATTAAAAAGAAAGTATGAAAACCTTTAGGATATAGGTGGGATTTTGAAACCCCGTAAAGGGATTAAACTTGTTAACGATCTTGATATGAGCGGTTTGGAGGTCGGGTTCGATGAATGCCTTATACATCGGATAAACCTGCATATATTAATTGATTATAAATACATATTTTGAAAACTTGTAAATAGAACCTTCTTTCTACCTATAAATGAATTAGAATTTAGATTAAACCGTTTCAGAAATCTGGTATATGATTTCTTCAGGTTCCTGTCCAGCCCGTTGTATGTCCCTTAAAACCCGTTTAACAAGATCAAAATGAACGCCACCTGTCACGGATACTCTAAGATCCAACAAGGGCCTCAACTTTTCACTCAACGCATAGATCCCCTCGATTATCACTATTCGAGAGCTCGGGACTTCAAGTGTCCTGACACCATTATAAAATCACATAACATCGCTTAAATGTGTGTAGGGCTGCAAACGAACCGAACGAACACAGCGTTTGTTAAGAAATATATGTGTTCATGAACACTTACCGAACGAAATTTATGTTCGTGTTCGTTTGTTAATTTAGGCAACGAACGAAAACGAGCATTGATGAACACAAACTAATGTTCATGAACACAAATGGAAACAAACAAACACAAACAAGCGTTTATGAACAGAATGTACATTACACTGATACTTATTAAACATTTTATTTGTCGGAATTTTGAAGTAATACAAAAATTGAAAACACTAATGAACTATCGAACATAACCGAACACGTTACCGAACGTTCACAAACATAAATGAATGAACGCGGCCTCTGTTTATGTTCGTTCATTTAACTAAACGAACGATACGAAATTTCTTGTTTGTGTTTGTTTGTTTAATAAACGAACGAACACAAATGAACTTCCCGTCGAACGGGAACGTTTGCTTCTTTTGCAGCCCTAAATGTGTGTGTTATGTAGTAAAAAAGATATACAAACCTGTAACCTGTGCGACAACTAGACTTGAAATCGTATATCGGGACTTCAATCGTCTTGCCTTCTTTCAAATCAAGAATGTTTTTTAGCAAAGTATCATAATCCGTCAAGCGAGGATCTATTAGACAACAAAAATAAAAAAAAATTACACATTTGGTTTCTTGAATGTTGACATGAAAAAGTCAAAGTTTAGCAATGATGTTAACAACTTACCATCAAAGTTACCATCAATTACTCGGGTGGCATCGTTGTAATTATCCATCGATATGACTGCAACGCTCGGCATGAAGCTAAGTATTTTGTCGGTGAACGCGGTTTTCCCAGCACCCGAAGGACCCGCTAACCCGATCAGTATGATTCCATCGTTCTTCTGGGCTAACATCTGGCAAGCCCGGATCACAACAAAGAATCCCTTTTCGAACGATAATGAATCTTTAATTTGAACGATTTCAAACCGCTCATTGTCTTTTCGTTTAACTAAACGAACTTGATCTTTCAAGAGTCGCTGTTTTCTTGAATTTGATTCGACGTTCGAGTTATCTTGAGCCATCATGTTCAGTTCTGTACAATAATAGTTGATAAGCAAGTAGTTTCAGATTTAACCAAAAAGGGAAAGTTGTAATTTACATTTTAATTTCATGGGCATACTGCTTACAACAAACAGATTTTTGGGCATGAAATCATATGTGATCATAATAAGTGACAGAAACAAAAACCCTAATAAACAAAGGGTGGTGCTAAAAATACACCACCCCCAAATCTATAAACCAGAGCGTGTCACATCATATGGGCCGTATGATAGAGCGACGAAAAGAGACAAATCGTCAAACGGGTTGGACGACTTTTTCATATGTCACATCAATCATTTGTTTTTCTTTTTATTTGTCAGTCATACACATCTTAGAGACTGTATGATTTGACAAACACCACCTCATACATACAACCCTTGTACGACCCATATGACCATTTTTCGACTGTCATACGACCCGTATTCCCTAAACACATAATCAAGATTAATTTCTAATAATGAGGAAGCAAACAAAAGAACAAACTATTATGCACAATTGGGTCGGACGACTTTTTCATACGTCACATCAATCATTTGTTTTTCTTTTTATTTGTCAGTCATACACATCTTAGAGACTGTATGATTTGACAAACACCACCTCATACATACAACCCTTGTACGACCCATATGACCATTTTTCGACTGTCATACGACCCGTATTCCCTAAACACATAATCAAGATTAATTTCTAATAATGAAGAAGCAAACAAAAGAACAAACTATTATGCACAATTGGGAAATTACCAATTACCCACAACATTCTTGTTTCTAAAACTAATAATCCAAACACATTCAATGTCAGCCAACCCAGAATCCCACAAATGTACGAACAACACACATCAATCAATCTTCACACAATTCCAAATTAACCAAACAAACATCAACAAATACTAAAACAAATCCATACCCAGATCAGCAATTACAAAAACAATTATACCCCACGAAAACAAAACCCAAATCGGATCTACAACCAATCAAATCAACCGACATAACCGATCAAGAAAACCATTACAAAAACAGAGCAGTTTCAAGATTACCAACAATTGAACAAAACCCTTTAGTAAAGATCAAAAATTGATCAAATGGGGTGTTAATCCAGTGGGTCTGGAACAAGATTACACAGTGGGTTTGTGAATCAAGAACGTACAAAGATTGTCAGTAAGGAGGCATACGTGTGAGAGAGAGAGTATTAATTTGTTTTGTTGTGAAAGATGAATAGAAGGATAAAGAGGTGGTGATTCTCCTCGGGAAATGGGAATTTTGCAGGATTTTTAGTGAGAATGAACGAGAGATTATATAAACCCTTTGAACAAAGAAAGAAAATATCAGTGCGAGCATGTGTGTGTGTGTGTGTTTGTGATTATGAATGATTTTTTATTGTGTAAATAGATTTGGGCTGTTGGGGCCCATGTTATGGTCTTGGACCTTTTATTTTTTAAAAGTTGGAAAGTGACTTCCTTTTGTAAATTTTATTATATTGATGTAGAGATGCCCGGATGGGTATTTCAAATTTCAATACCTGGTTTTGTGTATGGAATCGGTTTTAAATATCGATACATAGAGAAAACCAGGTATTAGAAGAACCAGACATGGTTCTAGTTTTGGTTCTTAACCAAAAAACCATACCTTAAGTATCGACTCACGCCCATGCCACATGACATGGGCCGCGACGTGAGTGAGGTGTGGTACATCGCCGAATGGGGCGTGGTTGGTAGCAGGGTTAGGTTAAACTAATTTATAAAAAAATAAGAAATAAATGAATAAGTAATGATTAAAATATGATTGGGGTGGGTGAGACCATGCGCAGTCGTTGGGATGAATAATGCCCCACCCTAGGGCGTTTTACGCCATGTGGCAGCCCAACCAGCAATAGGGCATTATTGGGCGTTTTTACAAAAGGGGTGTAGTGGGGACGTGGGGCATTATGTTAAATGAGATGTAATATAATTAAATAAAACAAAAACCATCAAAAAATCTTATTGGATAAAGAATTGGAAGATGGATTATGATTTGACAAACAAATGGGGGGCAAGGCGTTATTTAAATCACGCGAAAACAAAAAAAAAACTGACCAATCACGCCCAGGGGCGGTGGTGGGGCGATATTGGGCGTTTTTGGCTTTTTTTTTAAAAAAAAAACCACGCCCATTACAGGTGGTCTGATGTGGGTAAAAGAGGGTGAAAACATTGTAGGTGAAAGTGAGGGACAGTAGGGGGTGACGTGTCAATGATGTGACATGTACTTCATGACGTGACAGTGACGTGAGGTGAAAGGAACGTGAATCCATTACGAATAGCCTAAGAATCATAGACCTCTATCATATGAGCTAGCCTCACGTTAGCATCAAAAGTGTTATTTCTCTCCCCCCATCTTTATTTGATTTCATTTCACTTTCTTGATTTTCTTTTGTAAAAGTATATATATTTATGCATAGTTTATTTGTATTAAAAAGACTGTCGATACCATAAAATAAAGTTTTATACGTGTGTTATAGTCAATTTATATAATAAATTGCACGAGTGTTAAAAGGAGTTCTCATATAATAGTAAATCTGAAATGAACGTCTAACTATAACTATACAATACAAAGATTTATTCTTAGGAATTTAAAGAGGTCAATAGTGATATTTAATTAAGTTTTAAATAACCCTTTAAACATAGCGTGTAGTGGTCGTATAATTTAATTAGGTTAAATTAACGTCTTTTTTTAACCGATGGTATGTTAATCAATATAATTTAATTTGGAGTTTAGTAAAATCTTCTAAAACAGAGGGTATACTAGCCATTAGTTTAATTTGGTGAAAGTTACGTTATTTTAGAGTTGAATAACATCTTTTGACTTTTCGTAGTTATGTTACATGTTTATAACATTTACAGGTAACTTTGTAGAATAGTAACCAAGTTTCAAAAGTGTTCCAATTAGGTCACTAAAGTTTCAAAAGTGTTCTAATCAGGTCACTCAACATTCATTCTTTATTAAAATTAAGGGTTTTTTCATCTATTTCATAGGTAACCGTGGTGATGTGGATTTTTGTTTCTTTTTTCTCTTTTATTTGATGCTAACGTCGAGTGATGGCGTGGATTGTAACTTGTTTTTTTAATTTTTAATGTAATTAAATGATTTTTATTTTTAATAAATATAATTTCATATATTAAAATAATTCGACCCCAGCATCTTATGCTCCATTTTTTTCTTGACACGTGGAAAAAAAGACATGGCTCGATTTGAATGTTAAGTTATCTAATTGTGACAAAAACAACACCAGTGACCTAATTAGAACACTTTTAAAACTTGGTTACTATTCTGTGAAATTTTCCCTAGATTAAAAGAGTGTGTTTAAATGCATCGTTTTTTACTTGTTACACGGAAAAGTGATAGGCTCTACACTCATGTTTGTGACATGTGGGTGTATTTAGTAGCACCTATATTATAATAATAATAATAATAATAAGAGTTAACTGCCATTTTCGTCCATGTGGTTTGGTCACTTTGGCCATTTCAGTTCATTTTTCAAAAATGCGCCATTTTCCTCCCCGACGTTCTGGAAATGTGCCATTTCAGTCCAAAAATCATAACCCAGTTAAGTCGGTTTGTAAATAAGGACTGATTGTGTAAATTTGTAACATAAAGGACTGATTGTGTAAATTTGTAACACCACCACCACTAGCCCTGCCACCACCACCACTCCGCTGCCACCACCACCGCCACCACAGCCACTGCCACCACCACCACCACCACCACCGCCACCACAGCCACCACCGCCACCACAGCCACTGCCACCACCGCCACCACAGCCACTGCCACTGCCACTGCCACCACCACCACTCCGATCTGCCACCAACATCTCATACCACCATCTCCACCTCGTTCACCACGGAGGTCGGCGGTGAACGAGGGTTGTCGGAGAGGATGACGACGATGAACGGAGCTGAACAATGGTGGTGAACGATGACCGGAGTGAGGTTCAGGTTAAGTTCAGGTGGTTATCGGGCACGGTGGTCTCGAGAACTCCAAACACAGCGGTGGTGATGTGCTTGGTGATCGTTGTGATCGTTGACGGAGATGATGAACGGTGACTGTTGATGAACAATGATGGATGGATTGGTGTATCTCCGGTGGTAAGACGTGGTAGCAGGTCGGGTTATGTATGGAATGGTGGTTCGAAGAACTGTTGATGATGATCAAGGTGATGATTGACGATGATGATGAACTCTTGATCGCACAAGCCGAAGATAATCGCACAAGATCCCGTAGTCGCGGTGGTGGCGGTGGTGGCAGTGGCTGTGGTGGCGGTGTGGCTGTGGTGGCGGTGGTGGTGGTGGTGGCAGTGGCTGTGGTGGTGGTGTGGTTGTGGTGGTGGTGGTGGTGGCAGTGGCTGTGGTGGCGGTGGTGGCTGTGGTGGCGGTGGTGGCGGTGGTGGTGGCAGCGGAGTGGTGATGGTGGCAGGGCTAGTGGTGGTGGTGTTACAAATTTACACAATCAGTCCTTTATGTTATAAATTTACACAATCAGTCCTTATTTACAAACCGACTTAACTGGGTTATGATTTTTGGACTGAAATGACACCTTTCCAGAACGTCGGGGAGGAAAATGGCACATTTTTGAAAAATGGACTGAAATGGCCAAAGTGACCAAACCACAGGGACGAAAATGGTAGTTTAATAAATAGGTAACTACTTGCACAACGTATCATATATATATGAGCCAAGATGTTTTTTTCCGCTTCACTTATTTCACCCATTTACAATCCTACATCTTTATTACTAAAGGGTTGTTTGTTTCAGCTCTTAATGGTTCAGACATTCACTGGTTCAGCACTTAATGGTTTAGATTGTTTGTATCGCGAACAGATGTTTGAATGGTTTAGATATTTGCCTCTGAATGTTTAGTATTATATTTAGTCAGAATGATTAAGATCTCTTATCTGAATTAGTCAGATATTTGTTTTTGAGTAGTTAAACATTATACTGGCTCTTAATGGATCAGACTTCTTACTAGTTAAACACTTAATGGTTCAAATCTCTTATTAGTTTAGCACTTGCTCATTCAGAGGTTGCCAGACAACCTCTAATTGTAATATATATTTTTTTTAATTCAAAACTCTTGCAATTTCTAACATATAGTACTAAATAAAATGTCAACCTTAGGAGAAGTAAAAGTCACATTTGAACTCACATGTTTCCTTCCCTACACATGCTAATAATGTCGCATTTAAGTTTATGTACGTGAAGAAGAAATGGTTTTATATGCCATGTACATTGAACACTTCCTATTCTATCACCTCAACTACATATTCACCATCAATTATGATGATCATCTCCCCACATAGTACATATGAACTATCAAGTCAGTGGCGGCTTTGATGTTGTGCGGGGAGGACCTCCGCACAAGACCCGTGATTTCGAGGGGCACGCAATTTAAAAAAAAAATCCGATATACATATATGTTATTTTTTTAAATAGTAAACACATACCAATTCCAATATAGCCCATTTACAAATCATATTTTATGTTTTAGAATTTAGCCCACTTGACATAAGGTTTATTGAGCCTCATACTAGTTTGATTTTTTTTAAATAATAATAATAAATCATTACGGAAGGACACATTTTTCAAGCACGAACAAGATACGTAAATTCTCAGAGACGTCTCTGCATCAAGTTCACATTAATAGGGGTCGTCACGTGCTAAAACAGACGTAATGAAATGACATATTCAAGAATATTCGTTAGGAAAAATTGATACAATTTGGTTAGAAAGTAGTAAATAATCTTATGTAGTTGATTAAGATTTCTCCCTATTGTTATTACATCAAACGTATTCATGGTGGAGGATAGATACGAATTGGTTAAGAAAGTAGTAAATAATTTATATAAATATTCTTTCTTAAGTAAAATTAAACTTTTAACTGATTTTAACTGATTTGTTTACAATAACTAAAAAGACACCTAATATGCAGATGACAACTTAATTTGGTAATTTGGAGCAAAACCTCATGCCATATTAAACCAACTCATGTACTAGACCAGACCCTAGACCTAGGGTTGTAAATTGTAATCGAGTCGAGCCAGGCTGGGCTTGAGCTCGAGCTCGAGTTTAAACGAGCCAACTCGGCTCGTTAATGTTTCAAGCTGAATCATAACGCCCACCCGCACACATGGCGCGCCACGTGTCGCATAACGCCCACAAAGGGGGGTTATGACTACACATGGCCTAATTAGGTTTTTAGAACAATATAGAACACTAGTCTAAATTGGCCCTATTCCCTACAAAACATCAACACCAATGAACACCACATTTTAATTATTTTTTACACGATTTTTAAAAACAATATATAATAATTTTAATAACACAGTGTTATAAATATAAATCAGGCCCATATTACATCTTGATCATGAATATAATAAAATTAAAACCTTGTAAAATCAATCACCAATCCATCTTTATGTATTAATAAACCTACAACTCTTCCTCACTTCACCATCAACATAAGTGTCAGGATTTGTAATGTTTCCCATTTTCACCATAGACTCAGAAAACTGTGCGAAAAACGCTATCTGATCTTCAGCGTATTTCCTCACAAGTTTACTTGTTTGGACTCCAAGAACGCTGGAATAGAGTTCTTGATCCGAGTTAAGAAGACCTTCTCCTCTAAGAAGTATGTGGTAATACGTGTTATCGAAAAGACTAGGTGAAACATAGTCCATTGGCGCTTCGTTGTTATCTCCTCCTCCTGCAGCCGGGCATGTTGCCTTTAAATTTTTGAGGTTTGGCTCTGCGATGTTGCTCATTGTTGCGGTTGTTTGGTAGTCTCCATAGATTCTTGCTCGATAGTTTGTACAACGAGCCATTCCGATTGTGTGAGCACCTAATAGTAACAGATCCTTGAGAAATTTATCGAGACAAACACCCGCTTATATTATAAAAAAACCAATATACTTGGTTTAAAAAAAAAAAAACCTACTTACTTCTGGTATATTTTTTTGTATAGTAAAGTCCTTCACTTGTCTAAAATGCACATACTTGTGAATTTTTTGTATACTCCTAAATTTGGTCAAATTTTGATACATTGGGTCAATTTTGATAAATTGGGTCAATTTTGATAAATTTTGCAAAAAAAATAAAATAAAACTATGCAATCTTTTTTGCACAATTTAAAAGTTAACAAGACATATTTGTAACAAAATTTGAAAGTACAAGTATTTTAGAAAGTTTAGGGACTTTAATATACAAAAATTAGTTTTGACTTTTTTGTTTATTTTTTGTAAGTTGAGAGACTTTAATATAACAAAGCTAGTTGAGGGATTTTTCTATGAGAAATAAGGAAGTACGTTGGGTTTTTTTTTTTTTTTTTATAAATTCAACCTTTTTGAAATTTATAAAATATTTATTTTTTTACCAGAAAGCGCAACCATGTCGGTGACAGAGAGGCTTTGATACAGAAACTTAGATATGATGGATAGAAGGCCGTCGTTTGGACGAGGAATATTTGATTCCACCTGCGAAAAACTAGCTGTTTTCGAGTCTTTTCTACCAGCCGGGACATCCCAATAAGGTCCACCAACCTGTAACCACAGTTCACAACATAAACAATAATCATAAGAGAACAATCTTTATTGCTAGACCGCTTACTGGACCCCACAAATACCCTGTTAACCAGTGGGACCAGGTAAACGCGATAGGCTTCAACTTACCAACACAGTTGCATCTCTTGCAGCATATGTAAGAAGATCAGCGCATGAAACTATGCCGGGACACTCGGATTCAAGCTTGTTCTTTATCCTATCAATGAATTCAAAACCCTTCAAAGCATTTAAATTGGTGGGAGCATTCTTTTCTCCTTGTAATGTGACTGTATCGTCTAGCAACACCGATCCGTCACACCCCTAGATCAAATCAAGAAAGATTAAATAACAAACTAAAAAGCTCAAAATGGAAACAAAGAAAGAATCGTTTTTGTTGAACGCACTTGTACAAAGCAGTCATGGAAGTGTAAGCGTAGGATCAAAGCGGCGTTTCTAAGATCAGACTGCACAACACACTCCATTTCTTTCCTAACAATGGCTTCTGCATTTGGGCAAGAAGATTTGTAGTAATCTAAAGATAATGGTGGGTTAGTTGCATGCAAGAACTTGAAGCAAAAGATGGTGAGAAATGAAAGAATGAAAATGGTTGATTTGACTTGCATTGTGATTATGTTTGTTTTGGGTTTCTTGGGTGGTACTTAATGGAAATGGTTGGGACTGAGGCTGTATAAGTAAAGAAATTTGCATGCATGCTTGTGTAATATGTTGCTTTTTTGTATGAAATTGTGTTTTTAGTCAAGAGAGGATGGAACCACTATTGGGTTAGTTGGTGGGCATTTTTCAACAAAGATTCATAAAAGGAAAATTCTAATTAATTGTCTTTTGATTATGTAATTAACAGTCAATATCTGCTAAACATTCGTTTACTTTATATATGAATTGATAACCAACCTTCAACAATCAATGCGAGCATGGACCGTTTCAAGTTCAATATCTAAAGTTCAACGTGAGTAGTTTTTCAAACTTAAGGCCTGCTCAAGCTCGTTTATTGTTTATTAGTTATTTGATATTTTATTCATGACCATATATAATTATTTATATGTATAATATATATTGTTTGGTTATTTTTATCAAAGACATGCATTATAAATAATAGGTCCGTTTAGCTTGCGAGCCTTCAGCCTAGCGAGGCCCAACATATAAAGTCCGGGCCCGTATATTAAACAAGCTCCGATTTAGGTTCGAGCTCGCTTAAGCTCAGTTCGATCTTGGTTTAAAAAAGCGCGCCTTAAGCGCATCTAGGCGCAGGTCCTTGCGCCTTATGTAACACAAGGCGACGTCTGTACAAGAAGCGCAACTGAGGCGCACGCTTTTTGTACATGGCTTGTTTTTGTGCAACTAAGTGTTGTACAACAGGCTTTTTATGTTGTACATTTATGTTTTTTTCATTTTAAAACACATATAAAGCTTCATTATAGCTAAATCATAGGTATTGGATATTAAACACTTATGGGATATATAAAATAAATTTCATAATCACTTTGCACCTTGCGTACGAAAAGCTCACCGCTTTTGCGCTTTACGCTTCGGTTTTAGACCTCATCGCTTTTGTACGCTTCCCGTTTTTTTAAACCAAGAGTTCAATTCAAATCTTTATAGAACCAATTTGAAGTAGCTCGTCAGTCATGCAGCGTCGCTCGACTCGTTTACACCCCCTACTCCAAACTTGTCTTTAACTTCCACCATAGTAAACCAAACAAACATACATTTTCTTAAACAAGCCAAATCAAATTCAACTTACAACCTTAACTGACTCAAAAACCACAAAATCAAATTAACATTTAGTTTTGTTCGGGTTGAGATCTGTTTTCCAAGACCAAACCAAATAATGAACACTAAAAGGTCACAACTCCTTAAAAAGTACATGTATTACAAGAAAGGAATAATACACATGGTCTGCTAAGTTCTCAAATACAAAAAAGTATGAAAAATTTGAACTCAAAATCAGGTATATAGTTCAGAATCCAGGTAATGATTTTTAACACCAAACCTCAAGCCTTCATCTTCATCATCAGCCTCAATACTAACTTCCATGTTCGGTAACACATCTTTAAGCAACAAATCTCTAACCACCGACGTTACCAAACCACCCGATTCAGGCCACGAGACACACAGAGTCGCCTTTATATTCATCATCTGACAACGACCCAACAGAGCAGCACCCAACCCTTCTACAACACTTCCTGAAGGAAAATAGCTTAAACTTTTCAAAAGCGGGGCCCCTTTTCTTTCTCTCAAGGTTTCCAACTTCATTGCAAATGTGTCATCGGTTGATATCCTGCCACGGAAGTTTCGGCTTTGAACAGAATCAAAGATCACAACCCGCTGTGGGATAATGTTTTGACCGATGAGCGTTTTCGCAATCGAGTGGGTTAGCTCTGAAGAAACCGAGTATTGGAAGTTGGCAAGAACAATGGATTCACTACCGTGGTTGATGGCGTACAAGTTGCAAGATTTGTCTTTAAGAGAAGGGTTAACAGAGTTACCAGATGATGGTATTTCAGGTAGAATTAGGGTTCCGATTAGTGTTTTGGGGGATAAGTGGTGGAGTAAGTGTAGAGATGGGGTGGAAATCGCGATTATGAGGAGTGAGGGTTGAATTACGGTTTTGGAATTTGGAGTGGAGAGTAATGTGAAGGGAGATGGTAGGGGTGATGCGGGTGGAGCAAAGTTGTTTAGATCTTCTAAGAAGAAACGTGAAGGCGGTGGTAACTCTGTTAGCACGTCTTCCATGTCTTCTTTAGGTTATTATCACCTTAAATTCACACACGAAAGGTTAATAAATATCAGAAAATTTCTCATTATTTGCTTAACATCGCTTTTGAAAAGAATTATAAGCAAGCAAGCAAACATACCCAGTGTAATCCCACAAACAAACTACAAAAAAAAAAAAAAAAGAAAGAAAAAGAAAAAACCAAAGTGCTGCGCCATTCTATCTACAGTTTATCGCTATCCTCTAGACCTCTACATGTATCTTCTCTATGTCAAACTTTTTTCTCAAAACCAAAATTCTTACAGAAAACAAAGAAACTCTTATCCAAAGATTAAAACTAAATCAGTTGACAAGAAATTAAAAACATACATGCTTTGACTTTGGATGTTCAAGGTGTTACTGACTTACTGTCAATCTTAGGCTGTGCATTGTGGGCTTGGCCCCGCCCCCTTGCCACACCATTGCGCTTAGGGCGCGAACACCATTACGGATTTACGCTATGCAGTTAATGTGGTAAATAATCGGATATCGGTCAAGGACCGATATTTGAGATATCGGTTATCACGGTGGGATATCGGTAATTTTAATATCATGCTGAACTTATATATACTCTCCCACCATTAACAAATCAACCTTTTTGCAACTTGCAAAACACCAACAATTGTAGCAAGTAGGAACAGATTAAGACTTAAAACACTAACAATTAACAATTGAGACTTAAAACACTAATAGCAGCAACAAGAAGAAAAACGAATGTTAGAACTAAGAAGAAAGGTACTAATATCGGGAAAATCGGCAATAGATCGGTCAATATTGTTGATAATATCGGTACTGATATTCTGACCGATATCTTGCACGGATATCTCACCAAGGGACCGATAACCGATATATCGGTGATATTGCGATATTAACTACATAGGGTTTACGGGAGGACTCGGAAGTGGCGCGAGGGGCAAGCCAATCATATCTAGTCACCTCAACCCAATACCAAATTTCTAATAAAGCCCCACCCCTTCTACCAATCCTACATGGCGCCACGTGGCATCACTTTCTAATTATCACTAATCCAACTGTATTACAAAGGAAAACACCGCATAGTTCAATCCATACTGTAAAAATTGACCTAATTAAGCAAAATCAATAACACATAATACAAAAATAATCCATAATTCCATACCTACTTGCTTCATTTACATTTTGAACCTAAATTACTTGGGAAAAACCCTAACAGAAAGTATATTTTTACATTTCTTGAGCAGAAAGAAACATGTAATAGTGCGTGAAATACAGTACAACTGAAAGAAAACATACCGATTGTATAATATTGATCGGAATTGCAGCAGTGAAGAAGAGAATCTGTTGTTTTGGAGATCTGATGTGCCCTACTGAAACCTGCAATTTCCTCTTTGATTTTGGTCTCTGTTATAGGTTTATACATTTCAATTTTGTGGAGATGATTATGTTTCAGATTTGATCCCTAAGGTATTTGGGTTTGGTATGAAACGCCCCTTACACATTATTCAATTAGCTACACTGGAACTTTACATTTGTTATTTGAGCCCCTTGGTATTGATTTATTTATTTTTGAACGTCCAACAAAGCCGGCCACCCAGGTACTTCCATAGGCAAAAGGCTACCCACGCCTATGATCGCAAATAACGCTGGTGACTCGGTCCGTCACTAATTTCAAAGGAAACCTACCGCCCGAAGACATACTGTGATAAAATCCTTGGCTCGCGCTTGACATTTTGTTGACAAAATTATTGTAACGTAGTTTTATTATTCGCTAGTTAGAATGATTTATATCTGATTCAGATTTGGAATTATGGGCTTAAAAACTCTAGAAGGTAGAAACTAATAGAGTAAATTACAATTTTGGCCATTGTGGTTATATCATTTTTACCCTTTTAGCTCAAAAAGGAATTTTTTAATATCTGAGCCCCCAACATCTTTTTTTTATAACCCTTTTAGCCCCCAACGTCTTTTTTTCTAACCCTTTTGGCCCCTAAAAGTAAATGGATGTGGTTAGTGTTAGGGGCCTAAAGGGTTAGAAAAAAAGACGTTGGAGGCTCAGGTGTTAAAAGATTCATTTTTAGGCTAAAAGGGTAAAATTGCGATTTTGACTCCTGTGGTTATATCATTTTTACCATTTTAGCCCAAAAAGGAATCTTTTAACATTTGAGCCCTCAACATCTTTTTTTCTAACCCTTTTGGGAGCTCAGATGTTAAAAGATTCTTTTTAGGCTAAAAAGGTAAAAGTGATATAACCACAGGAGCCAAAATCATAATTTACTCTATTATTAATATCAATATACTTTCTCCTCTCATTTTACATGAAAAAATCACTCAATCCAATTATAGTATATTAAGGTTTTTAAATTTGGTCTAATATACACCTACTTGTGAACAAAGTTTGATGAAGGAATGTGATAACCTCATAAACAGATCAAAGTTTGATGAAATGACGTTTCAAGTGTGCAAAAACACTGACACGGATAATTTATTTACATAAGATGATATATAAATTTGTATACAAGGTGATCAAAAATCGACGAAGTAGTGTTCCACGTCAACAAAGGAGTCTACATAACATCCAAGTCAGTAAAAACACCATTCACATAGCCTTTACATATACAAGGAATGTGGTAGTAGCCAACATTTATTGTTGATATCACAAGTACATGCATTTTAAATGTATTAAGATATGTAACATGTACCAAAATCAGGGTGAGGGTTATTTTCGCTCAAAATTAAATAGTGTGTCGGTTTTTTATGACATTTATCATAAAAAAACAGCAAATCCAGAAGAACAAAAGATAAAAGCTTTAAACAATTACAACATCTACAAAACCGAAAATGTAACGGTAAATGAATGAAGTTGATTCACCAAAACCACCAAGGTTCCTTGACGATAAGAATCCAGTGAATACAAGAAAAAAACTATCAACAAACTGAAAACACATCACCAATTGTCTGAACCAGCATGTAACATGACAAGAGTTGATTTTGTATATCAATTTTGACCCTTTATCTATACAAGTCTGTCCAATAACAAAAAACTACACAGTTTGATCTGAAAAACATCTCCCTGCAAATGAACACAAAATTATAACACTTTTCTTCATCTAACATTTTATAAAGACAGAATCTTTATAAAATTTAAATATATAATTTCAAATAAAAAATACAACTTATACGAACCTATGGGAATGAGAGATCAATCTTCATGTTCTTTATCACTGTCTGAATCTGCAAACCGAGCAAAACAAGAAACCAAAATCAGCAAGAAAAAGACTTGGAATTTATTATTTATTATTGTTAAAAAAATAAACATAATAATGTAAGTAAAAGATGAACGGTTTAACTTACCAGAACGAACATCGTCGCTGAGTTTGCCTCTATCTTGAATTTGTTTAACAAGCATGCGGTACATAAGCACCCACCAGTATATGTGAAGAACAAGCAGGCAGTAAAGAAGAGTGTTGAACACATAGTAGTATAGTGGGCCCTCCTTAATATGCTTCTCCTTATCCAAACTCACAACTACCTCATAACTGAAATTTCAAAAAAAAAAAAAAAGATCTTATTTGATGAAAATATTCTTTCACGTATTATGTAAACACGTTGATCATCATATTCTAACCTTGTACTCCACAATATCCAAAACGGGTAATAAATAAGGCGAAGCACGACCCAAGATATCACAAATATAATAAACGAGAAGCTTGCAAGTCCTTCTGCACCACTGTATTTAGACATCTTGCCTACTTCAAGAAACACGTCGCTTGCATCGTGAAGGGCTAAAATTATCGAACCAGCACGAGCAAACCTACAAACGATATAAAAAAGAACTTATTCATCCTTAATTTCTACAAAAAAAAAACATATTCATCCTTAGTTTCTACAAAAAAGGAAAAAGAAAACTAGAAACCTGCATATATACGACATTGCAATGAGAATGGCAGTTGCAACATGATGCCCCATCGACACACCAAAATCAGATCTTCTTGTTTCCCAAAAAATTAAAGCAAAGATGGAATACGTGTAGAATCCACCCGTATACATGTACAGACCTTTCAATTTTAACCTGGAAATCAATTAAGAAAGATTATTGTCGTTATTATAACTAGTTAATAATTTTTATTGTTAAGGATTAACTATGCATAAAATTAACAAAGAGCTTACTTCATTTTTTGGTCAGGCCATTTCTGGTCACCGGGGCCTAACCAAAAACTGTTTGTGTTAGTGAACCATGGTTCGTTATAAGTTACGGCCAGCGCTAGAATTTCTGCTGAAAGATAATAGATGCATTTCCAAGCTGATTCTTTGAATTTTCTTATCTTCTTAATTCGGTCATCCGTCTCGACATCTAGCTTCTGCTGCCCCTTATCGAATATTAACCATCTACCTACACGCTGCAACGTGTGACTCAGTTATAAACAAATAGTCATCTTTTATTAATCATGCATATTTCTAGTTTTCTACTAAGTGCTTATCTTTCTTTTTCATTGAATTCTTGTTCCCCTAATTTCTTCAATCGCTTAAAGTGATAAAACTTACGCGCCGCTTGCGGTGTGTGCATAATGTATATTGTATATATGTGTGGGCCCTTGAGGCACAAAAGCGAAATTGCACTAATTTTAACGTTATTTTACTAAATTCGTGAAAATAATGTTAAAAGCAGCGGACGGTTAATCATGCATCATGTGGTGGTGTTGATAGCCGAAAGACAAAAGGGTACACACACTAATCGGCCTTTGTCCCGATTGTTGAGTGTTATGTTCCTTATGTCCAAGGCTTGATGCAAAACTACTATCGAGCCGGGGGTCTCACTGGAAGCAACCTCTCTATTCCAACGGGGTAGTGGTGGTAAGGCTGTCTACATGTTACCCTACCTTAGCTTTGCTATTAGTGGGATTTACTGAGTATGATGATGATGATGATGATGATGATTAAAGTAATAAAGCTTGCATTTTGCTCTTTCAAATCTAGCACCGAATCATCCTCGAGTTAGGGAAGTACTCATAAGCTTTATCCCGTTAAGCATGATCAAATCGATGATTCGATTCCTATTTTCACTAATTTCAAGGGCATCATTGAAAGTTTTCTAATCGATAAATTCCATACTTTGTAAAGAGACTCACACGACATGATGAGTAAAAACTTATGAAATCATCGAAGAACTATAAACAAAACCTCATCTAACACTAGAGACCAACACTAAAACATTCATAAGTCATGTTAAGCCTTAATTACACAAATTATCTTATCAAATTTACACTAAAAACATTAAACTTTATCGCAAAAGATTATCAAAAACAATCTATGATCTATGGCATTACAAGAATCACAACTTATGTTCACATGAACTAAAAAACATCCCCTGTTGACTTCCCATGATCCAAAATTCAGAGTACTAGACATATATAATCTTCAAACATAACCAGTAAATAGATTCAATCTAATTCTCTACAACCCCTAAACAAATTTAAACCAAAACAACAATCAAAACAATTATTACCTCAAAAACAAATCTGTCGAGGAAAAAGCGGACAGTTGGGAAGAAGACAGCAAACATAGGAAGAGCTACAAAATCCCCATATGTTGGGAACGATTCATGTTCAAAATCAATAGAGTTTAGAGTCTCAACAAGACCCATATCGAAACTACAGTTTGAAGTTTGATTTGATTTGATTGGATGAATATGATTTTGCAAGTGGAGATTTGTTCGAGGGGAATGAACAGAGGTTTCAAACAGGCCCCTTGACTCTTTATGTTTTGGATTTAATGTACGGTGAATGAACATTTAATGGTGAGTTTGATTGTTTCAGTTTTGGTTCAACTGGAATTGCACAACGTGCAACTCATTTGTTAACTTTTGAAGGTGAGATAAGGTTAGGTTTATGGATATGATCGGATGGTTCCGCTAATGATGCTCCAGTGTTCTGTCATTGATCCAAATTTGATAAGAATAAATATCGGTTTATTACCCGATGTGTCATTGTCATAGGAAACCCAGCCAATACCGACATCAGTTCGGTAACAATATTATCATAACAGGTACCAATATTCATTTTTACGAGTTTCTTTTAATTGGTTGATTCGATGTATTATTTTTCGTGCCAGGT
Organism: Helianthus tuberosus; assembly: GCA_030545235.1. Lineage (NCBI taxonomy): Eukaryota > Viridiplantae > Streptophyta > Magnoliopsida > Asterales > Asteraceae > Helianthus > Helianthus tuberosus. The sequence continues at coordinate 31,736,091 of CM060397.1, forward strand.
AAATACTTGACACTCGCTCATTGGTCCTGACAAATTACAGTTTTGCCCCAGTTTAGTATTACAATCTTGCTATCATTTTAGTTTTTTTAGTAAAACTATGTTATGAGTAGTATGTACAAGTAAGTAAAATACAAACGTACATGTTTTGAAAGTGAGAAATATTTAGCTTAGTGTCTCGTAACACGGACGTGACAAAAACTAGTTAATGTACAATAATAAATACATTAATGTTGAATGAATTTACGATCGTCTTGTTATTTTAATTCCTTGTATCCATCAAAAGCCACATTAGAATCTTTCCAAAGCAAGACCACATGGCCACATGGGAAAAAAAATATAAATCTTCTATAAATTATTATCCTGTGTTCCTTAAATGGCCACATGGGAAAAAAAATATAAATCTTCTATAAATTATTATCCTGTGTTCCTTAAATGGCCACATGGGAAAAAAAATATAAATATTCTACAAATTATTATTCCTTAAAAAAAATAGGCCAAGGGTTAAGGGTGCAACGGGCACCTTCGTGAAACCCAATCAGGTAGTTTGGGACCACCGTCTTATATGGACCGGGTAGTGCATTCGATGAGGTTAATTGGGCCTCTGAACAGTGGTGGATCTAGAAAATCCTCATGGGGGGTAACATTTCAAAAAAAAGGGTAACGAAATCAAAAAAACATCAAATTTTTTCAAAATTTACACTACCGCCAGAGCATTACCAGAGCGTCAAGGGGCAACGGAGGTTACCCCTTGTAACACTATAGGTCCGCCCATGCCTCTGAACCTGAAAACGAAGCCCACCCAGGTTTCGTCTCACCGTGTGTTAAACGAGCGAGTTCTGCTCTTGTGGTGGCATAACGACTGTCAAATGGCAGCGCATGTTATAGTTTCCCGAGGGAACGCCCAAGCCAAACTCTGAAGTCAGCGTGAGCTCGTTAAGACAACATAGTCTGGCCGGAGTGGAGCAATAGGGCCAATTTAAGGAGTACGGTAACCTAATACAAAAAAATCGCTGCTAAAAAAAACCTGAAAACAAAGCCATAAAAAAAATAAGGTGATATGAAGCCACAAAGAAAATAAGGTGCTCCTTTCTCATTGGAATTTGGATACTTTAGGTAAAAATAAGTGGCAGATGACAATCCCCTCATTAGTAAGTTCGGTTTAAGTACTTTGGACACTTTTAGCCGTTTAGAGTGCCTCTAACACCCTAACAATAAATCATTTTCGAAATTAATAATGTGAAACATGAAAAAAAATTCTATAACGTAATAGAAGAATGACACAAATTTTAAATAACATTAATGTGAAAGAGTAAACTATTAAACTTGAATTGAACTCTCCTTATATGTCCTACAACTAGCAAAATTCTTCCGTGTTACGCGGCGGAGATTTTGTCGGTATCTAAATGTTTTGTTACGATATCAATACGCTAGCAACACTAAATAAAACAACCAAAAGAGAAAATCCAGATTATTTCTCTAATATATATCATAGATGAAAAGTTCTAAACGACTCTATTAATAATATAAACATTCCAAAATTGAAGCGAAGAAAAAAATTAACGCAACATCGTATTTAGTCTTTAGAAAAAGCGAACGAACGGAAGTTATAAGGAAAAAACACAAAACTATAAGGTTAAAACGTATATTGTTTGTAGTATAAAACTTGTAATAGAAACTTAAAAAAATGGTCAAAGCTATTGTTCACGCAAGTTGATAACTGCTATAAATTTTTGGGTTAAAAACAGATATTGTTTATTGTATAAGGTGTGTAATGGAAAATAAAAAAATAAAAGAAAAGAAAAAGTCAAAAGTCACTTTTCACAAAAGTTGATAATTGTTATATGTATACCTAGTGGGTTATACCCGCACTTCGCGGCGGCCCTCAATTTTTAACAATTTATTATTGGTATCGATCCAGTTTACTTTGGTATCGGCACTCGCTTTAACAACCGCAAAAGAAACAAAAAAAAAAAAAACAATTGATCGACAACAATAAAAACAAATATCGATTGAAACTATAAAAACATACCGAACCAGTACCGGCGTTGTTCGGTTGGTATCAGTTCGGTTCATTTTGTTACCTATACGGTACCGACAATCGATATAATTATGCATGGGTTGTTCCAAACCCTAATTAGACATGTTATATACATAATCACGAACGTTATAAAAAATAAGAAATGTCAAGCGTCTCAATCTTCTGCTCGTGTACGCACTGCACGATAAACACTATTATATTTTACATTTTTTCTATAAATTTAAGATGATTAATCAATATAATGCAAAGTAAAAGAAAAAAAGTTGAAAAATGATGAGTTAATGTAACCTTCCAATATATGATGTATAAGTTATTATATCATATTTATCTGGTTAAAGAAAATTTTGATCTGTGAAAATATTTTACCCTCTTTAATGTCAACAAAATAAATTTGCTTTAAAAAAATCATTATAATTTTCATACACAAACAAAAAATTTTCTTTTACTATGGTTAAGCATTAGCTCATTTATATATATAATAATTAATTTAGTTTTAATTAATTTTATATTAGTGTGTATTTTATATAGGCAAAAGTATGTGGATTAAAAAAATATCCTCAAAGTAATCTAACTGGAACTTTTGATAAAAAAAAGGTCCTAATAAATCCACATGGAATCATCTTATTCTAACATGGTTGATACGGCCCGTATAAGATTATGTGGCCCGTATAGAATAAAGTGAACCGACAAAGGTTGTGCCCGTATAGAATAAAGTGAACCGACAAAGGCTGTGCCATCAGCTTTTGTCAGTTCACTTTATTCTATACGGGCCGTATAACCTTATACGACCCGTATCAACCATGTTAGAATAAGATTATAGTGTGGTCGTATATATATTATACGACGATGTTATAAGGGTCGTATATAGTTATACGGCCCGTATACATTGAATTTCGTTTATTTTATTGTTTTATTACTATTTGACGCGACGTATTATTCCTCGATTCACGTGCGAGTAGACGTAAGATTCTCTGATTCGATGTTATATTCCTCGATTCTCGTGCGAGTTATGTGATTACACGTTAGATTCCTCGATATTCGTGCGAGTTATTTGATTCGACGTTAGATTCCTCGATTCGCGTGTTAATCATTTGAAACGATGTAATATTCCGTAAAATTCTCTATATATACGACACTAATTTCATTCATTTTCATTCAACTTCTATTCGTTTCTTCTATTTTTCTCTGTATTCAAATTATTTACGCTATAATGTCGGGTTGGGGTGACTTTTTTAATGTGTTTGATAACGAGGCGAATCAGTGGAGTTATGATAACAATGAAGATAACAAAGCGGGCGTGTTTGATGTGAATGCTCCGTTCGATCCCAGTCTAGCGTCTGATGCAGGTCAGGATACTTGGGGTTTGGATGCCTTTCAACCTAATTATGCTGGTTATTATCCATCGCAACACCCGGTTAATTTTGAAGCCCCTCCTGTTAGTGTTGGACCTCCGACTGATAGTTCTCATTCTCCTCCCATAAGTGGTGGACCGCCCGAGGGTCCAAATGCTGACCAGGAACCTAATGAGTTTCAAAACAAGAAGGTATAACATTTAATTATACGTTTATTTGTTGTACGTTAACTATTTTAGTGTTTTTACGTTTGATGTTGTTTTTATTAAAATCTTAGATTAGGGTTGCTCAACGGGTCGTGTTCGCGGGTTGGTGGGTTCAACCCGACCTGAACCTGAAAATTTTACACAAACCCGAACCCGACCCGAACCTGAAAATCGTATCATACATAAGAACCCGAACACGACCCGAAGTTTCATGGGTTGACCCGAACACGACCCATTAAACTCGAATTTTTTTATTTTTTTCTGAAATTAATATATTAAAGTTAAAATTTACTTAAAAACACAAATATATAATAATATCATATTTAAATTATAAAATCTATGTTAATTTCCCTTTTTAAGTTATAATCATGGCATAAAAATACGCACCCCATTTAATATATGACGTAAAATATATTGTAATAAAATATAATATAGTATAAATGTGTAACGGGTCAACCCGCTAACCCGACCATGTTGACCCGAACCCGACCCGTTAACCCAAACGGGTTCGCAGGTTCAACCTGAAACTGACCCGAACCCGTTTGTACTAAAACTAAACCGATGGGTTAATCATCTGAGTTAATCATTAATTGACACATATAAGTGTTTTCGTTAGAAATTCGCTAGCATGGATGAATTGGTAGAGTGGTGTAGAGACGTCGGACGTGAAAATGGCTACGCCCTCGTCACCAAAAGCACAATCTACGATAAACCCCCAAGCAGTCAGCCGTTAAAAATTTGGCTTACGTGCGATTGTGCCGGCGAGTACAAATCAACAGCCACGGTCAGACGCAGCGGGAGCAGGAAAACCGGTTGCAAGTTCCAACTGACCGGGACATACAGAAAGAGGTTAGGTTATTGGGATCTAAGGGTTGAGGAAGCTAAACATAACCACAAACCATTTCTATATCCAGAGGGTCATCCGTCCCTAATGAGGCTGACTCCATCGGAAGAGAGGACGGTGGAGCAAATGACGCATCAGAACATAAAACCACGAGACATTCTTGCTGCCATTAAAGAGCAGAACCCCCATAATGTCTCAACAAGAAACTCCATATACAACGCTCGGGCCAAATTGGGTCGAATGGAACAAGTCAGCGAGACTCCAATGCAGATACTTTTCGACCGGTTGGAGAAGGTTGGGTTTGTTTTTTACCATAGAACATCTCAAAACGGCGAACGAGTCGAGGATGTTTTCTTCATCCACCCGGAGTCGAACATGTTGTGGCGCGCCTTCCCGCATGTGTTGCTTATAGACTCCACGTACAAGACGAATTGGTACAAAATGCCGCTAGTCCAGATTATCGGTGTTACATCCACGTTGATGTCGTTTTGCATTGCTCATGCGTTTGTAAGCAACGAGAAACAGTAACACTTCACATGGGTTCTACAGAGGTTGAAACACTCATTAGACAGTGTTATGGAACCCCGTGTAATAGTAACGGATAGAGATCGCGCCCTAATGAACGCATGTGCAACCGTGTTTCCCAGGGCTAGACATTCATTGCGTAGGTGGCACATACAGCAAAACATCTTCAAACATTGCAGGCAAAGCTTTAAAACATAAGAAAGCTGGGAAACGTTTCTTTACAAGTGGCGCAAGCTAATTAACTCAACGACCGATCTTGACTACAACTACTGGTACCAGGGAATATGATCAAAGTTGCCAAGCAAAAAAACCGACGGTGAGTTTTATATTATTTTTGTTTAATAATCGTATTTATTTGACTTGTCTTAACTACACTTGACTTTGATTACAGAGATTATAGACTATTTGGATTCAATCTGGTTACAACCATATAGAGACCGGTTTGTTTCGTTCTGGAGCGACCAACATCTGAACTTCGGTCAACGTACAACGAACAGGGCAGAGGGTCAACATGCCCTTTTGAAGCAGTACCTAGGCGACTCTAATTACACCCTGGAGAAAGTGGTACCACTTATTGATAAGCTCATAAGAAACCAGGTGACAGAAATCAAAGGCAGCATTGAAACAAGCAGGAGCCGAACATTGGGTCCACATAACAAACCAATATTTAATCTCCTACGAAAGATGGTTTCACATGCCTGCTTATACTTGATATCCGTCGAAGTAAATGAAATAGAAAAACTAAAGTTATCTAACGATACATGCGCTTGCCGTTTGTATACAAGTTGTGGGTTGTCGTGCGCGTGTCGGTTGGAACCGTATACAATGAATGGTAATACATTATTCGACCAACCACATTTTATAATCATAGCATTTCATCATGCAAAATCTTATTGACGTTTTATGTTGTTTGTTGATATGTTTCTTAGGTCAAATGATCCCATTGGAGTTGATAGACCCTTTTTGGAGAAAGTTAAATTTGGACTCCATACTGAAACCGAGTGAGGTGGACAATTTCGACTTAGACGGCGAACTTGCGCTTCTCAAACAACATTTAAAACCTACTTCAAAAGATGAAGGAGTTGGTACAACTCAATAAGACGAAGCTCAAACAACCAGTTGTGCAAAAAAACACACGGGGTCGTCGAACTTTAAAAGCTCAGCAACAAAGGAAGGATGATTCGTTTACGGAGCCTTCAAGACAAAACTTTTTTACAACGCAGGACGAGTATAGTGATTCACCCGTTGGATTTGGCACACAAGAGTCAATGATCGAACCTACCAGGCACAACTCGTTTGTCGAGTCACAAAGTTATTGTGCTGAAACACCTATGTTCTTCGGCGAGATTGCGAAAGGCGCTAAGAATTCGTAAACAAAAAAGAAGGTCGCAAAATCAAAGGAAGAGCAACCAGACTTACCTTTGCTGCCTGTCGGACTAGTTAATATGTTCATGCACTTCCAAAAGTTCATTCCACCTTGCTTCTATCCATTCCTCAGTCACATACAAAATGTGCAGGGTGATGGTAATTGTGGGTTTCAATCTATAGCGGTTGGCTTATCGCTTAAAGAGTGGGACTGGCCGTTCATACGGGATGAGCTTCATGCTGAGTGCAACCGGTTCCACGAATTATGGAAAAAGATAACTGAACCTGAGTATCTAAATGTTCTGGAGTCATTAGTTTGGTCTGGTATAAACGGAGCACCTGAACATAAGTGGCTACAAATGCCTTTCACGGGGCTTCTGATAGCAAACCGGTGGAATGTCGTTTGTCTCTTATTAAGTGACCTTGGTTGTGCTTCATTTTTTCCCATGTTCAGAACAACCAAAGAAAGTATTCCGTATCGAACAGTCGCGCTTGTACATGTACAGAGGAACCATTTTATTCACGTCAGATTAGAAGGGGAATATCCAATGCCAACCCCATCAGGATACTGGCGACAACCGACACGGAATACGCCAGCAGAAAGTTGGTATCACTATTACAAGGAACGTATTGACCAATATAATAGGATCGTTGATGAATACAGGACCAGGGAATACGTGGATTTAGGTGGCCTGTGAATATAAAATGTTATTTGCATGTTTTTGACAATTTGTAATGATGAACATACACGTTATATAAATGTTTTGGCAACTTGTTGAAATTGAACTTGAAAAAACGTTTAAATGTTATTTGCATGTTTTGACAATTTGTAATGATGAAACATACACGTTATATAAATGTTTTGGCAACTTGTTGAAATTGAACTTGAGAAAACGTTTAAACGAATCAACGTTAACACATACCGACCGTATCTTCGTCACTTCCGCATATAGTAATTTAAGAAAAATGAAAAATACTCAATTGTATATGGGCCATATAAACGTATACGCCTCGTATACTGTGATCGTATATGAAGTATACGACTAGATTAAAAAACATTAAATTATTGTATACGGGTCGTATACACTTATACGGCCCGTATACATAGAAAAAAAGATCGTATAAGATTTATACAACCTCATTTCCACCATACGGCCTCAACATTCCACCAAAAATTCTCTCGGTTTTCTCTCGGATCGTTCTTGGATAGCGTTCTTCGTCGTTTGTGGCGTTTTCTTCTCGTTCTTCCTATACGGTACGTTTTCGTATAGTAAACTTTAAAATTCCGAAACGTGTTAGATTATGGTCTTGTATAGTAAATGATCGAATAGCGTAGATAGGCGTAACGATTAAGATTGTATAAATGAATTTGAAAAAAAAAATTGAAACTGAAAATTGAAACTGATTATTCAAGCGTATACGGCCGTATACAATTTATACGATCGTATACACTTGAATATTCAAACGTAATACGATCGTATACACTATATACGCTCGTATAACAGTTGAATATTCAAACGGTATATGATCGTATACACTATATACGCTTGTATAATGTTTGAATTTTCAACCTGTATACGATCGTATACGATATACACGGTCGTATACTGGTTGAATGTTCAAGCTGTATATGATCGTAAACTTTGTATACGATCGTATGAACTTATATTTTATTCCCAATTTGTTATATTTTTTGCGTATCCGCGACGTATAATACGTGCGTATAGGAAACGTATATCTGAGGTGTACGTAGCGTATACGTGCGTATAATACTTGCGCGTACGGTCGTATACTTCATGTTTACGGATCGTGTACGAGTTGTATAACACGTGAGTATACGAAACCTATACTTGATGTGTACAGAGCGTATATGATATGTACAATACGTTCGTATACAAAAACAGTAGTCGTATAATACGTTAACGTTAATCGTATAGTGATTGCTAAGTTGTAATTGTTATTTTTACAGACGATATGGCTGAGTCATCAGCAGCTGGTGCGGCCCGTAGAGGTCGAGGTCAAGGTCGGGGCCGTGGACGTGGACGCGGACGGGGACGTGGACAGGAGGATGAGTTTGTGCCCGATTTTACTGAGACGGGGCAGTTTATTAGAGATATCCCCCAAGGTACGGCTGCCTATAGGGTTTTGGGCAGATTATGAGAGATGGTACTGGATGCGCCTCGGACCATTGATATTCAGTTTTTGACCGATATTGGAGCGATCGGTCGGGTCCGGGAGCTCATGTAAGCTAACTCCCCGTGGGACCGCTTATTTGATGCCGCCGCAGAGCGGGCCCACAGGGAGATTAGTTTAGAGTTTTTATCTACTTTTACATTTACGAACACCCGGGGTGGGGGTTTACAGCATTTTTTGACGACAGACGCCGTAGCTTTTATTATTTGCGGCAAGCCTCAGAGGATTACACTTCCTCAGTTCGCCGTTGCCTTGGGTCTGTACTCACAGGAGTACTTAATGTCCCAGGCATTTTTTGATGCTCACATCAGCACGTCTAGTGACGTGTTGTGGCCTTGGTGGTACACTATTGGGTTCGGTGAGTTCGCGAAACCGAATCAGCGATCCCCGAAGGCACGGGTGACTGGTCTTTACGACCCGTTACACCGATACCTACATCGGTGTATCGCCGTGACGATCGCCGGTCGTCATGATTGCAGGGAATGGGTCACACAAAATGACCTATTCTACTTGCACGACTTACTTACCGACCGGGGGGGGGCAACTTGGCGTACAGGTTGGCCGCATATCTCGCCGAGTACGCTTTTAAGCGTACCTCTACCCACATCAGCTGTGGGGCCTTCGTCACCCGTCTAGCGAAGCATTTCTTTCGCCTCTTGTCCCCGCATGTGGCAAGTGGTATGACCCTGACACTCCATCTTGACAGGGTTTGGCTCGCGAGGTCGAGTGAGGGCGGCTGGTTTGGGCGTATGGTGTGGGTGAGGGACCCCTTGGACAGGGAGGTGATGGGAGGGAGGCGATGGCGAGGGAGATGATGGAGAGGGAGGCGAGGGCGAGGGAGGCAACGGAGAGGGAAGCGGGGTACGTGAGGGGGACGATCATACTGTCGATCGATCACAGGTAGCTGCGAAGGATTTACAGGGTGATCGCCCGTACGTTCGACGGAGCGTCAGACAGGGTGTGATGCCTCCACCGGGGGTGGAGGAGAGAGTCGTTCAGGTGGAGGAGAGACTCGTTCAGGTCGAGTCGAGACTCGGTCAGGTCGAGTCGGATGTAGATGCAGTCAGAGGGGATGTACAGTGGATGGTCGAGGCGATTCTGGCGCGCCCCTACCTCCATGAGCTAGCGCTGCACCACCACCACCGCCGTAGCTGCTTATTGTTTTTTTTTGTTATTTTACGTTTGAAACATTGTAAAAATTTATCTTTTTGTTTGTTTTAGATGTAAAACATTCTAAATATTAATCTTATGTTTAGATGTTAAGTTGTTTGTTTAATAATTGTTGTCGTAGTTTATCATAATCATATCACATATTTATCGTTTTACAAAGTGGAAACTTATTAAACATTATAAATACGTTTAACTACAAACTCGTAACATAATCCGATATATACAACACTATTTTAAAATTTACAAAACTTATTAAACGGTTTCCCGATTGCAACAAAAAATTAACTTTTCTATACATATTTATCGTTTTACAAAGTGGAAACTTATTAAAAATAATAAATAAGTTTAACTACAAACTCGTAACATAATCCGATATATACAACACTATTTTAAAATTTACAAAACTTATTAAACGGTTTCCCGATTGCAACAAAAAAATAACTTTTCTATATTAAACGGTTTCCCGATTGCAACAAAAAATTAACTTTTCTATTAAACGGCCCTTTTAGGATACGTTGTTGTATTAGTCAACCATAATCATGAAAAAGAACTTTTCTATAATATAAAGTGAAAATCATTGTTTGTTTTATGTTTACAGTATAAAGTATACAGTATAAGGGATTAATTAATAAGCTAATCAAAATTGTAGAAAAAGAAAGATTTATACGGTAATTAGTGGGATGCCTTCACGCTCCGTGCCGTGTTTTCAGACAGTATCCGTACGTTTGTTATTGTACCGGTATGATATCAACACTCGATATAACTTACAATGCCAAAGAATACTTTATTGCGAATACAATTCTATGTTCAACTAATTTTATACCGCCACGTCGAGAAAATGATAAAAACGAATTAACTATTGGTACCAAGGTTGTTTGGTTGATATATGTTCGGTTTGTAACGATAAAATATAAATTTACTATATTTGCCTTGTTCGAATAGAATTTTTATCGAATAGTAGATAATTATTTAGTTAAGCCAAAAGATATAAAAAAGATATCCACAAAAGGAAAAAGAAAATGATAAAAGAATTAAAATTCTAGATTAAAAGAAAAAGTAAAATATAGGTCGGGTGTTCATTTTATATCAAATACTTCTCTTTGATTAGATATTGTATAAAGAAAATATAAATTTATCTATACATCTCTTTTTAATTTTTATTTAACATCTGTCTTAAATTTCATAAAAGATAATGAAATTTACAAATACAATTGTACATGAAGGTGTGTGTAAAAATGTTAAGGGTAAAGGTGCAGGGGCGTACCCACCCTAAGCTAAGGGTGGGCGGGCGCACCCTCTGAAAAAATATTTTTTAGTGTTATTTTTCGCCGGAAATCCCGACCGCACCCCTTGTAATTTTTCACCCGCACCCCTTGAAAATTTTCAACCGCCCCACTTAGAAAAAAGATAATTATTAACCACTTATTAACTTAATTATTTAATCCAATCAAAGCCCAATCTGCAATCAATTTTTATTAACACAAGCCCAAGCCCAAACCCAACCTAAAGAAATTTGAACTAAATAAAATAATCCAAACCCATTCACTCATTCCATTTCCAAATCCCGCCCCCAAAAAAACTCCCAGCGACTTGATGCCACTGCTCACGATTTGGTGGTTTTTTTTACCAGAAAAAACAAAATTCCAGTTGAACCGACCCATATTACATCAGAATTGCAATATAGAACTAGTATGGTTTATTTATTTATTTTGTTTTATGTGATGATTAGGAGAAAATATGTGTAAGGGTTTAATCTTTTTATATTTTTTATATTTTTTTGTTATTCTAGACTTGTAGTTAAATGATTTTGTTGTTTTATTGATAGCTTTGTTTGTTTAAATGATTAATTACAAGTAATCAACATTTAATATTAGGGCTTGAATGTTTAAAAATATAATTGAAAGTTATGGGCTATGGTTGAACATGATTGTTTATTTTGTTTAAGTGTTTAGTGTTGTTTTATGAACTTGTGGAGCAAATTATATGTGTTAGGAACAATGAGTAAGAATGTAATAAACTTATGGCGTGTTTAGTATCTTTAGATGATATTTTGGATATATTTAAAAAAAAAAAACATGTAGGGCACAATTTTAAATACATTTGTAATTTGTAATGACGTTTGACGGGTTTTTGATGATTTATAAATTTTAGTTTGATGTTCTTTTGTCTTACATGATCCGACGCGACCCGCTATGAACCGATATTTTTATACAACCAGGGGCCTAAAATCTTTGAAAATATTCCGCATCCCTAGGAAAAAATTCCTGTGTCCGCCACTGTAAAGGTGTACAACAAAGAAAAACTTAGTGACAAAAAAGTAAAAGTCACATAGTTTGATGGCAAAACAAAAAAGTTAAAAAAATAATCGGTGCTAACAAGTTCATGAATCTAACTACTATAATAAAAGAAACCAACTTTTGAACATGTGTCATTCATTGAGGGTATCCTTAAATTTATATTTATCTAAATAAATAAATAATAAATTATTATCTATATATTAATTCATAACATTTGGAGGAATAGTGATTTTTTTTGTCTTTTTATGGTTTTGTCTTTTATGTATGTGTGTTTGTAATAAAACTTTGATTTTTTATAATTTTACCACAAAAAATTAAATGAGTTTAGTTTTTGTTACTTTTGTTTTATGTTTTTTCCCGTATTTGGTCGAAGTTCGGTTGGTACTTAGCACTGTGTTTGGTGGTCACATTTGGTCCCTTACGTTTTTTACCCCCTCGACTTTTAATACGTGTCGGTATAAATTCTATTTTGACTACATTTTATGTCATGTGAGTCACTTGGTGCTAGAAACTCGTGTTGTTATTTTATGTTTTTCCTGGTTTTGATCGTCGTTTGGTTGCTACTTAACATGGTCTTATATCTCCCTACAACGCTGGTAGCACGGTTTTATGCATCTCACCGCAACGCGGGGGAGCTAAGACTAGTTAACATTAAATCTTATCATACTTTAATAAAATATTATCCTCAAATCTAAATTGTTAATTTAATATATTTTTAAAACAAATTCCTCTCTTATCTACTTATCTTATATTAAATATATAAATAATAAATTAATATAAAATGTTATCCTAATTATTTAAAAACATAACTTTTTTATTATTTGGTATACAAAATTATGTTTATTCAACTCGAGTAAAACGCGGGGTTTTTAAGGATATAATTTTTTTTATTATCTGGTAGATTTTTCAACCCGACTATACACGGGTTTTTTTTAAAGATACAACGTTTTTAGTATTTAATATACAAAATTACATTTATTTATGATATAATTTTTTATTATTTGGTAGATTTTTCAACCCGACTATAAATGGGTTTTTTAAAGATACGACATTTTGTAGTATTTAATATACATTTAATCTGTGTAATACACATAGTTTTTAAAGATATAACTCTTTTTTATATATATTCAACACGTGTAATATACGAGGTTTTTAAGGATGTAATTTTTTATTATTTGGTAAATTTATTCAACCCGATTATACACGGGTTTTTTTTAAAGATACAACGTTTTTAGTATTTAGTATACAAAATTACATTTATTTAATCTGTGTAATACACATGATTTTTAAATATATAACTTTTTTATTATTTGATATATAAAATTACATTTATTTAACTCGTACAATATATAAGGTTCATAAAGATATAAGTTTTTATTATTTAATATATAAAATTACATTTATTCAACCCGTTTAATACACAGGGTTTAACCTAGTTATATATATAATAATTTCCTCATGCCGCATAAAACATGTAAATTACAAAATAAAAAATATGTATCCAAAAAAAAAAAAAAACCTCGTGTAACCCTAAAACGGTAATATGTAAAAGAAAAAGATATTAAAAATGTGTTTTACATCAATCTGCATTGATTTTAGTACCGTGTTTAAGTATAGCTACGTATTTAGCATTTTTTTTAAAAAAGTTAATGAAGAAGAGTTATTAGAAAGAAAATATAAAATAAACAGATAAGTGATATATTATTAAAAAAAATAAATAAGTCAAACATGTATATTGCTCTTAATTTAAGGGCGGAGGGAGTGGTGAATCACTGTTAGGGTGTTTGAGTTATTCTCTAGCCAATAATATCATGTCATGTTAAGTCCCCACTTCACTTCCCATTTTGCATTCAATCATTGGCAATGGTCAAACACATGAAGAGTGGTCAGAATTAAAAAAAAAATGTGATTGGTTGAAAGGGGTTAGGGTCCACCATTCACCCCCTCTCCCTCCTCTCTATCTCTTCTCTATCTCCTCTTCCCGCATTGGTGACTACTCACCGCCTACACCTCTCCCCGTTCCCCGATTTCACGCCGGCATCCATTAACCATTCGGTGAACACCATTCCCCGAATGGTTCACCGAAATGATACCGACCACCCTAAGGGTGAAAATGAAACTTAAAAAACATATGACAAATTTATCGAGTGGGTACTATTATTGTTTTGTATGTATAACTAGAGGGATTCCCTGCGCTACTGAGAGGGCTTTTAGTCAGTATCAATTAGTTTCGTTACAATATCAACATGATACCGACACTCGGTCGACTGGTCGAGTAATTGACGCGTGTTTTACATTGATCGAAAAAAAAACAAATACGGGTGTCGGTACCGTTGTCGTTTGGATGGTATGGATTTGGTTCTTCATTGTATCGACACTCGATGTGTAACACCCCGAAAACGGGTTTGGTAATCAAACCCCGTTAATACTAATACACGGGTAAAATACCGTTAGCGGTAAAAGTAACCCGGTAAATATTAGGATTTAAATAAATAAACCTAATATTTAATAAAACGTGAATAAATGCTTCTAAGGAAATAAAGTTTATAAGAAGCCTGAGTTAACGGGACTTAAAATAAACTGAGTCATAATTTCCCCGAACCCATTAAGTTAACTAGGAATATTTAACCTAGTTGATAAGTGGGAATAGTGTTAGAAATAATTAGGTTGCGGCCTACTTAATAACTAACCAAACACGAGGGACCAAAGTTGGATATCTTGAAAATGGTTTTATAAAAAAAAAAAAAAAACAAACACACATATATGTGTGTGCGTACGTGAGAAGCCAGGAGCAAGCTCCCATGGAGCTCAACCCTAAAATTCAACAAAACCCTCAAATTGGAGGATCAAACAAGGGCCAAATTCGGATTTGAACACATAGAAACGGTCACCAAGTCAAGGGGATCGTAAGATATGTCGAATTTCTAACATTCTTGAAGTTGTGAAAATCGATTAACTTTGCATGATGCAATCTATGTATGAATCGTAGAGGCTATGGCCGAATTAATGAAGTGTCATTGCTTAGGAACAAACCCTAAGTAGAAATTTGAAGAAAAATTGCTATGATTTGAATAATTTGATGGATTACCACGCTTAGACAAGTGGGTTTGGATTATGTAGTGAAAATGATGATACACACATGTTAAAATCATCATATTTAATAGTTGAAGCAAAATACTTGAACAATTTGCAAGTTTGAGTATATGATCATAATTGCTATGAAATGGGTGTCACGGCCCCCGACCCGGTTTGACCCGTTTCAGGAGCCGCGGGACAGAAATCCCGTGGTATTTATTTAATTGAGTTTAACAGCGGAAGTTTATCATCAGGATCTTTTTAAAGCTAAAATTTTCCTGATTATTTTATTTCACAACTCGGGATAAAACCCTGGTAATTTACAATACTATGTTTTCACGGAGAAATCTTTATATTACAAAATATATTTCCTTATTTTATAATGAGCCACTTTCTTAAGCTTGCAGTGCTCCACAGCACCTTTCCTGAATCACAACAGATCACCTGAAACATGTTTGAAAAAGGTTTTGTCAGCAGGAAATACTGAGTGAATCATTCTATTTAATAAAACAGACTTGTTTGTTATAATTTACAGTATTAAGGGTGATTACATTGTTTCTATATCAACCAACTACCCACAGTATTTGTCACTCGACTTATTTCTGTGACTGTGGTCAGACCACCCATTGGCTAACTCGTTGTCCAATGGTGGCGGGAAAAAGTAATGTATACAATACCCCACATACCGGCTGTAATTTGGTGATTACAAAGACTTAATCCCTGTAATTATAACTTTGAAAATAAACATGCTTTTGAAAGTAATTTGATAAAAAGAGAATGAATCACATTGCAGATTTAACCCGGATAGAGTCTAATCTATGGATTAGCCTTGTTAACCTAATTTAAATAACAATGCACACAAAACTGGGTTAGTAATCAATACAGCATTTACGATAACTCACGAGATCAAACCCTCACAACGAATGACAAAGTGCGATACTTAAACATCCATCGATTTAACGACGAATGACAAAGTATAACCCTAATGTGGCAGCACTTAAACATCCATTGGATATATTGATCGATCGGACAATGAATCGTAATAGCGATCGAGTTATTACCCTGTTTTGCGGCAGCACTTCGTGTTATGTGTGTGTTGTGTAGTTATTAAGCAATATCTCAACGTACGTATGGAATTTTTACGTCGAACTGACACTCAATTGCTTGAAACAGACTGTTCTATTTATACTTGAAAATTGTTTCCCCCGTGTGTCGCGAAGGATGTCCCTGTTTCTGTCGCGTGTCGCGGGAGGTAACAATCTACCCTAGGGTAGCCTTGTGTCCCAGTAGGCTTGCTGAGTTGGTTTCGCGTTATTTCGAATTCTTGACAACAAACTGTGTTGATAATACTAATTAGGGTTTACCCCCCCTGAGTTTTAGGGGCCCTGATCCTGATTCTGATTGTTCTGAAAATTTTAGGGTTTACGCAGAATCATTTGGGTGTCTCAATTAGGGTTTCCTATTGGGCAAATTAATTAAATAAATATGACTTTTGATAAGAGTTGTTACATTCTTCCCACCTTAATAAAAAATCTCGTCCTCGAGATTTATTGGAATAAGTGAGGATACTTTCGCTTCATTTCTGATTCCAGCTCCCAAGTGTATTCAGCTCCTCTCTTTGAATCCCACTTGACTTTAACTAGAACTAGTCGCTTGTGCTTGAGAAATTTCACCTTTCTATCTTCTATCTGAAGAGGTTTCTCAACAAATTTTAACTTTTCGTTTACCTCTATATCTTGAAGAGGTACTACCAGTGATTCGTCTGATAGACATTTCTTGAGAATGGATACATGAAATACATCATGTACTCCAGCTAACTCTTCTGGTAGTTGTAAACGATAAGCAACTGGTCCTATACGTTGGATCACTGGAAATGGTCCTACGTATCTGGGACTTAGCTTTCCTTTCTTACCGAATCTAACAACTCCCTTCCAAGGAGAAACTTTCAACAATACTCTGTCTCCAATTTGGAATTCTAACGGCTTGCATCTATTGTCTGCATAACTTTTCTGGCGATCTCGAGCCGTCTTAAGCCTTTCCTTGATTTGAGTAATCTTGTCGGTTGTCTCTTGCACTATTTCAGGACCTGACAATTGACTTTCTCCTATTTCTGCCCAACAAACTGGAGTTCTGCATTTTCTTCCATACAATGCTTCGAATGGGGCAGTTTCAATACTTGAATGATAACTATTGTTATAGGAGAATTCGATAAGAGGTAAGTGATCGTCCCAATTTCCACCAAAATCTATTACACATGCTCGGAGCATGTCTTCTAGAGTTTGGATCGTCCTTTCACTTTGCCCGTCTGTTTGAGGATGATATGCAGTACTTAGGTTTAGTCGAGTTCCCATAGCTTCTTGAAAACTTTTCCAGAAATGAGAAGTGAAACGACTATCTCTATCTGATACAATGGAGAGTGGAACTCCATGTAGAGATACGACTTTATCTACATACAACTTTGCCAATCTTTCCATGCTAAAGGTTTCTTTCATAGGTAGAAAGTGAGCAGATTTAGTTAATTGATCCACAATTACCCAAATCGCATCATTACCTTTTCTGGTTTTGGGTAACTTAGTAACAAAATCCATTGTTATGAGTTCCCATTTCCATACTGGCATTTCTAACTGTTGTAATAGGCCTGATGGTTTCTGATGTTCTGCTTTAACTTGTGAACAAGTAAGACACTTAGAAACATATCTAGCTATATCCTTCTTCATGCCTAACCACCAGAAATTCTTTCTTAAATCTTGGTACATTTTATTGTTTCCAGGGTGTATGGTATATCTAGATTTATGGGCTTCTTCTAAAATTTTATTTCTGAATTCTCCCTGCTTAGGTACCCAAATTCTGCTTTTGTGGAATCTCCAAATTCCATCAACTCCTTGCTCTAATTCTTTTATTCTTCCTTTCATTCCTTCAGCATCTTCCTTGATTGCTGTTTCCTGAACATTCTTTATTTGTTCCATTAAATCTAATTGTAGATTTAACCTGAGAGCACGAACCCGTCGTTGTTTCTCATGGTACTTACGACTTAAGGCATCTGCAACTACATTTGCCTTTCCTTCGTGATATTGAATATCACAATCGTAATCACTTAGGATTTCCATCCATCTTCTTTGTCTCATGTTTAATTCTTTTTGCCCAAAAATATATTTTAAACTTTTATGGTCTGTATAGACAGTAAATTTACTTCCGTAAAGATAATGTCTCCAAATCTTAAGGGCAAAAATTACAGCTCCTAATTCTAAGTCATGAGTTGTATAATTTTCTTCGTGCTTTTTCAATTGCCTTGAAGCATACGCAATTACTTTCTTGCGTTGCATTAGCACACATCCTAATCCTAGTTTTGAAGCATCACAATATACTTCAAAATCTTCTGTTCCTTCTGGTAAGGCTAAGATTGGAGCATTTGTTAATTTCTGCTTCAATGTTCTAAAGGCTTCTTCTTGTTTAGATCCCCATTCAAACTTAATGGCTTTACAGGTTAGCTTAGTTAATGGTACAACTATATTGGAAAAATCCTTAATAAACCGTCTATAATATCCAGCTAAACCTATAAAACTTCTAATTTCCATTGCAGTTTGCGGAACCTTCCAATTGGTAATTGCCTCTATCTTAGCAGGATCTACATGAATCCCTTCGTGATTCACCATGTGTCCTAAGAATTGCACTTCTTGTAGCCAAAATTCACACTTCGAAAATTTGGCGTATAGCTTTTCTTTTCTTAACAAAGTTAAGAGTATATGCAAGTGCTGACAATGTTCGTCCTGACTTTTGGAATAAATAAGTATATCATCTATGAAGACAATTACAAATTTATCCAAGTACGGTTTACAGATTCTGTTCATCATGTCCATGAATGCTGCAGGTGCATTCGTTAACCCGAAGGGCATGACTGTAAACTCGTGATGACCATACCTAGTTCTGAAAGCAGTTTTAGGTATGTCTTCTTCTTGTACTTTCAATTGATGATATCCAGAGCGTAAATCTATCTTAGAAAAATATCTAGCTCCTTGGAGTTGATCAAAAATATCATCAATCCTAGGTAATGGGTATCGATTCTTAATTGTAACCTTATTCAATTCTCTATAATCAATACACATTCTCATCGAACCATCCTTCTTCTTTACAAACAACACTGGAGCTCCCCAAGGGGATGAGCTAGGTTGTATGAATCCTTTACTTAGTAATTCATCTAATTGTGTTTTCAGTTCTAACATTTCGGTAGGAGCTAACCGATAAGGTGCCTTAGCTATCGGTGTAGTTCCAGGAATTAGATGAATCCTAAATTCTACTTCCCTGTCTGGTGGTAATCCTGGTAATTCTTCTGGAAATATATCCGGGTATTCTGAGACTACAGGGATCTCCTTTAGTTCTTTGTTCTTAGTATTAATGATTACCGAAATCATATATACTATTCCTTGCTTTCGTTCATAACTAGCAACTTTCATTACTGATATGAACTTCATGGGCTTACGTGGTGTATCTCCTGTAATCATGATTACTTCTCCGGTTGGTGCTTGAATTTCTATGGAATTCTTATCACAAAGAATTCGAGCATGGTTGACTATTAACCAATCCATTCCTAACACAACATCGAATTCAGCTAATTTCATAGGTAACAGATTTGCAGAAAATTTATGACCTGAAAGTTCTATTTCTACTTTTTGCAAAACCTGATCTATTTTAACTGAATTCCCATCTGCAGTTTCGACTGTAAAAATCTGCCTAATGGTGGTTAAAGGTAACTTAAGAGCTTGACAGAATAAAGTATTTATAAAACTTTGGTTTGCACCAGAGTTAAATAATACTTTTGCGTATACGTTGTGAACTAAGAACGTATCAGCTATCACATCTGGAATAAGTTCTGCTTCTTGAGTGGTTAGCTGGAATGCTCTAACATTCTTCTTAGTAGCTCCATCGGCTGTCTTGGCTTTGTTATCTGCAGGTTTGCCCAATTTAGGACATTCTGGCTTAAAATGTCCTGTTTCTCCACAGTTGTAGCAGATTCCGGTTTTCTTCCTGCAGTCTTCTTCACGATGTCCTATGGCTTTGCAAAAGTTGCAGATTACATTACATCTTCCATAATGTTTCTTTTTGCAATTTCTGCAAAATGGCAAAGTTGAAGATTGCCCTGTTCCTCTTCTTTTGAAGTTGCTATTATTACTCATCCGAAATCCTTGGGTAATTTTCTGAGCCAGTTCCTTTTTCCTGTTTTCATCTCTTGTGCGTACTAGTTCATCAGTTAGGGTGTTAGCTAATTCCACCGCATCGTCAATAGTGCGAGGTCTCGCAACCTTAACAATGTTGCGGATTTCGCTAATTAATCCCCAAATGTAGCGAGAAATGAGTACCGGTTCTTGCGAAGCCAGTGTTGGGACTATTCTTGCATATTTGAAGAATGTCGAAGTATAACCACGACAATCCACATTAACCATCCGATGATTTAGGAACTTATTTGCCATTTGATCTTTTTCATACTCGGGACATAATTTTCTTTCTACAAGACTCTTAAATTCTTCCCAGTTCATGGCATAGGCCACAATCCTTCTTTTAGCTTGTAATACTGTGTTCCACCATTCTAACGCCCCTTCTTTAAAAAGATTGGAAGCGTACATAACTTGATCCTCCTCAACACATTTACTTATAGCAATTACTGCCTCAGTTTTCTCTAACCAACGTAATGCTGCAATAGCCCCTTCATTACCTGCAAACTCAGTTGGTTTACAGGCAAGGAATTCTTTATAAGTACAACCAGGTGTTGCAGCTTTCATTTTCTTGAAAATTGGGGCTTGCAGATCATTATTGTTATTAACATGATTTCCGCCTCCGTTTATACTGTTACTAAAGTTGTCGCCTTGAGTACGTTTACTAGGAATGATTGATTGAGGTTTAACAGGTTTTTGAACAGCAGCAACAATTGCTGGAATAGCATTGGCTATTCCTTGTGCAACAATATCCTCTATATCTTGTCTATTTAGCAATTGTTCTTCCTGAATTTGCTCAGATTGATTTACTTCATTTACTGGTTCATTACCAATGTTTGCCATCTGCTAATTAATTTATAGATAAATAATTAGTATAAAAGAAATAATCCAATGTCACAATTAATTGCACATAATCACGAAAACGAACATACAAACAAAATTGTAAATTTTTCTAAAATTCCATTTGTTTTATAGATTATATCATGCCTCTATATACAACCGTTTTATTATTTCTTTTACACATACTGATTTTACTATTACTAATACACAATCATAGTCTTACTACCCACTTCTCTCTCGTCACTTGTTTCCCTAAAAACGAAGCTCCCTTTCATCATATTTCCAGGCAATTTGTCCTCCTATCTCTCGGATCCTATTCCCAGCATCCATCAGCTCTTCACCAAAATGACGAAGTTCAGCCATATTCTTGTTACTCATCGGTGGATTGGGTAGGGGTTCCGGATCAAATTGTGGGAGAAAGGAATAAGGACTATTGACAATGTTTTGGAATTGCCAGTCATTTGTCCACCATTCGTCCATTCCCAGAGGTTGGGTATGAATTATTGGTTCTGGGATTGCTGGTTCAAGATTTATAGGGATTTGGGTTTCAATAGGACAAGTAAAAACATTTGTATTGACAGGCTGAATAGTATCACAGCTTGCCAATATAAAATCTATTTCCTCCTGAAATGTTATTTCCTGGTTTCGTTTAGAACTTTCTCCAATTTCCATCTGAGTTTGTCTAGTACCTTTTCCAACCTCCGTTTCTATTTCCTTAGAATATTCCTCAAATTGTATTTCCATTTGCCTAGATTCTTCCCTGACTTCAGTCTCCAATTCCTTCTGTTTAGAACTTTCCCTGGTTTCAATTGCTTTTCCTTTTTCTAAGGGATTATTTATTTTAGGAAGTCTCTTAGCTGGCTTTTTCTTACGTAGACGACTCCCCCACACGTATCTCCTTCTTTTCTTTGGTTTTGGCTTTTCCAGAGGTGGAGCATTGAATTCTATTGGTTGTTCCACATTAGGAAAATACCCAGTAAATTCTTTAGAAACTTCTATATTTACGGGGTAAAGGTTGAGATTCTCTAGGGCTCCAGATAATTCATTCATGCTGTTTAAAATAAATTAAAAATTTTATAACAACTTTCAAAATAACCTTCACATATTATTGCATACCATATTATTACAAAACAACTGAAATTTAAAACATACTTATGTTTTATTGTAAATTTATTTATTTACTGGATGGATTTTCTAGCTTGTAGGTGATATGATTTGCTAAAACTGAAACCAATTATTTAAAGATCTGCATTTACTGCTACTGTAGCTAACATATAAAGATCTGCCCATTTTTCGTCTAACTTGTCTTCCCAAGGTGATTTACTGGTTAATTCCTGGGTTTCCTGTTTAACCTTCTTTTCTCGGAGTTTCTTTATTTTCTCCGAGATAATGGTTCCTCATAATAATCAGTTTTCTTTTACTAGGAGATAATGGTTCCTCATAATGTGCCTTTCGCACAAATATTCCTTCTTCAGGAATTACAGACTGATTTGAGGATTTGGTTCGGGATGAACTTCCTTTTTCATTTGATGACCTATCTAATTTAAGATAGATACTTGAAAGCTTTTGTTTACCCATACTGTGACTAACAAATAGTCAGTTAATAAAACACATAATCACATAATAGTAATCAGGAAAAATTAAGTATTTCTAAATACTTAATTAGCTTAACTCAGTGGCTCTGATACCACCTTTTTCTGTCACGGCCCCCGACCCGGTTTCACCCGTTTCAGGAGCCGCGGGACAGAAATCCCGTGGTATTTATTTAATTGAGTTTAACAGCGGAAGTTTATCATCAGGATCTTTTTAAAGCTAAAATTTTCCCGATTATTTTATTTCACAACTCGGGATAAAACCCCGGTAATTTACAATACTATGTTTTCACGGAGAAATCTTTATATTACAAAATATATTTCCTTATTTTATAATGAGCCACTTTCTTAAGCTTGCAGTGCTCCACAGCACCTTTCCTGAATCACAACAGATCACCTGAAACATGTTTGAAAAAGGTTTTGTCAGCAGGAAATACTGAGTGAATCATTCTATTTAATAAAACAGACTTGTTTGTTATAATTTACAGTATTAAGGGTGATTACATTGTTTCTATATCAACCAACTACCCACAGTATTTGTCACTCGACTTATTTCTGTGACTGTGGTCAGACCACCCATTGGCTAACTCGTTGTCCAATGGTGGCGGGAAAAAGTAATGTATACAATACCCCACATACCGGCTGTAATTTGGTGATTACAAAGACTTAATCCCTGTAATTATAACTTTGACAATAAACATGCTTTTGAAAGTAATTTGATAAAAAGAGAATGACTCACATTGCAGATTTAACCCGGATAGAGTCTAATCTATGGATTAGCCTTGTTAACCTAATTTAAATAACAATGCACACAAAACTGGGTTAGTAATCAATACAGCATTTACGATAACTCACGAGATCAAACCCTCACAACGAATGACAAAGTGCGATACTTAAACATCCATCGATTTAACGACGAATGACAAAGTATAACCCTAATGTGGGCAGCACTTAAACATCCATTGGATATATTGATCGATCGGACAATGAATCGTAATAGCGATCGAGTTATTACCCTGTTTTGCGGCAGCACTTCGTGTTATGTGTGTGTTGTGTAGTTATTAAGCAATATCTCAACGTACGTATGGAATTTTTACGTCGAACTGACACTCAATTGCATGAAACAGACTGTTCTATTTATACTTGAAAATTGTTTCCCCCGCGTGTCGCGAAGGATGTCCCTGTTTCTGTGGCATGTCGCGGGAGGTAACAATCTACCCTAGGGTAGCCTTGTGTCCCAGTAGGCTTGCTGAGTTGGTTTCGCGTTATTTCGAATTCTTGACAACAAGCTGTGTTGATAATACTAATTAGGGTTTACCCCCCCTGAGTTTTAGGGGCCCTGATCCTGATTCTGATTGTTCTGAAAATTTTAGGGTTTACGCAGAATCATTTGGGTGTCTCAATTAGGGTTTCCTATTGGGCAAATTAATTAAATAAATATGACTTTTGATGAGAGTTGTTAGAATGGGTTTAGTTGATTTGATGAAATTAATGTTGTATTGGTGTTTATAAACGCCATACTAACTCGTATGAATGAACTACTTGAATAAAATTGGGATTTTGTTAAGAGTTCATAATTGATTAGAAGTGAGTCTTGACACAAGAATTAAACTCATGATTTATGATTGAGTTTAAAGAGAAAAATAGTCAAAGAATCATAAGGTGTGAAAGTCATGATTTGGAATGACTAATCTAACAACCTTGTGAATAATGAATGATAGTTGGTGCTTAACAAGCTAGGTGAAGCTTGGGGAGAAAGCGGGTCGAACGAGTCAAGCATAAAGGAAAAGCGTATTCGGGATGCAAGGTAAGTGAAACTTACACAATTATGTAGAATACTTGTTTATTCTATACGTTATAAATGCGATAATGATAATATAGAAAATATGAATTTCCGACGCGATCGATACGAGTCGGAACATATAAAGATGATAAAAACCATGGTTTATGGCAAAAAGGGCAAAACGGTAAATTAATCATGTAATGACTAAGAAATTATGAATTTCCGTTAAGATTACCTTGTAGTGTAATCTAATAATGATGAAAAGGGTAAAATGGAAGTTGGTCAAGTGTTGACTAATGCAAATCGAAGTTAAAAGGGATACCCTTGGCGTAAGCCGAAATGAGTTGAATTTGTAAGAAAAGAATTTAAGAGAAAAAGGATTTGGTAATAAAATCCGGGATAGGATGGATGTATGAATTGGAAGTCAAAAACCATGTTTTTGATTAAATAGGCAACGTTGGGCATATAGGCCAAACGGGTCGAATGGTGGTGATAACACCATTTGACAATATCGACTAATGTGGTTGTCAAGTCTTATGTTAACAGGAGCGATTAGCAAATCGGATAATTGCGTCGCCATAGATTGTGTGATAATTAAAGCGAGGTATAAATCGGGTTTATTTGTCGACCCGATCCAGGTACGCTTATATGAACTTATAGTTAAAAGCGCAAATAAGGTCGAATATTTAGTGAAGTCCTTCTTCGCAAAAATGAAGGATTAAAAATGACCAAAAAGCCCTTGATGGGTAAACCGGGTAAACAACCCTTAGAGGTTGTTTAGAAACTTATATTATGATTTTGTAACTCTTAGATGCGTATAAAATTTGAAGGCATATACTTTCAAGGGTTGAATGCCTCAAATGTGTCTTGCCGTAAAATGGCATATCCAGGAGATAAAACTCGGAATAAATAGTCTATTTCATTAAATCCACCACAATCATAGTTGTGGTGGAAGATTAATCGATATGAACGGGTGGAATTATGAGGCATAGGAGAAACGAGCGTAAATTAAGCTTAAAAGTACATAGATACACTTAACGGGTCAAAATAAGATTTCAAGTAAAAATGGGTAAAGAAGGCATAAGAACCCGTAATTTGAACCTTGAATACTAGTAAACTGGTATAACGTGATTTGCATGACATTTTAAAGGTAACCAACAAGTTTGTTTGATCAAAACATAAACGGGTCAAAAAGTGTCAAAATTGAATTTCAAGCCGAGAGCTTGAAATCTAAAATTTTTTGATTTCAGATGTCGGTTTTTTACTCCATGAGATGGAGAATTAAATTACGGTTGCGTAGGAAAAAGAATCACACGAATCGGATAAGTAGAACAAAAGTTATGGCAATTATAAGTTTTTAAGTTGGATAAAAATTGAGCTGGGCATCTGCAGCATCAGCCAAATGATCATTCTATCAAAAATGGGGCTAGGCGTAGCGCGAAGCCCCTTAGCGTACAGCAACGCCCCTAGGCGTAACGCGACGCCCCTTAGCGTACGACGGCGCCCTAAAATAGAGCTAAGCGTAACGAGACGCCCCTTAGCGTACGGCGACGCCCTGAATTACGAAAATTGTTGAATTTTGTTGTTTTGACCCATATGACTTGTTTAAACATGTTATTTAACTACCAAAGCTAACTTTTATGTTGGTTTTGGTCATAGGTGAATGTCAAGGGATTTCCGGATGAAGATCAAGCTCAACGAAGAACCGAACACACGAGATTAAAGCTTCCGCACGGAGTTACGTCATAACTTTTAAACGACGAACTCAATTACATTATGTTGTAAAACTTTTAAACTGTAAAAGTTTTTAGTAAACCCGTATTTATATGTACTTGTATTCATAAGAACACAATTAATTGTCGTTATTAGTACTAAAACCCTTTTATAATAGGGAGGGTGTTACAAGTTGGTAATCAGAGCTCATGGTTAAAGAGTAAGTGTGTTCGGTTCGAGGCTTGATCGCAAATCTGGTAAGTTACATGTATATTAATGGTTTAGTATGAGTTAAAGTGTTACAAACAACACATAGAGTTATCGTGTAATACACGTTACCTCAATCAAATCGGTAAAAGATTGATATAGTCAATGAAATTACATGCGTTGACGCGTATAGTAGAAAAGCCTTGTATTATAATACGGGCGATTATTGAAGTTGATACTACTAACTCTTGTAAATGTTTTAGTTAAAGGACACTCGCATCTGAAGATAGCGGGAGTTTAACAAATTGCGGATGTGATGGAGGAACGGTCCAAAGTATGACAAGTAGAGCATACTCATCAAGGACCTAAATCGCGTAACGATCGCGGATAAGCAAATGGCAAAGAGAGCCTGTTAAAGCAAGCATTATCAGGTGCACGTTTTAAATTATTGCATGAATAGGAATATGCAACAAATACATAGAGATTGAAAGTTGCATATGTCGATAGAAAACTTGGAAAAACCCGAATAGAATACCTATCCAGGATATTGTTTCCAAGAAAAATAAGTAGAGGTATTACTTACATGGGGTGTAAAGTGAAAATTATAAAAAGGTCATGTATGCCAGGTGTTGATCGCTTACTCTGGCCAAGTAAGCAGTGAACACGTAGTACCATGAACTTTTTATAATGGACATATTTACATCCGATGTAGTAAGGACAGGGTGAGTGAGACAAATTAAAAAGTACCCAAATAAATCAAATGAGCAAAATACTTGATAATAATTTAAACGCACAGCCGGGTGACGGAAGCGTACTACATTAGAATAATGAGCCCGAGAGAAGGGACAAAGATCAATGTAAATGATGTTATAAATAAATGACCTAAGGAAAATTCACGAAAATAAGTCATTTTGGACGAAAGAGCCATGGTTGACAAAATGGACAAGTAAAACCAAAGTATAGATGATCCGTTGAATCATAAAAACAAAGGTATTGCCCATACGAAAAAGATAATCAAGGTTCTTAACTTTAGTCGTAGTAAAGAAAGGATAACGATGATAATCGTTACTCGTAATCTATAAGGCCGTCAAGGATGGTCGCATAAAGAATAAAGGACATGGTTGAATAAAAGCGATGAATTTCGCTAAGACGACCAAATAAATCGAAGCGAAGTCTTAATGCATACCGAAAGGGTTGCAATTATAACGACTTCGGTAAAACACCCGGTTGATGGGTAAGGAATTAAACGCATGCGTAGACCGAAAAACGGGAACGCAGATGGAAAGTCAAAAGACTCGGGCTTCGGGTCATGACTAAAAGACGATGAGATTTTGTAAACAGAAATGTTGATCACTACGTTCAACCATTTTAAAGTTGAACGGGCTAATTAAAGAATGAAGTTTGACATTCATAAGTGATGAAATTTCACATGAACAAGTCAAACGAATTAAATAAAGAATAACGCTTGCTAATGTAAGTAAGCGCGAACCGAATAAATAAAAGTGTGAAATATTAATAAACCTATGTAAATGGGGTTATGGGCGTTAAAAACATTAAGATAAAATAACCCGAGTAATGGGCTGTAAAGAAGTATAAGTATGAACCGGAAAACGGTAAGCGTAGAACAAACTGACGTGTAAATGACGTAAGGAGTCATAAAGTCGGAAGATTAGTCCGAAAGTAAACAAATGAAGCCTTAGACTACGGTCAAGGTCAACTAAAGTTCAAAAGCGAAAATAAATGAGACCAAACATAACAAGGGATGCCTTGAAGCTATATATGTATATATATATATACATTTGAAAATAGACATGAATAAAAGATGATCTACAGGATCATCATAACCTACGGGATTAAAAGTAATGCTAAGGTCTACGGGACCAAGAAGACTCTTAGGTCATAAATAGAAAGGAACGAGCTATTTGGGTCTCACCTTAAAAAAAAACGTTAAACAAAAATTCAGTTTTTGTAAGAAACAACGTTTTAACAAATATGAATATTACGAGACGAATTCAGAAATGATTAATATTGAAGGATATAGGTCTTAACGCCGATAGGTGCAAGGCGATACATTCGAAAAGAAGAAGCATGATAAAGAGAAGTTGAGATAAACTTAAACGTGACTTGACACGTTCACGGTCAAGAAAAAGTAATATAGAATGTGACCACGTTGTAACGTGAGTCACGGGATAGGAGATCGTAAACTCATATAAGCCTCGGGAAGGCAAGGAGAATATACCCGAACGATGGGGGTATAAGGCAATAGGTGACTAACAAGTCTAACCGCCAAAAATAAATAATCAACAAAGATAAAAGATAACAGCTGAAAGTAACGGCCCACGAGGCCTTATACATGAAAGGCACGTATGCTATAAAACCAAAAACACATTACCATATTTTTTTGGTAAGATTATTACATGCGAGCAATGCTCAAATAATAATCGAAACTTAGGTTTAGATGATCTAGACCAATAAAGTACGTGAGAAAGGTTTTGGGGACGAAACCTCTTTAAGGGAGGTAGACTTGTAACACCCCGAAAACGGGTTTGGTAATCAAACCCCGTTAATACTAATACACGGGTAAAATACCGTTAGCGGTAAAAGTAACCCGGTAAATATTAGGATTTAAATAAATAAACCTAATATTTAATAAAACGTGAATAAATGCTTCTAAGGAAATAAAGTTTATAAGAAGCCTGAGTTAACGGGACTTAAAATAAACTGAGTCATAATTTCCCCGAACCCATTAAGTTAACTAGGAATATTTAACCTAGTTGATAAGTGGGAATAGTGTTAGAAATAATTAGGTTGCGGCCTACTTAATAACTAACCAAACACGAGGGACCAAAGTTGGATATCTTGAAAATGGTTTTATAAAAAAAAAGAAAACAAACACACATATATGTGTGTGCGTACGTGAGAAGCCAGGAGCAAGCTCCCATGGAGCTCAACCCTAAAATTCAACAAAACCCTCAAATTGGAGGATCAAACAAGGGCCAAATTCAGATTTGAACACATAGAAACGGTCACCAAGTCAAGGGGATCGTAAGGTATGTCGAATTTCTAACATTCTTGAAGTTGTGAAAATCGATTAACTTTGCATGATGCAATCTATGTATGAATCGTAGAGGATATGGCCGAATTAATGAAGTGTCATTGCTTAGGAACAAACCCTAAGTAGAAATTTGAAGAAAAATTGCTATGATTTGAATAATTTGATGGATTACCACGCTTAGACAAGTGGGTTTGGATTATGTAGTGAAAATGATGATACACACATGTTAAAATCATCATATTTAATAGTTGAAGCAAAATACTTGAACAATTTGCAAGTTTGAGTACATGATCATAATTGCTATGAAATGGGTTTAGTTGATTTGATGAAATTAATGTTGTATTGGTGTTTATAAACCCCATACTAACTCGTATGAATGAACTACTTGAATAAAATAGGGATTTTGTTAAGAGTTCATAATTGATTAGAAGTGAGTCTTGACACAAGAATTAAACTCATGATTTATGATTGAGTTTAAAGAGAAAAATAGTCAAAGAATCATAAGGTGTGAAAGTCATGATTTGGAATGACTAATCTAACAACCTTGTGAATAATGAATGATAGTTGGCGCTTAACAAGCTAGGTGAAGCTTGGGGAGAAAGCGGGCCGAACGAGTCAAGCATAAAGGAAAAGCGTATTCGGGATGCAAGGTAAGTGAAACTTACACAATTATGTAGAATACTTGTTTATTCTATACGTTATAAATGCGATAACGATAATATAGAAAATATGAATTTCCGACGCGATCGATACGAGTCGGAACATATAAAGATGATAAAAACCATGGTTTATGGCAAAAAGGGCAAAACGGTAAATTAATCATGTAATGGCGAAGAAATTATGAATTTCCGTTAAGATTACCTTGTAGTGTAATCTAATAATGATGAAAAGGGTAAAATGGAAGTTGGTCAAGTGTTGACTAATGTAAATCGAAGTTAAAAGGGATACCCTTGGCGTAAGCCGAAATGAGTTGAATTTGTAAGAAAAGAATTTAAGAGAAAAAGGATTTGGTAATAAAATCCGGGATGGGATGGATGTATGAATTGGAAGTCAAAAACCATGTTTTTGATTAAATAGGCAACGTTGGGCATATAGGCCAAACGGGTCGAATGGTGGTGATAACACCATTTGACAATATCGACTAATGTAGTTGTCAAGTCTTATGTTAACAGGAGCGATTAGCAAATCGGATAATTGCGTCGCCATAGATTGTGTGATAATTAAAGCGAGGTATAAATCGGGTCTATTTGTCGACCCGAGCCAGGTACGCTTATATGAACTTATAGTTAAAAGCGCAAATAAGGTCAAACATTTAGTGAAGTCCTTCATCGCAAAAATGAAGGATTAAAAATGACCAAAAAGCCCTTGATGGGTAAACCGGGTAAACAACCCTTAGAGGTTGTTTAGAAACTTATATTATGATTTTGTAACTCTTAGATGCGTATAAAATTTGAAGGCATATACTTTCAAGGGTTGAATGCCTCAAATGTGTCTTGCCGTAAAATGGCATATCCGGGAGATAAAACTCGGAATAAATAGTCTATTTCATTAAATCCACCACAATCATAGTTGTGGTGGAAGATTAATCGATATGAACGGGTGGAATTATGAGGCATAGGAGTTGAAACCGTAAAATGGCATATCCGTATTTATAGATCAAGCTCAACGAAGAACCGAACACACGAGATTAAAGCTTCCGCACGGCGTTACGTCGTCACTTTTAAACGACGAACTCACTTACATTATGTTGTAAAACTTTTAAACTGTAAAAGTTTTTAGTAAACCCGTATTTATATGTACTTGTATTCATAAGAACACAATTAATTGTCGTTATTAGTACTAAAACCCTTTTATAATAGGGAGGGTGTTACACGATGTATCTATATGACATCGAAAAAAATATTCTGGTGTGAATACAACTTCTTTTTCAATGAAAATTTATACCTGAATGTCGATAAAACTAAAAAAGTAAATACCGATATCCTTTTGATTCGTCATGATAAAGAAAAAGATCAATTATAGTTGACATGTTCGGATTTGAACAAAATTTCTATCGAAACGAAGATAAAAATACATGTTGAAACGGTATATTCGGAATTTTGTATCTCGTTACATTATATTATTAGAATGATAAAAAAGGTAAACGATCTCACTTTATTAAAAAAACTAAACTAAGCGGTAGCTTTGATGAAATGTATGTTTGTGCACTGAAAACTCGGTTCTGAACAAAATTTATATCTAGACGTAGATAAAAATTAGCGAGTTGTAACGGCATAGTTAGAGATTGAAAGTTATAAGACAAAAATAATTAAATGTAATTATAACAATAAAATATAACAGAAAAAAATAAAAATTGAGATACAATTTTTTGTTTACAATACAATATGTTGTTTTATGGAAATCATGACACTAGTATTTTTTAGTAGAGAAAACCACGAAAATGGCCAAGACAACGCCGTCTTTTCCAAATTAGCCAATTGACACCCCTCACCAAGTCGTTTCCAGCAACTGAAACGGCTCAAAGGATTCTTTCAACGCCTCGCCAACCAGAGCATGCCACGTGTCCGACAACAGCTATAACGGCTTGAAGGCGTTTCAGAGAACGCCACATGTCTTGTCCATGCTGAAAGTACTTAGCCGAGCCGTTTCATTCGGTTACTATTGAATGAACTTAGCCGAGTGCCTTCAGTGAGCCAAGCTGTGTCCTTGGGTTGGAGCCGAGCCGTTACCGTACACACGTGGACCCCAACGCTGCAAGCCAAGCCGTTTCCCCCCATTCTTTGTGCCGTCTCATCTATGCTGAGCCGTTTCAGCTGGCTTAAGCCGGTACAGGCTTCTAAAGCCGTTTCAAGCTATTGTTCGAGACGTTTCAATGCGGTCGTTTATATATTTATATTTGCCCTTTTTTTGTGTGTTTGTGCAACAGATCCCTCTAAAGTTATCAAAACAATTAGATTTTGTAGAAGGAACTTACAATTATGAAGATTCGTTTGGTTGTATACAACGACGGAAAGTGGGAAATCGTTAACGCAAAGTTGGAGTATGTTGCTGATGCTGATTCAAGTAGACGTGGTTTAGAGATTGAACCCAACCTTTCATACATTGCTCTTTTAAGTAAAGTGTCAAACATGTGTAGTTCTACAAACATTACGAAGTTATCGTATCGGTTGTCTTCGTTTAGTGATCCAATCGATATAATTAATGATGAAGGTCTTGTATTTTTTTATAATTTTGATATGGAAAATATTTTTGAAATTTTGTAAATTATATGTCGTTGAAGGGTTTTGTGCTGGGTCATCTAGTTTTTCACCTCCAAATAAATGTAAAGTTCCTGATTTGAATCTCTGTATTGATGAAGAAAATTATGATGTTTTAAACGACTACCAACCAAATCCCGATAAAAAACATATTGAGGGATGGACTGGAAGACTAATGGCTTGGAGAAAAAAAAGCTACAAAGGGATCCCACGTTAAATTTGCAGTGGACAATTCTTCCACCACAATTCTATGACACGTTACTAGAATCCGTTCCTAAGAGCGTGGTTGGTTATGGAAATGGTAAAGAATACCCATTTCCTTCCTTTTTTGACGTGGATTTTGTGTTTTTCCCACTGCCGATTGACGATAACGAATGGCTGTTGGTACGATTAGAGTTGGCATCCCAGGAATTAGTTTTCTACCCGTTTGAAAACCTTTGTGGACGAGGAGACAAATTTAGGGTAGTTATTATTCCACGGTTGACGAAGCTAAAGGTGTATTTAACTGGTTTGCTGATGCATTTGCAATATTGGAAAAAGACAGGCAAACCATAAAAGCTGCATAACTCATGAGCTAAACGATAACTACGTGATTTCTAACAGGTCAATCATAGGCAATGAAGCTGTCTATCTGTGTATGCTTATGGAGCATCTCGTTACGGACAAACCAATTAACATTATTGGAGACGTAAAACAAATATGTTTGTCATATAGATGATTATGGTCGATAAACTGTATTTTTGGCGGTGTTTGCTGTCACATCCCGACCACGTAGAAATACAAAACGTGGCGGAAACGTCGGGGAGTGTTGTAACATAATTAATTGTTTCAAATCCATGGCAATTGAAGTTTCGTTTTATTAATCAAACATGAGAGTTTACATTGTTTTAAACAAGAAACAAAGAGTACATAACATAAATTAACTAGTTCTTGTCTCGTTTTAAGTCACTAAGGCACAGGTCCGCCTAAGTATGTCTTGATATGTCCTACGCATCATCTCCTGAAAACACGTGTGAAAATAGGTACGTCAGCATAAAAATGCCTGTGAGATACATAGGTTTTGTGAAAACAGAATTCATGACTTATGTTTGAGAAAATGTTTAGTCATGAACCTTGTAATTTGCTTTGTTTTTGTAAATCGTTTGAAAAACAATAAGTTCAGATGATATGTATAAATAAGAGAATAATGTATGGTTAACTGAATAACCAAGTAAAATGAGTTTGTATAAGATAAGTTGTTTGTAAATCAATGACTTGTGAAAAGTATGTTATTTGTATAAAATGTTATATGTCTAAAATTGAAATGATTCAAATAACGCTACGATATGTAATACCATACAAACACTTATATATAGGAAGTACCAGCGGCGTATCCACCATGCTTGTATCATATTACACACGCATCGTTACTTAATCACTTAATCAAACCAAACCACCAATGTAAGATGTCTATGTTTAAACCAATTGTCAAATGTATTGAATAATATACCAAAATGTTTATGTCAAGATGTAAATCATGCAACGTATAACCAATGTTGAAAATGTTTATTTGTCAAATGTAAATCATGTAATGTGTAACCAAAATGATATGTATGGCTAGTGAAATGCATCAACTAAACCATAGGTGAAATGCACAAAACAAAGTATTGAAGTAAAACTTGGTTTAAATCAAAGTTATGTTTTGTGTAGTAAATGTATGCTATACTGATATTAGACATTTATGCGGTATTGTGAAAATCCAAGCCTTGCGACAGTCGGATAACCATGTAAAAATGGGTTATCAAAAGAATATGTATAGTATAGTTTAAACAAACCAAATGTCATACCAAAATGTAAGCATATGATGAATAAGAAATGTACTAAGTATGCTAAGTTAACATACAAAGCAGAAAAGTCATGTAAATCAATGTGCTAGCATGCTATCAGTTAACATACATAGCAGAAATGTAATGTAGAACCATGTACTAAGTATGCACACAATGGACATACATAGTATAAAATGTAATGAAATCATGTACTATAATGTACTAATGAACATAGGAAGTATATGATGTGAAAACAGGAAATCATGAAAGTAACAAGTAGGCACATGTGTTTCACCCCAAAACAGTTTGGAAAACAGTAAAAGAGGGGTCTATGTACTCACTTGAGATTGCTCAGAAGTCTTAAGATAACCACCAAGCAATTCTAGAGATCACGGAATCAAACGACACCTAATATAGGTAACTACATTAATAAACCGGACCTAAATCGGAAGATCGGGTAGTATGAGGGCTCGTAAACCAAATGAGTATGGAAACTCATGTAGTATAGTTTAACAAAGCCTACATGCTAAATGAAACCTAACCTAAGTGCTTACGACCCATTACGACCCGTTTAGGTAGCTTATGCTACTTTAATGCGTCGTTTGCGTAAAACGCGTTCGGACCGCCTAACTAGTCCTATGACAAGTAACATATGCCTTAACATGTCTAATATTGTTGTCAAATCAGTTTAGATGTCAAAAGTTATGTTACATATGTTTAAAATGAATTTTGGCATCAAAGGGGTATTTTGGTAATTTACCTAAGGCATATAAACTACCTATCATACAACTACTTAAACGAAGCGACCATAAGGTATAACCTCGGAAGGTTATTCCCTATATACTATGGCCACCTAATGTGTTTGGTCGGATCCTAATGATCGACCAAATGGGTCGGGTTCGAAGGTATAAGTGATTTATTAGATCGCTTACCCTTACGACCCTATATAAGCACTAAACTAAAAGTGACGAGCTAAGCATGCTAAAACATGCTTAACTAAGTTTAGAAAACAGGTTTGGTATCAAAACAAATGGTTTTGATACCCAAGAGTAGTTTAGTTACAAAATACGCAAGAATACGTGTTTTGACCGAAACTACGGCTCGTCACTGAGCCTAGATAACGTGGTAATCAGTAGGTATAGTCACTAGGGACTATAACCATCGTGATCACGCTCACGTTATGAAGTTCAAATGAACTTCGCATCGACCATAAACTGGTCAATGCAGAAAGTCTAACAAAGTTCGACTTTCGGACTCGAAAAGCAATAAAAGAACGAAGGAACACTTACGATAGGTCCCCGAATGCTAATCTTGATACAAGTAGCTCAGGTATGAAACAAAGGTTTCAACTTAGAGCTCCTCAAATCAGATTCTAGTGAGGAATAAGTGAAAATGTGATGGGTATTTATAGATTTTGGTTCACCGTTAGGATCGTTTCTTGGAGAAGAGGGAATGATCTAGCCCGTACACTTGTCAAGATGTTATGGTAACTGATTTTGGCCACCACAAGAGTTTAACAAGTGGCACTTGACCTTTGGGGAATGTTTAGGGGCAGATAATAGCAGCCAAAATTGATTTGCTGCATCTGGACACTGCTTGCGCACCGTAACAAATAACCCTTACGGTGCGCAAGGGCCAAGTTTGGCAGATTTACCATTTTGGTCCCTGTGTGCTATAAGGTCATTTCTGACGCGTTTAAGGCCCGTTAACCCCATTTCAAAGCTCAAAAATGAAGTTAAAGTATAGGGAACTTAAAATGTGCTCAAAAATATCTCGGATGTCGGTTCGTTTAGCCGTACGATTGCGTTGTTCGGTTAATTATGACGGAATGCGCATAAGCGCGAAAAACGATCCAAATGACGCGACGAATGGATTTTTCTTATGCCAAACACTAAAATAAAATGTTTTAGTGCTTACATAAATTTTTGGATGTCCGGAGGTATTCAGAACGTAAGTTATGCGCGAAAATGCAAACTTGTGCACTTTTTGACGCTTTTAGTCCCTGAATGACCCAAAAGTTTATTTTAGCATACCGAACCCCTCAAAGCCTATTTCTAAGCTATGTAAAGGATATTTATGGTATGTTTAACTTATGGTCATGTTCCGGAATGTCTGTTACAGTTCAAATTGGCATGCTTTCACAGTTTGTCAACTTTAGTCCTTGTAAGCGATTTAACTTGATTTCACCATACCAAACCTTCCAAAACTTATTTCTAAGTTATGTAAAGGTTATTTAAGGTATGTTAAGCCTATTTCACTATTCCTAAGTGTTTGTTGCATTAAACTGGTTATATTTACGCATTTGTGCGCGTATAACCTTCCAGAAAGCGATTTAGAGCTTGAAATCGAACAAGAGTTGATATGTGCAAAAGATACACATATTTATACAAGTCCAAAGTATGAAATACAATATTTCATTGGTTTGGTATTTGTTTGATGGTCGCAGTGACACAGGTGTCACAGTCTCCCCTACTTTAGTAAATTTCGTCCCGAAATTAATTCGTAGGAGTCTATCTGTGGCTTTGTGTTAAGTAACCATCAAAGATAAGCAAGGCATAATCCTGTTATTTCTCTTTAACGGAAATTTTTCAGAAATGAAAAATGAACGGAGTTATTTTCAACAGGCATTTTTCAGAAACGAAAAAGAACAGAATGAGTCATTTTCCACAACCTCTTCAGAAACGAAAATGAACGAAATGAGTCATTTTCCACAACCTCTTCAGAAACGAAAATGAACGAAATGAGTCATTTTCCACAAGAGTCATTTTCCACAACCTCTTCAGAAACGAAAATGAACGAAATGAGTCATTTTCCACAATTTCTTCTGAAACGAAAATGAACGAAATGAGTCATTTTCCACAATTTCTTCCGAAACGAAAATGAACGAAATGAGTCATTTTCCACAACCTCTTCAGAAATGAAAATGAACGAAATGAGTCATTTTCCACAATCTCTTTAGAAACGAAAATGAACGAAATGAGTCATTTTCCACAATATCTTCAGAAATGAAAATGAACGAAATGAGTCATTTTCCACAATTTCTTCAGAAACGAAAATGATCGAAATGAGTCATTTTCCGCAACCTCTTCAGAAACGAAAATGAACGAAATGAGTCATTTTCCACAACTTCTTCAGAAACGAAAATGAACGAAATGAGTCATTTTCCACAACTTCTTTAGAAACGAAAATGAACGAAATGAGTCATTTTCCACAACTTCTTCAGAAACGAAAATGAACGAAATGAGTCATTTTCCACAACTTCTTCAGAAACGAAAATGAACGAAATGAGTCATTTTCTAGACACACGACCAAACTAGCTGTGGTTTCCGTGCACTGAATTCCATAATTATGTATGCGTCCATAATTACGTAATTCCTTGCATAGTCCGCACAGTTTGTCTTGAAATGTTTTAGGGGAGGAAAATCAAACCTGTGATGAGTGTGACTAGACTACCATAAGGTCCTTTTAATTAGATCGACAAATGATCCTTTTAATTAGGCCACCCAGGAGTCCTTTCAGCTATCTCTTCACATGATATTCCTAACCAGATTTTTGGATCAATCTGTTTAACTAGACCACTCAGGGGTCTAATTATGGAATAGTACAATATAATCCAAGGGTCTTTACTATTACGTAAAAGCCCATTGAGGATTTAATATAGCACCTTTGGATATCCTACTATGAATCCCTTATACGAAGATATGGAAGATTCTACGAGGATTTGGATAACAAAAACTTGGATTACACAAAAACATAAAAGGAAACACATAAGCACATAATCACATAGTTGTTTAACTTGGTTATTAATTTGTTATCTTTGGACGCGGATACTTAAAGCACACCAGGAATCCAATTCGTGGATTTCATTTGGCACTTTAATCATTTCAAGAATCCATCCATGAAGATAGGATGATCTACCAAAAATTCAATTTTCGTTTTCAGGAAAACGCAATATTCGAATTAAGGTACACAATAATTTAGGACATACGGAAATACCCTTGGGTACCCTATTAAGAATTTATAGTAGTACTTGGGGTATTCGTACAGAATTATAACTTGCACCTTGTACTTCGTTTCTTTGCAAGAGACGGGTACTTAGGATCTTTGTGGAAAACGCAAAAGAAAAATGGAAAAATTTTGGGGGTAGTTTGCTTTTCAAGGAATATGATTCCTTCATTGTCGGTATTGTAGGGGATATGTTGTTTACGCATACAACCACATAAATACATTGCAATATAAATAAAAAAAGATTTATTTATTAACAATGATAACAACTGTTTCATGGACCTTGACAACAAAAGAAAATAATACATAAGACATGATTATTTCTAAACGGTGTTGTCTTCTAGTCGGTCAGATGCTCATCTCTGTGCTGGATTAGCATTAGCACGCTTTGGGCAATTTCTTTGGAAATGTCCCATCTTGCCACACTTGTAGCAAGAACCTGGTGGAAAGCGAGCTCGAGCAGGTTTGTTGTCAGCTTGATTTGGTGCAACTGCTGCTACGCAAACTTTTGCTGTATGACCTTTACGTCCACAAATTTGGCATTCGCGGCACTTCACATTAACATGATGATAAAGGTTACATTGGTTGCACAAAGGTGAAGTTCCATTGTATGGCTTCCTAGCACGGGGTTGAGCTGGTTGTTTGGGGACGGCTTGATTGTTGTGAGTAACCATGGCGAAGTTCTGAGAAGCCTTTCGCTTCTTTGACCTCTTAGGGGATCCAGTCTGCTCATCCATGGTCTTTGATTCCTCTATTGGTTTCGATTCCTCGACCGGTTTCTTGTCACCCTTTCGGAAAAGCTTACGTTTCTGATCTGAGATTCAGTCAAGGTTGCAGATAGCTCAATGGCCTGCCTAACCGTAGTGGGGTTACTACCAGTAACAATGTCTTGAACTGAGTCAGGGAGACCATCAATGTATTTTTCGATCGCCTTATCCAAAGGCGTAACCATGGTAGGACACAACAGGCTCAGCTCCTCATATCGATCAGTGTATGCTCGATGTTCACCGCTGTCTTGCTTAAGATCGTCGAATTCCCTTTCCAAGGCCCTGATCTCGTGACGAGGACAGAATTCCTTCATCATCAGTGCTCTAAGTTCTTCCCATGTTTGAGCCAGTGCCACTTCGGCACCCCTATCTCTCACCACACCGTTCCACCACGTCAAAGCTCGTTTCTCAAAGACACTAGATGCGAAATCTACCTTTCGCTCGTTTGGACATTGAACATGCCTGAAGGTGCTTTCTAGACTCTCGAACCATTGCAGTAGTGCAGTCGCTCCTTGAGACCCAGAAAACTTTGATGGCTTGGCCGAGTTGAACGTCTTGAAGTTGCAGAGGGCATTATTGTTGTTGATAGCTTGGTGACATTGGGCAACGATGGTCGGGATTGCAGCAGTTATTTGCTGTGTAATGACAGCTGCCAGATCGTCAATAGATACCGGATTTTCGCATCGTGGAGGCATTCTAAAAGAGGAGAACATGAAAGGAAACGAGTGAGAGAATTAGACGAAAAGAATGAGATGAAACAAATCTGATGAAAGCAAGGATAGTGGTCATTTGTTTGTTACCCCCAGGTAAACAAACGACACACAGTAACTAATCAAAGTAAGTGAGTCAAAAATAATATATCGCGAAGACATGCTCGCCTATAAGTGAACACTCATCCCAAGAATTCCCAGATAAGCACAACTGGTCTCGCGTCTGATGAGATGTATACGAAGTGCTTGCCTAGACAGAAAACCCAGAATACAGGTATTCACCTTCCAGTTTGCACGTGTTCACATTATTTAAAACCCAAAACCTTGACGAGATTTTGAAAACTCAAAGGGGTTCAAAACCTCACAATAGAGGGTTCAAAACCTTGTAATCAATCATCCTAGAACAGATGATTAGTTTTCAAAGCGGTTTTGAAATTTATGTTCTTGTTGTGGTCGTCGCCTAAGGATAGGTGACGGTATTGTTTTATGACTAAACGCAAGTAAACTCGCGTTAGGGTCCTAGAAAGGTTATAGACTAGGTCAAAGCATTACTAATAACCTAATTCCCTATAACCATTGGCTTTGATACCATCTTTTCTGTCACACCCCGACCACGTAGAACATACAAAACGTGGCGGAAACGTCGGGGAGTGTTGTAACAGAATTAATTGTTTCAAATCCATGGCAATTGAAGTTTCGTTTTATTAATCAAACATGAGAGTTTACATTGTTTTAAACAAGAAATAAAGAGTACATAACATAAATTAACTAGTTCTTGTCTCGTTTTAAGTCACTAAGGCACAGGTCCGCCTAAGTATGTCTTGATATGTCCTACGCATCATCTCATGAAAACACATGTGAAAATAGGTACGTCAGCATAAAAATGCCTGTGAGATACATAGGTTTTGTGAAAACAGAATTCATGACTTATGTTTGAGAAAATGTTTAGTCATGAACCTTGTAATTTGCTTTGTTTTTGTAAATCGTTTGAAAAACAATAAGTTCAGATGATATGTATAAATAAGAGAATAATGTATGGTTAACTGAATAACCAAGTAAAATGAGTTTGTATAAGATAAGTTGTTTGTAAATCAATGACTTGTGAAAAGTATGTTATTTGTATAAAATGTTATATGTCTCAAATTGAAATGATTCAAATAACGCTACGATATGTAATACCATACAAACACTTATATATAGGAAGTACCAGCGGCGTATCCACCATGCTTGTATCATATTACACACGCATCGTTACTTAATCACTTAATCAAACCAAACCACCAATGTAAGATGTCTATGTTTAAACCAATTGTCAAATGTATTGAATAATATACCAAAATGTTTATGTCAAGATGTAAATCATGCAACGTATAACCAATGTTGAAAATGTTTATTTGTCAAATGTAAATCATGTAATGTGTAACCAAAATGATATGTATGGCTAGTGAAATGCATCAACTAAACCATAGGTGAAATGCACAAAACAAAGTATTGAAGTAAAACTTGGTTTAAATCAAAGTTATGTTTTGTGTAGTAAATGTATGCTATACTGATATTAGACATTTATGCGGTATTGTGAAAATCCAAGCCTTGCGACAGTCGGATAACCATGTAAAAATGGGTTATCAAAAGAATATGTATAGTATAGTTTAAACAAACCAAATGTCATACCAAAATGTAAGCATATGATGAATAAGAAATGTACTAAGTATGCTAAGTTAACATACAAAGCAGAAAAGTCATGTAAATCAATGTGCTAGCATGCTATCAGTTAACATACATAGCAGAAATGTAATGTAGAACCATGTACTAAGTATGCACACAATGGACATACATAGTATAAAATGTAATGAAATCATGTACTATAATGTACTAATGAACATAGGAAGTATATGATGTGAAAACAGGAAAGCATGAAAGTAACAAGTAGGCACATGTGTTTCACCCCAAAACAGTTTGGAAAACAGTAAAAGAGGGGTCTATGTACTCACTTGAGATTGCTCAGAAGTCC
The DNA here is from genome assembly GCA_030545235.1 of Helianthus tuberosus. Taxonomy (NCBI): domain Eukaryota; kingdom Viridiplantae; phylum Streptophyta; class Magnoliopsida; order Asterales; family Asteraceae; genus Helianthus; species Helianthus tuberosus. The sequence goes on from CM060397.1 coordinate 31,778,108, forward strand.
TAAGATAACCACCAAGCAATGCTAGAGATCACGGAATCAAACGACACCTAATATAGGTAACTACATTAATAAACCGGACCTAAATCGGAAGATCGGGTAGTATGAGGGCTCGTAAACCAAATGAGTATGGAAACTCATGTAGTACGGTTTAACAAAGCCTACATGCTAAATGAAACCTAACCTAAGTGCTTACGACCCATTACGACCCGTTTAGGTAGCTTATGCTACTTTAATGCGTCGTTTGCGTAATACGCGTTCGGACCGCCTAACTAGTCCTATGACAAGTAACATATGCCTTAACATGTCTAATATTGTTGTCAAATCAGTTTAGATGTCAAAAGTTATGTTACATATGTTTAAAATGAATTTTGGCATCAAAGGGGTATTTTGGTAATTTACCTAAGGCATATAAACTACCTATCATACAACTACTTAAACGAAGCGACCATAAGGTATAACCTCAGAAGGTTATTCCCTATATACTATGGCCACCTAATGTGTTTGGTCGGATCCTAATGATCGACCAAATGGGTCGGGTTCGAAGGTATAAGCGATTTATTAGATCGCTTACCCTTACGACCCTATATAAGCACTAAACTAAAAGTGACGAGCTAAGCATGCTAAAACATGCTTAACTAAGTTTAGAAAACAGGTTTGGTATCAAAACAAACGGTTTTGATACCCAAGAGTACTTTAGTTACAAAATACGCAAGAATACGTATTTTGACCAAAACTACGGCTCGTCACTGAGCCTAGATAACGTGGTAATCAGTAGGTATAGTCACTAGGGACTATAACCATCGTGATCACGCTCACGTTATGAAGTTCAAACGAACTTCGCATCGACCATAAACTGGTCAATGCAGAAAGTCAAACAAAGTTCGACTTTCGGACTCGAAAAGCAATAAAAGAACGAAGGAACACTTACGAAGGGTCCCCGAATGCTAATCTTGATTCAAGTAGCTCAGGTATGAAACAAAGGTTTCAACTTAGAGCTCCTCAAATCAGATTCTAGTGAGGAATGAGTGAAAATGTGATGGGTATTTATAGATTTCGGTTCACCGTTAGGATCGTTTCTTGGAGAAGAGGGAATGATCTAGCCCGTACACTTGTCAAGATGTTATGGTAACTGATTTTGGCCACCACAAGAGTTTAACAAGTGGCACTTGACCTTTGGGGAATGTTTAGGGGCAGATAATAGCAGCCAAAATCGATTTGCTGCATCTGGTCATTTTGGTCCCTGTGTGCTATAAGGTCATTTCTGACGCGTTTAAGGCCCGTTAACCCCCATTTCAAAGCTCAAAAATGAAGTTAAAGTATAGGGAACTTAAAATGTGCTCAAAAATATCTTGGATGTCGGTTCGTTTAGCCGTACGATTGCGTTGTTCGGTTAATTATGACGGAATGCGCATAAGCGCGAAAAACGATCCAAATGACGCGACGAATGGATTTTTCTTATGCCAAACACTAAAATAAAATGTTTTAGTGCTTACATAAATTTTTGTATGTCCGGAGGTATTCAGAACGTAAGTTATGCGCGAAAATGCAAACTTGTGCACTTTTTGATGCTTTTAGTCCCTGAATGACCCAAAAGTTTATTTTAGCATACCGAACCCCTCAAAGCCTATTTCTAAGCTATGTAAAGGATATTTATGGTATGTTTAACTTATGGTCATGTTCCGGAATGTCTGTTACAGTTCAAATTGGCATGCTTTCACAGTTTGTCAACTTTAGTCCTTGTAAGCGATTTAACTTGATTTCACCATACCAAACCTTCCAAAACTTATTTCTAAGTTATGTAAAGGTTATTTAAGGTATGTTAAGCCTATTTCACTATTCCGAAGTGTTTGTTGCATTAAACTGGTTATATTTACGCATTTGTGCGCGTATAACCTTCCAGAAAGCGATTTAGAGCTTGAAATCGAACAAGAGTTGATATGTGCAAAAGATACACATATTTATACAAGTCCAAAGTATGAAATACAATATTTCATTGGTTTGGTATTTGTTTGATGGTCGCAGTGACACAGGTGTCACATTTGCCACGCCTAAATGCTGTCAAATAAAATAAGTCTTCTTTTTAATATTATATCAAAACTTGATTACATTGGGAAACGTTCATGTAACAACCCTCGGTAAAACCAACACTCTCATAATATTTTCGACACCCTATTATATGTTAAAATACCCTTATATGTCTTGAATTACAACCCGTATGTAAAATCCGAGCCCGAAATACGTTATAGTTTATAAAATAAATTAAAAACATAAAATATTAAGCTGTGGCGGGCCGCGTAGACCCACCCCATGCTTTTACGCGGGCGGTATCAAGGTTGGTAATGGACTCCGCTGGTTTCTTTAGTTCAAGCGGGCCGCGTAAGCTTAAGCTTACATTGACGCGGGCCGCGAGAGATCATTAAACGCGGAGACATCTGGTGCTGACACGTGTCGACATCGTGGCGGACCTACACATCTACTCAGCCAAGCTATTCAGTTGACCAGGGTTGACGCGGGCCGCGTAACCCTGGCCTGTGCTTTACGCGGGCCACGTGAGAGTCGGGTTTTGCAACTATAAATAGAACGCATCAGTTTTCGTTTTCCGTCGCTCATTCTCAATTCTCAAATCACAAATTCTGAATTAGAGGCATTATAGTCGGGTATTATACCCCTAATTAGCGAGGTTTTGCTCTGTTGTAAGTATTATAACCGCAGTTTCGTAATAGCTACGTTGCTCGATTGATTTAGGGTTCCGTAACAACTGTCGTGGTTCTGCCCGACGTAGTTGTTGGTATGCCGTCTCTGGGAGGGTATCATTAATATTTTCAAATGGTTATGATACTAACCAATGTACATTTGTATAAATTATAGATTATATCCAGGAAACCCTTACGAGAAGCCTAAGATAGCAATGTGAGTTTATCCTCTTTTTGATAACCTTTTTGTAATGTTTTACAAAACCTTAAATGTTTTACAATGTGATTAAGCAGTGATTGAGTCTTTGTAGTTCTTCAATTACTGCCGGTATGTTGGGGTTTTGTATACAAAATTTACTACACTGTGAGTAGTAAGTCAAGGTTGACAGTACGTTACCATTGGACAATGAGTTAGCCAATGTGTAATATGACCCACAAGTCAGTGGATTGATAGTACCAAATGGAGTAATTGTGTAGACATAAACAATGTGATCGCTCTCAATATTGTTTTAATTGATAAAATGTTTCTTGATTAAACTGGGATTCACTCACCAGTATTTCCGACTGACAAATGTTTTTAAAACGCGTTTCAGGTAACCCAATGTGACAGCCAATTAGTAAAAAGCCAGCTGGAGAGCACTGAAGGCTTGGGAAAAATGTGGCTATAAAAGTTACCTAATAAACGATGTTTTAAATTCAATAAAATAGGGTTTATCCCTATAAGTGTATTGTAATAAGAAACTTGGGTTTTGCCCATGATATTAGTAATATTAAATATGGTGGTTTTACTCTGATAAACATTTCCTAACTACGGTCCTGATGAAAAATTCCGTTGCCAGATTAAATAACTGATACCACCGAAACTGGCTCGCGGCCGCCCATTCCCAGGACTCAGGGATCGGGGGTGGCGACATGAGGTGGTATCAGAGCCTAGCCACTGGTCTGAGCCAAAGAAGTGTTCTGCTGACACTTAAAATCTATATATATATATATATATATATATTTGTTAGGAAATAAATAATAAAAATACGTGCATAACTGTATTTAATTGTTATGTGTTATTTGACTATCTGTTAGTTTATAGTATGAGTGATCAAGGACCCTCAGACATAAATCGTCAGTTGTCTGATTCACCTAGGAGTGAAGGTACCTCTTCACAGCCTGCCCTCTCTGGGTATACTGCTGATCAGGAGGAAGGAGTGTTTGCTTTTAGAGCTCAATCTGAAGAGCCATTCCCTCATAAGAAACGAGGATGGTTCAGTAAGGAAGCCTTTGCTCGTAGGAAGAGAATGCGAAAGTTGCAACAGCAAAGAGTTTTAGCAGCTGCTAAGCGAGAGACAGATGCCCATACGCAAGATATGCTTAATAGAAGCCTAGCTAATTTCCATATCCTAGCTACAACTGCTGCTGACCCGAGTCTGGAACAACTAGTAGCCCCACAACCACAAAACCCAGAACAACCTATGGAGATACAAATTCCTGATAACCAGGTGGAGATGCATGACTTTAAACCAGAAGAAATCCCTAGGGTACCTGCACCAAACCCCCTAGACCCGAATTACGACCCCTGGTGGGACGACAATAGGGACTTTATGCAACGTTACCCTATCCAGGAATACCCACCCATACAGAACATAGAAGCCTACCCAGGTATGGACCCTTTAGATCCCTATTACCAAAATGATTATATTAGGGAGATATTAGAGGATCCTTACCAATTTCATGAACTTTCACCCCCATATCAGGAACCCGCACCCCAGATTCCAAACCCAGTCCGAGAACCTGCACCCCCAATGAGTGCAGAAAACGTCCAAGAACTTAGGACTTTTGGGGAGGAAATTTTAGAGAGCAGTGAGAGAATGCGTCAGGTGGGAGAGCGTCTCGTATGGAAATACGATGAGCGCAATATGGATTTTTGGATAAATCCATATCCGTGAATGTGAGAATGGAGGAAACGGTAGAAGTAATAATAATAATAATAAAATAAAATAAAAATAAAATAAAATATGTGTGTACGGATGCATAGTATTATTAGTGTAATTTTCTTTCTGTTGGTATTGTAATCTTTATTTCAGTACTAGTGTGTAATAGACGCATAGTATACGAAAATAGAGTACTAGTAGCAATGATCTACGTTTTTGGCTCGATTGCGTGTCATGTGATTTACTATATTAACTATTATTTGTGATATTAATATGGGGTAAATGTTTAAAATTCAGATGGCCGATGAAGAAAATCAAGAAAATCTGAATAACGATAATCAGAGTAACATTAACGTGGTTAATGAAAATCCGAGCATCAATAACAATGGAAACCAGATGGATAATAGTGCTATCCAACATAGTAGCACAAGGAATTATAGATGCAATGCCATTTATTCTTCAAACGGTTCAAGAAGCGAATAATAAAAGTAAACATAGCAGTAAGCGACCAATTGAACCAGAACACGGCGTGAACAATGGACCAATACTTCAAATGCCCATTCCCAAAAGAAGAAGAACCGTGCCTTACGGTTGTTCATACAAAGAATTTTGGTCTTGTAAACCAATAGAATTCTCGGGCAATGAAGAACCTATTGCAGCTCTACGCTGGATAGAAAAGACTGAGGCTGTTCTGAAAATAAGTAAATGTGCGGAAGAGGACAAAATAATGTTTGCTTCCAATCTATTTAAGAATGCAGCCTTAGAATGGTGGAACACTATCCTTCAGTCTAGAGGAAGTGATAGGGTTTATAGTATGGATTGGGAAGAATTTAGGAATATGGTAGAAATGAAATTATGCCCTCCAAATGAAAAGGAGCAAATAGCAAACAAATTCCTAAATCTTAGGATGACTGGTGTGGATAGTAAGGGGTACACAAAGTTATTCTTTGAATATGCTAGAATAGTGCCAACCCTTGCTTCACCAGAACCGGTGTTAATTTCCCGTTATATCTGGGGATTAATTGGAGAAATTAGACATGTAGTCAAGGCAGCTAGACCTCAAACTATAGAAGAAGCTGTAGAACTAGCAAATACCTTGACATATGAGTTAATCCGTACTAGAGAAGAAGACCAGAGGAGAAACCTAACCCAAAGGCTCACTCAAGAATTTTGTTCTGGAAATTTTAATCGTAGGAATATGGGTTCTACCTCTGCACCATACTGCAAGGTCTGCAAGAAAAAGCATTCGGGAAAATGCTCCACTCTCTGCAATTATTGCAAGATGCCAGGACACAAGGAAGAAAATTGCAAGAGGAAATCCAGTAATGGATTATGCTACAACTGTGGAGAAAAAGGTCATATCAGGCCAAACTGTCCGAAATTAGCTCCAGCTACAAACAACAAGAGTACTAAAAATGCTAAAACATTTTTTCTGACTGCAGATGAAGCCAAGATGATTCCAGATGTCATAGCTAGTACGTTTTTAGTTAATGATATCTTTGCTAAAGTATTATTTGACTCTGGTGCGAACCAAAGTTTTATCAATACTTCGTTTTGCGAAATTCTAAATCAGTCATTAACTAAACTACCATAAGAATGTCTAGTAGAAACCGCTAATGGAGAAACTGTTAGGATTTCTGAAATCTTGTAGGGAGCAAGAATAGAAATTTTAAATCAGAAGTTTATAGCAAACCTATATCCCATGGATTTGGCAGGATTCGATGTTGTTTTAGGAATGGATTGGTTAATAGCCAATAAAGCCAATATTTTATGTGATCAAAAGTCAATTCACCAAAAGGTAAAACGATCACAATTAAAGGAGATAAGCCCTCTAGATCCACAAAATTCATATCTGTGATGAAAACTGCAAGTTGTATAAGAAAAGGTTCTATAGTGTATTTGATTTCCATAATCACTAACACTAAAGGAAAAGATTTAAAAGATATTCCAGTAGTATCTCAGTTTTCAGATGTCTTTCCAGAAGAATTACCAGGACTACCGCCAGACAGAGAGGTTGAATTTAGAATTCACCTGCTACCAGAAACAACACCTATTGCCAAAGCACCTTACCGTTTGGCACCCGCCGAAATGCAGGAACTGAAGAAACAATTAGATGAATTGTTAGAAAAAGGATTTATACAGCCAAGTTCGTCGCCATGGGGAGCACCGATACTGTTCGTTAAAAAGAAAGACGGATCAATGCGTATGTACATTGACTACCGTGAATTGAACAAGGTCACGATTAAGAATCGGTATCCATTACCGAGAATCGATGATCTGTTTGATCAACTTCAAGGAGCTCGATTTTTCTCTAAAATCGATTTAAGGTCAGGATATCATCAATTAAAGGTATAGGAAGAGGACATTCCTAAAACCGCTTTCAGAACAAGGTATGGCCATTATGAATTTACTGTCATGCCATTTGGTTTAACCAATGCCCTAGCTGCATTTATGGACATGATGAACCGAATATGTAAGCCATATTTGGATAAATTCATAATTGTCTTCATAGATGATATTCTAATTTACTCTAAGAGTAAAGAGGATCATGCAAAGCATTTGCACGCACTTTTAAGTCTGTTAAGAAAGGAAAAGCTTTATGCTAAATTCTCTAAGTGCGAATTTTGGTTAGAACAGGTACAATTCCTTGGACACCTAGTTAACCATGAAGGAATTCATGTAGATCCAACAAAGATTGAGGCAATTACTAAATGGAAAACCCCTGAGTCACCAACCGAGGTTAGAAGTTTCTTAGGATTGGCTGGTTATTATAGAAGATTTATTCAAGATTTCTCTAGGATAGCCATTCCTTTAACTAAGCTAACCTGTAAATCTGTTAAATTTGAATGGGGAGTAAAAAAAGAAGAAGCCTTTAAAATTCTTAAGCATAGATTAACCCATACACCCATACTAGCATTACCAGAAGGAACTGAAGACTTTGTAGTCTATTGTGATGCTTCTAAATTGGGTTATGGATGTGTATTGATACAACGACAAAAGGTTATAGCTTACGCATCTAGACAACTTAAGAATCATGAAGAGAATTATTCAACTCATGATTTAGAATTAGGAGCTATAATTTTTGCTCTTAAGATTTGGAGACATTACCTTTATGGTAGTAAGTTTACCATATTCACTGATCATAAGAGTTTAAGGTATATCTTCAAGCAAAAGGAGTTGAATATGAGACAAAGACGCTGGATGGAGATGCTTAGTGACTATGATTGTGATATCCAGTATCATGAAGGAAAAGCAAATGTAGTGGCAGATGCTTTAAGCCGAAAGTATCATGAAAAGCCAAGAAGAGTACGTTCTCTTAAATTAAATCTACAAATAGATTTAAATGATCAAATAAGAGAAGCACAAGAATCAGTAATCAAGGATGATTCTGAAAAATTAAAAGGTATGCTAAAAGAATTAGAACAAGGAACAGATGGAATTTGGAGATTCCATAAAAAAAGAATGTGGATACCTAAATTAGGAAACCTACGTCATCGCATGTCACACCCTCAAAATACCACCTAGGGGGTGTCCCTGTTAGGCGTGTGACCCACTAGCAACGAGCCACCAATTACATTGAATCCATAAGTTTAAAATAAAGTTTCATCATTTAATATTAAAATCCAAACATAAGTTATTCGAAACCAGCAAATTCAGCGGAAGCGTTAACGTATCACAATATAAACATTTTCCAAACAAATGTAAGAATCAATGTTCAATAAATAAAACCAATCGGTGTGAACCATGACCACTCATGCCCTCCAGCCAGCAAGTTCTTGTTCCAAGATACCTAACGACCTGCGAGCATGTAACAAGTGTATCAGACAAAGCTGGCGAGTTCACAGTTTAAGAAAATGTTTGTTACCAGTTGTATGTAAAACAGTTCACTGACAAATGCAAGTAATATTGTTAATATCTCAATTCCGAATAAGACGGCTCCTGAAGTACATGACTGCCCTTTCCCACGTACTCCTATCCAGTACTGGGCCCGACTGGGTCATTAGTTCACATCCGTCCTCTCTAGGAGCGGTGTGAGGGTGCCAAACCTAAGTAGCGCTACCAACTAATACCCGTTACCCTCCAGGTAACAACATAAGGGACTTACAAGAATGATAGGTGAGAATATTAACCAATATACCCGTTTTTACCCAAAAGACTTATCCCTCCACGGGATACCCACTGACTGTCACCAACCACTGGGACGCATGCTCGAATGTAGTGAACTCACCTTAGATTGCTCGGTATATCCTGTTACCCGTTCCCAGTTGGTCAACCAAGCCCTACCGTGGTTACCAAAGATAGTTAGTTTAATATTCACGTATATCACGTATCCTCAGTACACGTTACACAAGTAGCATACAGCAAAACACATTTCACTATGCAAGTCATCACCAGAAGTCGTGTAACACATTAGTCCGTTATCAATGTACCTTTGTCTAACAGATACTCATACGCTATACCAGTTCACATTACATTCCATGTTTTAAACAAGCACTTAGCAGTCCAAAACATCAATCATAAAAGTGTGCAGTCTCATAAGTCTAAGGCCCATCGATAGTGTGTGATCGAGTGGTAAGTGTGCGGTTCTAACCAAGTGTGTGAGTTGTTTTCTTTGTGCGACCCCAAATAGTATATATCGGTCCACTAGTTCAGTTCGTGTCATAATCAGTGATATAACAACCCATTACCATCAAGTAATCATATAACATGTGTCCAGTTCTCATGCAAGTTCAAACCACAAATCCAAGTCTCAACAATCACTAACAGTCTGTTCCTTAGCAACTTCTATCATTCGGTAATTTTTAAACCCATCAACAACTTGTGGCCCATTAACACAACCAATCGGTTACCCAATAAGCCCACACTTTAATGACTTAAACAATTTTTATAAAACTGATCATTATCCTATACTATGTTAATTATGTCAGACCCAACATCATCATTGCTAGTCATTGTGCACTCCCAACAATGATAGCATCAACTTGCTCTAGATAAACATCACAGATTACAAGGTCCTTATATAATACTCACATAATCAAATTTTATCTTATAACTTTATAAATAATCACCTACCCTATTCCCTGACTCCATGCTATCTGCCACAACAACATCTGATGACCATGTCATCTTTATCATCAACAGTACGACCAGATTGATGAAGATCACAATTATGCCACATACTATGGTTGCTACTAACACTATCAATCAACAACAACAAGTACTCGAATAGGGATCAAGTTAATGAACTTAACGTTATAACCTTATGATAACCCAACTGATATCGTGAATTATTATAATACATCTAAGGCTCATGAACCCAGCAAATCACCATCAAATCATATTTCAACAATTCTATCCAAGTTTGCAACATGTATCAAAAGATCATACATACCATCCAACACAATCTCATAAGACTAAATCAAAAGATGAAACACTAACCCAAAGGAGAAGAGTCCACGGACACAGGAAGTTGTGGGGGGGGGGGGGGGGTCACGTCTACTGCCGTTGTAATGGGGATGAAGTGAAGATATTAGGGTTTGATGATTTGTCTTGTTTTTAATATATACAAGATGTATGGAATTAATTCCCTACGTATTCGGTATAGAGTGGGCCGAGCCCACTTAATTTATGTTTTGGTATACCCCATGCTTGGGCCGAGCGCACAAGTCCATTTACAATGATGGTGGCCCAAGTGTATGATGGCGGCCCACGTGTTATAGCGGTAGGTGCGGCCCAGTCTACTAGACACATTACGAAGCCCATTTACACCCCACATTAAGCGATGCATTAAAAGCCCGAACGTTAAGTAGGCTCTCTAAAGTGAGAGACGTGTAAAGAAGAAGTAACGAGGAGTCATAATTCATAAAACTGAAAGATACTAACTTGGAGAGTTCGGGTTGTCACATCATCCCCAACTTGAAGGAATTTCGTCCCGAAATTTAATAAGTGATAACAGAGAAATGAAATGGTAGTTTAAAATAATTGTGGATTTCCCCCGATTGCCACATCATCCCCAACTTGAAGGGAATTTCGTCCCGAAATTTGCCAATCACTTCAAGATTTCATCCCGCAGTTTTGAACAATTGAGGGTACTTTAGCCTCACCTGAGCCTCGCATTCCCACATGAACTCCGGTCCGCGTCTTGAGTCCCAATGAATTCTCACAATTGGAATTCGACTATGCTAGCGAACTTTGGCGTCCTGATCCACTAATAAGGGTTTCACAATCGTTTCATCGGGCGAACACTATCTTAGATTCGAGACACAAATATCATTGCGAACATTATCCAATCCGTCTGTTAACTTGAGTTTGTGAGCCATGTTTCCGATTTGTTCCAGAAATCCGAATGTTTAAGTTTGCCACGTTTTCTATAGCGTACCGCACCCTCCCAGGGTGAGACTTCCAATATGACATGTTCGCCTGCAGCGAACTCCCGATGTTTCCTAAGTCATCAGGGTCCCTGGCGATCACGCGTTGTCATCACACAATTTCCAACACCGAATGCAAGTCCCAAACTTGTGATTAGGTTGTCATCCACATCAATCTAACAAGGAGGTTGGTATTATCATCCACGCAATGCCTCAAACACAGCTGCATGTATACTAAACGGCAACGGTTGCAGTAGAGCTCACCCAACGATAAGTATCCTTCCCAATGTTTACTAAAGTCAATCACGCACATGCTCGCAGCATGTCTTCGTGTGTCAGGATGGTTCGTTACCATGTCCAGTTCTCCTACGGTGATAAGTAATGCTCATGTCTAGATGTGTGCTAAGGGTGTTGTGTATTGCCTGCCATAAATCAGGTATAGCTGAAAATCAAAGGTAACAGAAGTTGGCACCTCGTGCCTAAACCGCCTCTCTCAGAGGGATATTCACAAGCTGTGAAGGCTCGTCAGTTTCCTTGATTGCAAGTAAGTGGGCTGGTTACGTGAGACAATTAACGATCACCCAGGTGAAATTGTTTCCGTTTCGAATTGTAAGTAGACTGGTGATAGAATCCATGGCAGTCTGTTCCAATATCCAAATAGGTACTTCTGGTTACCGGCACAACCAGAAGGTTTCTGATGTTCCACCTTGACTTTCGCATAAGCTAAGTCGTCCACATACTTCGCTGTGCAGGCCTTCAAGCCCAGTTGTTAGTACAAGATCCTTAGATCCTAATATAGATTCCATCAAAATCAAGATGACTAGAATATCGAAGCCGGTGTGGTTTGCTCAACACGAATTTCCTACAGTTACTGTATAATGAGGTCCACATTCATTCCATAAGGTAGCGGATATCGTCCGACCTGCCAAGGTGTCTTCCCCATGCCCTGCATGGGTTCAACTTGAAAATTCTCTCCCTTCAGCTCCCCAGTTTGAACAGATCGAGACGGACCAGGTAGGTTAGAGTCGGTAGTGAGCTGCAATGTCACGGCCCTTGGCCCCGGTTTGACCCGGTCCAGAGCCGCGAGGCAGGAAATCCGATGGTATCTAATTAAGTGACAGCGGAAGTCTTTTTAAACAGGATCGATTAATATTAAAACTGCTCGTTTATATATAATATAGGGATAAATCCCATAATTTACAATAAAGTGATTTCGCTGGGAAATCTTTATTTCTCAAAACATGTTTCTTTATTTATTTACATTGAGCCACTTTTTCTAAGCTTGTAGTGCTCCACGGCACTTTTCCTGTGCTCACAACAGATCACCTGAAACATGTTTGAAAAAGGTTTTGTCAGCAGGGAAATACTGAGTGAATCATTCAGTTTTACTAAAATGACTCATTTGTTATAATTCACAGTATTAAGAGATTACAATGTTTCTGATATCAAACCAACTACCCACAGTATTTGTCACTCGACTCTTTTCGGTGACTGTGGTCATATCACCATTGGCTGCCCCAATGAATGACGGTTATCACTAAATTTAGGTTCGCCCACCTAAAGTGATAAAACTACAATACTGTGCACAATACCCCACATACCGGCTGTAATTTGGTGATTACATAAACTTAATCACTGTAATTATAACTTTGAAAATAAACATGCTTTTGTAACAAATTTGATAAAAAGAGAATGACTCACATTATAGATTTAACGAGCAGAATATAAGCCTACTGATTAGCCTTGATTAACCTAATTTAAATAACAATGCACACACAACAGGTTAGTAACTAATACAGCAGTTACGACAATTCACGAGATTAAACCCTCACAACGATTTATTAGTGCAATACTTAACAATTCAGTGGATTCACAACGAATGACAGAGTATAGTCCGATTTCGAACAGCACTCAAACATTCAAGTCGAAATCACGATGAATTAACAAAGTATAAACTCAATTTGAGCGGCACTTAAACAATCGTTGGATAGTTACAATCGATCGGACGTTGAATCGTAATAGCGATCGAGTTATTACCCTGATTGTGGCAGCAATTAGTGATTGTGTGTGTTTAGTGGATTGTTTCTGTGATAACTCAGTCTACGTAACTCGAATTTACGTCGTTCCAAAGACAGAATTCAAGTCCCAATGCCCAGTATTTATACGTGAAATGGGATTCCCCCGCGTGTCGCGGGAGATTATGGTGATGATGTCGCGACTCGCCTGGGGTGCACATTTACTCTAGGGTAGCCTTGTCACTAGTATAGGCTTTATGAATCGACAGTTCGTTAATTTGAAACCTATACAATGCATTTTAGAGATAATTATCAAGTTAGGGTTTACCCCCCTTAAGTTTTAGGGGCCCTAATCCTAATTCCAAATGTTTTGAAAATTTTAGGGATTATCCAAAATCATTTGGGTTTCTCAATTAGGGTTTCCTATTGGTCAAATTAAATAATAATTAGGACTTTTGATAAGAGTTGTTACATTCTCCCCACCTTAATAAAAATCTCGTCCTCGAGATTTATTGAAATAAATGAGGATACTTTCTCTTCATTTCTGATTCCAGCTCCCAAGTGTATTCAGCTCCTCTCTTTGAATCCCATCTGACTTTGACTAAAACTAGTCGTTTGTGTTTGAGAAACTTGATCTTTCGATCCTCAATTTGAAGAGGTTTCTCAACAAATTTCAACTTTTTATTTACCTCTATATCTCGAAGAGGTACTACCAGTGATTCATCTGATAAACATTTCTTGAGATTGGATACATGAAATACATCATGTACTCCAGCTAATTCTTCTGGTAATTGTAAACGATAAGCAACTGGTCCTATACGTTGAATCACTGAAAATGGTCCTACGTACCTGGGACTTAGTTTTCCTTTCTTACCGAATCGAACAACTCCTTTCCAAGGAGAAACTTTCAATAGTACTTTATCTCCGACCTGAAATTCTAACGGCTTGCGGCGATTATCTGCATAACTCTTCTGACGATCTCTAGCTGTTTTCAGTCTTTCCTTGATTTGAGTTATCTTGTCAGTAGTTTCTTGCACAATTTCTGGACCTGATAATTGACTTTCTCCTATTTCTGCCCAACAAACTGGAGTTCTGCACTTACGTCCATATAGTGCTTCAAATGGAGCAGTTTCAATGCTTGAATGGTAACTATTATTAAAGGAGAATTCAATTAAGGGTAATTGATCATCCCAGTTTCCACCAAAATCTATTACACATGCTCGAAGCATGTCTTCTAGAGTTTGTATCGTCCTTTCACTTTGTCCGTCTGTTTGAGGATGATATGCAGTACTCAGATTTAGTCGAGTTCCCATAGCTTGCTGAAAACTTTTCCAAAAATGAGAAGTGAAACGACTATCTCTATCTGATACAATGGAGAGTGGGACTCCATGTAACGATACCACTTCGTCTACGTACAACTTGGCTAGCCTTTCCATGCTAAAAGTTTCTTTCATTGGTAGAAAATGAGCTGATTTGGTTAATCGATCCACAATTACCCAAATCACATCATTACCTTTTCTTGTTTTAGGCAACTTAGTAACAAAGTCCATTGTTATAAGTTCCCATTTTCCATACAGGCATTTCCAATTGTTGTAGTAGTCCTGAAGGTTTCTGGTGTTCAGCCTTTACTTGTGAACAAGTAAGACACTTAGAAACGTATCTTGCTATATCTTTCTTCATTCCTATCCACCAGAAGTTCTTTCTTAAATCTTGGTACATCTTATTGTTTCCAGGATGCATAGTATACCTAGATTTATGGGCTTCCTCTAAAATCTTATTTCTTAATTCTCCTTGCTTAGGTACCCAAATTCGTTTCTTGTGGAATCTCCAAATTCCATCATTTCCTTGCTCTAGTTCCTTTATATAACCTTTCATTCCTTCAGCATCGTCCTTGATTGCTGTTTCCTGAACTTTATTTAATTGTTCCATTAAATCTACTTATAGATTTAATCTAAGAGCACGGACTCGCTTTTGTTTTTCCTGATACTTACGACTTAAGGCATCAGCAACTACGTTTGCCTTTCCTTCGTGATATTGAATATCACAGTCGTAATTGCTTAGAACTTCCATCCATCTTCTTTGCCTCATATTTAACTCTTTCTGCCCAAATATATACTTTAAACTTTTATGATCTGTATAAACAGTAAACTTACTTCCATACAGATAATGTCTCCAAATTTTCAAGGCAAAAATTATGGCTCCTAATTCTAAGTCATGAGTCGTATAATTCTCCTCGTGCTTTTTCAACTGCCGGGAGGCATACGCAATTACCTTCTTGCGTTGCATCAACACACATCCGAATCCTAATTTTGAAGCATCACAATAGACTTCAAAATCTTCTGTTCCTTCAGGCAATGCTAAAATTGGAGCATTTGTTAATTGGTGCTTTAAAATCTTAAAAGCTTCTTCTTGCCTATGTCCCCATTCAAACTTAGCGGCTTTACAGGTTAACTTAGTCAAAGGTACAACTATCTTAGAGAAATCCTTAATAAATCGTCTATAGTATCCGGCTAAGCCTAGAAAACTTCTAATCTCCATAGCTGTTTGTGGGACCTTCCATTTGGTGATTGCTTCTATTTTAGCAGGATCTACGTGAATGCCTTTGTGATTCACCATATGACCTAAAAATTGTACTTCTTGCAGCCAGAATTCACACTTCGAGAATTTGGCATAAAGTTTTTCCTTTCTTAACAAAGTTAAGAGTGCATGCAAGTGTTTGCAATGTTCTTCCTGACTTTTGGAATAAATAAGTATATCGTCGATGAATACGATTACAAATTTATCCAAGTATGGTTTACAGATCCGATTCATCATGTCCATAAATGCTGCTGGGGCATTTGTTAGTCCAAAGGGCATGACTGTAAACTCATAATGACCATACCTAGTTCTGAAAGCAGTTTTAGGTATGTCTTCTTCTTGTACTTTCAACTAGTGATATCCGGATCTTAGATCTATCTTAGAAAAATACCAAGCACCTTGAAGTTGATCAAATAGATCATCAATCCTAGGTAATGGGTATCGATTCTTAATTGTAACCTTATTCAATTCTCTATAATCGATACACATTCTCATCGATCCATCTTTCTTTTTCACAAACAACACTGGTGCTCCCCAAGGGGATGAGCTAGGTTGTATGAATCCTTTACTTAGTAATTCATCTAATTGCGTTTTTAGTTCTAACATTTCTATGGGTGCTAACCGATAAGGTGCCTTGGCTATCGATGTAGTTCCTGGAATTAGATGAATCCTAAATTCTACTTCCCTATCCGGAGGTAATCCTGGTAAGTCTTCTGGAAATACATCTGGGTATTCTGAGACTACATGAATTTCCTTAAGTTCTTTACCCTTAGTACTAATGATTACTGAAATCATATATACTATTCCTTGTTTTCGTTCATAATTAGCAACTTTCATTACTGATATGAACTTCATGGGCTTACGTGGTTTATCTCCTGTAATCCTAATTACTTCTCCGGTGGGTGATTGAATTTCTACGGAATTCTTATCACAAAGAATTCGAGCATGGTTGGCTATCAACTAATCCATTCCTAATACTACATCGAATCCGGCTAACTTCAATGGCAACAGTTTTGCAGAAAACTTATGGCCTAACAGTTCTATTTTTCCTTCTTGCAAAACCTTATTTATGTTAACAGAATTCCCGTCTGCCGTTTCGACTGTAAAAATTTGCCTAAGGGTGGTTAAGGGTAAGTTAAGAGCTTGGCAAAATGAAGTATTAATAAAACTTTGGTTTGCACCAGAGTTAAATAACACTTTTGCATAAACGTCGTGGACCAAGAACGTACCAGCTATGACGTCGGGAATTAGTTCGGCTTCTTGAGTAGTTAGCTGGAATGCTCGGGCATTCTTCTTTGTTGTTCCATCAGCTGGTTTGCCTTTATTGTCTGTGGTTTTAGTCAATTTAGGACATTCTGTTTTGTAATGTCCTGTTTCTCCACAGTTATAACAAACTATGGTTTTCTTTTTGAAATTTTCTTCACGATGTCCTGCCATTTTGCAGAAGTTGCAATTTACATTGCATTTTCCAAAATGATTCTTTTTGCAATTGCTGCAAAAAGGCGGTTGTGCAGATTGTCTCCTTCCTCTTTTCTTGAACCTATTATCATTACCCACACGAAATCCTTGGGTAATCTTCTGAGCCAATTCCTTCTTTCGATCTTCTTCTCTTGTACGCACTAGTTCATCAGTTAGGGTATTAGCTAGTTCCACAGCATCGTCAATAGTGCGAGGTCTCGCAGCTTTAACAATGTTACGAATTTCACTAATTAATCCCCAAATGTAACGGGAAATGAGTACCGGTTCTGGCGAAGCCAGTGTTGGTACCACTCTAGCATATTCAAAGAATGTCGAAGTATAACCGCGACACTCTACTCCTACCATACGATGGTTTAGGAATTTATTTGCCATTTGTTCCTTTTCATATTCAGGACAATATTTTCTTTCTACAAGAATTTTAAATTCTTCCAGTTCATAGCATAAGCCATCCTTCTTCCTTTTGATTGTAGCACCGTGTTCCACCATTCTAGTGCCCCTTCTTTGAACAAATTTGATGCATACATAACCTGATCTTCTTCGGAACACTTACTTATTGCAATTACTGCTTCGGTTTTCTCTAACCAACGCAATACTGCAGTTGCTCCTTCGTTGCCTGCAAATTCAGCAGGTTTGCAAGCAAGAAATTCTTTGAAAGTGCAACCAGGTGTTGCGGCTTTAATTTTCTTAGGAGGTGGAGCCTGTCGTGGATTATTATCGTCATGATTACCGCCTCCATTTACACTATGACTAAAATTATCTTCCTGAGTACGTTTACTAGGAATGATTTGTTGTGGTTCGATTGGATTCTTTATAGCAGCAACGAATGCTGGAATAGCATTAGCTATCCCTTGAGCCACAATATTCTCAATATCTTGTCTAGTCATATACTGGTTTTCCTGATTTTGTTCAGATTGATTCCTTTCATTAACTGGTTCATTACTAGCATTTTCCATCTGATAATTATTATAAATATAACTATTAGTATCAAATGATTGTAAATAAAACAATTACACAGAAGCACATAAAATCTTACAACACAGATATATGTATCCAAAATTGTCGATGTTTCGACTTCTATTTTGCTTTATATATTATATAGTCATCCATACACACTGTTTATCTTACAATGTTTTATTTCCCATTTTACAGAGTTATATTTAACTATTATTATTATTATACAGACATTCTTCCCAACCCCACTATTCTTTGGTCAATTGGCAGTTTAGTAGCGACGCTCCCTTTCGTCGTACTTCCAGGAAATTTGTTCCCCTATTTCCCGGATCCTATTTCCTGTACCTATCAGCTCTTCACCGAACTGACGAAGTTCGGCTAAGTTTTCGTTGCTCATTGGAGGATTGGGGATAGGTTCTGGATCAAACTGTGGAAGGAAAGAATAAGGACTGTTGATGATATTTTCGAATTGCCAGTCATTTGTCCACCATTCTTCCATTTGGCCTAAAGGTCGGGTGTGGATTAGTGGATCTGGAATAGCTGGTTCCAGATTTACAGGAAGTTGGGTTTCTAGGTAAGGATATAGATTATTATGGATAGGGCTAATGACATCACAATTTGCCAGTAGACGGTCTATTTCGTCTTGAAATGTGATTTCTTCAGTTTGTCTAGAACTCTCTCCAATTTCTATTCCTTTTTGTTTAAAATCTTTCTGGATTTCTATCTCTGCTGGATTAGAATTTTCTCCGATTTTGATTCCTTTTCCTTTGTCTATAGGGTTTTCTATTTTGGGGAGTTTCCTAGTAACTGGCTTTCTCCTGCGTACTTTCCTCCATCCTACATATCTTCTTTTCTTTTTAAGTTTTGCTTTTTCCAGTGGTGGTGCTTGGAATTCCAGGGGTTCCTCTATGTCAGCAATATAACCAGTAAAGTCGTGGGAGACTTCAATTGGTACTGGGTAGAGATTGAGATTCTGAAATGCTTCCGATATCTCACTCATGCTGGATAGCATATATGCAAAATGCACAAAAATGCTAAGTTAAAACTTTGGAACAAAGTTTCAAATAAACATTAAAGTTTTATTGCATACGGATTTGTACAAAAGATCATAGGAAAGAGAACACACTATAATTTATTTATTTACTGGGGATTTTCTACTAGACCAGTCTTATTGATAGTTTAGAGGTTTGCATTCTCTGCTACAGTAGCTAGCATATAAAGGTTTGCCCATTTTTCATCTAATGTGTCTTCCCAAGGTGACCTATTGCCTAATTCCTGGATTTCTGAATTAAACCTCACTTTCTTGACTTGGGGTTTCTTTATTTTCTCCTGTCCCTTTCTAAGAATCAAATTTCTTTTATCTTGGGTAAGAGGATTTTCATAATTTGCTTTACGGACAAAAATCCCTTTTTCCAGATCTGCTGGGTGTTTGGAGGAAGAGGTTCCTTTTTCTGTGGGTGCAGTATCTAATTTGTGGTAGATAGCAGAAATCTTTTGTTTACCCATACTGTAACTCAACAATTAATCCGTTAATAAACAAGTTTTCACAGAATAGCAATTAAATTTCCTAAGTATCTCTTATAGGCTAAAATCAATAGTAAGCTTAAATCAGTGGCTCTGATACCACCTTTTCCTGTCACGGCCCTTGGCCCCGGTTTGACCCGGTCCAGAGCCGCGAGGCAGGAAATCCGATGGTATCTAATTAAGTGACAGCGGAAGTCTTTTTAAACAGGATCGATTAATATTAAAACTGCTCGTTTATATATAATATAGGGATAAATCCCATAATTTACAATAAAGTGATTTCGCTGGGAAATCTTTATTTCTCAAAACATGTTTCTTTATTTATTTACATTGAGCCACTTTTTCTAAGCTTGTAGTGCTCCACGGCACTTTTCCTGTGCTCACAACAGATCACCTGAAACATGTTTGAAAAAAGTTTTGTCAGCAGGGAAATACTGAGTGAATCATTCAGTTTTACTAAAATGACTCGTTTGTTATAATTCACAGTATTAAGAGATTACAATGTTTCTGATATCAAACCAACTACCCACATTATTTGTCACTCGACTCTTTTCGGTGACTGTGGTCATATCACCATTGGCTGCCCCAATGAATGACGGTTATCACTAAATTTAGGTTCGCCCACCTAAAGTGATAAAACTGCAATACTGTGCACAATACCCCACATACCGGCTGTAATTTGGTGATTACATAAACTTAATCACTGTAATTATAACTTTGAAAATAAACATGCTTTTGTAACAAATTTGATAAAAAGAGAATGACTCACATTATAGATTTAACGAGCAGAATATAAGCCTACTGATTAGCCTTGATTAACCTAATTTAAATAACAATGCACACACAACAGGTTAGTAACTAATACAGCAGTTACGACAATTCACGAGATTAAACCCTCACAACGATTTATTAGTGCAATACTTAACAATTCAGCGGATTCACAACGAATGACAGAGTATAGTCCGATTTCGAACAGCACTCAAACATTCAAGTCGAAATCACGATGAATTAACAAAGTATAAACTCAATTTGAGCGGCACTTAAACAATCGTTGGATAGTTACAATCGATCGAACGTTGAATCGTAATAGCGATCGAGTTATTACCCTGATTGTGGCAGCAATTAGTGATTGTGTGTGTTTAGTGGATTGTTTCTGTGATAACTCAGTCTACGTAACTCGAATTTACGTCGTTCCAAAGACAGAATTCAAGTCCCAATGCCCAGTATTTATACGTGAAATGGGATTCCCCCGCGTGTCGCGGGAGATTATGGTGATGATGTCGCGACTCGCCTGGGGTGCACATCTACTCTAGGGTAGCCTTGTCACTAGTATAGGCTTGATGAATCGACAGTTCGTTAATTTGAAACCTATACAATGCATTTTAGAGATAATTATCAAATTAGGGATTACCCCCCTTAAGTTTTAGGGGCCCTAATCCTAATTCCAAATGTTTTGAAAATTTTAGGGATTATGCAAAATCATTTGGGTTTCTCAATTAGGGTTTCCTATTGGTCAAATTAAATAATAATTAGGACTTTTGATAAGAGTTGTTACATGCAAGCTCGTGCACGTTCAAGTTCCACTGTCGTAATCATCCAAAAGTTCCATCCAGTGATGCCATTAACTGATTTAGCTTTCTCATCACCAAGGTACACGGGAGGCCCTTGTGATCGGTCTAAGTAGTGCATTCGGTACCGTCCAAGTAATGCCTCCAACTTGATTTCAAAGGCCACGGTTTCCACCGCAGGTTGTGTGGTGCGCAGTCCTTCGTTGTACTCCTTTACGTACCTCATCAGTCTCGTGATGTATTGGTGTGTATCTGGGACTCCGATTCGGACCATTAGGGTATGCTACTCAATCACCCGCACCCTCGGGTAAAGACGATGCTCAGTGCACGGCAGAGTTGGGATTCGAAAACTGAAAAGACGTCCCCCTAGTGTGTCTATCACAGCACCCTGTTGTGCTAAAGAGATTAAAGTTGCACGATCTGTGAAAATCCTGTGATGAATCTACAACAGTATCCACCGAGACCAAGAAATTGCTGTACCCCCGAAGGAATCCTTGGCGTCAATCAGTTTCTAACATAATGGATTCTAGCACGATCCACGCGTATTCCCACTTCGTTGGTTACATGATCAAAGTGCATTTCTCGAATCTAGATGTTACATTTAACAAGACTTCACACGTAGTGATTCCTTCCTCAGGAGCTCTAAGATAAGATATAGGCGTCGTCCATGATGTCCCTTCCTCCAGGAAATGACCCACAATGTCATCAATAAATACGGTCGATTCTTGTGGTCCATAGACTGCTGGTGTGTTGATTATCTCGATGGTCATGGTGTACAAAGTCACACTGGCCGCATTGCGTTTGATATGCCGTTCTAAGAGTATTCTCCCGTTGGACTTCCATCTGATGATAGTTCGTTCGTTAGCCAATTCTCGAATGAGAGCTTGATCCTCGCTACTGGTTGACAGGTTGGCAATACATGATCGTGGTAAACGGTTCTCGACTGTCGCCTTGCTGAGTTCTCTGTAATCAGTACACATGTCCAACGATAAGGCTTATCTTCACATATATAACTGGGGCTCCCCAGAGCGAAAACTAGGTCCAACAAAAAAACTCCTGTCCCACGGTTCCTATGGTTGATTTAACAGTTCTTGCAACCCTCCTGGTGCAAGACGGTAAAAGTGCGAGTAATCAGGGCTGCTTTTGGCGTGAGATCAAACTGAGATCCTGCCTAACAGTTGTGGAAGTAAGCCCGAAAGCTCCTCGGGCAGCGCACCAAGAAGAATTACGAACAATTGGTGGGTCCCCAATCCTCTTTTCCTTAGCCTTAATATCAGTAACGGCTGCTAACGTAGCGGGGTATTCCCTCCGTAGACACTTCTGGGCCTTCATTACTGATATGATGCTAACCCTTATACCGCTCTGACACTTCAAAGTATAAAGTGACGCAAATTTCCTTTCCCCAAGGTGTATTTACGCGATATCCAGATAACCAATCTACACTACTACTGCATCGAGACCATCAAGGATAGCAAAAAGGAAGGTCGATGTCGAACGCTTGTCCCACAGGGTCGAGTTTGCATCCCAATGAACATATAAGGCTTCAATTGACTTGCCATCAGCCGGTTCCATAACAGGTTTGGTTTCGTGAAGCATCAGGGTTAAAAGGAATCGAGACAAAGCGGTTAGCTACCCATGCAAGCTACCATGTTGTTATTATGCCTGGCGTCACCTACGCCAATCCTAAATGCCCTTCTATAAACACCACCACTTGTGTTGTTACGATCACGTGAATTCCCCGATACTGTCATCGTTCCCTTGGTTGTTGACATTTTGACTTAACAATAGTCAATCCTTGTCGAAGTCACCCTTGTTTCCATACGGTAGGCTACGATTACGAGTACCTTGATGTTGCCACGACTGTTGCCTCTAATGTCGTTGCTTGAAAGGGAGCCCACGATCTTTCAACAACAGGGTCCATCTTGTCCCATCCCGTGTCGCGTCCTAAGGCATTACTCACTACGTGGGAAGTTACACATTCCGTATCCCGATGGATTCGTAAGAGTCGCCTCCCATAAGTTGCTTACTAGGGTTAAGTATTCGGTTGAGGTCAATCTGCTGGAGTTCGTTGCTGGTAATCAAGGTCGTTTTAATACTGAGGTTAGTAAGGCACTACGCTCATCCTCTTGTCCCTCGTTCTTGCAAGTTGACTGAGTAATACACGATATGTTTCTAGAGTGTTGCAGAAGTGGTTGCACTCCGGGGTCTAAGACGTCGGTACATTGAGTTCCAACCAATGAAAAAGAGTGAAAAGGTATAGTCCAATCATTCGACGCTGCAACATCCAACTCAAGGATGTTCGTACCAGCACCTAACATTCTACACCGTTCGCTAGGCGTTCAGATGGGCGTTCATGTAATACTCGATAGCATCGAGATTCGTAAGGATTCAGAGAGGAATGAAAAGTTCATGTTCGAGTAGAGGACAATCACTGCTATGACCCCGATAGGTTTGTTATGTTTCACATCGATCAAATAACGGAACGGAACCCCTTTTTCACTTGTTAAGCCTCACTGGGACTCGCATGCACCCCACATTATTATTATGTGTGCACCCACAATAATATTGTGATTTGTATGCTCATCTCAGCTCCTCCTAACTCATGTCAAATGGTTCCTCAAACTCAAGTAGCAAGCAAAGAACATCACAAAACGCGAGTCATGAATGTCTAAGGAAACACCACACTACCCATCACATAACACATGCAAGTAATGAATTCATTCGGTTGTGCTAAACGTGCAATCACATGCAATATCATATGTAAGTGTTCACTAGTTATGCAGTACAGTAAGTAAACGAGAGACGAACCTTGCAGTCTGGAGCTGAGTGTCATGGTGGATTTCGGATCTGTTCGGTTATAGTCTGGTTTTATAGAAACGTTTTTAAAACCAAATTCACTATAACCAGTGGCTCTGATACCAAACTGTCACACCCACAAAATACCACCTAGGGGGTGTCCCTGTTAGGCGTGTGACCCACTAGCAACGAGCCACCAATTACATTGAATCCATAAGTTTAAAATAAAGTTTCATCATTTAATATTAAAATCCAAACATAAGTTATTCGAAACCAGCAAATTCAGCGGAAGCGTTAACGTATCACAATATAAACATTTTCCAAACAAATGTAAGAACCAATGTTCAATAAATAAAACCAATCGGTGTGAACCATGACCACTCATGCCCTCCAGCCAGCAAGTTCCTATTCCAAGATACCTAACGACCTGCGAGCATGTAACAAGTGTATCAGACAAAGCTGGCGAGTTCACAGTTTAAGAAAACGTTTGTTACCAGTTATATGTAAAACAGTTCACTGACAAATGCAAGTAATATTGTTAATATCTCAATTCCGAACAAGACGGCTCCTGAAGTACATGACTGCCCTTTCCCACGTACTCCTATCCAGTACTGGGTCCGACTGGGTCATTAGTTCACATCCGTCCTCTCTAGGAGCGGTGTGAGGGTGCCAAACCTAAGTAGCGCTACCAACTAATACCCGTTACCCTCCAGGTAACAACATAAGGGACTTACAAGAATGATAGGTGAGAATATTAACCAATATACCCGTTTTTACCCAAAATACTTATCCCTCCACGGGATACCCACTGACTGTCCCCAACCACTGGGACGCATGCTCAAATGTAGTGAACTCACCTTAGATTGCTCGGTATATCCTGTTACCCATTCCCAGTTGGTCAACCATGCCCTACCGTGGTTACCAAAGATAGTTAGTTTAATATTCACGTATATCACGTATCCTCAGTACACGTTACACAAGTAGCATACAGCAAAACACATTTCACTATGCAAGTCATAACCAGAAGTCGTGTAACACATTAGTCCGTTATCAATGTACCTTTGTCTAACAGATACTCATACGCTATACCAGTTCACATTACATTCCATGTTTTAAACAAGCACTTAGCAGTCCAAAACATCAATCATAAAAGTGTGAAGTCTCATAAGTCTAAGGCCCATTGATAGTGTGTGATCGAGTGGTAAGTGTGCGGTTCTAACCAAGTGTGTGAGTTGTTTTCTTTGTGCGACCCCAAATAGTATATATCGGTCCACTAGTTCAGTTCGTGTCATAATCAGTGATATAACAACCCATTACCATCAAGTAATCATATAACATGTGTCCAGTTCTCATGCAAGTTCAAACCACAAATCCAAGTCTCAACAATCACTAACAGTCGGTTCCTTAGCAACTTCTATCATTCGGTAATTTCTTAAACCCATCAACAACTTGTGGCCCATTAACACAGCCAATCGGTTACCCAAAAAGCCCACACTTTAATGACTTAAACAATTTTTATAAAACTGATCATTATCCTATACTATGTTAATTATGTCAGACCCAACATCATCATTGCTAGTCATTGTGCACTCCCAACAATGATAGCATCAACTTGCTCTAGATAAACATCACAGATTACAAGGTCCTTATATAATACTCACATAATCAAATTTTATCTTATAACTTTATAAATAATCACCTACCCTATTCCCTGACTCCATGCTATCGGCCACAACAACATCTGATGACCATGTCATCTTTATCATCAACAGTACGACCAGATTGATGAAGATCACAATTATGCCACATACTATGGTTGCTACTAACACTATCAATCAACAACAACAAGTACTCGAATAGGGATCAAGTTAATGAACTTAACGTTATGACCTTATGATAACCCAACTAAGATCGTGAATTATTATAATACATCTAAGGCTCATGAACCCAGCAAATCACCATCAAATCATATTTCAACAATTCTATCCAAGTTTGCAACACGTATCAAAAGATCATACATACCATCCAACACAATCTCATAAGACTAAATCAAAAGATGAAACACTAACCCAAAGGCGAAGAGTCCACGGACACAGGAAGTTGCGAGGGGGGGGGGGTCACGTCTACTGCCGTTGTAATGGGGATGAAGTGAAGATATTAGGGTTTGATGATTTGTCTTGTTTTTATTATATACAAGATGTATGGAATTAATCCCCTACGTATTCGGTATAGAGTGGGCCGAGCCCACTTAATTTATGTTTTGGTATACCCCATGCTTGGGCCGAGTACACAAGTCCATTTACAATGATGGTGGCCCAAGTGTATGATGGCGGCCCACGTGTTATAGCGGTAGGTGCGGCCCAGTCTACTAGACACATTACGAAGCCCATTTACACCCCACATTAAGCGATGCATTAAAAGACCGAACGTTAAGTAGGCTCTCTAAAGTGAGAGACGTGTAAAGAAGAAGTAACGAGGAGTCATAATTCATAAAACTGAAAGATACTAACTTGGAGAGTTCGGGTTGTCACATCACATACTAGAAGAAGCCCATAAGTCTAAATACACGATGCACCCAGGAAGTGATAAAATGTACCAGGATTTAAGAAAAAAATTTCTGGTGGATAGGAATGAAGAAGGACATAGCAGCCTATGTTTCTAAATGTTTAACTTGTTCACAAGTTAAGGCTGAACACCAGAAACCCTCAGGTTTGTTACAGCAATTAGAAATGCCAGTTTGGAAATGGGAATTAATAACAATGGATTTTGTTACTAAATTACCCAAAACCAAGAAAGGAAATGATACAATCTGTGTGATTGTAGATAGGCTAACCAAGTCAGCTCATTTCTTACCCATGAAAGAAACTTTTAGTATGGAACAATTAGCCAAATTATATGTAAATGAAATTGTTTCTTTACATGACATTCCTTTATCAATTGTTTCTGATAGGGATAGCCGATTTACCTCTCATTTTTGGTCAAGTTTCCAAAAGGCAATGGGAACCAAGTTAAAGCTAAGCATAGCTTATCATCCTCAAACGGACAGACAAAGTGAAAGGACAATTCAGACAATGGAAGACATGCTTAGAGCTTGTGTAATTGATTTTGGAGGTAATTGGGACGATCACTTACCTTTAATAGAATTTTCTTATAATAATAGTTATCACACAAGTATCAATGCTGCACCATTCGAAGCACTTTATGGACGAAAGTGCCGAACCCCAGTCTGTTGGGCAGAAATTGGGGAAAAGCAACTATCTGGACCTGAGATAGTGCAAGAAACAACCGACAAGATTATTCAAGTCAAGGAACGACTGAAAGCAGCACGTGATCAACAAAAGAGCTATGCTGATAACCGACGCAAGCCATTAGAATTTCAAGTAAGAGATAAAGTATTGTTAAAAGTCTCTCCTTGGAAAGGAGTAGTAAGATTCATCAAACAGGGAAAGCTAAGTCCCAGGTATGTTGGACCTTTTAAGATTATTAGAAGAATAGGACCTGTAGCCTATCAGTTACAACTGTCAGAGGAAATGGCAGGAATACATGATGTATTTCATGTATCTAATCTCAAAAAGTGTTTAGCTGATGAATCCCTAATAGTACCTCTTAAAGATATAGAGGTAAATGAACAACTCAAGTTTGTAGAAAGGCCTCTACAGATTGAAGACAGGAAAGTCAAGAACCTCTAGCATAAGAGACTAGTTCTAGTCAAAGTAAAGTGGGACTCCAAAAGAGGACCTGAGTACACATGGGAACTCAAGTCAGAAATGCAGAGGAAATATCCGCATTTGTTTCAATAGATCTCGAGGACGAGCTCT
This sequence comes from Helianthus tuberosus, assembly GCA_030545235.1. Taxonomy (NCBI): domain Eukaryota; kingdom Viridiplantae; phylum Streptophyta; class Magnoliopsida; order Asterales; family Asteraceae; genus Helianthus; species Helianthus tuberosus. The sequence goes on from CM060397.1 coordinate 31,805,819, forward strand.
AAAACAAGGTGGGGAGAATGTAACAACCCTCGGTAAAACCAACACTCTCATAATATTTTCGACACCCTATTATATGTTAAAATACCCTTATATGTCTTGAATTACAACCCGTATGTAAAAACCGAGCCCGAAATACGTTATAGTTTATAAAATAAATTAAAAACATAAAATATTAAGTTGAGGCGGGCCACGTAGACCCACCCCATGCTTTTACGCGGGCGGTATCAAGGTTGGAAACGAACTGCGCTGGTTTCTTTAGTTCAAGCAGGCCGCGTAAGCTTAAGCTTACATTGACGCGGGCAGCGAGAGATCATTAAACGCGGAGACATCCGGTGCTGACACGTGTCGACATCGTGGCGGACCTACACATCGACTCAGCCAAGCTATTCAGTTGACCAGGGTTGACGCGGGCCGCGTAACCCTGGCCTGTGCTTTACGCGGGCCGCGTGAGAGTCGGGTTTTGCAACTATAAATAGAACGCATCAGTTTTCGTTTTCCGTCGCTCATTCTCAATTCTCAAATCACAAATTCTGAATTAGAGGCATTATAGTCGGGTATTATACCCCTAATTAGCGAGGTTCTGCTCCGTTGTAAGTATTATATAACCGCAGTTTCGTAATAGTTACGCTGCCCGATTGATTTAGGGTTCCGTAACAACTGTCGTGGTTTTGCCCGACGTAGTTGTTGGAATGCCGTCTCGGGGTGGGTATCATTAATATTTTCAAAGGGTTATGATACTAACCAATGTACATTTGTATAAATTATAGATTATATCCAGGAAACCCTTACGAGAAGCCTAAGATAGCAATGTGAGTTTATCCTCTTTTTGATAACCTTTTTGTAATGTTTTACAAAACCTTAAATGTTTTACAATGCGATTAAGCAGTGATTGAGTCTTTGTAGTTCTTCAATTACTGCCAGTATGTTGGGGTTTTGTATACAAAATTTACTACACTGTGAGTAGTAAGTCAAGGTTGACAGTACGTTACCATTGGACAATGAGTTAGCCAATGTGTAATATGACATACAAGTCAGTGGATTGATAGTACCAAATGGAGTAATTTTGTAGACATAAACAATGTGATCGCTCTCAATACTGTTTTAATTGATAAAATGTTTCTTGATTAAACTGGGATTCACTCACCAGTATTTCCGACTGACAAATGTTTTTAAAACGCGTTTCAGGTAACCCAATGTGACAGCCAATTAGTAAAAAGCCAGCTGGAGAGCACTGAAGGCTTGGGAAAAATGTGGCTATAAAAGTTACCTAATAAATGATGTTTTAAATTCAATAAAATAGGGTTTATCCCTATAAGTGTATTGTAATAAGAAACTTGGGTTTTGCCCATGTTATTAGTAATATTAAATATGGTGGTTTTACTCTGATAAACATTTCCTAACTACGGTCCTGATGAAAAATTCCGCTTCCAGATTAAATAACTGATACCACCGAAACTGGCTCGCGGCCGCCCGTTCCCGGGACTCAGGGATCGGGGGTGGCGACAGTTCATCAATTCAAAGCTATAAATACATACATTGCTCCTCCCATTTAACCCCATATAATTCTTATTTCAAAGTTCCCACTAGCAAAAAAAAAAAAAAAGGATTCTTGGACCGACGAGGAAGATATTGCTGTTGCCGTTTCCGTTTCGTACGCCGCCGCTCGTGATCTGGGCACTTATTAACTTCCGACCCTGCTTTCTGAGGGCAGGTTTTCAACTTCTTTTGCATTCACCTACAAGAGACGACCCGAAGTGTCGATGTCTTGAGGACTCGTCTTGCTTTTCTACGCTTTAAATGTACCCGTTTTTTAGGAAAGTACGGAAATGTTAAAAAAACTCAGCCGAACATGGAAGAAAAAGAGGTCATTGAAGAGGCCCTGCTCGACTATGCAATACGTTACGAGGAGGACTTTGAACACCTTTCAGTGTTTGAAACTTTGAAAATTTATCTGTAATTCACGAAATTAATTTGTAATATTTAGGTTGTAACGTTCAACTTAAATTTGTAATGTAACGTCACCTTTGTTTGACTTTAAAACTTTTGAACGGCCCAAACTGATTTTTTTTGCTATTATTTGGGCCCAAACAGCCCACACCGTTTTATTTTGTAATATTTGGGCCCAAACAGGCCACACGCTACATATGAACGACCCAAACATATTTATTTTGTAATGTTTGGGCCCAAACAGCCCACACGGTACGTATGAACGGCCCAAAATGATTTTTAGTAATATTTGGGCCCAAACAGCCCACACGCCACATATGGACGACCTAAACATATTTATTTTGTAATGTTTGGGCCCAAACAGCCCACACTGTACGTATGAACGACCTAAACAGATTTTTTTAGTAATATTTGTGACCAAAATTTTGTAATGTTTGGGCCCAAATAGCCCACACTGTACGTATGAACGACCTAAACATATTTTTTTAGTAATATTTGTGATCAAACAGCCCACACCGTTTTATTTTGTAATATTTGGGCTCAAACCGTTTGTCGAGTTTCTTGTCGATGTCAAGTGGTGATTTTATATTTTTAACCTATTATAAACATAAATTTTATAAAACATATTTGGGCCCAAACAGCCCACACGCTACATATGGACGGCCCAAACAGATTTATTTTGTAATGTTTGGGCCCAAACAGCCCACACTGTACGTATGAACGACCCAAACAGATTTTTTTAGTAATATTTGTGCCCAAACAGCCCACACTGTTTTATTTTGTAATATTTGGGCCCAAACCGTTTGTCGAGTTTCTTGTCTATGTCAAGTGGTGATTTTAATTTTTTAACCTATTATAAACATAAATTTTTATAAAACATATTTGGGTCCAAAAAGCCCACACGCTACATGTGGACGACCCAAACAGATTTATTTTGTAATGTTTGGTCCCAAACAGCCCACACGGTACAAATGAATGGCCCAAACATATTTTTTTAGTAATATTTGGGCCCAAACAGCCCATAACATTTTATTTTGTAATAATTGGGCCCAAACCGTTTGTCGAGTTTCTTGTCTATGTGAACTGGTGAATTTAATTTTTTAACTTATTATAAACATAATTTTTTATAAAACATATTTGGACCTAAATAGCCCACACACTACATATGGACGGCCCAAACAGATTTATTTTGTATAGTTTGGGCCCAAACAGCCCACATGGTACGAATGAACGGCCCAAACTGATTGTTTTTAGTAATATTTGGGCCCAAACAGCTCACAACGTTTTATTTTGTAATATTTGGGCCCACACCGTTTTATTTTATGTTTAAGTTATTATAAACATAAATTTTTATAAAACATATTTAGCCCAAACATGTTAACGGACTCAAACAGATTACTAATATAAAAAAGTTTTTTTTATTAATATAATACACCTAAATATTAAACAAAAGATAATAAATATAAATACCAAAAACACGAAAAACAAATAAAAGAATGGGGGAAACGGCCTGGCTTGCAGCTGAAACGGCTCGGCACAGCTGAAACGGCTTAACAAGCAGCTGAGACGGCACAAAGAATGGGGGGAAACGGCTTGGCTTGCAGCGGTGGGGTCCACGTGTGTACGGTAACGGCTCGGCTCCAACCCAAGGACACGGCTTGGCTCACAGAAGGTACCCGGCTAAGTTCTTTCAACAGCAGCCGAAAGAAACGGCTCGGCTAAGTACTTTCAGCATGGACAGGACACGTGGCGTTCTCTGAAACGCCTTCAAGCCGTTACAGCTGTTGTCGGACACGTGGCAGTATCTGGTTGGCGGGGTGTTGAAAGAATCCTTTGTGCCATTTCCGTTGGTGGAAACGGCTTGGCGAGGGGTGTCAATTGGCCATTTCGGAAAAGACGGCGTTGTCTTGGCCATTTTCGTTGTTTTCCCTTTTTAGTATAATCAATGTCAAAGGATTTTGATATTTATTGCCATATGATAAACGAATTATTGGTCACGTATTTACTTGTAAGTGTGTACGATTTCAGTCACATCAATGCATGTTAGATATAATAACATACGCCAAAAATCACACCCACGTATTCATTTTTTCGTTCTCGTACCATCATAAAACGTACATTCAACTGACACTTTCAATATATACGTATGAACTCGTGTTGTATATGTTTTTTTCATGTGTATGAGGTGGAAGTGACAATATAATATTTTGGGTTTGCTATCTAAGCCACCAAGTTTGGACTATGTGCATGACTAATTCATAAATTAATTTAAAAAAAAATAAGAACATACAAAAAGAGATGATTGTTATGCATGAGTTTTTTTTTTTTTTTTTTTTAGTAATCCAAACATATTAGCGATTTTAGTGGGTGTTTGGGATTCCTCATTTTCACCCACTTTTAACTTATTGAATAGTGAAAAAGGACTTTTTAAGGTGTTTGGGGATTGCATGTATGTGAGTGTAGAAGTCAATAAGTTAGAAATTCTAACTTATTAACTTATTGAACAGTGAAATAGAAGTGAAAAAGGAGTTTTGAGAAGGAATCCCAAACACCCCCGTAGAATGTATAACTTGTTTGTGATCAAATCATAATTGATGGACCAACTACTCATTCAAGTGATGTGTAACGTTCATAGCTAACCAATTAAACATTTGATGGACCAATTAACTACTCATTCAAGTGATGTGTAACGTTCATAACCAGGGTCGTTCCTACATTTTTTGAGACCCTAAGCGAACTATGAAGTGGGGGTCCTAATTTCGTTGATAAACTCTCCTCCAATCCCGACGCCATGGGTGATTACCCTTACTTTTTTCGTCTAGTAATAGCCGATAGCCTAGAAATTAAAAGCATGTTGCGATGAGAAGTGGGAACGATGATTGCGGCTGTATTAGGGGCTTTAGGCCCCTAAATGCTGATGATTAGGTTGATGGTTGTTGTGTTTTAATATTTGGAAATCAAGGTTAAATTGGTTTTGAAACTTGGCCTTTTTTGCTAAACAATATTTATTTTGGGCTCCTTCAATGAAAAACCAATTTAGTTTTGAAATAAATGTATTTATTTGGGTCTCATACATATACTATATAAAAACTTTCAAAAAACTTGAAGGCCTTTATTTTTTGGTGGCCCTAGGCCGTGCCTAGGTTGTGAAGGCTATGGAGCCGGCCCTGTTCATAACCAACAAATTAACCATTTGATGGACCAACTACTCATTCAAGTGATGTGTAACGTTCATAACTAACCAATAACCATAAGGTGAGAGTGTTGATCAGTTCTGTTTAAACATAAAGGAAAACATGAAAACATACCTTTGATTGCATCAGCACAGGCCAGCAGAGAATCCAGATGGAGACACAGCAACAGTGTTTGACATGATTGTCAACTTGGTCTGGTTCCTCCTTAGGGTGCAATCTAATGATGGTGGTAAAAGAAACCGAATAAGGGAGTTCGGCTAGGAGAGAGGGGGCGATTTCATGAGTGATGTTATTGTGATTAAAGTCTAACCCTTTAACCCTCTAATTATCTCCTTATATATACACCCAAGAGGAAACCCTAATTAGTTAATAAGGGTAATTTGGCCCATCAACAATTACCAACTAATTATTTAATAGGATTGTTATATATTTTGATCCATATAATGTAAATGATTATAATGGCTACTAGATTAAATATAAAATAAATATATTTAATCTTACATTCTCCCACTTAGCCGAGTAATCATTTACTATGAGTATTAGGTAAGCCTGATCAGGAGTTAACACTCATTTTAGCCTTAAACAAGTACTATAGCAGAGAAATACAGCCGTTGAATCATTATGCGACTCAGGACCCCCATTAATCATACTATAGCCTTAATTTAAAACCTAATCGTCATGATCAAAATATGCATAAGCCCTTTGTTTGATTTGTAACTTTATTTGTTTATATGCCATTATGTCGACTTGACATATTCTTAGAGACATACAAAATCAAACTGATGAGGAAAATTAACTAATACTTAGTCATTCATAGTACGATATGCAATTGCGCATGGCCATTAATTAATACCCGTCTTTGAGCTCTCTTAATAAGACTTATGGGTAATAGCCCTTCAGTTATAGGATCCTTAAGCATATCATGAATGTATTCGATACAAAACTTAGTTTCCTCAATTCGTTCGTAAACGAATAATTAACGGCGTATCGAAATTTAATGCAGCACCTCTTGAACTGTTACTGTTCAAGGAGTCATGGTAGCTGACTTTATCACACTAAGTCTTCAAAACATTAATTATATGGAGTTAATAAATTTATGAGTCCACTGATATATTTCCAACAACATTTAGTGACTATATTATGTCGTTATAACTTAGGTTGTTATTATCAGTTTATTATGACTCCTGCATGAAATAGGTTTTGTCTGCTGACATAAAGATATACCCGAAATTACATTTTGTCATCTTTGAATATCTCAAAGTTAGAGTAATAAACCGGTTTTAATTCTCACTTCTTCTTCAAATTATAGCTTCTCGTTTCTTTTAAAGATATTGTAATACTCCATTAGATGCTTCACATTAATCTAGACATATCTAGTGTGTTGCAATGTGAGTAATATCTAAACGAGTATAGACTTGAATTTACATAAGGCTTCTAATTAATGAAGCGAAAAGAAATAATCTCATTTATCCTATTACCCTCTAAAGGAGAGCAGTATCGTTTGTTACATATGTATGGACCCATTTAAGGTTAAACTTATGGAACAAAACCAATGTCCCATTGGGTCTATCTCGGTATGTTATGATATCAATCACGTAAGAGATATCTCTGAGATTTATTATATCAAAGTTTGTGTTAACAATGCTTTGACTTATGTAACATATACTTGTCAAAAGAATGTCATCTATATAGACAAGTTTATTTTAGTTGCTCCCACTCATCTTGAGGTAGGTACATTAATCCACTTGATTGTTGATGAAAATAATCACGTTAAGATTTCATCACATTATAATGTTTGCATTAACCCATACATGGATTTTATTGACTTACAAATAAAGTGTTCTTTAACCTTCAGTTTAGAACTTTCAGGTTGTTTTATGAACATGTAAATATGTCAGCCATTTGTTAAGGAAAATTGTTTTTAATGTTCATCTAATGTAGCTTTAAACTATTATAAGCTACTAGAAGAGTGATGATCCTCTAAGAAAACTTTGATAATTTATCTTTTCCTAAGTATAACCTTTGACAATCAATCATGTTTCTTCGTGTCTTAACGCTTGTATCAGGGTTTGGTTTAGTTATGAACACTCTTAGGTAATTCAATCAAATCCCAAACGTTATATGAACACATAAAATCAGTTTTACTAGAAAACTGTTTTATTCCATTCAGAAGATTGATTGACACTAATGGCTTAATTTGAAGAGATAGGATCAGTAAACATTTCCAAAATCCATTTCAACTTCAGTTAGGGAGGTTATGTAATCATCAAAGTTAGTAGATTTTTAAATCTAGATGACCTCCTGAGTTGATTATTGGGTTCATTAGAAGTTTCAGTTTTATGGATTAGCTCTTGGTTAGGTTGCTATCATTTTCAGGATTCTAAGTCTATAAGAGTTGGAGCAGTATGGTGTACAAGAGGTGTAATCGGAGTTAAATTCGGAGTGAAATTTAATGACACTCTTCCCCCCGCCTCTTGTATTCCTTACAAATCATGATAAGGACTTTGACTTCTCCCACTGACCTTAGAAAACTTTAGAAACTCAGCATGCTTAGGGTCAATGTTTAATGACCAACAAATTCTATTAGAGAAACAAGTTAATGACGTCAGTCGTTGTAGTTTCTCTTGTTGAGGATTATGTTAGTTTAGGTAAGAAATCTAAGTGTGCCCACAATTAAGCAACAATGAAACTTTTGTAAGAGTAGCATTAGATTTAAGGAGACAAGTTATGATAGAACAATGTCGTGATGGAGCGGTGTCTTGTACAAGAGGTGCAAATTTAGGTAATGTAAAATTTTCACTCCCCCACCTCTTGCAACTATTGCAAGTTATTATTAAGACACTTAATGCTCCCACTGATCTTTAATATCTCTAGAAATGCTACAAGAGAAGTTTCAATGAGGTACGTGACGTGGGAACCTATCATATATACGTTAGACTTTATTTGATTTCTTTAATGTCCAGATATCATAAGAAACTTTAGGGACATATTTAATAGAAATCTTATAAAGTATGTATATGAATAGATTTCTTCTAAGACCGTGGGCCATATGCGACAAAATTTAGATACAAGTTGGTAGTCTTTCAAATGATAAATAAATTATGTCTGAATATTCCATTTGGAATAAGTTCCACGAATGTCAATGAATGACTTATGATGGACCCATACTTATTCCTTAAGCCAAGTAATATTTAGGTCTATAACGTCATGATTTAAAATCACTTAGAATGAGATTAGATAAAAAATCATCCTCATTAACCATGTCATGATTTCTCATGAATTTCGGTTATAATGGATGAAATTTATAAGTCTCATTTTTCCTTTTGTCAAATTCTCATTTGCATGATGACAAAAGTTGTGAAAGTGTAAGGTATCATCTAGTTTTATCTTAGTAATGTTTCAATCCAGATATTTAGAATAAATAAAATGAGAGTTTAAGGTAAGTATGACTTTATGTTGACTATGCAAACCTCACAATCTTCATAACATTGCTTAATTATGATACTATATTCTGATTAATCTTCAGAATATATAAGGTATCGAAAAACGTTATTAGAAGACTGCTTATTATGGTTCTTATAGTCTTAACATTTAATTTTGTCACTAACTCTCATGTTAGTTATTTGTTGACTTCTGGTAAGGAAACGTTTAAAACTAGAGTCAACTAATTATGTGTTAATAGGAATATTATAATTAGTAGACTTAAATATTTTTAATAAGTGACTATCTAATTAATTTATCCAACTGTTCTTTAGAATAATGGATAGTCTCGTTGCTTATGTCTAGTCTAATGACATAATTATGCAGTGAGATTTTCCCTTGAAGAACCTTAAAGTTGGAATTAGCACTTGTAATTTGTCTATGGACCTTAGGACAATCCTCTTTTAAACTATTAGTTGTTGTAAGGTGAATAACATCTTATTTTCCAGTTTCAAACATTTATTTCTATGTACATATATTGCTTATCAACACACTCATTATACTTTGGTACTTTTGAGTGTTATAGTTGATTTATAAGGCATCAAATTGTACAAGTGAAAATCTTAGTATGTAATGTACTGGAAAAAATGTACTTATTTCCATGCGTAAGCCCTTAACTTTATGGGTCATGATATTGTACATTATTATGTATTCACATATACCACTTAGCTTTATAGTTTATAACTAGCCTAAGACCCCGCGAGTTTCGCGGGTGGCTTAACACACAAATATATAACTTAAAATTGTTGGAAATAATCTTTTGAAAGAAATAAACGTTCAAGTAAGGAAATCCATCTCTCTACCCGCGGGTACGTAATGTATCAAATGAAATTAGATTCAATCTAACTTTAAAAAATTAAACTAAAAATTTCAGCACGTTGCAACACTTTTAAAGTTAAAATGAATGTACTAACGGCGTTGACTGCTGTGCTTCCCACGGGAATGGCTTTTGTTGACCTTCACGATCTTCTCCTCGATACGCTTGTTTCTTACAACGAAACGTTCCACTCCCATTGTATATGCTGAAATATTAATGGAAACGATAGAAATTACACTACTTTTAGAATATACAATGCTTTGAAAACCGGGTTTATCATCAGCTCTATAATAATAAACTCCACTTTTAGAATATATTTAATTTGAGTTGCAAAAGTTTGCCGCTCCAAATAATATGCACAATTTGACTTTTTGTAGTTATTTTGTCACTTTAGTCTAGTGAAACGAATGTAGAGTTCGACAAACCACCCAAATTGGGAGATGCTTTATTTTACAAAAAAAGAAAAAAAATTAATGAACAAAAATTTCATCAATATTGAATGAAAAAATTGCCGAAAATTCAAATTGAAATGAAACATAATTTAAATAAGAAATGGAAGAAAAACTAACTATCAGTTATATAAGCTCAGATTCAGCCCCTACCTCCATGAAATGATACTTCCAGGCCCACATAACAGAAACTAAAGTCGGTTAAGCCACTTATCCAGGACTAACTTGAAAGAAAAATCCGATAGCTTAGTCATCAATTGTTTTTTATTACACTAATTCATTATCATTAAAATTTTGATTAAACCCAAATCTGATAGTTGTTTTGAATTTTATGTATAATTAATATATCGAGAACACCTAGCTTGAAAGCTCCACTAACGCCTTCATTTTTAATTTTCTATCGGTTTCATAAACCTATATATATATCATTTTTTTCGTGCAATCCCCATACCTACATATACAACACACTGATAATTTTTTTAATCAATTGTGTATATTTGTTTTTCCATACGAAATTCAAACATTTATTATTTTGTTATTCTATTTAGTTTCTTCTTCAATTAATCATGCATAGTTACAAAATTTATTATCATTCAGTTTCTGCTTCAATTGTTTAACCATACGAAATTCAAACATTTATAACATTGATAGTTTTTCCCATTTATAAATATGTATACTTACAAGTGAAGTTGTCGTCCTCCTCCTGCTGATTTACATGCCTCTGGATCAGCAAGTTCCCATTTTTTTATAATAAGTATTATTTTTATTCTATACCACCAACTCAAAAAGAGAATTGGTTAATAACTTTATATCTCATTAAAATGTTTAGTTCGAAAGTAAACCTGTTTGAAGAGCAGTGTGCACAAACAAAGGGCAAGTAAGCTTCCATCAATAACAATTATATTGGTCAATGCTTTCCTTGTGGCCCCAACCTAACAAAGGTTGAATGTTACACAAACAATACAGTATTATATATTTACCTTGATATTTATTATTATAAAAAACAACTTATATATAGATAACTACCCAGGAACCATTGCGAAGTTTATTTGGGAGTTGTTTATCAAGAACTTGCGAAACAACAGAGCTACATGAAGCACAATCCTGTTCTTGGTGCTGCTGAAGTAAATACAGGAAATTAAGACCTTAATAAGCTATCATTCTAAACTTTTTTTAAATAAATAAATCACTCCAAGAACCTCACCCACCGTTGAATTGTAACCATACCTTTGTCACCGGAACCTAATATCGTCGACCCATCTGGGGCCTAATCAAACCACTACCCATAGACTCACCATGACCGTCTGATAGCACCACCACTGCTCATCTTGAATTTATCACGGATCACCAGGCCTATTTCTTCACCAAAACTTTGTTGTGTTGTCAATGTTGCCATTGCATCAACAATTTCTTGATTTCAGTATTGGAAATTAAAAAAAAATATACGATATTTACATATATATACACACACACACACACACCAACATACATATATGCAACAATAAACTTGGACATATGTCAAAATAAATTATATGAAATGTATGGTTGATTTACCTGCAAAGAAGACACCAAATAGGATGCCCTGCAAGATCCAAACACCGCTATCATGTGCATTTTTAATTTCAGTTTGTGGAGTTTAATGCATGTGCATTAAATTAATAAGAAATTAAGAAATAATTTCTTGCAAAACAGCTAGAAACTATGAGATATAAGAACACATTACCCAATTCTTGCAAAACAGATAGAAACTATTAGAAAAACTCGGTGCATTTTTAAATCTAAATTTCTAGTTCAATTTCACTAAAACAAAATGAAGGATTTTAACACTTATTTGTGATAAGTGGGTGAACATTTCTCTATCTACATGTATGCCAAAGTGCTTCTAGTTCCTTCATTACACCATCCCATTGTTCCTTCTGAAAATTTTCATGCTTGATAGAGTCAATTAAAGGAAAATATAAAAGTATTACTGAACATGGTATACGCACAAAAGAATAATAAGAAACTAAAAAGATTCAAGATTAGGAATACCATTCTTCCTAGAAACATCTCAAAGCACCAAAAAGCATCAGTATTATCCTCGAATAGTATAAAAAATAACAAATCACTCATACATGTAATTAGAGTTATATTAACTTCATAATTCAACATAAGCAAAATAATATTAAAAATGAGACGAAAACGCCAAAACTATAACCTTGATTATGTCTTGTTGAAAGATCTACCCAGGCACAAAAAACTACCTGTGATTATCCATAAAAAAGAATAAATATGAAATAAAAATCAATGAAACCCTAAACAGAGTATTTAGACCCTAACTAATCAGATAACCAAATTTCAGATTTGTCAATTGAAACTCTAGAAAGTAATCATTGCATATAAAAATCGGATAATCTAGTTGAAAACAAATAATCAGATCCCTACACAACAGAAACCAAAACCAAACAAAAATTTTCAAATCGCCATAGTACCAAAACCAAACAGCATCAGTTAAACATATTTAAAAAAAAAACCCTAAAAATTTATACTTACTGATCTCAATTGTCTTGTACTCTTTCTTATAAGCCTTCTAAGTCAACCGAAATGATCTTATACACACCACATCTTTACCAGCTATTGTTATGAACCGCAACTTTATCGGAGCCTTTGTTCCTGTTTCCCCTGCAACCTACACCCACACGATCACACACTTAGTTCATAACCATAAAACCCTAAAACGCATTTGAAGCCCCATTTGGCACAGCTTCAAATCATGTTCGAACATAAAAAATTCAATTAATCATTGAAAGAATATGGCATTTAGTTGACGGTATCCTGTTAAACTTTGAAATAAGATAGCACTTAATCAACGGCACTACCACAAATCGTTTGAGAGATGCAATGCTTAAGCGACGGCACTACCGCCCTCTTCTATTCCTGAATTACATGTATGAGAAATGCAATGCTTGAACGGGTGAGAAGAATCAATAGAGAGTGAGATTGAAATAAGAATGAATAAATAAAAACCTGGGGAAATAGTGAAAGAGATGATGGATTCGTCCATTAGGGTTTATCAGAAGAGGGGTGAGAGAGATGATGGTGGCGTCCATTAAGGTTTCTGCGGAGAATTGTTAAAAGGAAAGGTTCTGGAGAAGCGCGTGAAAGATAAAAAAGAAGGAGAAAACAAATTGCCGCTCAAAACAATATTGAGAGGAGTATTAAGTTGCCAGGTGGCAATTAGTGGATTAAAAATATGCCAAGTGGCACCAAAATGTATTGTTTTAATATACATAATAGATTTTAAATGAAGGCATGCATCTTAGGAGTTCTAGTGATTATTCCACAATTATAGATTAGTCGTAGGAAAGACTTAATCTGGAATAACCTTTTAGTGACAACACTTATTATTGATTATCATAAGAGACATCATGTTCGATTTATCCTAATCATCATGCTCTACTTTTCTTCTGTAGTGCTTTATGAGAAGAGAGCAATAGGATTATCGTGTCTTAAGAGATAATCAAGGATTTAATTTAAGAGCTAATTCTTATAGAAACTTTAAGCAAAACATATTAGATTTAGGAATTAGAGTGGATGAGATATAGATTTATAGAAGAAAATTATAGTGAGTAAAAATTATGGGTACTAAGAATAAGGCAGACGAAATGATCATAAAAATTAATTAAGGATCATTAATATAAGGATCATTGTGTGAAGAGGTTGTGATATGTCTATTACTAACATCAAAATAATAGACTATTTAAAGTTCTACTTAAACGAAGACAAATCAGCTTTGGCCAGAAGTGTAATCATTTAAGCATGTGTGCAAAGTGGTTGTAACAAATCAGCTTTGGCCAGAAATTGAGACAATCACTTTAGTTATGCACTTGTTAAGTATGTCATCTATGAATGAATTAAATCAGCTTTGGCCAGATATTAAGACATTCATGTTTATGATGCACACTTAACATAGCTTTCGTAATACTTGGATGATAAGTAGATGCATCAAATCAGCTTTGGCCAGAAATGATACATCAGAAGCTCATTCAAGTAAAGCTATTTTGGTTTTGTAAAACATTATTTGATCCTTATTAATTAACTAACTAATTACAAAAACCAATTATTTAGTAGCAAACCACCTTAGTTCACATTAAACAGCCTAAAATAATGAGGTTTCGAGTAAGGTCTCGAGTCAGTTATGAGGTCTCGAGTGAGATCTCGAGTCAAGTCTCGACTCAGCTTATAACATTATGAGGTCTCGAGTTGTGACCTTTATGGTCTCGAGTCGCAACCTTATGGTCTCGAGTTATGGCCTTATGGTCTCGAGTCGAGACCTTTGTCTCGAGTTGTACAGATTTAAGCCCTTAGTCGAAACCTCAGTGGTCTCGAGTCGAGACCTTATGATCTCGAGTCGAAATCGTTGTCTCGAGTTATAAACATTTGAGAACACTTATGATTTCGAGTCGAGTTCTTGTGGTCTCGAGTCGAGACCTTTGTCTCGGGTGGTTAAAACTTATCTCGAAACTTCTGTTACAGCTATTAATGTGAAAACATAACCGAAAATTCGAATTGCTAGGGATTTTGAGATATGGTTTCCTGTTTTAGTGATGATCTAATTTTATCATAATATTTCGAAAATTATAACTGTATATCTTTTAACAGTTTTTGAATAAACTAAACAGATTAAATTGGATCAAACGGGGAAATAACACTCAAAAAACCAAATTATATTCCAAAACATAAAGGAATTTAGAATTTTCCTAAGAACACATGATGAAACCTAAAAATAAAAACATGATTCTGGAACCCGAAACCTGAATTTTAAGGCTTTAAACAGATTTCGGTACAATTAAGATTTACCATTATGATTCCGAGTCATTTAAAAAACATTCTTTTCCCGAAAAACATTAATCTCGGCACATATGACCCGAAAACAGCTGTGAGTTTTATTGAGTTTTCAAAACTTCTGTTTTCCAGATTTCAATCCCAGAATAATGGATACGAAAATAGAACTGACTAATCAACATATGCTCTGATACCACATGTTGATCAGTTCTGTTTAAACATAAAGGAAAACATGAAAACATACCTTTGATTGCATCAGCACAGGCCAGCAGAGAATCCAGATGGAGACGCAGCAACAGTGTTTGACATGATTGTCAACTTGGTCTGGTTCCTCCTTAGGGTGCAATCTAATGATGGTGGTAAAAGAAACCGAATAAGGGAGTTCGGCTAGGAGAGAGGGGGCGATTTCATGAGTGATGTTATTGTGATTAGAGTCTAACCCTTTAACCCTCTAATTATCTCCTTATATATGCACCCAAGAGGAAACCCTAATTAGTTAATAAGGGTAATTTGGCCCATCAACAATTACCAACTAATTATTTAATAGGATTGTTATATATTTTGATCCATATAATGTAAATGATTATAATGGCTACTAGATTAAATATAAAATAAATATATTTAATCTTACAGAGAGAATAATTGGTCATGACACTGAAGACAAAATAGTGCCCACCCAGTTTAGTTGTACTAGGTGGTTTGAATTCAACCAATTACCCTCTTGCGTAAGTTGATTCAGCGTCATCACTAAGTTATCATGTCTACAAATTGTGTCAAAATTCCAACTAAAACCTCCCTTTTGGTTGCCACCGTCAACAAAGTTCGATTTGCTTCTGTATTTGATGACAACGATATCTCATCATCCTTTTCAGTTGCTTATGCAAAGTTATTTCTATCAATTTTTGCCTCATGTACCACCAAAGATAGTATTTCCACGGCATGGATCGAACGATCTTCTCAACAGTTGCAACATCCATAACCGTGTCTATGAAATGACATCTTGTTTGTGATTGCAATCGGGTAAATTAGTGAAAAAGTGACATTTTAATAACTATATTTATATATGTGTGATGAGTTACTACTTGTTGGTTTCCATTCTACTATGAAAGATTGTTGCAACCAGGAAAACCACGTCTAAAACGTAGTTAAGAAAAATAAGACATTAATGCTCAAAGTTGTATGGATGGAAAGATCAAAGATGTAGAAATATGAAAAATGTAACTTGTCTCACAACGACAAACCTTGGAATGGTATTTAAGTAGGAGCCTTTTTTGGATATTGATTTTTTGACGTATGAACAAGTGGGGATGACCCTGAAGGGTATGACGCATTCTAACTCCCACATGGGAGCGCAATCTTATATTTTGATGGTGCACTTTGCATTCGCACTTGATGATACATTAATAACTCTTTTTGTTAACTAGCAACTTAATTTAACTAATTTTGTGCTTATTTACACATTTGAATACATTAATAAATTTATTAATTGATTAGCTAGTATAGACTTATATTCAGGGGCGGCTATGAGGGTGTGCGTGGAGGACTTCCGCACAGGGCCCGTAATTTTGAGGGGCATGTGTTTTTTTTTTAAACTGATATATATATATATAGGATGAGGATCATTACAGAACACTAACTATTGCGAGAACAAAAAGAACAACTCTAAAACACTAAATTTTGGGATTTAAAGTACACATTTTTTAAATTTTATGTTTCTTACATTCATATATGTATTACATATACATAAAAAACAAATATTTTAACCTACATATAGCTTACATACATGTTGGTAATTTAACCTACACATAACCTACAGATGTGTAGGTTATACAAAAATTGAAAGTTTTTCATATTTTGTTTTGTATTCTAGTGTTAGAAACAATAAATCTTATATTTGTAATATTTTCATTTACTTTTTAGGTTTTTAGAATAGAAAAAATGGGTTGTTCATTGTGTTCTGCATGTTCTCGCAATATTTAGTGTTCTGCATAGAACCTTCCCCTATATATATATATATATATATATATATATATATATATATATATAGGGTAGGGATATGGTAAAAAGTGTCTAAAATGTAAGAAGGGTAAGATGTGTTTTACACCATTGGATATTTGATCTAATGGTTGAGATCAATAGGGTATAAAATGTAAATTGTGTTTTAATTAGAAGGACCTTATGTAAAAATTGAAGGGCAATAGTGACTTTTCCAACATTTCAAATATGGTAACCGTTTGAAAACCACCCATCAATCTCCTAAAGATCAGCGAATTATATGGTAACCGTCATCAATCTCCAAAAAATCAGCGAATTTCTTCATACTTTATCATAAATAGCTCTATAATCAGATTCATGGCGTAGTGTTTTATCAAATACAAAACATTCCCAGATTTTAAAACACCATGACTATGATTCAAGTCATGGTGTTTTATCTGGAGATATTGTTCATGGCGTGGTGTTTTAAAACATCTATGATTCAAGTCATGGTGTTTTATCAGGAGACATTGTTCATGTCGTGGTGTTTTATCAATACAAAAACATTCCCAGATTTTAAAACACCATGACTATGATTCAAGTCATGGTGTTTTATTTGTAGACATTGTTCATGTTGTGGTGTTTTAAACATCTATGATTCAAGTCATGGTGTTTTATCAGGAGACATTGTTCATGGCGTGGTGTTTTATCAAAACAAAAACATTCCCAGATTTTAAAACACCATGACTATGATTCAAGTCATGGTGTTTTATCTGTAGACATTGTTCATGGTGTGGTGTTTTAAACACACAGAACTAATAACAGCTGCAGATCCACAAGACGGATCTAATACAACAAAACCTGAGATCCACACTGGATCATCAACAATAATAGCAGTTGGCAACTACCGAAATAACAACCGCAACTACTGGAACAAACTCGAACAGATCTTGAACAACTTGGAGAGGGTTGCGATTAAGATGATGAAGAAATGATACGTAGGTTAAAATCGAATTGGATCTTGTAAAAAAATAGGACGACAGTTTTTTTTTCCAGTTATCTTGAAAGTCAATTAATTGATAAGAAATGTAAATTACTAATATACCCTTTTGAATTAATTAAGATAGAGGACACTTGTTATCACCAAATTATTTCTCACACTTCTTACAAAAGTATGACTTTGTACAGGATCCTTTACCTATATATATATATATATATATATATGTTAATAAATAGAAATCGAATCAAACAGTATACATAAAATGATCTTTGGTGCAGTGGCGAGCGTGTTTTGGTTAGTTCTTTGGGCCCGGTGAGACCCGGGTTCGAGTCCCTTGGTTTACTTCTTTTTTATTGAGTTTCGTTTAACAATTTCAAATAATTACATAACTGGTCCCTGCACTTAAAAGTTCTAAAGAATTATCAAATCATTCCTTTCAATTAGGAAATTAGTTTAATCTAAAATTTATAACTAGGTTAGTTAGTTCTTTTGTAATTATTAACGGGACTAACAAGTTTCATTCATAAAATTAATATTTTAAACCCGAAAATGTAAGAATAAATAAATAATATATTTATTTATATATGGCCATTATAATCATTTATATAATAATAGATCAAAATATATAACAACCTATTAAATAATTAGTTGGTAATTGTTGATGGGCCTAATTACCCTTATTAACTAATTAGGGTTTCCTCTTGGGTGCATATATAAGGAGACTTATGTAGAGGTTCTAAGGTTAGACACATAACCTAAATACTCTCATAACATCAATCGACCTCCTCTCCTAGCCGATTCCCCTTTATCGGTTTTTCTTCATCGCCATCATTAGATTGCACCCTAAGGAGGAACCAGATCAAGATGACAATCATGTCAAACACTGTTGCTGCGTCTCCATCTGGATTCTCTACTGGCCTGTACTGATGCAATCAAAGGTATGTTTTCATGTTTTCAATTATGTCTAAACAGAACTGATCAACATGTAGTATCAGAGCATATGTTGATAAATCAGTTCTATTTTCGTATCCATTATTCTGGGATTGAAATCTGGAAAACAGAATTTTGAAAACCTAATAAAAATTCGAAACCCTGTTTCGAGATCTAATAAAATTCCGAAATTACTGATTCTCGAAAATTCAGAAAAAGAATGTTATATAATATAACAACTCTAAACCGACACCCTTATAAATTTTCAGATACCCTAATATATTTTAAAATATCCCAATATGTCCAAAAATACACCCCATACGTGAAAACGGGCCCCGAATACCTTAAATATTATTAAAAATAATTAAAAATCTGATTTTGGGTTTGTCGCGGGCCGCGTAGAACCTTTAAGGATCTTACGCGGGCCGCTAGAGATCAAAGGTGTGGCGCAGCCCGGTGATGACACCTGTCATCATCGTGGCATGTCTAGTTGATGACCCGGATCAGCTACAGCGTTGACCAGAGTTGACGCGGGCCGCGTAGGCCTTTGCCTACTCTTACGCGGGCCGCGTAAAAATCAAACTCAGCCCCTATATAAGCAGGCATCGGGTCTTCAGTTGAAATCGTTCAATATTTGTCTTTCTTTCTCTCAATTCTACGTAGTATACATTATACACGGGTATTATACCCCCTAAATAGCGAAGTTCTGCTCTGTTGTAAGTATCATAACCCCTGGATACATATTAGATACTCTGCCCGATTGATCTAGGGTTCCGTAACGGCTGTCGTGGTTCTGCCCGACGTAGTCGTTGGAATGCCATCTCGGGGAGAGTATTACTAATGTTAAAATGAGTTATTATACTAACACGTGTGCATTTGTGTAAATTATAGATTGTCACCAGGAAACCCTAAGGGATAATCTAAGACAGCAATGTGAGTAATCCTCTTTTTGTGTAAACCTTTTTGTGAGTAATCTCCTTTTTGTAAACAGTTTTTACAAAAACCTTAACTATTTTACAATGCAATTTAGCAGTGATTGAGTCTTTGTAATTCTACGATTACTGCCGGTATGTTGGGGTTTTGCATACAAAATGTGAGACACGTTACCATTGGACGAAGAGTTAGCCAATGTGTAATATGACCCACCATTCAGGATTGACAGTACTGAATAAGTAATTGGGTAGATGTAAACATTGTAATCGCTCTCAATACTGTTTAAATTAAATTAATGTTTCTTGATTAAACTGGGATTCACTCACCAGTATTTCCCACTGACAAATGTTTTTAAAACGCGTTTCAGGTAACACAATGTGAAAGCCAATTAGAAGCCAGCTGGACAGCACTGAAGGCTTAAAAAATGGCTATAAAAGTTACCTAAATAAAGAAGACGTTTGAATTCAAATAAAATGGGATTTATCCCTATAAATCAGTTGTAATAAAAACTTGGGTTTTATCCCAATATGTTTATTTATATAAAATGTGGTGTTTTACTCTGATAAAATATTTCCTAACTACGGTCCTGATGTAAATTCCGCTGCCAAATTAGACAATACGCGATACCACCAAAACTGGCTCGCGACCGCCCGTTCCTGTATTTGAAACAAGGATTGAGGGTTGCGACAGAAGGTGGTATCAGAGCCAAGCCACTGATTCAGCCACAGAAGTGTTCTGCTGACATCTAAATTCAAATTGTTAGGAAATAAATTATGAAAATACGTGCATAATTGTATTTTATTGTTATGTGTTATTTGACTATTTGTTAGTTTACAGTATGAGCGACCAAGGACCATCTGACGCGTATCGTCAATTGTCTAGTTCGCCTAGAAGCGAAGGCACCTCCTCTTCTCAGCCTGCCCTCTCAGGGTACTCTGCTGATACGGAAGAAGGAATATTCGTATTTAAGGCTAAATCCGAGGAGCCATTCCCTCAGAAAAAGAGAGGATGGTTCAGTCAAGGGGCACACGAGCGTAGGAAGCGTATGAAAAAGTTACAAGACCAGAGAGCACTAGCAGCAGCTAAAAGAGAAACCGATGCCTATGCCCAGGATATGATTAATAGGGGTATAGCCAACATCCACATCTTAGCAACCACTGCAGCTGACCCTAATCAGGAACAAATGATAGCACCCCAACCACAACCACCAATTCCTGACCAACCAATGGAAATAGAAAACCCCGAAAATCAAGTAGAAATGCATGATTTTAATCCGGAGGAAATACCTAGGATACCCGCACCAAATCCCTTAAACCCAAATTACGACCCATGGTGGGATGACAATAGGGACTATGTGCAACATTACCCGATACACGAAGACATACCCATGCCAAATCTAGGAGCCTACCCAGGGTTAGATCCTTTAGATCCCTACTACGACAATGATGTATACATCAGGGAGATCTTAGAAAACCCTTACCCATACCAGACCCCTACACCTCCGTACCAGGAACCCGCACCCCAGTTGCCAAACCCAGTCCTAGAACCTGCACCCCCAATGAGTGCAGAAAACGTACAAGAACTTAGGACATTTGGTGAGGAAATCTTAGAGAGTAGTGAACGAATGAAACAGGTGGGGGAGCGACTCGCCTGGAAGTATGACGAGCGCAATATGGATTTTTGGATGAATCCATATCCATGAATGTGATGGTGGAAACGGTAGTAATAATAATAATAAAATAATATAATATGTGTGTATTTGTATGAAAAAAAAACTACGGATGCCTATTACTAGTAGTGTAACTTTATTTCATTTGGTATTGTAATTTTAATTTCAGTACTAGTATGTAATAGATGCATAGTATATGAATAGAGTAAAGTCGCAATGATCGACGCTTTTGACCAAAATGCGTGTCATGTGATTGACTATATTAAATATTATTTTGTGATATTAATACGTGGTAAATGTTTAAAATTTAGATGGCCGACGAAGGAAATCAAGAAAATCTGAATAACGATAACCAGAGTAACATTAACTTGGTTAATGAGAATCCGAACATCAATAACAATGGAAACCAAGTGGATAATAGTGCCATCCAACACATAGTGGCACAAGGAATTATAGATGCAATGCCATTTATTATTTAAACGGTTCAGGAAGCGAATAATAAAAGTTAACATAGCAGTAAGCGACCAATTGAACTAGAATACAACGTGAACAATGGACCCGTACTTCAAGTGCCTATTCCCAAAAGAAGAAGAACCATGCCCTATGGTTGTTCTTACAAAGAATTCTGGTCCTGCAAACCAATAGAATTCTCGGGCAATGAAGGACCTATTACAGCTCTACGCTGGATAGAAAAGACTGAGGCTATTTTAAAAATGAGCAAGTGTGCTGAAGAAGACAAGATAATGTTTGCTTCTAATCTATTTAAGAACTCAGCCTTAGAATGGTGTAACACTATCCTCCAGTCCAGAGGAAGTGATAGGATTTATAATATGGAATGAGAGGAATTTAAGAATATGGTAGAAAGGAAATTCTGCCCTCCCAATGAAAAGGAACAGATAGCAAATAAGTTTCTGAACTTAAGAATGACCGGGGTAGATACTAAGGGATATACTACCACATTCTTTGAATATCCTAGAATAGTACCAACCCTTGCATCACCTGAACCGGTATTAATCTCCCGTTACATCTAGGGATTAATTTGGGAGATTAGACATGTAGTCAAGGCAGCTAGACCTCAAACCATAGAAGAAGCTGTAGAACTAGCCAACACCTTGACAGATGAACTAATTCGAACTAAAGAGGAAGATCAGAGGAGAAACCTAGCTCAAAGACTTACCCAGGAATTCCGATCTGGAAATTCCAACTGTGGGAAAAATGTAGGTTCCACATCTGCACCTTATTGCAAGTATTGCAAAAGGAAGCATTCTGGAAGATGCTCCATATATTGCAATTTCTGCAAAATATCAAGTCACAAGGAAGAAGATTACAGGAGGAAAGCCAACAACAGAATATGCTACAACTGCGGAGAACAAGGTCATATCAAGCCAAACTGTCCAAAATTAGCTCCAGCTACAAATAATAAGAACACTAAAAATGCTAGAGCATTCGTTCTGACTGCAGATGAAGCCAAGATGATTCCAGACGTGATAGCTGGTACGTTTTTAGTTAATGATGTTTTTGCTAAAGTATTATTTGACTCTGGTGCAAACCAAAGTTTTATTAATACTTTGTTTTGCAAACTTCTAAATCAGTCATTAACTAAACTACCACAAGAATGTATAGTAGAGACAAATAATGGAGAAACGGTTAGGATTTCTGAATTCTTGCAGGGAGCAAGAATAGAATTTTTAAACCAAAAGTTTATGGCAAATCTTTATCCTATGGATCTGGCAGGATTTGATATTGTATTAGGAATGGATTGGTTAATAGCCAATAAAGCTAATATTTTATGTGATCAAAAGTCAATTCAAGTAAATTCACCAAAAGGTGAAAAGATCACAATTAAAGGTGATAAACCATCTAGATCCACGAAATTCATCTCTGTGATAAAAACTGCAAGCTATATAAGAAAATTATCTATAGTATATTTGATTTCTATAATCACTAACACTAAAGGAAAGGAACTAAAAGACATCCCAGTAGTGTCTCAGTTTTCAGATGTATTTCCAGAAGAATTGTCAGGACTACCGCCAGACAGAGAAGTCGAATTCAGAATCCATCTATTACCAGGAACAACACCAATTGCTAAAGCACCCTACCGTTTGGCACCAGCCGAAATGCAGGAACTAAAGAAACAGTTAGATGAATTATTATAGAAGGGATTCATACAACCAAGCTCATCGCCATGGGGAGCGCCGATTTTATTCGTTAACAAGAAGGGCGGATCAATGCATATGTGCATTGACTACCGTGAATTGAACAAGGTCACGATTAAGAATCGGTACCCATTACCAAGGATCGATGATCTATTCGATCAGTTGCAAGGAGCTCGATTTTTCTCTAAAATTGATTTAAGATCAGGATATCATCAATTAAAAGTACAGGAAGAGGACATTCCTAAAACCGCATTCAGAACAAGGTATGGCCATTATGAATTTACTGTCATGCCATTTGGTTTAACCAATGCCCCAGCCGCATTTATGGACATGATGAACCGAATATGTAAGCCATATTTGGATAAATTCATAATTGTCTTTATAGATGATATTTTAATTTATTTCTAAGAGTAAAGAGGAACATGCAAAGCATTTGCACGCACTTTTAAGTCTATTAAGAAAAGAAAAGCTTTACGCTAAATTTTCAAAGTGCGAGTTTTGTTTAGAGCAAGTACAGTTTCTTGGACACTTAGTTAATCATGAAGGAATTCATGTGGATCCCACAAAGATCGAGGCGATTACCAAATGGAAAACCCCTGAGTCACCAACCGAGGTTAGAAGTTTCTTAGGATTGGCCAGATATTATAGAAGGTTTATTCGAGATTTCTCTAGAATTGTAGGATCGTTTGCACGACCAAACGAGTCGTTCAGAAGAGTTCTTAGACTAGATCAAAGGCGGAATTCAGTGATTCAGTCTTCGTTCAGCTTATGTTGCACTAGATTCACATTAATCTGTCTTGTTTATTGATATCACAACGTTTACAGGCTAGAGACACTTCGGCAGCACCTCGGTGTCGGAATCAGAAAAGATACGAAATATTTGAACAAGACACATATATATAGGCCACTCATTTCATGCGAAATGGATATCTGTCCATTTCATACGAAATGGCCAGTTCCATTTCGTGCGAAATGGACAAGTTCCATTTCGTGCGAAATGGCTGTTTCATGCCTATTTCCTATTTTCCTCGTACAACGTGCCCTGATCTATGATGCTCGCTACAAGATGTTGGATCGTCGTGTGACCCTAACGAGTCAATCTGAGTAGTTCATCATCAAGAACAAAGGCGGAATCAATGTAAATGATGTCAACGGAGCTTGTTCCTTTCTAATCTTTATCTATTACTGATTTCCTGAGCTTTTACAAGTTCAAATGATAAACGGACAGCACCTCGGCTCAGAGAACATGAACTAATTCCGTTTCAAATGAGCATGCACAACCCCTATTTATAGATGTAGTGATTCCGTTTGAAAGTGACACGGATACTTTCAAACGAAATTACTTGTGTTAATTTCGCTTGAAATTGTCCCTGTCATGTTCAAACAAAATTACACATAAACATTCAATCTATCCTTAATTTCTATCTTGTTGTGTGCTCGTTTATCCTATCTAGACATAAGACTCGATTAAGACGAAGTTAACAGACAATAGATGCACCAACACAAGACTCGATACAAGACGAAGTCGACAGACATATGCACCAACAGACTCCCCCTTGGATGTCGACGAGTCTGCAGTGTCGAGTCTACAGTATGTTAAGTCTTCAGTCTTGATCAGTCTTCGAGCTCCTTCCAAAAAATCTGACATTGTAAAAATACACAATCTTCTCTCATCATCAGCAACTTGTCTTGAATATTGTTCCAGGATTTGAATCTGGCTCTAACATCATCAGACTCCCCCTTTCAATCAGCTGGGATCGCGGTCTGGAATTTGCTATCGCCATAAGATCGCATCCTGGCTCAAACTCTGCTCAGGCTTTCCCAGGATCTGATACATCTCCTGGCTCTCCGTAGCAACAGGATCAGAAACCTGGCTTTAACTTGCACAATCCTCTTCCCAGAACATAAGATTCACAATTATTTAAGATTTAACAATTTTAGAATCTTTTCTAACCACTTGTAATTTTAACACTCAAGTTTAGTTTCAACTTAATGAACCATTTAATCTTTTCAAAATCAATTCTCATTTCCAACAAACTCTCCCAAACCTCTGTTCATCATGTTTAGCATTCAGATTTTTGAAAATCAGCTCTCCAACATCAGTTGTCGAAAATCTTTTTGTATTTTTCAAAATTTTATGCTAAAACACACTAAAATCTTTTTGGATTTTTGTTTTTAATGGAAAGCAGTAAAGAAATATATACAAACAATATTTTTGTGAGTTTGTGCAAGAGGATCATATCAGTATTTGAGACAAATCACTAGCACCGTTGAGCTTTAAACATTTTAAGTTCTAAACAATTCACATTGATTGACGATATAGTTATCCTCTTAAACTCAATCTAAAAACTTTTGAAATGCTTACCGATACGTTAAGGTATATTAATTTTGCACTAAAGTCTTATGGACCCCACGATCTCAGCATATCCCCTCATCATGCAATACACTGACTCAAATAATGCCTTTAAACTTTCATCAACTGTGATTTGTGCAAAAATAACTCAGAACACTTAAACATTAACGATCAGGTCGATACTCCCGTATACGCAGAGATCGTCCAATGTTTAAGTAAAATAAGGAAAAATAAAACAAGTTGAAAGTGTTTAGGCTTTAACCACCAGTTCGATACTCCCGTATACACAGAGGTGATCCAAAGCTTAAACGAAACACCAAAGAAAATAAAGCAGAACGATTAGGCATTAACATCCAGGTCGATACTCCCGTATACGCAGAGGATGTGTTAGTGCACTACGTCTATTGACTTCGTCTTGTATCATGTAATAGGATATGATAGGATTATCAGTGCCTAAGGTTCGAGAAACAGATTTTTAGGTTTATGGATGTGATTCCGCTCGAAAGTGCACCCTAGTCATTTCGAGCTAAATCAGAAAGTTCTGATTCCACTCCAAAGTGCACCATGTCATTTCGAGCGGAATCCCAACACTATATATAGGGTACTTGACATTTCATTTGGTACGGCTTCTGAATTTGTAACGAAGTGCTGCCAAAGTTTGTCCAGGTTGTAATCAGTGTTATTATCAATATAAGTGACAAATTAAAGAGTATCAAGCTATTTCCACATCCGTTTCACTGATTCCGCCTTTAATTCTGATATAAAGCTCTTCTGAACGACTCAGTCGGGTCCAACAATGATCCTACAAGTGGTATCAGAGCTCAGGAAGAAGAGTTTAGCTTGATATCATCTATTTTCTGACTTCTACACCTTCTTTTTCAATCTGAACAATATTTCACGGTCAAAACTGGATCAATTTTTCACAGATTGTTTAAAAGTACACATTAACAAAGCCTTGAAAGTATCACAGCAAAATTCGAACTAAAAGTAACTGAAAAAGAACCCCGAAGTGATTCCGCTCGAACTGACCAGTTCCTGATTCCGCTCCAGATTAGCTTCATTGGTCTGATTCCGCTCGAAAATACACTGATTCAGCTTGAGATTGTCTGATTCCGCTCGAAAATATACTGATTCAGCTTGAGATGGTCTGATTCCGCTCCAAGTTGCAAAAGTCTGATTCCACTCCAAGTTGCAAAAGTCTGATTCCGCTCCAAGTTGCAAAAGTTTGATTCCGCTCCAAGTTGCAAAATTCTGATTCCGCTCCAAATTGCAAAATTCTGATTCCCCTCCAAAACACACTTAAGTGATTTCGCTCAAAATTCTTATTCAGCTTGAAAAGAGGAGTTTTGTGTCGAGATCATTTCACGTCAATCGAGTGTCAGTTTATTTCAAGATATTTGATATTGTGTGTACTGATTGTGTTTGTTTGATTATTTGTCCAGGATTACATCATGGCTGAAGAATTCTACAACATGTTTTTCAACGCGTTCACATCCGAGTCTTCCGAAACATCAACGGTCACACCAAAGTCAATCACAAAAGTGGTCAATGAAAACATTAATCATGACAATTTTTATGGGACTTATTCCAAACCACCCAAGCTAGATAATAATGAAGATTATACTTGGTGGAAAGAACGGTTTCTTAACTGGGCAAAAGCATATGCTCATGAAAGCTGGTTTTGTTTAGAGTTTGGATACGAGAGACCAAAAGATGACAAAGGAGAGGAAATTCCTTTGAAGAAATTAGGCATTGAGGACAAAAAGGAATTCTCATCTGAACAGAGAATGATTGCGTTGATCCAGTCGGCTATTAGAAATGACATTTTTGCATTACTTAATCATGATGGGTCTTCGAAATCTGTCTGGGAAGCTTTACGAGTTAAAGCTGAGGGGGGTAAACAGATCAAAAAGAACAAAATTGCTTTATTAAAGAAAGAATTTGATCTATTTGATAGCTTAAAAGGAGAGACAGTGAGGCAAATGATTGAGAGATTTTGTCATTTAAAAATTGAACTTGAGAGGTTTGAGATTGTAAAAACAAGAGAGGAAATTATCGACAAAGTGATTGAAGCGTTACCACGAGCTGATCAGTGGCAAACGTTTGTTTTTATTTTGAAAAATGATGATTTATATGATACGATTTCTCTTGATGCATTGTTTGAAAAAAATAGAGAGTCATGATCTGGAGCTACAAAAGCAAAGCAAGATGACTGGTTCTTCACATCAACAGAATGTTGGTCTATACTACAAAGGCAGTGTACCATCAGAGAAAGGTGTTGGTTCACCAAAGACAGCATTCGGTGGAGAGAAGATGAAAGAACCTCAAACAACTTCATCAAATTATAATTCTGGATATCATTCTTCTTCAAAATCAATTTCTGATGAAACTGAGGAAATTCTGTGCAACATCGCTCTCAAACTGAAGAATTCTCCATCGATGAGCATCAATGCAGCTAAACAGCAAATGAGTTTTCTTGCATCTGTTCTAGAATCGTATGAAGGTCTTGTAGCTGGAAAAATTGGAAACTCCGAATTGACCAAAGAAGACTATGACCAGATTGATCCGGAAGAGATGGAGCTCATTGACATCCGTTGGTGCTTAGCAAGTTGCATCTGAAGAGCGCAGAGGTATATGGAGATTACTGGGAAACAATCTCTTGGAGGTGCATCAACAAAGCTTGGATTCAACAAATCCAAAGTGACTTGCTTCAAATGTAAGCAGAAAGGTCATTTCAAGAGAGAATGCACTAATTCTGCAGTTGGTGGAAATGAACATCCGTTCAATGATGATTACTACCGAAAGTCAATCTACCATCGAAGCAGAGAAGAGCCAAAGATGATTGAAGATAAACCCAAATCGAGAGCTTGTTTTGTAATTCAAGATGATGAAGGTTTTGATTGGTCCGAGATATGTCCAGAAGAAGATCGTTTGGAGAATGTTCGAAAAACAGCTCATGGCAAAGCTATAACAGAGGAAAGAAAGTTTGTTTTTGTCGCTGAGATTAAAGATGAAAACAAAGACAAAGATACAGCTGAGATCAAAGTGAAAACCAAAGAAGAGATTCTGGAAGAAAAGACCTACGGGGAAAGAAACATCGTGTTGAACAGAATGGATGAAATGCAGGAAGAGTATGAGATTGCTGTCAGCAGCAAAAGATGGGATAAGAAGAGAGAGTGTTACTTCAACAGAGAAGGAGAACCAGTTGTTCCAAAGAAAGACATAATCTTTGATGATGTTCTTTTCATAATTCCTTTGAGAGCTGAATACTATAGAAATGTGATGAAAGATGACACATATGCTAAAAGGCATGAAAAGGAGATCAGATATGCCATGACATCGTGTCTAAGAAAAAGGGATGAAGAGAGAATGAAGAAGAATGTTGAAGAAATGGTGAACAATCTGAAGAAGGTTGCTGAAGAGGTTAAAGCAGAAGCTGTTGAAGTTGAGGTTGTGAAGGAAATCAAAAGTGAAGAAGTTGAGGTGAATGAAGAAGTTAAGAAAGCTGTTACTGAAGAACAGCAGAGTGGAGAAGAGGTGAGAAAAAAAGAAGAAGAAGTAAAAAATGAAAATTTGGAAGCTGGTAATGTTGGTGATGAAGTCGGTGTTGAAGAAAAGCAAGATGATGCTGATCAGAAGCAAACTGGGGCAACTGCATCAAACACCGAAGTGCCAATCAATGAGGTACATTCTGATTATGAAATCTTAAAAACGATTGATCAGTGCAAGAAATGCATGGAACCGTGCAGAGCTTGTACTGAAAAAGATGAGCAATTCAGAACAAGAGATCTTGAATTCACTAAAATTGAAAACATTTTTAAAGAAAAATGCAAAGAAATGCTAGAAAAAGAAAAAGTTTTAAAAGAAAATGATGAAAAACTTTCAGAAAAATGTAAAAAGTTAGAAACAGAAAATGAAGTTTTGAAAGAAAATGTTTTTAAAATGACAGAAGAATGTTCACAAAAAGAAATTGCTTGTCAAGAAATGAAGAAAGAATACGACTCAATGAAATTAGCATATCATATTACGAAAGAGTCATACGAAAAAGTGAAAGATGAAATGAAATATGCTCAATCAAGAATGAATTATCTTTCTGAAACAACTAAAGAACTTAAACGAATGTATTCCATAAAACAAGATGTTGTTAATTCCTATATTGAGGATGTTGCTAAGCTAAAGCGACAGATTGCTGATCTAGAACAGGATAACAACAAGTTGAAGAGTTATCACGTGTCGTCATATGTGCTTGAACGTATTTTCAATATAAAACCGGGAGATGGTGAGTCTGAGCAAAACAAGAAAGGCATTGGCTCAGAGTTTCATCAAGTTCCACCACCGGGAAAATTTGCATTTTATGATGATGAAAAGGTCGAAAAAGCTTTCAACATGGTAGACCAATTGCCAGACAACATTGACATAACCTATTCCAAATCTGATGATTCTCATGATTCAGATGTGGTAGGTAAAGTTGTTGAAAGTGTGTTGAAAGAAGAGTCGGTTGATACAGGTAAATCTGAATCACAGGATGAAGATGAAGGAAATCTTCATGATAGTTATCTAAAAAACACAAAATCCGAGAAAAGTTTGAATGATGATTCAAAAGGATTGGTTTATACCATGATTGGATCGGACAAATTGTTCTTAGATGTTGTATTCCCGATTCAGAATGTGATTTCAGAAAAGGTTGATAAAGTTTTCAAATTGGTTGAGATAGAGAAATCTGAAATTTCAAAGTTTGCTGGTAAGAGTCATAGAGGTTCGTATAACAAACCTGGTTACAAGAAGAAAAACATGAAGGCTGGTTTGGGTTATAAGAAGAAACAGAATCGAAATAAAAATGAAACGGCAAATTATCAGGCAAAAATGAGTTTTGTTTAAGGAGACAGTTTAGAAAAAAAAAGAACTTAAAATTGGACAACAGTCTATTGAAGAGTTCCTAGCTCAAAAGAAAAAACAACAACCACAGGTCAAAGATGTGTCCATGAGAACATGTTTTATATGTGATCAAAAAGGACATCTTGCTCGCAAGTGTCCAAATCTGAAACCTGTGGATGTTGACATAAAGAAGATTGATGCTGAGAAACAAAAATCTGAGAATGTGAGACAAAGGTCAACCAGATTTGACTCAAAACAAACTTGGAGGTACAACACAAACAAGTTTGCTTCGAATCAAAACTGGAAATTAAACCCGAACAGGTTCAATTCTAGACAGACCTGGAATTCTCACACACCCAGATTTAGAACAACACAAAGTTGGAAAACATCTGTTGATATGACAAAACCTCAAGAGTTTTGGAAACCAAAAGTTGTTGATCAAAAACAAAATGTTCAAAAGGAGTCACATTTTTACAAACGTGGTACTCCTAAAGGTCAAAAATGGAGTGAAAAGAAACAGGTGATTCTTGAAAAAGATGAAAAAGTTGATGTAAAAGTTGAAAAGATTTTTGTGAAAGATGACAAAGAGTTTCCAGCATTGAATGAAAATTATTGTGTTGAAATGCCTAAGGTTCAAAAGACCTGGGCTAAATTGTTCAAGTAATTGAGTAGTTTGTTTGTGCAGGTGCTCATGGAATTTGAAGATTGTGAGTTTGGAACTCAGAGCAGCCTGGCACAACAAGAGGAGGAGGCTGATGCTGGACCCTGTGTTGGTTGAAACAGGGAGTTTATTTTCATTATGTACATAAATAAACAATATTTTCAAAACCCTAAAAATTGAAAATTTTGAAAAACAAAAATATGTTTGTTTTTAATTTTTGTCAAAAATTGAAAATTACAAAAATATGTGTTGATTGAATACGCCGAAACCCTCACGGCTAAACAAACATGATTACTTTCACAAGATTGAAAAACGGTTTTCAAACTGTCGAAAATCAATAGGTTGTAAATCATGGGATAATTGTTGGTATTATACATTATATTTTCTGCAAATCAGAGAACTTTTGGCAGAAAATGGATGGCGAGACAAAGTTATCAGTGTTGGTTGTCAAATTTTCTTTTAATGGTTTTGCATTTTAGGGGGAGAAAATTTGTCAGAAAATACAAAAACATTAGAAAATTTGAAAAAGCAAAAAACATGATAAAATTCAAAAATTGAGTTTTTGCGTAAAAAGAGGAAATGATAGTACATCAGTAGACAGTTATAGTATGCTAAAGAAATGTAATGTTTAAATAGCGTTAAACAGTCTCACTGATTATATGCCGATAGGTTTTTATACATTTAGTAAACTTTTTCAGGATATAAACCTAAATTCAAACTTACTTATTTCGTGGGGAACACTACTTGGATATATAGGTAACCCCTGAAATCTTGTTTGAAAGGTCCCTCTTTCTGAGATACTAGGTCTTTATGCTTAGTGATATCTGGGGTATTATTCCGGGACTTCTGCTGAATGGAAGTTCTGACCTAGTCTCCGAATAATACTTTTCGCATTGCTTGAAACATAGCGCAGCCCTTAGCAAAATGATGAGACAATAAAATTGCTAATCAATGCTGTTGTAAAAAAAAATCCTCTAAAGGGGACACACCTAAAGTCAAACCTGAGTTCTCTGCTGAACGGAAGTTCTGACCTGAGCTCGTATGGTTTCATAATTTATTCCCCTTACAGATATCATCTAGGTATACTCACCTGTAAGACTGAATATTGGGATCTGGATACGGGAGTATATTCAAGAGGTGGGACACATGAATGAGTTTAAGTTCTTAAAACACCTAATTCGTATCCTGAATCAGTTGAAATTTGTGTGAAAATTTAAGTGGATCAGTATATCGACAATCTAAGTGAATTGTTTAATTCTTAATGTGTAACTAAGCTCAACGGTACTTGTGACTTGTCAAAAACTGATATGATCCTCTGTCGCATACTCAAACAAAAATATTGTCTGTAAATATGTTTGTACATATTTCTTTACTGCTTTATATTTTCAGAAAAATACAAAAAGATTTTTGATTCTGCTTTATTTTCGACAACCGATGTCTGAGATGCTGGGTTTCAAAATCTAAGTAAGCTGATTGTGTTTCTGAAAATAAAAACAAGTTCATTAATTTGAAACTTGAATTAAAAAAAATTCAAAAACAGTTTGTGATATCTCCAAGGTCATTAATTTGGACTTGGAAGATTAACTGTGAGGGAGTTGGATTCTTTAATGCTGCTAAATCATTTAGTTTGTTGATAGGGGGGAGCAGTTAAAGAGTTTAAAAGAGTATGTTTACGATTTCTGGGTAATTGAATATGAATACGTTGTATTTATAAATGTTTGAGTGTTTGCAGATAGTCCAGATTACGATCCCGAGAGCAGAGTCTAAGGGGGAGTCTGAAGACAAGCTTGAAGTAAGAGGGAGCTTGTAGATGGAAAGCTAGGTGTCGATCCCAAAGCACGAAAGCTTGACGAAAGGGGGAGCCTGAAGCTGATGGAAGAAAAGAAGGATTGATGGATGCTTACAATGTTACAATTTGGATGAGAAGGCAGAATGATCAAGACTGAAGATGTGTCATACTGTAGACTAGACACTGAAGACTTCGTCAATATCCGAGGGGGAGTCTGTTAGTGCACTACGTCTATTGACTTCGTCTTGTATCATGTAATAGGATAGGATAGGATTATCAGTGCCTAAGGTTCGAGAAACAGATTTTTAGGTTTATGGATGTGATTCCGCTCGAAAGTGCACCCTAGTCATTTCGAGCTAAATCAGAAAGTTCTGATTCCGCTCCAAAGTGCACCATGTCATTTCGAGCGGAATCCCAACACTATATATAGGGCACTTGACATTTCATTTGGCACGGCTTCTGAATTTGTAACGAAGTGCTGCCAAAGTTTGTCCAGGTTGTAATCAGTGTTATTATCAATATAAGTGACAAATTAAAGAGTATCAAGCTGTTTCCACGTCCGTTTCACTGATTCCGCCTTTAATTCGGATATAAAGCTCTTCTGAACGACTCAGTCGGGTCCAACAACGATCCTACAGGATGTCCAATGCTTAATCAAAATAAAAAAATCAAACAAGTTTAAATTTTTGCAAAAAGAAAACACAAAATCACAGTGACTTTCAGCAAAGTTGTGAAAGCTCACAAACTTACCGGTTTTATGTCCTAAGACAATCAACAATTGCCGAGCAGGCACACAGTCAAGAAGGACAAAACTAAGTACTATGCGTTCGACCGTGTTTTCCACCAGACTTAGGCATTTTGCATTATGTTTGTATCGTTTTCGCAAAACTACTGGTCTTAGCTGAGCCTATCGACACATCCCTAGTGAGACTGTTTAAAACTTTATAAAACTTCTCATTTCTCTAGCGTGCACTGATAGTCCACTAATATACTATCATTTCCTCTTTTTTACACAAAAACTCTTTTTGAACTTTTTGAATTTTGACATTTTCAAATTTTCTAATTTTTTTAAAATTTTACTCCCCCTAAAATCAAAAATATGTTTCAATTTTGGATTTTCAAGGAAAATTTGAAAGTAAAAGCAGTAAACTATACAAGTAAAGTGACAACTGTTGTGAATTGCTTCAATTCTCCATCCACTTGGCATAAACAGTCAGAACTCCCCCTTACAACAAACTATTTTCCCATTATGATTTCAAAACACTTAAGTTTGTTTTAATCAAAATGGTTTTTCCGGAAAATTAGTTTTGTTGATTTAACAAATTACTTTGTAGGTTAGGGGATAAACTCATCACTTTGTTCATCTTCAACCACTTGAAAAATTTAACATTTTTCGGTTCTATCAACAACACCACTTGTAGGAAAGATAAATCAAGTACAACTTAATGTCCTTGATCAATCCTTTTGAATTTTGAAATATCACTGAAATGAATTTCTCAAGAAAGATGCCGATTCCTGCTCCACGATTACCAACTTGGGAGCTTCGGCAAGTCAGGATTTTTATTTAAAAAGATCCACCCAAGCCTGACGTGCCTTGGGTTTGCCAGCTTTTTGTTTTAAATTTCCATTTGACAATGATGGAAAATTTGCATCATCGATTGTCGAACCGGAAACATCACTTTTTACCTCAATTTGTGGCTCCTCTGACTTTGACGAATCAGATTCATTGCCCGAACGTGGCTCTTCTGACTTTGACAAGTCAGATTCATCACCAAAATGTGCCTCTTTTGCTTCCGAAGAAACAAATTCATTGCCAGAAGATGACTCTTTTGTTTTCGCAGAAACAAATTCATCGCCATTCTTTATTGGAACCCAATCCTTACAAGATTTAGGTTTTCCAAATTTATCCACCTGTGACATGAGTGAGCTTTCACAGTTGCTTTTATACTCAAAAACTTTGATAAAGATTTTGTCCGAAAAATTAACTTTCTTTGATTTTTTATCAGTTTGATTAGTCAATTTTTATTTCTTTATCCTCTCTTTTGTCCTCAGATTTGTATCTGATGAATTCGTTTTGCGTGAATGACCATTTTTCGTTGAGCAAATCGATTCATCCGAACTTTTATCTGTATCACCAGTTGTACCCGAGGACAAAATCTTTTCAAGATACTCTCTTGCCTTCTTCCTTTTCTTTCTTAATCTGTCTTTCTGCCCTTGTGACAGTTTCATTTTATGTTCTTTCACTTTCTGTTCTTTGGGCTTTTCTTCAATTTTGACTGATTTCTTCATCTTTCCATAAGATTCAGCCCTCGATCTTCCCTTTGATCTCATTGGGCAATCTCTGGCAATATGACCTCTGATATGACATTCAAAGCATCTTCTTGTCTCAAAATTCTGACTTTGGCAGTTAACAACAATGTGTCCTTGAAAACCACATTTGTAGCACATCCTGTTATCATACCATTCACCACTTTCAAACCAAATGCTCAGATCATGACATTGTTTGGCCTTGTGGTAGTCATGTCTTCTCTTGTAATCTGGATTTGTCTTTTGAGCACTGTGGTCAAACCTGCACCACTTATTAACAACTTTTTGTGAGTTTTGTTTTTCAAATTTTTGTGATTTTTTATCACGATTGGATGATTGAACTGATGACATTTTATTTTCTTTTTGAACATTTTTGAATTTTTCAAATTTTGTTTTTGTTCTGCATTCTTCTTCAAAAGTTTTTGCGTTGAGCATTCACCTCTTTCAGTAGACTGCAAAACAGTTTCTTGAAATTTTTCTTTTAATTTCAAAAATATTTTTCTTTTTTATCTTCATCATCAGTTTTATCATCACAATCTTCAATTATGACTTTATTACCGTTTGTGACATTGTCATTTATTGGAATTTTATTGATCGGTTTTGGACATAAATGATCTAGCATGGCTGACGAGGTCACAAAACCTTTCAATTTCTTTTCTAAATCATTGATTTTATTTCTAGCACACTCAACTTCATTTTCAAGTTGAGTGATTTTCTCAAGATGAGAATTTATTACCTTTTCATTTTCAAGTTTATTTTTATCTAAAACAGATTTTTCATTTTCTAAAAATTTTATTTGATTTTGAAATTTTGTTTCTTTTTCTTTTAAATTTTTGTTTTCCAATTTTATCCAAAAATCTTCATTTTCTGAAGATTTTATTTGGCTTTCAAAATCTTTTTCAATTTGTAACACCTTTGTTATTATTTTATGGGTTTTCGTACAAATAACGAAAATAAACATGTAATTACGATTAAGTATGCTTAGATAATACGAGTAATCTAAAACTTTTACAACTTAAAAGTTTTCAACATAATATAAACAATTTCGTCGTTTAAAAGTTATGATGTAACGCCGTGCGGAAGCTTTAATCTCGAGTGTTTAATTTTATCGTGTTCGGTTCCTCATCGAGCTTGATCTTCATCCGGGCACTCTTGGCGATCACCTATAATCAAAACCAACTTAAAAGTTAGTTTTGATAGTTAAATAATCAGTATAAACAAGTTACATGGGTCAAACAACAACAAAATAATTTTTTTTCCGGAACAGGGGGCTTCGCGTGACGCCAAGCCCCTGTTTTCACAGCCTGATGCTTAATCAGTTGCTGTACATACCCAGCACGACCTGATTTCACGGAAACGGCCATAACTTCTTCGTTATTGATCCGTTTTACCCGATTCTTTTTCCTACGCGTCCGTAATTTAATCCTCCATCTTATGGAGTTAAAATCCTACATCCAACATAAGAAATTTTGAGACTTCTAAGCCTTCGACTCGTTACCTTTTTACCGAATTTTAACACGTTTATGCATTTTATCAAACAAACGTATTTATTTGATTCCTATATCTCATACACTTCTTCAAA
The DNA here is from genome assembly GCA_030545235.1 of Helianthus tuberosus. NCBI lineage: Eukaryota > Viridiplantae > Streptophyta > Magnoliopsida > Asterales > Asteraceae > Helianthus > Helianthus tuberosus. The sequence goes on from CM060397.1 coordinate 31,842,759, forward strand.
TTAATGTTACCTACTATATTAGGTTCTAATCATAGGTTTATTACACAATTTATACCCGTTTTCGCTCGTATGATTATTTTGACCCGTTAAGGGTATTTAAGCACTTTAAAGCTTGAAATCGCTTTCATTCATTTCTAGCATCTTATTCCTACATTTCTTATCAAGTAATCTTCAACTACAACTCTTTGTGTGTTGAATTTCAATGTGTATATCTATATGTTCCGAGTTTTACCCTTCGGATTGTTATTTTACGGCAAGACTCAAATAGAGCTATTTGACTATCATATTACATCTTTCAACTTCTATACTTATTCTAAGTATCTATCTAATCATGAAATTCGTTTCCAAACACCTACAAGGGCGTTTTGGTCGATTTTGGTCCTTCTTTTACGACGAAGGACTCTCACCAATTATTCGACCAAAATAACACTTTTAACTACAACATAATTATGCGTACCTGGCTCGGATCAACATATTGACCCGTTTTAATACCTTTCACTATTAATATCTAGATAATAGCAATGCTAACCATGTGTTAATTCCTGTGATCATAAAACTCAACAAGCAATCATCAAATATTATTGACAAATGGTGTTAACAACACCATTTGACCCGTTTAGTCGAAATTACCAATTGTCATTATAAGATGGCACTTAATTACCATTTCACCCCTTAAACCTATCCCAGTTTACTTTTTGAAATCATCCAACTTGAAAGTCGTTTCCTGTTTTATTTGACCCATTATGACTTATGCCAAATGGTGTTGTTTTAAATCCCTTTATCTATTCGTTAACCCATGTCCGGATTACCATTTCACCATTTTTACCCCTTTCTACCATAATTTATGGTTTCTACCATTTTCGCTTGTTCCGACTAGCATTATATCGCGCCGGAACATCATGTTTCATTTACTTAATATAAATCGTATTCCATGCTCACAAATAAGCATTTTGTAATAAAAGTAAAAAGGGCGTAAGCTTAACTTACCTCGCATCCGAACTACGCTTTTCCTTTCCTTCGTGATTCGTTTGACCCGTTCCCTAATCAAGCTTCCACATAGCTTGTTACGCGTCAAACTATCATCATCATTTTCAAGGTTGTTAGATTAGTCATTCAAGATCATGACCTTCACACCTTATGAATCTTTTACCACTATTCTTAATGAACCTTATCATAGGTCGGTTTGACTTTTAAAAGTCAAACCACCAATTTACAAATATGAATGCACTAACAAGTTCACATGACTCGATTTAGGCACATTATCAACCACTTAGTGAGCGTCATCTTTTGAGATGCTACTTCTACTAACATGTTATCTAATTCATACCTCAAGTAACCATAAATCAACATGTAATTTTAGTCATTGTATGCATATATACACTTTGACCATCATAACCATGGGTTTAACTCTTGTGTCAAAACCCACTTCTAATCACTTATGAACTCTTAAGAAAATCTCTAATTTGTTCAAATAGTTCATTCATATAAATTAATATGATGTTTATACACATCAATTTCATCAAATCAACAAAACCCACTTAGCTCATACTTGGCTATTTGATAAATCACTAGTTTATTGTTTTGGTCAAAAATTACCGAAGCAATTTAGTGATCAAATTAGTTAAGTGAGGTAGTGTGCTAAAATTACGTGTGAAAAATATGTTAACCAAGTTAATTATAAAAACAGTTTCGGGATACGGCTCAAGATATAGAGTTGTATCTGTGATCAAACAATGAGCAGAAAAGTAAAGGTTGACACGTGATGTACAAGGAAAGCCCTTGATCAATCTAGATCGCCGGCACAAAACCTCGGGAGCTGACAATCGCAACTGCCTTGTTCTTCTATTGCTTCAAATATCAGGATACAGTGCAGGATGTAGAGCGAATCAACTAGGTGTTACAATGTGATTTGAATACAAGTGTTTGTGTGTAGTGTTTGCAGAGGGCTAGAGAGAAAGTGTTTGAAAATGTGAAAGCTGCGTGCCTTAATCTGATCCGCCCCCATCTATTTATAGTAAAACAAATATAACAAACTATCCTAAATAACCAGGATCCAGCGAATATTCCCCACTCGAACGTTGTAGACCTAGTCTTTCGGGTTCAACGTCTCTCCCATAACAAACATGCCCGAGTCTTGAGGAGATGAAGTCCATCTTACCGTTAGCAAACCCCAGTGTTTAACCTGCACGTGGTTAATTCAATCAACCTCAGGATATCACCCAGGATGTTAGCAATATCCCCGTCCAGTATCCTGGTCACAAATAAACAATTAAAAGCAGGATATTGATCAAGATATGTACGCTCAGAAAATGACCCATAACAATTGTCCCCAAATATATCTGTTGGTATACCAATCCAACAGATATATTTTAAAAGTTTTATCTCTTGCAGGACCATATCTGAGGTGCTTGGACTGGTCCCGCCACCTTGAACTATTCCCGAATAACTTGCGCTCCAGGCGGGGTGTTTAAACCCAATTCGGATGAAAGGTGAATACCTTTAAACTTGTGAAGGGATCAGGATCCCTTATACGTGAGAGAGGGGGCCAATCCTTTAATCTTCCGAAGTATCCTGAGTGTGTATCCTGGAGCTGTATCCCGAAGCATATATTGCAAAACATTTCAAAACTAAGGTGGGTGTTAGCTTGGCTAACACCCCTCCGATGCTTAAGTCAGTATTGGGTTTCAAAGAATAAATTAAACCAAACACATTTAAAAGAGATAGAATTCATACCCTCCTGAGTTAGAAATTAAATTCTAAACTCACTTGAAATAAAGCTTAAGGTGTATAACATTCCAAGATCTCGGCAGCATATCCCCCTCCATATTCTTGAGTCGGTATGCACCTTTTCCTGATTCTGATTCAACCTCATATGGTCCTTCCCATTTTGGAGCCAGCTTTCCATCAGCAGGATTAGTAGTATTTTGAAAAGCCTTTCTTAACACCCAATCTCCAACTTTGAACCTTCTAATCCTTATATTCTTGTTGTATGTTCTGGATATCCTTTGTTGATATGCCGCCATTCTTAGCCGTGCTGCATCTCTTGTCTCATCAATAGTATCCAGCTCCTGGCATAGGACTTCAGGATTCTGCTCAGGATTCCAGAGGTTGGATCTTGCTGTGGGTATCACCATTTCTGTCGGGATTACTGCTTCCGCTCCAAATACTAAGGAAAACGGGGTTTGACCAGTTGCATTTTTTACCGTCGTTCTATCAGCCCACAAAACAAAGGGTAATTCTTCTGCCCATCTTACTTTCTTGGCCCCTAATCTTTTCTTCAAGTTGTTGACAATTATCTTGTTTGAGGATTCAGCTTGTCCATTTGCTTGAGGATGTACCGGAGTAGACGTAATCATTTTGATTCCCCAACTCTTGCAAAAGTCAGTAGTCCTCTTACTTATAAACTGAGAACCATTGTCACAGATTATCTCGGCTGGTACTCTGAATTTGGTCAGGATATTTCTCTTTATGAAGGATACCACTTCTTGATCCCTGACTTGGACAAATGCCTCGGCTTCAACCCATTTGGAGAAATAATCTGTCATTGCCAACATAAAAACCTTCCCTCCTGGAGCCTTTGGAAGCTTTCCCACTATATCCATACCCCACTTCATAAATGGCCAAGGGGAAACAATAGGATATAATGGTTCAGCAGGCTGATGTAGTATGTTACTATGTCTTTGACATGCATCACATCTTCGAACATATTCTGTGGCATCTTTCCTCATTGTCGGCCAATAATATCCTGTCCTTAATACTTTTGAGAATAATGACCTGCCCCCATTATGGTTACCACAATCCCCTTCATGTATATCCTGAAGTACTTTCTTGGTTTCAGGATCCTCCAAGCACCTCAGATATGGTCCTGCAAGAGATTTCTTATACAAAACATCATTTATAATAGTGAATCGTGATACCTTCATCCTAAAGGCTTTAGGATTCTCATTCTTTGGGATGTATCCTTGCTTTAGATATCTCATGATTGGAGCTATCCAGGACTTAGGATCCTCCTCAAGATAGCCATCATCAGGATCCTGAATACTTATTACTTCCTTATCCTGAGGATTCGTCGTAGGATATAGGTGTTTTGGTCAAAAAATCTGATGAGGATAATGTAACCAAACTTTCTGTTACGGGGTATGATGCTTGAAATGTATAACAATGATAAGGATCACTTCAATGTAAATTGCACAAACGACACAAGGATTTGTACGGGGAAAAAGCCCTTGATCAAGAGTTGATCTCCGGCATAAAAAACCCCGGGTGTTGGAAACTACCGATCACCAAGCTCAAATAAATCAATAAATGTTTACAACTTCGGATAGTAACGAGCTAGGTACAAGGATCACTATGGTGAAATGTGTAAAAATGAGTGAAAACTAATAAGTGTTCGTCGAGAGCTTCAAGAGTGTGATTGTATGAGAGTGTGTGTAGCTGAAAATGGCTAAGTGTTCTAAGTTCTAGCTCGTCACCCCTTTAAAAATAGAAGTTAACTACAATAACAAACTATCTGACTTTTGTGCCAAGCTCCCACGTTCTCCACAACGTCCATTTCCAGTCAAACGTGTGCGAAATACCCGTGGAATATTCCATAGTAACGTTGCCAAGACCAAGTCAAGCTTGTTACTCCTGCGGAATAATACAAAATATAAACAAACAATCGTTAGTATGAGGATCCTTAAGGTGATCCATGATCCTGATCCTGAAGCTCTTCTGAGGATCACTATCTGTCACAGAAGTAAGGATCATTAATTAGGATAACAAGTAAGGATCACTAATTGTTAGAAAATCCTCCACTAACAATTGCCCCCAAAATATAAGGAGTGATATGTAATATGAGCGAATTATATTTTCTTGATCTTATCCGCAACTAACTATCGTAAATATAGCCGTTATTGTAGAACTATCCGTTACAACCATGACGTCACAGAGGTGACAACCCTGCACAATCATGATTATAAATAGGAGATAGAGATAGGATCGATTGCATTTAAAATTTCAGAGATACTCCCTTTATAACTGCATTCCGAAGATAAACAGGTATTCTCTCTTCATCTTCTTCCTTCTTTGCTCTGTTTTCCGTTTCTTTCCACCATTCCATCAAAGATGTTGCTCCGGAACTCCCCAGCTAAGGATCACCCGAGAAACAGCCCACCGAAAAGCCAGGGGATCATTGAAGATTCCATAAAAGAACGCTGCTATTTCAACAATGCACAGATTGATAGGATTCGCCACTGCTTCCCGGCGAACACCGAGTTTAGACCTTTTGATCCCAATGCCCTGAGTGATCATATTTCCGACAAGTGGGTTGCTTTCCCTGTCACTCCGTTCACCATAGGCTATACATATCCTTTTCCAGCCTTCACCCAATCTTTCTTTTCCCTAACCGGCATCTCTTATATCCAAGCCATGCCGATGATCTGGAGGGTTTTGTATACCCTTGAAAGGATCATCGAGCAGGAAGGGATAGACCTAGGAATGTCAGAGCTGGGAGAGCTGTATGATCTTACTACCTTTGGTTCTCATCGCTATTTGTTCAAACGTAAACCTGGTGAGGAACACCCGATCTTCAAAGCTACCAAGAATGATGCTAACTGGAAGCGACGTTTCTTTTTTGTCAAAAGAGATTCTATTGATGATGGAAAGGATCTACCCAAGAAATGGGCTACCCATGGTAGGGTGGAGGATCCTGAGAAGGATCACCAGAGAACTTTCCTTTGATATAAGGACCACTTATATATTTTTGCTTTCTTGTTATGCAGCTATCACCGTCTCACACCTCAGACTGTCTCCTGCTGCCAAAGAGAGACTCATCGCTTTCAAGAAACTTGATCCTGAAACAAGAACTTTCAAGACAACAACCCAAGATTCTCAGGAGGTATCCTCAGGCTCTGTCACGATGTCAAGTAAGTATCTTTGTTTAAAAATTTAAATAAATAGTGAAATATAAATGAAGTAAAGATACTTATCTTGTTTTGGTTGTGTAGGTGCTGGAAAATCCACCAAGTCTGCTTCAAAGTTCAATGTCACCGATCTCACCACCGTCAGATCCTCCAAAAGAAAGGCTCCTACCAGCCCGACAGCTTCAGTCCCCAAGGCACCCCTCAAAGGAAAGGGAATCAAGAAGAGAAAGGCCTCCGAGGCTGAGGATCTGCGGGGTCTGCCTCTGATCCGTCACCAATTCCTCGAGTACTTCAACGATGTAAGGATCACTGTCTCTGCTAGTATACCCTGCTGACATATCCTGTTGATATATCCTACTGATTTGAGGATCACTTGGTCCTAACCTTATCTTTTATCCCCTTTGCAGAAATTCACTGAGATTGAGGATTATGTTGGCCACGTTGAGGATCAAGATAGGAAGATTGCCGACCTCCAACAGGTTGCATTGCTGAAGGACCTCAAAATCGCTGATCTTCAGAAGGAACTCCAGGATGCCAAGACTAAGACGGCTAAACTTCTGATTGACCTTGACTATGAAAAGCATGATCTCATAGAAGGTGCAAAGGTCTCTGCTGCCATCACAATGTATCAGACCAAACTAAAGATGGCCCAGGAAGCTCAAGATCCTAACTTCGACAGAAGCAGCTGGGAGATTGAGGACTGGAAAGCAAGATTGGCTGATCTTGAAGATGATGAAGAGGCTGAGGAGGTTTTGGCGATCGAGGCTGGAGGCAAGGTTGAAGGTGGTGAAGCAAGTGGAGCCGGAGGTGGTGATGCAGGGAAGGTTTAGGCTGCATGATTGGGCGATGATGGAAACTTCTAGACATAGCCGGAGCCCAATTTTTTAGTTTAATGGTTGTTTTGTTGAACAATTTGATGGTTTGTACTGAACAATAGTTTTTAGGATTAAGGATCATGTATGATCCTTTGGACAATAGGCAGGATTGCAAATGGTGGAGGGATCCTCTGTTTGGGGGATGAAGCCATTGTGATCCTGCCGCCTTTATATTCCTGCACTACTTTTGAACCTATTATCATGGACACCCTTTACCTACCCCAGTGGACGGGCCACGTTTTGCTGGTAGATGCTCGGGGTAGGTGATTTTGACAACCTTTTAAGGGTTAGTCTTTTGTTAATAAATAAAATCTTAATCTTTTGTCGCTTATCTTGTATTGTTATCCTTTTTGTCTCTTTAATTCTCAATTGTTTTGATGTACATTTATTGAATAAACAATTTTGAATAAGTCAGATTGAAAATACTTAGGATATGATCCAAGATCAAGTATCCTATAGTTAAAGAATCCCAAAAAGTAATATATTTTAAGGATCACAAGTTTAGTTGTCAAATTTTAAGGGTTATTCAAATAAACAATGAATAGAATTAAAAATAGTTAAGGATCATACCTGAGGATCCAAGTTAGGATCCTAACCATAATAAGGATAACTATAAGATAAACCTTAGAGAGAAGTAAGGATCAGGGATCCCTAGTTGTTTATCTTCAAGGACCTGAAATAGAGCATAACTTGGGACTAAGCCAATATAAGATAAGAGTTAGCAACTAGGGACAAGCCCAAGGAAAACTGGGGACAAGCCCAAGGATAACTGGGGACAAGCCCAAGGATAACTGGGGACAAGCCCAAGGATCGTATGTAAACTGGAGTATGGCCCTAACTGGCGACTATCCAAACTTAGTGACATGAAAATGCCAAAACCTTAGCTAACGTGAAAACGTTAGAAACCTTAGGAACGGATGTATGGTACGTCTACCATTATACTTAGGATCCTAGGTATAGCCAGTACAATGGAATTATCAGCCCCTAAAATGAGTACTGGTCCCACTGCCTTGAACTATACCAGGATCATCATGCGCTACAGGCGGAACCGGGGTCAAGCCCAAATAACTGGGGTTAAACCCAAGGAACGGATTGCTTCTGCAGATAACCAATATTTTGCTAAGGATACCTGAACTTTCAAAACTTAAAATCACGTGAGAGATGGATAAAGGACACATGATCCTTATCCTTATATGAGAAAATAAGGAAATGAAATAGTTCAAGATTAGGACATTACCAAAGTAAGGATCACCGATATTTTAAGGATCCTTCTAGGATATCCTTAACGTAAGGATCATCTGTGCCATGAGGATCCTGCTCACATGAAATATTTCTTCAAGTGGACAGCATTCCAAGCTCTTGGTAGCAAATCACCTTCCATGGTTAGCAATCTATATGCCCCCTTTCCTGCTTCAGCTTCAATCAAATAAGGGCCTTCCCATTTTGGAGCCAATTTTCCATCAGCAGGATTGGTGGTATTCTGAAATGCTTTCCTTAATACCATATCTCCAACTTGAAACTTCCTGATCCTGACATTTTTGTTGTAAGCACCAGCCATTCTTTGTTGATAACTGGCCATCCTTATCCTAGCCAAATCCCTGATTTCTTCAATAGTATCCAGGTCTTGAGCCAAGTTCTCATCATTTTCCTCAGGATCACGAGTACTTGTTCTAGCAGTTGGAACCACCATTTCTGTTGGGATCACTGATTCTGCCCCAAATACCAAAGAGAATGGTGTTTGACCAGTAGCATTCTTAGGGGTTGTCCTGTCAGCCCAAAGCACATAAGGTAGTTCTTCTGCCCATTTCCCTTTCTTGGATCCAAGCTTCTTCATCAAATTGTTGATGATGATCTTGTTGGACGATTCTGCTTGACCATTAGCTTGTGGGTGGACTGGTGTTGATGTTATCATCTTAATCCCCCAGCTGTCACAAAAGTTAGTGGTTCTGCCCCCAATGAATTGGGAACCATTATCACATATAATTTCAGAAGGAATACCGAATCTAGTTATAATATTTCTTTTAATGAAGGATATAACTTCCTTTTCTCTGACTTGGGCAAAAGCTTCAGCCTCTATCCACTTGGAGAAGTAATCAGTCATAGCAAGCATGAATACTTTTCCACCAGGTGCCTTAGGGAGCTTACCAACTATATCCATACCCCATCTCATAAATGGCCAGGAGGAGGATATAGGATGTAAAAATTCAGCCGGCTGATGAAGGATATTACTGTGTCTCTGACAAGGATCACATCTCTTAGCATACTCCACAGCATCTCTTTTCATGGTTGGCCAGTAGTATCCTGTCCTCAGGATCCTTGAGAATAGTGCCCTGCCCCCAGTGTGGTTTCCACAATCTCCTTCATGGAAGTCTTTTAAAAATTCTTGGATTTCAGGGTCCTCAATGCATCTCAAGTATGGTCCTGCAAGAGATCGTCTATACAACATATTATTTAAAATTGTGAATTGAGATACCTTAATTTTGAAAGCCCTAGGGTTTTCTCCTGTAGGAATCTCTCCATGTTGTAAGTATCTCATAATTGGTGAGATCCATGATCCTGATCCTGAATGGGATTGAGTATCCTCACTAGGGATAATTGCAGAATTCTTTCCTATCTCCATAGCCACATGATCCTCGATAGCCGGGGTCAGGATATGGATAATAGGGATCTTGATATCCTCCGGGATCTTCAAGGATGATCCTAAGTTAGCCAATGCATCAGCTTCTGTATTTTCTTCCCTTGGTACCTGTGTCAAACTAAAGGAAACAAAGGAGAGTGCCAATTCTTTGACTATCTCTAAATATTTGGTTAGTTTTTCACCTTTAACAGCATAGGATCCATTAAAGTGGTTTGTAATTAACAATGAATCTACATGTACCTCAAGATACCTGATCCCCATATGCTTAGCAATTTGCAAACCATCGATTAAGGCTTCATATTCAGCCTCATTGTTAGTGGTTTGGAACTCACAAGCTATAGAGTGGGGTATTATGTCCCCCTGTGGCGATTTTAGTAGTATTCCAAGCCCTGTGCCTTTGACATTTGAGGATCCATCAGTATAGATTATCCAAGGGTCCTTGGTCTCCTCTAGCTGCTGGACTTCTAACTCAGCTTCTTTTTGTAAATCACTACTGAAATCAGCCACAAAGTCGGCTAATGCTTGGGATTTGATGGCTGTCCTAGGCTCATATCTTATATCATAGGCATTAAGCTTCACTGCCCACTTAGCCATCCTTCCTGACATCTCTGGTTTCCTGAGGACATTCTTAATTGGAAAATTAGTTTTAACAACAATAACATGAGTTTCAAAATAATGTCTCAACTTAGTAGATGCCATAATTAATGCAAGAATAAGCTTTTCAAGGTGTGAATACCTGGATTCGGCATCAAGTAAACTTTTACTTACATAATAGACAGGATGTTGTGTACCTTCATGATCCTTAACAAGGACCACACTTACTGCTTTTGAGGATACTGCAAGATACAAGGATAGCACATCGTCTTTTTCTGGTTTCATCAAGGCCGGGGCTGAGGATAGGTTATCTTTGAGGGCTCTTAAAGCATTTTCATGCTTCTTAGTCCACTCAAATTTCTTGTTCTTCCTTAGGATATCATAGAATTCTTTGCACTTTTCTGAGGATTTGGATATGAATCTGTTCAAAGCCGTTATCCTGCCTGTTAGCCTTTGGACATCCTTAGCATTGGCCGGAGATTTGATGTTCACTATTGCTTTGATTTGTTCCGGGCTAGCTTCAATGCCTCTCTTTGTCACCATATATCCTAAGAATTTACCTGCTTTAACACCAAAGTGACATTTTGAAGGATTAAGTTTCATGTTATATTTGTCAAGGATATTGAATGCTTCCTCCAAGTCTCTTAGGTGATCCTCAGCCTTTAATGATTTTACCACCATATCGTCTATGTAAACCTCCATAGTCTGTCCAATCTGATCCTTGAACATCATATTCACCAGCCTTTGATAAGTTGCACCTGCATTTCTTAGTCCGAACGGCATAGCAATATAGCAGTATATACCAGTTGGAGTCATGAAGGCTGTATCCTCTTGATCGGATGGTTCCATTTGGATTTGTTGAAATCCAGATGAAGCATCCATAAAAGTTAATAGTTCATGACCCGCAGTTACATCCACCATGGAGTCAATGTGGGGTAATGGGAAAGGATCCTTAGGACATGCCTTATTTATATCTGTGAAATCGACACATACCCTCCACTTTCCATTTTTCTTTTGAACAACAACCACATTGGCCAACCATCTTGGATATTTGACCTCTCTAATCATACCTGCCCGGAGCAATTTCTCTACCTCTTCCTGGATAATGGCATTTCTTTCCGGTGCAAACTTTCTTCTCCTTTGATGGATTGGTTTAAAGGACCTATCAATGCCAAGTTTGTGAGTGATTACATCTTTAGATATACCTGTCATGTCTTCGTGTTTCCATGCAAAAGTAGTCTTTCTCCTTTTGAGGAAGGATATGAGGTCTTCCTTCATATCGCCAAGGATCCCTGATCCGATATAGATTTTGGATTCAGGATCATGAGGATCCATGAGGATTTCTACCACATCCTGCTCTCTTGCCTCCAAGACATCCCTTGGAGGATACTTTGATTGCTATTGTTCCCTTGACTTCGAGGCTGGTTTCATCGATGAAGTATAGCAATTCTTAGCCTCCTGCTGATCACTATCAATCTTCACTATTCCCCAAGGACTAGGGAGCTTCACACATTGATGGTAAGTAGATGGGACTGCCTTCATATCGTGTATCCAGGGCCTGCCAAGGATAACATTACAACAAGATAAACAGTCAATAACACAAAATTTTTGATAAGATTGTAGGCCTTCGATGTATATTGGGAGCTTAATGTCCCCCAGGGTATTCTTAGTTTCGCCACTAAATCCCACGAGCACGGAGGATCTTGGTATGATATCTGATTCAGGAATACCCATCTTCTTCAGAACATCAAGCTGGATAATGTTTACTGAGCTTCCTCCATCTATAAGGATCCTTCGGACAAAATGGTTAGAAATGAAAAGAGTAATAACTAAACCATCGTGATGAGGATCCTGGATATCAACACAATCATCCTCATCAAACGTTATGACTTTTCCTTCGGAGACACTTGATGTTCGAACAGGTCTTTCTCCATTATCCATTTTAGTTTCCTTTGCATGCCTTTTAGCTGCTGAGAAGGATGTGCCACAAATGTCTGATCCTCCCGAAATAAAGTTTATTACTTGTGCATCTGCTGGAGGGGCCGGAGCTTTCTCAGGGATCCTTTCAGGATCCTGAGTCCTTGAATTTTTTCTACCCAACAATTCTTTTAGATGCCCCTTGCTCAACAAGTATCCAATTTCCTTTCTTAGTGCAATGCATTCTTCTGTGAGATGCCCAAAATCTTCATGGTATGCACACCACTTTGATTTATCTTTGGTTGCAGCTGGTCTGTCATTTTTTCTGGGCCATCTGGCTTTATCACCTAGATTTTGCATCGCAAGGATTAGTTCATTGTTATCAACAGAAAAACAATATTCAGAAATTGGAGGATAATCCTCATCATCCTCCTCTTGTTCAACAGCATGCACATTCTGGTTATCAGATCTATTATAGGATCTGAACTTGTTCTTGAATGAGGATCCTTGCTTCTCTTGCTTTGAGGATCCTGCTAATCTCTCCTGGATCCTTTTGTCATCCTCTAGCCGAATAAACCTAAGGGCCTGGGTTCTTACCTCATCTAAGTTCCTGCATGGTGTCATAACAAGTTCATCATAGAACAATGAATCCCTAAGCAATCCCATTTTAAAGGCTTCAACAGCCGTAGCTATATCCTGGTTAGGAATGTCTAATGATTCTTTACTGAATTTGGTAATGTAATCCCTTAATGATTCATTATGACCCTGGGTTATCCTATATAGATCACTAGTTAATCGTTCAAATTTTCTACTACAAGAAAACTGATTATTAAATAGATTAACTAGATTAGCAAATGAGGTAATGGAGTAGGGGGAAGACTTAGCAGCCATTTGAGAGCTGATCCAGTAAGAGTGGATCCGAATCCCTTGCACAGGCATGCTTCCTTTAACCTTTCTGGGATTGGATTGATCTCCATCCTCTCCCTGTATTGTGCTATGTGTTCTTCAGGATCCGTCGAACCATCATACAGCTTCATAGTTGGGACATGGAACCTCTTGGGTATCTCAGCATCACAGATTGGTGGTGCAAAACGAGATATCTTGTGGCTCCCATCTGCAATCTCTGGGATAGGTTTGACCACTCCTGGAACACTTGATATCATATCCTTCAACTTTTGCAATTCTCTGGCCATGGCATGATTGATACCTGGATCCTGCATAAGGCCATGGTTAGTAGTATGAGAATTATTAAAAGTGTTACCTCCCATTGGATTCAAATTAGGAGGAATGGATGTTAATCCCTATTGTTGGGGCTCTGGAATGATCGAAGGACCAGTAGAAGCATTGGTCTGCATTGGAATAAAATCTCCCTGATGGACATCTGAATTTCCTGTTTGCAAACTCCTCAAGGATCCTGGCATCTGGAAGGATCCCTGAAACTGGGACGATCCTGGAACAAAGGAGGATCCTTGAACCTGGAATGATCCTGGAACAATGGAGGATCCTTGAACCTGGGATGATCCTGGAACAATGGAGGATCCTTGAACCTGGGATGATCCTGGAACGAAGGAAGATCCTTGAATCTGCTGCGCTCCTGAGTATCCTCCTGAATTCATGAAGGATCCCATATGCTGAGGATAGGATCCTGCTGGCTGGAAATATGAATCTGATGCCTGGTCACTGTTGTTGTTCCGTAGTGCACTCCTTTTGGTCCACCCACATATTGAACATCTGGAACCACTGATGGCTGAGAAGTAATCACCGGAGTATCAAAATTCAAAGATCTGGGCATCAGTGGGGAATGATCCTCTGCCGTTTTCTTTTGTTTCTTGAGATCTCCGATTTCTTTGAGAATCCTTTCATTGGTCTTATCCTGTTGCTGTATATGATCCTTCATCTGCAAAATCAAAGTAAACATGTCACTAGTAGTGGGAGTGTAAGAAGCAGAAGAAGTTGGAGGTTTTGAGAAAATGGGAGTTGGTTTCTTCGCAGCATTCTCAGCATTCTTCTGGGATCCAGAAGGTGGTGGAGGTAAAGGGGGAACGCCTTGTGAAGAACTGAATGAGGGCATCAAATTTGAAGCATTCTTCGCTGAGGAAGCCATTTGCTTGGTTGTAGTGAACTGAAATGAGCACATAAATACGAATTTTTCTAAGAATGAAGCACCAATTGCCCCACGGTGGGCGCCAAACTGTTTTGGTCAAAAAATCTGATGAGGATAATGTAACCAAACTTTCTGTTACGGGGTATGATGCTTGAAATGTATAACAATGATAAGGATCACTTCAATGTAAATTGCACAAACGACACAAGGATTTGTACGGGGAAAAAGCCCTTGATCAAGAGTTGATCTCCGGCACAAAAAACCCCGGGTGATGGAAACTACCGATCACCAAGCTCAAATAAATCAATAAATGTTTACAACTTCGGATAGTAACGGGCTAGGTACAAGGATCACTATGGTGAAATGTGTAAAAATGAGTGAAAACTAATAAGTGTTCGTCGAGAGCTTCAAGAGTGCGATTGTATGAGAGTGTGTGTAGCTGAAAATGGCTAAGTGTTCTAAGTTCTAGCTCGTCACCCCTTTAAAAATAGAAGTTAACTACAATAACAAACTATCTGACTTTTGTGCCAAGCTCCCACGTTCTCCACAACGTCCATTTCCAGTCAAACGTGTGCGAAATACCCGTGGAATATTCCATAGTAACGTTGCCAAGACCAAGTCAAGCTTGTTACTCCTGCGAAATAATACAAAATATAAACAAACAATCGTTAGTATGAGGATCCTTAAGGTGATCCATGATCCTGATCCTGAAGCTCTTCTGAGGATCACTATCTGTCACAGAAGTAAGGATCATTAATTAGGATAACAAGTAAGGATCACTAATTGTTAGAAAATCCTCCCCTAACAATAGGATATGTAATATTGGTATCCGGGTTCCTTCCGATATCCTGACCGATGATCCTAGATTTGCCAAGGCATCAGCTTCAGCATTGTCTTCTCTTGGTACCTGCTCAAGTGTAAAAGTATCGAAATATCCTGCTAATTTTTTAAGAATTTCGAGATACCCGATTAACTTCTCTCCTTTAACTGCATAGCTTCCATTAAAATGATTAGTTATTAACAAGGAGTCAACATACACTTGCAAATTTTTGATATTCATATTCTTAGCCAACTCTAATCCTGCAATTAAAGCTTCATATTCTGCCTCATTATTAGTAGCAGGAAATTCACACCTAATACCCTGGGGTAATATGTCCCCCTGTAGCGATTTTAGTAGTATACCTAAACCTACACCTCTTACATTGGATGCACCATCAGTATATAATGTCCAGCATTCTAAGTTTTTTCTTAGCTGCTGTACTTCTAAATCTACTTCATTTTGAATGTCACTACTGAAATCAGCCACAAAGTCAGCTAAAGCCTGAGACTTTATGGCATTTCTAGGTTCATATACTAAGTCATAAGCACTCAATTTCACTGACCACTTGGCCATCCTACCTGACATCTCCGGTTTCCTAAGTACGTTTTTAACAGGATAATTGGTTTTAACATGGATCCTATGTGTCTCAAAAAAATGTCTAAGCTTTGTCGATGCCATAACTAGGGCTAATATCAATTTTTCTAAATGAGAATATCTAGTTTCAGCATCTAATAGACTTTTACTAACATAATAGACAGGATATTGCTGACCTTCATGGTCTTTTATAAGAACGACACTTACAGCATTCCCTGATACAGCGAGGTATAGGGATAGTGGTTCACCATTTTCAGGCTTCATCAATAGAGGTGCAGTCGAGAGATATCGCTTCAAATCCTGCAAGGCTGCTTCATGCTTTGCTCCCCATTCGAACTTCTTATTCTTCTTGAGGATATCATAGAATTCCTTGCATTTTTCCGAGGATCTTGAAATAAATCTGTTCAATGCTGCTACTCGGCCTGTTAACCGTTGAACATCCTTCATATTCGAGGGTGATCTTATATCCAAGATAGCTTTAATCTGCTCCAGGCTTGCCTCTATCCCCCTTTTCGTCACCATATATCCTAGAAACTTTCCTGCCCCCACTCTGAAATGACACTTAGCAGGATTCAGCTTCATGTTATACTGATCCAGGATATCAAATGCTCCCTTGATATCCTGGAGGTGATCCTCGGCCTTTTTAGATTTCACCACCATATCGTCAATATATACCTCCATGGTGTCCCCCAGCTTATCTTTGAACATCATGTTCACCAATCTCTGGTATGTTGCACCTGCATTTTTCAAACCAAAAGGCATAACAGTATAGCAATAAATACCTGTTGGTGTCATGAAAGCAGTATCCTCCTAGTCCGAAGGCTCCATTTGAATCTACTGAAATCCTGAGGATGCGTCCATGAACGTTAACATCTCATGCCCAGCAGTAGCATCCACCATTGCGTCGATATGAGGAAGGGGGAATGGGTCTTTAGGAAAAGCCTTATTCAAGTCTGTGTAATCTACACAGACTCTCCATTTCCCATTTTTTTCTGCACTACGACCACATTTTCCAAACATCTTGGGAACTTGACTTCTCTGATCATTTTGGACTTCAACAAGCTTTCAACTTCCTCTTGGATGATTATATTTCGCTCAGGAGCAAACTTCCTTCTTTTTTGCTGAACAAGCTTGAACGACCTGTCAATTCCAAGTTTGTGAGTAATAATGTCTTTGGATATACCTGTCATATCCTCATGCTTCCATGCAAACGTTGACATCCTGCACTTCAAAAAGTCAGTTAACTGTTCTTCAATATCCCGAGGGATATTGGTTCCGACACGCACCGAGATATCAGGATTATCCTGATCCAGGATAACTTTCTTCACATCCTGCTCCGAAGCTTCCAAGGTAATCCGGGCTCGCATCTTTAATTGCTATGCTGGACTAGGCTTGGTCGAGGATTTCATCGAGGAAGTGTAGCATTCCTTCGCCTCCTGCTGATCACTATCAACTTTGACGACCCCCCAAGGGGTTGGAATCTTGATGCACTGGTGATAAGTTGAAGGCACAGCCTTCATGTCATGGATCCACGGCCTGCCTAGTATGATGTTATAGCAGGATAAGGAGTCCATCACACAGAAGGGTTGTATCGAATTGACCCCTTCAACATATACTGGTAACTTTATCTCTCCTACAGTATTTCTAGCTTCTCCACTGAAACCAACGAGCACAGTGGACTTCGAAGTAATGTCCATCAGAGATACATTCATCCTTTTCAATGTTTCCAGCTGAATTATATTGACAGAACTACCGTTGTCCACCAATATCCTGCGTACAAAATGGTTAGCCACATATAATGTTATTACCAAAGCATCATGGTGGGGATCCTGAACAGTATCCCTGTCATCACTATCGAAAGTGATCACTTTATCAGTTGTGAGGGTAGTCATCCTGACTGGTTTGTCTCCCCTTTCACTCTTAGCTTCCTTTGCATGTCTCTTAGCCTCCGAATACGAAGTCCCACAGATATCGGATCCACCTGAAATAAAGTTAATTATCTTGGCATCTGCTGGGGGTGATGCTGCTCGTTCAGGATCCTTCTCGGGATCCTGCCCTTTATTCTTCTTTCTTCCCAGCAAGTCCTTCAGATACCCTTCGCTTAACAGGTAACTTATTTCTTTCCTTAAAGCGATGCAATCCTCGGTCATATGTCCGAAGTCTTCATGGAAGGCACACCATTTGGATTTATCCTTCCAATCAGCTTTTTGCTGGTTCTTTCGAGGCCATCTAGCTTTGTCCCCTAAACCCTGCATAGCATACATTAACTCAGGTATATTAACAGAAAAACAGTATTCAGATAAGTCAGGATATTCTTCAGGATCCTCGTCTTCAACAACATTCACTTTCTTGTTATCATTTCTGCCATATGGCTTGGAGCGATATGGCTTATATGAGGATTCTGATTTCCTGTTGGTTGATTCCTAGGTTGAGGTAGAATTCATCCTCTCTTGCATCTTCTTGTCATCTTCCAAACGGATATATCTCAAAGCCCTGTTACGAGCTTCATCGAGATTCCTGCAGGGATTCATTACAAGATCCTGATAAAACTGAGAATCCTTTTGTAACCCCATCTTAAAAGCTTGCACAGCTGTTGCAACATCAAGATGTGGGATATCCAAGGATTCTCGACTGAACTTGTTCACATAATCCCTCAAGGATTCCTGAGATCCTTGAGTTATCCTGTAAAGGTCACTGGTTAGTTTCTCAAAACTCCGACTACAAGAAAATTGACTGTTAAATAAATTAACCAAATGAGCAAACGAAGTAATTGAGTGAGGGGGGACGTTTAACAGCCATTTTAAGCCTGATCCTGTCAAGGTAGAACCGAATCCCTTGCACAAGCATGCTTCCTTGAGATCTGGAGGGATAGGATTGATTTCCATCCGTTCCCTATAATGGGCAATTTGCTCTTCAGGATCCGTAGTCCCGTCATACAGTTTCATGTTGGGAGTCTGAAATCTTTTTGGGATTTCAGCATCACAAATAGGATATGCAAAGCGGGATATCCTGTGGCTGTCTTGGGATACTTCCAGAATTGGCTGGACCACTCCAGGTACACTGGATATCATGTCCTTCAATTTCTGGAGCTCCCTGGTAAATGTTGACGTCATACCTGCATCCTGTAAAGACCCATTGTTGTTAGTAGCAAGAATATTATTATTTGACACATTACCGATCTGAGGATTTTGGCCATATCCTGAAGCATATCCTGAACTCCTCACAGTCGATATCCTGACCGAGGAGGGTATCTCAGGGGTATGATTCTGAGAATGACTTGGGACGATATTCCCCCTGTTATCCTCAGTGTAAACTGCGGAACTAAAGTTCAAAGCCCTGGGCTGTATAGGAGTGACAGTTTCCTCAGCAGGTCTACTCGAGCTAGCTTTTAAGAATTGTATTTATCTTAACAGCATCTGGTTAGTTTCCTGTTGCTGCCTCATTTGTTCCTGCACACTTTCAAATAAAGTTAGAATTTCATCATTAGAGGCTAAAACGGGAGCCGATCCCTGAACACTCCGAGTAGGGATAACATCCTGAAGTTGTGAAGAAACTGGCATCCTTGGAGGAGGTGGTGGAAGCACCGAACCGGTAGTAGCAGAAGTCGTAGCGGACATAGTGGAGGATCTCATGTTTGATCTTGAGGCCATTGAAAGTAAGTTAGAAAAAAGTTTTGACAAAAGAAAGCCGAATAATGATTTTACTAAAGTTTTTAGCAAAAATAGCACCACTTGCCCCACGGTGGGCGCCAAATTGTTTTGGTCAAAAATTACCGAAGCAATTTAGTGATCAAATTAGTTAAGTGAGGTAGTGTGCTAAAATTATGTGCGAAAAATATGTTAACCAAGTTAATTATAAAAACAGTTTCGGGATACGGCTCAAGATATAGAGCTGTATCTGTGATCAAAAAATGAGCAGAAAAGTAAAGGTTGACACGTGATGTACGAGGAAAGCCCTTGATCAATCTAGATCGCCAGCACAAAACCTCGGGAGCTGACAATCGCAGCTGCCTTGTTCTTCTATTGCTTCAAATATCAGGATACAGTGCAGGATGTAGAGCGAATCAACTAGGTGTTACAATGTGATTTGAATACAAGTGTTTGTGTGTAGTGTTTGCAGAGGGCTAGAGAGAAAGTGTTTGAAAATGTGAAAGTTGTGTGCCTTAATCTGATCCGCCCCCATCTATTTATAGTAAAACAAATATAACAAACTATCCTAAATAACCGGGATCCAGCGAATATTCCCCACTCGAACGTTGTAGACCTAGTCTTTCGGGTTCAACGTCTCTCCCATAACAAACATGCCCGAGTCTTGAGGAGATGATATCCATCTGACCGTTAGCAAACCCCAGCCTTTAACCTGCACGTGGTTAATTCAATCAACCTCAGTATATCGCCCAGGATGTTAGCAATATCCCCGTCCAGTATCCTGGTCACAAATAAACAATTAAAAGCAGGATATTGATCAAGATATGTACGCTCAGAAAATGACCCATAACATTTATGGCACAATTCTACAAGTTTGCATCTAGGGTTTGTTCCTAGACTTGTACCCACACTAATATCACTATAACATTGAACATTCATGCAAGAATTTCGTTCATGCATATTCATCACAAATTCGAAATATCAATAAACATCAAAATTCAACATACCTTGTGATCCCCTAAGCTTGGTGATCATGATTTTATTAAAAGCCCCAAATTCTTGGCTTGATTTCTCTTTGATTTTGGCAATTTTTGTGAGTTAGGGTTCTTGGAAGGGAACCCCCCTTTTTCTCCTGTATACATCGACCAAAACACACACATATGTGTGTGTTTTGGTGTTTTTAAGTTTTAATTATAAACTTGTTTCCAATTGTCCACTTTTAGTCCCTCAAGGTTTTATTTCGATCTATTTAAGTTATAATCCATTATTTATAACTTAATCACATATTATTAACTAGGTTAATTATTCCTAGTTAATTTAATGGGTTCGGGAGTTATAACCCGTTGTATTTTAAGTCCCGTTAACTCGGGCTCTTATAAACTCAAACTCTTAAAACTTTGATTCGCTTGTATTTAATTATTAGGATTTCTTATTTAAATCCAATTATTTACCTGGTTATTTTTACTACTAACGGTACTTTACCCGTCTTTTAGTATTAACGGAGTTTGATTACCAAACCCGTTTTCGGGGTGTTACAAGTCTACCCCCCTTAGAGAGGTTTCGTCCTCGAAACCTTTTCTTACACAATTCATTGAGTTTAAACTCAATGTATTTGATCCGAGAAATCTTTTAAACATTACTTATACCTTTAACCAATTGTTAGTATTACCAGATAAGTATGGTAACATCTTTTTGGTCACTAATTGTCTACGTATCTCATATGACATAGTGCAACTTGAAATAACGTAATCTCGTTATTCCCACTAGTTTAGCTAACTTAGCGATATCCATCGCTTTCATATACTATCGAATTCTTTATGAATCCGTTACTTTGACCCGTTTAAAGGTCTTTAGTGAAATCCTTCACTTTTAGCCACAAATTCTTTTGTTTTCAAATTTATTTATTCGGTTCAGTTATACCGAATCTACCACTTACAAGCAAACCAAATTTCTTGATTTGAATTGCTGACCTTAACCGGTCTCACTAACTAGACTTATTAGTCCAGTTACTTTCACCGCTCGCTTGGTTATAATGTGATTCTACCTCACATTGCATTTCTTGACCGTGATCATGTCACGTCATTCCAAATTTCATATCAACTTTTTATTTTCGAAAATATTACTTTTCCAATATATCGCCTTGCACCAATCAGTGTCAAGACTTATATCTTTCATGTTTACCGTTTATACGTCTATCATAATACATTTTCGTAGAAAGGTTATTTCTTACCAAAACCGAAGTTTTAGTTTAGCGTCTTCTCTTTAACCTTTGTCAATTATCCATACCGGGATATTGACAGTCCAAAATTTATTCTTTTTCAGTCTTTGTTTTATGCGAGGATTCTCCATTTATTCCCTTGCTTTGTCTAATTAACCCGTAGGTTTTATCACTTAGTCTATGGGCTATTTTATTAGACCTTTATCTCTTTAAGGCGAGGCCCTTATGATCCCTTTGCTTCAATTCATGACCCGTGGGTCATTTTGGTCCCGTAGACCTTTACACTAATTAACATTCCGTAGGTTATGATAATCCCGTATATCATCTTTTATTCAAGTCTTTATTCAACTGTATATATATATGGTGTCAAGGCACCCCTTTTTTGTCTAGAACGATCGACTTTTGCTTTTTGGATTTCATTCGACCTTGACCGTAGTCTAAGGCTACATTTGTTCTCTTTCGAATTATCTTTCTGACTTTATGACTTCTAACGTCATTTACACGTCGGTTTGTTCTACACTTACCGTTACCCGGTTCTTACCTCTACTTCTTTACGACCCATTACCCGGGCTCTTTATCTTAGTGTTTTTAACATTTTTTTGTTTCGCTAGTTTGCGTTTTTCCTATATATATATTCCTTTATGACCCATCACGTAGGTTCATTAATGTTTCGCGCTTCCATTATTCAGTTTGCACTTACTTGCACTACCAAGTTTTTTTTATACCTTATTTATCTCGTTTGACTTGTTCGTGTGAAATTTCATCACTTGTGAACATCAAACTCCATTCTTTATTCGACCCATTCAACTTTAAAATAGTTGAGCGTAGTCATTAACATTTCTGTTTGCAAATTCTCGTTGTCCTTTAGTCATGACTCATATTCCGAGTCTTTTGACTTTCTATTTCACGTTCCCGTCTCTTGGTTTACGCATTCTTTCCAAATCCTACCCATTCATCGGGTATCTTTACCGTAATCATTTTGAAGTAACCATTCTTATATGGTTTTAGACGTTATTTTAATTTATTTGGTCGTCTTAGCGAGATCCATCGCTTTTATTCAATCAAGTCCTTTATTCTTTATTCAATTCGTTTGACTTGTCCATGTGAATTTCATCACTTGTGACAGTCAAACTTTTATCCCTATGCCTTAGCATTTCTATTGGTCGGTCTGTATTTTTTTTTACTTGATCCTTGTCCCTTCTCTCGGGCTCGTTATTCTTACGTAATACGCTTCCGTCATTCGACTTACGTTTACGTTTACTATCAAACATCATACTTATTTGATTTATTTGGGTACCATTTAAGTTAGTCCCATTCACCCCACCCTTACTACATCGGACATAAATGTGTCCATCATAAGAAGTTCATGGTACCACGTGTTCACTACTTACTTGGCCAGAGTAAGCGATCAACACTTGATATACATGACCTTTTTATAATTTTCACATTACACCCCATGTAAGTAATGCCTCTGTTTGTTTTTCTTGGAAACAATATCCCGGATAGGTTTTCTATTCAAGTTTTTCCAAGTTTTCAATCTACATATGCAACTTTCAATCTCTCCGTATTTGTTGCATATTACTATTTGTGCAATTAAGTTTAAAATGTGCACCTGGTAATGCTTTCTCTAACAGGCTTCTCTTGCTATTAGCCTTGTTTGCGACCGTTACGCGATTTAGGTCCTTGATGAGCATACTCTTTGGACCGTTCCTCTGTCAACTCTGCGATTTGTTAAACTCTCGCTATCTTCATATGCGAGGGTCCTTCAATTAAAACATATACAACAGTTAGTAATTTC
This sequence comes from Helianthus tuberosus, assembly GCA_030545235.1. Taxonomy (NCBI): domain Eukaryota; kingdom Viridiplantae; phylum Streptophyta; class Magnoliopsida; order Asterales; family Asteraceae; genus Helianthus; species Helianthus tuberosus. The sequence continues at coordinate 31,865,867 of CM060397.1, forward strand.
GACATTAAAGGATGCCCGTATTATAATACAATGCTTTTCTACCATACGCATCAACGCGTGTAATTTCGTTGACTATATCTATTCTATATCGTTTTTATTGGTGTAACATGTATTACACGATAACCATATGTGTTGTTCTCAACACTTTAATCATACTAAACCATTGATATACTTGTACTTACCGGATTTGCGATCGAGCCTCGAACCGAACACACTTTACTCTTTAACCATGAGCTTTGATTACCAACTTGTAACACCCTTGTTATTATTTTATGGGTTTTCGTACAAATAACGAAAATAAACATGTAATTACGATTAAGTATACTTAGATAATACGAGTAATCTAAAACTTTTACAACTTAAAAGTTTTCAACATAATATAAACAATTTCGTCGTTTAAAAGTTATGATGTAACGCCGTGCGAAAGCTTTAATCTCGAGTGTTTAATTTTATCGTGTTCGGTTCCACTTGTAACACCCCGAAAACGGGTTTGGTAATCAAACTCCGTTAATACTAAAAGACGGGTAAAGTACCGTTAGTAGTAAAAATAACCAGGTAAATAATTGGATTTAAATAAGAAAACCTAATAATTAAGTACAAGCGAATCAAAGTTTTAAGAGTTTGAGTTTATAAGAGCCCGAGTTAACGGGACTTAAAATACAACGGGTTATAACTCCCGAACCCATTAAATTAACTAGGAATAATTAACCTAGTTAATAATATGTGATTAAGTTATAAATAATGGATTATAACTTAAATAGATCGAAATAAAACCTTGAGGGACTAAAAGTGGACAATTGGAAACAAGTTTATAATTAAAACTTAAAAACACCAAAACACACACATATATGTGTGTGTTTTGGTCGATGTATACAGGAGAAAAGGGGGGTTCCCTTCCAAGAACCCTAACTCACAAAAATTGCCAAAATCAAAGAGAAATCAAGCCAAGAATTTGGGGCTTTTAATAAAATCGTGATCACCAAGCTTATGGGATCACAAGGTATGTTGAATTTTGATGTTTATTGATATTTCGAATTTGTGATGAACATGCATGAATGAAATTCTTGCATGAATGTTCAATGTTATAGTGATATTAGTATGGTACAAGTCTAGGAACAAACCCTAGATGCAAACTTGTAGAATTGTGCCATAAACTAGTGATTTATCAAATAGCCAAGTATGAGCTAAGTGGGTTTTGTTAATTTGATGAAATTGATGTGTATAAACATCATATTAATTCATATGAATGAACTATTTGAACAAATTAGAGATTTTGTTAAGAGTTTATAAGTGATTAGAAGTGGGTTTTGACACAAGAGTTAAACCCATGGTTATGATGGTCAAAGTGTATATATGCATACAATGACTAAAATTACATGTTGATTTATGGTTACTTGAGGTATGAATTAGATAACATGTTAGTAGAAGTAGCATCTCAAAAGATGACGCTCACTAAGTGGTTGATAATGTGCCTAAATTGAGTCATGTGAACTTGTTAGTGCATTCATATTTGTAAATTGGTGGTTTGACTTTTAAAAGTCAAACCGACCTATGATAAGGTTCATTAAGAATAGTGGTAAAAGATTCATAAGGTGTGAAGGTCATGATCTTGAATGACTAATCTAACCACCTTGAAAATGATGATGATAGTTTGACGCGTAACAAGCTAGGTGGAAGCTTGATGAGGGAGCGGGTCAAACGAATCACGAAGGAAAGGAAAAGCGTAGTTCGGATGCGAGGTAAGTTAAGCTTACGCCCTTTTTACTTTTATTACAAAATGCTTATTTGTGAGCATGGAATACGATTTATATTAAGTAAATGAAACATGATGTTCCGGCGTGATATAATGCTAGTCGGAACAAGCGAAAATGGTAGAAACCATAAATTATGGTAGAAAGGGGTAAAAATGGTGAAATGGTAATCCGGACATGGGTTAACGAATAGATAAAGGGATTTAAAACGACACCATTTGGCATAAGTCATAATGGGTCAAATAAAACAGGAAACGACTTTCAAGTTGGATGATTTCAAAAAGTAAACCGGGATACGTTTAAGGGGTGAAATGGTAATTAAGTGCCATCTTATAATGACAATTGGTCATTTCGACTAAACGGGTCAAATGGTGTTGTTAACACCATTTGTCAATAATATTTGATGATTGCTTGTTGAGTTTTATGATCACAGGAATTAACACATGGTTAGCATTGCTATTATCTAGATATTAATAGCGAAAGGTATTAAAACGGGTCAATATGTTGATCCGAGCCAGGTACGCATAATTATGTTGTAGTTAAAAGTGTTATTTTGGTCGAATAATTGGTGAGAGTCCTTCGTCGTAAAAGAAGGACCAAAATCGACCAAAACGCCCTTGTAGGCTAAATTGAACAAACAACCCTTAAGGGTTGTTTGGAAACGAATTTAATGATTAGATAGATACTTAGAATAAGTATAGAAGTTGAAAGATGTAATATGATAGTCAAATAGCTCTATTTGAGTCTTGCCGTAAAATAACAATCTGAAGGGTAAAACTCGGAACATATAGATATACACATTGAAATCCAACACACAAAGAGTTGTAGTTGAAGATTACTTGATAAGAAATGTAGGAATAAGATGCTAGAAATGAATGAAAGCGATTTCAAGCTTTAAAGTGCTTAAATACCCTTAACGGGTCAAAATAAGCATACGAGCGAAAACGGGTTTAAATTGTATAATAAACCTATGATTAGAACCTAATATAGTAGGTAACATTAATTTGAAGAAGTGTATGAGATATAGGAATCAAATAAATATGTTTGTTTGATAAAATGCATAAACGGGTTAAAATTCGGTAAAAAGGTAACGAGTTGAAGGCTTAGAAGTCTCAAAATTTCTTATGTTGGATGTAGGATTTTAACTCCAAAAGATGGAGGATTAAATTACGGACGCGTAGGAAAAAGAATCGGGTAAAACGGATCAATAACGAAGAAGTTATGGCCGTTTCCGTGAAATCAGGTCGTGCTGGGTATGTACAGCAACTGATTAAGCATCAGGCTGTGAAAACAGGGGCTTGGCGTCATGCGAAGCCCCCTGTTCCGGAAAAAAAATTATTTTGTTGTTGTTTGACCCATGTAACTTGTTTATACTGATTATTTAACTATCAAAACTAACTTTTAAGTTGGTTTTGATTATAGGTGATCGCCAAGAGTGCCCGGATGAAGATCAAGCTCGATGAGGAACCGAACACGATAAAATTAAACACTCGAGATTAAAGCTTCCGCACGGCGTTATATCATAACTTTTAAACCACGAAATTGTTTATATTATGTTGAAAACTTTTAAGTTGTAAAAGTTTTAGATTACTCGTATTATCTAAGCATACTTAATCGTAATTACATGTTTATTTTCGTTATTTGTACGAAAACCCATAAAATAATAACAAGGGTGTTACACAATTTTCAATTTTTCATTTTTCAAAAATGTTATTTTATTTTGAATTTCTTTTTCATTTTCTTTCAAATTTTTGTTTTCCAATGTCAAACTCTCCACATCTTTCAAGAGTTTGACATTGTCTGCTTTGAATTCATCACATTTTGAACATTTCTCAGGCATCTTTTCAACATCAGCTTTCTTCTCAATCTTGAAAGCTGGAATTTCTTTAACCTGTTTCTCTACCACTTGAACTTTTTCCTCAGGTTTGACTTTTGAGTACACTGGTTCAGAACTTGAAGTTTCATTTGCTGATGCACTTGATTCTTTGACTTCACCGTTCTGTGAGAACTCAGTTGTCTCATCTTGTTCAAAATTTTCTTGATGAACATTGTCAACCTGTTTCTTCTCAGATTTGACATTTTCTTCAACAATAGATTCCTTACAATTCTTCTTTTTCGCAGCTTGTTTATTTTTTGAGCTTTTCCACAGTTGCTGCAAAAAACATATTAAACAAATCAGGTGAAAATAATCCTCTATAAAATTCAAGTTTTTCAAATTCTCCACTGTCATCATCACTCTCTTCATCTGATGAGTGATAAAAAACTGGAGCTTTTTCTGAACCAACTTCTGAACCCTTTTCTATTGAAACTGGTTCTTCATTTTGATTTTTCTCATTATCAGCATTGTTATCCATTTGCTCTTCAATTTTTTTAATGAATTGAGAAATTTCCAATCTATAATACTCTCCGGTATTCTTCAAACTCATAAGATATGTACCCCATTTTTTTGAGGTAAAGCATCGGCTAATTTCTCAACCCATTCCTCTGGATGTTTAGTAATATCCAAATCAGACATTGAACGAACAAGATGACAATATCTCTTTATGATATTCTTTGTAGTTTCACCTGGCAGACTTGAAAACAATTCAAACTCTTTCTTTAATAATGATTTTTTACTATCAATGTTATAAAATCCGTTTTCCATGTTTTCGGTAAACACTTTCACAAACTTAGCTTTCAAACGAACTGGAGTGCACTTTCACACGAAATGGAGATTTTCAAACGAAATGGTCACTGTTCAAGCGAAATGGTCCCTTTATACCCAATTCGTGCGAAATGGAATGTATGTTTCACACGAAATGTGTAAGACACTAAATCACATTTGACCATAAGACGCAGCGGAAATACGTACCATAAAATTTCTTTTATTACAACGACTTGACTTACTTAAAACTTTGTTTTAAACATATCTCTTTTCATGGATCAACAACATAACTTCCGTTTATCAAAGTACATACTCGAATATCCCGTACAATCTATCTTGTGACTCGATCTTCAATCTCAAATCCTTGTGATACACACCAGTGATCCATACAACCTGCACTCACCACATACATTCAAAACATTAGCACACATTATATAAACAAGATCATTCGCGTACATTTCACATTCCATTCTTTAACAAACTTTAAGCATTTCATCTGCGTATCCATTTCCTGGTGAGGCTTCATGAATGTACCTGCATTACTTATCATTTCCAAGGTACACCATTAAGAACGTTAACACTCAACGTGTCTAAATCATGCTTACATACATACTTACATACAAACACACCTTCACATCTACATACATGCATATCTTTCCTACAACTTTATATTCATGCTTACACTTACACATGTCTTTACACCTACATACATACATATCTGCATACGTACATACCTTCCCTACATCTTTACGTACATGCATACCCCCATACATATCCGTATACATACGTCATACACATCTACATATGTACCTACTCATCTATATATGTACATACCTCTCATACATCTCTACATACATGCGTATGATTATATATATATATATATCTTTATACATACGTACTTACACATCTACATACTTATAAACATACATACATTCCTACTCGCATACATCCATTTCTCCATACATACATACATACATACATACATACATACATACATACATACATACATACATACATACATACATACATACATACATACATACATACATACATACATACATACACATACATACATACCTTTATACTTATTACGTTACATTCATACTTGCGTATACGCTCATCGTACCTCATAAACATTCTAAAATGAGCTTAGAATACAATTCGGGACTCCTTGTAGGTTACATGACTGATTACAGATGAATTCTGCGCATTCTGTTGAACTGGCAGCTGACGCACGACCATGCTTCATAACCGCACGACCGTGCAGATCCTACAACGTCGGGAACACAGGTCTTGCACGAGCCAGTGTTCTTGTTTACTCGGAAACGCACGACCGTGCACCCGGGTCGCACGACCGTGCGACACCATCCGTCGGGCCAACTCGCGTAGACAGTAGCTTAAGGCGTCGGGCAAAAATGAAAAATGCAAAGGGCGTCGGCGACGGGAATAATGGCGTCGGCGACGGGCCCCAGAATCGCCATTTTTGCTGCAGATCCATATCGTCGTCCGAAAACGCTAAAACTTGCGTAACTTTCAAACCGTATAACCGTTTAACCTCCCGTTTCTTCCTACATACTTGTAAATTCACCATCTATCATATGAACTTAAAATTCCACCTCCGGATTGAGGGAATTCTTAACTTACATGCATTCGGCTTATTATCATTTTCTAATTATTTGACCCGTTTGTGCATTTATCAACATAATCTGTTTATTTGACCTCATTCTCATATGAACTTAATAATTTCCTTGACGCCTATCATAAAAGATTAAATTCTCGGATGCCTTGCATCCTCTTAACCCATTTTTGCTCAAAAGCTTATTTTGACCCGTTATGGGTATTTGTGCATTAAAAGGTCTATGACATACAAAACCCTACACTTCGCTTTCATACTTGACAAAGACATTACTCTAATCGAATAGCTCATTTCCAAACGACGTTTAAGGTCGTTTGCCCGAAATACATATCAAGGGCGTTTTTGTCAACGTTACTCTATCCTTAAAAACAAAGGATTTCCTTGCATAAGTAACCAATCCTACTACTTAGCTACAATTCCTAATTACACATACCTTGCTCGGATTAAAGCTAAGATCCGTTTAATACTTCATCAATATCATACAATTCATTCCTCCTTGACCTCAATTATCATATTTAATTAAATTGCATATAACTTTACATAAACAACTAAGAAGTGATTACGGAATCACTTACCTCATGCATCCGTGTTCATATTCATTTCCTCGCCACTTCTTGATCCATTATCCTTCCGTGCTTGATTCCGTCTCGACACGATTCCTATACTTCCATGTCATCGAAATCACATTCTTATTAGCATATTCATTTGTACATGTTGACGATCATATTATTAGTCGTTTCTAACAAGCATAACCCATATAGTCATATCCATATCCGTTTGCCCCCATGTAGTTCATCATGTCATTACATATAACGTGTGTTGATGTAACATGTAACGTACGACTTCCTAATATCCTACCTTCACAACAAGAAGTTAAATTATGCTTCTTGTTCGTAGTTGACTTCCAGAAGTCAACAATTCATTTTATTTAACTTTCGACTTATCATTTTATACCCGTATCATCATGATAGACTATACGGACGACACTATATACATTTCATCATACGATTGGCGTGCGTACCACCTTTTAAGCATAACATACAACTAATTTATGCACAATCTTCTAAATTCATACATAGTGCATCAAATCCTTCTACTAATCAACATGTGGTATTTAAAATCAAACATCAATAATATGAACATATTATCATTTTCATCATATCATCAAAACCCACTTCATGACTATATTTCTAATCACTTACAAGTGATCTAATCTTGAGTTCTTCATAGTTTCTTCATGCTTTTGATGTGTGTACTACCTCCTAAGCATAGTGTACAACTAGTTCATGCATATCCTTCTAATCTCATACATAATTCATCAATTTCTTCCTTCTAATCAACATGGATCATACATGCATGAACATCAAACATACTAGTATCACATTTCTTTTAATTCTTCTAACAAGAATCCATCATACAAATAAAAATACATCAACATTCAAAAAGAATTAGACATGGATGATGATTCAAATCATCATTCTTACCATAACTAATGGGTTTCACCCTTAAACATCAAATTAACCTAATTCATGCATAATCCATGTTCCAAATGATGAATCTAACACATACTCATGCTCAATTTCATACAAATTCGTGATTTACAACATAACCCATTTCGTGCATCATCACCAATCTAAAATCTAAGACATACCTTACGATCCCCTTGTGAAGGTGATCATTAATCCGTATTTGGTTATGAATTTGAGCTTCGTTTAGCCTTCCAATTTCAGGGAAAAGATGAAGTTAGGGTTCTTGGCTCCATGGGAGCTTCCTGCTCTTTCACGAACACACCATGTGTGTTTGTGTGTGTGTTTTGTTATTTATTAACCTAACTTTCACCTTATTCCATTTAACCCCTCAATGTTTGCCACTTAAACATGTTTGGCACAACTTTCATCTTCTAATTAGTTTTTATCATACACTTTATTAGGTTAAATAACCTAGTCATTTATTTCTTAATGTACCATAGCATAACATTTAACGAATATAAACATTCGGGTTTTGGGGTGTTACAAGTCTACCCCCCTTAAATAAGGTTTCGTCCCCGAAACCTTTTTCTTTTCCTCTTACACACACACATTCATGTTTGACTTCATGGTCACATCATAATCATAAGTAGTCATCCTACCTCATTTCATAATTATTCAATCAATTGGCTTCCTCTTCTTAACAAGTCTATACTTTCCATGGCATAATTTCATATAACATTCTTATTTCCTTTGACCCGTTAATAACAGGTTAATATACATACTTATTCAAACTTATAATAATGCTTACACTCATTTGATCCGTTTATAACGGATTTAGTACTTTCATCTCATCCTCTATGATTCCATTCTATAGACACATTGTATAACATTTAACCCTTGCTTTGTTATCACAACAAAACTACTATGTCATCGCCATACCTTTCGTACCATCTATGTTTTGAATCCGTCTCGCGGATTCAAACATTGCATTCACATCTTTCATTCTTTGAATCCTTCTCTCGGATTCAAACATTGCATTTACGCCTTTCATACCTTGAGTCCGTCTCGCGGATTCAAGCATTGCATTCATATTTTTCATTCTTTGAATCCGTCTCGCGGATTCAAACATTGCATATACGCTTTTCATCCCTTGAATCCGTCTCGCGGATTCAAGCATTGCATTCGTACTTTTCATTCTTTGAATCGGTCTCGCGGATTCAATCATTGCATATACGCTTTTCATCCCTTGAATCCGTCTCGCGGATTCAAGCATTGCATTCGTACTTTATCTCTTTTCATGTTTCGAATCCGTCTCGCGGATTCTAACATAGCATTCATACTTTAACTTCTGAGAGTCTTACATTTCTCTTCACCCTCACGTCCACCTACTACTTAATTCTAACGAACATACCTGTATCAATTATCATGGTCTCACGAACGTCATATGCTTCACGTGTACTGGCCAGGTACACAATCCACATACTAGTTTCGTGTCTTCGTGTAATTGTCACCTTATGTCCGAAGAATTAGGGTTCGGCACGTGTATCATTTTCAAAACATGTTTACTATACCTTCATGGTCCTTCATTTAGCATTTTTCTTCCCTTAATGCATTTTACCATTTCATATACCCACATATTGAATTTACGTACCTGGGTTCAACTTCATCTTATTTCATGCCTTGGTGTCGGTACTTGACCGCATTCGCGGATCATCCTCTTCAAACACTTATACTTACCTTGCATATACAAAACTGTCAGTTTCTTTATACTTATACATAAGTACATACCTACATTCTCTTTTACCTTTGGATCTTGACCGAGTCTTGGATTGTACGGGTTTCTTATCACAAGAGCACACAGGTTTGAGTTCAAGCACTTACTTTCTTACACTTGATTCTCTCAAACCAGGGCTCTGATACCAACTTGTAAGACCCTAAATCACATTTGACCATAAGACGCAGCGGAAATACGTACCATAAAATTTCTTTTATTACAACGACTTGACTTACTTAAAACTTTGTTTTAAACATATCTCTTTTCATGGATCAACAACATAACTTCCGTTTATCAAAGTACATACTCGAATATCCCGTACAATCTATCTTGTGACTCGATCTTCAATCTCAAATCCTTGTGATACACACCAGTGATTGATGTGTTCAGAATTACACACATCTTCTGTATCAAATAACCCTAATTTCAGAGAAATTGTGTGCGTTTATCTTGTGTATTTGGTACTGAATCGATTAAAATTGTGAATCTGCAGGAATTGGTGAAATATCTGTGGATTACGCGAGAAAACGGTAAAGGATCGATCAAGAAATCAATACATGGGGAAACGTGTCAAGAAAATGAAGAAATTAAGCTTTAAGGTTGCTTTACGGACCTCAACATTGGTAATGTTGAGGTCCGTAAGCTTGAAGTCTTCTAGATGCGGAGCAGGTGAACTCTACGGACCTCAACATCCACAAGGTTGAGGTCCGTATGGAAGCCTACGGACCTCAACATCCACAAGGTTGAGGTCCGTATGCTAGTGTCGGCAACGACTCCTCGTCGCTAAGTGGAGCAGTTGGCCGGCGTCGCAAACATTGGGCTTACGGACCTCAACACCCACAAGGTTGAGGTCCGTATGATGCTTTACGGACCTCAACATCCACAAGGTTGAGGTCCGTAAGCTAGTCCCAAACTCCAAAATTTTTACTATAAATAGCCATGCACCCCCAAGTCGAAAATACACCATTCACAACACAAAATCTCAGTTCTAAGTCCGTAATAAGTCGAGTTTTAGCACCCGGAAGTGCCGGTGAAGTCCCTCGGAGCTCTCGAGACGTCTGGAGGCCGTCGGTTCTAATCCTAATCGACCCGGTTCGGTTAATACTCGTAATTTCCATTCCAGTAAGTGTTGTTATTATGTTTTCAGTAGTTGTAATGCTTGTTGTAAGTGTGTTAATGTTTAATATGTGTAGCTAAACTTATAAACTACCTGGGTTATGATGAAATAAAGGATTGTAATGCTGTTTGATGTAATTTCAGTTATTTTATGTGATTTACAGAATTTTATCTTTGAAGTTAATCTTGATATTGCATGTTGTCATAATTTTGATTTAATTATTTGTCGATAAATTCACCAAGTTTATAACATGAAGAAATTCCCTTTAAACTTAGAATTTAATTTAATTCGTTTACGGGTTAAATATTGTGTTGAGAAATTAACCAAGTCTAATAATAATTCAAGTCAAAATAATAAAGCATGCATCATTACCTCATGAATAGAAATATGATTAGGGTAAGCCAGGTTATTAGCTAATCATTGGTGGGTAATTTGGGTAATCGATAACTCGAACTCTTTTATTACATCGTGATTAAGGTTTCTTGGGATTTTAATTTTCAAAGATTTGTTCGCTTTGCGTGTTTAAAAGATCGTCTCACAACATAGTCTCTGAGGTTCCAACGGTTGGATTAACGTAGGATTTGGTTTCGATAACTCGTGCCGGTTTGTTCTAGCATTTCACATTTTGTCTTTATCTATTGTTTAAGTAGCGTCTCTAACGGGGGATTAATCAATTGAAAAAGATACTTAACTGTTATTATTATCAAACTAGCATTGCATGATTTTATGGATTCTAAAACCCAGGTAGTCCGTTTATTATATATTTGTAATCCAAATTAAATTATATTTATAATACTTTGTCTCAGTAATTGTTACTTATAATTGTTAAATTGTGTTTGTGTTTATTTTCTTTAATTCGACGCTTTTTGTCTTATTTTCCCGAATTTTGTATATTGTTAATGTTTGTTTTAATTTAATACAAATTCATTTTAAATTAATATTTTTATAAAACTAAAAATCACCAATCCAATTTCAAATCAATTTAGCTAAATATTCGATAAAGGTTATTTTCAATATTTCTCGCCATAGTGTCCACGGATTGATATCCGGTCTTGCCAACAAAACTACACCGCGACCGGTGCACTTGCCGATTATGTGTGGTTTAGTTAGCGATTCCATTTTTAAAACTTGTAAGCAATTCAATCAATGATGTAATTATATCACGCTTTCCAACGCTTAAAACATATTTTGGAAATTATAATTACACTAAAATTCGACAAGCTCGCTTCGCACATCAAGTTTTTGGCGCCGTTGCCGGGGACACTAAGAAAAATTTTGAAAATAACACAAGTTGTTTATTTAGTTGTTTATTTGCTTTCTTAGTTTACTTGCTTTATTAAAATTTTATTTACCTTTAGGTGCCTTTTGCTTGAAATTTGTGCCTTTAGTGTTAGATTTGCTTTAGTAATTTTAGTACTTGTATGCACAACACTCGTTCAAAAGGGTTAGCTTTAATTGCAATTTCACCTGAGCCCGAGCGAGACTTACACGAGCGCCTACGAAATTCTCAAGATAGTAAAGAACACATGGCTGACAACAATCCCCCTGTTAGGAGAGTTGTTGCGGACTACGCCAGACCGAATGCGGGAATTGGTCAATCCAGTATCTCTCGACCCGCTATTGAAGCTCGAAGGTGGCAAATCCCACCTCAAATCATCTCAATGGTTACAAATACAATCCAATTCCATGGATTGCCTTCCGAGGACCCCAATGTCCATCTTTCTCGCTTTTCAGCTATCTGCGATACGTTTCAAGAACAAGATGTTAGCGAGGACGCATGTAAACTGCGCCTTTTTCCATTCTCACTTGCCGATCGAGCTCATGCTTGGTTAGAATCCCTCCCTGCGGGATCCATCACCACTTGGGCTGGAATGAAAGAAAAATTCTTAGGAAAATACTTTCCTCCTTCCAAAACTGCTCGTCTGAGGAGCATGATTCAAGAATTTCGCCAAAGAGAAGGAGAATCTTTCTACGAGACATGGGAACGATTCAAAGAGCTGTTACTCAAATGTCCACACCACGGATTCGAGGACTGGGCCTTAGTAGAGAAGTTCTACCACGGAGCGACGCCTGCCACAAGGAACATGCTAAACATCACTGCTGGAGGAAATCTTATGACCGCCAAAACGCCCGAAGAATGCACTGAGATGTTCGAAGATATAGCAATGAGTAGCTACGAATTTCCTGATTCTAGAAACTCATCCGCTACACATAGAGGAGTGCATAAAGTGGATGATACCACTTTGATGCAATCACAGATCGATGCACTGAACAAGAAGCTGAATGATATGGAGCTAAAGAAGGAACAATTGTGCGAGATATGCACAGGGAGGCATGACACAACCTCGTGTCCCATTGCCCCTACGGAGTCAACAGAGCAGGTGGATTTCATAGCCAACCGAAATCAGACCAATTTCGGAGGAGGCTACAATACGAATTGGAGAAATCACCCTAACTTTAGCTGGAGGAACAACAACCCACCAGGGTTTCAGCCACGTCAAAATCTGTTTCAAGACACAGCAGGACCAAGTTCGGGAACAAAGAACGCAACCATAGAGGATATAGTAAAACAAACCCAAGATACACTATCCCAGCAGATGCAGTTACTTACACAGTACGTCACACAACAGGAAACTCGATATCAAGAAACACAGTCGAGATTCAAAGAGAATGATGCATTCATGAAGAACCAGGCTACTGCACTGCAGAACTTGGAGAGGACAGTAGGTTCACTGGCCGATCAGTTGAACCAGAGACCTCAAGGAGGTCTCCCGAGCAACACCACCGTCAATCCAAATGCCACTGCAATGGCAATCACTACGAGAAGTGGACGAAGAACTGCAGAAGTCCAGCCGGTACTTGAAAAGAAGCCTGTCAACGAAGAAATTGAAATAGAAAAACCGTCTGACAAAGCGCATTCCAAGCCAATCCTGGAAAGAACAGCACAGAACTCCGAGCCTCCAAGAAATAAGGAGAAGGAGCCACTGAGAGAGTACAAACCAAAACCGCCTTATCCTGGAAGATTGATAGCAGCAAAAGATGCAGAGCAATATGGTCGTTTCGCGGAAATGTTAAAGAAATTGAATATAACCATCCCATTAGTCGAAGCTTTGATAAAAATACCAAAGTATGCAAAGTTTCTGAAAGATCTTCTTACCAATAAGAAGAAATTAGAGGATATTCCGACTATCGCTCTAAGTGAGGAATGTTCTGCTATCCTGCAGAATAAACTACCAAAGAAGGAAAAAGATCCTGGTAGCTTTACCATTCCTTGCTCGATTGGGGATCTTAAGGTTAAAAATGCTCTTGCTGACCTAGGTGCAAGTATAAATCTCATGCCTTATTCTGTCTTTACTAAGCTCAACCTAGGGGAACCATCGCCTACTATCATTAGTATCAAATTTGCTGATCGATCGGAAAAATTTCCAAGGGGTATTGCAGAGAATATCTTGGTTAAAGTGGACAAATTCACCTTTCCTGTTGACTTTGTTATTCTCGACATGGATGAAGACTCTGAGGTCCCGCTGATCTTAGGTCGTCCATTCCTTGCTACTGCACAAGCAATCATCAATGTTCGTGATGGCAAATTGACTCTTTGTGTCGATAATGAAGAAGTCACCTTCAACAATCAACGTTCTATGAGCAATGACGATACGGCTTACTCTATCAACACTCTTGAAAACAACTTTCCTAGCGAAATATGTGAGAAAGAGTTTAACACACAACTTTTGGACAAGGATGATCAACGGAGTGATATCGAACAAACAAGTGAACTTTCCCAAAAATCTGAGAGTTGTGAGAAAGAAAGTCCAAAAAAGATGCCATCAATTGAAGAACCACCGTTATTAACACTCAAAGAGCGAGAGGAATTGAGAGAAAAAGCTTATACGCGGAATACAGGATATAAAGAGAGGCTGAAGGAAATGCATAACGCTAATAAGGATTTCAAACCGGGTGATAAGGTTCAGTTGGTAAATTCCAAATTTAAATTATACCCGGGAAAAATGAAGACGAGAGGGTCGAATCCTTACGAGGTTTGTCATGTAAATCCGTACGGTATGATTGAATTGAAGTGTGGGGAAGGAAGGAAGTTCAAGGTAAAAGGTCACCGAATCAAGCATTACATTGAAGGACCAAATCTTGAACTGGTGGAGGAGTTGTACCTCCCTGAAACAGGAACGTAGACATAGATAGTGAGTGGTAGGTAGTGTAAATATTAGGTTTGATTGTGTGTGAAAGTGTGGTTTGCTTTAGATAGTTTGTTATTTTAAATCAATTTTACGCTGGGTTTTCCTTGTTTTTGTGTATGCAGGTTTGGATCGTACCACCCGTACTCAATCTCCATTCGGGTGATTTGGAGCTGCTACAATCTCAGAAGCAATATCCTAAGTGTAATTTAGATTTAATATGCATCCATTTGATTTTAATTTTCTTTGTTGTTTAGAATTTGCAAAGCCAGGTTTACCTACAGAAATTAAGGAGAAAATCTTTCTCCTCAGTGTTGGGGTAAGAAAAGAATACCGTCGTCAAGAACAGGTAACACCATTCTGTGGCACATCCAGAAGTGCAATGAAGCGTAGAGCAAAACGCTACGATAGATGCAGAGGATGTGGGAACTGGACACATACCGGAAAATGTAAACAAAGTCAGACTGAATCTCAAAGTGAGTACGTTCAATTAATGAGGGTGGGTGCGATTAGGCTGGATGCCGAGCGCTCCACTAGGGTTGGAAGTCACGTACATTACAGGATTAAGGATGACATTGTGCACATTTTCGATAAAACTGGTCTTGACAAGAAAACGTTACGGAAATCCCTTGGTTTGTAAATGAGTTTAGAATTTTTGTATATATTTACATTCAGTTTGGTGTGTTTTAATTTATGTGTGTTATGTTATTTCTTGTTGATGTGTTACTTATTACTTTGCAAGCGTTGTATACAGGAATTGAGCCATACGATAATATGCGACGAGGCAACACATATACAGGAGTACGACAACACGTCAGGGAAGTAACATTTTAAAATTTTCTTGCAAGTGTGTTTATTTTCATTTCTCATTTTCACACATTGAGGACAATGTGTCTTTCAAGTGTGGGGATGAGGAATTTTGTATAATATTTAGCATATACATAAAAAAAAAAAAATTATTATTTCAAAAACTTCATAAATGTTCTACACTTGTCCCGATCCTTTAAACGCATATAAAACTTGAATAATTTTGCAAAAACGTATGTCAAAAACAATTTAAATATTGAATTTACAAAATTTGAAAATATATGTTTCTTTAAGTTGCGGGATAGTAGGTTGCTTAAATCAAGTTTTTGTGAAAATTTTTACGAGATACTTAAGATAAATTTTTCTAACTTTAAAGTATATTAACTTTGCAATAACAAAACCTTTAACCCTTACATTACCACATGAAGTAAGATTTGAGCCTAAAAGTGTTTAAATACATAAACACTACTTTCGTTTCATGTGTGTTTTTTTTTTCCGACGTGTTGCATTACTTTAGAACTTGTACGTTTTGATACATTTTAAAACCTTTGATTTAAATTTTGATACAAATTTTCACAAGAGGCTTTTGGTTCACCCTTTTCTTTGTAAAAATTCACCATTACCATTAGATATCACTTTGAGCCTAAAACCATTCGTTTGTTACCTAATAACCGGAATGGAGTTTAGAAATTGATCCTATACGAGAAGATGTAAAAAAGTCAAAATGAATATCAACAAGGTGGTGTCTATTAGGCTCAATGCCGAACGATTCATCAAAATTGGAAGTAATATTCGCTACATTGAGAAAGACTTGATTTACTTCTTCGATAAAATGGTCTTGACGATCTGACCGTAAAAAGAGTCATTTGGATGAAAGTGGTGTTTGATGTAAAAAAAAAAAAAAAAAAAAAAAAAAAAAAGCATGACAGCAGCCCCCTAGATTCGAACTCGGGTCTGTGCTCTCACACTCTTTCGCGCACTTGTCAACCATTGGACTAAGGCCTGATGTTGTTCATTTCATAGTTTTTATTTGTATATATGTCCAGTTTTTGCAAGATAAACTAACTATGAAACTCTATAGTTAGTCGCATCTTCCCAAATAAAATAACTACCTTTTACCCTTTCCTACACAAACCAAGTCCTCTATTTTTGTATCAATTTTTAACAATAAGGTAGAGATTTGATTAACGTACAAGCATATAGTAGTCATGCTGCACAGTCTGGTTTTGAGAGTTCACTTCAAATTATATACATAGCAACTGAGAGAAGAGTGAATTCCGTAAGTGTTTTTGTTTTTGCATAATTAATTACTTAAAAGTAAGAAAATTTCGTTTAAGTATTCTCGTTTTGCCGTTTCACTCTCTTGATTTATTTAACCTTTTGAACGTTGTAAGTCTTGTGAAACCTCTATGTTTAAAGATTTTGTGATTCGTATTTATTTTTGTTCGCAATAGGCGTTCTTGTTTAATTGTTTAAATTTGATATGTTGTTTAGGATTTTGCTTAGGGACAAGCAAAAGATAAGTGTGGGGATATTTGATGTGTTCAGAATTACACACATCTTCTGTATCAAATAACCCTAATTTCAGAGAAATTGTGTGCGTTTATCTTGTGTATTTGGTACTGAATCGATTAAAATTGTGAATCTGCAGGAATTGGTGAAATATCTGTGGATTACGCGAGAAAACGGTAAAGGATCGATCAAGAAATCAATACATGGGGAAACGTGTCAAGAAAATGAAGAAATTAAGCTTTAAGGTTGCTTTACGGACCTCAACATTGGTAATGTTGAGGTCCGTAAGCTTGAAGTCTTCTAGATGCGGAGCAGGTGAACTCTACGGACCTCAACATCCACAAGGTTGAGGTCCGTATGGAAGCCTACGGACCTCAACATCCACAAGGTTGAGGTCCGTATGCTAGTGTCGGCAACGACTCCTCGTCGCTAAGTGGAGCAGTTGGCCGGCGTCGCAAACATTGGGCTTACGGACCTCAACACCCACAAGGTTGAGGTCCGTATGATGCTTTACGGACCTCAACATCCACAAGGTTGAGGTCTGTAAGCTAGTCCCAAACTCCAAAATTTTTACTATAAATAGCCATGCACCCCCAAGTCGAAAATACACCATTCACAACACAAAATCTCAGTTCTAAGTCCGTAATAAGTCGAGTTTTAGCACCCGGAAGTGCCGGTGAAGTCCCTCGGAGCTCTCGAGACGTCTGGAGGCCGTCGGTTCTAATCCTAATCGACCCGGTTCGGTTAATACTCGTAATTTCCATTCCAGTAAGTGTTGTTATTATGTTTTCAGTAGTTGTAATGCTTGTTGTAAGTGTGTTAATGTTTAATATGTGTAGCTAAACTTATAAACTACCTGGGTTATGATGAAATAAAGGATTGTAATGCTGTTTGATGTAATTTCAGTTATTTTATGTGATTTACAGAATTTTATCTTTGAAGTTAATCTTGATATTGCATGTTGTTATAATTTTGATTTAATTATTTGTCGATAAATTCACCAAGTTTATAACATGAAGAAATTCCCTTTAAACTTAGAATTTAATTTAATTCGTTTACGGGTTAAATATTGTGTTGAGAAATTAACCAAGTCTAATAATAATTCAAGTCAAAATAATAAAGCATGCATCATTACCTCATGAATAGAAATATGATTAGGGTAAGCCAGGTTATTAGCTAATCATTGGTGGGTAATTTGGGTAATCGATAACTCGAACTCTTTTATTACATTGTGATTAAGGTTTCTTGGGATTTTAATTTTCAAAGATTTGTTCGCTTTGCGTGTTTAAAAGATCGTCTCACAACATAGTCTCTGAGGTTCCAACGGTTGGATTCACGTAGGATTTGGTTTCGATAACTCGTGCCGGTTTGTTCTAGCATTTCACATTTTGTCTTTATCTATTGTTTAAGTAGCGTCTCTAACGGGGGATTAATCAATTGAAAAAGATACTTAACTGTTATTATTATCAAACTAGCATTGCATGATTTTATGGATTCTAAAACCCAGGTAGTCCGTTTATTATATATTTGTAATCCAAATTAAATTATATTTATAATACTTTGTCTCAGTAATTGTTACTTATAATTGTTAAATTGTGTTTGTGTTTATTTTCTTTAATTCGACGCTTTTTGTCTTATTTTCCCAAATTTTGTATATTGTTAATGTTTGTTTTAATTTAATACAAATTCATTTTAAATTAATATTTTTATAAAACTAAAAATCACCAATCCAATTTCAAATCAATTTAGCTAAATATTCGATAAAGGTTATTTTCAATATTTCTCGCCATAGTGTCCACGGATTGATATCCGGTCTTGCCAACAAAACTACACCGCGACCGGTGCACTTGCCGATTATGTGTGGTTTAGTTAGCGATTCCATTTTTAAAACTTGTAAGCAATTCAATCAATGATGTAATTATATCACGCTTTCCAACGCTTAAAACATATTTTGGAAATTATAATTACACTAAAATTCGACAAGCTCGCTTCGCACATCAGTGATCCATACAACCTGCACTCACCACATACATTCAAAACATTAGCACACATTATATAAACAAGATCATTCGCGTACATTTCACATTCCATTCTTTAACAAACTTTAAGCATTTCATCTGCGTATCCATTTCCTGGTGAGGCTTCATGAATGTACCTGCATTACTTATCATTTCCAAGGTACACCATTAAGAACGTTAACACTCAACGTGTCTAAATCATGCTTACATACATACTTACATACAAACATACCTTCACATCTACATACATGCATATCTTTCCTACAACTTTATATTCATGCTTACACTTACACATGTCTTTACACCTACATACATACATATCTGCATACGTACATACCTTCCCTACATCTTTACGTACATGCATACCCCCATACATATCCGTATACATACGTCATACACATCTACATATGTACCTACTCATCTATATATGTACATACCTCTCATACATCTCTACATACATGCGTATGATTATATATATATATATCTTTATACATACGTACTTACACATCTACATACTTATAAACATACATACATTCCTACTCGCATATATCCATTTCTCCATACATACATACATACATACATACATACATACATACATACATACATACATACATACATACATACATACGTACATACATACACATACATACATACCTTTATACTTATTACGTTACATTCATACTTGCGTATACGCTCATCGTACCTCATAAACATTCTAAAATGAGTTTAGAATACAATTCGGGACTCCTTGTAGGTTACATGACTGATTACAGATGAATTCTGCGCATTCTGTTGAACTGGCAACTGACGCACGACCATGCTTCATAACCGCACGACCGTGCAGATCCTACAACGTCGGGAACACAGGTCTTGCACGAGCCAGTGTTCTTGTTTACTCGGAAACGCACGACCGTGCACCCGGGTCACACGACCGTGCGACACCATCCGTCGGGCCAACTCGCGTAGACAGTAGCTTAAGGCGTCGGGCAAAAATGAAAAATGCAAAGGGCGTCGGCGACGGGAATAATGGCGTCGGCGACGGGCCCCAGAATCGCCATTTTTGCTGCAGATCCATATCGTCGTCCGAAAACGCTAAAACTTGCGTAACTTGCAAACCGTATAACCGTTTAACCTCCCGTTTCTTCCTACATACTTGTAAATTCACCATCTATCATATGAACTTAAAATTCCACCTCCGGATTGAGGGAATTCTTAACTTACATGCATTCGGCTTATTATCATTTTCTAATTATTTGACCCGTTTGTGCATTTATCAACATAATCTGTTTATTTGACCTCATTCTCATATGAACTTAATAATTTCCTTGACGCCTATCATAAAAGATTAAATTCTCGGATGCCTTGCATCCTCTTAACCCATTTTCGCTCAAAAGCTTATTTTGACCCGTTATGGGTATTTGTGCATTAAAAGGTCTATGACATACAAAACCCTACACTTCGCTTTCATACTTGACAAAGACATTACTCTAATCGAATAGCTCATTTCCAAACGACGTTTAAGGTCGTTTGCCCGAAATACATATCAAGGGCGTTTTTGTCAACGTTACTCTATCCTTAAAAACAAAGGATTTCCTTGCATAAGTAACCAATCCTACTACTTAGCTACAATTCCTAATTACACATACCTTGCTCGGATTAAAGCTAAGATCCGTTTAATACTTCATCAATATCATACAATTCATTCCTCCTTGACCTCAATTATCATATTTAATTAAATTGCATATAACTTTACATAAACAACTAAGAAGTGATTACGGAATCACTTACCTCATGCATCCGTGTTCATATTCATTTCCTCGCCACTTCTTGATCCATTATCCTTCCGTGCTTGATTCCGTCTCGACACGATTCCTATACTTCCATGTCATCGAAATCACATTCTTATTAGCATATTCATTTGTACATGTTGACGATCATATTATTAGTCGTTTCTAACAAGCATAACCCATATAGTCATATCCATATCCGTTTGCCCCCATGTAGTTCATCATGTCATTACATATAACGTGTGTTGATGTAACATGTAACGTACGACTTCCTAATATCCTACCTTCACAACAAGAAGTTAAATTATGCTTCTTGTTCGTAGTTGACTTCCAGAAGTCAACAATTCATTTTATTTAACTTTCGACTTATCATTTTATACCCGTATCATCATGATAGACTATACGGACGACACTATATACATTTCATCATACGATTGGCGTGCGTACCACCTTTTAAGCATAACATACAACTAATTTATGCACAATCTTCTAAATTCATACATAGTGCATCAAATCCTTCTACTAATCAACATGTGGTATTTAAAATCAAACATCAATAATATGAACATATTATCATTTTCATCATATCATCAAAACCCACTTCATGACTATATTTCTAATCACTTACAAGTGATCTAATCTTGAGTTCTTCATAGTTTCTTCATGCTTTTGATGTGTGTACTACCTCCTAAGCATAGTGTACAACTAGTTCATGCATATCCTTCTAATCTCATACATAATTCATCAATTTCTTCCTTCTAATCAACATGGATCATACATGCATGAACATCAAACATACTAGTATCACATTTCTTTTAATTCTTCTAACAAGAATCCATCATACAAATAAAAATACATCAACATTCAAAAAGAATTAGACATGGATGATGATTCAAATCATCATTCTTACCATAACTAATGGGTTTCACCCTTAAACATCAAATTAACCTAATTCATGCATAATCCATGTTCCAAATGATGAATCTAACACATACTCATGCTCAATTTCATACAAATTCGTGATTTACAACATAACCCATTTCGTGCATCATCACCAATCTAAAATCTAAGACATACCTTACGATCCCCTTGTGAAGGTGATCATTAATCCGTGTTTGGTTATGAATTTGAGCTTCGTTTAGCCTTCCAATTTCCGGGAAAAGATGAAGTTAGGGTTCTTGGCTCCATGGGAGCTTCCTGCTCTTTCACGAACACACCATGTGTGTTTGTGTGTGTGTTTTGTTATTTATTAACCTAACTTTCACCTTATTCCATTTAACCCCTCAATGTTTGCCACTTAAACATGTTTGGCACAACTTTCATCTTCTAATTAGTTTTTATCATACACTTTATTAGGTTAAATAACCTAGTCATTTATTTCTTAATGTACCATAGCATAACATTTAACGAATATAAACATTCGGGTTTTGGGGTGTTACAAAATGACCTTTTCAAGCGAAATGAACACTTGGTGCGAAATGAAAATTCAATTCAAGTGAAATAGAAGCACTTTCAAACGAAATGAATCTTGGTGCGAAAAGGAAACCCGTTTCGTGCGAAATAGAGGTCTGGAAGTTCAATTCATGCGAAATGGAGATCTGTTTCACACGGAATGGCCCATTTCGTACGAAATCATGATGATGTCACACAAATCGAACAGTTTTTCACAAAATTAATCAGGTTATAGTTCGATTTTAGGTCTGATACTTTTAAGGATATGTTAAAACTGTGTTTCACACGTTATATATGAAAATCAGTCCATTTTAACCGTAAAATCTTGATTAATTTTGAAACATGTGATGAAGAAGGTGTAGAAATCAGAATTTTCGGTGTAATCGAGCTGAATCGGTAAGAACTCTTCCTCCTGAGCTCTGATACCACTTATAGGATCGTTTACACGACCAAACGAGTCGTTCAGAAGAGATCTCGATCAATACGCAAGGCGGAAACAAACATATTGATGTTGATTTTACCTTTATATACACATTAATTGTCTAGTTTATTGATCTGAAATCTTTTTACAGTCTAGAGACACTTCGGCAGCACCTCGGCTCCCGGAATCAAAAGTTACAAATGAAAGACTCAAGCACCCTATATATAGACATATGATTTCGTGTGAAATGGGTATGTGTCATTTCGTGCGAAATGACTACATCTCACATGTTTTCTCGTATTTCATGCCTTGATCTTTCAATTCTAATACAAGACTCGAACGAAGACGAAGTCGACAGACATATGCACCAACAGACTCCCCCTTGGATGTTAACGAAGTCTTCGGTGCGAGTCTTCAACATACCGACTCTTCAGTCTTGAACAGTCTTCTCGTTCTTCTCAAAATATTCTCCATTGTAAGCAATAACACTCCCCATTGAATGTTGATTTCATAAAATCTTCAGCGTTTGCATCTTTTCTTTTTCGAATGATGTTCCAGGTTTAATCTTTTCAAAATCAGTTCTCATTTCCAACAAACTCTCCCAAACCTCTGTTCATCATGTTTAGCATTCGGAATTTTGAAAATCAGCTCTGATACCACTTGTAGGATCGTTTGCACGACCAAACGAGTCGTTCAGAAGAGTTCTTATACTAGATCAAAGGCGGAATTCAGTGATTCAATCTTCGTTCAGCTTGTATTGCACTAGATTCACATTAATCTGTCTTGTTTGTTGATATCACAACGTTTACAGGCTAGAGACACTTCGGCTGCACCTCGGTTCCGGAATCAGAAAAGATACGAAAGATTTGAACAAGACACATATATATAGGCCACTCATTTCGTGCGAAATGGATATCTGTCCATTTCGTACGAAATGGCCAGTTCCATTTCGTGCGAAATGGACAAGTTCCATTTCGTGCGAAATGGCTGTTTCATACCTATTTCCTATTTTTCTCGTACAACGTGCCCTGATCTATGATGCTCCCTACAAGACTCGATACAAGACGAAGTCGACAGATATATGCACCAACACATTCCTTTAACTAAGTTAACCTGTAAATCCATTAAGTTCGAATGGGGACCAAAGCAAGAAGAAGCCTTTAGAATTCTTAAGCATAGATTAACCCATGCACCCATATTAGCGTTACCAGAAGGAACTGAAGACTTTGTAGTCTATTGTGACGCTTCTAAATTAGGTTATGGATGTGTGTTGATGCAACTCCAAAAGGTTATAGCTTACGCATCTAGACAACTTAAGAATCATGAAGAGAATTATTCAACACATGATCTAGAGTTGGGAGCTATAATTTTTGCTTTGAAAATTTGGATACATTATCTTTATGGTAGTAAATTTACCATATTCAGAGATCATAAAAGTTTAAGGTATGTTTTCGGGCAAAAGGAATTGAATATGAGACAAAGACGCTGGATGGAAATGCCTAGTGACTATGATTGTGATATCCAGTATCATGCAGGAAAAGCAAATGTAGTAGCAGATGCTTTAAGCCGAAAATATCATGAAAAGCCAAAAATGGTACGTTCTCTTAAATTAAATCTACAAGTAGATTTAAATGATCAGATAAGAAAAGCACAAGAATCAGTAATCAAAGATGATGCTGAAAAACTAAAAGGTATGATTAAAGAATTAGAACAAGGAACAAATGGAATTTGGAGATTCCATGAAAAGAGAATGTGGATACCTAAATTAGGAAACCTACGTCATCGTATATTAGAGGAAGCCCATAAATCTAAATATACGATGCATCCAGGAAGTGATAAGATGTACCAGGATTTAAGAAAGAATTTCTGGTGGATAGGAATGAAAAAGGACATAGCAGCCTATGTTTCTAAATGTTTAACTTGCCCACAAGTTAAAGCTGAACACCAGAAACCCTCAGGTTTGCTACAGCAGTTAGAAATGCCAGTGTGGAAATGGGAATTGATAACAATGGATTTTGTTACCAAATTACCCAAAACAATGAAAGGTAATGATACAATCTGGGTGATTGTAGATAGGCTAACCAAGTCAGCTCATTTCCTACCAAAGAAAGAAACTTTCAGTATGGAACAGCTAGCCAAATTATATGTAAATGAAATTGTTTCTTTACATGGAATTCCTTTATCAATTGTTTTGAGATAGGGATAGCCGTTTTACCTCTCATTTTTGGTCAAGTTTCCAAAAAGCAATGGGAACCAAGTTAAATCTAAGCACAGCTTATCATCCTCAAACGGACGGACAAAGCGAAAGGACAATTCAGACAATGGAAAACATGCTTAGAGCTTGTGTAATTGATTTCGAAGGTAATTGGGACGATCACTTACCTTTAATAGAATTTTCTTATAATAATAGTTATCACACAAGTATCAATGTTGCACCATTCGAAGCACTTTATGGACGAAAGTGCCGAACTCCAGTCTGTTGGGCAGAAATTGGGGAAAAGCAACTATCTGGACCTGAGATAGTGCAAGAAACAACTGACAAGATCATTCAAGTTAAGAAACGACTGAAAGCAGCACGTGATCGACAGAAGAGCTATGCGGATAACCGATGCAAACCATTGGAATTTCAAGTAGGAGATAAAGTATTGTTAAAAGTCTCTCCTTGGAAAGGAGTGGTAAGATTCATCAAAAGAGGAAAGCTAAGTCCCAGGTATGTTGGACCTTTTGATATTATTAGAAGAATAGGACCTGTAGCCTATCAACTACATCTGCCAGAGGAAATGGCAGGAATACATGATGTGTTTCATGTATCTAATCTCAAGAAATGCTTAGCTGATGAATCTCTGATAGTACCTCTTAAAGATATAGAGGTAAACGAACAACTCAAGTTTGTAGAAAGGCCTCTACAGATTGAAGACAGGAAAGTCAAGAACCTCAAGCATAAAAGATTGGTTCTGGTCAAAGTAAAGTGGGACTCCAAAAGAGGACCTGAGTACACATGGGAGCTTGAATCGGAAATGCAACGAAAATATCCACACTTGTTCCAATAGATCTCGAGGACGAGCTCTGAAACAAGGTGGGGAGGATATAACAACTCTAAATCGACACCCTTATAAATTTTCCGACACCCTAATATATTTCAAAATATCCCAATATGTCAAAAAATACACCCCATACGTGAAAACGGGCCCCGAATACCTTAAATATTATTAAAAATAATTAAAAATCTGATTTTGGGTTTGTCGCGGGCCGCGTAGAACCTTTAAGGATCTTACGCGGGCCGCTAGAGATCAAAGGCGTGGCGCAGCCCGGTGATGACACGTGTCATCATCGTGGCAGGTCTAGTCGATGACCCGGATCAGCTACAGCATTGACCAGAGTTGACGCGGGCCATGTAGGCCTTTCTCTACTCTTACGCGGGCAGCGTAAAAATCAAACTCAGCCCCTATATAAGCAGGCATCGGGTCTTCAGTCGAAATCGTTCAAAATTTGTCTTTCTTTCTCTCAATTCTATGTAGTATACATTATACACGGGTATTATACCCCCTAAATAGCGAAGTTCTGCTCCGTTGTAAGTATCATAACCCCTGGATACGTATTAGATACTCTGCCCGATTGATCTAGGGTTCCGTAACGGCTGTCGTGGTTCTGCCCGACGTAGTCGTTGGAATGCCGTCTCGGGGAGAGTATTACTAATGTTAAAATGGGTTATTATACTAACACGTGTGCATTTGTGTAAATTATAGATTGTCACCAGGAAACCCTAAGGGATAATCTAAGACAGCAATGTGAGTAATCCTCTTTTTGTGTAAACCTTTTTGTGAGTAATCTCCTTTTTGTAAACAGTTTTTACAAAAACCTTAACTATTTTACAATGCAATTTAGTAGTGATTGAGTCTTTGTAATTCTACGATTACTGCCGGTATGTTGGGGTTTTGTATACAAAATGTGAGACACGTTACCATTGGACGAAGAGTTAGCCAATGTGTAATATGACCCACCAGTCAGGATTGACAGTACTGAATGAGTAATTGGGTAGATGTAAACATTGTAATCGCTCTCAATACTGTTTAAATTAAATTAATGTTTCTTGATTAAACTGGGATTCACTCACCTGTATTTCCCACTGACAAATGTTTTTAAAACGCGTTTCAGGTAACACAATGTGAAAACCAATTAGAAGCCAGCTGGACAGCACTGAAGGCTTGGAAAAGTGGCTATAAAAGTTACCTAAATAAAGAAGGCGTTTGAATTCAAATAAAATGGGATTTATCCCTATAAATCAGTTGTAATAAAAAAACTTGGGTTTTATTCCAATATGTTTATTTATATAAAATGTGGTGTTTTACTCTGATAAAATATTTCCTAACTACGGTCCTGATGTAAATTCCGCTGCCAAATTAGACAATACGCGATACCACCAAAATTGGCTCGCGACCGCCCGTTCCTGTATTTGAAACAAGGATTGGGGGTTGCGACATATAAATGACTCGAAATCATAATGGTTAAAATCAAGTCCGAAATCTGTTTATAAAAAGCCTTAAAAATTCAGGTTTCGGGTTCCATAACTATTATTTTATTTTTTAGGGTTCATCATATGTTCTTAGGAAAATTCGAAAATTCCTTTATGTTTTGGAATGTAATTAGGATTATTGAGTGTTTTTTCCTGTTTTGATCCAATTTTATCTTTTAATTTTGTTCGAAAACTGTTTATTGATAATCAGATAAATATTTTGATAAAATTAGATCATCACTAAAACAGGAAACCATATCTCAAATCCCTAAGAATTCGAATTTTCAGTTATGCTTTCACAACAACAGCTGTTAACAGGAGTTTCGAGATAAATTTTAACGAGCCGAGACCAAGATCCCGACTCGAGACCACAAGGTCTCGACTCGAAATCATAAGTGTTCTCAAATCCTTACAACTCGAGACAACGATTTCGACTCGAGACCATAAGGTTTCGACTCGAGACCACTGAGGTTTCGACTAAGGGCTTCAATCTTCACAACTCGAGACCATGGTTGCGACTCAAGACCTCATTATGGATTCGAGATCTCATGAAACACAGTAGTCGAGACCATGATTACGACTCGAGACACTGAGGTTGCGACTCGAGACCTTAATGAGTCGAGACCTCATAATGTTACAAGATGAGTCGAGACCTCATAACTGACTCGAGATCTTATAACTGAGTCGAGATCTCAATCGAGACCTAAGACTAACTCGAAATCTCAACCTCATTACTTTAGGCTGTGTAACTGAGTTCGATCCGCGCTAACAGGTGGTTTGCTATTAAATAATTGGTTTTGTAATTAGATAATTAATCAGAATCAAATAAAGTTTCACAAAACCAAAATGGCTTTACTTGGGTGAGCTTCTGATGTATCACTTCGAGCCAAAGCTGATTTGATACATCTATTTATTGCTCAAGTATAATAAAAGCCATGTTGAGTATGCATTACTAAAGTGATTGTCTCATTTCTGGCCAAAGCTGATTTGTCACGATTACTTTGCACACATGCTTAAATGATTACACTTCTGGCCAAAGCTGATTTGTCTTCGTTTAAGTAGAAATTTAACTAAGTCTATTATTTTGATGTTAGTAATAGACATATCACAACCTCTTCACATAATGATCCTTATATTAATGATCCTTCATTAATTGTTGCTTAATTGTGGGCACACTTAGATTTCTTACCTAAATTAACATAATCCTCAACAAGAGAAATCACAACGACTAACGTCATTAATTTGTTTTTCTCTATTAGAATTTTTCGGTCGTTAAATATTGACCCTAAGCATGCTGAGTTTCTAAAGATTTCTAAGGTCGGTGGGAGCAGTCAAAGTCCTTATCATGACTTGCAAGGAATACAAGAGGCAGGGGGAAGAGTGTCATTAAATTTCACTCCAAATTTAACTCCGATTACACCTCTTGTACACCATACTGCACCAACTCTTACAAACTTAGAATCCTGAAAATGATAGTAACCTAACCAAGAGCTAATCCATAAAACTGAAACTTCTAACAAACCCAATAATCAACTTAGGAGGTCATCTAGGTTTAAAAACCTACTAAATTGGATGATTACATAACCTCCCTAACTGAAGTTGAAATGGATTTTGGAAAAGTTTACTGATCCAATCTCTTCTAATTAAGCCATTAGTGTCAATCACTCTTCTAAATGGAATAAAACAGTTTTCTAGTAAAACTGATTTTATGTGTTCGCATAACGTTTGGGATTTGATTGAATTACCTAAGAGTGTTCATAACTAAACCAAATCCTAATATAAGCGTTAAGACACAAAGAAGCATGATTGATTGTAACAACTCTCACCAAAATTTTTATTTCTTATTTTATTAATGTCCAATAGGAAACCCTAATTGAGACCCCCCAAGTAGTATGGCATGACCCATAATTTTTTCAGAACAATCGAAACTAGGATAAGGGCCCCCTAAAACTCAAGGGGGTATCCCCTAATTGATAATTATCCTTAAAATCCTTTGTAAAACACGAATTTCATTGAAACTTGACTCACCAGGGCTATGTTAGACACGAGGCTACCCTACCCTAAAAGGGTAGCCGTCGCTCCACGCGCCAGGACCAGGTGGGTCTTGCGCGCCACGCGAGAGGGACCATTTTTCAGTATATATATCATGGGTTTGGCACTTGCATGGTGGTGTTGTTACGACGGAAAAATTCGTTACGTACGAGAAGTTATACACTGTTTCATTCAAAAACATACACAAGCACGGATCTCTGCTGCGACAACAGGGTAATAACTCGATCACTGCTACGATACAATGTCCGATCGATTGAAACCGATCCGATGGATGTTTAAGTGCTGCTCGAATTCGGGCTATACTTTGTCATTCGTCGTGAGGGTTTTGATTTCGTGAGCTTATCGTAAATGTTGTATTAAGTTACTGACCTAGTTTCGTGTGCATTGTTATTTACCTAGGATACAAGACTAAATCAGTAGGCAAGGTTCTGTCCAGTTAAACTTGTAAAGTGAGTCATTCTCTTTTATCAACAATGTTTTACAATACTCAAATCATTTTCAAAAGTTATAGTTACAGGGATTAAGTCTTGGTTATCTTGAATCACTGGCAAGTGGGGTATTGTGCACATTACTAATTTCTCACGGTTAGGTTCACCACCTAACAGTGACAATCATCACTACTTGGGTGAAAGGACCCAATGGTGGTATGACCATCGTCACCAGATAAAAATAAGATAGTAGCCATTGTAATCGCTCTTATGCTGTAGTCTATGACTAATGTGTCTTTTTATATAACATGAATGACTCGCCAGTATTTCCCCGCTAATAAAATATTTTTAAACATGTTTCAGGTGACTTACTGTGAATTAAGGAAAAAGTGCCATGTAGCACTAAAAAGCTTGAAGAGGTGGCTCAGTAAAATAAATAAACATGTTTTGTAAAACAAGGAATTCCCTCGTGAAATTCCCTTTATTGTAAATTATGGGGTTTGTCCCAAATTCTGAAATAAAATAATTGGGCATTTTCAGTTTAAAAGACCCTGTCAACATTTCCGCTGCCAAATTAAATAATAAATACCATGGGTTTCTGTCCCGCGGCTTCTGGACCGGGTCACACTGGGCCGGGGGCCGTGACATTGATTGTTAAAGGTTGTACTCAGGAAGAGATAAATTATTAAAGAATCTTTATTATATATCTAACAAAAGATTTCTTTGAGGATCATCACTGTTCCAGTAGCTTATAATACTTTAAAGCTACATTAGATGAACATTAAAAACAATTTTCCCTAACAATTGGCTGACACATTTACATGTTCATAAAACAACCTGAAAGTTCTAAACTTAAGGTTAAAGAACAGTTTGTCTATAAGCCAATAAAATTCATATATGGGTTAAAGCAAACATCATAATGCGATGAAATCTTAATGTAATTATTTTCATCAAGAACCAAGTGGATTAATGTACCTACCTCAAGATGAGTGGGAGCAACTAAATTAAACTTGTATATGTAGATGATATTATTTTGACAAGTATATGTTACATAAGTTAAAGCATTGTTAACACAAACTTTGATATAATAGATCTCAGAGATATCTCTTATGTAATAGATATCATAACATACCAAGATAGACCCAATGGGACAATAGTATCGTTCCATAAGTTTAACATTAAATGAGTCCTTACATATGTAACAAACAATACTGCTCTCCTTTAGAGGATAATAGGATAAATGAGATTATTTCCTTACGCTTTATTAATTAGAAGCCTTATGTAAGTTCAAGTCTATACTCGTTTAGATATTACTCACATTGCAACACACTAGATATGTCTAGATTAACGTGAAGCATTTAATAGAGTATTACAATATCTTTAAAAGAAACGAGAGACTATATTTTAAAGAAGAAGTGAGAACTCAAACCGGTTGATTACTCTAACTTTGTAATATTCAAAGATGACAAAATGTAATTTCGGGTATATCTTTATGTTACCAGACAAAACCTATCTCATGGAGGAGTCATAATGGACTAATATCAACAACCTAAGTTATAACGACATAATATAGTCACTAAATGTTGTTGGAAATTTATCAGTGGACTCATAAGTTTATTAACTCCATATAATTAATGTTTTGAAGACTTAGCGTGATAAAGTCAGCTACCATGACTCCTTGAACAGTAACAGTTCAAGAGGTGCTGCATTAAGTTTCGATACACAATTAATTATTCGGTTATGAACGAATTGAGGAAACTAAGTTTTGTATCGAATACATTCATGATATGCTTAAGGATCCTATAAACTGAAGGGCTATTACCCATAAGTCTTATTAAGAGAGCTCATAGACGGGTATTAATTGATGGCTGTGCGCAATTGCATATCTTACTATGAATGACTAACTATTAGTTAATTTTCCTCATCAGTTTGTTTTTGTATGTCTCTAAGAATATGTCAAGCCGGCATAATGGCATGTAGACAAATAAAGTTACAAATAAAACAAAGTACTTATGCGTATTTTGATCATAACGATAAGGTTTTAAATTAAGGCTATAGTATGATTAATGGGGGTCCTGAGTCGCATAATGATTCAACGGCTGTATTTCTCTGCTATAGTTCTTGTTTAAGGCTAAAATGAGTGTTAACTCCTGATCAGGCTTATCTAATACTCATAATAAATGATTACTCGGCCAAGTGGGAGAATGTAAGAATAAATAAATAATATATTTATTTATATATGGCCATTATAATCATTTATATAATAATAGATCAAAATATATAACAGCCTATTAAATAATTAGTTGGTAATTATTGATGGGCCTAATTACCCTTATTAACTAATTAGGGTTTCCACTTGGGTGCATATATAAGAAGACTTATGTTGAGCTTCTAAGGTTAGACACATAACCTAATTACTCTCATAACATCAATCGACCTCCTCTCCTAGCTGATTCCCCTTTATCGGTTTTTCTTCATCACCATCAATAGATTGCACCGTAAGGAGGAACCAGATCAAGCTGACAATCATGTCAAACACTGTTGCTGCGTCTCCATCTGGATTCTCTGCTGGGCTATACTGATGCAATCAAAGGTATGTTTTCTTGTTTTCCATTATGTCTAAACAGAACTGATCAACAGAAAAAACTAGTTATAGTAATTTCTAAATACGCGACATCTAATATAAATAAGAAAAGTTCGTTTAGGATCCGGTTTTCAAAACGGATGGGTATCGGAGAACTGTTTTTGGCGGATGTTACACATTGTTTATCGAATAATAGGATTTTGTCATTTTTCGTAAATGCCTTGTTTATCGTTAAGATACAAGGGCACAATTTTTTGACCTCGAACAGGGTACATGAATTCTCAGAGACGCCACTGCTTATATTTGTTGTAGGTGTGAAAAACATTTAATGAAAAGAGTTTCACTTATCTAGAACTGCAATTTTCTTTTGCAGATACGAATAAATCTGACAGTTTCGATCATAAAACTCTTCACGTGTAATAACAAATAAAAGACTTATAGATGGTTCATCACACTACGTTCTCTTTGAAAACCACTATCTTTTGCGAGTTCTTGACTCTTGGGGTGAGGACATCTATCATTGACACACTCTCCGCCTACACACCGACAAAACAAACAATTTCCACATAATGGTTCACACTCAGCAACACTTTAGCAGCGAGGTATACTACGTCGAACCGTGATTGTCCCCTGCCACATCCCTTCACACATAATTTGAATAACCCATATATTAGATAATATAAAATCAACAAGTTGAAATGATAACATGTATATATATATATATATAAGCATAAGGGAGTATGAACAAGAGGTTCTAATTACCAAATAGAATGAAGAAAAACACCATAAACCTAGTCAAAGGTTGTTGTGTAATCCTCATTTTGCTTCTGCTATGATTTTCTCTCTATAATACATGTATATATATACACAATTAAACACAAACATGGTATTAATTAAATTTTAATTTGAACTTAATGTCAATGTTATATAAGGTACATGTGGATATTTTAAATATTTAATCCATATATATCTAACGAATAATTTTTTTATTTTTGTTTTTACATTTGACATGTGGATATTTTAAATATTTAATCCATATGATTATTTTCGTTATACAAATATGAGATTATTACATGAAATTTTAATGGTTAACTGATGGTTCATAATTAAAAGTTGAGTTCAAATTCTGTATGGTGCAATTATTAGTGTTTTTATTTTAGAAAATTTAAGAATTGTTGTGTAAAAAATTCGTAGTTTTATTACTAAAATTCTTTTTCTTCATAACCATGTCTCTTCACTGCAATATAAATCACTGTATGGAATATTTTTGTAAATATTTTATACCATATGTCAATTTTGGAACAAATGTTATGCCAGTCTTTATACAGATTTCACTGACCCTTTGTATAACAAAATTTAAGGGCTTTTATCTTTTTAATTAACAGGTTTTGTTTTTTGATACATATACATTTCCACTTTGTTTAACTTTTATGCATGCATGCATGTTTATTTGTAGTACACTTTCTCATACATGATTGTTTAACTTAGTTTGTTCACTACATATTTCATTTCCATGTATTTAGGATTGTTTAACTTAGTTTGTTCACTGATATTTCATTTCCATGTATTGGAAAAATTGGTTCCAATAGTCGTTTTCTTACTCTAATTCTCGAGAGCTTGTTTGCCTGCTAAAAAGGGCTACTATCTTAGGAGGTTGATCCTCTCGAATAGGGATGAACAAATGGTACCGGGTATCGAAACCGAACCGGTACCGAACAATTTCCGCTATCAATTCGTTACCGATTTTTTGTTTTTTTCGGGATCAGTACTTTCAGTTCAGTACCGGTATTTTGGGTTGATTTAACTAAAAATACCGTACCGGTATATAGCTACCGTGCACTTTCGGTATCGATACTCATACCTATTTTTAACGAAAATGGTACCAAACTCATCCCCACCATGATCAACATGATCGTACTAATTATTAACAACACTCTACATAAGAGTGTTGTACTCTTGCATTATTTGTTTTACATGCTTTGTTTGGTTGTTCTTTTGGCTTTTCTTATATAAGTGGATTTTGGTTTTTTAGGAATTCATTTGGTTAAATCACATTCTCTCGCAACACCGCCTAACCCCACCGCCTCACTCTCTAACCCCCCTGATCCCACTGTTGTTTATGTTTGACATTTGCACCAGCCTAATTGAATTGCAATTTGCAGTAGCCATGTTGTAGGGTTGTTTATGTGTGTTAAAAGTCAAATGCAGCAGCCATGTCTGGCGTTTGCATCAACAAATGTTGAAACTTATGTATGCATATCACATGTAGCTAAGACAAAGAGAATTAAACAAACACAACATTTTATTATAGTCATTTGACGGGGTTGTTTGCAACCGCGCGTATAGCATGGCTGATTTTTCACTAGAGCTGTAGGTTCTTCTAGAGGCAACGATATTTTCGGGGGTCCATATATATATATATCGGTATTGGTTGATGCTTTGAGAGTGTTAACCCCAGACATCATACGCACATTGTGTTGGATCTGAGTTTGTTTCTGATTGTATTTTACGTTTGAAATTAAGATGAGAATGGAAGAGTTGTGCAGCGGAATTAATATGGAAACAAACTTTGCATACAATCAAACGTGAGTATTGCTTTGATCAAGACATTTTCAACAAGGAACCGAATGATTGAATTTAATTTCAACAACGATTACAAGTAATGCTTGAATACAAACTCCCCCTCAGCCAGAGCTCGGTGTTTGTTCGTGCAAAGAAGACGGTATTGCAAAGAGCTAATAGAACAGTACAGAGCACTGTTCTATTTATAGGCACTGGCAAACCACTGAGCATCTTAGCTGACGTCACCATGAAAGTGACATCTAACTTCCTAACAAACTCTAACCTCTGATCTATACAAACACTGCTATGCTAACTACTGCTATTACATTTTATTACACAAAAGACACTTAAACAGCTGATGCATCCTTCCACTGCTGTGAACCCAGCAGTGCTTGTCCGGATCAGCAGTACTTGACTCAAGACAGTAGATTGAGCAGCAGAGCTTTAGTCTTCTATCAGTTTTTACAAGAGCAGCAGTTGTAGGTCAGCAGTTTGCATGATCAGCAGATAGGAGGTCAGCAGATGTTGAAATCACTATCAAGGGGAGAGACTTGTATGAACTATCTTGTAAACGTCTGCTTATTCTGGATCCACTGCTCTGATCCAGTTTTGGCTTTAATTATCTGTTCCTCTGATAGGGTTCGATCCCAACAATCTCCCCCTGGAACAGATAATGCCAAAACTCTTCATTATTGTGGAATTCTTTATTGCCTCATCAACAGTTCCCTTATCTAACCTTTAAATTGTAGTTCAAAGTCCAGGGCATTTGCGTCTTCATCATCCCTGCTAAGTGGAAGATCAAGGAGATCCTGCAAATCTTCAAGACTCAGGCCAAGAGCTTGTTCCCTTGATATTTTCTCCACTTCTCCACCAGACCTGAGCAAAGTTAATACGCAGGTCTGTTTGTCAGTTTCCCACTTTTGTATTTTTGAGCCTGGTGGGTTTCTTGGGAGATGTTTATTTGCAGAGGTATTTGGTGAGGCTGGCCTATTCATGACTGGCTGAGCAGTACTTGCAGATTGTTCCAATTCAAGATCTTCTTTTATCATTAATTTAAGGCCTGCTTTTACAATAGCATTTCCAGCTTTTAGATCTTGAATGGTTTCAGCACTTGACTGGTTTTGGCTCCTTCTTTTGTAGATGGCTGCACCAGCTGGAGCAGTGGTTCTTTTGATTTACAGTTTTGGTGGTCTTTTTGAGACCTCTGCTTTTGAGTAGTCAGGCTTTTGTGGAACTTTTGGATCTTTCTTTCTAAGTTCCTCTAAGCTTTTGTAAGTTGCTCTGACCCTATCTTCTCCCCACTTTGTCACAGAGTTCTTTGACCCATAATCAGCTGCAATCAGCTCCTCTTTCATTCTCCTCAACTCTAACATCTTCTCAGCTTCAAATTGTTTAAACTTTTTAGGAGGAGTCTGCTTGACCTTATTTTTAATCATTTCTTGAATCCTGGCTGCTTCTTTTTCAAGCTCAGGAATGGTCCAGTTTTTGTACATGTGTTTCTCCCCCTTGTATTTCTTGTAGGTCATGATGTTCTCAATGTAGTCTTTTCTCAAGGACTCATCTGCCCTTTTCTGAAATTTGCTGACATACATTTTTAGCGAATCGCTCCATAGCACTGACCTGTGAGAGTAAAAACTGATAGTTTTGCTGAAATTCTCTATCAGATTTCACTTGTCTGTTTTTGATTGCGATATCCTCTGCTTGCTTTGCCTTGAGTTTCAAATATTCTTCAATGTTGTTCGGCCTAGGATATCCTGCAACTGATGGCAACCTCCTTTTGGCTGGGTCATCCTCATAATAAAAAGATTTGATTTCTTCCCTGACTGCAATGAGTTCCAAAGGAAATGAGACACCAGCAGGAGGTAATGACTTTAAAATTTGAGCTGAAGAGAGAGGTATGGGTTTTGGAATTGTAACAAGTGACAGGGATTTTGAAGATATTGGTGGTGGAGATGTGTCATCATCTTTTAAAATTAGCCTTCTCCTTTTTGGTTTAGGAGAGACTGATGATGTTTGAGATGGAACAGTGGTGGTAGATTGAGTGGCAGTGGTTTGGGATTGACTAACAGTTGTTGAAACAACTGGTGTTTCAACCACTGTTGCCATTACAACATATGTTATAACATCTGTTGTCTTCTGCCTTTTGTCAGCAGGTGAAATTGGTGGTGAGATTGTTTTTGGTGGTGACAGTGGTGGTGGTAACGTAGTGATTGTGGTGTGTGTTGTAGTGGTGTGTGTTGAAGTGAGAACAGATTTTGAAACCACTGAAGTACCAGCAGTAGTTGATACAACAGGAGTTACAACAGCTGTTTGGGTGGAGGTTTGATGCTGATGGCTTTTGGATGGTGGTTTTGGAATATGCTTAGGAATACTGGATGGGATGGACTTAGGTTTCCTTTTTGTCTTAGGATTTTTAGAATCCTTTGATCCAGAACAACCCTGCGCATACAGTTCCATAAAAGCTCTTTTCTCCTCATTCCATCTTGAGATATCCTTTGCCATTCTATCTCTTTTAACACTTGCTACTCCTTCATCAAGTGCTTCTTGAGTTGCATCAACCTTTTTACTACCATCTGGCACAGGAATTTTTCTGGTCATAGCATCCCTTTCAGGTTCAATGTAGAGACCATCATCTATTCCTTTCTTCTTCCACTCCTGAATTTTCTCCCCCTTTTTGGCATTATCTTCTGGGAGTTGATCAATGAAAAGTACTGTTGGAGGAGCAGTGCCAGTGGTTTCCAATAAATGGGCCTTGATTGCCTTAATATCTGATTGAGTGTTCTTGTACCTAGACTCCATAATGTTTCTCAGCTTTTGGACATGAAGTTCATGTTGCTGATCAGCCATTTCTTTTTGTTGTTGGAGAAAAGGTTGGAAGAGATTCCAGAGCTCATTTGTAGCAGATGCTTGTTGTGGAGCAGGTGCTTGAGATGGAACAACAGTGGATTGTATCTTTTATGTTTTCAACACCTGCTGTAGCATGTTTTTAAGATCTGCAACAGATGTATCCAACTTTTCAATTCGTTCCGTCAAATCCTGATGTTTTAAATCATCACCCAATTTAATGGGATCATCTGATTTCCCACTATCAGTGGTTTTATCAGTGGTTGAGGTAGGGAGTGTACTGGGGTCTTCTTCCTTCAACACTTGACAACCTTTTGATGGTGCCAGTAGGATAAATAAATCCACTAGTGGTTGGCAGAGGTGCTATGTAAGGAATTGCTTCCAAGGAAGTCTTATTAATGTAACCACTGTCCAACTGTAAACCAGTGGGTTCAACAGTTGTAGTGGCTGCTTCACTTGGACTACCACCAAGAGTTACGTGTAACTCAAGGGGTGTAACCTCCTCAGGTTGTGTTGGTGGGTTAGCAAAGATTGATACATCAGACCCAGTCTTTTGTTGAGGTATGTTCTCATTGATGGGTGATTGAGAAGGACTGTTTAGTGCCTGGTTCAAATCAATTGCATCCAACAGTAGTTTAGTTGGGGATGGAATTTTGGATGTGAAGTTTGGTGTAGAAATAGGATTTGCTCCGGGCATTGAGTTGTGGATGATGAAACCAAGTGGTTTCAGAGCATCATGATGTGGTGGCCCTATGTGTATAACATGTTCTTTTTGTGAAGAAGCAGGAGGAGTTTCGGTTATGGGTTGAGATATTTGTACCAACTGCTGTGAGGAAGTAGCAGCAGTGGTTTCTTGTGACATTTGTGCTGTCACAGACAGTGTCTCTGGTATCTCATCCTCCAGAGTTGCCTTTTTGATGGGTTTTGGGGGTTTTTGAGTTTTTCTTTTTGGCTTTTTGGTGATTTTAGGTGTGGGTTTCAAAGCAGTTGTGGTGCTGCTTTGATCACCTTGAGCAGTGGGCTCAGCAGCAGATACCTGAGGAGCAGTGGTAGCTGCTGAAATCTGCTCAGGCACCTCTGCTTGTGTTTTGCAAGGTGTTAACATTCTTGAAAAAGTTTCAGTTGTTAAACTGTTTTTTGAGTATAATCACCTTGGTTTATTGCAGCTAAACCATCCTTACTGAATTTCTTTTCAAAATAGTAACTTAAAAACCTTGGAAACAGTAAGAATGATTTTGTTTCAACATTATTAACCAAATCTTTAAAGATTTCCCGAGAATAGTTAAAATTTTCTTCTTGAAGAATTGCATATCCCAGATTTTGAATCTTTAAAGGGATTTCATTGAAAGAAGTGGTTTTATTTGAAACACATAGTAGGAGGGTATGAAATAAAATTCTGGTTGCAGAAGGAATATAACCTTTTTGTAAGGTAAGTTTCTTCATCATTGTGGCTTCATACCCTCTCTCAATGAAGTCAGTTTGTAACTCGTTTTTAGTGAAAGAAGTTTTACCTTCCTGATCATCGAGTTGAAAGACGTCTGAAATGGATTGTGGCGTGATTTGGACAGCTTTACCCTTTATAGAAGAGTGTATGGTGGTTGCAGTGTCTCCTTGTTTTTCAAGGGTTGCATTCTTCCAGAACTCTCTTTGGGTCGTCAAATAGATTTGTGCATCGGCGATTAACAAAGTTTTGTACTTTGATTTTGCCATGGTATCAATGATGGAATCGAAAACATGGGTGGTTCCTGGTTTTGTGAGAAGACCCAGGAGATTGTGAGATGGTTTATATGGGATTTCAGTGAAGATTGCCTTTTGAGAGGCTGTTTTCGATGATGATTTGGAAGTGGGTTTTTCAGATGGCTTCGATTTTGTCATTTTTGAAGATGATGATCGAAGAAATTTGTGAAGAATGAGATGAAACACTGCTTTGAGAAGAGAATTTTTAAGAATTCGATTCGACAGTAAAACCCTGTTTTGGTGGTGAGTGGGGGTTTTTATAGGGAAGAAAGTGAATGCTGACGTGGCAGCCGTTACAAAAGGTCTGACCACTATGTACTGCCCACGTGACAACCCCTGGTGAAAGTGGAGGACAGTACTTTTATGAAAGTGACTGATGAAGGCAGTGGTGTTAAAGCAGTGGATGGTTTTCACTATCAGTGGATAGCATATCAGTGGATAAGACACTGCTTTTGAACAACAGAGTTTATCAAAGAAATGAGAGAACAGGGGTTGACTTTCAGCAGTGGACAGATTTTTGAAGTAGAGCAAACTTTTGAACAATCAGTGGTTATGGCAGACTTTTAAGGATTTTAATGAAAATTTCATTGTTGGCTATTTTTAAGGATGGATTTTTGATTTTCTGAAAACATTTTGTTGCTTTTATTCATAGAAAACAAGATGTTGCTTGTTATTCCATGTTTAGCATCCCAATTCTAGAGACCAAGCTTTCAAAGGTGGCTGTATCAAGTGCTTTTGTGAGCACATCTGCCAACTGATCTTTAGTTGGGACATGATGCAGAGAAATCAAACCTTTTTCATAGCAATCCCTCACAAAGTGATGTCTGATGTCGATGTGTTTGGTGGTTGAATGGGAAACTGGATTTTTGATGATATTTTCTGCTGCCTGGCTATCCAGCATAAGTGGTGTCTTTAAGGCAGTGATACCAAAATCCAGCAACTGATTTTGAAGCCATAGGAGTTGGGCTGTACAGCTTGCAGCAGCAATGTATTAAGCTTCAGCAGTGGATGTTGAAACAGCTGCTTGCTTTTTGCTTTGCCATGAAACTAAGCAATCACCTAGAAACTGGCACCCTCCTGATGTGGACTTCCTTGTAGTGTTACATCCAGCAAAGTCACTGTCTGAAAAGCCTGAAAGCTTGATATTCCCATTAGCTGGATACCAGATACCAAGTGTGGGAGCACCTTTTATGTATCTGAAGATCCTTTTTACAGCAATGAGGTTTGATTTTCTGGGAGCTGATTGACTTCTTGCACAGACACATGTTGCAAACATGATGTCTGGTCTAGATGCAGTTAGATACAATAAAGACCCAATCATGCTTCTATAAAGTGTTTGGTCAATCAGCTCATCCTTTTCTTCAGACATGACAAGCTTATTTGTGGCCATGGGTGTGCTGCATGGTTTACAATCATTCATATCAAATTTATTCAAAAGTTCTTTAGCATATTTGCTTTGATGAATGAAAGTTCCATTTTGCATTTGCTGAACTTGGAGACCAAGAAAGCATTGCAGCTCACCCATTGCACTCATTTCAAACTCAGCTATCATTCTCTAAACTCTTCACACATTGTGTTACATGTGCTTCCAAAAATAAAGTCATCCACATAAATTTGGACAATCATTAAATCCTCCCCTCTCCATTTTAGAAATAGTGTTTTATCAATGGTACCTCTTTTGAAACCATTTGAGAGTAGGAAGTTGGAAAGAGTTTCATACCAGGCCCTTGGTGCTTGTTTCAGGCCATACAGGGCTTTGTTCAGCCTGTAGACATGATCTGGATAAAATGGATCCTCAAAACCTGGAGGTTGACAAACATACACCTCTTCTTGAATTGTACCATAGAGGAAAGCACTTTTGATATCCATTTGAAACACCTTCATGTTGTGGTTGATAGCAAAGGCTAGGAACAGTCTAATGGCTTCCAATCTTGCAACAGGGGCAAATGTTTCATCATAATCAATCCCCTATTCCTGTCTGTAACCTTAAACCACAAGCCTGGCTTTATTCTTGACAACAATACCCCTTTCATCAGTTTTGTTTTTGAAGACCCACTTTGTGCCAATGGGACTAACCTCTTCTGGCAGTGGTACAAGCTCCCATACTTGTTGTCTTTTAAACTGTTGGAGCTCCTCTTGCATGGCTTCTACCCAGCTGTTGTCTTTCAGTGCCTCTTGGTACTTGACTGGCTGATGGAGTGATAGAAAACCAGCAAAAAGACAAATGTTTTGGGTTTGGCTTCTTGTGAGCACCCCTTCATTGATGTTGCCAATGATTTGATCAGGTGGATGAGATCTCAAGAAGATTAAATCTCATTGGTATGGTATGATGGCATTTGTTGGTGAAGGCTGCAAATGTGTATCATCTGAGCTAACCACTGCTGGGGACTTTGATGATCCAGCAGTGGATTCAAACGGTGGTGGAATAGGAGGTAATGAAGTGGACATCTGCTGACTTTTATCCACTGTTTGGGGACTTTTGTCAGCAGTGTTTGAGGATGTGGAAGCAGTGGTTGAGCTTTGACAGCTGTTTTGAACATCTGATGCTCTTCCCATTTTGACTGACTTTTGAGGGATGATGATTTCATACCCATAGTCTGGTGTTGAATCCTCTGATGGACCTGCACTGTTAGTCTTGACAGCAGTATTTTCAAAAGTGAATTTTTCAAGATCAAACAGATCTGCAGGATTTGCTAGGATTTTCATTGATGAAAGTTCATTGAACTTTACATTCAAAGTCTCCTCCACTGCCTTGGTCCGTGTATTAAACACTTTGTAGGCCTTGGCAGTGGTTGAGTATCCCAGATGATAACCACAATCAATTTTTGCTGCAAATTTTGAAATGGAATCTTTTAAATTCAAAATAAAACATGGGCAGCCAAACACCTTGAAGTATGAGATCAGTGGTTTGATTTTATACAGAATTTCATAAGCAGTCTTTTTGTGCCTGGAGTTTATTAAAACTCTGTTCTGGACATAGCAAACAGTGTTTACTACCTC
The DNA here is from genome assembly GCA_030545235.1 of Helianthus tuberosus. NCBI lineage: Eukaryota > Viridiplantae > Streptophyta > Magnoliopsida > Asterales > Asteraceae > Helianthus > Helianthus tuberosus. The sequence goes on from CM060397.1 coordinate 31,908,162, forward strand.
TGCCCAGAAAGTTAATGGCAAACCTGAATCAGCAAGCATGGTTCTGGCAGCCTCAATCAAAGTTCTGTTCTTCCTTTCCACTACCCCATTCTGCTCTGGTGTTCTAGGGATACTGTACTGCCTTACAATCCCTTTCTTCACACAGAAGGCATCCAACTCCTTATTTTTGAATTATGTGCCATTGTCACTCCTGAAGCTTTTCACTGGAAAGTCAAATTGCTTTTCAACCTGTGTCACAAAGTCTTGCAAAATGCCTGCAGTCTCATCTTTTGAGTGTAAAAAGAAAGTCCATGTAAACCTAGAAAAGTCATCAACAATAACCAAACAATATCTTTTCTTCTTGAGGCTCATGACTTGAACTGGGCCAAACAAGTCCATGTGTAGCATTTGCAAACACTGGGTTGTTTTGGACTCTTCAATGGACTTATAAGAACTTTTATGCTGTTTTCCTTTTAAACAGGAAATGCAATGTTCAGGACATGAAAACAATTTTTGTGGTAGGCCTCTCACCAAACCATTTTTTGAAATTTCAGTGATTGTCTTAAGATTTGTGTGCCCCAGCCTTCTGTGCCAAAGTTCTGTCTCTTTGTTAGAGGCAGCTGAGAACAGACAGGCATCAGCTCTGGGACACTCTTTTGATATATCAACAACATAAACATTGCCACTTCTTTGAGCAACAAGTTTTGTTTGACCAGCTTTGATTATTGCTTCAATCTTTTTGACCATTTCTGGTCCAACAATCCTACAACAATCTTTTGTGAAAAATGACCCAAACCCTTTGTCACTCATTTGGGACACACTCAGAAGGTTGAACTTTAGATTGTCTATCAGATTGACATTTTCAAATTTTATATTTCCAGACTGCACTGTACCAGACCCCAGAACTTTCCCTTTACTATTATTCCCAAAGGATATATCACCCCCTCCATGGATTTTAAAGTCTTTGAGGAGGGCTTTACATCCTGTCATGTGCCTGGAGCCTCCACTATCTACATACCAAAGACTATCAAAGCATGCAGAAGCTCCCTGCACATGAAGTAAAAGGATTAGTTCATTAAGGTCTCCAAAGCCAACAGGGCTTTGGATGGGGTCTCAAAAGTGTCTGGGATGGATGCAGAATGATGGACAGTGGTTAGGTCAGAGGTTTGGACAGTTTTAGTACTGTCTCTTGCTAACCACTGTTGAGGGTCTTGACCAATCACCTGTTGGTAACCAAAAAAATGCCTGTTCACTTTAGGTTTAGAGGGCCTTTTGTAGGCCTCATAAACGTGTGGAATCCTTTGGTAAGACTGTTTTTCCTTGCCTTTTCTGAATTGATTGGCAGGGGGTGCATCAGTAACCTGAACATCTCTTTTGAAAGATGTTTGGTTCAGCTGTTTTGTGACAGCTGTTTGAACTGGCACAAACAGTGGTTGTTTCTTGGTGAATTTGACAGATGATGATGATGATGGACTCAAGGATGTTTTAGCAATGTACTCATTCTTTTTCACATCAAAATTTTTGAGATACACACATGCTTGAATTTTGTGGTTTGTTTTACCACAAACAATGCAACTTTCAGCTGAAACAATGACACTTGTTCTGTTTAAATCATAAGCTTTTAAGTGGAAACAGTCTTTTGTTAGATGATTCCTTTTCTCACAGAATTCACAAAACAAGTTATCAATTTTTTCTTTCTTCTTTCTCTTTTCAGACTCCTTTGCAGCAGAGGTTTTAACCTCTGTTGGGATGTCCTTGAGAGGAATGACTTTAGCTTTTGGAGCTTTAACACCATCAGTTGATGTAAAGTCCATTGGCTTGAAATTTTCAAGAATATCACACTCATCAGACCATTTTGGTTTAAACTGATAATCTTCAAGCTCCTCAAAAGTAGAGGATCCCATTGGTCTGTCAAGTGTGATTTTGTTACCAAGTTTGTCAGTGATTTTCACTTCTTGGCCATTCTTGTTTGTGGGGATGAACTCAGTGGTTACATCAGTGGTTTGAACAGATTTTCCAAAAGCAGTGGTTTCATCATCATGTTTTCTATAACCAACACCAAATTTCACATTGCTCTTTATCTGTTTTTCAAGCATAACCTCATACCCTTTGCATGATTCCACCCATCTCTCACATGTGATCTGGGTGGACTCTAACTCCTTTTTGCAAACTTGGTATTTTTCTACCATAGTTTGGAGTTGAGTTTTGGTTATGCTTTGTTCTTCTTTCAGACTGCTGATCTCTTTTTCCTTTTCAGTCAATTTGTTTTTAAGTTCTTTTAAAGATCTTTCAAATTTGACTTCATCAGTTAAGATTTTATCCCGAAGGTTTTCATTTACCTCTTTGATGTTAGCAAAAGCAATGATGCAATTGTTAGAACACAGTTTTTCAAGAACTTGAGGTGATACCTTGGCAGCAGCCATCATTGCACAATCACATTGAGGATTTTCTTCATCATCAGCTCTTTCTTCTTTCTCACCTGCTTTTTCTTCTCTCTTTTCTTCCTTGTTCTCTTCGGACCATGGGTCTGTCAGTGGTTCAATCAGGGTTTCTGAATTTTCTCCCAGCAGTAGTTCACCAGCCATAGTAGTAACCACTGCTTCAGTCACCTCACCCACTGTTTCATCACTTAGCTGTTCACCTTCAGTTTCAACCCCCTCTGTTATTGACTCTGTGCTTTGTTGAGCGAGGATGTGACCCATCCTCCTCTGCCAGATGTTGTACTCATTTCTTTTTAGCATAGGTGGTTTAAAAAGCGAGCCGATGTTGTTTTTATCATCCTGAGATTGTGACGTCATTCTTGTTGTTTTACAGACACTGAGAAATCAACTTTAATGGTGATTAATCCTTGCTCTGTTTTTCAACGAACGAACAAAAGATCAGTATCAACTGTTATGAGCCGAACTATTTACGTCAAAATGATTGTTAAATCAAATTTGACTGTCCAAGCTCTGATACCAATTGTTGGATCTGAGTTTGTTTCTGATTGTATTTTACGTTTGAAATCAAGATGAAAATGGAAGAGTTGTGCAGCGGATTTAATATGGAAACAAAATTTGCATACAATCAAACGAGAGTATTGCTTTGATCAAGACATTTTCAACAAGGAACCGAATGATTGAATTTAATTTCAACAACGATTACAAGTAATGCTTGAATACAAACTCCCCCTCAGCCAGAGCTCAGTGTTTGTTCGTGCAAAGAAGACGGTATTGCAAAGAGCTAATAGAACAGTACAGAGCACTGTTCTATTTATAGGCACTGGCAAACCACTGAGCATCTTAGCTGACGTCACCATGAAAGTGACATCTAACTTCCTAACAAACTCTAACCTCTGATCTATACAAACACTGCTATGCTAACTACTGCTATTACATTTTATTACACAAAAGACACTTAAACAGCTGATGCATCCTTCCACTGCTGTGAACCCAGCAGTGCTTGTCCGGATCAGCAGTACTTGACTCAAGACAGTAGATTGAGCAGCAGAGCTTTAGTCTTCTATCAGTTTTTACAAGAGCAGCAGTTGTAGGTCAGCAGTTTGCATGATCAGCAGATAGGAGGTCAGCAGATGTTGAAATCACTATCAAGGGGAGAGACTTGTATGAACTATCTTGTAAACGTCTGCTTATTCTGGATCCACTGCTCTGATCCAGTTTTGGCTTTAATTATCTGTTCCTCTGATAGGGTTCGATCCCAACACATTGACTTATCTTGATTTACAGATATTGGACAGGAAAGGATCATGGCACATAAGGGTGTGTTGCAGAAGTTTGATGGAGTCTTTTGGGTGGTTGATCATGAGGGGCAGTTATGGGTCGAGCTAGAGGAGTCAGAGGCAGGTTATGAGGAGACAGGTGGAAACTAGGTACCACAACCACCTCAGCTGGCACAGCCCCACACCCACCAGCCTAGACGCATAGGAGGTTACAAGGTCATTAAGGGATCACGTTTTAGTCGACTGTAGGTACCGACCACACGCATGGCGATCTAAGGGGAACATAGGAGAACCATTTTCTATTGTCTTTTTTATCTTGTTTTGAATTAATTTGTCTAAGTGTGAGTTAAGTACTGCTTGAGTACATTGGCGATCTAAGGCGAAAAGGGGAGTACCAGATTCTAGTAATTGCATGAAAATGATTAAGAAAATTAAGACTTTCTCCCCAAAAAATAGCATACCCTTAGAAAACCCAATTTGAGCCATAGTCTTTTATTTCTATCCCTACTTAAACTATTGTGATAATTATCGGGCAATGGCTAAAACAATTGATGAATTTTAGTCCAATGGAAAAAAGAATACACTACAAGAAAAAACCCCTATAGGGACGACACCTATAGGGACAACAAAAGTCCTCTCTATAGATCACCCTATAGAGACGATATGTCGTCTCTATAGGGTTTTCGTGCCTTTTAAGATAGGCTACCTTATAGAGACGACATATCCTCTCTATAAGGTGAAAAAAAAATTTTGCTTTTTTTTTAACTGGAAACTTTAAATATCTTTCTTTAAATTTAATTTTATTAATGATCAATATGTATGAAAATTAAAATAAAACTAAAAAATAAAGTTTAACTTATAGAGACGACAAGTCGTCTCTAAAAAGTTTGACTAGTCAAAAAATTATTTAAATTTAGGCGGCATAATTTCTCACCATTCCAAATTTGTTGCGGAAAAAAGCCTAACCTATAGAAAGGACATATCGTCTTTATAAGGGGAACATAATTTTGTTTTTTTTTTTGTTTTGGTTAATAAATAATTTATTCTTGTTTTTTAACTAAAAAAATATATATTTAACCCTATAGAGACGACATGTCGTCTCTAAAAGGTTTGAAATAAAAATTTTAAAAAAATAAATAAACTAACCTATAGAAAGGATATATCGTAAGGAGGAACCAGATCAAGCTGACAATCATGTCAAACACTGTTGCTGCGTCTCCATCTGGATTCTCTGCTGGGCTATACTGATGCAATCAAAGGTATGTTTTCTTGTTTTCCATTATGTCTAAACAGAACTGATCAACAGAAAAAACTAGTTATAGTAATTTCTAAATACGCGACATCTAATATAAATAAGAAAAGTTCGTTTAGGATCCGGTTTTCAAAACGGATGGGTATCGGAGAACTGTTTTTGGCGGATGTTACACATTGTTTATCGAATAATAGGATTTTGTCATTTTTCGTAAATGCCTTGTTTATCGTTAAGATACAAGGGCACAATTTTTTGACCTCGAACAGGGTACATGAATTCTCAGAGACGCCACTGCTTATATTTGTTGTAGGTGTGAAAAACATTTAATGAAAAGAGTTTCACTTATCTAGAACTGCAATTTTCTTTTGCAGATACGAATAAATCTGACAGTTTCGATCATAAAACTCTTCACGTGTAATAACAAATAAAAGACTTATAGATGGTTCATCACACTACGTTCTCTTTGAAAACCACTATCTTTTGCGAGTTCTTGACTCTTGGGGTGAGGACATCTATCATTGACACACTCTCCGCCTACACACCGACAAAACAAACAATTTCCACATAATGGTTCACACTCAGCAACACTTTAGCAGCGAGGTATACTACGTCGAACCGTGATTGTCCCCTGCCACATCCCTTCACACATAATTTGAATAACCCATATATTACATAATATAAAATCAACAAGTTGAAATGATAACATGTATATATATATATATAAGCATAAGGGAGTATGAACAAGAGGTTCTAATTACCAAATAGAATGAAGAAAAACACCATAAACCTAGTCAAAGGTTGTTGTGTAATCCTCATTTTGCTTCTGCTATGATTTTCTCTCTATAATACATGTATATATATACACAATTAAACACAAACATGGTATTAATTAAATTTTAATTTGAACTTAATGTCAATGTTATATAAGGTACATGTGGATATTTTAAATATTTAATCCATATATATCTAACGAATAATTTTTTTATTTTTGTTTTTACATTTGACATGTGGATATTTTAAATATTTAATCCATATGATTATTTTCGTTATACAAATATGAGATTATTACATGAAATTTTAATGGTTAACTGATGGTTCATAATTAAAAGTTGAGTTCAAATTCTGTATGGTGCAATTATTAGTGTTTTTATTTTAGAAAATTTAAGAATTGTTGTGTAAAAAATTCGTAGTTTTGTTACTAAACTTCTTTTTCTTCATAACCATGTCTCTTCACTGCAATATAAATCACTGTATGGAATATTTTTGTAAATATTTTATACCATATGTCAATTTTGGAACAAATGTTATGCCAGTCTTTATACAGATTTCACTGACCCTTTGTATAACAAAATTTAAGGGCTTTTATCTTTTTAATTAACAGGTTTTGTTTTTTGATACATATACATTTCCACTTTGTTTAACTTTTATGCATGCATGCATGTTTATTTGTAGTACACTTTCTCATACATGATTGTTTAACTTAGTTTGTTCACTACATATTTCATTTCCATGTATTTAGGATTGTTTAACTTAGTTTGTTCACTGATATTTCATTTCCATGTATTGGAAAAATTGGTTCCAATAGTCGTTTTCTTACTCTAATTCTCGAGAGCTTGTTTGCCTGCTAAAAAGGGCTACTATCTTAGGAGGTTGATCCTCTCGAATAGGGATGAACAAATGGTACCGGGTATCGAAACCGAACCGGTACCGAACAATTTCCGCTATCAATTCGTTACCGATTTTTTGTTTTTTTCGGGATCAGTACTTTCAGTTCAGTACCGGTATTTTGGGTTGATTTAACTAAAAATACCGTACCGGTATATAGCTACCGTGCACTTTCGGTATCGATACTCATACCTATTTTTAACGAAAATGGTACCAAACTCATCCCCACCATGATCAACATGATCGTACTAATTATTAACAACACTCTACATAAGAGTGTTGTACTCTTGCATTATTTGTTTTACATGCTTTGTTTGGTTGTTCTTTTGGCTTTTCTTATATAAGTGGATTTTGGTTTTTTGGGAATTCATTTGGTTAAATCACATTCTCTCGCAACACCGCCTAACCCCACCGCCTCACTCTCTAACCCCCCTGATCCCACTGTTGTTTATGTTTGACATTTGCACCAGCCTAATTGAATTGCAATTTGCAGTAGCCATGTTGTAGGGTTGTTTATGTGTGTTAAAAGTCAAATGCAGCAGCCATGTCTGGCGTTTGCATCAACAAATGTTGAAACTTATGTATGCATATCACATGTAGCTAAGACAAAGAGAATTAAACAAACACAACATTTTATTATAGTCATTTGACGGGGTTGTTTGCAACCGCGCGTATAGCATGGCTGATTTTTCACTAGAGCTGTAGGTTCTTCTAGAGGCAACGATATTTTCGGGGGTCCATATATATATATATATCGGTATTGGTTGATGCTTTGAGAGTGTTAACCCCAGACATCATACGCACATTGTGTTGGATCTGAGTTTGTTTCTGATTGTATTTTACGTTTGAAATTAAGATGAGAATGGAAGAGTTGTGCAGCGGAATTAATATGGAAACAAACTTTGCATACAATCAAACGTGAGTATTGCTTTGATCAAGACATTTTCAACAAGGAACCGAATGATTGAATTTAATTTCAACAACGATTACAAGTAATGCTTGAATACAAACTCCCCCTCAGCCAGAGCTCGGTGTTTGTTCGTGCAAAGAAGACGGTATTGCAAAGAGCTAATAGAACAGTACAGAGCACTGTTCTATTTATAGGCACTGGCAAACCACTGAGCATCTTAGCTGACGTCACCATGAAAGTGACATCTAACTTCCTAACAAACTCTAACCTCTGATCTATACAAACACTGCTATGCTAACTACTGCTATTACATTTTATTACACAAAAGACACTTAAACAGCTGATGCATCCTTCCACTGCTGTGAACCCAGCAGTGCTTGTCCGGATCAGCAGTACTTGACTCAAGACAGTAGATTGAGCAGCAGAGCTTTAGTCTTCTATCAGTTTTTACAAGAGCAGCAGTTGTAGGTCAGCAGTTTGCATGATCAGCAGATAGGAGGTCAGCAGATGTTGAAATCACTATCAAGGGGAGAGACTTGTATGAACTATCTTGTAAACGTCTGCTTATTCTGGATCCACTGCTCTGATCCAGTTTTGGCTTTAATTATCTGTTCCTCTGATAGGGTTCGATCCCAACACATTGACTTATCTTGATTTACAGATATTGGACAGGAAAGGATCATGGCACATAAGGGTGTGTTGCAGAAGTTTGATGGAGTCTTTTGGGTGGTTGATCATGAGGGGCAGTTATGGGTCGAGCTAGAGGAGTCAGAGGCAGGTGATGAGGAGACAGGTGGAAACTAGGTACCACAACCACCTCAGCTGGCACAGCCCCACACCCACCAGCCTAGACGCATAGGAGGTTACAAGGTCATTAAGGGATCAGGTTTTAGTCGACTGTAGGTACCGACCACACGCATGGCGATCTAAGGGGAACATAGGAGAACCATTTTCTATTGTCTTTTTTATCTTGTTTTGAATTAATTTGTCTAAGTGTGAGTTAAGTACTGCTTGAGTACATTGGCGATCTAAGGCGAAAAGGGGAGTACCGGATTCTAGTAATTGCATGAAAATGATTAAGAAAATTAAGACTTTCTCCCCAAAAAATAGCATACCCTTAGAAAACCCAATTTGAGCCATAGTCTTTTATTTCTATTCCTACTTAAACTATTGTGATAATTATCGGGCAATGGCTAAAACAATTGATGAATTTTAGTCCAATGGAAAAAAGAATACACTACAAGAAAAAACCCCTATAGGGACGACACCTATAGGGACAACAAAAGTCCTCTCTATAGATCACCCTATAGAGACGATATGTCGTCTCTATAGGGTTTTCGTGCCTTTTAAGATAGGCTACCTTATAGAGACGACATATCCTCTCTATAAGGTGAAAAAAAAAATTTGCTTTTTTTTTAACTGGAAACTTTAAAAGACATTTTAACTTATAGAGACGACATGTTGTCTCTATAACTTTAAATATCTTTCTTTAAATTTAATTTTATTAATGATCAATATGTATGAAAATTAAAATAAAACTAAAAAATAAAGTTTAACTTATAGAGACGACAAGTCGTCTCTAAAAAGTTTGACTAGTCAAAAAATTATTTAAATTTAGGCGGCATAATTTCTCACCATTCCAAATTTGTTGCGGAAAAAAGCCTAACCTATAGAAAGGACATATCGTCTTTATAAGGGGAACATAATTTTGTTTTTTTTTTGTTTTGGTTAATAAATAATTTATTCTTGTTTTTTAACTAAAAAAATATATATTTAACCCTATAGAGACGACATGTCGTCTCTAAAAGGTTTGAAATAAAAATTTTAAAAAAATAAATAAACTAACCTATAGAAAGGATATATCGTCCCTAAAATGTTTGAAATAAAAATTTTAAAAACTAAATAAACCAACCTATAGAAAGGACATATCGTCTCTATAGGGAAACATAAATTTGTTTTGTTTTTTAGTTTTGGTTAATAAATAACTAAAATGTAAAAACTGTTATTCGCATATAGAGACGATATGTCGTCCCTATAAACCCAATTAAGTTTATTAATTTATTCTTGTTTTTAACTAAAAATATATATTTAAACCTATAGAGACGATATGTCGTCTCTAAAACGTTTGAAATAAAAATTTTAAAAATAAATAAACTAACCTATAGAAAGGACATATCGTCTCTAAAATGTTTGAAATAAAAAATAAATAAATAAATAAACTAACCTATAGAAAGGACATATTGTCTCTAAAATGTTTGAAAGGTAAAAAAAATTCATTTAAGAGGTAAAATTTCCCAGCAATTCATGAAAATTCGAAAAAAAATTACCTAACCTATAGAAAGGACATGTCCTCCCTATAAGTAAAAATAATTAAATTTTAAAAAAATATTCACCTATAGAGACGACATGTCGTCCCTATAAGCTAAATTTACTATTTCTTATTTTATTCATGATTTTTACCAAAAAAATAAAATTCAATTATATAATTATCATTTTATTAAGTAATAAACAATTAGGTTCTATAATAAAGAAAAACCTATAGAAAGGATAAGTCGTCTCTATATGTCTTATATGATTTTATTTTTATTTTTTAAAGATAACCTATAGGGACGTCATGTCGTCTCCATAGGTGAAAATGTTTTTTATTTTTTTATAAAGAAAAACCTATAGAGACGACAAGTCGTCTCTATAGGGCTTAAATGTTTTTTTTTTTAATTTCTAAATTAAAACCTATAGAGATGGCATATCGTCTGTATAGGGTTAAAAATATTAAATAAACATTTCTTTTATTTAGTAAATATTAAGTTTGATTTTTAATTTTTTTTTTTTGCACAAACTTGTAGGGACGACATGTCGTCTCTATAGGTGAAAAAGGCCTATAGAGAGAACATGTCCTCTCTATAAGCTGAAAAAATGTCCTCTCTATAAGGTTTTTTTCTTGTAGTGATACGTCATGATATATAAAAAAGTTTTCGACACCCATGAAAATTTAGCAAAGAAGAATTAGTGGTCCCAAAAGAAATTACTCTAATCCAGTCAGATGCTTTAGGCAAAGAGTCAGCCAAACGACTCGTGGAGACGAATATTAAATAAATTGGGTCGAGGTCGTTCAGGCCAACATTCTAAGCCGAAGCTGAAGGCTTAGGTTGAGTCGGGTTAGCGACGCTGGTCAGGTCTAGGTCCACTCCGCATTCTAAGGTTGGCCAAAGCTAGCGGTGCAGGTCGGGAACAGGGAGTTGGGTCTGAAGTGCGGGTCGAGTCAGTTTAGTGGTCCAAGGTAGGTTTGGGCAGGTGGTGCTTGTTAGGTTGACAGTCCTAGTCAGGATGGTTGGTTCAGTGGGCTGCTATTGGATCGGGCCGGTGGCTCGGGTCGGTTCAGCGGGCCGAGGTCAATTCGGATTAATGGTGCCGGTATGGTCGGTTTAGCAGCCGAGCTCAGTTCGGAGTTCGAATCGATAGTGTCGGTCGGGTCGGTTCAGCGGGCAGATGTTGGTTTGGGTAGGGTCAGCAAGTCGAGTTGAAGTCAGTTAGCAAGCCGGGCTCAGTTTTGGTCGAGTCAGCGATGTGGTCGGGGATACCGTAGTTGAGATAGGCAGTTTGATCACGTCAGGCCGGGTTGAGCCAGGCAATGGGGTAAGAGTGGTGGCATGTGGTCGGGTCGGAGGTGGTAGTGGTCGGGGTAGGGACGGCGGTCCGCGACGAGATTGGTATTCGGGTCGGGTCGACGGTAGAGCGAGTGGGGGTCGAGGTGATAGACACCGATTCATTTTCCAACCAAACACTTGAAGAATGAAATTGAGGTGCTGTTTGATTTTTTTTTTTTTTTTTGAAAAACACTGTGCAAGCTCCTTTGTCTGTGCCACGCAGACCACGCGCAGACTTTTGTTTTTCCTAAGACGTATCATTAAAAAACGTCTGCGCGAGTTCTTCTTGGAGCAGACTTGGCCCAGCCATTTCTAAGATCTTCTAAGGTCTACAAAGAGTTAAACACCACCACTCACCACCACCGCCCATCACCACCACCACAGTTCACCACCACCGTCCACCACCCACTATCGTCCACCACAACCGTCCATCACCACCACCGTTTACCACCCACTACCGTCCATTACCACCACCACCGTCCACCACCCACCACCACCGTCTACCACCATCACCGTCCAGCACCACCACCACCGTCCGTACACCACCACCAATTTATTTTAGAAGTCTGCATACGTTAAAAAAAACAAACAAACTTTTTCTTGCAGACTGCAGAGGTTTGGTCCACTTTTTCTTCTATAGATGTATGCAGATGTGGTCCGCAGCAGTGGCAGAGTTTGACCAAAAGTTCCGAGGGGGCGAAAAGTCATGGGAACCAATTTATATATTGTATAAGTATTTAGCCAAAATAATTGGGGGGACAATCCTATATAATTTTAAAATTTTCGGAAGAAAACTAAGAAATTTTGCACTTGTAACTGAAACATTCGGGCGGGGGGGGGTGCACCCCCCACTTTACACTAAGCTCCACCATTGATCCGCAGACTGCAAACATTTTATCTATTAATAAATAAAGAGCACCTGAGTCCTGAGATTCTAGTTCGTATGCAAATTTTAATTTTAGTTGATTCCCCTTTATCGGTTTTTCTTCATCACCATCATTAGATTGCACCCTAAGGATAAACCAGATCAAGCTGACAATCATGTCAAACACTGTTGCTGCGTCTCCATCTGGATTCTCTGCTGGCCTGTACTGATGCAATCAAAGGTATGTTTTCATGTTTTCCTTTATGTCTAAACAGAACTGATCAACAGAAAAAACTAGTTATAGTAATTTCTAAATACGCGACATCTAATATAAATAAAAAAAGTTCGTTTAGGATCCGGTTTTCAAAACGGATGGGTATCGGAGATCCGTTTTTGGCGGATGTTACACATTGTTTATCGAATAATACGATTTTTTCATTTTCGTAAATGCCTTGTTTATCGTTAAGATACAAGGGCACGTTTTTTTTTACCTCGAACAGGGTACATGAATTCTCAGAGACGCCACTGCTTATATTTGTTGTAGGTGTGAAAAACATTTAATGAAAAGAGTTTCACTTATCTAGAACTGGAATTTTCTTTTACACATACGAATAAATCTGACAGTTTCGATCATAAAACTCTTCACGTGTAATAACAAATAAAAGACTTATAGATGGTTCATCACACTCGATTCTCTTTGAAAACCACTATCTTTTGCGAGTTCTTGACTCTTGGGGTGAGGACATCTATCATTGACACACTCTCCGCCTACACACCGAGAAAACAAACAATTTCCACATAATGGTTCACACTCAGCAACACTTTTGCAGCGAGGTATACTACGTCGAACCGCGATTGTCCCCTGCCACATCCCTTCACACATAATTTGAATAACCCATATATTAGATAATATAAAATCAACAAGTTGAAAAGATAACATGTATATATATATATAAGCATAAGGGAGCATGAACAAGAGGTTCTAATTACCAAATAGAATGAAAACAAACACCATAAACCTAGTCAAAGCTTGTTGTGTAATCCTCATTTTGCTTCTGCTATGATTTTCTTTCTATAATACATGTATATATATACACAATTACACACAAACATCGTATTAATTAAATTTTAATTTGAACTTAATGTCAATGTTATATAAGGTACATGTGGATATTTTAAATATTTAATCCATATATATCTAACGAATAATTTTTTTATTTTTGTTTTTACATTTGACATTTGTTTGCATTTATGGCATGTGATGTGATTTCTACTACAAGTAGAAGGATATAGGATATACATGTGATGTAATTAATACAATACTCCTCTTGCATTCATTTACATTGGGTTTAAATTGATGATTTTCGTTATACAAATATGAGATTATTACATGAAATTTTAATGGTTAACTGATGGTTCATAATTAAAAGTTGTGTTCAAATTCTGTATGGTGCAATTATTAGTGTTTTTATTTTAGAAAATTTAAGAATTGTTGTGTAAAAAATTCGTAGTTTTATTACTAAACTTCTTTTTCGTCATAACCATGTCTCTTCACTTCAATATAAATCACTGTATGGAATATTTTTGGTAAATATTTTATACCATATGTCAATTTTGGAACAAATGTTATGCCGGTCTTTATACAGATTTCACTGACCCTTTGTATAACAAAATTTAGGGGCTTTTATCTTTTTAATTAACAGGTTTTGTTTTTGATACATATACATTTCCACTTTGTTTAACTTTTATGCATGCATGCATGTTTAGTTTGTTGTACACTTTCTCATACATGATTGTTTAACTTAGTTTGTTCACTACATATTTCATTTCCTTCTATTTAGGATTGTTTAACTTAGTTTGTTCACTGATATTTCTTTTCCATGTATTGGAAAAATTGGTTCCAATAGTCGTTTTCTTACTCTAATTCTCGAGAGCTTGTTTGCCTGCTAAAAAGGGCTACTATCTTAGGAGGTTGATCCTCTCGAATAGGGATGAACAAATGGTACCGGGTATCGAAACCGAACCGGTACCGAACAATTTCCGGTATCAATTCGTTACCGAGTTTTTGTTTTTTTCGGGATCAGTACTTTCGGTTCAGTACCGGTATTTTGGGTTGATTTAACTAAAAATACCGTACCGGTATATAGCTACCGTGCACTTTCGGTATCGATACTCATACCTATTTTTAACGAAAACGGTACCAGACTCATCCCTACCATGATCAACATGATCGTACTAATTATTAACAACACTCTACATAAGAGTGTTGTACTCTTGCATTATTTGTTTTACATGCTTTGTTTGGTTGTTCTTTTGGCTTTTCTTATATAAGTGGATTTTGGTTTTTTGGGAATTCATTTGGTTAAATCACATTCTCTCGCAACACCGCCGAACCCCACCGCCTCACTCTCTAACCGCCTGATCCCACTGTTGTTTATGTTTGACATTTGCACCAGCCTAATTGAATTGCAATTTGCAGTAGCCATGTTGTAGGGTTGTTTATGTGTGTTAAAAGTCAAATGCAGCAGCCATGTCTGGCGTTTGCATCAACAAATGTTGAAACTTATGTATTCATGTCAAATGTAGCTAAGACAAAGAGAATTAAACAAACACAACATTTTAATATAGTCATTTGACTGGGTTGTTTGCAACCTCGCGTATAGCATGGCTGATTTTTCACTAGAGCTGTAGGTTCTTCTAGAGGCAACCATATTTTCGGGGGTCCATATATATATATCGGTATTGGTTGATGCTTTGAGAGTGTTAACCCCAGACATCATACGCACATTGACATATCTTGATTTACAGATATTGGACAGGAAAGGATCATGGTACATAAGGGAGTGTTGCAGAAGTTTGATGGAGTCTTTTGGGTGGTTGATCATGAGGGGCAGTTATGGGTCGAGCTAGAGGAGTCGGAGGCAGGTGATGAGGAGACAGGTGGAAACTAGGTACCACAACCACCTCAGTTGGCACAGCCCTACACGCACCAGCCTAGACGCAGAGGAGGTTACAAGGTCATTAAGGGATCACGTTTTAGCCGACTGTGGGTACCGACCACACGC
Organism: Helianthus tuberosus; assembly: GCA_030545235.1. Lineage (NCBI taxonomy): Eukaryota > Viridiplantae > Streptophyta > Magnoliopsida > Asterales > Asteraceae > Helianthus > Helianthus tuberosus. The sequence continues at coordinate 31,923,260 of CM060397.1, forward strand.
ATGGCGATCTAAGGGGAACATAGGAGTACCATTTTGTATTGTCTTTTTTATCTTGTTTTGAATTTATTTGTCTAAGTGTGAGTTAAGTATTGCTTGAGTACATTGGCGATCTAAGGCGAAAAGGGGAGTACCAGATTTATTGCCCAAAGCTGATTTGATACATCTATTTATTGCTCAAGTATAATAAAAGCCATGTTGAGTATGCATTACTAAAGTGATTGTCTCATTTCTGGCCAAAGCTGATTTGTCACGATTACTTTGCACACATGCTTAAATGATTACACTTCTGGCCAAAGCTGATTTGTCTTCGTTTAAGTAGAACTTTAACTAAGTCTATTATTTTGATGTTAGTAATAGACATATCACAACCTCTTCACATAATGATCCTTATATTAATGATCCTTCATTAATTTTTATGATCATTTCGTCTGCCTTATTTTTAGTACCCATAATTTTACTCACTGTAATTTTCTTCTATAAATCAATATCTCATCCACTCTAATTCTTAAACCTAAAATGTTTTGCTTAATTTAAAGTTTATATAAGAATTAGCTCTTAAATTAAATCCTTGATTATCTCTTAAGACACGATTATCCTATTACTCTATTCTGATAAAGGTACTACAGAAGAAAACTAGAGCATGATGAATAGGATAAATCGAACATGATGTCTCTTATGATAATCAAGATCTCTCTAAATTGCTATCACTAAGGTTATTCCAGATTAAGTTTTTCCTAAAACTAATCTATTATTGTGGAATAATCACAAGAATTCCTAAAATGCATGCCTTCATTTAAAACTACAAACTATAAAGCTAAGTGGTATATGTGAATAGATAATAATGTACAATACCATGACCCATGAAGTTAAGGGCTTACACATGGAAATAAGTACATTTTTCCAGTACATTACATACTAAGATTTTCACTTGTACAATTTGATGCCTTATAAATCAACTGTAACACTCAAAAGTACCAAAGTATAATGAGTGTGTTGATAAGCAACATATGTACATAGAAATAAATGTTTGAAACTGGAAAATAAGATGTTGTTCATCTTACAACCACTTAAACTTTAAAAGAGGATTGTTCTAAGGTCCATAGACAAATTACAAGTAAAAATTCCAACTCTAAGGTTCTTCAAGGGAAAATCTCACTGCATAATTATGTCATTAGACTAGGTATAAGCAACGAGACTATCCATTATTCAGAAGAACGGTTGGATAAGTTAATTAGGTAGTCACTTCCTATGATATCTAAGTCTGCTAATTTTAATTTTCCAATTAACTCATGACTAGTTGACTCTAGTTCCATACGTTTCCTTACCAGAACTAAACAAATAACTAACATGAGAGTTAGTGACAAAATTAAATGTTAAGGCTATAAGAACCATAATGGGCAGTCTTCTAACAAAGCTTTTTCGATACTTTATATATTCTAAAGATTAGTCAGAATATAGTATCATAATTAAGCTATGTTATGAAGGTTGTGAGGTTTGCATAGTCAACATAAAGTCACACTTACCTTAAACTCTCATTTTATTTGTTCTAAATATCTGAATAGAAACATTATTAAGATGGAACTAGATGATACCTTACACTTTCACAACTTTTGTTAACCGAAATTCATGAGAAATCATGACATGGGTAATGAGGATGATTATTCAACTAATCTCATTCTAAGTGATTTTAAATCATGACATTAAAGCCTTAAAATATGACTTGGCTTAAGGAATAAGTATGGGTCCATCATAAGTCATTCATTGACATTCGTGGAACTTAGAATATTCAGACATAATTCATTTATCATTTAAAGACTATCAACTTGTATCTAAATTTTGTCGCATATGGCCCACGGTCTTAGAAGAGATCTATTCATATATGTACTTAATGATTTCTATTAAATATGTCCCTAAAGTTTCTTATGATATCTGGACATTAAAGAAATCAAATAAAGTCTAACGTATATATGATAGGTTCCCACGTCACGTAGCTCATTGAAACTTCTCTTATAGCATTCTAGAGATATTAAAGATCAGTGGGAGCATTAAGTGTCTTAATAATAACTTGCAATAGTTGCAAGAGGTGGGGGAGTGAAAATTTTACATTACCTAAATTTACACCTCTTGTGCAAGACATCGCTCCATCACGACACTGTTCTTTCAAAACTTGTCTTCTTAAAATCTAATGCTACTCTTACAAAAGTTTCATTGTTGCTTAATTGTGGGCACACTTAGATTTCTTACCTAAATTAACATAATCCTCAACAAGAGAAATCACAACGACTAACGTCATTAATTTGTTTTTCTCTATTAGAATTTTTCAGTCGTTAAATATTGACCCTAAGCATGCTGAGTTCCTAAAGATTTCCAAGGTCAGTGGGAGCAGTCAAAGTCCTTATCATGACTTGCAAGGAATACAAGAGTCCGGGGAAGAGTGTCATTAAATTTCACTCCGAATTTAACTCCGATTACACCTCTTGTACACCATACTGCACCAACTCTTACAAACTTAGAATCCTGAAAATGATAGTAACCTAATCAAGAGCTAATCCATAGAACTGAAACTTCTAACAAACCCAATAATCAACTTAGGAGGTCATCTAGGTTTAAAAACCTACTAACTTTGATGATTACATAACCCCCCTAACTGAAGTTGAAATGGATTTTGGAAAAGTTTACTGATCCAATCTCTTCTAATTAAGCCATTAGTGTCAATCAATCTTCTAAATGGAATAAAACAGTTTTCTAGTAAAACTGATTTTATGTGTTCGCATAACGTTTGGGATTTGATTGAATTACCTAAGAGTGTTCATAACTAAACCAAATCCTAATATAAGCGTTAAGACACAAAGAAGCATGATTGATTGTAACAACTCTCACCAAATTTTTTATTTCTTATTTTATTAATGTCCAATAGGAAACCCTAATTGAGACCCCCAAGTAGTATGGCATGACCCATAATTTTTTCAGAACAATCGAAACTAGGATCAGGGCCCCCTAAAACTCAAGGGGGGGGGGGGGTATCCCCTAATTGATAATTATCCTTAAAATCGTTTGTAAAACACGAATTTCATTGAAACTTGACTCACCAGGGCTATGTTAGACACGAGGCTACCCTACCCTAAAAGGGTAGCCGTCGCACCACGCGCCAGGACCAGGTGGGTCTGGCGCGCCACGCGAGAAGGACCATTTTTCAGTATATATATCAGCGGTTTGGCACTTGCATGGTGGTGTTGTTACGACGGAAAAATGTCCGATCACTGCTACGATACAATGTCCGATCGATTGAAACTGATCCGATGGATGTTTAAGTGCTGCTCGAATTCGGGCTATACTTTGTCATTCGTCGTGAGGGTTTTGATTTCGTGAGCTTATCGTAAATGTTCTATTAAGTTATTGACCTAGTTTCGTGTGCATTGTTATTTACCTAGGATACAAGACTAAATCAGTAGGCAAGGTTCTGTCCAGTTAAACTTGCAAAGTGAGTCATTCTCTTTTATCAACAATGTTTTAGAATACTCAAATCATTTTCAAACGTTATAGTTACAGGGATTAAGTCTTGGTTATCTTGAATCACTGGCAAGTGGGGTATTGTGCACATTACTAATTTCTCACGGTTAGGTTCACCACCTAACAGTGACAATCATCACTACTTGGGTGAAAGGACCCAATGGTGGTATGACCATCGTCACCAGGGTGTGACACGGCGCCAGATAAAAATAAGATAGTAGCCGTTGTAATCGCTCTTATGCGGTAGTCTATAACTAATGTGTCTTTCTATATAACCTGAATGACTCGCCAGTATTTCCCCGCTGATAAAATCTTTTTAAACATGTTTCAGGTGACTTACTAGGAATTAAGGAAAAAGTGCCATGTAGCACTAAAAACCATGAAGAGGTGGCTCAGTAAAATAAATAAACATGTTTTGTAAAACAAGGAATTCCCTCGTGAAATTCCCTTTATTGTAAATTATGGGGTTTGTCCCAAATTGTGAAATAAAATAATTAGGCATTTTCAGTTTAAAAGATCCTGTCAACATTTCCACTGCCAAATTAAATAATAAATACCAAGGGTTTCTGTCCTGCGGCTTCTAGACCGGGTCACACCGGGCCGGGGGCCGTGACATTGATTGTTAAAGGTTGTACTCAGGAAGAGATAAATTATTAAAGAATCTTTATTACATATCTAACAAAAGATTTCTTTGAGGATCATCACTGTTCCAGTAGCTTATAATACTTTAAAGCTACATTAGATGAACATTAAAAACAATTTTCCCTAACAATTGGCTGACACATTTACATGTTCATAAAACAACCTGAAAGTTCTAAACTTGAGGTTAAAGAACAGTTTGTCTATAAGCCAATAAAATTCATATATGGGTTAAAGCAAACATCATAATGCGATGAAATCTTAATGTAATTATTTTCATCAAGAACCAAGTGGATTAATGTACCTACCTCAAGATGAGTGGGAGCAACTAAATTAAACTTGTATATGTAGATGATATTCTTTTGACAAGTATATGTTACATAAGTTAAAGAATTGTTAACACAAACTTTGATATAATAGATCTCAGAGATATCTCTTATGTAATAGATATCATAACATACCAAGATAGACCCAATGGGACAATAGTATCGTTCCATAAGTTTAACATTAAATGGGTCCTTACATATGTAACAAACAATACTGCTCTCCTTTAGAGGATAATAGGATAAATGAGATTATTTCCTTACACTTTATTAATTAGAAGCCTTATGTAAGTTGAAGTCTATACTCGTTTAGATATTACTCACATTGCAACACACTAGATATGTCTAGATTAACGTGAAGCATTTAATAGAGTATTACAATATCTTTAAAAGAAACGAGAGACTATATTTTAAAGAAGAAGTGAGAACTTAAACCGGTTGATTACTCTAACTTTGTAATATTCAAAGATGACAAAATGTAATTTTGGGTATATCTTTATGTTAGCAGACAAAACCTATCTCACGGAGGAGTCATAATGGACTAATATCAACAACCTAAGTTATAACGACATAATATAGTCACTAAATGTTGTTGAAAATTTATCAGTGGACTCATAAGTTTATTAACTCCATATAATTAATGTTTTGAAGACTTAGCATGATAAAGTCAGCTACCATGACTCCTTGAACAGTAACAGTTCAAGAGGTGGTGCATTAAGTTTCGATACACAATTAATTATTCGTTTATGAACGAATTGAGGAAACTAAGTTTTGTATCAAACACATTCATGATATGCTTAAGGATCCTATAAACTGAAGGGCTATTACCCATAAGTCTTATTAAGAGAGCTCATAGACGGGTATTAATTGATGGTCGTGCGCAATTTCATATCGTACTATGAATGACTAACTATTAGTTAATTTTCCTCATCAGTTTGTTTTTGTATGTCTATAAGAATATGTCAAGCCGGCATAATGGCATGTAGACAAATAAAGTTACAAATCAAACAAAGGACTTATGCGTATTTTGATCATAATGATTAGGTTTTAAATTAAGGCTATAGTATGATTAATGGGGGTCCTGAGTCGCATAATGATTCAACGGCTGTATTTCTCTGCTATAGATCTTGTTTAAGGCTAAAATGAGTGTTAACTCCTGATCAGGCTTATCTAATACTCATAATAAATGATTACTCGGCCAAGTGGGAGAATGTAAGAATAAATAAATAATATATTTATTTATATATGGCCATTATAATCATTTATATAATAATAGATCAAAATATATAACAACCTATTAAATAATTAGTTGGTAATTATTGATGGACCTAATTACCCTTATTAACTAATTAGGGTTTCCACTTGGGTGCATATATAAGGAGACTTATGTAGAGCTTCTAAGGTTAGACACATAACCTAATTACTCTCATAACATCAATCGACCTCCTCTCCTAGCTGATTCCCCTTTATCGGTTTTTCTTCATCACCATCATTAGATTGCACCGTAAGGAGGAACCAGATCAAGCTGACAATCATGTCAAACACTGTTGCTGCGTCTCCATCTGGATTCTATATTGGCCTATATTGATGCAATCAAAGGTATGTTTTCATGTTTTCCATTATGTCTAAACAGAACTGATCAACAGAAAAAACTAGTTATAGTAATTTCTAAATACGCGACATCAAATATAAATAAAAAAAGTTCGTTTAGGATCCGGTTTTCAAAACGGATGGGTATCGGAGATCCGTTTTTGGCGGATGTTACACATTGTTTATCGAATAATACGATTTTGTCATTTTCGTAAATGCCTTGTTTATCGTTAAGATACAATGGCACATTTTTTTACCTCGAACAGGGTACATGAATTCTCAGAGACGCCACTGCTTATATTTGTTGTAGGTGTGAAAAACATTTAATGAAAAGAGTTTCACTTATCTAGAACTGCAATTTTCTTTTGCACATACGAATAAATCTGACAGTTTCGATCATAAAACTCTTCACGTGTAATAACAAATAAAAGACTTATAGATGGTTCATAACACTCGATCCTCTTTGAAAACCACTATCTTTTGGGAGTTCTTGACTCTTGGGGTGAGGACATCTATCATTGACACACTCTCCGCCTACACACTGACAAAACAAACAATTTCCACATAATGGTTCACACTCAGCAACACTTTTGCAGCGAGGTATACTACGTCGAACCGCGATTGTCACCTGCCACATCCCTACACACATAATTTGAATAACCCATATATTAGATAATATAAAATCAACAAGTTGAAAAGATAACATGTATATATATATATAAGCATAAGGGAGCATATATGTTTAGTTTGTAGTACACTTTCTCATACATGATTGTTTAACTTAGTTTGTTCACTACATATTTCATTTCCATGTATTTAGGATTGTTTAACTTAGTTTGTTCACTGATATTTCATTTCCATGTATTGGAAAAATTGGTTCCAATAGTCATTTTCTTACTCTAATTCTCGAGAGCTTGTTTGCCTGCTAAAAAGGGCTACTATCTTAGGAGGTTGATCCTCTCGAATAGGGATGAACAAATGGTACCGGGTATCGAAATCGAACCGGTACCGAACAATTTCCGGTATCAATTCGTTGCCGACTTTTTGTTTTTTTCGGGATCAGTACTTTCGGTTCAGTACCGGTATTTTGGGTTGATTTAACTAAAAATACCGTACCGGTGTATAGCTACCGTGCACTTTTGGTATCGATACTCATACCTATTTTTAACGAAAACGATACCAAACTCATCCCTACCATGATCAACATGATCGTATTAATTATTAACAAATGTTGAAACTTATGTATGCATGTCAAATGTAGCTAAGACAAAGAGAATTAAACAAACACAACATTTTATTATAGTCATTTGACGGGGTTGTTTGCAACCTCGCGTATAGCATGGCTGATTTTTCACTAGAGCTGTAGGTTCTTCTAGAGGCGACCATATTTTCGGGGGTCCATATATATCGGTATTGGTTGATGCTTTGAGAGTATTAACCCCAGACATCATACGCACATTGACAAATCTTGATTTACAGATATTGGACAGGAAAGGATCATGGCACATAAGGGAGTGTTGCAGAAGTTTGTTGGAGTCTTTTGGGTGGTTGATCATGAGGGACAGTTATGGGTCGAGCTAGAGGAGTCGGAGGCAGGTGATGAGGAGACAGGTGGAAACTAGGTACCACAACCACCTCAGCTGGCACAGCCCCACACCCACCAGCCTAGACGCAGAGGAGGTTACAAGGTCATTAAGGGATCACGTTTTAGCCAACTGTGGGTACCGACCACACGCATGGCGATCTAAGGGGAACATGGGAGTACCATTTTCTATTGTCTTTTTTATCTTGTTTTGAATTAATTTGTCTAAGTGTGAGTTAAGTACTGCTTGAGTACATTGGCGATCTAAGGCGAAAAGGGGAGTACCGGATTCTAGTAATTGCATGAAAATGATTAAGAAAATTAAGACTTTCTCCCCCAAAAATAGCATACCCTTAGAAAACCCAATTTGAGCCTTAGTCTTTTATTTCTATCCCTACTTAAACTATTGTGATAATTATCGGGCAATGGCTAAAACAATTGAAGAATTTTAGTCCAATGGAAAAAGAATACACTACAAGAAAAAACCCCTATAGGGACGACACCTATAGGGACAACAAAAGTCCTCTCTATAGATCACCCTATAGAGACGATATGTCGTCTATATAGGGTTTTGGTGCCTTTTAAGATAGGCTACCTTATAGAGACGACATATCCTCTCTATAAGGTGAAATTTTTTTTTTGCTATTTTTTTAACTTGAAACTTTAAAAAACATTTTAACTTATAGAGACGACATGTTGTCTCTATAACTTTAAATATTTTTCTTTTAATTTAATTTTATTAATGATCAATATGTATGAAAATTAAAATAAAACTAAAAAATAAAATTTAACTTATAGAGACGATAAGTCGTCTCTAAAAAGTTTGAGTATTTAAAAAATTATTTAAATTTAGGAGGCATAATTTCTCACCATTCCAAATTTGTTGTGGAAAAAAGCCTAACCTATAGAAAGGACATATCGTCTCTATAGGGGAACATAATTTTGTTTTGTTTTTTTAGTTTTGGTTAATAAATAACTAAAATGTAAAAACTGTTATTCGCATATAGAGACGATATGTCGTCCCTATAAACCCAATTAAGTTTATTAATTTATTCTTGTTTTTAACTAAAAATATATATTTAACCCTATAAAGACGACATGTCGTCTCTAATACGTTTGAAATAAAAATTTTAAAAATAAATAAACTAACCTATAGAAAGGACATATCGTCTCTAAAATGTTTGAAATAAAAAATTAAAAAAATAAATAAACTAACCTATAGAAATGACATATTGTCTCTAAAATGTTTGAAAGGTAAAAAAAATTCATTTAAGAGGTAAAATTTCCCACCAATTCATGAAAATTTGAAAAAAAATTTTAACTAACCTATAGAAAGGACATGTCCTCCCTATAAGCCAAATTTACTATTTCTTATTTTATTCATGATTTTTACCAAAAAAATAATATTCAATTATATAATTATCATTTTATTAAGTAATAAACAATTAGGTTCTATAATAAAGAAAAACCTATAGAAATGATAAGTCGTCTCTATATGTCTTATATGATTTTATTTTTATTTTTTAAAGATCACCTATAGGGACGACATGTCGTCTCCATAGGTGAAAATGTTTTTTATTTTTATTTTTATAAAGAAAAACCTATAGAGACGACAAGTCGTCTCTATATGGCTTGAATGTTTTTTTTTTAATTTTTAAAAGAAAACCTATAGAGACGACATATCGTCTCTATAGGGTTAAAAAATATTAAATAAACATTTCTTTAATTTAGTAAATATTATGTTTGATTTTTAAAATTTTTTTTTGCACAAAATTGTAGGGACGACATGTCGTCTCTACAAAGTATTCTATAGTAACGACATCTATAGAGACGATTTTTGTAACCAATAGGGACGAGACTGTATCTATAGGTGAAAAAGGCCTATAGAGAGAACATGTCCTCTCTATAAGCTGAAAAAATGTCATCTCTATAAGGTTTTTTTCTTGTAGTGATACGTCATGATATATAAAAAAGTTTTCGACACCCATGAAAATTTAGCAAAGAAGAATTAGTGGTCCCAAAAGAAATTACTCTAATCCAGTCGGATGCTTTAGGCAAAGAGTCAGCCAAACGACTCGTGGAGACGAATATTTAATAAATTGGGTCGAGGTCGTTCAGGCCAGCATTCTAAGCCGAAGCTAAAGGCTAAGGTTGAGTCAGGTTAGCGACGCTAGTCAGGTCTAGGTCCACTCCGCATTCTAAGGTTGGCCAAAGCTAGCGGTGCAGGTCGGGAACAGGGAGTTGGGTCTGAAGTGCGGGTCGAGTCAGTTTAGTGGTCCAAGGTAGGTTTGGGCAGGTGGTGCTTGTTAGGTTGACAGTGCGAGTCAGGATGGTTGGTTCAGTGGGCTGCTATTGGATCGGGCCGGTGGCTCGGGTCGGTTCAGCGGGCCGAGGTCAATTCGGATTATTGGTGCCGGTATGGTCGGTTTAGCGGCTGAGCTCAGTTCGGAGTTCGAATCGATAGTGTCGGTCGGGTCGGTTCAGCGGGCAGATGTTGGTTTCGGTAGGGTCAACAAGTCGGGTTGAAGTCAGTTAGCAAGCCGGGCTCAGTTTTGGTCGAGTCAGCGATGTGGTCGGGGATACCGTAGTCGAGATAGGCAGTTTGATCACGTCAGGCCGGGTTGAGCCGGGCAATGGGGTCATAGTGGTGGCATGTGGTCGGGTTGGAGGTGGTAGTGGCCGGGGTAGGGACGGCGGTCCGCGACGAGATTGGTATTCGGGTCGGGTCGACGGTAGAGCGAGTGGGGGTCGAGGTGATAGACACCGATTCATTTTCCAACCAAACACTTGAAGAATGAAATTGAGGTGCTGTTTGTTTGTTTTTTGTTTTTTTTTTTTGAAAAACTCTGTGCAAGCTCCTTTATCTGCGCCACGCAGACCACGCACAGACTTGGCCCAGCCACTTCTAAGATCTTCTAAGGTCTACAGAGAGTTAAACACCACCACTCACCACCACCGCCCATCACCACCACCACCACCATAGTTCACCACCACCGTCCACCACCCACTATCGTCCACCACAACCGTCCATCACCACCACCGTCTACCACCCACTACCGTCCATTACCACCACCACCGTCTACCACCACCACCACCGTTCGTACACCACGACCAATTTATTTTAGAAGTCTGCATACGTTAAAAAATACAAACAACCTTTTTCTTGCATACTGCAGAGGTTTGGTCCACGTTTTCTTCTACAGATGTATGCAGATGTGGTCCGCAGCAGTGGCAGAGTTTGACCAAAAGTTCCGAGGGGGCGGAAAGTCATAGGAACCAATTTATATATTGTATAAGTATTTAGCCAAAATAATTGGGGGGACAATCCTATATAATTTTAAAATTTTCGGAAGAAAACTAAGAAATTTTACACTTGTAACCGAAACATTCGGGCGGGGGGGGGGGGTGCACCCCCCACTTTACACTAAGCTCCACCATTGATCCGCAGACTTCAACCATTTAATCTTTTAATAAATAAAGAGCACCTGAGTCCTGAGATTCTAGTTCGTATGCAAATTTTAATTTTAGTTGATTCCCCTTTATCGGTTTTTCTTCATCACCATCATTAGATTGCACCCTAAGGAGGAACAAGATCAAGCTGACAATCATGTCAAACACTGTTGCTGCGTCTCCATCTGGATTCTCTGCTGGCCTGTACTGATGCAATCAAAGGTATGTTTTCATGTTTTCCATTATGTCTAAACAGAACTGATCAACAGAAAAAACTAGTGATAGTAATTTCTAAATACGCGACATCTAATATAAATTAAAAAAGTTCGTTTAGGATCCGGTTTTCAAAACAGATGGGTATCGGAGATCCGTTTTTGGCGGATGTTACACATTGTTTATCTAATAATACGATTTTTTCATTTTCGTAAATGCCTTGTTTATCGTTAAGATACAAGGGCACATTTCTTTGACCTCGAACAGGGTACATGAATTCTCAGAGACGCCACTGCTTATATTTGTTGTAGGTGTGAAAAAAATTTAATGAAAAAAGTTTCACTTATCTAGAACTGCAATTTTCTTTTGCACATACGAATAAATCTGACAGTTTCGATCATAAAACTCTTCACGTGTAATAACAAATAAAAGACTTATAGATGGTTCATCACACTCGATTCTCTTTGAAAACCACTATCTTTTGCGAGTTCTTGACTCTTGAGGTGAGGACATCTATCATTGACACACTCTCCGCCTACACACCGACAACACAAACAATTTCCACATAATGGTTCACACTCAGCAACACTTTTGCAGCGAGGTATACTACGTCGAACCGCGATTGTCCCCTGCCACATCCCTTCACACATAATTTGAATAACCCATATATTAGATAATATAAAATCAACAAGTTGAAAAGATAACATGTAACACCTCAGAAATTTCGGGTTCAATAATAAAACGACACGTGTCATGTAAGACAAAACGCGTTGTAAACCCAGATTTAATAAAGATGTTTGGTAGGATTTGAAGATGGCGTCATGTTAATTTTTACCTCTGAATAACCTCGTTACAAATCCCAAGACCCAAATTATATTTAAGAACATCTAATATATGTTCAAGTTCGGGGAATTATAGCATTTCATGATTAATGATTGAAGTGGTGGACTCCTACTGATAAAATAAGTCCCAAAGTCGATAATTGATGTCCCAAAAGTCGTGCAAGTTGTTACCTTTTCGAATCTTCAACAAACGACAACAATTTTGTCTCAGGAAGGGGCTAGCGCACCGCTACATACGTAGCGTAACGGTGCGCTACCATGATAAGTCATATGGCCCAATGTAGCGGGCTAGCGCACCGCTACAAGTGTAGCGTAACGGTGCGCTAGCTGTGCCCAGAAGCAGAAAAACAGGCAGCAGCCTGTATATCGCGATTGTCACCCTTTAGGCCGGTTTTCTTGCATGTGCATGAACCTTAGACTCCCTTAGGCACTAGAAGACATGTGTTGAACAATTGTGGAAGGGTATAGACTCTTGTGTCAATTGATTGTGGTGTGTAAACCCACTATATAAAGGACCTTCAAGTGCAACTTTCATTCACACATCATATTCAAGCATTCTGATTATTTGGGGAGCTTGCAAACTGATCAAGAGCCTTTCTAATCGTTCATTAATCATCTAGTAAGTTGCCTAACCCTTCTAATTTAGTTCTAGCTTTATAATTAGCATAAAAGTCAATATATCATAGTTTACGGTTGACTTCTTGATTAAGTAACGATAGTTCAGTCGTATGTCAAATTGAAAGTACCGTTAGATAGGTAATTATATGGGTAATAAGCCCTTATAAGGTCACGTACCGAATCCAGACCTAACTAGGTCGTTTGTCGGGTCAAACGTTGACCGAAAAAGTCAACAGAATTACAAAATGCGATTTAATGCACGATTAGCAATCCGCGAGGCGTGTAATCTGTTTTAAACCTAATATAACTTGGTAATGAGTATAAAAACATGTCTACGCTTGCCCGACTCGACAAATTCCTGTTTAAACCCGGTTCGGAACCGAAAGACGCAAAACTTTGACTTTTGCGTTGACTTCGGTTCTGACCCGTTTTAGTTTGAATTAGACATGCCTTAAAGTCTCATTAGGGTTGGGTTACATGCTAATATAAGTCTCTGTACTTGTTTCATTGATTATCCGATGCATGCGCACGTTTCCGTTAATCGCTTAAATTGGACCATAATGCCCTTATGACCATACAACGAGAATTTTGAAAATGTGGAAGTACTATAATCTTAGTTACTGATTATTTAGCATGTACGTAAATTTTCACGTCAATCGGGGGTCTAGATTAGGAGATATGCGCATTAGCGTAAATATTAAGTTTTTTATTAATTAAACGGCGCGATTAGCGCATAGCCTATCTAAACCCGATTTTTGGTACCAAAACTTTTACCCACTGATGTTAAATAATATTTTGGGATTTTTGAAGATTTTTAATTATTTTTAAACTGATCTTAAACTAGGCTTATCGCATTGATTCGGTTAATACCGAATATGCCCTTTTGGGCCATAAAACGAGTTTTACGAATCCGTTTGATACCAATCCAATTGCCACTGATTTAAAATAATAAATAGAGTGTTTTGAGCCTGTTTTGTTGATCAGAAAACTCAGAATGGTATTTTAAACAGTACGTCGCTTAAAACGGCTTTATACGCGTATTATACGCGTAGTTTGGTATTAAAACCATTTTGCCACGTAAGACTTATTACCAAATATTATAACCTGTTAAAATTAATAACTTTGCTGATTAAATCAGACCCGTATCTCAGAAGTATTATAAATCCCTTTTTATGGTCGTTAAAATGACTAAAATACCCCTACGGGGCATAATTAGGGGATAAACTCGTTATGGGCATTATGGAAGATATCATAATGATATTACAACATATTTAAAGCGTATTAACTTAGGAAACCTGTTCGCGACCCATTCGGATTCCCGTTACGCGTTATTCGCGTTCGGATCGGTTTATATAACTAGTTTATATAAGTTAGCCGAAACGGGTCAAACCTTATCGGTTTTATCTCAAAATTCAGAGTGTGTATCAAATACCCATATTAGACAAGTCTTCAAACTTGTCGGGTCTAAAACACATTCTATTCCGGTCTTCGCTTAATCATGCGTTTGAACCGTATATTTCCTTAAGACTAATCGGTCTAAGCTTAGGCTTAATTAAAGACCCGTTAGCATTCTAATTAATTATTTATACCATCATTCCAGACTAGAGCTTTCCGGTAAATTGTACCTACGCTTACTTAAGTGACTACGGCTGAGTTATTAGATTCTTGCTATTTAAGACAGGAGCTAGCTCAGGTAAATACCCTTAACTTATTTTCCCTATACGGGTTAAAATACGGTATAACGATACCGTAAATACTCTTAATCTATTTTCCCAATACGGGCTTAAAATACGGTATAACGATACCGTAAATACTCTTAATCTATTTTCCCAATACGGGCTTAAAATACGGTATAACGATACCGTAAATACTCTTAACTTATTTTCCCTATACGGGCTTGGAATACGGTATAACGATAACGCTTGGTCGGGTATTGAATATTTAATCTTAATGAAGGTTAAATTATTGAGGTAACCCGGTTTAATCTGTATTGTTTGAAATAAAGACCTTTAGGGGTTAATGACCATGTCCCGGATATCCTAGTGACATCATTGTATTATAAAATGGCCACGTCTTAAGCACGGGGTGTAGGCATACACCTAAGTTGCTTAAGAGATAACGGTATCTCACTCTCTTGTGGGCCTATACTTGTGGCGTGTCTGTTAATTTGACTCGGTTTCTACATCGGGCCCTGAACGTACAACGAACATGTAAATCTGTATACAAGGTTATAACTATAATTGTTCCAAGTTAAAAAGGTTAATATTGCCTCTGTGTATTTTAACCAAGTTATAAAAGGTTAATATTGCCTCTGTGTATTTTAACCAAGTTATAAAAGGTTAATTTTGCCTCTGTGCATTTTAATCAAAGTGTCAATATATTTTGTGCCAAGTGCATCCAAACCAATTTTCTTAAACTATTTTCAAATGAGTCGGTTGAGTGTATTTACCAGTGAAAACTGACGTATTTTCCAAAAAGGTTAAGTGACAGGTACTGAACGTAATTGGCTGGAAGCTCAGGGTGCTAATAAGGAATCTTGAAAGTCCTAGGCGTCTAAAGTCTGTTGAACAAGTGATATGTTATAAGATCCGCCTGTAGATCCTTTACTTTCCGTTGTAATACTGGATATTACTTTATATTCGGAAATGTAATAATATTTATCTTTTGCTTCCGCTGTGCTTAATAATATTGTGTTGTTTGACTATTATGTTGCCAACCATGACGTCACGATACTCCCCACCGGGCCCACCGGTGACACGTGGAAATCGGGGTGTGACAGGTTGGTATCAGAGCCAACACTGAGTGAATTAAACACTAGCCTTTTGTGTTTAATCTCAGTTACACAATTGCACATTCTTGAGTCTAGACAAGAACATAAGACAAATTTTGCTCTACGTTAAATATTAATAAGAATCTTAAGAGTGAAACCTAGCCTTCGGGACACTTTAAGGCCGGGCCATGATGGTAAGACCTGTTTAAAAGATTCGAATCACTGTTAACATCTGTAAATAGGTTAACGCTCCTGGCAGACGTGATCCATTAATAATCACACATGTCATTTTTATATAGGACTCTTTAGAAGGTTCCTAACCCAGTTTAATGATCTCTAAATCCTGGGTTTACATCATCAATAAGATGATCATATTTTAACCAAAAGTGGCAATATAACGCCTACGGGCCTTGCTCATTTCCACATGAGCCAAAATACAGTAGTAGCAATGACTCCCTGTCAAGGTAATGAACTAGGTTCAAACCTCAACTACTTTGATTCTCTGAAATCCTAGCATATAATTTAAAATCTGTCCATGTGACCAGGCCATTGGGTGCCACTAATGAAACTGTTAATGTTTTATAATTAGGATAAATTATTATAGAAATCCTAAATAAATATGATAAATAAATTAACCAAATGTGGTCTCCGTTTACCATGGTTAACGAATTTACCCTAAGGGGCAATTCCATAATAAACTCCCAAATAAACTCTTACCCTTGTTTTCTGCAGCAGTTAAATTGTAATGGCTAACTCAGGCGAGGGTAATAGTCATCCAGTGGAGGTTAATAATGACGCCCAAATAAATCTAACGGGTGCGGAATTGAAAGCAATCATAGACGGTGCTGTTACACAGGCTTTGAAAAGGCAGTACGAAGAGTATAGTAGGACCCTATCTACACAGCCTTCAAAGCCACCGCCCAAGAAGGATGATCCCAAGAAGGAAGATGATGAGCGTCACTCTTCTAACCATCACAGTGATCCGTCTCAACAGATCATACTGAATCAAGGACCCCTAATAAGGGTTGCTCCTACAAGTACTTCGTTTCGTGTAAACCCCGGGATTTCACTGGGGAGGAAGGAGCTGTAGATTGTATGACATGGTTAGAAGAGATGGATACAGTGGTGGATATCAGCGGATGCGCTGAGAAGGATGTAGTCAAGTTTGTGTCACAATCATTTAAGGGTGAGGCCTTAGCCTGGTGGAGATCGTTGATTCAAGCCACCGGGAAAACCCCTTTGTACAACATGACTTGGGAGCAGTTCGTTGCTCTTATCAAAGAAAATTACTGTCCTCAACATGAAGTTGAGAAGATTGAGACTGAATTCTTGACTTTAGTCATGGAGAACTTAGATTGCCAAGCATACCTTACAAGTTTCAATACCAAGTCTCGATTGGTTCCTTATTTGATCACACCGGAACCAAAGCGAATTGCTCGCTTCATTGGGGGTCTAGCCCCAGAAATCAAAGCCAGTGTTAAGGCTTCAAGACCTGCTACATTCAGGTCAGCGGCAGATCTGTCGCTATCTCTTACACTCGATGTAGTCAGAAACAAGGCTATCAAAGCCTCTGAAGAGGGAAAGCGTAAAAGGGAGGATGAGAATTCTCATCGCTCCGATAGGAAGAGGAATTCTGAAGATAAGAAGAGTTCCGGGTTTAAGAGAGACAGCCAGCAGTCGGGAGAGAAGACCAGGTGCGAAACCTGTAAGAAATACCATCTTGGGAAATGCAGATTTGAGTCTCAGCCTCTACCGTGTGGAATTTGCAAATCTAGGGAACATAAAACCCTGGATTGCAAGAAGTTAAAAGATGCAACCTGTTATGGTTGCAACGAGAAGGGGCATATCAAGACCAACTGCCCTAGGAACCAGAAGAATCCCGAGTAGGCCAAGAGAACAAAAGCACAAGTTGTCAGGATGAACGCCCAAGAGATGGGGCAGAATAATAATAATATAATATGTACCTTTCCTCATCAAGCAGTTTATGTAAAAACTTATTTGATACTGGCACGTATAAATATATTATGAATGATAAAGGTTGAGAACTGTTGTCTCCACCTGATTAAGACTCCGGTCATTTAATGCCCGGTAGAAAGTGACGATGTTACGTCGAAAATGCTCCAACAAATCCTATATTGATAATTAATATCTATTAGAAATCACTCTTTCTTTGCATAGAGTGTGACAACACATGTTATTTTAATTATTTTCTTCATTGTTTTCTATTGCCTGCGAATGCCCAACTATGTTGGATAAAAGTGCCATATGAGGGTTGGCGTATCCTAGTGTGTCCCATAGATTGCTTCCATGCCTGGCCAGTATGGAGGTTTAATGCATGGAACCATAAAGATATCCCAATGATCATATGGTATTAAAGTCAATTAATGGTATTCAAAGGAGATATCCAAAATGGAAATGTCCAAGTAAATATTCCCGATTAAGGAATTCGTGGACTAGTAACATAAATGTGTCGCTTATTCGACACAAGCAACGATGAGTGAATTGGAGCCTGAGATATGGAAATCTCTGTAACCTCCTTGTACTTTGATTATCTTCTTCTAAGTTCACCCTGTTTACCTCTCTAGAGGCAGGTGGAGTTACGATTGACATCCCGCTTTGGGTTAGAGTGTTGTAAGAACTCCATGTTTAATATGGAACAACCGAAAACCTGATTAAGAAAATTTTAAGATATAGGTTCATATATCCTAACTCGATATTCTAAGAAGTTTGATATAGTTGTTAGATAAGAAAGACGGTTCATTTTGCTTATGCACTGATTACCGCAACCCTATTTTAACAACGATTAAGAATAACCATCTATAATAGTTAGGATAAAGGCATCAAGGCTGCTCCTTGGAGACCTTGTAAAGATGGAATGTTAAACACCTGTGATTAGGACAATAGATTGGTAAGTCCAATTATCTAGATCTGAAAGTTGCATTGGAAACAACGAATAAGATCATACAAATTCCTAATCACCTGTAAGTTGCCATTATTAGGCAGAGAATACTTCCTTTAATTCAGTAAATCTCGGGTCGAGATTTATTTTAAGGGGGTGAGGATGTAACACCTCAGAAATTTCGGGTTCAATAATAAAACGACACGTGTCATGTAAGACAAAACGCGTTGTAAACCCAGATTTAATAAAGATGTTTGGTAGGATTTGAAGATGGCGTCATGTTAATTTTTACCTCTGAATAACCTCGTTACAAATCCCAAGACCCAAATTATATTTAAGAACATCTAATATATGTTCAAGTTCGGGGAATTATAGCATTTCATGATTAATGATTGAAGTGGTGGACTCCTACTGATAAAATAAGTCCCAAAGTCGATAATTGATGTCCCAAAAGTCGTGCAAGTTGTTACCTTTTCGAATCTTCAACAAACGACAACAATTTTGTCTCAGGAAGGGGCTAGCGCACCGCTACATACGTAGCGTAACGGTGCGCTACCATGATAAGTCATATGGCCCAATGTAGCGGGCTAGCGCACCGCTACAAGTGTAGCGTAACGGTGCGCTAGCTGTGCCCAGAAGCAGAAAAACAGGCAGCAGCCTGTATATCGCGATTGTCACCCTTTAGGCCGGTTTTCTTGCATGTGCATGAACCTTAGACTCCCTTAGGCACTAGAAGACATGTGTTGAACAATTGTGGAAGGGTATAGACTCTTGTGTCAATTGATTGTGGTGTGTAAACCCACTATATAAAGGACCTTCAAGTGCAACTTTCATTCACACATCATATTCAAGCATTCTGATTATTTGGGGAGCTTGCAAACTGATCAAGAGCCTTTCTAATCGTTCATTAATCATCTAGTAAGTTGCCTAACCCTTCTAATTTAGTTCTAGCTTTATAATTAGCATAAAAGTCAATATATCATAGTTTACGGTTGACTTCTTGATTAAGTAACGATAGTTCAGTCGTATGTCAAATTGAAAGTACCGTTAGATAGGTAATTATATGGGTAATAAGCCCTTATAAGGTCACGTACCGAATCCAGACCTAACTAGGTCGTTTGTCGGGTCAAACGTTGACCGAAAAAGTCAACAGAATTACAAAATGCGATTTAATGCACGATTAGCAATCCGCGAGGCGTGTAATCTGTTTTAAACCTAATATAACTTGGTAATGAGTATAAAAACATGTCTACGCTTGCCCGACTCGACAAATTCCTGTTTAAACCCGGTTCGGAACCGAAAGACGCAAAACTTTGACTTTTGCGTTGACTTCGGTTCTGACCCGTTTTAGTTTGAATTAGACATGCCTTAAAGTCTCATTAGGGTTGGGTTACATGCTAATATAAGTCTCTGTACTTGTTTCATTGATTATCCGATGCATGCGCACGTTTCCGTTAATCGCTTAAATTGGACCATAATGCCCTTATGACCATACAACGAGAATTTTGAAAATGTGGAAGTACTATAATCTTAGTTACTGATTATTTAGCATGTACGTAAATTTTCACGTCAATCGGGGGTCTAGATTAGGAGATATGCGCATTAGCGTAAATATTAAGTTTTTTATTAATTAAACGGCGCGATTAGCGCATAGCCTATCTAAACCCGATTTTTGGTACCAAAACTTTTACCCACTGATGTTAAATAATATTTTGGGATTTTTGAAGATTTTTAATTATTTTTAAACTGATCTTAAACTAGGCTTATCGCATTGATTCGGTTAATACCGAATATGCCCTTTTGGGCCATAAAACGAGTTTTACGAATCCGTTTGATACCAATCCAATTGCCACTGATTTAAAATAATAAATAGAGTGTTTTGAGCCTGTTTTGTTGATCAGAAAACTCAGAATGGTATTTTAAACAGTACGTCGCTTAAAACGGCTTTATACGCGTATTATACGCGTAGTTTGGTATTAAAACCATTTTGCCACGTAAGACTTATTACCAAATATTATAACCTGTTAAAATTAATAACTTTGCTGATTAAATCAGACCCGTATCTCAGAAGTATTATAAATCCCTTTTTATGGTCGTTAAAATGACTAAAATACCCCTACGGGGCATAATTAGGGGATAAACTCGTTATGGGCATTATGGAAGATATCATAATGATATTACAACATATTTAAAGCGTATTAACTTAGGAAACCTGTTCGCGACCCATTCGGATTCCCGTTACGCGTTATTCGCGTTCGGATCGGTTTATATAACTAGTTTATATAAGTTAGCCGAAACGGGTCAAACCTTATCGGTTTTATCTCAAAATTCAGAGTGTGTATCAAATACCCATATTAGACAAGTCTTCAAACTTGTCGGGTCTAAAACACATTCTATTCCGGTCTTCGCTTAATCATGCGTTTGAACCGTATATTTCCTTAAGACTAATCGGTCTAAGCTTAGGCTTAATTAAAGACCCGTTAGCATTCTAATTAATTATTTATACCATCATTCCAGACTAGAGCTTTCCGGTAAATTGTACCTACGCTTACTTAAGTGACTACGGCTGAGTTATTAGATTCTTGCTATTTAAGACAGGAGCTAGCTCAGGTAAATACCCTTAACTTATTTTCCCTATACGGGTTAAAATACGGTATAACGATACCGTAAATACTCTTAATCTATTTTCCCAATACGGGCTTAAAATACGGTATAACGATACCGTAAATACTCTTAATCTATTTTCCCAATACGGGCTTAAAATACGGTATAACGATACCGTAAATACTCTTAACTTATTTTCCCTATACGGGCTTGGAATACGGTATAACGATACCGCTTGGTCGGGTATTGAATATTTAATCTTAATGAAGGTTAAATTATTGAGGTAACCCGGTTTAATCTGTATTGTTTGAAATAAAGACCTTTAGGGGTTAATGACCATGTCCCGGATATCCTAGTGACATCATTGTATTATAAAATGGCCACGTCTTAAGCACGGGGTGTAGGCATACACCTAAGTTGCTTAAGAGATAACGGTATCTCACTCTCTTGTGGGCCTATACTTGTGGCGTGTCTGTTAATTTGACTCGGTTTCTACATCGGGCCCTGAACGTACAACGAACATGTAAATCTGTATACAAGGTTATAACTATAATTGTTCCAAGTTAAAAAGGTTAATATTGCCTCTGTGTATTTTAACCAAGTTATAAAAGGTTAATATTGCCTCTGTGTATTTTAACCAAGTTATAAAAGGTTAATTTTGCCTCTGTGCATTTTAATCAAAGTGTCAATATATTTTGTGCCAAGTGCATCCAAACCAATTTTCTTAAACTATTTTCAAATGAGTCGGTTGAGTGTATTTACCAGTGAAAACTGACGTATTTTCCAAAAAGGTTAAGTGACAGGTACTGAACGTAATTGGCTGGAAGCTCAGGGTGCTAATAAGGAATCTTGAAAGTCCTAGGCGTCTAAAGTCTGTTGAACAAGTGATATGTTATAAGATCCGCCTGTAGATCCTTTACTTTCCGTTGTAATACTGGATATT
This sequence comes from Helianthus tuberosus, assembly GCA_030545235.1. Taxonomy (NCBI): domain Eukaryota; kingdom Viridiplantae; phylum Streptophyta; class Magnoliopsida; order Asterales; family Asteraceae; genus Helianthus; species Helianthus tuberosus. The sequence continues at coordinate 31,945,243 of CM060397.1, forward strand.
ACTTTATATTCGGAAATGTAATAATATTTATCTTTTGCTTCCGCTGTGCTTAATAATATTGTGTTGTTTGACTATTATGTTGCCAACCATGACGTCACGATACTCCCCACCGGGCCCACCGGTGACACGTGGAAATCGGGGTGTGACATAACATGTATATATATATATATATATAAGCATGAGGGAGCATGAACAAGAGGTTCTAATTACCAAATAGAATGAAGACAAACACCATAAACCTAGTCAAAGCTTGTTGTGTAATCCTCATTTTGCTTCTGCTATGATTTTCTCTCTATAATACATGTATATATATACACAATTACACACAAACATGGTATTAATTAAATTTTAATTTGAACTTAATGTCAATGTTATATAAGGTACATGTGGATATTTTAAATATTTAATCCATATATATCTAACGAATAATTTTTTTATTTTTGTTTTTACATTTGACATTTGTTTGCATTTATGGCATGTGATGTGATTTCTACTACAAGTAGAAGGATATAGGATATTGAAGGGGTAAGGTCCCAAAAACCTCACAATAAGTATTTGGGACCATACCATAACTCTGCCTTTTCACCTTTTAACCTTGCGCGGCCGCGCACTGGTCTTGCAAAAGGAGGAAAGTAATCAGCAATCTATAATCGCGCGCCCAAAGGAGAACATAAATCCTTGCGCCTTCTCCCATTAGCAAAGGATGAAAATCCTGAGATTAATACCTCCGCCCAAATATCCAGACTTGGATATTATTTTACCCAGACTTGGGATTTATTCATCTGTTTCCACATGGTAAGGTGTCACACCAGATTACAGCAGTAATCTTCCAGAAGGAATACAATCGTGCACCACCCAGACGGTTATAACCGTCTGGACACGTGTCATTACCACAGGCACCCCTGAAATCACAACGAAGGCATGCAATTGGAGCGTGATCTCCACTTGATCACATTACACGTGGCAAGTCCCCAGCCTTCGATCAAGACCACGATCCGTGTGCTCTCACGTCGGATCAAAGAACTTAAACGGAAGGAAATGTAACCGCTTACGGGGTTACCATCTTCCGTTAACTTTTCATTAACAGGTTTTCCCGCCCAAACGACTCCCGGCTATAAATATGAGAAACAACCCAGGTATGAATTCAGATTACTCACACTATTCAAACACATCTTCTTCTTCATTATCAATACTTATTCTCACACCGGAGTCGGGTCAAGGAGAGAACCCTCCTCTCCCCTTGGCAAGGCTAACGGTGCTCTTTTTTTGCAGAGCTTCGGAGAAGAAGATCAGCTGCAACTGAATCAAATCGAGTGAGAGCTAACCTTTTTATGCGGATTCAAACCCCCTAGATATCTCGGTTCCGACCATTTATCTAGTGTTTCTTCAGATATACATGTGATGTAATTAATACAATACTCCTCTTGCATTCATTTACACTGGGTTTAAATTGATTATTTTAGTTATACAAATATGAGATTATTACATGAAAAATACGGTACCGGTATATAGCTACCGTGCACTTTCGGTATCGATACTCATACCTATTTTTAACGAAAATGGTACCAAACTCATCCCTACCATGATCAACATGATCGTACTAATTATTAACAACACTCTACATAAGAGTGTTGTACTCTTGCATTATATGTTTTACATGCTTTGTTTGGTTGTTCTTTTGGCTTTTCTTATATAAGTGGATTTTGGTTTTTAGGGAATTCATTTGGTTAAATCACATTCTCTAGCAACACCGCCTAACCCCACCGCCTCACTCTCTAACCGCCTGATCCCACTGTTGTTTATGTTTGACATTTGCACCAGCCTAATTGAATTGGAATTTGCAGTAGCCATGTTGTAGGGTTGTTTATGTGTGTTAAAAGTCAAATGTAGCAGCCATGTCTGGCGTTTGCATCAACAAATGTTGAAACTTATGTATGCATGTCAAATGTAGCTAAGACGAAGAGAATTAAACAAACACAACATTTTATTATAGTCATTTGACGGGGTTGTTTGCAACCTCGCGTATACAAGCCGTAGACAGGAATCTAAGGCGTCGGACGAAATCTGGTTTTCTAGAGCCCGTCGGCGACGACCCTAACCCCGTCGGCAACGCCCTCTAGAAAATCCCTTTTTCTGCAGATTCGTTTCGTCGTCCGTACGCACTAAAACGCGCATAACTTTTGAACCGTTTACCCGTTTAACCTTCCGTTTCTTCCTACATGATCGTAATTTGGTCCTCTACCATGTGGATCTAAAATCCCACACCCGGATTAAGAAAAGACTTTACTTACGCTTACGGCTTAATAATCATTTATGACGTAATTGACCCATTCATATATTTGACAACATAACCTGTTGGTATAACCTTAACTTTACATGAACTAAATAATTCCAAGGTCATCTACTATAAAAGAGTCATTCCCAGACACCTTACACCCTTTTCCATCCATTTTGCTCAAAAGCTTATATTTTTGACCCGATAAGGTGTTTGCGCATTAAATGGTCTATGGTTACAAAACCATACTCCCCACTTTTATACTTGACCAAAACTATTACATTAATCGAATAGCTTGCTTATAAACTACTTTTAAGATTGTTCGCCCAATATCCCCATCAAGGCGTTTTAATCAACTTTATTCCCATCATTTTCAACGAAAGACTTCAACACATACTTTACATCAAATATCTTGATTATTTAAATAAAGCATTATATTACTTAATCAACCAAGAAGTGACTACGGAGATCACTTACCTCGAGTGCCCGTTTCGTTCGTGCTTCCTCCTATCCTTTCCGTTAGCCTTCCATGCTTTCCCCATCTTGACATGATCCTATACTTTCATGTCATCATGGTTGCCACTTCGTTAGTATAAACTCACATATGGACATAGCATGTACTTAATGATTTCTCTAACATGACACTTGTGACAAAGCCTTGTTATGCTATTCATACACAGTTGACTTTCAGAAAGTCAACTGTCTGTCTTATGAATTATCAATCTAATCCATATATTCGCATCATTATAGTCGATTATACTACGGACATCCAATACATTCCCTACTCACATAGTAAAACACCATGCGACCACAAGATCAAATATGCACACCACATAAACAATTCCTTCCATACTAGTCATCTCATAATTTCATGACTAAAAACATCATTCAAGATCAACTAATTTACACTATCCTTAAACCCGACATTATCCTTACTAGAAATCCACATACCATACAAAGACACCACTTTCACCCCTTAACCCCTACCACCAAATCAACTAAACGCATAGGGTGTACCGTATCTTCAAGCATAGAGTACAAACTCCTAATGCATGCTTCTACCATATCATAATAACCATTCAATTTTCCACATGAACTCCATCTAAAACACACTTCACATATTAGTTAGCTAACAACTACTTCATTATCACTTTCTAAACTTATTTACTCACAACTTGCATATAATTCCACATTTAATTGTCACTTAAGCATTTCATCATACACTTGGTGTGCGTACACCTTTTAATGCACAATTTACAACTAATTTATGCATGATCCTCCAAGTTCATGTATCATTCATCAAATACTTCCTACTAATCATAAGGTATCATTCACATATAGACATTAACATAACAAAATCTCTAGTTCTTCCTACTCATTTATATTAAATCATAAACCATCAAAACCCCAAGTTCTTGAACATGGGTTCTTTCATTAAAACTTTTAATTGAGAAGATTAGATCATAATTGACACTAACTTATTGCATTCATACTCAAATCCAACCATTAAACATCTCCAATTTACCCTATTGGGGTTGTTTCATCAAAACCCACCAAAACTTTCAACTAAGAAGGTTCAAGAGGTGAATTTGATACTTACTTGATGCTTATAAAGTGATGAACACCTTGGAATTTACGGATTTTCCATGCAATTTCTCAAACCATCTTCTTCATCTTCTTCTTTTGGATTCACAAGAACACACACACACACATGTGTGTGTCGACATATGTGTGTGCCCAAAATGGGCTTCCCCTTTACCTCCATTACCTAATTAAAACATCTTCCCATTTGCCCACCTTTAGCCCTTGTAGTTTAGAGTGGTGATTGTTTAGTCACAAAACTTTATTACTATTATCTAACTTGTATTTGTAACCAAGTTAAATAACATATTTGTCACATTTTTATTTCATATTCCATGAAATCATATTAGTGAGTTAAGCGTTCAGGGTTTGGGGCGTTACACCTTCACACATAATTTGAATAACCCATATATTAGATAATATAAAATCAACAAGTTGAAAAGATAACATGTATATATATATATATAAGCATAAGGGAGCATGAACAAGAGGTTCTAATTACCAAATAGAATGAAGACAAACACCATAAACCTAGTCAAAGCTTGTTGCGTAATCCTCATTTTGCTTCTGCTATGATTTTCTCTCTATAATACATGTATATATATACACAATTACACACAAACATGGTATTAATTAAATTGTAATTTGAACATAATGTCAATGTTATATAAGGTACATGTGGATATTTTAAATATTTAATCCATATATATCTAACGAATAATTTTTTTATTTTTGTTTTTACATTTGACATTTGTTTGCATTTATAGCATGTGATGTGATTTCTACTACAAGTAGAAGGATATAGGATATACATGTGATGTAATTAATACAATACTCCTCTTGCATTCTTTTACACTGGGTTTAAATTGATTATTTTCGTTATACAAATATGAGATTATTACATGAAATTTTAATGGTTAACTGATGGTTCATAATTAAAAGTTGAGTTCAAATTCTGTATGGTGCAATTATTAGTGTTTTTATTTTAGAAAATTTAAGAATTGTTGTGTAAAAAATTCTTAGTTTTATTACTAAACTTCTTTTTCGTCATAACCATGTCTATTCACTTCAATATAAATCACTGTATGGAATATTTTTGGTAAATATTTTTTACCATATGTCAATTTTGGAACAAATGTTATGCCAGTCTTTATACAGATTTCACTGACCCTTTGTATAACAAAATTTAAGGGCTTTTATCTTTTTAATTAACAGGTTTTGTTTTTGATACATATACATTTCCACTTTGTTTAACTTTTATGCATGCATGCATGTTTAGTTTGTACTACACTTTCTCATACATGATTGTTTAACTTAGTTTGTTCACTACATATTTCATTTCCATGTATTTAGGATTGTTTAACTTAGTTTGTTCACTGATATTTCATTTCCATGTATTGGAAAAATTGGTTCCAATAGTCATTTTCTTACTCTAATTCTCGAGAGCTTGTTTGCCTGCTAAAAAGGGCTACTATCTTAGGAGGTTGATCCTCTCGAATAGGGATGAACAAATGGTACCGGGTATCGAAACCGAACCGGTACCGAACAATTTCCGGTATCAATTCGTTACCGACTTTTTGTTTTTTTCGGGATCAGTACTTTCGGTTCAGTACCGGTATATTGGGTTGATTTAACTAAAAATACCGTACCGGTATATAGCTACCGTGCACTTTCGGTATCGATACTCATACCTATTTTTAACGAAAATGGTACCAGACTCATCCCTACCATGATCAACATGATCCTACTAATTATTAACAACACTCTACATAAGAGTGTTGTACTCTTACATTATTTGTTTTACATGCTTTGTTTGGTTGTTCTTTTGGCTTTTTATATATAAGTGGATTTTGGTTTTTTGGGAATTCATTTGGTTAAATCACATTCTCTCGCAGCACCGCCTAACCCCACCGCCTCACTCTCTAACCCCCCTATCCCACTGTTGTTTATGTTTGACATTTGCACCAGCCTAATTGAATTGCAATTTGCAGTAGCCATGTTGTAGGGTTGTTTATGTGTGTTAAAAGTCAAATGTAGCAGCCATGTCTGGCGTTTGCATCAACAAATGTTGAAACTTATGTATGCATGTCAAATGTAGCAAAGACAAAGAGAATTAAACAAACACAACATTTTATTATAGTCATTTGACGGGGTTGTTTGCAACCTCGCGTATAGCATGGGTGATTTTTCACTAGAGCTGTAGGTTCTTCTAGAGGCAACCATATTTTCGGGGGGGTCCATATATATATCGGTATTGGTTGATGCTTTGAGAGTGTTAACCCCAGACATCATACGCACATTGACATATCTTGAAGAATTTTAGTCCAATGGAAAAAAGAATACACTACAAGAAAAAAACCCCTATAGGGACGACACCTATAGGGACAACAAAAGTCCTCTCTATAGATCACCCTATAGAGACGATATGTCGTCTCTATAGGGTTTTCGTGCCTTTTAAGATAGGCTACCTTATAGAGACGACATATCCTCTCTATAAGGTGAATTTTTTATTTTTCTTTTTTTTTTAACCGGAAACTTTAAAAAACATTTTAACTTATAGAGACGCATGTTGTCTCTATAACTTTAAATATTTTTTATTTAATTTAATTTTATTAATGATCAATATGTATGAAAATTAAAATAAAATAAAAAATAAAGTTTAACTTATAGATACGACAATTCGTCTCTAAAAAGTTTGACTAGTCAAAAAATTATTTAAATTTAGGCGGCATAATTTCTAACCATTCCAAATTTGTTGTGGAAAAAAGCCTAACCTATAGAAAGGACATATCGTCTCTATAGGGGAACATAATTTTGCTTTTTTTTTTTTAGTTTTGGTTAATAAATAATTTATTCTTGTTTTTTAACTAAAAAATATATATTTAAACCTATAGAGACGACATGTCGTCTCTAAAAGGTTTGAAATAAAAATTTTAAAAAAATAAATAAACTAACCTATAGAAAGGACATATCGTCCCTATAATGTTTGAAATAAAAATTTTAAAAACTAAATAAACCAACCTATAGAAAGGGCATATCGTCTCTATAGGGAAACGTAAATTTGTTTTGTTTTTTAGTTTTGGTTAATAAATAACTAAAATGTAAAAACTGTTATTCGCATATAGAGACGATAGGTCGTCCCTATAAACCCAATTAAGTTTATTAATTTATTCTTGTTTTTAACTAAAAATATATATTTAAACCTATTTTTTCGTAAATGCCTTGTTTATCGTAAATGCCTTGTTTATCGTTAAGATACAAGGGCACATTTTTTTGACCTCGAACAGGATATATGAATTCTCAGAGACGCCACTGCTTATATTTGTTGTAGGTGTGAAAAACATTTAATGAAAAGAGTTTCACTTATCTAGAACTGCAATTTTCTTTTGCACATACGAATAAATCTGACAGTTTCGATCATAAAACTCTTCACGTGTAATAACAAATAAAAGACTTATAGATGGTTCATCACACTCGATTCTCTTTGAAAACCACTATCTTTTGCGAGTTCTTGACTCTTGGGGGGAGGACATCTATCATTGACACAATCTCCGCCTACACACCGACAAAACAAACAATTTCCACATAATGGTTCACACTCAGCAACACTTTTGCAGCGAGGTATACTACGTCGAACCGCGATTGTCCCCTGCCACATCCCTTCACACATAATTTGAATAACCCATATATTAGATAATATAAAATCAACAAGTTGAAAAGATAACATGTATATATATATATATATAAGCATAAGGTAGCATGAACAAGAGGTTCTAATTACCAAATAGAATGAAGACAAACACCATAAACCTAGTCAAAGCTTGTTGTGTAATCCTCATTTTGCATCTGCTATGATTTTCTCTCTATAATACATGTATATATATACACAATTACACACAAACATGGTATTAATTAAATTTTAATTTGAACTTAATGTCAATGTTATATAAGATACATGTGGATATTTTAAATATTTAATCCATATATATCTGACGAATAATTTTTTTATTTTTGTTTTTACATTTGACATTTGTTTGCATTTATGGCATGTGATGTGATTTCTACTAAAAGTAGAAGGATATAGAATATATATGTGATGTAATTAATACAATACTCCTCTTGCATTTATTTACACTGGGTTTAAATTGATTATTTTCGTTATACAAATATGAGATTATTACATGAAATTTTAATGGTTAACTGATGGTTCATAATTAAAAGTTGAGTTCAAATTATGTATGGTGCAATTATTAGTGTTTTTATTTTAGAAAATTTAAGAATTGTTGTGTAAAAAATTCGTAGTTTTATTACTAAACTTCTTTTTCGTCATAACCATGTCTTTTCACTTCAATATAAATCACTGTATGGAATATTTTTGGTAAATATTTTATACCATATGTAAACTTTGGAACAAATGTTATGCCAGTCTTTATACAGATTTCACTGACCCTTTGTATAACAAAATTTAAGGGCTTTTATCTTTTTAATTAACAGGTTTTGTTTTTGATACATATACATTTCCACTTTGTTTAACTTTTATGCATGCATGCATGTTTAGTTTGTAGTACACTTTCTCATACATGATTGTTTAACTTAGTTTGTTCACTACATATTTCATTTCCATGTAGTTAGGATTGTTTAACTTAGTTTGTTCACTGATATTTCATTTCCATGTATTGGAAAAATTGGTTCCAATAGTCGTTTTCTAACTCTAATTCTCGAGAGCTTGTTTGCCTGCTGAAAAGGGCTACTATCTTAGGAGGTTGATCCTCTCGAATAGGGATGAACAAATGGTACCGGGTATCGAAACCGAACCGGTACCGAACAATTTCAGGTATCAATTCGTTACCGACTTTTTGTTTTTTTGGGATCAGTACTTTCGGTTCAGTACCGGTATTTTGGGATGATTTAACTAAAAATACCGTACCGGTATATAGCTACCGTGCACTTTCGGTATCGATACTCATACCTATTTTTTTACGAAAACCGTACCAAACTCATCCCTACCATGATCAACATCATCGTACTAATTATTAACAACACTCTACATAAGAGTGTTGTACTCTTGCATTATTTGTTTTACATGCTTTGTTTGGTTGTTCTTTTGGCTTTTCTTATATAAGTGGATTTTGGTTTTTGAGAATTCATTTGGTTAACTCACATTCTCTCGCAACACCGCCTAACCCCACCGCCTCACTCTCTAACCCCCCTGATCCCACTGTTGTTTATGTTTGACATTTGCACCAGCCTAATTGAATTGCAATTTGCAGTAGCCATGTTGTAGGGTTGTTTATGTGTGTTAAAAGTCAAATGCAGCAGCCATGTCTGGCGTTTGCATCAACAAATGTTGAAACTTATGTATGCATGTCAAATGTAGCTAAGACAAAGAGAATTAAACAAACACAACATTTTATTATAGTCATTTGACGGGGTTGTTTGAAACCTCGCGTATAGCATGGCTGATTTTTCACTAGAGCTGTAGGTTCTTCTAGAGGCAACCATATTTTCGGGGGTCTATATATATATCGGTATTGGTTGATGCTTTGAGAGTGTTAACCCCAGACATCATACGCACATTGACATATCTTGATTTACAGATATTGGACAGGAAAGGATCATGGCACATAAGGGAGTGTTGCAGAAGTTTGATGGAGTCTTTTGGGTGGTTGATCATGAGGGACAGTTATGGGTCGAGCTAGAGGAGTCGGAGGCAGGTGATGAGGAGACAGGTGGAAACTAGGTACCACAACCACCTTAGCTGGCACAGCCCCACACCCACCAGCCTAGACGCAGAGGAGATTACAAGGTCATTAAGGGATCACGTTTTAGCCGACTGTGGGTACCGACCACACGCATGAGATCTAAGGGGAAAATAGGAGTACCATTTTGTATTGTCTTTTTTATCTTGTTTTGAATTAATTTGTCTAAGTGTGAGTTAAGTACTGCTTGAGTACATTGGCGATCTAAGGCGAAAAGGGGAGTACCGGATTCTAGTAAGTGCATGAAAATGATTAAGAAAATTAAGACTTTCTCCTCCAAAAATAGCATACCCTTAGAAAACCCAATTTGAGCCTTAGTCTTTTATTTCTATCCCTACTTAAACTATTGTGATAATTATCGGGCAATGGCTAAAACAATTGAAGAATTTTAGTCCAATGGAAAAAAGAATACACTACAAGAAAAAAACCCCTATAGGGACGACACCTATAGGGACAACAAAAGTCCTCTCTATAGATCACCCTATAGAGACGATATGTCGTCTCCATAGGGTTTTCGTGCCTTTTAAGATAGGCTACCTTATAGAGACGACATATCCTCTCTATAAGGTGAATTTTTTTTTTCTTTTTTTTTAACTGGAAACTTTAAAAAACATTTTAACTTATAGAGACGACATATTGTCTCTATAACTTTAAATATTTTTCTTTTAATTTAATTTTATTAATGATCAATATGTATGAAAATTAAAATAAAACTAAAAAATAAAGTTTAACTTATAGAGACGACAAGTCGTCTCCAAAAAGTTTGACTAGTCAAAAAATTATTTAAATTTAGGCGGCATAATTTCTCACCATAGAAATGACATATCGTCTCTATAGGGGAACATAATTTTGTTTTGTTTTTTTAGTTTTGGTTAATAAATAATTTATTCTAATTTTTTAACTAAAAAAATATATATTTAACCCTATAGTGACGACATGTCGTCTCTAAAAGGTTTGAAATAAAAATTGTTAAAAAATAAATAAACTAACCTATAGAAAGGACATATCGTCCCTAAAATGTTTGAAATAAAAATTTTAAAAACTAAATAAACCAACCTATAGAAAGGACATATCGTCTCTATAGGGAAACATAAATTTGTTTTGTTTTTTAGTTTTGGTTAATAAATAACTAAAATGTAAAAACTGTTATTCGCATATAGAGACGATATGTCGTCCCTATAAACCCAATTAAGTTTATTAATTTATTCTTGTTTTTAAATATAAATATATATTTAAACCTATTTTTTCGTAAATGCCTTGTTTATCGTAAATGCCTTGTTTATCGTTAAGATACAAGGGCACATTTTTTTGACCTTGAACAGGATACATGAATTCTAAGAGACGCCACTGCTTATATTTGTTGTAGGTGTGATAAACATTTAATGAAAAGAGTTTCACTTATCTAGAACTGCAATTTTCTTTTGCACATACGAATAAATCTGACAGTTTCGATCATAAAACTCTTCACGTGTAATAACAAATAAAAGACTTATAGATGGTTCATCACACTCGATTCTCTTTGAAAACCACTATCTTTTGCGAGTTCTTGACTCTTGGGGTGAGGACATCTATCATTGACACACTCTCCGCCTACACACCGACAAAACAAACAATTTCCACATAATGGTTCACACTCAGCAACACTTTTGCAGCGAGGTATACTACGTCGAACCGCGATTGTCCCCTGCCACATCCCTTCACACATAATTTGAATAACCCATATATTAGATAATATAAAATCAACAAGTTGAAAAGATAACATGTATATATATATATATATAAGCATAGGGGAGCATGAACAAGAGGTTCTAATTACCAAATAGAATGAAGACAAACACCATAAACCTCGTCAAAGCTTGTTGTGTAATCGTCATTTTGCTTCTGCTATGATTTTCTCTCTATAATACATGTATATATATACACAATTACACACAAACATGGTATTAATTAAATTTTAATTTGAACTTAATGTCAATGTTATATAAGGTACATGTGGATATTTTAAATATTTAATCCATATATATCTAACGAATAATTTTTTTATTTTTGTTTTTACATTTGACATTTGTTTGCATTTATGGCATGTGATGTAATTTCTACTACAAGTAGAAGGATATAGGATATACATGTGATGTAATTAATACAATACTCCTCTTGCATTCATTTACACTGGGTTAAAAATGATTATTTTCGTTATACAAATATGAGATTATTACATGAAATTTTAATGGTTAACTGATGGTTCATAATTAAAAGTTGAGTTCAAATTCTGTATGGTGCAATTATTAGTGTTTTTTTTTTAGAAAATTTAATAATTGTTGTGTAAAAAATTCGTGGTTTTATTACTAAACTTCTTTTTCGTCATAACCATGTCTCTTCACTTCAATATAAATCACTGTATGGAATATTTTTGGTAAATATTTTATACCATATGTCAATTTTGGAACAAATGTTATGCCAGTCTTTATACAGATTTCACTAGCCCTTTGTATAACAAAATTTAAGGGCTTTTATCTTATTAATTAACAGGTTTTGTTTTTGATACATATACATTTCCACTTTGTTTAACTTTTATGCATGCATGCATGTTTAGTTTGTAGTACACTTTATCATACATGATTGTTTAACTTAGTTTGTTCACTACATATTTCATTTCCATGTATTTAGGGTTGTTTAACATAGTTTGTTCACTGATATTTCATTTCCATGTATTGGAAAAATTGGTTCAAATAGTCGTTTTCTTACTCTAATTCTCGAGAGCTTGTTTGCCTGCTAAAAAGGGCTACTATCTTAGGAGGTTAATCCTCTCGAATAGGGATGAACAAATGGTACCGGGTATCGAAACCGAACCGGTACCGAACAATTTCCGGTATCAATTCGTTACCGACTTTTTGTTTTTTTCGGGATCAGTACTTTCGGTTCAGTACCGGTATTTTGGGTTGATTTAACTAAAAATACCGTACCGGTATATAGCTAACGTGCACTTTCGGTATCGATACTCATACCTATTTTTAACGAAAACGGTACCAAACTCATCCCTACCATGATCAACATGATCGTACTAATTATTAACAACACTCTACATAAGAGTGTTGTACTCTTGCATTATTTGTTTTACATGCTTTGTTTGGTTGTTCCTTTGGCTTTTCTTATATAAGTGGATTTTGGTTTTTTGGGAATTCATTTGGTTAAATCACATTCTCTCGCACCACCGCCTAACCCCTCCGCCTCACTCTCTAACCCCCCTGATCCCACTGTTGTTTATGTTTGACATTTGCACCAGCCTAATTGAATTGCAATTTGCAGTAGCCATGTTGTAGGGTTGTTTATGTGTGTTAAAACTCAAATGCAGCAGCCATGTCTGGCGTTTGCATCAACAAATGTTGAAACTTATGTATTCATGTAAAATGTAGCTAAGACAAAGAGAATTAAACAAACACAACATTTTATTATAGTCATTTGACGGGGTTGTTTGCAACCTCGCGTATAGCATGGCTGATTTTTCACTAGAGCTGTAGGTTCTTCTAGAGGCAACCATATTTTCGGGGGTCCATATATATATCGGTATTGGTTGATGCTTTGAGAGTGTTAACCCCAGACATCATACGCACATTGACATATCTTGATTTACAGATATTTGACAGGAAAGGATCATGGCACAAAAGGGAGTGTTGCAGAAGTTTGATGGAGTCTTTTGGGTGGTTGATCACGAGAGGCAGTTATGGGTCGAGCTAGAGGAGTCGGAGGCAGGTGATGAGGAGACAGGTGGAAACTAGGTACCACAACCACCTCAGCTAGCACAGCCCCACACCCACCAGCCTAGACGCAGAGGAGGTTACAAGGTCATTAAGGAATCACGTTTTAGCCGACTGTGGGTACCAACCACACGCATGAGATCTAAGGGGAACATAGGAGTACCATTTTCTACGCATGAGATCTAAGGGGAACATAGGAGTACCATTTTCTATTATCTTGTTTTGAATTAATTTGTCTAAGTGTGAGTTAAGTACTGCTTGAGTACATTGGCGATCTAAGGCGAAAAGGGGAGTACCGGATTCTAGTAATTGCATGAAAATGATTAAGAAAATTAAGACTTTCTCCCCCAAAAATAGCATACCCATAGAAAACCCAATTTGAGCCTTAGTCTTTTATTTCTATCCCAACTTAAACTATTGTGATAATTTTCGGGCAATGGCTAAAACAATTGAAGAATTTTAGTCCAATGGAAAAAAGAATACACTACAAGAAAAAAACCCCTATAGGGACGACACCTATAGGAACAACAAAAGTTCTCTATAGATCACCCTATAGAGACGATACCTCATCTCTATAGGGTTTTCGTGCCTTTTAAGATAGGCTACCTTATAGAGACGACATATCCTCTCTATAAGGTGAAAAAAAAATTTTGCTTTTTTTTTTAACTGGAAACTTTAAAAAACATTTTAACTTATAGAGACGACATGTTGTCTCTATAACTTTAAATATTTTTCTTTTAATTTTATTTTATTAATGATCAATATGTATGAAAATTAAAATAAAACTAAAAAATAAAGTTTAACTTATAGAGACGACAAGTCATCTCCAAAAAGTTTGACTTGTCAAAAAATTATTTAAATTTAGGCGGCATAATTTCTTACCATAGAAAGGACATATCGTCTCTATAGGGGAACATAATTGTGTTTTGTTTTTTTAGTTTTGGTTAATAAATAATTTATTCTTGTTTTTTAACTAAAAAATATATATTTAAACCTATAGCGACGACATGTCGTCTCTAAAAGGTTTGAAATAAAAATTTTAAAAAAATAAATAAACCAACCTATAGAAAGGACATATCGTCCCAAAAATGTTCGAAATAAAAATTTTAAAAACTAAATAAACCAACCTATTGAAAGGACATATCGTCTCTATAGGGAAACGTAAATTTGTTTTGTTTTTTAGTTTTGGTTAACAAATAACTAAAATGGAAAAACTGTTATTCGCATATAGAGACGATATGTCGTTCCTATAAACCCAATTAAGTTTATTAATTTATTCTTGTTTTTAACTAAAAATATATATTTAAACCTATAGAGACGACATGTCGTCTCTAAAACGTTTGAAATAAAAATTTTAAAAATAAATAATCTAACCTATAGAAAGGACATATCGTCTCAAAAATGTTTGAAATAAAAAATTAAAAAACATAAATAAACTAACCTATAGAAATGACATATTGTCTCTAAAATGTTTGAAAGGTAAAAAAAATTCATTTAAGAAGTAAAATTTCCCACCAATTCATGAAAATTTGAAAAAAAAAAATTAACTAACCTATAGAAAGGACATGTCCTCCCTATAAGAAAAAATTATTAAATTTTAAAAAAATATACACCTATAGAGACGACATTTCGTCCCTATAAGCCAAATTTACTATTTCTTATTTTATTCACGATTTTTACCAAAAAAATAATATTCAATTATATAATTATCATTTTATTAAGTAATAAACAATTAGGTTCTATAATAAAGAAAAACCTATAGAAAGGATAAGTCGTCTCTATATGTCTTATATGATTTTATTTTTATTTTTTAAAGATAACCTATAGGGACGATATGTCGTCTCTATAGGTGAAAATGTTTTTTTTATATAAAGAAAAACCTATAGATACGACAAGTCGTCGCTATAGGGCTTAAATGTTTTTTTTTTTTAATTTTTAAAAGAAAACCTATAGAGACGACATATCGTCTCTATAGGGTTAAAAAAATATTAAATAAACATTTCTTTTATTTAGTAAATATTAAGTTTGATTTTTAAATTTTTTTTTTGCACAAACTTGTAGGGATGACATGTCGTCTCTACAAAGTATTCTCTAGTAACGCACCTATAGAGACGACTTTTGTAACCAATAGGGACGAGACTGTAGAGACAAATCTTATAGAGACGATATGTCATCTCTATAGGTGAAAAAGGCCTATAGCGAGAACATGTCCTCTCTATAAGCTGAAAAAATGTCCTCTCTATAAGGTTTTTTTTCTTGTAGTGATACGTCATGATATATAAAAAAGTTTTCGACACCCATGAAAATTTAGCAAAGAAGAATTAGTGGTCCCAAAAGAAATTACTCTAATCCCGTCGGATGCTTTTGGCAAAGAGTCAGCCAAACGACTCATGGAGACGAATATTAAATAAATTGGGTCGAGGTCGTTCAGGCCAGCATTCTAAGCCGAAGCTGAAGGCTTAGGTTGAGTCGGGTTAGCGACGCTGGTCAGGTCTAGGTCCACTCCCCATTCTAAGGTTGGCCAAAGCTAGCGGTGCAGGTCGGGAACAGGGAGTTGGGTCTGAAGTGCGGGTCGAGTCAGTTTAGTGGTCCAAGGTAGGTTTGGGCAGGTGGTGCTTGTTAGGTTGACAGTGCGAGTCAGGATGGTTGGTTCAGTGGGCTGCTATTGGATCGTGCCGGTCGCTCGGGTCAGTTCAGCGGGCCGAGGTCAATTCGGATTATTGGTGCCGGTATGGTCGGTTTAGCGGCTGAGCTCAGTTTGGAGTTCGAATCGATAGTGTCGGTCGGGTCGGTTCAGCGGCAGATGTTGGTTTGGGTAGGGTCAGCAAGTCGGGTTGAAGTCAGTTAGCAAGCCGGGCTCAGTTTTGGTCGAGTCAGCGATGTGGTCGGGGAAACCGTAGTCGAGATAGGCAGTTTGATCACGTCAGGCCGGGTTGAGCCGGGCAATGGGGTCAGAGTGGTGGCATGTGGTCGGGTCGGAGGTGGTAGTGGCCGGGGTAGGGACAGCGGTCCGCGACGAGATTGGTATTCGGGTCGGGTCGACGGTAGAGCGAGTGGGGGTCGAGGTGGTAGACACCGATTCATTTTCCAACCAAACACTTGAAGAATGAAATTGAGGTGCTGTTTGTTTTTTTTTTTTTTGAAAAACTCTGTGCAAGCTCCTTTGTCTGCGCCACGCAGACCACGCGCAGACTTTTATTTTTTCGAAGACGTATCATTAAAAAACGTATGCACGAGTTCTTCTTGGAGCAGACTTGGCCCAGCCACTTCTAAGATCTTCTAAGGTCTACAGAGAGTTAAACACCACCACTCACCACCACCGTCCACCACCACCGTCCACCACCCACTATCGTCCACCACAACCGTCCATCACCACCACCGTCTACCACCCACTACCGTCCATCACCACCACCACCGTCCACCGTCCACCGTCCACCACCCACCACCACCGTCTACCACCATCACCGTCCAGCACCACCACCACCGTCCGTACACCACCACCAATTTATTTTAGATGTCTGCATACGTTAAAAAAACAAACAACCTTTTTCTTGCAGACTGCAGAGGTTTGGTCAACTTTTTCTTCTACAGATGTATGCAGATGTGGTCCGCAGCAGTGGCAGAGTTTGACCAAAAGTTCCGGGGGGCGGAAAGTCATGGGAACCAATTTATATATTGTAATTGGGGGGACAATCCTATATAATTTTAAAATTTTATACTTGTACAGAATGATTATATATATGTTATGACATGACAAGATATATATATTTCCTACAAGACTTAAAAATACATTTTTTTAGAAATATAATACCGGAAAGTAATAAAAATCAAAGTATTGATTTTTTGGTGAATAATACAAAATACACAAGTATTTACATAAAATACAAGTATACTTTCTTAAGAATACTTGTACAAAAATAATATTGAGAATTTTATTTCACAAAATACTTATATTTATTTTTGGGAAAATAATATAAGTAACATATATGGAAAATTAAAAATATAAATTATTTTTAACAACTTATTCCCTTGAAAAGACTACATAAACGAATATATATTTGAGAGGTAAAATATATATTTACAATAAACATACATACTCAAAGTGTAAAGACATGACAAACGGGCAAGACCCGACGAACAAGGGCACGACCCTCACAAAGAATGAACGTACAATGAACATATACATAAACAAAAGATGGTGACTTGTACTTGTGTGATACAAGTCTAGTGACTAACATAAATAGAACACGTATAGGTCACGACGCTACAAAAC
This sequence comes from Helianthus tuberosus, assembly GCA_030545235.1. NCBI lineage: Eukaryota > Viridiplantae > Streptophyta > Magnoliopsida > Asterales > Asteraceae > Helianthus > Helianthus tuberosus. The sequence continues at coordinate 31,962,886 of CM060397.1, forward strand.
CAACCGGTGAAGTTTACGACGCAGGATACGCAAAATTGTGAGTTCATGTTCCCACTTTTAAACTTTTACTTGTTTTCTAAACTTGGGGAAAATACATGTACTATGGTATGTTGAATACGAAAACAAAGGAATGATACTATAGATCATGTCACGAATAGGGTGCCATAAGCACCATTAATCAAACTATATACCTAGACCGCGGAACAAAAGGTTAGATCTAATGGGTTTCAGGCAGCCACACTCTTGGCCACGCTTTTACCAAGAGTGCTTTTGTGTCTCTAGTCGTGAGTCGACAAGTAAAATGCCTATGGTTTGGATGCTTCCTATGTCGTTACACATGTTAATGGCCTTGCAAACCATTAGCGATCTCGATTTCCTTACTTTTACAGAAATACTTGTTTCAGTACAATTACATACCATGTTTTCTACAACGAATGCTTAAATGTTTACACAAAGCTGCATGAATTCACACCAACATTATGTTGATGATTTTCCAAAACTTACATGTATTTCAGGTAACTAAAGTGGATGTACGTGCGGTCTTACTCTTTCTAGTTCGTATACAAATTTTAATTTTAGTTAAACACATTTCAGGAACCATACACACATTTGGTTTATTGAAAGTGTGGAAATTTTTTATTAAAAGAACAAAAAAACATAGCACTCATCTAGAACCTTAATTTTCTTTTTCATATACGTATCGATTTGACAATACGATCGCATAACTTTAGAATATAAGAATTAACAAAAGCCTCTTCACCACATACATTATCCTTCAAAACCGCTATCCTTTACTTTACGAGTTCTTGATGCGGGAGGGCAATTATCACTAACACATTCACCATTGACACAACCACAATACCCGCAATCTCCACACCATGGTGTACAACGATAACCGTTATCACAAGGTCGTCGTAGACCACTAGTTCTAACCGCCATTGTCCCGGACCTAATCCCTTCACACATAATTGGAAACCCAAATATTAGATTAAACATGATGGAAAGCTCTTAAACGATAATAAGACGAGTTTAAGATAGAGTAGAAGTGTTTTAGTTACCGGATGATAGGAGGAAAAAGACGATTAATAGAATCAAAGCTTGTTGTGTATTCTTCATCCTTGTTCTACTATATTTTTCTCTTAACATATACGTGTGTGTATATATACACACAAAACAGATTAATAAAATCCCCTAATATGATGTATTAGATATTTTACATATTTAATGCGTGCATGATGAATAATTTTTTTTGAGTTTTAAGAATGATACGTGTTTGCATTTGTGATGAATAATTTTTAGAGTTCTTAGAATGATACGTGTTTGCATTTATGACAGTCGCTATGCTTCCCAATATAACTAGACGGATATAGATGCTATATAAAGTACAATTAATACATTATTCCTTTTGCATTTTTATAGTAGATATTTTAAGAATAAATTTTTATATCTAATTACCATATAATTTTACACTTGTCACCTTTCCTCTAAAAGACAAATGTCATTAATATAAATATAATTGTGAATATTTATTACTAGGTTATCACCCGGGTAGACACCCGGGTAGGAAAATTTAAATTACATTAATAAAAAATTTCAACACACCGATTCATTTCTATTTAAAATTAAAATCAAACCATGCCTATGAGTTAAATATTGCATGAAGAGTAACACTGACTTGGCTTCAGCGCATATTATGTTGTAAACTTCTTTTAATATAAAAAACTTTGTACCCAAGCCCATAATATTGTAATCAAGTATAAAATTAAAAAACCCAAAAATAAGAGAGCTTACTTTTACAGGTTGATTTTAAGGTATACAAATCATTAATTCTATTTCTACACTAAACTATAGGTCAATGTAACCAAAATTACAAAAGTAAGCCTTATACATCCACTGTCTACCCCAGAACCCCTAATATTATTTCCAAATCCCACATGCATCACATATTTTGATATATGCATTAGAAGTTAACACATCCTGCGCGGGTGAAAGTCCACTACAAATTTATAAATACAAGAGAAGAATTAGCTTCATAATGGAAATAAATGGTGGTTTTTATTAGACTAAAGTCCATACCTCATAGAGCCCCATAAAAGAGGATACCACATGACATAAACATCTGAGACTCCTGATATTGAGAAACCAAATTATTGAGAAACCTATTCAGTGACAAACATCATTCTAGTATAAACCATGATATAACAACTAACATTCAACATGTAGAAGGTGCCTGATCCACTTCTGAGTTTACTGAGTTTAGTCTCTTCCTAAGATCAGAAACCTAGATAAAAAGACGCTTAAAGCATTACACCAAAACTACTGAGTTTACTAAGTTTAGGTTCCTAAGATTAGAAACCTAGATAAAACGACACTTAGAGCATTACACCAAAATCCATAAGCTAAAATAGGAGGAACTGATTGTAACACACTAACATGTAATTGTTTTTTACATGTGATCCAAACTATAACTTAAAAATAGCTTTATGCAGCAAAAAAAAAGGTAAAAATATCAGAAAAAATTTGACAAAAATCCTGTAGATTTAACGATTTACTTGAGAAAAACAAAAACCATCTTTTTCAGTATAAGACTAAAATGATTGAAATATGTCAAAAGTGTGGACGTCTATTTATGAGAACTTATGAGAATCTTTTGACCCGTTCTATAAAGTTGACCAATTAAATACATTTAATGAAATTTTATGTACTCTACTGAAAGTTGACCCATGTAAAAAATTCTGACCTCTTTGACCCGTTTAATATGCAAGGATATGCAGCAGTTATGATCTAAAATAAACAAAGAGAGAATTATAAACCAACAATACATAAGCTACATAACATTTAGAGGATCGCCATTAGAACCGGTGAACAAACGACAACCAAAATGTCAAACAAAACAATAAAAAATTTAATTTTAGAGTTTCACTCACCTGGCCTATACTTGCATCAGAGAGTGATTCGTAATCAAAGTTGGGGCCTCATTTAGAGTCCAAAAAACGATTCATCTAACTTCTTGGCATAACATCACCAAATCCCAAATAATGGCAATTGGATGAATATCTTGTTTGCACTTAGGTCTGGAAAAATAGTGAGTCAATGTAACGGGTTATAACTGCACATACGCCATCTCACATAGCCACCACCACAATCAAGCTTCTGCTCATATGCCTAACAGATTGCTAGATTCGGAAGAAGCTGCAAATTACCTTGAAAAAGACTTTGGCAGACGCAACTGAAAAGATAAGCAATAGAGATATGTAGGATTCACGATGCTTCGGGTTTGGGGATAGAAAATATTTATCCAACACTCGACCCACTGCATTCTCATCGATTCCGCTGCATAACTACAAAAAATAATTACACTATTGAGTAACCATAATATTACTGTAACAATTTAAATATTTGAGCAGACTGATATAGGAGGGTGCATGCATTTAAAAAATACACTTAGGTCGACTTTTCAACCTGTTTGGCCAGTTCCACTTTTAGCTAATTTTATTTTCACACATGTGAGATATTCGACCTGCTAATAAGTAAACGGGTCAAAATTGCAACCTTGTCTAGTTTTAATGAATTTAAAAGAAGCTGATTAAGCACCTGTAAGAGATGAATGTCCCTCGACACAAAAGGATCTTCTTGACCAACTGCGTGACCTTCGAGTCTAATAACTTCAAGCATCTGTACATAGATCAATTAAACTCAACGTTTGGGTGTCTCATATGACAATTTCACCAAATTTATATAAAGGGTTATTTAGATTACAAAGTATTCCATAAATTAAGAAAATGGTTAAGATGTGCAAAACGGTACCTCTTCATGTTCAATTGTCAGGCCAAGTGGCATGATGATCTGGCTACCTGTAAACCTCGTGGGCCGTGTACCTTGATATCCATACGGGCTAGCTTTTACCAAAGCAGCTGAGTAAGCATCAACATTAAAATCGGCCCATTCTGATCGATGCTCTCGTAGAAACCGGACCAACACAGCCGGAGGTACATTCTACCAAAGAAAAAGAAGAAACATCAAGAGTCGGACATTATTCACATTTTTATCACTACAAAATCCATACAACACTCACGTGAAACAGCATCGAGGCCTTTGCACAAAGAACTCCTCCAAGAAATGAGAGGGGGTTCGATGAATTAGTCGAGTTGCCGATATTTTTCGTCCAATAGAAGAGTAACAAAACGACATTATGGCCGCAACAACCGACACCAAAACCATGCTATGGAAATCCAGTATATGTGACATTAAAATCTGCACTACTCCAAACAACAACATATAAGTGTTGCCACCGTATTCGCAATCGCCATCACGCCCTTCTTTATGGTAACAGCTGGCTTTCAAAATCGCCATGAAGGATTATCGAAAACCTTAAACTCACCATTCATCATGAAACAATATTTGGAACCCATTCTTTAGTAACCTTAATTAGTGAGTTAAACTACCTCATACAAGTCGAAGTTGTTATAACATAAGCAACCACAGTTCCATAAAAACTCACATACTGAAGCAAACCGCATATCCAGACGTGTTTTCTGCCTGAAAAACACCCTATCATAAGTGAATATATTAACATAAATATTGGTTCATCGGCGAGGTACTTACATGCCTGTCGAATCTACCAGGTCTCGTTAAAGCTGGATCGAGTATATCAGGTAAGTTTGTTGCAGCCATCAAAATTATTCCCTGAATGAAACTTTCTTCATATTAATATTAAACTGTAATAGACAAAAAAAAAAAATCAAGTTTCTCACAATGTACCTCATTTTGCTCAAAACCATCCATTTCCACAAGCAGTTGATGCAAAGATTTCTTTGTATGAGAGCCAACGGCATCAATTTCATCAATAAAAATTATGCATGGAGCCTAACAAATTCAAAAAAATATTAATAATTAACAACTTGGAAATCTATAATTAAAACCATAAATGCAATAGATGAAAGTATAAACCTTCTTCTTTGCTGCGTGGAATAAGGATCTCACTCTTCGAGCACCAACACCAACAAACCTAAATGACCAAAAATAACAGTCGTAAATTATTTCGAGATATTTGCTACTCAAGTCTAGAACTTACATTTCTTCAAACTCGGAACCTGCTCTGTAGAAAAAAGGAACCTCAGCTTCTCCACCAATCCAAGGAAACTTCAGTTTATAAGATTTCCCTTCCAACATCTGTACATGTCATCTTCATTATTAAAGAAAGAAGCACAATTAAAATAGTTCTCAGGATCAAAGAACCTGCAAACAGAACAAACGAAGTAGCAGAATCAATAAACCGATTCGAACAAACAACAAATAAAACATATATCAGTACGGATAGACTTACAGATGCATGTATCGTATAAAATTAAATGTTATCTTCAATCATCTGATCTCAATCAATCAAAACACAACAAATCAACTCAGATTCACACCTAATAATCAAACTAAAAAACAGAAAACGTCACTTACGTCCTCCGATGAACAAATTAGGGTATCAGTAGTCAAAAATCACAAATAAAACAGTTCTCGATGATCAAACAGCCTGAAAATGGAACAAACGAAGTAGCAGAATCAATTAATCGAATCGGATTGACAATGGATGAGAGAGGGACTGGAGCAGGGAGAGGGGGGAAGCAGGATCGGCTAGGGTTTAGAGAGGTGTGATACCATGAAAGAGTATAATCGGCTGCCCTTTCTCATTCATTATCACAGTAGTTGATGAAGTTTTCTAAACCAACAAAATCGAGCAGTTGATGAAGTTGTGAATCTAGGGTTTCAGAGCTTGGAGAGGCGAATGAAGAAATCATTTGGTTAAGGTATAATCGGAGTGAAGAAGAATCATTTGATTAGTGTTTATCCGCCGCCGTAAAATCCGCTTCAAGCAACCTCCACTTCAGACATGGTTGCGCTAGGGTTTTGAGAGGGAAGATAGAGAAAAGAGTTCTGTAGTGTTCTTGAATAAAAAGAAAATTTTAGAAACAATATATACCGGGTGAAAATCCGGATCCCGTGTATACCCATATGAAGAAAAAAAATCCGAAATTTTGGAGCCAAAACCAATTTCTAGAATGCCTAAGGTGATGCCACATCATTTTCCAAGCCCTCATATCATGACACATCAGCCCTTATTTATCATGTTTATTATATATAATAGATTTAATCATGGATAGTTATTATATCATTAACTAAATGAATTTAATATGAAATTAAGTATGGATAATTGTAATTTTCGACTTTACTTATCTATTTCGATAAATAAATTTGTATTATGGATGATTATTATATATCTTATTTCTATTATGCTATGTTATTGTCGAGTGAATACCGACATAGGGGAAGGTTCATTTGAGAAGAAATTTAATGTGAGAAGAAAAAGAAGAAAGGGCATATTAGTAAAATACTATTTCATTTATAATTCATATCAATAGTTAATAACTCTTTAATTAATTAGATAACTAATCATTAATTATCCTACATATAATCTACAAAATCTACACATATCAAAATTTTCCTACATATACCCTACACATTATAAAATTTTATCCTACACAGTCGAAATTTATCCTACACACCTCGAAATATATCATACACAACTCGTAATTTATCCTACACAACTAGTAATTTATTCTACACTTTAAATTAAGTTGTTTTTTTTAATTTGGAGAAAGTATATATTTTGAAAAGGTGTTACAAATTTCATTTAGTTAGTTATTAAAGGGGAAAAATACAAATTAATGATTTTTGTAAGTTTACCAATATACCCTTATATTAAAATTCAATACAAATATTAAATGAAGTAAAATGAAGCATTCTTATTGGTTTAAACTTCTTCTTACAAAAAAAATTCTTCTCATTTGAACCCTCCACTACCAACATAATCGATAAGTTTTACATTTTTAATAAAATTGACAAAATTATAAGCGTCATATCAAAGTTCACATTTTTAAAAAACATATTTTGTCGACCTACATGGTATTACCCTTCCTCAACCATGCGAGTTGATATGGATCCGGGCGATCCACCATTTTCAATCCCAAGTTATTGTCCATCGCAAGTAACACAACATGTTCATAGCTACCACCATTTATGATTACGTGATTATATGTTACATATCTTACCATTCAAATTGCACTTGGTTCTAAAAAGGTTGTTTGCCCTTCATGCATTGTCATCATCAGTAACCTCGAAAAAGGCGCTAAGCACCCGTTGGATGACTAATGCTTCACCATGGTCTAGATCAATAACGTCAGCAGTTGCAACTGACTCTTCTCCTCTCGCGAACTCTTCATACTCATCATAGACTTGCGAGATGTTGTCAGCAAGGGTAACCATTTGTTTACTGGGATACCCTCGAGAATGGTGTCCAATTACGTTGCACCTAAAACATCAGACAACACGTCCCTTGAAGAGACTCGCATCAATCTCAACCACCTTAGCTGATTCTCCACTGTACTAATGCACACACAGAACGGCCACTAGAGGGGTGACAATCGTCGCACGTGCCCCCCTTGTATGCGCACACATTTGTTATGATTAGTATGTATCAACTTTCATGGGAATAAAATGTGACAGTTGACTTAAGGCATTTATAAATATTGTTAGCCCTTGCACCTACGATGTTATACACTTATACCCAACAATTTTTTTTGCTTATGCATCAAATCAATATATACCGGTTCTTTGGATTGTATTATTTTCTTATTTCAGTCACCTGTCTCAATATCTAGCTTATGCTGCCCCATGTAAAATATTATACATGCTGAAACATGAGATTCAATTGTCACCGTTAACCATGAATACTATTATATCTAGATATTAAACATTAGTTAATTTTGTATGGATAAACTAATCTACCAAGTATTTGTCTAAGTATATTCCTAAGGGACACCCTGATGATAAGGTGCCCTTCTTTTATCTTAGAGGCGGTGGGTTCAAATATTACAGGTATACCAGATGGTTAATAATAGTAAGTTAGGATTAGTTGTTCTAAAAATAGTGTTTTGTCTATCATCTTTCTTTTACAATACATTCTTGTCTCCCTAGTTTCTTTAATATATTGAGGTAATAGAATACATATTTTTGTCTTCCAAATAGGTTTTCAAAGCATGCTCTAGTTTGGGAAGTACTCAAAAGTTTTAACCCATTAAACACAATCGAACCTATTTTCCTATTTGTGGATCTACATCTTTTATTTACCAGTGAGAACATCAATATCAATGCATCAAGTTTAAATCATCTATGTAACAAAGAATACTTGCTAACACCACTTGAACGTGAGACAAGGGTAGTTTTGCTTAAGCTGCCCCAATGCCACTCCACTTTAGTCCATTTTCTTATTATTCTACCCGACTATCTTATGGTTTCTAAACCTTGTTATTTTCATCCACTTTGTTAAAACCATCCAATTTTCACCACCAAATGAGGTGTATTTTGTGACAAACGGCAAATTAGCAGGAACCGTTAGATTGCTAGCATTTTGCACGAACATAAGCTATGAGTTTCACGGTCCCTCCTTTAAATATGTTAACTTTTAAAAATTCGATGGGAGATACATGTTACACAATGGTATGGTAGTTATGTAGTGAAATCAACTACATCAAGTGTGCATAAGCGTGTGCATTAGTGGTAGTCATTAGTCACATTACAGACTGTGGACAATTGGATAGATCTATCGTCTAGGCATGCTACACTCCTGGTCCGTAAGACCATACGGGAGTGCTTTTGTGTCCAACAAGTCGCTTGGCACCATGGATTTAGTGGCCCGGTACGATGGATAACATTGTTGAGGTTCGGTTACTAGCTTATGTCGACACATATATTAATGTCATTACAAAACATTAATGATCAACGAATTCATTGACACTATGCATACCGGTTTTTATACAAAGCTTATTAAATATTTTTAAAGATTCATTTGTGATAAAACAAAACACGTGAACTCACCGACATAAATGTGGACTTTTTACTTAACATGTATTTCAAGAAAGTAAAAAACTTGCATGGAATGAACCTTAAGAACAAGGATAACAAGGAACGGTGCCTTTTTGGAGGGTTTATCTCGTATATTCTGCCCTCGTGCAAAATATAGGGGGTCAAAGTCTTGTTTCGAAAATATATATATATATATATATATATATATATATAGAGTAGGGTTCGCACGGAAAGTGTGTTTTTCCTAGAAAGTCTAGGAAGCGATCTGGTCCATTCGATTGGTGTGTTTAAGGGTTGAGATTAAATCAATGGCAATCTTGTAATATTTGAGTTTAATTAATTGATTGTTTTAAATGAGTAGGGGCAATTTTGTCAATGGCCGTGTTTTAAATCAATTAGATAACCGCCCAGTTCCTAAATTCAAGCGATTTTCCCTCTCTCTCTCTCTCTCTCTCTCCAAACCCATCTTGGAAACCCCAATCCCTACCAAAAATAACTACAATCATGGAAGAATATAACTTTAGAAACGATGGAGAGCACCGGATCAAATTAAAACACTTCTCCATCTCCACCATCTCCGAGTTCATCATCACCATTCAAATATTGTTCTTATCATCTCCGTTTTCTTGACGATGTGTTTTAACAGCAAGCAAATTAATACAGTTGTGTTTTAGCAGAAAGCAGATTCATACAGTTGTGGTTTAGCATCCAGATTCATACATATGTGTTTTAACAGCAAGCAGATTCATACAGTTGTGTTTTAGCATTCAGATTCATACAGATATGTTTTAACAGCAAACAAATTCATACAGATGTGTTTTAACAGCAAGCAGATTCATACAGATGTGTTTTAACAGCAAGCAGATTCATACAGATGTGTTTTAACATCCAGATTCATACAGATGTGTTTTAACAGCAAGCAGATTCATACAGTTGTGTTTTAACAGCAAGCAGATTCATACAGATGTGTTTTAACATCCAGATTCATACAGATGTGTTTTAACAGCAAGCGGATTCATACAGATGTGTTTTAACAGCAGTCAGATTCATACAGATGTGTTTTAACATCTAGATTCATACAGATGTGTTTTAACAGCAAGCAAATGCATACAGCTGTGTTTTAGCATTCAGATTCATACAGTTGTGTTTTAACAGCAAACAGATTCATACAGTTGTGATATAACAGCAAGCAGATTCATACACTTGTGTTTTAGCATTCAGATTCATACAGTTGTGTTTTAACAGCAATCAGATTCATACCCTGTGTTTTACCATCTTTATATTGTGGGATCTATAAAAAAAATTGACTTTAGCCCTGTAAACTGTTAAAACACAACACCAAGAACATGCTGATAAATTCCAGTAATCTAATCTTCTGAACAATGGAATATGCGATGTAATGTGACAAGGAATTTTAGTTAATGAACACATTGACTTCCAGATTTGAATTCGAAAATAGTAAAAATTCCAAAAATCATGGAATTTTAGTTAATGAAGATACATTCCAAAAATAAAATTAAAATGTGAAATTACATGATAGCCCTTCTACTTAAAATCCCTCAATGACACATGTACAATTCTTATTCATTCCTAGACTTTCTAGGAAAAATAGACTTTCCACCCAACTCCTACTCTATATATATATATATATAGGGTAGGGATCCTAAGAGAAGTCCACCCTATTTGAGAAACTTGAGAAGCAATCTGGACCACACATTTTCCCTAAGCAAAAAATGCAAAAAAAAGGTGAAAAAAATGCAAAATTTTTTTTTTTTTTTTGAAAAATCGCTGCTTTTTCTTTAAGGATTAAAAAAAAAATTAAAAAAAATTTTTTTTTTTGGATTTATACACATGTGTATATTGTTAATCTTTTAACTATACATATATGTATATTGTTAATCTTAAACCATAAACACTAAAGCTAAACCCTAAAGCTAAACCCTAAACTCTAAACCCTAAAGCTAAACCCTAAAGCTAAGCCCTAAAGCTAAGCCCTAATGCTAAACCCTAAAGCTAAACCCTAATTCTAAACCCTAAAGCTAAACCCTAATGCTAAACCCAAAAGCTAAAACTAAACACTAAAGCTAAACCCTTAATGCTAAACCCTAATATAAACCCTAAAGATAAAGCTAAACCCAAAAGTTAAAGCTAAACCCAAAAGCTAAACCCTAATGCTAAACCCAAAAGCTAAACCCTAATGCTAAACCCTAAATACTATTGCTAAACCCTAATACTAAACCCTAATGTTAAACCCTAAAGCTAAACCCTAAACCATAAAGCTAAACCCTAAACCCTAATGCTAAACCCTAAATACTAATGCTAAACCCTAAATAACACTTATTTTTCAATTTTAAACATGTATATACATATATGTATAATTGACAATATACATATATGTATAGTTAAAAGATTAACAATATACACATGTGTATAAATCAAAAAAAAAAAATTTTAAAAAAAAAATTTTAAAAAAAAAATTTTATTCTTAAAGAAAAAGCTGCGATTTTTCCAAAAAAAAAATTTTGGATTTTTTCATCTTTTTTTTGCATTTTTTTTGCTTAGGGAAAATGTGTGGTCCAGAATGCTTCTCAAGTTTCTCATTTAGCCTACTACTTCTCACATGATCCTTATCCTATATATATAAGTCTTTTGGGAAAACTTGAAGTTCATCATTCTTCATGTATGAAAAACTAAACACTTTGGTTTGTATTATTATTTCAAATATTATATACAATTGGTATCATTGTTTATTTTAACTCATGTAGATGTTGACACTATCGAAACCTTTCATAATCACACCGCACGCTTCCGCTACGAGCGGGTGTCACATATTTATGTCTTTCAATACATTTTTTTATTTTTATGCCCCCGTTTATTCAGCCCTTTGTAAACCCTAACGATTCATCTTCAACATCGACATCTAAACACAAAGAGATGTAGAAAAACATTAAAATATACAAATTCCATAATATTTTGACATTATTGAATTCCACCATTTGCTAAAGATCGCATTTAAATCCGTTCCTGCACTACTAGAAAATACACATTTCTTGACGCACATTGTGCGTCATAAAACAGTAATTATGACACGCAAAAGCGTGTCGTTGATTGAGGAGTCATAAAATTAACATGACATGCATTTGTGTGTCATGTTTTTATGACACACATTTATGACACACATTTAATGACACGCATTTAATGACACGCATTCATGACACGCATTTCATGACACGCATTTCATGACACGCATTTCATGACACTTTTTAATGACACACGTTCTTGACACATACGTATGACATTCATTTACGCGTGTCATGCTTTTAATTGTTTAATTTTTTTACTATAGAATTACTAATTTGCCCTGGAAACAAAAACAATAAATCTTTTACATAAAACAAATACACACATGTATATATATACCAAAATAATCCATTACATAATCATTTGTCAAGTATACTACAAATATTTTAACGTTAACAAAAAAAAATTGTTTGTCAATACATCGTCAACACCTAAAATACGATTTGTCACTTAAAAATAGAGGTAATCGCAAAAGTCGACAAATCTTCGTTAATGTCATCCATATCCGCAGTCGAGTATTCCTCTACTTCTTTCCCAACCTAAGACAACAATTAAATAAAATAAATCTTAAAAATCAGAAGTTAATCCTAATATATAAATTTAAGCATTTGTTTGGATATATATAAGTACAAATTTCTCTAATACGAAGACAAAAATATGCCTAAACTTACATTATCATTGTCAAGTATTTCAAATCCTTCGTAATCTATCTCCTTCATGAACTATATCACATATATAGTAGCCGCATTCAGTACACTGGCTGACATGGACGCTACACATTTAAAAATATCATGAAATATGAAGCCATTGTGATTTAAGTTTAAACTAAAAGGATAAATATGCAAACAGGGCATGAAATTTTGTACCATGAAAGTCTTGTATGCAGTAGCAGTCGATAAAACAACTGAAGGAATTTTTGTTCCATCAGCCAATATAACCTTAAAACACAATGTTAGATCGTCGCGATGCTGCTTCATGGTGCATTTTAGCAATTGGCAATTGCATAATATAATTATAGTTAGTGTACCCCAGTTACTCTGTCTGAATCATCAATCATCATCGTTGATACCTGAATAACAAAATGAACAATTCTTTAGTAACAACATTTTCAAAATGCATCAGCTTAGCTTAGAGCAAAAGGTCATTCATTACCAACTAAAGATACCCTTCTGCCCAAAAATAAAATGACCCTTCCATTCAAAGCATAAAGAATTAAGAAAACATTTCATGACTTAGATACATAGGTCACAACAAATTATTAAATTACTCGAAAAAAATAATATACCTCTGCATCGGTAACTATGGTGGCACCAGCTTCCTTAGCAGCCTTTCCAATGGCCAATGACACTGAGCCCATTCCACCTTCAACATACCTAAACGCGTATCAGTTACCTTGCATGTAAATATGTATTTAACAGCACTATAGTTATTAGACTGAATATGAATACAGCTGTTCACACTGTTGTATAGACTGAATATGAATAAGGCTGTTCACACAGCTACTAGATTAGAACTAGAACATCTATATATAGCTTTTCCTACATTGTATCAAATACACATCCTACAACCTAATACAAGTCTGATTACTAGTTTAATTTGGTATCAGAGCTTAGGTAAACAGCCGGAGGGGCGGCTGGCCACGGTCGCCGCCCTACCACTACCACCATCAACAAGCGCTCAGTCTTCATCTTCATCTCCTACTACATCCCGTCACCTTAACAACCATCTTCTCCCTACCACCACCACAAACAACAGCAGCGACAGCAGCTCTAATCAGCAGCAGAAACCCTAAACGCCGCCTACCACCCTTTCAAACCTTAGCAGCCACGACCTCTAACCCTAGCAGCCGCAGTCGGCACAAATCCCTAGCCGACACATCTACAACAACAAACTACTACAACAACCAACAACTTACCTCCCTGCGTTTAGGGTTGCAGAAATAACCTGCCACATAACCCTAAATGCCGTCACAGCCACCACAACGGTGCCATCGCCGCCACCATTCAACGGTGGCAGATTTTCCTGGCGATAAGGGAGAAGACCGATGAAGGGAAACAAATCCCAGTTAAGTTTCGTGTGAAGGGGAACAAACCCCATAACAACAGATCTGGGCTGAGGGGAACAACCGGTGAAGGCTGCTGTTTTGTAATGGGTACTGGGTAGTCTCAAAAAAAAAAAAAAAAAAAAAAAAGGGGCAGAAGCAGTAACGGGTGGAAGCAAGGTGGAGAAGAATGAAGACCTACTATCTTTATGTTTTACGTTTTTATTTTTCAAACAAAGTCGCTCCCCATCAGATCGCTTTCTCTTTCTGAAGTCCAATCTAAAAGTCGGTCCCCGGCCTTAGCTTGCGGGGGAATATTAGACTGAATATGAATACAGCTGTTCACACTGTTGTATAGACTGAATATGAATAAGGCTGTTCACACAGCTACTAGATTAGAACTAGAACATCTATATATAGCTTTTCCTACATTGTATCAAATACACATCCTACAACCTAATACAAGTCTGATTACTAGTTTAATTATAGTAATAGTTCAACAGAAATATTCATCTATACACCTGGAAAGCAAATCAAAATAATTACAAGCAAAAGGAGAACTTAGAAAGCCATGTGTATTTTGTTAGTTTTTTTTTACTATTTAAAATTTTTAAATAAAGTAGCCGTTTGGCAACGGCTAGCCCTAACGGCTACATCGAACCAACCAATCATAGCCAGCCAAGTCACAATGCCCCCCCGCCCCACGCCAGCGAGGCAACGCCATGGCCAACGCTAGCCTGGTGTGGTCTAGCCAGCGTTTTGGGCAATCCACCACCCAACCCACGCCCCACACCCCGCAGCCTAACACAATGTTAGCAGTGTGTATTAATAACAACTAGCAAACAGTACATTTCAAGAAAATCAATGATAACATTATCCATGAATCCATTGTTTTGAGTGTAGATCTATGCATGTTCGCTACAGAATCATTTAACATTTAATCATTATAAAAATAATTTAACAGAATCATTATAAAAAGGAATCAGTCACTAAAAAACATTTTGAAGAATGTAAGTGTAAACAATAACTCAACATCATGTGAAATAGATGTCATTTTGGTAAAGGCATTTCATCGAGCAGTTGGTGTGCATCTTCAAAGCTAATATATTCGCATATGTGAACATATTACAACAGTCTAAAGCATGTACATATTGCATATATGTATGTACATATGCATACAACAAACTAATACATACACACACAACATCGAATATATACATATAACTAACCCTAATACATATAAATATACTTAAAAAAACAAATATAATAAAAACAACGAAAAATGAAATCAAAACCAAAACCAAAACCTAATACGATATGTGAAAGACGGTTTAATTCTACCTTAATCATATTCTCGCCATAATATTGGCTAAAGCAGCGCCAGACGAATCGAGCGACGAAACTGGAACGTATGGTGGTGCGGTAGGTGTTCTTCTGCGGTAGTGGTTTCAGCGGCAACAGATGGAACAAGAGAGTTAGAGAAAGATGGGTGTTTAGAGCTTCGAGATGTATGCATTTGGGTGAAAATAAAAGGGGAATGGTAATTGGGGGGCGGGAAACACTAGAGGGTTCCATTTTGATGAAATTTTCAAATTTTTTTTTTGAAAATTAAGCTTCATTAAAACAACGACTTAAGACTACGAGGTATGGGTTGGGTACAAACGCCCAAGTCACCACCCCGGGTGGGTTTGGGCTTCGGAGTGGCCCCTTGGGCGGGGGTTTCAGCCCGGGCGTTGGGCGGGCCTAGCGATCTTCTGCGGCCGGCTCTCATTGGCTGGGTTGGCTAGGCTATAAGTGGCTAGGATTTAA
The DNA here is from genome assembly GCA_030545235.1 of Helianthus tuberosus. Lineage (NCBI taxonomy): Eukaryota > Viridiplantae > Streptophyta > Magnoliopsida > Asterales > Asteraceae > Helianthus > Helianthus tuberosus. Next base: position 31,978,730 of record CM060397.1, read on the forward strand.
ATTTTAATTTTGTGTGTATTTTTATAATAATTGAATAAAAAATATAACACGTCGCCAACCCACGCGGGCTAGCCACGCCCCGCCATACCGACCCAACATGCAACTGACCAGTGGTGCCCCTCGAAATCCACGTGTCAACCCATGCCCCAAACCCCCGCCCCACCATACCCCATGGTCTAAGCGGGCAAAAGACCAAACAAACATCAGCACCTCCGACCCAAACGGGCAAAGGGCAAGGAAATTACAACATATACAACGGGTATTTACACCATTCTGTCCAACTAATATACTTACATGAAGATCTGTTTTTTAACCAAGCGAAACCTCTAGACTTTAACTCCCCTATTATCTCTTGCGGGCTACCTCTTTTCTGTTTAAAAACCACCTCGTTCCTTTCTTTCCATATGCACCAACACGTAATCAAAGCCAACCCGTAAATGATCTTCTCTTCCTTCTTACCTCCGCTTACAGAACTTGTGGATTTCTAAAATATCTTTAAATTCAAAAATTCTCAAACATCTCGCCACATTCTTAACGGCATCCCTATCCCATTCCCCCATCACAAGAGCATCATCAGCATAAAAGAAGTGAGAAATTACCGAACCATTACTGGGAGTTTGAATACCTTTGAAAAGACCTTCTGCCCTAGCTTTGCCCAGAATGCTAAACAGAGCTTCCATCACTAAAAGGAACAGAAACAGGGACAAAGGGTCGCCCTGTCTAACTCCTTTGTAACAGTTGAATTCAAAAGTGGGGGACCCATTAACCAGAACCGCGGATCTGGCCGAAACTAGGATCCCTTTGATCCATTTACACCATAAATCTGGAAAACTCATTTGTCCCATGATGTCCAGAAGAAAACTCCAACTGATGTTATCGTAAGCCTTTTCGAAATTGATTTTTAATAAAAAAAAGCCTTTTTATTATATTTTTTAATCCAAGCTATGATAAATATTTTTAATATCGTTAATTTTATTTATTATAAATATTTTAATGATAAATTGGATTCTTACGCATTTCCTACTAATGATTAAAATGAAAACGAATTTCGTAGGAATTGCGTCAGTATTTTCCTACACATTTTATACGGATATATATAAATGTGTTTTAAAAATAACATATGTGTGTACAAAAAAAAATTATCCATTCCGTGAGTAATCTGTCGGAATTTCCAACACACATTCTACGGAATCAATTTAGAAATAACATATATTTTTATTAAATAATAAATTTTATATTTTAATATCATTAATTTTGTCTATTATGAATATTTTTTTACGATAAATTGGATTCCTACGCATTTCCTACCAATCGTTAAAATAAAAACGAATTCCGTCGAAAATTTCCGACACATTTCTTACGCATACCGATTCCTGCGAATTTCCGACTAATAGTTAAAATGAAAACGAATTCCGTCGGAAATTCGTGGGAAATTTCTGACACTTTTCCTACGCATAACAATTTGTGGCTTTTTTGTCGCTTTTTTTGTCACAAAACTAAGACCCTTTCTTGTTCGTAGGAATTTTGTGGGAAAAGTGTCGGCATTTTCGTTCGTAGGAAATGTGTAGGAAATTTTGGTAGGAATAGTAGCAGTTTTCTAGTAGTGATATATTTAGACACATGTATATTAAGTTATATATAGGATTAGGTTTAAGGGTGAACACTAGTGTATTTGCGAACTGAGCGAACTTCATACACGTGTATTTTATGATTTGATGATGAAATCGTAGTCATACACGTGTGTAAATCAATGGCCAAGATTTGTTCACTCAGTTCGCAAATACACTAGTGTTCACTCTTGAACCCCCACCCTATCTATCTATACCAATAAATAAATTTTTTTTTTTTGACACGTGTCAATATCTGGTGCTTCCTTAGCTTATTTTTCAATTTCTTTTTCCTATTAAATAAGAGTAAACTGCCATTTTGGTCCCTGTGGTTTGGCCAGTTTTGCCACTTTAGTCCAAATCTCAAACTTATTACATCTGGGTCCCTGTGGTTTGCATTTTGTTGCCATTTTAGTCCAAAATCCAAAAACCCTCTATTTTGAGAGTTGAAAACTGATTATTTTGTCTTTTTGTGTAAGGGCATTTTGGTCATTCTGATTTACTCTTCTAATAAATTAAAAGAAAATTAATTATATATTACTCTCTCTCTCTCAGTTCTCTCTCTCTCTACACCAGTCATCTCCACCAACACCGTCCTCATCTCCACCCACCAACACTGCCATCTCCACAACCACCACTACCACCACCAAACATCGCCATCTCCACTATACCCACGAATCCTTTCCAACACCCCACTAACCTTTTAATCCAATCAATCAAATTCTCTGCATCCATTTAAAATATTATGTGATAAAGTTCATGTCTTTTAACCCAATCACATCGATTCAATCTGAGTGTTCAGATCCATCATTTGAAATTTTGAACAAGTTGCAGGTCAAATTGTTGGTTGAATGCACGGTTGCAGGTCAAACATCATCTGAACCGTGCCCATCGATGCAACACCACATCGATTCATCATTGAATATACTCATTGATTGATAAAGATTCACCGCTATCTCTCAAATTCTTCCCAAAAAATGGGTGTATGCATCAGCAAAAGCAAGAATTCATCAAGAACTGAAGTGGGTATTACTTACAATCACAGATCTGATGAGCCAAACATTGTGTACACCAAATCACCAGCTCCAGCAGACCAAATTCCACCAAAGAAATCACCACGACCACCACCCAGCCCCAAAAGGGTATTCAAATCGATGGTCTGTACCGCCACACCGCCACCGCCATCACCGCCAGAGCTTTGAAGAAGATGTGTTTGAAGGTTTGGAGAAGAGGTGGAGCCGGTGTGAAGACAGGAGCTTTAAGGTCAACGCCAGTGGGTTGTATGAAGACGGAGAACGATGCTGACGCCGGTGGAGCCTCTCTCCGACTTCCTCTCTGACGCCGGTGGAGCCTCTCTCCGACTTCCTCTCTGAAGTTTTGGGTGTTAATGGGGAAGATGAACCCTTAAATAGGGTGATTTATTTAGTTTATTCTATTATTTTTAATCAATATTGAGTTAAAATAAAAAAAAATGACCAAAATACCCCTTTAGAAAAGGACAAAAAAACAGTTTTTTTTTTGTGAAATCTGATCTGATTTCAGTTTTGGACTAAAATGACAACAAAATGCAAACCACAGGGACCCAGATGTAATAAGTTTGAGATTTGGACTAAAGTGGCAAAACTGGCCAAACCACAGGGACCAAAATGGCAGTTTACTCATTAAATATTAATTTAACTAAATATAATTTAGAAGAGGATAATAATTTTTTTATCAACTTTTGAATTAGTAATCTCCTTATCTTATTTTTTCAATTTTTCCTATTAAACAATAGTTTAACTAAACATAACTTAGATAATGATAATAACCTTTTAGCAAATTTGAATTAATAATGATATAAATTTTTTTATTTTCTCTTTAACAGTTTTCAAGTTTTCCCATGATTTGCTATTGGAAATTAACCAAGATGTCCATAATACATAAACAATAACTGCTATAAGAAATTAACTCTTATGTTTATATAATATTTTTTATGACGCTAAAAATATGACACACAACAACAGTTTCATAAATTTATTAAATTTTGTACAACCATGAAATTTTTTTCTTGACACGCATTTAAATGTCATAAAATAAGCGTGTGTCATTAATCGCGTGTCAAGATAGATCTTGTTTTTTATGACGCTAAAAGGATGACACACAAAAAGTGTGTCATAAATATATTGAATTTTGTAAAACTATGACATTTTTTTTCTTGACATGCACTTTCGAATGTCATAAAATGAGTGTGTGTCATTATTTGTGTGTCAAGATAAATCTGGTTTTATTTACGACGCTAAAAACATGACACACAAAAAAGAATGTCATAGATTTATTAAATTTTGTAAACCGTGACATTTTTTTCTTGACATACGCTTTTGAATGTCATAAAATATGCGTGTGTCATTATTCGTGTGTCAAGAGAAATGTATTTTCTAGTAGTGCTGGGCTTTCAATATTCAATTTCTCAGTGTAATCTTGACACCAACTTGTTATTTTTTTGTGTTAAACCATTTTCGCTTCCAATAACCGTGATTATTTTTTATGTTTTACACCAATCTTTTAAGTTGGGGATTGTACTACTTTTGTCCTATGGGTACTTTTATGTTGTTAAAAGCATTGTGCATTGACAATCAGATTCATGGTGCATACAACATACTTCTAGAATGTGAAAGAACGGATGTTAGTTGGTATCTATTCCAAGGAAACTTTTAGAAGCCGTGATGTGGGGTGGTTTAAACCACGTTTTGCATGGTTGTGTGGCGAGAGTTGCATAAAATGAGGTAGCGCTACTCGAACTTTCTTAGGTGACAATAAACCCACAGTACTGGCTAGGTTGGTCATTATCAAACGTAGAACAAAGCAAGGGATGTTGTGAGAGTGAGATGGCGAGAGCCAAGAAACATCGATGTTGAAGATGAATCATTAGGGTCCAAACAGAGTTGAATAAATGGGGGTATAGAAATGAATAAAAATAAAATAATATACAAAAATACATAAACACCCCTCCTTTAATGGTAAAAATTGAATGGTGTTGACAGAAGTGGATGAAAATGGCAAGTTCTAGAAACCATAATCACATGAACGCGAATGATGTTTACTCTATGTTTTATCATTAGTATATATATATATATGCACACGCCTTGTATGCATAGTTAGTTAGAGTTGTTAGCTAGATGTAAAGCTGGAAGTTAGTTTTGTAATTGTACTAGATTATTACCCCATGTATTACACGGGTTGAAAAAAATTTAATTTTACATACTAAATAATAAAACAATATATCTTTAAAAACCTCACTTATTACACTGGGTTGAATAAATGTAATTTTATATATTAAATAATAAAAAAATATTATATTTTTAAGAACCTCGTGTATTGTAATTTATATACCAAATAATAAAAAAAGTTAAATCTTTAAAAACTCTATGTTTTACACGAGTTGAATAAATGTAATTTTAGATTATAATATATTAAATAAATATAATTTTGGATTAATTGTGTATTAAATAAATATAATTTTGGATAAAGTCTTATATATAAATTTTAAGTAATCAATATATTTGATAAATAATAAAAATACTAATAATGGTAAAAAATCTAATTTATATACTAAATAATAAATATAAAAGAAAGGCGGAAAACCCCAAAAATAGGTGCCTCCAATGAATGACACGTGTAACATATTGGTTTCTTTAATTATATAGTATAGATATAGCTAGATATAGATGTTCATATCATCGGTTGTTTCAATCGATAACATAATTTGTTTTCATATCATTTATCGATAACCAATGCTTCAAATGTGACAAACAACACTACAAAAAGGGATGTGGATATGAAATACCGAGTATAAAGTTAACCGAATCTATAAAGAAATTGAACTAAAGTAGAGTATATGGTCTAAATAAGGAGTAAAGTGAAATAACAAAGTAAAGTGTGCATGGTCTAAATATGGAATAGTGAAATAAGTTGTTCTATACTTAAGATTTATGAATATATAAAACTCACTGAAATTAAACTAATAATATTTATCCATAAGATATTAAACTAATAATATTTAGTATGATGATTATCTATAATTAATTAGAAAAGATTAAACTAAAATAATGATTATTTGTAAGAGATGGCCTAATATAATGACAAGTGTCCCTAAAGTGGTTTCTTTTATTATATAACTAGGTTTTTACCCGGGATTGCTTCCCGGGCTCGGGAAAGTTATTTAGATTAATTAATTACAATTTGTTATTAATACGACCACATTACATCAACCATCTTATTCTATTCAACGACATTGTCTTAAAATCACGGAATTAGATCTATTCAACAACAGGACCACATGAATAACATTATTTCCAATTTTACTTCAACAACAACAACAACAAAGATACCCAGTAAATCCCCCAAATAGCAAAGCTACTTATAGGGTCTGGGGAGGGTGGGATGTAGACAGACCTTTCCTCTATCCCTAGGGATAGAGAGGCTGCTTCCAGAGAGACCCTCGGCTCCAAAACGAACAGCATACCAATACACCATGTCGAAGAATAGAAAAAAGAAATCACCAAACCCAAGAAAATGAACAGTGTGAGACAATATAATGTAGATCATGTATAATAGCATGTAACATCATTTGGGCATGAACACAAGAACGCAATCACCGGTAAAGTCACTTAAAGGATAGGAAAACCTACGTCCCTAAAACACACCCAAGACCTTACTGTAAAATCCTCTAGAAGTCCTTAACCCTAATCCTACGCCTCCACGAAGTCCTATCTTGGACCATGTCCTCAGAAAGATGCAACTCTAGTAAATCATGCCTAATCTGCTCATCCCATGTCAGTTTGGGTCTGCCTCTTCCTCTCCTCCCCTCCACAGTAAGAGTTTCCACTATTCTAACTGGTTCCGTCGTTTGCCTCCGCTTCACATGCGCAAACCATCCTCATTTCCAATTTTACTTCAATGCACTTAAATGATCGGGTGATTTGGGATTTTGTAAAAATGTTTGTTCTTGTACTTCATAACAAAATAAGATGTTGACCAAAATTCAAACAAATGTTGACCAAAAGTAAATCAGATGTTCAACATAAACACTGAATCTATAACAACAGACACTACAGACACTGATTATATTCAAACTACTGATACATAAACATTGATTCTTCATTCCACTGTTGTAATCTAAGCACTGATGTTTGAGGTTCAATTTTTATGCTTCATCAGTGGTTGGATTCCAATGTATGTAGAAGCTTTGCTGAGCTGTCATCTTCAAATGCCATTGTCTTGATAGCCTGTTTAAAATATACAGCTTCTTGCTCTTTCTCTTCTGCATCAGTCAATTTTTCCTCTTTCTTTGGTTTAACATAATGACAGAGGTATCTGATGATGTGAACAGTGGTTCAGAATTGTGGAGCTGCTTCTTTGACATGTTAATAGTTTTGTAATCAGGCTTCTTCGAAAGGCTAGGATCTGTTTCTCTCTTTTTTCTAAGCCTTTCATAAGCTTCATCAGTGTACTGCCTTGTCCATTTTACTATGGCCTTGGCAGTTGCAACCTTTGCATCAACCAACTCTTGTTTCTTTCTTTTATACTCCAAGGTAAGATCATCAATAGCCTTTTTGTATTTACGCCAATTTGGAGCTGACCTTTTCATGCTTGGATCTCTTTTTACTCTTTCAATTCTATTGAGTTCTGCTTTGAGACCAACAAGTGGCCAATCTTGGAATTGCTGTTCCTTGGCAGGGTAGAACTTCTCACTCATGATCAATGCCAGAATGTCTTTTCTCACATCTTTTTGCAGGCCAGGTTCTGGTGGTAAATTTGACATTTCTTTACTCAAATCTCTAGCATAGTCTTCCATGAGCTTGACTTTGGTGAGTAAAAACTGATAATGACTTGAATACACATTGTCATTTTCTCCTTCGCATTCAACCCTAGCTATTATTTGAGCTTGTCTAGCTTTTTGTTTTAGATATTCATCCATGTTTTTTGGATTTCTAAAACCAACCAGAGAAGGGAATTTCCTTTTTGAAGGATCATCAACTGTGTAGAACTGCCTCATTTCATTCTTTACTGCATGGAGTTCCAGTGGATAACTGGCAGCTGCTGGGGTACCATCTGCAGACTCATATCCTTGAAGAGATATTGGATCTTTGATTGGATTGACCAATTTTGGAGGAATGAAAGATTCAGGTTTGGTGATTTTGTAAGGTACAGATGAAACAGGATCAGGTGCTGGTATATCATCATCATGCACTTAAATATTTTTTCTTCTAGTATACACATTTTCAGGAGGAGGTGTTTCTATTTGAGGTTTTGGAGCAAACAGAATTATGGCTTGGGAAGGATTGTTAAAAGTGGTAGGTAATTGACTAACAGTTGTCGAAACAACTGGTGTCTCAACCACTGTTGATGTATCAACAGTTGTCTTTTGCTTTAAGGCAGGTGGTGAGTTTTGTGATGATGGTTTTGTTTGGGGTGTTTGAGTAGTGATGGTGTGTGTTTGACTAACAGCTGTTGAAACAACTGGTGTTTCAACCACTGTTGCCATTACCACGGATGATGTGTCAACTGTTGTCTTCTGCCTTTTAGCAGGTGGTATTGGTGGTGGTGAAGGGATTTTTCGTAATGGAGATAAGACAGTGGATGTAGTGTGTGTTGAAGTCGTAGCGGTGAAAGTTTGGATAACAGATGTTGAAATTACTGAAGAAGCAACAACTGTTGATACAACAGGTTGTATGACTTTTCTAGTAGACTTTCTTATGGGCTGAGAATTTTCTTGATCCTTTGCCTCAGAAGTACCCTGTTCATTCATCTCCATAAAAACTCTCTTCTCCTGTTCAAACCTTCCTTTATCCTTTGCCTCCATATCCTTTTTCACCCTTGCTTTTGCATCAGCAATGGCATTTAAGGTTACATCAACCTTTTTGGAACCATCTGGCAAAGGGATGTGTGCAAGCATTGTTGAATTATCTGGTGCAATGTACAGACCATCTTCATATCCCTTTTTCTTCAACTGCCTCATTTTCTCCTCCTTTTTGGCATTATTCGGTGGTGGGCTGTCCACAAAGATGATAGAGGGAGGAGCAGTGCCAGTGGTGTTCATAAATTGAGCCTTCAGGGTTTTTATATCTGCCTGAGTGTCTTTGAACCTAGCTTCCATTATATTTCTGATATTTTGAAGCTGAATTTCATGTTTCTGATCAGCATTTGCTCTTTGTTGGTGAAGCAGAGCTTGAAATAATGCCCAAAGGTCAGTGGGAGCAGGTGGTGCCTGCTGTTTTTGTAACAACTGTTGCAGTATGGTTTTGATTTCTGCAACAGATGTATCCAGTTTGTTAAGCCTCTCCCTCAATTCTCGGTACATTAAACCATCATCCAATTTAATGGGATCATCTGATTTCCCACCAGAGGTGGTTGTAACAGTGGTTGACTGAGGGAGACTTTCCCAAAAGTCATCCCCTGTTGCCCCTTTTTCTTGGAACTGGGGACTTCTTTCCTCAGCAGAGGTTACCAATCTAAGCTCACCAGTGTATACAGGATACACACCAGTATTTAGAAAGGTTCCCATAGAAGAAATTGCCTTCAAGGAAGTCTGATTAATGAAACTACTGTCCAAGTGTAAACCAGTGGGTTCAACACTTGTAGTAGCTGCTTCACTTGAACTACTGACAGGAAGTACTTGTACATCCTGCAGTGTAACCTCCTCAGGTGTTGTTGGTGGGTTAGCAATGATAGGGAGCTCAGACACAGTCACTTTCTGTGGCATGCTCTCAGTGATAGGGGGTTGAGAGGAACTGATTGCTATCTGATTTATATCAACTGCATCCAACAAAAGTTTTGTTTGTGGTGGAATTGTAACAGTGAGTACGGGAGTGGAAAGAGGATTTGCCCCGGGCAGTGGGCTGGGGATGATGGATTCAAGTAAGTCCAAAGCAACATAATTTGATGTCCCTATTCTTACAACCTGTTCTTTTTGAAAAGAAACAGGAGGAGTTTGAGGCTCAGGTTGAGATATTTCTACCATCTGCTGTGAGGAAGTAGCAGCAGTGGTTTCTGGTGACTTTTGTGTTTTCACCGGCAGTGGCTCTAGGATCTCATCTTCCAGAGTTGCCTTTGTTTTAGGTTTGAGGGGCTTTTGTGTTTTCTTCTGTCTTGGTCTTTTGGTGGATTTAGGTGTCGGTTTCACAGCAGTTGTTTTGCTGCTGTGATCACCTTGAGCAGTGGGCTCAACAGCAGGTGCCTGAGGAGCAGTGGTAGCTGCTAAAGTCTGCTCAGGAGCCTGTGCTTGTGTTTTGGACACTTTTGACAGCCTTGTAAATGTTAACGGTGTAAGGCCATTTATTTGAAAAGGTTCACCCTGGATGAGTACATGAGCATCATCCTTTCCAAATTTCTTTTGAAAATAAAAGCTTAGGAACCTTGGAAATAGTAAAAATGATTTGCTATCAACATTTTTTACCAAGTCATTAAAGATCTCCTGTGAATAGTTAAAGTTTTCCCCATGCAAGATAGCATATGCCAGGTATTGGATCTTTAATGGAATTTCATTGAAAGCAGTGGTCTTATTAGAAACACACATTAAGAGGGTATGAAACAAAAACCTTGGGGCAGGGGGAAAACTGCCTTTTTGCAAAGTGTTTTTTTTCATTTGCTTTTCATACCCTCTTTCTAAAAAATCTGTTTGATACTCTATTTTAGGGAAAAAAGTCTTACCTTCAAGATCATTGAGTTCAAACACCTCAGAAATGGTTTGTGGTGTGATTTTAACATCAACACCCTTTATCGAGGAATTGATAGCTATGGGTGTTTTATCTTGATATTCAAGTTTTGCATTTTTCCAAAATTCCCTCTGGGTTGCCAAGTAAATCGGAGCATCAGAAGTCAACAAAGTTTTGTATTTTGAAGACGAAAGGGCATCTATGACGGAATTGAACGTTTCAGTGTTACTTGGTTTTGTCAAGAGACCCAAGTAGTTATGGGGAGCTTTGTATCGAATTTGTATGACCTTTTGACTGGATTTCCTTTTACCTGATGAAGACCGTGATTTTGCCATTTGAGGAAGAAGGACGATGAGGAATTTTGAGAGAAATGGAGGATAACTGCTTTGAAAAAGGAAAAATGAATTCGATTCGACAGTTAAAACCCTGATTGGGGGTTTTGATCAGGGTTTTATAGCACGAAAAGTGAATGCTGACGTGGCAGCGGTTACAAAAGATCTGACGGCTATGAACTGTCCACGAGCCAACCCCTGATGAGTAATGGAACATAGTTGTTTTATGAAAACACTGATGGAATAATAACAGTGGTTGCAATGATTACCCTGAAAAACAGTGGGAGACTTTAAGTTATCAGTGGATAGCCTTAAAACATTTTAATGCTTATAATTCATAAAAAAAAATCATTTTAACTATTTTTAAGATGAATTTTGAGATTTTTTAAATAAAGTATTACATATAATCAGTTAGCATGCTGGGGTGATGTGATAAATACCGTTACATATAAACAGCTGATCATGATATGAAATTTAACAATCTAACAGAGTATAAAATACTGATGTTGAATCCACTATAGATGCTGAAGCACTGCTGCTACTGAGCAATGTTTTTCCTTTCGTTGATCAGGCTTTAGGAACATAAGTGCTTGTCTTTAACATGGCTTTGTCTTCAACAGTGGATAGGCCTCATCAATCTTTAAGAACATCAGTATTTATAAGGAGCAGTGGTTAATTATAACAGTCCTTAGCATGATCAGCTGTTATAACGAATCAAAAACCTCTTTGAGAGGAAGCATTGAAAGTATTAAACCTCAGTTGTCTTATCAAACAGATGTTCAGACACAATTCAACATCAACATAATTTAAATCGTACTCAAACACTAAATAATAAATAAAAGTAGAATACAACATAGAAACACTGGTACAGAAATACTAAAGTTGAATCCACTATAGATGCTGAAGCACTGCTGTTACTGAGCAGTGGTTTTCCTTTCGTTGATCAGGCTTTAGGTACATAAGTGATTGTCTTTAACATGGCTTTGTCTTCAACAGTGGATAGGCCTCATGAGCCTTTAAGAACATCAGTATTTATAAGGAGCAGTGGTTAATTATATCAGTCCTTAGCATGATCAGCTGTTATAACCACAACATAACCCTTTGAGAGGAAGCATTGAAACTATTAAATCTCTATTGTCTTATGAAACAGATGTTCAGACACAATTCAACATCAACATAATTTAAATCGTACTCAAACACTAAATAATAAATAAAAATATAACACAACATAGAAACACTGGTACATCAATACTAAAGTTGAATCCACTATAGATGCTGAAGCACTGCTGCTACTGAGCAGTGGTTTTCCTTTGGTTGATCAGGCTTTAGCTACATTGTCTTTAACATGGCTTTGTCTTCAACAGTGGATTGGCCTCATCAACCATTAAGAACATCAGTCTTTATAAAGAGCAGTTGTTAACTATAACAATCCTTAGCATGATCAGCTGTTATAACCGCAACATAACCCTTTGAGAAGAAGCATTGACACTATTAAACCTCTGTTGTCTTACCAAACAGATGTTCAGACACAATTCAACATCAACATAATTTAAATCTTACTAAAACAGTAAATAATAAAAAAAAAATACAACATAGATTCATAAAATAAAATTTATTAATTTATTCATGACCTTAAAACTAAAAGTCCAATAATTACATGACATACTAAACAGTATTAAAGTTCAAATCTAAGAATAACAGTAAGAATTAAGAAACTTTAGTTTCAACTCCATCCATTGCTGAACCTCTAGATGTATGTACTTCAGCATCGCCAAGAACTGCAAGTCTCTATCACCGCACTCTATATTACTGACAACACAAACAAGAAACAAACCTAAAATGCAAAGGTCTCTTCTCAACTGTTGTAGCACATCTAAGTTTTCAAGATATTGCAAGAATCTATCCATACTTTCTATAAAAGAAGAAATCCCAATGACAAAGCTGACACAAGAAAACCTGACTTTCGATTTAACGAAAATCTCACAACGCAACTTTTCACGATGTTGCAACAATGATACTGCAACATCCATATTGAAAGGTTGAGTTGTGATGGGAATCTTCATTGAAACGACGATGTTGGAACAATGATACTGGAACGATAACATGTTGAACAAACATTCGAACAAAGAAGTGTAATCGGATATTAGCGCCTAAATCACGAGAAAGATGCATTTGAGAGAGAGATATACGCACACATATATGAGCGAGCGAGATTTGAATCTGATAGTAGATAATTATATCTTATTTATAGGATTAGAATATACGGTTTGAATTTTCAATTTTGAATGTGGGAACTGATAATTATTAAATTATCTTATTTATTGGGAACTGATGTTTATACGTAATCCACAGTAGTATATATCCTTATCCTCTCTTTATTAAAATATTAAATATTTGAATTGTTATGCAAAGTAGGAAAAAAAAAAGAGAGAGAAGGTCAATTTTCATGATGACTTTTCGGTAGTTACTGATGATGATTTGAAAGCAACTGTCATTGTCATGATGACTTTTCTAATTTTTAAAAACATAATAACCGTGAGTTTGAAATGTCCAAAGCTCAAGAAATTAACATTAATTACTGATTTGATTTGCAACAAATAGTTATAAATTTTTTTTTTGATTTTTTAATTTAATTTTAAATTTTATGATCAAAACAATGTTGTTTGAAATCTTACCTCATTGGTATGTAAAGATGAGGTAAAATGGTAATTTTATTGTAATTGTACTTTTTATTTGATAATTTCAATCTATCACTAAACTAAAACAATCAATAACAAAAAAGTGAGCAATGGCCGTTTTTTAAGAAAACCACTGATGGTCAACATCAATAGATCTCAACAATAAAAAAAAAGTGAGCAGTGGCTATTTTTCCTATCAGTGGATACCCCACAGTTTTTTAAACACTGATGTTTGGTCAGTCAATGGTAAACAAAAAGTGAGCAGTGGCTATTTTTCCTAGCAGTGGCAGTTTTTTAAACAAAGAAGTGTAATCGGAGATAACCGTCAGTTTGAAATTCTAGTTTTGCATATTTTAAAAGTCCAAAGCTCAAGAAATTACAATTAATTATTATTGATTAGATTTGCAACAAATAGTCAAAAAGTATTTTTTTATTTTTTAATTTAACATTAAGGATAAAAATATATATGGTTTGAATTTTGAATTTCAAAATTACTGATATTATTAGTAATTACTGATTTGATTTGACCACAATTGTGATGATGTTTATTGGGAACTGATGTTTATTGGGAACTGTTAGGTAATATCCCTCCTTAATAAAGTAAATAAATATTAGTAATGATATGCAAAGTAGGGAAAGAAAAAAAAGAGAGAGAACGTCAATTCTAAATTACCATCTTGAATAAATTTAATTTCAAAATTTCAAAATTACTGATATTATCAGTGATCTGATTTGAAAGTGAGCAGTGGCTATTTTTCCTAGCAGTCGCAGTTTTTTAAACAAAGAAGTGTAATCGGAGATAACCGTCAGTTTGAAATTCTAGTTTTGCATATTTTAAAAGTCCAAAGCTCAAGAAATTATAATTAATTATTATTGATTAGATTTGCAACAAATAGTCAAAAAGTATTTTTTTATTTTTTAATTTAACATTAAGGATAAAAATATATATGGTTTGAATTTTGAATTTCAAAATTACTGATATTATTAGTAATTACTGATTTGATTTGACCGCAATTGTGATGATGTTTATTGGGAACTGATGTTTATTGGGAACTGTTAGGTAAGTAGTGTATATCTTTATATCTCTCCTTAATAAAGTAAATAAATATTAGTAATGATATGCAAAGTAGGGAAAAAAAAGTATTTTTAGTCAATTCTAAATTACCATCTTGCATAAATTTAATTTCAAAATTTCAAAATTACTGATATTATCAGTGATCTGATTTGAAAGTGAGAAGTGGCTATTTTTCCTAGCAGTGGCAGTTTTTTAAACAAAGAAGTGTAATCGGAGATAACCGTCAGTTTGAAATTCTAGTTTTGCATCAGGAAATACCCATCGAGTATTTTTTTTATTTTTTAATTTAAGATTAAATTTCATCAGGAAAACAATATTGGAGGAACTCTTATCTCATTGCAATGTAACGATTAGGTAAAATTGTAATTTCATTTTAATTGTAGTTTTTATTTGATAATTTCAATATATCACTAATTAACACCATGGATGGTAAATATCAATGGATGTCAAGAATAAAAAAGTCACCTGTGGCTATTTTTTCCTATCAGTAGTTTGACCATAAACAGAAGTTTGACCATAAACAGGTGTTTGCACATAAAGAGATGTTTATCTGGTGGTTTAAAACCACTGTTGGGTCAAACAAATTTCACAACAGGACCAATACTCAAATAGATGTTGACCTTAAACAGATGTTTGGTTTAGAGCCAAACATCTGTTAAACCCCAAACATATGTTTAACCCTGAACAGATGTTTAAGTTAATAACATCTACTGTTCAACCTAACAGGGGTTTCCATTAACTATTGACCAAATTGCAAACAGATGTTAAAACCACTGTTCGTTATTGTACTTCTTTACAAAATTACATAGAATTCAAGAAAACGAAACAATCACTTAAAGAACTATAATTTAACACATAATCTAATCCGGCAAAGCAATCTATTATCTGATAATTCACTGATTCTTACAACATGAAACAAACTCATAATGAAATACTAAAGTTACATAAGAACCACTGATAATTAAATACTAAATTTGAATCCGTTGTAGATGCTGAACCACTGCTGATACTAAACAGTCGTTTTCCTTTGATTAATCAAACTCTAGGTACATAAAGTGCAAACAGTCGTTTTCCTGAACAGATGTTTTAGTTAATAACATCTACTGTTCAACCTAACAGGGGTTTGCATTAACTATTGACCAAATTGCAAACAGATGTTAAAAACACTGTTTGTTATTGTACTTCTTTACAAAATTACATAGAATTCAAGAAAACGAAACAATCACTTAAAGAACTATAACTTAACACATAATCTAATCCGGCAAAGCAATCTATTATCTGAGAATTCACTAATTCTTACAACATGAAATCTTCTGCACAAGTCAATTATAACAATAGCAGATCCTTTCTTGCGTTTAGTAGGAACTACTGTGGGTTCTACATCATCATCTTCTGCACAAGTCAATTATAATCATCATCATCATTTAGACATAAGCAAAAATCTATTTTAACTATAAATTTAATAATCTTTCTTTGTGTTTAATTAAACTTTATGCTTCTTTGAATACAAACCTATAATAACCCGCAGCAGATTGTATGAATTTCAAACAACTGTGATTAGACTGAAGTATAAACCGAGAATTAGAGTATATCACTTCAAAATAAAAAACTCAAAATTGAAAATCAGAGTAGCAAAAAACACATACTTTAAACGATGTTGGAACAATAATACTGGAAAACTACCGTGGAACAATCATCATCATTGTATGAGAATACCCTTAATTTATGGAACCTGTAGAAAGAAATGCTCCACTGTTGGGTTATTAACTTTCAACCTCACTTTCCCTAAATTCATCAAATCTAATTTTCAACAGGATGTAGTACAATTATTACCTTAATTAAGATATCTTCAACTGCAAACAACAATAGCAAACAACATCAAATAACAATAGCAAACAACATCAAACAACAATAGCAAACAACATCAGACAATAATAGCAAACAACATCAAACAATAATAGCAAACACCTGATGTTGAATCCACTGTAGATGCTGAACCACTGCTGTTACAAACAGATAATACCAATGAAACTCTAATTTCAAAAAGAATAATGGCTGAACATACTCAAACATCAATAATCAACAGATGTTATACTCATATCATCACCATCTAGAAAAAAACGCTAATTTCAAAACATATTCAAACATACCAGCTTATGGCAGAAATCTATCCGCAGCTAAGCGGATTTCAACTTTGATGACAACAACCCTAACAATGGTTACATGAAAAGACACAAAAAACAAAGGATTAGTATAAATAACAGGAAATCATGAAAGTATTTCAACTAAAAAAAAGAAGAACAAACCTTTTGATTAAGTAATCGATGAACAAAAGATGATTTTATGGTGGCGTCTGGAAGAAGATTAAGGTTTGTGAAATTTGAATTTGAATCGCCTGAATATAGAGAGAGAAAGAACCCTAGGCGTTTGTAAAGAAAGATCAGAAGTGAGAAGAGAGGTTATATAAGGAAAAGAGGATGGCACTGTTGGGCGGGAAAAGAGAACTGAGGATGCCCTAATCAAGTGACACGTGGCCCAAATAACTTTCATTTATTATATATAATAGATATAGATTCTTATATATATATGTATACACTATCATGTATCAAATTAAAGTAATGAGAAATTAGTTTATCTATTATCTTTCACATTTATGAAGAATATAAACCATTTAAGGGTTCGCGTATTGATTGTCAATGTGTATTGGGATTACAGATTTTGAAGTGAAACACATTTTGGCAGCTAACCTTTGTGATGACGGGCCAATTGGTAGCTCAACACGACCCGTCTTGGGCTCTAACCGTCTGGGCCCAATCGCTAAAGCCCAAAATCAATACTTCTTTTTGATAAGGGTCTTGTATATACAAAACATGGGAAACTAAAGAAAGGAATCCAAGAATACTGCAAAGCATTAAATGCTTGATAGATGAACAGAAAGAGGTCGTCGGAAACCTAGTACAACCAAGCTGGCCTCATTAATTGAAGCCTCTAATCCGACCGTTGGGGCTCAGACACGTGTCTGAGTCCCCCAAAGACGGCAGAATGCCGTTAGATCGTTCAGGCACCATTTACCAAGGGAGATAAGCCATTTCCTTTATATAAGGAAGGTAAGCAGCGATTCTTAGGGACCAAGGTAACTCTCACTCAATGCGATATGCTCCTCATTTATTCCGACCAACATACACTCTCATAAAATCCCAACACAATAACTAGTTTATCAGTATCCACACCACAGAGAATATTCCGGCGATCACACTCGTCGGAATAGGATTCTCATTTTATCTCCGGCAAGTTTACTTACTCTCACGCTGGAGCTTGGTCACGGATCCCCCTCCCGGGGCCCTCCGTGACGAGGCTAACGGTTTTCTTTTTTGTAGAATACGATGACTGGGGCATTACAACGTCAACGAGATCCTTTAGACGTCATCAGTGATTTGAGGACTCGAAATTGGCGCCATCCGTGGGACCTCAGCCTGACTGATTTTCCCACTCAGAAAACCATCGGCGTTGTAATAACCCATCATCCGAAAAAGGCGGCATGGCAACACCCCCTAGTTCATGAACCATCCAGATGGTACAAGGTACCAACGATGCAGTCTCAGTGGAAGACATCACCCATGAAGAAGAAAATGAAAATCAGACGGGAACCTTGGAGAAAGGAAACACCATCACCCTGGACTTTGTTGCCACGCACAAAGAAGAGCTCAAGAAGCATCTTGAGGACTTAGAGAGACAGGAAAGGCTTGAGAGTCTCAAAGCCTGGTTGTCCTTTGATACACCACCTGGCAAGGGGGAGACTTGTCCACAGAACAAGAACAATTTTGTCGATCCCCCAGAAACCTTCATGACAGCCCTAAGGCAAATGATGTCAGAGGAGAGGGAGGACCTCATAAAAGGAAAAGGGCTGAAGGGAAAAGAAAAGGAGAATCAAGACAACAGCGGTTTGGACCAACCTTATCTACCTCGAGACCTAGCTGAGGTCTCAAAGTTTACCAAAAGGATTGCTGATGCTCCCATGCCTCCGAAGCTCAAACTACCCCTGAATTTCGACAGATACGATGGGACAAGGGACCCGGAGGATCACTTACATGCCTTCAAAGGTGCAGGACAACTGGGGTGATGGCCTATGCCCACTTGGTGTCACATGTTCGTTCAGACCCTAATGGTGGGAGCCAGGCTCTGGTTCGACAGCCTCCCTCCCGGGAGAATAGACAGCTATGAGGAGCTGAGCGAGAAGTTCCTGAGAAACTTCAGTCAGCAACGGAAAGTGATCAAAAACCCCCAACGAGATCATGCACATAAGGCAACGGGACAACGAGCGGGTAGATCAATACATGGAGAGGTTTGTTAAAAAATGTATGAACATCAAAGATGTCTCGGAGGTAATGAAGATCAGTAGCTTCATCAACGGGCTGAAGCATGCACAGCTATGTGAAAAACTGGGCGAAGAGTTCCCTCCCACATTCGATAACCTTATGGACCGAGTCAGGGCCTTCGTCAGGGGAAAAGATACAGTTAGCAAAGCCAAGGAGATGGACGTCCTGGCCCGGAGAGCCAACCCTACACCAAAGCCTCCAGAAAAAGGTACATCGTATCCCCGAAAATCAACTTTCGATAGAACACTGCATGACAGGGTAAAACCTACATACTCCCCATATAGACCCCAAGGTAGGGGGCTAGCACCCTATTCTGATAGCTTTACTCCTCTTACAAAGACTCCGAGCGAAATATTGGCTGCAGAAAGGGTGATGAACTCCTTCCCTAAACCACCTCCCATAAAGCCAGGGCCAAAAGCTCAACCAAATGAATATTGTGAGTTCCACAAGGGCTACGACCATAAAACTGATGGTTGCATGTACCTGAAGAGAGAAATAGAAGCTGCAGTGAAAACAAGTAAATTGGCACACCTAGTCAAGGAAATCAAGGAAGGGGGGATCGGAAGGGAAATGATACAAAGGAACCGGAAAGGGGATACGTGGATATGATAAGAAGGAGAGACGAGCATGACCCCACCAGAAGCGTCAAGGCCAGGGTGCTAGGCCCCCCAGACCGTATGAAGGCCCCCATATTAATGCCACACCTAGAGGAGCACGAGGTACAAAGGTTGCCTCTCAACATCTGAGCTATCATAGCCGGGCACAAGGTGGCCAGGATACATGTGGACGGAGGGAGTGGGGTAGAGGTAATATATGAGCACTGTTTTCTGAGGTTCGATAGGGATGTGAGGGACAGATTGGAAGAAGACTAAATCCCTTTGGTTGGTTTCAATAACAGCATGTCCCATCCCCTGGGGAAGATTTAGCTCCCATTCACAGTTGGAGTAGGAGATCGGGTACGGACTATAACCCTCACATTCACAGTGGTCCGAGCACCCTCCAAATACAATGCAATCCTAGGCAGGCCAGGGATCGGGGATCTGCAAGCACATGCCTCAACCCCCCACGGAGCCCTGGTATTCCAAACACCCAAAGGATTTGCTTGGGTGAAGTCCTCCTACGAAGTAATATCCTCAGTCTCAGAAGGAGGGGTTGCCGAAAAGCCCCAAAAAGAGGGAATCGAAGAATGGGCCCTCTGTGACAGATTTCTGGAGCAAACGGTAAAGGTAGGCAGCCACCTCAATGACAAATCCAAGAGTGCTCTCAAGGAATTGCTCCTCCTCAATATAGACGTCTTCGCGTTCCAACATGGGGACAAGACCGGAATCCCGAGGAGTCTGACCGAGCATAGACTTAACACTTACACCTGGGTACAACCAGTCAGGCAAAAGAAATATAGCATGGGTCCCAACAAAAGAAGGGTTGCATGTGAAGAAACAAGGAAATTGCTCAGGGTAGGAATAGTAAGGGAGGTCAAGTACCCTTCCTGGATCGCCAATCCCGTCATGGTCAAGAAGAAAGACAGAGGATGGAGGATGTGCATAGACTTCCAGGATCTAAATAAAGCATGCCCTAAGGACTGCTACCCTCTCCCGGAGATAGACGTCCAGGTGGACTCCCTGTCGGAATATCCTTTGAAGTGCTTCCTCGACGCGTACAAGGGGCACCACCAAATTCAAATGTCGTTAGAGGATGAGGAGAAAACTGCATTCATCACAGACGAGGGCACTTTTTGCTACACAAAAATGCCCTTCTGTCGCAACCCCCGATCCCTAATCCTTGGGAACGGGCGGCCGCGAGCCAGTTTCGGTGGTATCGCGTATTGTCTAATTTGGCAGCGGAAATTTTCATCAGGACCGTAGTTAGGAAACATTGATCAGAGTAAAATACCACATTTTCATAACATTAAACAAATGGGTTAAAACCCAAGTTCGTAGTACACACGTTTTCATAGGAATAAATCCTATTTTATTAATAAAAATATCTATTTTATTTTAGGTAACTTTATTGCCACTTTTCCAAGCCTTCAGTGCTGTCCAGCTGGCTTCTATTTGGCTTTCACAGTTTGTTACCTGAAACGCATTTTAAAAAAAAATTGTCAGTGGGAAATACTGGTGAGTGAATCCCAGTTTAATCAAGTTTAAATAAAACCCCATTGTACAGTATTGAGGGCGATCCCGCAATTATATTTGTTTCCAAGACATCACAATTAACATCCATGGTACTGTCGAACCCGACTTGTGGAAATGTTACTCCTTGACCAGGTGGTAACAAATTTTGTATACAAAACCCCAACATACTCATGATAATTGTATTCTTACAAATACTCAATCACCGTTTAATATATAATTAATTAAATGTGGTTTTGTAAAAACAGTTAACAAAAAGCGGATCAACTCACATTGCTGTTTTAGATTTTCCGTAAGGGCTTCCTGGTGATAATCTAAAATTTACACAAATGCACAAGCGTTAGTATAATAACCCATTTTAACATTAGTAATACCCTCCCCGAGACGGCATTCCAACGACTACGTCGGGCAGAACCACGACAGCCGTTATGGAACCCTAGATCAATCGGGCAGCGTATCTAATATGTAACCAGGGGTTATAGTACTTACAACGGAGCAGAACTTCGCTATTTAGGGGCGTATAATACCCATATAATAAGCCTATTATCAGAAATTGAGATTGAGAAAGAAACTTTGAACGAATTCGAATGAAATCCGATGGCCTGCTTATATAGTTGCTGAGTCTGGTTCTCTCGCGGCCCGCGTAAAACAAGACAGGGACTTACGCGGCCCGCGTCAATCCAGTTCAACTCGTAGCTGGGCTGGGTCATCACATAGGTTTGCCGGGTGTTGGGCCACATGGCCACACCGGGCTGCGCCATGTTTTTAAGTTCACGCGGCCCGCGTAAGGCTTAAGGGTCCTTTACGCGGCCCGCCTCAACTTAAAAATTCAGTTTTTTAATTATTTTAAATACTATTTAATGTATTTAAGGCCCGTCTTCGCGTATGGGATGTATTTTGGACATTTTGGTATATTTTAAAATATATTAGGGTGTCAGTTTTATCGAGGGGTGTTATATCCTCCCCACCTTGTTTTAGAGCTCGTCCTCGAGATCTACTGGAACAAGTGTGGATATTTCCTTTGCATTTCAGATTCAAGCTCCCATGTATACTCAGGTCCTCTTTTGGAGTCCCACTTCACTTTGACCAGAACTAGTCTCTTATGCTTGAGATTCTTGACTTTCCTGTCTTCAATCTGTAGAGGTCTTTCTACAAACTTAAGTTGTTCATTTATCTCTATATCTTTAAGAGGTACCATTAGTGATTCAACTGCTAAGCATTTCTTGAGATTTGATACATGAAACACATCATGTATTCTTGCCATTTCCTCTGGCAGTTGTAGCTGATAGGCTACAGGTCCTATTTTTCTAATAATCTCAAAAGGTCCAATATACCTGGGACTTAGCTTTCCTCTTTTGATAAATCTTACTACTCCTTTCCAAGGAGAGACTTTCAATAATACTTTATCTCCTACTTGAAATTCCAATGGTTTGCGTCGGTTATCAGCATAACTCTTCTGTCGATCACGTGCTGCTTTCAGTCGTTCCTTGACTTGAATGATCTTTTCGGTTGTTTCTTGCACTATCTCAGGTCCAGATAGTTGCTTTTCCACAATTTCTGCCCAACAGACTGGGGTTCGGCACTTTCGTCCATAAAGTGCTTCAAATGGTGCAGCATTGATACTTGTGTGATAACTATTATTATATGAGAATTCTATTAAAGGTAAGTGATCGTCCCAATTACCTCCAAAATCAATTACACAAGCTCTAAGCATGTCTTCCATTGTCTGAATTGTTCTTTTGCTTTGTCCGTCCGTTTGAGGATGATAAGCTGTGCTTAGATTTAACTTGGTTCCCATGGATTTTTGGAAACTTGACCAAAAATGAGAGGTAAATTGGCTATCCCTATCAGAAACAATTGATAAAGGAATTCCATGTAATGAAACAATTTCATTTACATATAATTTAGCTAACTGTTCCATACTGAAAGTTTCTTTCATTGGTAGGAAATGAGCTGACTTGGTTAGCCTATCTACAATCACCCAGATTGTATCATTACCTTTCTTTGTTTTGGGTAATTTAGTAACAAAATCCATTGTTATCAATTCCCATTTCCACACTGGCATTTCTAGCTGTTGTAACAAACCTGAGGGTTTCTGGTGTTCAGCTTTAACTTGTGAACAAGTTAAACATTTAGAAACATAGGCTGCTATGTCCTTTTTTATTCCTATCCACCAGAAATTCTTTCTTAAATCCTGGTACATTTTATCATTCCCCGGATGCATCGTATATTTAGATTTATGGGCTTCTTCTAATATACGATGACGTAGGTTTCCTAATTTAGGTATCCATATTCTCTTTTCATGGAATCTCCAAATTCCATCTGTTCCTTGTTATAATTCTTTAATCATACCTTTTAATTTTTCAATATCATTCTTGATTACTGATTCTTGTGCTTCTCTTATCTGATCATTTAAATCTACTTGTAGATTTAATTTAAGAGAACGTACCCTTTTTGGCTTTTCATGATACTTTCGGCTTAAAGCATCTGCCACTACATTTGCTTTTCCTTCATGATACTGGATATAACAATCATAATCACTAAGCATTTCCATCCAGCGTCTTTGTCTCATATTCAATTCTTTTTGCCCAAAAACATACCTTAAACTCTTATGATCTGTGAATATGGTAAACTTACTACCATAAAGGTAATGTCTCCAAATCTTAAGAACAAAAATTATAGCTCCTAGTTCTAAATCATGGGTTGAATAATTCTCTTCATGATTCTTAAGTTGTCTAGACGCATAAGCTATAACCTTTTGGCGTTGCATTAATACATATCCATAACCTAACTTAGAAGCGTCACAATAGACTACAAAGTCTTCAGTTTCTTCTGGTAACGCTAGTATGGGTGTATGGGTTAATCTTTGCTTAAGAATTCTAAATACTTCTTCTTTTTTTGGTCCCCATTCAAACTTAATGGATTTACAGGTTAATTTAGTTAAAGGGATGGCTATTCAAGAGAAATCTCGAATAAATCTTCTATAATAACCGGCCAATCCTAAGAAACTTCTAACCTCGGTTGGTGACTCAGGGGTTTTCCATTTAGTAATCGCCTTGATCTTTGTTGGATCCACATGAATTCCTTCATGGTTCACTAAATGTCCAAGAAACTGTACCTGTTCTAACCAAAACTCGCACTTTGAAAATTTAGCGTAAAGCTTTTCCTTTCTTAATAGATTTAAAAGTGCGTGCAAATGCTTTGCATGTTCCTCTTTACTTTTAGAATAAATGAGAATATCATCTATGAAGACAATTATGAATTTATCCAAATATGGCTTACATATTCGGTTCATCATGTCCATAAATGCGGCTGGGGCATTGGTTAAACCAAATGGCATGACAGTAAATTCATAATGGCCATACCTTGTTCTGAATGCGGTTTTAGGAATGTCCTCTTCCTGTACCTTTAATTGATGATATCCTGACCTTAAATCGATTTTAGAGAAAAATCGAGCTCCTTGCAGTTGATCGAACAGATCATCGATCCTTGGTAATGGGTACCGATTCTTAATCGTGACCTTGTTCAATTCACGATAGTCAATGCACATACGCATTGATCCGTCCTTCTTTTTAACAAATAAAATCGGTGCTCCCCATGGCGATGAGCTTGGCTGTATGAATCCTTTTTCCAACAATTCATCTAATTGTTTCTTCAATTCCTGCATTTCGGCTGGTGCCAAACGGTAAGGTGCTTTGGCAATCGGTGCTGTCCCTGGCAGTAGATGAATTCTGAATTCAACTTCTCTGTCTGGCGGTAGTCCTGGTAATTCTTCTGGAAAGACATCTGAAAACTGAGACACTACTGGAATGTCTTTTAGTTCTATTCCTTTAGTGTTAGTGATTATAGAAATCAAATACACTATAGATCCTTTTCTTATATAACTTGCAGTTTTCATCACAGAGATGAATTTTGTGGACCTGGAGGGTTTATCTCCTTTAATTGCGATCTTTTCCCCTTTTGGTGAATTTACTTGAATTGACTTTTGATCACATAAAATACTGGCTTTATTGGCTATTAACCAATCCATTCCTAATATAATATCAAATCCTGCCAGATCCATAGGATAAAGGTTTGCAATAAACTTTTGATTTAAAATTTCTATTATTGCTCCCTGCAAGATTTCAGAAATCCTAACAGTTTCTCCATTAGCTGTCTCTACGAGACATTCTTGTGGTAGTTTAGTTAATGACTGATTTAAAAGTTTGCAAAACGAAGTATTAATAAAACTTTGGTTTGCACCAGAGTCAAATAATACTTTAGCAAAAACATCATTAACTAAAAACGTACCAGCTATCACGTCTGGAATCATCTTGGCTTCATCTGCAGTCAGAACAAATGCTCTGGCATTTTTAGTGTTCCTGTTGTTCACAGCTGGAGCCAATTTTGGGTAGTTTGGCCTAATATGACCTTTCTCTCCACAGTTGAAGCACAGTCCATTACTGGATTTTCTCCTGCAATCTTCTTCCTTGTGTCCTGGCATCTTGCAGAAATTGCAAAGAGTGGAGCATTTTCCCAAATGCTTTTTCTTGCAGACCTTGCAGAAAGGTGCAGAGGTAGAACCCATATTCCTACGATTGTAATTCCCAGAATGGAATTCTTGAGTAAGCCTTTGGGTTAGATTTCTCCTCTGTTCTTATTCTCTAGTACGGATTAATTCATTTGTCAAGGTATTCGCTAGTTCTACAGCTTCTTCTATAGTTTGAGGTCTAGCTGCCTTGACTACATGTCTAATCTCCCCAATTAATCCCCATATGTGACGGGAGATTAACACTGGTTCAGGTGATGCAAGGGTTGGCGCTATTCTAGCATATTCAAAGAATGTGGTAGTATAACCCTTACTATCTACCCTGGTCATTCTTAAGTTTAGGAACTTATTTGCTATCTGTTCTTTTTCATTGGGAAGGCAGAATTTCCTTTCTACCATATTTTTAAATTCCTCCCATTCCATGTTATAGATCTTATCACTTCCTCTTGATTGGAGGATAGTGTTCCACCATTCTAAGGCTGAGTTCTTAAACAAATTAGAAGCAAACATTATTTTATCTTCTTCGGCACACTTGCTTATTTTTAAAACAGCCTCAGTCTTCTCTATCCAGCGTAGAGCTGCAATGGGTCCTTCATTTCCCGAGAATTCTATTGGTTTGCAGGACCAGAATTCTTTATAAGAACAACCATAAAGCATGGTTCTTCTTCTTTTGGGAATGGGTACCTGAAGTACGGGTCCATTGTTCACGCTGTTCTCTGGTTCAATTGGTCGCTTACTGCTATGTTTACTTTTATTATTCTCTTCTTGAACCGTTTGAATAATAAATGGCATTGCATCTATAATTCCTTGTGCCACTATGTGTTGGACGGCACTATTATCCATTTGGTTTCCATTGTTATTGATGCTCGGATTCTCATTAACCACGTTAATGTTACTCTGGTTATCATTATTCAAATTTCCTTGATTTCCTTCATTGGCCATCTGAATTTTAAACATTTACCCCGTATTAATATCACAAAATAATAGCTAATATAACCAATCACATGACACGCATTTTTGCCAAAAGCGTCGATCATTGCGACTTTACTCTATTCATCTATATACTAAGCATCTATTACACACTAGTACTGAAATAAAAATTACAATACCAACAGGAAGAAAATTACACTAATAGTAGTAGGCATCCGTATACACATATTTTATTTTATTATTATTTTATTATTATTATTATTACTACCGTCTCCATCCTCACATTCATGGATATGGATTCATCCAGAAATCCATATTGCGCTCGTCGTACTTCCAGACGAGTCGCTCTCCCACCTGTCTCATTCGTTCACTTCTCTCTAGAATTTCCTCACCAAAAGTCCTAAGTTCTTGTACGTTTTCTGCACTCATTGGGGGTGCAGGTTCTAGGACTGGGTTCGGAATCCGGGGTGCGGGTTCTTGGTATGGGGGTGTAGGTGCCTGGAATTGGTAAGGATCTTCTAAGATCTCCCTAATGTATTCATCATGGTAATAGGGATCTAAGGGATCCATACCTGGGTAGGCTCCTAAGTTCTGCATGGGTGTGTCTTCATGTATCGGGTGACGTTGCACATAGTCCCTAACGTCATCCCACCAGGGATCGTAATTTGGGTCTAGGGGGTTTGGTGCTGGTACCCTAGGTATTTCCTCCAGATTGAAGTCATGCATTTCTACTTGGTTTTCAGGGTTTTCTATCTCCATGGGTTGGTCAGGGATAGGTGGCTGTGGTTGAGGTGCTATTATTTGCTCCAGATTAGGGTCAGCTGCAGTGGTGGCTAGGATGTGAATATTGGCTATACCCCTATTTATCATATCCTGGGTATAGGCATCGGTTTCTCTTTTAGCTGCTGCTAGCACTCTCTGTTCTTGTAACTTTTTCATACGCTTTCTACGTTCGTGTGCCCCACGACTGAACCATCCCCTCTTTTTCTGAGGAAATGGCTCCTCGGACTGAGCCTTAAACACAAAGATTCCTTCTTCCGTATCAGTAGAGTACCCTGAGAGGGCAGGCTGAGAAGAGGAGGTGCCTTCGCTTTTAGGCGAACCAGAAAATTGACGATACGCGTCAGATGGTCCTTGGTCGCTCATACTGAAAACTAACAAATAGTCAAATAACACATAACAGTAAATACAGTTATGCACGTATTCCCGTAATTTATTCCTAACAGATTGAATTTTGATGTCAGCAGAACACTTCTGTGGCTGAATCAGTGGCTTAGCTCTGATACCACCTTCTGTCGCAACCCCCGATCCCTAATCCTTGGGAACGGGCGGCCGCGAGCCAGTTTCGGTGGTATCGCGTATTGTCTAATTTGGCAGCGAAAATTTTCATCATGACCGTAGTTAGGAAACATTGATCAGAGTAAAATACCATATTTTCATAACATTAAACAAATGGGTTAAAACCCAAGTTCGTAGTACACACGTTTTCATAGGAATAAATCCTATTTTATTAATAAAAACATCTATTTTATTTTAGGTAACTTTATTGCTACTTTTCCAAGCCTTCAGTGCTGTCCAGCTGGCTTCTATTTGGCTTTCACAGTTTGTTACCTGAAACGCATTTTAAAAAAAAATTGTCAGTGGGAAATACTGGTGAGTGAATCCCAGTTTAATCAAGTTTAAATAAAACCCCATTGTACAGTATTGAGGGCGATCCCGCAATTATATTTGTTTCCAAGACATCACAATTAACATCCATGGTACTGTCGAACCCGACTTGTGGAAATGTTACTCCTTGACCAGGTGGTAACAAATTTTGTATACAAAACCCCAACATACTCATGATAATTGTATTCTTACAAATACTCAATCACCGTTTAATATATAATTAATTAAATAAGGTTTTGTAAAAACAGTTAACAAAAAGCGGATCAACTCACATTGCTGTTTTAGATTTTCCGTAAGGGCTTCCTGGTGATAATCTAAAATTTACACAAATGCACACGCGTTAGTATAATAACCCATTTTAACATTAGTAATACCCTCCCCGAGACGGCATTCCAACGACTACGTCTGGCAGAACCACGACAGCCGTTACGGAACCCTAGATCAATCGGGCAGCGTATCTAATACGTATCCAGGGGTTATATTCCTTACAACGGAGCAGAACTTCGCTATTTAGGGGGGGTATAATACCCGTATAATAAGCCTATTATCAGAAATTGAGATTGAGAAAGAAACTTTGAACGAATTCGAATGAAATCCGATGGCCTGCTTATATAGTTGCTGAGTCTGGTTCTCTCGCGGCCCGCGTAAAACAAGACAGGGGCTTACGCGGCCCGCGTCAATCCAGGTCAACTCGTAGCTGGGCTGGGTCATCACATAGTTCTGCCGGGTGTTGGGCCACGTGGCCACACCGGGCTGCGCCATGTTTTTAAGTTCACGCGGCCCGTGTAAGGCTTAAGGGTCCTTTACGCGGCCCGCCTCAACTTAAAAATTCAGTTTTTTTAATTATTTTAAATACTATTTAATGTATTTAAGGCCCGTCTTCGCGTATGGGATGTATTTTGGACATTTTGGGATATTTTAAAATATATTAGGGTGTCAGTTTTATCGAGGGGTGTTATACCTTCGGACTGAAAAACGCAGGAGCCACATACCAACGGTTTATGAACGCCCTTTTTAGAGAACAGTGGGGACGAAACTTGGAAGTGTATGTTAATGACATTGTCATAAAAAGCCTCACTGAAATGGCCATGATAGAGGACATAGCTGAAACCATACAAACCATGCAAGATGTGAACATCAAGTTGAACCCGGGGAAATGTTGCTTCGGGGTAGAGGAAGGAAAATTCTTGGGGGTAGTAGTCACTAAAGGCGGGATCAAGGCGAACCCAGAGAAAACCCAGGCAGTAGCTGAAATGCGGTCCCCCAGGTCCATAAAAGATATTCAACAAATGAACGAGAGACTGATAGCCCTTAATTATTTCCTATCTAAAGTTTCCGACAGAACTCTTCCCTTAATGAAAGTCCTGAAGGACTGCTGTAACAACCCGCATTTTGAAGTCAAAGTCAAAGTTAAAGGAAGAAAAGATTGCTAAATGCGATCTGTCACTCCTTACTTGATCATTGATTGTACTCCTTGACTTGTAATCGATACTCTAGTTTAAGTTACTTTAGTTGTTTTATGTGGAGTAAATGCTAATAATCGCAGTTTATCGCTAATCGACTTATCGTTATCTCAACCCGAATTGCAGGTTATGGATATTGTTTTACGTGTGTGTGCTATTTTGTGTTACTTGTGCATGTTTATATTTATGTTGAAATGTTAATCGCAAATCGCAAATCTATCACAACACAATCTCACCGCAACACAAAACGCAGAATGGGTATGTTTAGGTTTATGACTGTTAGTTAGGATATTTGGGTAATTAATGTGAATTACTATCGTACCGCTTACTTGCCTCGCATCGCAACGCTTAACGCACGAAACGAAACACCGAAAACCAACTCGCCAAACCCATCCGATCGAATGACCATTTTCATCTTCTCCAATACGGCAACTCCGATTAGGGTTTCATCTTCTTCTACACACTTCCAACTCACAACAGTCTACTTTCTCCCCAAATCTTCTAGGTAAGATTCCAAATCTCTAATTGTCGCCTGGAAATCTTTAACAATAAGGTTAGATTGCGATTTCTTTCTGTTAATCATGTTTATTTCTTTATTATTCAAAAAGCATTCAAGTTTGATTTTGATTGTTTTTGTATTTGTATTCGTTCATATCTAGGGTTCTGCATCTTGGATTAAACATACCGATTTTATCATTCCAATGTCAATCTTCGTCTCTTCCTCTGTCGCAGATTACAAAAAGCTCCGCGGATTTCTCCCATAGAGGTAGCATCCCGATCTGTTTACTTTAACATCAATGTTTTCGATTGTTTCACTTCGGTCCATATATCATATTGATTTTATAGTTTTCCTAAGATTGTGTTTATTATAAGTTAAAGGGTTATGATAAGATTTAGGGTTTTTCAATAATCTCTTTTGATTCAGTTGCATTCCTAAACTTAGGGTTATCATATAAATTGTTAAATTTTGATAAAGATGATAAAATCACATGGGGGGTTATCTGAAGGTAGTATTATGTGTGTCCATTGTTGATTGAGTGAGACTGGAATTGGTTTCCCCAGTGGCTAGGGTTCCATTGTGAACCCGACAATGTCGCTGAGCGGAGATAGTTGGTTCTGCGGCGGCTAGGGTTCCACATTAAGCGTTTGGAAATAAAAAAAAATTGAACCTCTTGCTCTTTGGGCTTGGGGTATAATTTCTTTCTTTCTACTTCTTTAAATATTTGTGACTTTTTTTCTTAATTAGTTTGCTGGTTGATGCAGATATTGTGGTCGATAATTGAGCAATATGTATGAACAACGTGATGGATCTTTGTGTGTTCTAAATTTTCCTATTATTACTTTATCAGACTTTTGGTATAGTGAATCTTGGTATAACTTAGTGATTATCTATAGGTCAAATAAATTTAGGAGTTGCTGCAACAACACACACTCTGATTTTTTTACCTCTATTCACATCTAAAGATTATATAATCTGAGTTTTCAAAAGGTATGCTCTAACCGGATGGACTTTTTCATGCAGGAAAATGATACATGTGCCTTTGATTTTGTCAAATGTAAATCAACGTTGGTTATCTCAAAGGTTGATGACAAACATGGTATATAAGTTTTGTGGTACTGATTGGCTATATGGTATTGTATATAACTTACGAAAATTTGATTGAATAGGTTATTTCTATGCAATTGGTTTTTTTCTAATTCCAAACTATTACTGGCCCTGACCTAATATATTTAGATATGTAGTTATACCATATTAAATTTTTACACTGGAGTTTTTTATTGTTGATTGGTGAATGCAGGCTTTTTCAAGAGAAAAGGTTATAGAACCATTTTGAGGTGCCTAGATGCATAATCCATTGTCGATGGCTTTGACAGGTTCATCATACGTTTCTTGAGGTAATTTTTGAACTTTTTTTTTGTTTTTTAAGCATATCGATCTAAAGGGGTGCTTATGAAACCTTTAGGGAGAATATTGAACAATTTTGCGACTATGATTTTGATCGAGTAGTCCTTATTGCAAGCATTTATTGAGAATTTTCAACTGAAGCAAAAGAATTTTAGTGAATTCGAGAAAGTGTGTCCCCTTGCATCTTGGAAACCAAACATCTACCATTGATCTCAATTTAGTTGGAGAGGAAACAAAATCTCAAGATCGAGCTAGAGGGGTACATTTCTTTAGGTTATGATTCATAATCCATTTCTTCTAACTAATTTTTACACATATTTTATTTGCTAAGAAGCAAATAACTTGAAAATTCTTAATTTAAAAATTACAGGTGCACTTTGCATAAACTCGTGAACTATTGATGATTATCACCAGTATTATGAAACCAAAAAAGTAAAAAAAAAAAAATAGAGGTGCACCTTGCTACTGACCTGTTATCTTTATGGGTTGATTGCGATTGTGTTTTATGTCAAATGGGTCAAAAAGGGCAAACTTCACGACATGGAAATGCACTTTAAGTTTTTTACTAATTTTACCAACCACCAGTATCGACTTCCATTTTATTGTTGATTTTAGCTACCAAGTAACATCTTATTAACGATTAGAACATCAATACAAATGACATGTTCAACCTGCCAGGGCATTATTTTGCTAAATTTTCAAAATTGATGATATTGCATCTTATTAATTTGTTATTTTAGTGTATATGTATATGCCATAGGGCACCAGGTGTAGCATTTAGTTCTCAGCAAATTCCATATTAGCAGTTTAATCAATTAAAATGAGGTTGGTTGCTATCTTCGTGATAAATTATATACATATATATTTAATATATTCTAAACCTAATCGCATCAGCAATGTGTTTTTTTTTATCAAGGATACATATCAAGTTTTGTAGGCTTCTATCTTTTTCCTTTGACCATCACGTTAAACCTCTTACACATTCACATTGTCACCCCAACCTCTGGATTTACCAATCTCAAGTACGCCGTGCAGCAAGTGCCTACCCACGTCATCAAAGAACTCATCATGCACGAGGTTTGTTGAATTCGTATTTAGCCTTTTGCTTCGGTTAGTATTTTTGTTACTCTGAGTTGATACTTATTTAAAATGGTCCAAATTTGAAGCTACTTTGGGTCAGAATGGGTTCGGGCATCATTTATGGGTTAAATTTGCCTTAATAAATCATCCTTAACCTCTGTACTTGTGTATTCAGGTGGTGCTTGGGGGTGGCTAGGATGCATCTGCTGTTACCACAACGATCATCGTGCGGGGAAGTTTGAAGCCAAATTTTATGACAATGTAAACAATATCTTTTGTCAAGTTTTGATTTTTTATATCAGTTTATATATAATACATGTAAGTTAATGATGTATGTAAAATCACTCAGGTTCTGCAAGAAGAGATTGGAGGCATTAAAGGACATTTCGGGCCAATTAATACTTTGGCATTCAACCCGGATGGAGAAAGGTACATTTTTCATCTATGTTTATATCGAAATCGAGCTTCACTAATGGATCATTTAGTTGATATTTATTTTTTTAGGGTTTATGTTCGATTTAGTAGTGATTTTTGTTTTTTTAATGTCTTATATTTTCTCAAGTGGAGGCGAAGAGGGTTACGTGAGACTGCATCATTTTGATCCTGACTACTTCAAGATTCCATCAATTTGATTTCACGGTGATATTGTTGACTTTCCCAACTTGGTTGCTTAGCGGGGTCGAGAATGCGGTGGTAAAGGTATATTCGTTGTTAGTTTTGTTTTTGATTAAGTAATAAATTTGTCTATTAAAATAAGTGCTAAAGACCCTACAAGAATTCATGTTGGTGTTAATCAGTTAATTAGTTCAATATAGATATAGACGATGATAGTTAATAGTTAATTGTCAACCTTCCCCTATGAAATAAGTTATACCTATGGAAGTTTTTTGAATTTAACAGTCCATTTTCATTTTCAGTTGACGAGGTACTTAAAATAAAATTGCAATATTTTTGGGATTTGAATTCGAATTGTTATGAGAGTTACTAAATTATGTCCGATATTTTTGGTAACTGGCATCTCTTTCCAACATGCGGATTGACCACGTTCTTAATGATTTTCCTATTTTAGACGGCGAGATTTGATCTCAGCATGATCATACATTGATTATAAGATATATGTAAACAGTTTTGATTAGTGGGGGTTAACAAAATTAATTCCGTTATTTTTAGAATTTGGAACCATTCAGTTTTTAAAACATACTATATAAACCTTCAATTGTATTCTTGCTTTTAGTGTTTTTTATGTTTTTACTTCGATATGCCATAATTTCATCCGACTTGACCTATTTGTAAGTCATATGTTACTGAACATATATTGTCATAAACGAGTCATGAATGACTATTTCTTATATTCAATTAATTTTCTTATTTTTATTTTGCAGAAAAAATGGTTCTGCTGCATGGCATAAAAGTGGTCAGACTCTGTAGGTCCCGACACGGATCGTCGGACGAAAGTGTGTCCTATTTTAATATCCAGATTACTATTTTTCTTTATTTTGATTGTTCATGAATGTAAAAAAACAATATATATTATGTAGATTTAATGATTACTCTTTTTGTTGTTTCTGTTTTTAATTTAAATTTTATATTTATTTTTAGGTCTAATAATTTTTTGTTTTGTTTTGCAGGCTCGAGCAACTTCAACAATATAATTTGTTCTCTATATTTTTTAATTTGTAAACTCATATAGTTACTTATCTATAGTACGATGCTTCGTTTTATTTTAATCTTCAACTTTAGATTTCCATAATAAGTTCATACGTACAGTTTCTTTATGATCAGTAACGTAATTTTTTTTTTCTAAAAGTAAGAAACATATCATATTTCAACACAGCGAAATTCGCGGGAATTATCACTAGTTTATGATGAAGGTGGGGTGTTGTGGGTCCCATATTATTTATATTTCTTTTAACTTTTTAATTATTAATTTAAGAAGTTGTAGGACCGGTTTTCGACTCCCGAACGATTGCGAACCGACACGTGTGACGTGCGGAATCCGTACACGTGCGAGGACCACGTGAACCGTACTAAATCTGTGATTCGATTAAATATCTGAAAAATACAAAGTCACGTGAATCACATTGAGCACTTTCTCTCTCTAGATTCTCTCTCTAACCTTCAAAGCTCCAAGTCTCTCAAAATGGAAAAAGTTAAAAGTGCTAAACTAAAGGCATAAGGTTCCTATTTATAGGCCATGGAATTAATGAGAGTTCTCATTAATTACCAAAATGCCACCTTGCCCTTTTTCTATCTAATATTACAATATAATCATGTTTTCTACTAATTCTTGCTACGAACTCGATTGAAGGAGGCGATAGACATTACTGCACTAACAGACTCCCCCTTGGATATTGCCGCAGTCAATCTCGTAGCGTCTTAACTCTCTCTCTCTCTCTCTCTCTCTCTCTCTCTCTCTCTCTCAGTCTTCTTGAAGCTTTATTACATTTTCAGCAACACAGACTCCCTTTTGCTCGAACAGAATCCCCATGGATCTGTCTTCAGCTTTAGCTGCTCCCCCTTTCGGTAAACTCTTTCTTCAGGCTCCCCCTTTCGTCAAGCTTCCGTGCTTTTGGGATAGACACCTGGATTTCTGGTTACAAGCTCCCCCTTGCGTCGAGCTCGTCTTCAGACTCCCCCTTAGAATCGGCTGTCGGGATCGTAGTCTGGCACAACATCTGCAATTCTCAAATATTTATAAGTAAAAATGTTTTGAAACATCCAGGATTAAAAACTTGGTTCTCTAGCATAAGCTAAAACATTTCAAATATACGACAGTGAAAACTTTTTCGATTGTCCAAGAATCATGACCTGGCCCTTAAAAACTTTTAATCAAGATCCTGGCTCTAAAATATAATAATATGAATATATCCATGATTACTTGATTTTCTCCCCCTATCAAATGACTTATAGATTTGGCAGTATTAAGTATCCAAAATGAAAACCTAGCACTTTATAATAGATTTTCACAATTTAAGAATCCAAATCCCTCGCAGTTAATCATCCAAGTCCAAATTAATGACCTTGGAGACTTCACAAACTGTTTTTGATTTTTGATTAAAAAATTCAAGTTTCAAATTAATGAACTTGTTTTATTTTCAGAAACACGATCAGTATACTCAGATTTTGAAACTCAGCTCTCGGACATCGGTTGTCGAAAATAAAGTGGAAACAAAATCTTTTTGAATTTTTCTGAAACATAAAGCAATAAAGAAATATTTACAAACATATTTACAGTCAATATTTTTGTTTGAGTTCGCATCAGAGGATCATATATCAGTTTATGACAAATCACTGATCCACTTAAATTTTCACACAAAGTTCAATTGAATCGAGATACGGATTTAGTGTTTTAAGAACTTAAACTTATTCGCGTGTCCCACCTCGGAATATACTCTCGTATCAAAATTCCCTAGATTCAGTCTTACAGGTGAGTATACCAATTTGATATATGTTCTCTGGGTTAGTGCGAGACCTTGAGAGCTCAGGTATGAACTTCCGTTCAGTCAAAGAGATGAAGGCTCGACTTTAGGTGTGTTCCCTTTAGAGAATCTTTTCTTCAACTGCAATTGATTCATATCTTTTGATATTTTTCAATTTTTATGCAGAGGGTAAGCTTTTAAAGCGCGTAAAGTATTATACGAGGTCTAGGCCATTGCTTCTGCAATATCAGAAGACCAGGTATAATACCCTAGATATCAAACAGTATAAAGACCTAGTATCTCAGAATCAGGCAATCTCTCAAACAAGATTTCGGGGGTTACCCATATATCCAAGAAATGTTCCCCATGAGATAAGCAAGTATTTGATATTTAGGTTTATATCTCGAAAACAATCTACTAAGCGTGTAAAAACCTACTGGCATATCATCAGTGAGACCGTTTATCACACTTTAACTTTCCAATTCTTTAGCGTACTGTGATTGTCTAACTGATGTACTATCATTTCCTCTTTTTACACAAAACTCATTTTTGAATTTTACCATGTTTTTGGCTTTTTCAAATTTTCAAATGTTTTTGGATTTTCTGAAATTTTCTTACTCCCCCTAAAATTCAAAACATTTAAAGAAAATTTGATAACTTGATACTGATAGCTTTGTCTCGCCATCCATTTTCTGCTTCACATGCTCTGTTTTGCAGAAAATATAATGTACCCCCATGATTTACAACACATTGATGTTTTACAGTTTGAAAACCGTCGGTTTTCAATCTTGTGAAATTTATCATGTTTGTTAAGCCGTGAGGGTTTCGGCATATTCACTCAATATATTTTTGAAATTTTTGAATTTTTGACAAAATTTAAAAGCAAACATATTTTTTACTTTTCAAATTTTTTACAAAATAAAAACATATTTTTGGTTTTTGATTTTTTTTCAATTTTTAGGGTTTTAGAAATATGGTTTATTTATGTACAGAAAACAAACAAACTCACTGATTAACAATCGCAGGGACCAGCAGCCTCTTCCTCTCGTGCGGCTGCTCTCATCTCCATCTTGGTATTTTTCAAAGTTATTGAGCACCTGCACATTCAAACTATTCAATTATTTGAACAAATGAGCCCAAGTCTGTTTGACCTTAGGCATTTCAACACAATACGTTTCATTCAACTTAGGAAAATCTTTATCATCTTTCACAAATATATTTTCATTCCGATTATCATTCACAGGAACCTTTTGCTTCTTTTCAACCCAAGTTTGTCCTTTCGAAGCACTTCTTTTATAAAAATGAGATTCATTTTGAACATTTTGATTTTGAATAACAACTTTTGGTTTCCAAAACTGGTTTGGTTTTGTTGCATCAACAGTTGTTTTCCAACTTTGTGTTGTTCTAAGTATGAGTTTCGCCGATTTCCACGTTTGTTATGAGTCAGCCTTTGACATTTTCGGCTTCCAAGTTTGCTTTGATTCAAACTTGTTTGATTTCTGATTCACAACATCAGACTTCTTTTTCATTTCAACACCAACAGGTTTAAGATTTGGACCATTTCGACTAAGATGTCCAATTTGATCACACTTAAAGCATGTTCTCTTGGACACATCTTTAACCTGTTGTTGTTGCTTTTTCTTTTGAGCGTAGAACTCTTCATTAGACTGTCGTCTAAATTGGAGTTCTTTCTCTTCTTCAGAACTTGTTCCGTGAACAAAGTTCATCTTTTCTTGATAGTTTGACGTTTCATTTCTTTTCCAATTTTGTTTCCTTTTATAACCCAACCCAGCCTTCATGTTTTTCTTTTTGTAACCAGGTTTGTTATAAAAAGTTTTCTTACATTTTCCAGCAAATTTTGAAATTTCAGACTGATGTGTGGTCAAAAACCGGTGCCTTATTATGCTTAACTTAATGTTTTTACATATGTTTAATCTCGAATAGCCTACTTGTAAAAGGAATTATGTTTTGTAGGTCTTGTGAAGATTAAGGAGCTAATTGGGAGCTTTACGGGTCACCGGGATCAAACATCATCAACCGGGGATGAAAAATGACAAAGACCGGGTTAACCACGAAGATTGGATGTGCTTTAGGGAATGTTAATGGAGTTAACATGAAGACATTGGAAGATATTATGATAGAGGCCGGAATTACGAGCACGTGGGCGAAAACGGTGCGTAAAACGGAGCTATAACGAAGAAGTTATGAAGAAAACAGTTTCGGAAAAAACTGACCAAACGAGAGGCCGTCGGCGACGGGCAGGGACCCCGTCGGCGACGGGCAACGGAAAACCACTCCGGGAAAATTTTTCTTGGATGCTTTTTATTGATTGGAACTTGTTTGTTTTGGTCAACTACGGGTTTTAGTCTTTGGGGGGGCCAAGAACATTAAAATTGGGCAGACTTTAGAGAAACAAATCTACTCCAAATTCATGAGCATTCAAACTTCAATGGAGACACACCATGAAGATCACTCAAAAGTCCATCATCAAGAAATAAATGCCCAAAGTTTTGAAGGTAAGTGTAAATGCTCCAAGTTCTTCATGTCTACATAAACAAGATCATCATCCAAGATGAGGAAAAGAGTCGAGGTCGAAGGACCAACGACGGTTCACAATCACCCACTTCCAACATAATCCTTCCACCACCATCTTCCATCAACATTCATCATCTATCATTCTCCATCCTCCAAGCTCCAACATGACTCCCGTCAAGGTTCATTCTTCCGGTGATCAAGCTTCTTCAACCGTGAGCGGCTAATCATCTCGGTTTCACCCCGGTGTAGGTAGTTGTTTAATTTATGGTTTTGAATTGTTCTTGCTTCAATTTGTGACAATTTGTGTATGATTTTAGAAACCTCTGGCAATAGCTTACATTTGTTTCGAATTCATAAACTGTCGAGCGATGTTAAAAGTTATGACTTTATGAAATGGTTATGTGTAATATGCGTTGTCTTGGTTAGGATTTACTTGTGTTGATTACAAAGTGTATTCTTGTCCGTTCATTGAGCGTTGATAGTTATTAGCACCTAAGTCACGGTACACTAAATCCGTTAATTGTATGCATTTGAATTGAAGCCTTAAACTTGTAGAAACCATAATTTAGCAATTACCGAAACCGGGTGTGATTCCTTACTTGTCATTGTTTAGAAATCTCATATTTATCACCATTGTTAACTAGGAATTTGTATTCAAGTAAGTGCTTATATTTATCTAAAATAGAACTTTCACCATTTTTATTAGACATATAATTTAGACATCTTTTACCAAAAACAAACAATACAAGAATTTTATTAGCAAGCTTCATAAATTGTGACAACCATTGTAGTTCTAGTAAATCCATTCGCAAACCACATACTCTTCGTGGATCGACCCCTTGCTACCACTAGCTATTTGTTAAGGGTAATTTGGGCTTATAAATATTATCTTTGATTGGAGCGCGACACTCCGATCAAATTTTGGCGCCGTTGCCGGGGAGTTAGTGCGCTTTGTGTTTGGATAATTGTTAGAATT
Source organism: Helianthus tuberosus (assembly GCA_030545235.1). Taxonomy (NCBI): domain Eukaryota; kingdom Viridiplantae; phylum Streptophyta; class Magnoliopsida; order Asterales; family Asteraceae; genus Helianthus; species Helianthus tuberosus. The sequence goes on from CM060397.1 coordinate 32,018,125, forward strand.
TAGTAAATATCTTTTTAAGTTGTTTATTTTCTTTTTGTATTTCTTCTTTTTCAAATTTTCTGTCTAAGTTGTTTAGTTTATTTTTTCTTTCCTTTGTCTTGTATATTTGTGATTTTACTTCGGGTGGTCGAGCTTGTTTGTGCAGGAACATGTTTTGCAGGTACCATCTTTCAATATGAATTGGGTGGATGATGATCCGTGTGAGTGTTGCGGAAGCGGAGAGCATTATTTAGAAGATTGCTATGTTTTCCATGAAAAAGTTCAAGCTAACAAGGAACAGGAAGACTACCTCAGCGGATTGTTTGATTATAGGAGGGCGGATTATGAAGATTTCAATGGTCCATCCTCACCTTATCCATACACTAGACCACCTCCACCACCGGAGCAAGAAAAGTCATGCCCTTGTTGTGGAAAAGTTCACATACATGAAGATTGTCCAGTGTTTTGGAAAGATCCAGTGTTTTGGAAAGGAAAAATAAAGTCCGGTTACAAGCCACCTTCATACCAAGATTACAACAATTATGAACCCGAATTGCCACATTTTTCAAGTTACCGGGAGGAGTATGATGATTATTATAATGAATACCCTCAACCGGCATCCGAAGAACCTCAAGATTCAATAAGTTCCAAGCTCGATGCAATCATGAATGCTATCATTTCAAATCAAGAGATTAAGATGGAACTGAAGAAGGAACTTGAGGCGAAAGATAAAGCTAATGAAACCTTGGCAAAGAAAGTGGGTCAACTCGTTGAAGAATTGGCTCAACTTAAACGAGACCAAGAGGTTTGGGCCAATGGTACAATAGTAGATGGTGATGTGGTGGAAGAGGTTATCGATCTTCCCGAGCAAGAAAATGAATGTTTGAACCGAGCAGAAGACATCACACCGCAAGACGGGTCAGAACCAAAAGAATCCCACATTCATGCCTATCCTTCTTCCATACTTATCACTCCAACCAACAAAGTTGGGGATGAAGGTTCGGGTATAAGGATTCGAAGTGTGGCATTGCAAGACATTGGCCAGTTTGGTAAGAAGCGACCCCGAAGTTGTACGTTACGCATGCCGAATAGAAGAAAAAGAGAATGGATTAGGCATGCTAATTACCGAGCGTATGTTGGAAACTCGGTAGGCAAATGTGCACTTCGACCACCATGAGAGGTAAATCGGTTAAATGAACGTTGTGGGTGTGTTCCCTATATAACCCTCACGAGACCTCTCGTCCTCCCAAGCTATTGGGAGGTTTAAAAAAGGACTTGTAATATTTTAGTTAGAATTGTGCATAATTTTAATTGTTTGTGTGTTTTTGATATAATCGTAATCGTTTCCTACTATCTTTGTTTGATTGTGTGAAGTCCGGACATCACAAACGATTCTTGAAGACGTAAGGTATGTTTTAGATTTCGTTTTGTGCATTGCGGACAATACACGTTCATTTTAGGGGGTGGTAGAATCGTTACGATTTTTTTCGTAATTTAAAAAAAAAAAAAAATTTGTAATAAAAATCACAAAAAGATTTTTAATATTTTTTAGGATTTTTTTATAAACATAGTCCCTTTATTAAAAGTGCTTATTTTTAAACATAGTTTTCATAAAAAAAAAAAAAAAAAAAAAATTTGAAAAATTGGGCAGCCGTCGGCGACGGGCTACCAAAACTAGCCGTCGCCCACAAAAGCCCGTAACCAGGGGCTTAAGCCGTCGGGGAATTTTGCTCAAACCACAAGCCGTCGGCGACGGGCTATCAGCCGTCGCCGACGGGCTAGTTTTTGAAAAAAAAAAATTAAAAAAAAAAAAATTTAATTAAAAAAAAAAAAAAAAAAAAAATCGTTTTTAATAAAAAAAAAATTACTTTAAAAAAAAAAAAAAAAACTTTAAAAAAAAATAATATTTCGTTTTTAATAAAAAAAAAATTAGTTTTTAATAAAAAAAAAAATCGTTTTTCATAAAAAAAAAAAATTCGTTTAAAAAAAATATAAATAAATAAAAAAAAATATTAATGAAAAAAAAAATTTCCGTTTTTATTAAAAAATTCTTTTTTAATGAATTCGTTTTTAATAAAAAAAAAAAACAACAAAAAATTAATAAAAAAAAAATTTCGTTTTTATTAAAAAAAAAAAAAAAAAAAAAAATCTCAATAACCTTCAAACCTTCATAACTTCTTCAATTCTCACCCAAATCAGTTGATTCTTGAGCCTAAAGTGTGTAGTTTTTCGAGAGGAACACAACCCCTATAATGGTTTCCATCAATTCTTGCTCGTTTGCAAGATTTCTGGGTTAGGGTTTTGAAGAGGTATTGTATGTTTTGTGTTGTTTATTTTTTTATTTTTTTTTTGTGCTTTATTTTTTCGTCTTTTAGTTGTTTTTCCACATAAATTAAAGTAAAATAATGCATGGCTTGGTAATAATTTCATAAAAATGGTAGAACTAGGTAACTAACAAATTTTGATGGTTGTGAGAAGCATGCTTTTACACAAGGGTTAGAATTTGTAGGTACATGATGATTCGTGAGACAACCGTTTTTATGAAGAGAAGAAGATATGGGCTTCAAGCGATAAAAATCAGGTGCATGCGTTTCCACTTTACCTTGATTGTTAGTGTGATAATAAGTGGATTGTATTTCGTATTTTGTATTGTTCCGGGGTGAACTTTGGGAGGGTTAGCTGTGTCACATCCCTTGTGCATTTTAAAACTCTAGTTCTTACACATTGAGGACAATGTTTACCTCAAGTGTGGGGATGGGGGAGTAGTAAAAGTTTTCGATTTTGACCCGTTCATTTAAATACTACACATTGAGGACAATGTGTACCTCAAGTGTGGGGATGGGGGAAAACTTCAAAAATTTTTCAAAAGTTTCTTGTTTAAAAGCAATCTTAAAAACACAAGTAGCTAAGTCAACGAGGGATGGCACAACCCATTTGGTCTTTTGTCATGGTTAAGTTCAAGCTATGTAGCATGAAGGGTATTTAACGGGTGGTTATTTGGGAATAATTCGCCTAAGGAACTAGCATTTGGTGCATATCACATATCATACCCTTATAAGTACATATCATACATCATATATACACATATTTCTTTGTTTGAGTGGACCATTAGTCATGTATTGTAGAACTTGCATCTTTTGATACATTTGAGACCATAGACCGAATACAAGCACGAGAATGATTAAGGCATTAGGTGAACCTTTTCCTTTTTACACCATTCTTATACCCTTACCCAAAAATTATCCCCTAGTAGCCAACTTTGAGCCTAAACCTTCATTTGACAACTCACTTAGCCAACAACCATAAGCCTTTTTGTTTAAACCCGTGTGATGGAAATTCGATTATTGAGCAAAGTTTGTATAGTTCTATTTATTTGTTATAAAAAAAAAGCTATGAAAAAGATGAGAAAAACATTGAGAAAAGAACAAAAATATGTGTTTCTAGTTGTTGAATAAAAGGTGAAAATCATTGCCTTATAGTTGATGTTTATAGTTTACTTGAGTTGCATTGTAATAAAAATCGAATTTTTCATCACCTAAGCCACTTAAAAATATCCTATTTCCTACCCTTAACCCTAGCCCCGTTACAACCCTTTCAAAGACCTTATGACTTGTGCTTAGTATTCGTGATCGATGGTGGAGAATGATTGAGTTGCAAGCCTATGCGGGTACGTGTTCTAATCGGTTTTGAGCGATTATTTGTTAAAGTGCTAATACATTACATATTAGCCAAATGTTAAGCCGAGTGGAGAGAACATTGTGAGGGATATGTATGATTTGTTAGTTTTATGGGCGAGTTAATCTTGGGTAACCATTTGTATATGTGAAATCACATTACCATTAGATATATTTCGAATTGTAAAGAGTTTGAACTTTAGTATGACATTGGACCTTAACCTTGTCTCGGGAATGGGAAGTGTGTTCATTGTTCGACCCAAGCGAAAGTGAAAAACAGAATTTGCTTGAGGGCAAGCAAAAGACAAGTGTGGGGATGTGATGTGTGGTCAAAAACCGGTGCCTTATTATGCTTAACTTAATGTTTTTACATATGTTTAATCTCGAATAGCCTACTTGTAAAAGGAATTATGTTTTGTAGGTCTTGTGAAGATTAAGGAGCTAATTGGGAGCTTTACGGGTCACCGGGATCAAACATCATCAACCGGGGATGAAAAATGACAAAGACCGGGTTAACCACGAAGATTGGATGTGCTTTAGGGAATGTTAATGGAGTTAACATGAAGACATTGGAAGATATTATGATAGAGGCCGGAATTACGAGCACGTGGGCGAAAACGGTGCGTAAAACGGAGCTATAACGAAGAAGTTATGAAGAAAACAGTTTCGGAAAAAACTGACCAAACGAGAGGCCGTCGGCGACGGGCAGGGACCCCGTCGGCGACGGGCAAGGGAAAACCACTCCGGGAAACTTTTTCTTGGATGCTTTTTATTGATTGGAACTTGTTTGTTTTGGTCAACTACGGGTTTTAGTCTTTGGGGGGGCCAAGAACATTAAAATTGGGCAGACTTTAGAGAAACAAATCTACTCCAAATTCATGAGCATTCAAACTTCAATGGAGACACACCATGAAGATCACTCAAAAGTCCATCATCAAGAAATAAATGCCCAAAGTTTTGAAGGTAAGTGTAAATGCTCCAAGTTCTTCATGTCTACATAAACAAGATCATCATCCAAGATGAGGAAAAGAGTCGAGGTCGAAGGACCAACGACGGTTCACAATCACCCACTTCCAACATAATCCTTCCACCACCATCTTCCATCAACATTCATCATCTATCATTCTCCATCCTCCAAGCTCCAACATGACTCCCGTCAAGGTTCATTCTTCCGGTGATCAAGCTTCTTCAACCGTGAGCGGCTAATCATCTCGGTTTCACCCCGGTGTAGGTAGTTGTTTAATTTATGGTTTTGAATTGTTCTTGCTTCAATTTGTGACAATTTGTGTATGATTTTAGAAACCTCTGGCAATAGCTTACATTTGTTTCGAATTCATAAACTGTCGAGCGATGTTAAAAGTTATGACTTTATGAAATGGTTATGTGTAATATGCGTTGTCTTGGTTAGGATTTACTTGTGTTGATTACAAAGTGTATTCTTGTCCGTTCATTGAGCGTTGATAGTTATTAGCACCTAAGTCACGGTACACTAAATCCGTTAATTGTATGCATTTGAATTGAAGCCTTAAACTTGTAGAAACCATAATTTAGCAATTACCGAAACCGGGTGTGATTCCTTACTTGTCATTGTTTAGAAATCTCATATTTATCACCATTGTTAACTAGGAATTTGTATTCAAGTAAGTGCTTATATTTATCTAAAATAGAACTTTCACCATTTTTATTAGACATATAATTTAGACATCTTTTACCAAAAACAAACAATACAAGAATTTTATTAGCAAGCTTCATAAATTGTGACAACCAATTTAGTTTTAGTAAATCCATTCGCAAACCACATACTCTTCGTGGATCGACCCCTTTCTACCACTAGCTATTTGTTAAGGGTAATTTGGGCTTATAAATACTATCTTTGACCGGAGCGCGACACTCCGATCACAGACTTTTGAATTTCTACCAGTTTGAAAACTTTGTTGATTTTATCTGAAATCACATTTTGAATTGGGAATTCATTATCCGAAAATAGTTTGTCCGATCCAATCATGGTATAAACCAATCCTTTTGAATCATCATTCACAACTTTTTCAGATTTTGAGTGTTTAAGATAACTATCATGAAAACTTCCCTCATTTTCATCTTGTGATCCAGACTTATCTGTTTTGATAGACTCCTCTGCTAGAACACTTTCAACTACCTTACCAACCACCTCTGAATCACTGATGTCATCAGATTTGGTGTAAGTCACATCGATGTTGTCGGGTAACTGGTCAACCATATTTATTGCTTTTTCCACCTTCTCGCCATCATAGAATGTGTAATTATTCTCCAACGGTGGTGGAACCTGATGGTATTCAGACCCAATTCCCTTTTTGTTCTATTCTGACCCTTTCCCATCGGGTGTGATGTTGAAAATACGTTCCAGAATGTATGAAGACGCATGATAACTTTGAAGTTTATTGACCAATTTTTCTTTATCTGCTAGTTCTTGTTTAAGCTTAGCGACATCATCAATATATTGATTTAAAACCATTTGTTTACCTTCATATCTAGCTTCAAGAAATTTAGTTGTTTACTGACATGCAGACAATCTATCATCTAAACTTTTGACTTTACTTTTCAAAGTTTCATAAGCTTCTTTTACGGTATGATATAACAATTTCCTTCCATCATATTCTTTTTGCAACTCTTGAATTGTTTTATCTTTTGGAACACATTCGTTGCAAACAGCTTAACACTTATCTTTCAAAATTTTGTTTTCTTTTTCAAGATCATCACATCTTTGTTTCAGCTTTTCATTTTCTTGTTTCAAAAACTTTTCATTTTCAATCATTTCATGACTTTTATTTTTAAAAATCTTTTCTATTTTAGTGAATTCAATGTCTCTGATTTTAAGTTTTTCATCCTTTTCAGTACAAGCACTGCACGTTTCCATGCATTTCTTGCACTGTTGTTCAGCTTTATTATCAATTGATTGATCAGAAGAATCAGTTTGGGTTTTTACCTTAGTGTTTGGCACCGTGGCTTCATTCGCTTGTTGATTCTGATCTTCTTTAAGCACCTGTTGTTTTTCTGCGACAGCTTTCTCAAATTTTTCATCTTCTTTCTTCACTTCCTTCACAAGCTTTTCACTCTCATCAACAATCTCTTTAATCGTCTTCTTCTTCTTCTCCAAATTGGCATATATAACCTTCCTAATGCCTTCTTCAACCTTTTCTTTATACCTTGGAATCTCCTCAAGGCCTTTGCACCAGACACTCATAGTTGGTATTGCAACAACTAGTGCTTCAAAATCAACTTTATCAGGATCAATCGTCGGATTTCCTTGAGGATCAACAAAGCATTCCTTTTCTGTGCTCCACCTACCTGCTTGTGTTGCTTCCTTGTAGGCATCATACACTTCATCCAGCCTAATGCGAGCATACCTTTCTTCTCGACTTTGTTTGATCTCAGCAACCATTGCCTTGGCTTTTCCATCTTCTTTGTCATGTTGACTCCAGTCATACCCTTCATCATCATGAATTACAATTCTGACTCCTTCTTCCTCATCGAAGTACTTATCCCAATCAAAATTATCCCAAACAGATTTTTCATTCTGTATACTGGATTCACTACGATCACGAAGTGTCATTACAGCTTGTCTCTTTTCTTTGGAAGGTCCTTCTTCAATCTGCTTTCTGGTTGGTTGCTCGTTATTCTGATGATAAATGGCCTTTTTGTAGTAATCCTCATAAAAAGGATTCATAATATCATCAGCTTTGTTGTTCGTGCATTCTCTCTTGAAGTGCCCCTTTTGTTTACACTTGAAGCAAGTGACTTTGTTCTTATCGAAACCTATCTTCATGTCTGGGCCTTCCAAGCACTTTTTGCCAGTTATCTCCAAAAACCTTTGAGCTCTTCGAATGACGCTTGCCATGCACCAGCGAATGCTCATGAGTTCCATCTCTTCTGGATCAACTTGATCGTAATCCTCCTTCATCATGTTTGGATTCCCGATCTTTCCAGCAATTAAACCTTCGTAAGATACCAGAATAGAAGCTAAGAAGCTCATGTGCTGTTGAGCAAACTCATTGTTCAAAAGTGGAGAATTTTTCCAATCCTGGGTTGGATTAGATTTTGACGATGAAGATGCAGATGAAAAATGATATCCTGGATCATAGCTCGAAGATTTGTTGTTTGACGAGTCACCAGTCTTATCTGTACTAAACGCAGTTTTGATCTTTGGAGATTCGTTGTTTTGTAGCATTCCTCTGCGATAGTACAAACCAATATTCTGTTGATAACTAGAGTTAGGCATCTTGTTTTGTTTTTGTAAAAGCAAATCATGTCCCTCTATTTTCTCAATCAAGCTCTCTAACGTCATCTCATCGAATTTATCAACATTTTTCAAAACGATCACATAGGTTTTCCAATCTTCCTCATGTGGCAATGTCTCGACGAGTTTATCCACCATCTCTTCTCTGTCTTTGTGGATTCCAAATCTTTCCATTTCAATCTTCAAATGGCAAAACCGTTCTATCATTTGACGAACTGTTTCATTCTTCATACAACCAAACAAGTCAAACTCCTTCTTCAACAGCGATATCTTGTTTTTCTTTATATCCTTGCCACCTTCAGCTTTCAACTTTAACGCTTCCAAAATTGACTTAGACGTTTCACCATGCCGAAGTAGTGAGAAAATATCCTCTCTGACAGATTGTTGAAGTAGAGTTATCAATCTTAATTCACTTGAATGTTCCTTTTTATCATCAGCTGTGAATTGTTTAAGTGTGATTAATTCATGTTTTTCATTTCTTGGTTCTTCATATCCTATTGTCAACATGATCCAACTATCATACGCATAGGCTTGCACCCAGTTTTCAAATCTTTCACACCACCAGTGATAATCTTCGATATTCATGAGCTTTGGTGGTCTCAGATGATTTCCGTACATGTTATCATGATTCAAACTCTCAGATATCATAGTTGTAGCATTCTTTGGTGTCACTGGAGTTTTTTCCGATGTAAACGCGTTATAAAATGTATTATAAAACTCTTCGCCAATTCCTGACATCTTTGAAACGTTTCTTGAATTTATCGCCTTGTTTATCACCTCGAATCAACTGCAAATGAACAAACGATCAGTTTTTTTTAAATTATCAAACAGCTGGATCGGATGGGTATCTGATGTGTGTAAAATGCAACATATAAATTACATCAAATGAGGCATAAAACTAACCCTTTTTAAGTACTAATGTAGGAAAAAGAGTGTTTTTGTCTTCCTTTTGTATTTTCAGGATTAAATGAGCTCAAATTCACAAAAGAAGCAAAAAGACAGCTAAATCTAACATAAATACAAGAAAAGGAACATAAGTGGACTGCCCGACCCCTCAACGGCATCTTCCCAAGCAAAATAGAGAAGGCAGAAGACTGAACACGCCCCGTGCTCAGCCAGCACGGGGCCGTGCCCAAGAAGCAGCAGAAAAGACAAACCTATAGAAGCTTCTATTGCCCACCACGGGCCGTGTCCAGTGAACACGGGGGCGTGGCGAAAGTACAGCAGGCGCATTAATTGTAATTGCGAATTACAATTAATGAAGAGAGAGTGTCAGACAGGCACGGGGGCGTGTCCAGCGGACACGGGGCCGTGCTCAGCCTTCTGTTCAGCCTATAAATAGGAGTGCTTGGTTTCATTTCAACTCATCCCTTGGCACACCACCTCTCTCACACTTCATCCACCACCCACCACCATCACAACACCATCATCCACCACCATCATCCATTGTCCATCATAGAGTGTGTGAGTCGTCTCGGGATCCAAGATTGATCGTAAGAGTTCTTGACAATCAAGGCCATGTTTGCCTAAGTCTCTTACATCACTTGGTGAAGACAAAGTGTCTAGTATAATACTTTTTATTTCTAATCTTTTGCACTTTTTATTTGGTTTTGTATTAATGACTTTAATAACTAGTTACTTATGTTGAAGGTGATCTTTCCTTATCGTTTGTCCGTGGTGTCTTGGCATTATTTTACTGTCTATATAAAATAAAAGATTTTCACCATTCATATCTCCACGGTCTATATGGAGGTATGTTGGCTACCTGGTCGGGGGTTAAGGGAACGGTTTGGTAAAGGTCTTGCCATTGTTCAGCGTTTAGAGGTCCTGCAATGGACCTGGGTCAAATTTAGTAGGACCTCCTTCAATGCTTCACGGTATTGGATGGCGGGGGTCCAAACTCTTTAATCCCCTCATAAGTTAACTACTATTAATACTATAACCCGGCTATTTAGGACTGTATCCCTGCTGACTCAGACTACTTAGCCGAGGGTAACGTCACCGCCAAAAGCGGGGCCTACCACAATATTGCATTAATAACTTAATTCATTATCTTCCAATAATCCACCCTTTTAGGATTGTATCCTTGCTGACTCAAACTACTGGGGTGAGGGTAACGTCGCCTTCAAAAGTGGGGCCTACTACAATAACTAAGATAATCTCTTAATTATGTGCAAAAGTGCGAAAATAATCAAAGGTTATACTAGATACGAGTCGGAACCAAGTGATTCATCTTGTCTATCTGTTTTTCTTTTTATTTTATTTTTCAGCATTTTAGTTAGTTTTTATTTTTCTTAGTTTAAAACATTTTTCTAACCTTTTTATTTTGATTAGACGTTGAGGATAAACCGGTACTAAAAGCTCTTGTGTCCTTGGACGACCTCGGTATCTTACCAACACTATACTACGCTCACGATGGGTGCACTTGCCCATATGTGTGTCTAGTGTTAGTAAATATCGTGTTTTATAAATTTAAAACTTGACTAAAAAGTGTTAAAGGGGCTTAAAATATACACCTAATATATATAACACTCGACTACGCATCAGTATCCGATCAAGTGAGGTCAACGAGGGTCAACAGAATAACAATGATCGGATAACAATGGATCGGATGGTGATCTAATCGAGTTACGATCCGACACTTGGACAATATGCTTTGGATCGGATGGTGATCCGATCGAGTGACGATCCGACACTTGACCAATTTGTGTTGAGGATCGGATGGTGATCCGATCGAGTGGCTATCCGACACTTGAACCTGTGAGATAGACAAACAGAGTGAGTAGGATCGGATGGCAATCCGTTCGGATTGCCGTTCGACGTTTTGCACAACAAATTAAAATGTGAAAGTGTGAAAAGGATCGGATAGTGATCCGATCGAGTGGCGATTCGACACTTGATACTATCAGACAAGTATACTAAGTATCGGATGGTGATCCGATCGAGTCACCACTCGACAATTGTTCCACTCGACACTTGACACAAAGCATCACACTAACATATGAGCTATGGATCAGATGGCCATCCGATCGATGAACATCATGAAGAACAATAACAGCGAACATGTTTATCGAATCAGACAGAAAAATCTTGATTTCTCTCAAATTACTTGGAATTTTGATCTGAAATTTTGTAAGCTTGTAGATCATTGATTTTCGCATATGATATTCAAAAATCAGCTAATTTTATCCGTAAAAGCCATGTTAATTTTGTGTTTTCCAGTCCAAAAGTGAAGAAGATACAAAAATGAAGAATTTTGACAAATCTGGATGAATTGATGATTTGAATCTGATGAAAACTTGTGCGATTCTGTGTGATTGATCCGTGCAATCGAGCTCCTGCTCTGATACTACTTGTAGGACCGATTTTCGACTCCCGAACGATTGTGAACCGACATGTGTGATGTGCGGAATCCTTACACGTGCCTGGACCGAACACGAGAACCGTACTAAATCTGTGATTCGATTAAAGATCTAAAAAATACAAAGTCACGTGAATCACCTTGAGCACTTTCTCTCTCTAGATTCTCTCTCTAACCTTCAAAGCTCCAAGTCTCTCAAAATGGAAAAAGTTAAAAGTGCTAAAGTAAAGGCATAAGGTTTCTATTTATAGGCCATGGAATTAATGAGAGTTCTCATTAATTACCAAAATGCCGCCTTGCCCTTTTTCTATCTCATATTACAATATAATCATGTTTTCTACTAAATATTGCTACGAACTCGATTGACGGATGCGATAGACATTACTGCACTAACACAAGTAAGGGTATTTAGGTTATTTCACATTCACTTAACACTAAAAACTAACTGATGTTAGGCTTAGGGACTATTCAGGAACGAAAATTGAAAAGTTGGAGATATAGCTTTAATTTTAGAAATTTAGGGAGTAAAGGTGAAAAAAGGTGAAAAAAGGCTAAACCACATGGACTATCCGGGCATTTAACTCTTATATTTATATCTAAACACTCTTTTTCTCTGTATCTCTCTCCCTAAAACCTATGTTGCACTGGGACGGGTACGGGAACGGGGTACGGGGACGGGTACGGGAACGGGAAACGGCAAAACTAAAAAATTCAAGAAGCGGGGACGGGACGGGTACGGGAATAAAAACATATAAAAAATAAATATATATTAAAGATAATGTAACACAAAACCCCAAAATAGTTATATATTGATATAAAGTTCAAAAATCCCATATCTTCATAATTAAAATTAAACTAAATATACAAAAAATACTATGTTTCAAGTTAGTGGCCTTCAAAATAACCCGTCATCCTAGGCCCAATTCTCTTTTTAAGTTATTAATGGCCCATAGTAACAAGTTACCCTACTAAAAGCAAAACAGCCGCCTCCCTCCTTTCATCTTCGTTTTGGAGATCAGAAATTCAAACCGGGTTTAAGAACCGGATGACATAGTTAATAATATAAATATTTAAGAAAAGAGAAATATAAAAAAACTATATAAACAATTCTAATATTAGTACTACACGGACATGAAATGAAAATAAATCAAATTTAAGAATTGACTTTTGTCAAACTTGTCTTTCCCAATAAAGTTTTGCAGACCACCTCCTCCATTTGTTTAAATGACCCTTTTTTCTTTAACAAATTCACCCTCCATTCAAACAAACAAACAAACAAACGTTAATCAAGTCGGCAAACCTTTTCACCGGAAATACTTGTAATCGGGATGATGATTTCGCCGGAGAAGCACGTCGCCGGAATGGGAGTTGCAGTCGAGATGTATAGAAACAGAAGTAGCACCCACCGGCTATGAAAAACCAAAAAAAATAAACGGAAACATGTCGGAAACGTTTCCTGCACGTCCCCATAATCCGTCCCCTGCTGCATCACGAATCCACGCCGTCCCCAACATGTCGGGGACGTTTCCCGGCCGTCCCCGTGCCGTTTCCGTCCCCTAGCAGTCCCCGGGACGGGAGACGGCACCTGCTAGGCGTTTCCGTGCATCATAGCCTAAAACAAACACTCTCCCTTTCTCACTCTCTCACCCACACCTGCCACCACCCACTCCCACCATTACCAGTTTACCTCCTCTTCCAAGGTCCATCAACAGACTCATCACCCCCCACTTGTAACCGTCGTGATTTCCACTCATCACCGTCACAGTCACCATGGATCCCGCCGCTGACCCCGACGGTCAAGACAGGGTGGTTTCTGGACTCACAACGATGGAGACGGCGAAGCTCTGGTGAACAGATCTTGCTCTGCATATACTAGATCAAGAAGATCAGCCCTTAGTGTTGGCAGAACCCAGACGAAGAACATTCAAGAACGTAAAGAAATATCACATTTTTTCACTATTTTGAAGAACAATCAGTCAATCAGTCTTGATTCTTACACCCATTGTGGTTTTTTATGGTGGATACAGGTGGTGAAAGAAGAAATTTTTTTGCTTCAATGAAGATCGGCCCATCTTTTTTTTGTTTTTATGAACCAACGTGTTTGTTGATTTGGAATATTATTTTGGTTTTTATGGTGGAACAGGTGGTGGTGGATGATAAATTAGTGTAGTTCCTCAATGTGAAAATGGATGGACGATGTGTGGTTTGTTGAAAGGTTGAAAAATAGAAGTGCTTTATTGTGATTTGATGAGAAATTTGGGTGATAATAATGAGTGTAAAAAGCTCTGGAATTTGTAATGAATAATTTGTGAATGCTAGGTTGGGGGATGCTAGGTTGGGGGGGCGTTGGGTGGGGTGATGGATGGTGGCAAATCGTGGCGGTGCAGGGCTGATAAGAGAGAGAGAGAGAGGTGGAGAAAGATACCAATTTATTATTATTATTATGATACATAATTCATTTTGCTTCAATCATTAAATCATTAAAATGGTTTTTTAAATAAATAAGTAAAAAGACCAATTTTCCTTCATTTAACTGTTAAAATTAACTGGGTTAGGCTTAAATGACACAACGTGAAAGAATTTGAAACAATAAGTACAAAACTCGTCAATTTTAAACACAAAGTACATCGCCTGAAATTTAGTATATAGATAAAGGACAAAACTTACAATTCACTCTTAATTTTTTTTATTATAAATAAAAAACTGCGATTTTTAACGAAAAATAAAAAAAATTGTGTGCTTTTTAAGCTTTTTTAAGTAATTTTGGTTGTGTTTACATTGGTTCTCGTTGTTCTCGCAATAAAGAATGGTTCATAACGGATCATTGCCCTCTATATGTTTTAGGGTTATCTTGAGAACGCAAAATATTGCAAGAACCGTAAGAACGAATGAAAAAACTAATCAAAGCCAATTTTTTTTAATACAAACCTTATTGTAATTAAAATACAACATAAAAAAAGAATTTACAAAATCAAATAGTTCATTTCTCCTCTCAAAATCACTCTTATTATATATATATATATATATATATATATATATATTTTACAAATGTGTAATAACATATTTACACTTGTGTAAATGACAAACTTACACATGTGTAAATTTTCTTTATTTATGAGTTCACACAAATTTAAATGTTTAAATTTAATTTTTAACATTGTATTCGAATAATAATAATACTTGTAATTTTTTTAGAGTAAACTGCCATTTTGGTCCCTGTGGTTTGGCCAGTTTTGCCACTTTAGTCCAAATCTCAAACTTATTACGTCCAGGGCCCTGTGGTTTGCATTTTGTTGCCATTTTGGTCCAAAAACGAAATCAGGTCAGATTTTCAAAAAAGAACCTGCTATTTTGTCTTTATGGTCAGGGGTATTTTAGTCATTTTGGTTTTATTATATAGTCAACATCTGCCTCTCTCTCTTCTCTCTCTCAACATCTGCCTCTCTCTCTTCTCTCTCTCTCAACCTCTCTTCTCTTAACTACCACCACCACACCACCACCCCTACCACCGCATCATCCCCACCACCATCATCCCACTGCCGCCAACACCACCATCCCACTGCCGCCAAGCCATCATCTCTCTCCTCTCTCTCGAACAGTGGCGGTGGTGCCGTAACCGTGGTTGGTGGCGACGCCGCACTGCCATTACCAGGGGTCCAGATCGTCGCATGTTCCGAGTAAATCGGAGTTGAACATGGGTGGGAGGTCGTAGACGTAGATTGTGCCGTCGGTGCAGAGGTTGTCGTGGGTTGGTGGGAGTAGTGGTTGTGGCGGCGGTGAGTGGGAACAGAAGAGGGTGATCTGGATGAGGAAAAGGGAGAAGATGAAGAGGGAGATTAGAGGGTGTGAAGTGATTTGAGAGTGGATAGAGTGAATAATGGTTTTGGGTTTGTTGAAGGTGAGCATGGTGATTTTTGCCGGTGAAATTCTCGCCGGAACCCTAGCTTCATCTCCGGAACATTAACCTGGTAAGTGAAATTTAGATATGTTTGGTATGAATTTGGGTGGGTTGATGGCTGATGAGTTTTAGGGTTTTGTGGTTTGTGATTGATTGTAGTGGTGGAGGTGCGTGGTGGGGGTTGTGCAGCAGGGGAGGATGTGCAGTGGTGGGGGTTTTACAATGGGGGAGTAGGTGCGGTGGTGGGGGTTTTGCAGCAGGGTTGGAGGTGCGGCGGTGGTGATTTTGCAGCGGGGCTGGAGGTGCGTCGGTGGAGGTCTGGTGGTGGAGGTGGTGGTGGTGGGGTGTTCATTGCAGGTCTTAAGGTTGATTGATTTTGGTGTTAGGGTTGAAATGAAGAAGATGGTGATAGAGGGTCTGGGTTTTATTTTCTGGTTGAAATGAAGAAGATGGTTGATTGATTTTGATTTTATTATTTTTAATCAATAATCAGTTATAATAAATCTATATGACTAAAATGCCCCTGGGGATAAAGACAAAATAGAAGGGTTTAAGTAGGAGAATCTGGCCAAATTTGAAATTTGGACCAAAATGGCAACAAAATGCAAACCACAGGGCCCTGGATGTAATAAGTTTGAGATTTGGACTAAAGTGGCAAAACTGGCCAAACCACAGGGACCAAAATGGCAGTTTACTCTTTTTTTTAATTTGAATTGTTTTTCATTTGTTCTCATCGTTCTTACAATATTAGCGTTCTCATTTAAACCTTCCCCACCTTCCCCTTATATATATATATATATATAGGGTAAGGTTCATGCGAGAACCACCCTTATTGCGAGAACCGCGAGAACCAATGTGAACACAAAATAAAATCTAAAAAAAATCAAAAACCACTCAAAATATTTTTTTTTAAATCGCTATATTTAGTTAGTAAAAAAAAACTTTTTTTTTCGAGTAACAGTTATCCATGCACATGTGCATATGTATCATTACTTCGACAAATTACGTAATACGTTATCAGTAATAGACAATTGCTCTTTAATTTACAATACCATCAGTAACACACTACTTTTTACATTACCAATATTCAAAATGCACATGTGCATCATTATGTATAACCATGATATAACGTGTTTTGGTACAAAACGTTTGTGATTTTGAATGGAGAAGTAGGCCCATATACATGTTTTTTGGTTAGTTATATCTAGTGGTTGATGGTTTGGTTATAGCTATCAATTTATAATCTAATATGTTGATTGTATGGTATAAATGGTGTTGATATACATGTAATAAAGTGAAAATATTGGTAATGGTATTGTATTATGGATGGTAGGAGGTAATGGTATTGTATTTTGGATGGTAGAAGGTAATGGTAGTGTATTATGGATAGTATGATAGTATTCAAAGTAGTTTACCAAAACACCTTATTTCATGATGATACATATAGATGCACATGTGCATTTCTAATATTTGTAATGTAAAAAGTAGTGTATTATACATGGTAGTGTAAATGAAAATGCAATTGTCTAATATTTGTAATGAATTACGGAATTTGTCAAAAAAATGACAAAAATGCACATGTGCATGTTTGTGTATTATGGATGGAATGATAGATGAAAGAGAAACTAGTGTACCTACACACCTTATTTCATGTTGATACATATAGATGCACATGTGCATTTTCTAAAATTGCTAACGTAAAAAGTAGTGTATTACACGTGGTAGTGTAAATGAAAGTGCAATTATCTAATATTTGTAATGAAATACGGAATTTGTCAAAGAAATGATACAAATGCACATGTGCATGGATAACTGTTACTCAAATTTTTTTTAAAAATTTTTTTTATAAACAAAATATAGCAATTTTTCCAAAAAAAATAGTAAAAAAAGAAAAAAAAAATTTGGGTGTTTTTTAGATTTTGTTAGGTATTACTGTTTGTGTTCACACTGGTTCTCACGGTTCTCGCAATAAAGGGTGGTTCCTAACGGATCCTTCTCCTATATATATATATATATATATATATATATATATATATATAGGGGGAAGTTCCATGCAAAACACTAAATATTGCGAGAGCAAGCATAACAAAACGAATTACCCTTTTTTTCAATCCTAGAAACCTAACAAGTAAATGAAAATGTCACAAATGTAATATTTATTGCTTCACACACTAGAATTCAAAACAAAATATGAAAAATTTTCAGTTTTTATATTACCTACACATATGTAGGTTATGTGTAGGTTAAATTACCTACATTTATGTAGACTATGTGCAGGTAAAAATATATGGAAATTTTATGTATATATAATGCACTTATGAATATAAGAAACATAAAATTAAAAAAAGTATGAACCTTAAATGCCGAAATTTAGTGATTTAGAGTTTTTTTTGTTCTCGCATTAATTAGTGTTCTGTAATGATCCTTATCATATATATCTATATATGTATATATATGAATCATGTAAACCGTATAATGAATTTATGAATTCGTATATTATTCTTAGAGTAAATTACGTTTTTGGCCCCTGTGGTTATATCACTTTTACTATATTAGCCCAAAATAATAATTTTTTAACATATCTGCCCCCATGGTCTCTATAACTAACCATTTTGGCCCCTAAGTCTAGAGATCATGGGGGCCAAAATGGTTAGATATAGAGACTATAGGGGCCAAAATTGTTAGACTTAGGGGCCAAAATGGTTAGTTATTGAGACCATGGGGGCATATATGTTAAAAATTCTTATTTTGGGATAATATAGTAAAAGTGATATAACCACATGGGTCAAAAACGTAATTTACTCTTATTCTTAATATATATTTAGAGGTACTAAGAGAAAAATATGAGATGTTATATACTTATTAGGTGTCACATAACAGGTAAAAACACATTATGTAGTTTTCATTATTTTCAATGTATTTTTGGTTCTGATTTTTATACTTCCTAGACAGGGAAAGTTCTAGGTAGAATACTAAATATTTTAAGAATACGTAAAACAGAATGAATCATTTAAAAAGTAATTGAAAATGTTACAAATGTAAGATCCATTGTTCTCACACTAGAATTCAATAAAAAAATGGAAAATTTTTAGTTTTTATATAACCTACACATATGTAGGTTATCTGTAGGTTAAATGGCTTACATGTATGTAGGCTACGTGTAGGTAAAGATATATGGTTTTTGATGTATATATAATACACATGTGAATGTAAGAAACATAAAATTTAAAAAATATGAACCTTAAATCCCAAAATTTACTGATTTGGAGTTGTTCTTTTTTGTTTCGCAATAATTGGTGTTCTATAATTTTTTTAGAATTTTTTTTGTTACATAAGATTTTCTTGAATTTTCTTAACTTAAGTGAGTTTTCTCTCTATAATTCATATATATATATATATATGGTCGGGATTTAAAGAAAACGATAGAAAGTGTGAGAACGGTGAGAACGCTTAACGATCGTCGGATCAAAACAATCTATGGACTAGATTGGCGCGGTGGCGTTTTCGTAAATAACATCAATTTTATTACGTGGACGCGCTTCATTAAGGGTAAAAGGGTCTTTTGACTACTCCACATAAAACGCCAAATCATGAAATAAAACGCCAAAAACAAAAATCACAGACTATTCTAAGTAAACCGCCATTAAATATAAAACGCCAAACTTAATTATAGTAAAATCCCGCCTTAAAAAAAGCCAAAAAAATCATATATATACAACATCTCAGACCTTCAGTTAAAAACACACACAAAAACCCAAACGCCATATTTCATATAACCCATTCGCCTTAGAAACGCCAAAAAACCCAAACATCAAATATCTTCAACCCCAAAAACGTTTTTTTTTTAAATTCAGTTTGGCTATCAATAAGATTTCGCTCAATGAAATAGACAAAATCCTAAAGTGAGGATACAGTCCATTTCATTTAGTAAAATCTCATTGACTTATCCTAAACTTCCATCAAATTTATAACGTCAAAACATATAAAAACATTATTGAGGTTTGTTGTCAATAAAGTTTAGCTGTATGGGGTGGACAACATTGTCAGTTATCGTTCTTAACCGATGATTAACAATGTTGTCCATCTCATACAACAAAACATTATTGATTTTAGCATGATCAAAATTTGAGGTTTAAGGTGATCTTATTTCGTGGCGTTTTTTTATCGGTAAAACGCCAAAAAAGTTAAAAAATCAAACATCTTGATGGTAAAAATTCAAGATTGTTGGCTGAAGGATATAAACTCAATAACATTTTGCTGCATGAGATGGACAAATATTCAAGAAAAAGATGCTGATGTCAGACTGTGTGCTTCCAAACAGCAACACAAAAAACTACTTGAAAAACAAAAAAAACAAAAAACAAAATGAATCATACGAAAGTCGAACCAGCCAGTTAACATGATTCAAAAAAGAGAAAGAAAGAGACTGGAGACAGAGAAGATTTGGAAGATCAATTTTTTATGTATTCTTTTTTTTTTCCTTTTCAGTTAATTGTTATATAATAAAAACGTCATATATAATAAAAACGCCAAAACAGCTAAAATGCTTGTTTAAAACGATATCATCCAGTTAAACGCCACCAAAAAACTGCCAAACTATAATAAAATTACTTTGAAAAATTATTATAAAAAACCCAAATAAAAAAACATAAAAATAAGAAAAAAAAATAAAAAGCAAACTTGAAAATGTAACTAGAAACAGTAAATAAAAAATCATTAAATACTGAAGAATATAAAACGCCAAACTTGAAAGATGGGACGTGTTACAGACTTCAGAAATAAAAGCTTATCAAAAACATTAATTACAAAACAGTAACTGAAAAGACAAAATACTTTATTATAATAATGCACCGCCTAATTTAGGCGCCAAAAAGACATCCTATAAATTGATACATCTCAACAACTTCCATTTGATCAAACAAAAAAAAAAAAAAAAAAACAAACGCCAAATATTACTAAATACCGCCCACTGTAAAACACCAACAAATAAACTGAATGAATTGTTATCAGAGGGAAGTACCTCAGAAAAGATTTTGCTGCATGAGATGGACAAAATTTCAGGAAAAAGATACTGATGCCAGTCATATGGCATTTTCTATTTTTTGTTCTTGAAGAAGGTTTGGATGAGGAGAAAATGTCAATGACATTGAAGAGTGGGTTCACTATAAAGATGAAGATCCAGATAAAGAAAAAGCGAAAAACCCACTCACACGCCATAGATCTATGACCCCAAACATCCACACAAAAAGACAGTTCAACAGACGAGCAGGCAAAAAAAATCAAGCCCATGGGTTTGTTAAGTTTTACATAAAACGCCATATATTTGATGACAGTTCTTGTACTATTAAAGAAGAGAGAGACTGATGACACTGAAGATTGGATAAAGAGATCCGATTATGATTTTTAACTTATTTCCTTCCCTTGTATTTTTTTTTCCTGTGGTTGAAATATAATTTAACAATAGTAAAACGCCAAGATACCACAAACGCCAAAATGTTTATAAAAAATAACAGGTCAATAGGCCAACTTGTTTAAAACGCCTTGGAAAACGCCATTCAAATAGATTTCCTGCCCCCTGGGTTCCATTGGCATACGATGTGAATAACGCCATAAACGCCATAGACGCCAAAATGTTGATACAATGGAACCATTAAAACATCATTAATTATTGAATTTGGTTAACGCCAAAAATCTCAAAAACCAAAAATTAAAACAATATTGGGAAAAAGCGGAACAGGAAAAGCAGAAGATGAAAGGACAAAAAAGCCCATCCGCCATTTTCTAAGCGGCGTGACACGTGTTGGGCCGGGAAACGTTCTCACCGTTCTCACACTTTTAATCGTTTTCTCCCGATCCCGTTTTTATTTATTTATATATATATATATATATATATATATATATACAGGGTTAGGTTAACGTACAAATGCCCTTATCGTACAATATGTATACGCTAATCTCAGCCGTCAGATCTTCATCCCATGTTAAAATCGCATGTTGTTTTTTTTAACAATTTCGCATGTTGTTTTTTTTTTAACATGCGATTTCATCAAAATTAACACATGCAGAATTGTTACAAAAAACCAACATGCGATTTCATCAAAATTTTCACATGCGAAATTGTTACAAAAAACCAACATGCGATTTGATCAAAATTATCACATGCGATTTCATCAATGCTATTTTATAACATGCGATTTCCCTATATCGTACGTAATGTACGTTAAGGGATATTATATTTTACACTTTCCCTATATATATATATAGAGAGAGAGAGAGAGAGTCTTGGAGAAAATGCCTAAAAATGTGAAAATGGTGAGAACAACTTTGGTGTTGACATGTGCCACCGGTGCTAAATTACAGTAAGGGCAATATTGTCAAAAAGACCATGCAAGTTATATGCATATTCCATCATTTTTTTTAAATTCCCGTAACATTTTTATATGTATTGTTTCTTGTTCGAACAATGATTCTACCCTATAAGTTCGAATCTAGGGTTCGATATGTTTTCAACCTTTGTTTTTAAATATCTCAAATTTTATGTTTTTAAATATCTCAAATTTTATATGCAGAACTCGATTAAGCTTTCGACTTTTAAAGCTTTTGATTCGAAATTGTTTGGTTTAACCCGTGTGTTCTCGGCTACCATTCGATTTTGCATCCATGTGTATTCAAAACACAGAAAAATTTAGTTTAATGTATATTTTTACTATACTATTTATGTGTTTTATGATACATATATTGATGTTTGCGAGTTTGGTACTCCTTGGAAAACCAGACTCCTGCGTCACTGTTAACTGCGTGCTTCTTTTATTTTTTTATTATTTCTGTTTATGAAAAGTTTGCAAAGAAGACACCCGATCTCTCTGATTTTCTTCTTTTGTTTGACGTCGTCGATGGTGATTTTGATTTAAGGGTTAATTTTAAGTTATATCCTAGAAACATAACACAAACTTATATCTCTCGGAGTACTCCGTTTGGTCTAGTGAACATGGGCGGTTCTTAGAAGGCCTGTGCCAGGGCCACGGCCCTGGCAAGTTTTTCGGCCGTAGTGCTAATTTTCCGCATTTCGATCGAAATTTTTTATATATACTATGTTCGGCCCGGACATTTTTTAGTGTCCGTGTCTTTCGTCCCTGGGACGTTCAACGGGCAAGATCCGCCACTGCCAGTAGATATCCCGAGAGTGCTCAGGATTAATTATATTGGCCGTTAAAGAAAATAGAGATTTTATTTTAAAATATATTTACCATCTTAGGTTCTATATTTATATCACACTAGGTAATTAAATGGTAGGTTGATTATGATTTATGAAAATATTTTAACAGGGCTGTCTCCGAAAATCAAAAAAAATTTTTTGGCCCTGTGCGAGATAAAAAGTTTAGACCGTATTCGTAAATCTCCATACATTCAAATCCAAGCAAATTGGGCCACAAAATCACAAATTCAAAATTCTTAAAAGGCCCAAAAACGTTTTTATTTCATAAATCTAGACCGTTTAAGATTGAAAAAAAACATACAAATTTATTTTTTAGTATTTATTGGTGTAGTTTAGGAGTAGGGTTAATGTAACATTTGTCACTAAAAAAACATAGGGGCTGTTTGTTTACCTCTTAATGGTTCAGACCTCTTAATGGTTCAGGACTTAATGGTTTAGACTGTTTGTTTCACGAGCAGATGTCTGAATGGTTCAGACATTTGCCTCTGAATGGTTAAGCATTATACAGAGTCTGAATGGTTAAGACCTCTAATATGAATTGTTCAGACATTTGTCTCTGAACAGTTAAGCATTATACAGGCTCTTAATGGTTCAGACCTTTTACTGGTTCAACACTTAATGATTCAGACCTCTTACTGTTTCAGAACTTAACCATTCAGATGTTGTCAAACAGCCCCATAGCCTAACTAAATCATAAATCCACACACATTATTCAACATATACATTTCCCGTGAGGGGAATAGTTATGTTATTTGATTAGCCAAAAGTGGCGGCAATCAATTAGTTTTTTTTTTTTTTTAAATTAGTAATACAAGCTTGGGGGAATAGTGCCAGGTAAATTTAATGCCCACTTTAAAATTACGTTTTTGCTCCAGTTTAAAATTACGTTTTTGCTCAAGGGATAGTTATGTTATTTGATTGACCAAAAGTGGCGGCAATCAATTTTTTTTTGTTAAAATTAGTAATACAAGCTTGAGGGAATAGTGCCAGGTAAATTTTATACCCACTTTAAAATTACGTTTTTGCCCCCAGTTTAAAATTACGTTTTTACCCCAAGTTATATATTTACCTTTTTGCCCCCAGCGCAAAATTACGATTTTACCCTCGGTTAGAAAATACGAGTTTACCCTTAGCCAAAATAACGTCTTTGCCCCAGTTCAAAATAAAAATATTTTTCCCCCATAGCTAAAAATTACGATTTTACACCGGTTTATTATTTTACACCCACTTTAAAATTACATTTTTCGCCTCTAGTTTAAAATTACGTTTTTGCCCCAGTTCAAAATAAAAATATGCTTTTCTCGCCTGCTGAAAATTACGATTTCGCCATCGGTTCAAAATTACGTTTTTGCCCCCTCCCCCAGCTCAAAATTACGATTTTACCCTCGGTTCAACATTATGATTTTGCCCCCAGTTCAAAATAAAATATAGTACTGTTTTTTTAATTGGTTGAGAATTATTCGGCCATCGCCCCGCAACGCGGACGGGGCATCAACTAGTAAATTTATATATTACAACAAAAGAGCAATTACTTGAACTTTAATTAATTATGTGGAAGAAATACAAGTAATAAGAAACAGCTCTTAGAAAAAATATATGAAACAGGCCCTTAGTAATTAGGAGCAACTAAAAAAATGTAGGCAGGCAGCAATTAAAAATATGTAGAATTCGAACTTAAATATGTAGAGATGCAACTAAAAAAATGTAGGCAGGCAACAATTAAATTTATATATTACAACAAAAGAGCAATTACTTGAACTTAAATATAAAACGTTTAAAATAACATTTAATATTAAACGTTGCATTCTTTTTCATGTGCAATGGAAATGTTATTTGTCACATACAAATCTATTCGACATTTCTGATCATAAAAGTTCAAATAATTACTATAAAAGTTTTATAGATGGTTCGTCACAATCAGTTCCTCTTCACATTCACTGGTTCTTGACCCGGAGGACCAGGACACCCACGAACACAAATTCCGCCTGAACAAGCACAAAATCCACAACCTTTGCAAACTGGTTCACAGTCCCAACGAGTTCTACAGTTTGGTAGATCGCTTGGTTGAACCGCCATAGTCCCCGACCGCATGCCTTCACATATCACAGAAATAACTCAAATGTAAATGAAACAAGACTAAAGGCCCTACAAACAGGTATAACAAGACATAGAAAGCATAAGAGTACAAAGAGATTTTACTTGATGAAATAAGGGCAAGCACCATGAATAAAATCAAAGCTTGTTGTGTATTCCACATCTTTCTTTCCATGATTTTCTTTCTTTCAATACATGTGTGTATATATATACACACAAACTTGTAAATTTTGATGTTATGTTATGTAACTAGTCTAAAAGCAAAAGATTATAAAAGTAGTAGAGGGAGAGATGTATTTTTCATTTAGTTGAGAGATGTGTTTATCCAACAATAACCAGACTCGTATGTGTATGTCTTTTGTGATTATTAAAAGTAAATACAAAGTTGTGGGGAAAACAATGGTTGGAAGTCTTGATAATCACAATTAAGTGTATCTTTAACACTTTTTCTTGGTTATTCAATAAAAGAAGAGATACGCGGGAGGAAGTGTGTTTTTAATTGTTATTTGACATCCATAAGCATTGACAAAGATCATAATTTGTTATTTTTAACTGCTAATATCTTTTAATCCTGCGTTTGTGAGACTTGAACTCAAGATCTTCCCCTTTTCAACCCAGGTGTTTAAAAACTTTGTTCTTACTAATAGACCACCTCATTGGTACAACATCATAATTTGTAATATTAATGCTTAAGTTATTGTACTTATTTTGGGACATGTATACAAACGTGTGGTATATAAAAGGATGCCGATTTTGAGATGAATTACAAACGTGGGATTAATATTAGTGACATACATGGTAAATGTTTGATCCTATCATACAAGTCATTAAGTGTTTTTTTTTTGGGTAAGTTTGGCATTAGATGGTGAGTTAATAAGTGAATAAATCCTTAATTTTCATGTTTTTGAGTGTTTAACTTTAAAAATTTTATATTTTACTTAATTAGTGTCGTAAACGAGCAAAATGTTCAATGAAGTGTTCGTGTAGCCTTACATGGGAATCGCATTTACTTCGTTTGTTAATTAAATGAACGATGAGGAGTTATAATAAACGCATTAACAAAAAAAAATTGAAAACAAAACAAAAACAAGCTAGCACAAGGCCATCCGGTAACCTATATCGTAAAGGATACGTTGCACATGAAATCCATATTGCACTTAAAAAGTAATATAAGCACCATGAAGCTACGACGACACTAGTTAGGATAAGGGCTCATACGGTGAAATGGTGAATTATATAATTGAAAATTTCATGTCAACTATGGTATTATTAACTATTCATGTATGGTATTATTTTATTATTAACTACTAGGTTAGAATCCCATGGTTACACGAGATGAAAAAAATAAATATAGTTAATAATGAAGATTAAAATATTACAAAAAAAGTTTTTGTGATAAGAGATTATTGATTTTTTTAATTGAAATTTTAAAATTGAATAACAAAATCTAAAAGAGAGTGAAATAAGAATGGGAATATATCTTCGGCTTACTAAATTATAACATATATGACACAAAATGATAATAATACTAAGAGTAAACTGCCATTTTGGTCCCTGTGGTTTGGGCAGTTTTGCCATTTTAGTCCAAATCTCAAACTTTTTAAATTTGGGTCCCTGTGGTTTGCATTTTGTTGCCATTTTATTCCAAATCTCAAAAACTCTCATTTTTTACTGTTTCAACATCCCTTTTTTGTCTTTATCTGCAAGGGTAGTTTTGTCCATTTAATTTTCATTAAAACAATTTCTTTATTAAACAACCCCACAAATATAAATACCCCCTATCAGTTCCCAATTACATCATCATCTTCAACCCCCAACACAAAACTCAGGTGCAAATTTGGCTGCACATTTGACCAAGAACGTTGGCTCGTTCTTGTAGAGTAGGAAACATAAAAATGACACCAAGTTCCAAATTAAAATATTCATCGAAGCACAAATCTGCCGGCAACATAAAAACAACAACCACAAACCAAAAATAATTTGTAGGGATACGTTTATCACACATCAACGACAGGGACCAAAATGGCAAAACTGCCCAAAAAAAAGTAAAAGTATTTTATGTGGATTGGTAGATAATTTGTAGGGACACGTTTATCACACATCATGATAGCGCTAGGCTACAAGTCGGTTATCTTTTATGTAGTTTCATTTGTGTAACATCCAGATTATAGAACCACAATAATAATAATAATAATAATAATAATAATAATAATGAATTGAATTTTCTTTAGTAGGAATATAAAAGAAAAACATAAGATTAAGAAATTTAATAACATTATAAAATTTGTAAAGTAATTAAATGAATTCAATTAGAAAATATATAAATAATATTTGAACCTAAAGCATACGTAAAATAAAAAAAATGAAAATTTAGCTATAATTTTGGCTTATCACTTATCAATTAGAAAATATATAAATAAGAATTAGACCTAAAGAATACGTAAAATAAAAAATAAAACTTATCTATAACTATTGCTTATCACTTCTTATCTAAAATTATGGTTTATCACTTATCAGTTAGAAAATATATAAATAATAATTAGACCTAGAGCATACGTAAAATAAAAAATAAAACTTATCTATAATTATTGCTTATCAGTTAGGAAATATATAAATTATATTTAAACCTAAAGGATAACTAAATTAGAGAAAAAAAAGAGCGGGAAAACAATTCTGATGATGCATAGTAATACGACACATGTCCCTCATAGGTTTACTTTATTATATAGCACTAGCGGTAAGACCCATATGCAAACACGGGTGGTTTCTTAAAAACAATGCATAACACATATTAATAGAAAGTATAGATATGTGTATAGACATTGTACCAAAAGTTGTTATCTATTATAGATAATAGACAACTATAAACATATATCATCAGTTAATATATAAGATACATATGAGTATTTCCATTGTCCTATCAAAATTAAAAAAGGAGTACCAACCCATTGACAATGAAACCCGTTTATAGACATAACTACATATAGAACATGTCTAAGAAGCAAAATTAGTACCACCGACGAACCAAATGTACAACCACAAACAATCATCACATGAAACATTGTCTATAAATCTTCAATCAACGCAACACAAACTAAGAAGACTTTATCTTTGTCACGAAATGAACAACTTTTGTTAACTTCAGCAATTAAGCAGAGTTGTGAAATTCAAACGAAAGTTCATCACCAAAAGCAATATTGCAAGATCTCAGATAACCAGACCATCCAACAATAGCGTAGCTGAATCCAGTTTTGGTTTTTTGAGATCTTGTGAGTAGTTCCTAGACTTCACATTTGAGATTTTGGATCTTGACAGGCTTAGGATTATCAGTATGCAGATTCAACGCAGAAGATACATCTGATGGCAGATGCTAAAAAACAGAAAATTGAATAATGAATTTTATAAAATATTGATATATATCCGAAATTGTTGAAATAACGAAACAAAGTAAGGATTGCAAAAACTTACAAGCCTGTCTTCAGCATGTGTGGTGAAGTGTAAGACTGGCTCTGAAGTGGATGATACTAAACGAACCTTTTAAACTTTACACGGTGTATCAATAGCTTGGTTATCCTCTACAATTGTCTTGCCACGAAGATTGTGCATCTTTTCAACCTATGTAAATTAATTTAGACTATAACAACCCTAAATTCTTGAAATTTTGTAACTTTCTTTATCAACACAAACTATCTTCTCAACTCAGCTTCGAAGTTTAAGACTCAATCATACAGAAGAATATCAATATATTGAGACAATAATAAAATGGACCGTATAAAACTAATAAGCGCTTACATTAGATACAACACTTGAAGAGGCAGGAATGTCACGAACAGAAAAATATTTAGACTGAAGTTGAGGATCGTTAACATCATCAGCTATTTTTACAGAATGATCTTCATGCTACAACAAAATTTTTAAAAACCTTGTTATACTTATTATACAATAAAATATATCCGTAGGAAATTATAAACTTACAACATTTTTAACATCTGACTCATCAACCAGACGCACAACCTTTGAATCAAATAGCCCATCATCAGCAGACTATATTTATAAGAATGATCATATATAAGAAACCATATTTTAAATCATAATAATAAGTAAATATTACATGTGTATATATACATTAAAAATATCCTCAAAAGTCGTAAACTGCTTAGAATTACCAACCGAAGATCCAGTCTCATCATCATCCAAAGCAACTTCCCCGGAATCCAGAACTTGTTTGTGTTTAGCCTACAATATGGGATTTTAAAAGTTATTAGCATAATATAATAAAAGTTACTTATCACCATCATGTTATCAAACAATATATTTTATTATCAAAATTTAATACCGCAGCCAATAAGTCAAATCATCTCTATAAACTGAATCATCCAAAACAACAACATCAACTTTCTTGAAGGAAACCTCAGTTCCAGTTTCGGGATGGAAAACGGAAAGCTCAAACGTTTTAGATGCAATCATGGTGAAAACCAACCAAGATTCAACTGCTATCGGAACTTCTTCAATCAATTTTAACCATCCATCAGTAAATTCGCATCCATCAGTCCATCCTTTCATCATCACATTCCAAAAAACCTTTCGCCAACATTGATAGTTGCCATCCCATACTCGTAATTTTTACCATAGAATTCTTTCCAAAATTTGTCAGCAATTAGCTATAGAAGAAACAAAGAAATAATTAAAGCAGACTTATAAATTTGATATGAACTAATGATCAACAGAAGTTTCAACGGGTTAGTCAACAAAAGTTAAAATGAGAATTAGACAACAGGATTAGTCAACATGAGTTACAGTATTTATGCAGTTCTTAACCATTGTTGGGTATCAACTGTTACATACCTATGTTGCTATCCAACAGAGGTTTCGTAACAACTGTCATCCATTATGTCCAGCAGAGGTTGCAACATGGATAAATCTTAAATATCAGATGTTAGTCAACCGAGGTTAAAAGTCTTAGTCAACAGAAGTTAAAAAGGTTAGTCAACAGACGTTAAGATTATAAGGAAACAGACGTTAAAAGGGCAAACAGATGTTAGCAAGTTGTTGAGCTAGCAAAAAATGTTTACAGTATGTGACAAAATAATATATCGTTACTTACAGTCATGCCAAGTTCAGGTCTAATATTTGCTGAAATGTAAGAGTTCTCGTAGACATTTTCTTTAAAACATGAGACAACGAATGACAAACTTCCAATAGCTTTTACCAATACAGCATCTTTGGTTTTCAAACAACAATCTCTAACCAACTTTTTCCATCCATCCGTAAATATCAATGATCATCTCTCTTCCTTACTCGTACTAACCATGTTTTGTCACCATCAAGTAGTTCTACAATTTGACCGTACAGGACCTCCTTGCCCCACAACAAACTCTCAAAATCAAGTGGTATATTCTGCGACAGTAGTTAACAAACATCTTACATAAAAAATTAATGTACAATCCTAATAGCAGCAAGAAAGTTAAAAAAACATACCAAAAATATAAAATCATCTTCATTAAGGAATTTTAAAAAGCATGGTGTTTGGTTGGATGAATTCATATCTGCAATAAATAATTTAAAGTTACAAGTTATAAAGACGAACAACATCCAACAAAATTCATAGACAAACAAAATCATAAAATAAACATCACTAACATCCCTTAAACTTAATCAGCACTTAAAAAACAAAAGTACCAAATATTAGCCGGACTATTTGTACAATCACACACACTTAAGGTATTACAAAAACAAAGCACAAAACGAAAATCACCATCTCTCACAACAGTTAAGTAAATGAACATCAAAAAATATATGGTTGATTTATCAATTGTAATGTAGAAGACAACATCAAGAAGATGCATGCACAAATTGAGACGGAGAATGCTATCAGTAACTTCATTTAAGTTAATGCAGTACTTAATCGATAAAAGTACACCAGATTACAGCAACTATTATTTGCTTCAACAAAGAATATGAAAAGCCATCGGTGAGACATACATACTCATAATAGTAAACAATGATTAATCTAACATTTATAATACAAACAATAAATTCAAAGAAATAATACTTGGTTTTATAGTGTGTAATCTATATTATGTAATAGAACCTTTCCGATTTTGATAAGAAAGTTATGTGAGAAAACTTCTGAATATGTTTTCTGGAGCTAGTATTCAATAATGGAGATTAAAAATATATTAAATGGAGTTAATACAGATGTTACATTTACACTGGTTGGTTGAAATTAAGTTTTGTAAAATTTATACTTTACCCTCTTTTTCTTTGAAAGAATGTAAATTTAGCACGGCATCAACCACTGCTTCAATATAAATTTGATTTTAAATAACAAAAACTTATCTATTAATTCATATATTTACATAATTAAAAATAGTTTTTAAATCCCGATTGTAGGTCCAACTAGCGGAGGATCTAGTCGCCTAATCCTTGTATACGAACAGACCCGGTTGTGCGGAATCCAACCGGGAAAGCAAACCGAGATCGAGACACAAGTACACACAGATTCAACGTTTAAGATGTTCAAATATATTCAGACCAGAGAGTTTGTTTAGAAGATGATAATACATAAACTGCACTCAAACTCATTGTTTGTTCTCTCGTGTGTGTGTATTCTTCATGTCACACCCCGATTTCCGGTGGGCCCGGATGGGTACACACGTGACGGTTGGATAACAGTTATCACAATATAATAATATGCAGCGGAAGTATTGAATTGAAATTATTAAAATTAAGCTTGAATGTATAAAAGTATTACAAGCGTTTGATACAAGCCCACAGGCAAGATCCAAATAAACAGAGCTTTAGACATCATAGGCCTTAAGCATCAGGAGTGCAAATTCCTTAGCCTTCATTCTAGCCGACCCGTAATCCCAGCCTATAATAAGGTTCGGTACATGCTGATCAATCTTTTAAAAATACGTCAGCCAAAGCTGGTAAATACAATTAACTGAGTCTTTGGAAAATAGTTTTTCAAAAAGAGTTTTATATATATAGATAACTCGTAGGTGATCATTTAAATATATCTTGGGATTATTCTTGTTATGAGATTATATACTTGATTAACCCATTGGGTTGTCCGGACATGGTATCAATAACCCCCAATAACAGTAATTATCAAGTAAACGGAATAAAACCGTATTCTTACATTTTTGCGCAATCATAGGCGACTTACTTATGTAATAACCATCCCAAGAGGCATATTTGTCATCCCAAGTTTACACTAAAATAAGTCAATATTATTTACCTTTTTGCTAGCTTCTAATCAATAAGACTATATTTGGCAAAAAGCCACAAGTCTAAGTATATTGACCCAAGTCCAATTATCTGGGGGGTACTATAGTCTGGAATGAACAGATTTATTATCTGTTAGAATGTATACGGGCCAAAGGTAGTTCCTTTAGACATGACCCGATACTTAAGAAAAGGTTCGCTAGATTAAGCGTAGACCGAATAGAATGTGGTTTAAACCCAACAAGTACTAGTACTTGTATAATACGGGTAAACAAGGTACATTCTGGATTTTGAGATCAAAACGATAAGGTTAAACCCCTTTTCGGTAAACTTATGTAAACTAGTTACGTAAGTCTCACCGTACGCTTATAAGTGATAACGGGTAACCGGATGAGTCATGAACAAGTTCCATATGCCAATACACTTTAACCAAGTTATAATATCAGTAGGATATCAACTTATATGCACGTTAAGGTTTTAAAATCAAATTATGCCTTATAAGGGCATTTTGGTAATTTTACAACTTATAAAAGGAGCTTGCAAGTAAACTGATGTAATGGTCATAAACATTCTGTAAAAATATTTAAATTATGATATCATATCAGTAGGATATCAAATACATGTGTGGTTTATGCTTTATGACCAAACTATGCACCGTAGGGCATTTTGGTCATTTCACACATAGTTTTGAGACATTATTTGGGATTCTGAGTTCATAACTTATACCTACTATGAAAACATTTAAAATGGTTTATAAAATCAGTAGGTAACAAGTCTTGGTTCACACATATGGTTTAAAACCATACTACGCGCCTAAACGGCGTTACAGTCGTTAAATGACGATTTATGCGAAGATTTATGAAATCTGATGTTATGACCAGCTTTGAATAATTAAAATATTTTATTTGTCATAACATATCAGTAAGTAAAAGGTTTGGTTTGAATATTATGCTTAAAACATATTTTAAGTACCATAAAGGCGTTATCGTCATTTATCGGCATTGTATACGAAACTGAAGTTAAACTCAGTTTACAATCTGACTTAGCATCCCAAATAATCCTAATTATAATATCATATCGGTAGGTAATGAGTTTTATACTAAAATTATGTTTAAAACTCATTTTATACTTAAAAGGGTATTTTAGTCCTTTTAAAAGCATAGTTTACGACCATATGCGTAAACTCAGTTTATGACCAGTTTATAAGCACCAAAATATTCTAAACATGTTTACTTATCAGTACATAACTCACTTGTATGCTCATTTATGTCTTAAACCTTATTTTTAATCAAAAGGGCATTTTAGTCAAAGTATGGCATAATAACGGATATTGCGCATAAACTCAGATTCCTAATCCGATCGTGTAATATAACCTTATGGGATTATGCTACATTATATTACGATCATAATAGCATACTAGTCTAATTCGGTTTATAACCAAAAGTCAACGTAGAAGTCAAACTACGCGACTTTCGGTTGCGAACCGACCCTAAAACGGGAATTGATGAGCCGAACATGTTTACTCATGTTCTAATAATTATTACCAAGTTGTTTAAGTGATAAAACATATTTTAGAACACTCTTAAACTCAGATCACAATTATTTTAAAATTCTAACCCGTTGAATTTTTAAATTAATATTACTTTAACTTGTCAATCGACCTAGCAAACGTGAATCTTAGGAGGTGCCCTTTTGAGGGATTAACACCTACTTAATTATGATCACGTAGCCATGTTCGTTGCGAACAATGGCTTGACCGTTTAAGGTCTAGCTAAAAGTCTAAGCGTTATTATGATAACGCTTGACTTTTAGCTTAAAAGCCTATAAAACATAAACTAGTGGCTAGGAACACTTACAAAGGGTCCTAGCAATCTTTTCAACTAGAATAGGCTTCCTTATGATCAGGAGTCTCCATAAGAGAAGGATAGAAAGAAATGGTGCAAGTGAAAATGAAAGACTCATGGCCTATTTATACTAATTTGAGAAGAACAAGATCTTGACAAGTGTAATGTGTGTTCTCCAAGTAATTATAGGATCACTACATGTGTAAAACCATGTTTTAAAAACAATTAACACCCATAGAATTAATTTTATGTGAGTATGGGTGGTATGTGTGGAGAACAAGCAAAGAAAGATAAAAATAAAAATAATTCTGCTGCAGATCAAGGCCTCGCGGCCCGCGTAGAATTTCAGAGGGGGAGGTCGCGGCCCGCGACACTCACCCGGATCAGCAAAACCATTTTAAATGTTGACACATTTATCCCCTTAACCTTTTTAACTTGATATAACTTTCATATTTAGCACTTTTGGCCCTTCAAGTTAGGTTGTAGGTATTCTTGGAAGTATAACCAAACATCGTTACGCTCCGGGTTCGTCAAAAGGTCACTCAGAGGTATAATTTAAACATGTTGACACTTTAAACCCTTTTAATGCGCAAACTTGTGCGTATTACCGTTTAACGACATAAAAGCTCTAGATGGCCAATATAAGTATTCCCAAGAGTGTGATCAAACATCATAACGTTCCGGATTCGTTAAAAGGTCACTCAGAGGTAAGAATTAACATGTTGACGCTTTTAACCCTTCGATGCACAACTTTTGAATTATAATGCAAACGGTTTCGTTTATCCAACAAGTGGCTTATTAAAAGAATACGAATACCGTATAAGGTCACTTAGAGGCTTAGTTTAAGCATGTTGACACCTTTAGTCCTTGCATATTCAAAGTTTTCATTGTTTGGCAATAATAGTCCCTCCTAGTCAATGATTGACATAGCTAGGATTAGGGACACGTGTCAACACATTATTAGACACGATTTTACAAGGTGTTACATCCTCACCCCCTTAAAAGAAATATCGACCCCGAGATTTGCTTAGAGTAATACGGTCAATTCCGTATCATAGTATGTTTCAACCTTTTAAGAGTATCCTGGGCCACGATGGAATCCCATTTCACCTTTACGAGGGAAACTTGGGACTTTTAAATCTCATGGTCCATAATGGATAAGGTTTTTTAATAAACCTTATGCTCACATTTGAATGTCATGGCGAAGCATGACAAGTGCTTAATAGCCGAGGATCATGCTAGGATTTTACCAGAGATAAGAATATATTTAGTATCATAATTCGATACTTCAGACAACGGTGCTCTATAAGGAGACTCGATGTTGTCTTTTTATAGCTTAACTTGTCGGAATTCAAGAATTTTCCTTATTTGACAAGAAGCGTCGAATTAGTAGATTTGTCGACTATAACTTACATCGCATCATGGTAGCGATTTATTTTAGGTAATTGGGAGATTAGATCCATTGTCCCATTTCCAAATTTTATGTGGGATTTATCCAGTTCATTACACAGACCACAAAAGGTCTACGATGTTCGACTCATTTGCGAACACTCTAAGCATTAAGCTTCCTTGGTAGCTATGGACTTCTCATGTCCATTCGCACAAAGGTCTTCAGCTTTCGACTTTAAATTCGTCAGAATCTACTGTGTCATGTGGATATCACATCCTTTATACAATCACTTGGATACCTTAAGCATAAAAGCTTCTTTGGGCAATCCAAAGTGTTGATCTTCCACGAATGGTGAGTATATCACCAGATGGGGATTTTAATTTCGATAAGATTCTTACTGCAGACAATGTGGATTTGGTTTTTGAACTTACCAATCCATGTCTAAGAACATATCGAATCCCGCAGGATTTATAGATAAAGAGATTATCAAAGACAAATTGATTCGCGGAGGATATCTTATATATGAAACCATCTAGGTTGGCCACTTAATTTTTATAAATAATATCCAAGCCTTGAAAAGGCAGATTTAAAGTTTTATTAAATTTACAATAGATGAAGCTTTAAGTAGCTCCAGAATTTAAAACAAGTTTCTAGTAAATAAAACTTTTGCAAGAAACAGATACGTAAAGATTTGTCTTGAACTGCTTCTGCTGTAGCAGATTGGAAGGCTCAATCATTACCTTTCTGGCCACCAGTGGCCTTGTTTTTCCCGTCAGTCGCCCTCTTTGGGCAGCGGGTCTTTATATGCCCTTTCTCGCCACATCCATAGCATCTGGCATCTTTCAAATTTTTGCATTCATGAGACTTGTGGTTCATCTCCTTACAGATACCACATCCCTTGGTCTACTCACGGAAACATTTTCCGAAGTGTTGCTTCCCGCAGGTTTTACATTTGGGTTTTGCCTCATTCGAATTGGACTGGTTATAATTCGAACCAGTCTTACCCTTTTTGAAATCTTTACTTGGGGTATCATCACGCTTTCTCTTGTGATCCTCCTTGGCCTTAATTGCCATTGCTCTTATTTCATCTTCAGTGAGAGATAGAGCCTGATCCACAGCGAATCTAAAAGTTGCAGGTTTGGAGGATTTAACCATCCCTTTGATTTCTGGAGCGAGTCCTCCAATAAAGCACGCAATGCGCTTGGGCTTAGGGGTAATTAAATAAGGCACGAGTCTGGATAAAGAGTTGTATTCAGATAAATAGGCTCGACACTCGTGGCCTTTCATGGTCTGCTTTAGAAAGCCAATTTCAACTTTCTCCACCTCGTGAGGTGGGCAATAAGTCTCGCGGATCAGTTCCACGAACTTTGACCAACTCAAGTTGTACATTGCAACCTTGCCAGTGGATTGGATTAGTGCCTTCCACCAAGTCAGAGCATCCTCCTTGAAGGATTGGGACACGAATTTAACAGTGTCCTTGGTGGCACAACCGCTTATATCAACAACGGTTTCCATTTCATCCAGCCACTTTAGAGGATCAATAGCTCCAATCTCACCCGTAAAGTCACGGGGTTTACAAGAAACAAAGTATTTATAAGTACACCCCTTCTTAGAGTCATGAGACTCAACTTTCTTGATACTCTTAATATTCTGCTCACTTTTAATTGAGGAGAATTGAGACTTCTCAGTCTTATGAGTATTTGAACGAGGTTTAGAAACGGAGTTCTCTCTGGCTCTAGCCCTTTAAATGTGGCCATAAATCCAGCCAGGACTTTACCGACTTCATCGGCAACTATGGATCGAAGATGATTCTCATCGTCATTACAGTTCTGGTGCTCTAAATCGTCACCACCGTTTTTCTTACTTGCTTTGCCAATATTTAGGCTCGCCATAAGTTTATCTGAAAGATAATAAAGCCATCAGTAATTCTTCGAGAACTAAATAGCAAATAAATTTATTTGCATTAGATCTTACGGATCTATATGTTTATATATCAATTTCACTAGCCCTGCTTCCCACAAATGGTAATGGACTTTAGCCGTATAACTCATCGGCTTGTCACAAGGGATATTGAAATATAGCGCATTGGCTTGTCATGAAGGACATTTAAATATTGCACATTGGCTTGTTACGAAGGAAGTGCAAGACATGGCACGAGGGCCTGTCACAAAGATTGTGAAAGATATGGTACAAAGGCCTCGACACGAAGGACATTAAATAATATGGCACTAAAGCCTTGTCACAAAGGACAACTAAGATATACATAAGCCGCAATCTCATTTGATCAGATGCTTTAAGGTTTGGACATGGTTTATTACCTTTGTATAAGGGTAGTAGACCACTATTGTCGCCACAATTGACGATATAATAAGGCTCGTAGGCAATTTGATTGACATCACAAAGGATGTTAGATTAATGGTCATCTTACTGATGATATCAGTCATGACCGCACTTGATTATATAGACTGTGAGGTTTGGCCATAGCCCTCTACCTTGGATAGGGAACCATAATGGTCACAACTGTCATTGTCTCAAATGGACGGTATAATGTAGCCCGTAGACGAGACATTAACACTAGGGATGTTTAGTATGATTATGATGTTGATGATGTTAGTCATGATCGTATTGATTGTATAGACTATTAGGTTCGGGTATAACCCACCCCTTTGAACAGGGGACCATAAAGATCACCACTATCATTGTCTTATCGACAATAGAGTAAAGTATAGCCTATAGGCATTTCATCACTAGGGATGTTAATAATATGATCATCATACTGATGATATTAGTCAAGATCGCACGAATCATATAGACTAAGAGAATTGAGCATGGCTCACCCCCTTGGGCAAGGAATTGTAAAAGATTACAATTTATCTTGTCACAATTGGACAACATAATTTAGCCCGATGGCGAAACACCATTAAGGATGTTAAACATCGTCATATCGTTGATTTTAGTCATGATTGTATTGATCATATAGACTATTAGGCTTGAGCATAGCTCACTACCTTGGACAGGGGATCATAAAGATCACAATGCCGATGTCTCAATTGGACATTATGGTATAGCCCGTAGGCAAAACATCACTAAGGATGTCAAATAATACGATCATCGTATTAGATGATATTAGTCATGATCGCATTGATCATATGGACTATGAGGTTTGGGTATAACCCACCACTTTAGACAGGGAACCATAACGGTCACATCTGTCATAGTTTTAACTGACAAAGCAGTATTATGATTCCCCTCCTTTCACATATCTGGGAATTGTTAGAGATTTGGAACAAGTATCGTTACAAAGTTGACGAAGATTTTTCCTCCTTCCCACACGGTTGGGAATTAGTTGGAGTTTTGGGATAAATATCGTCACGAAGTTGGACGGAAGCTTTCTCCTTTCCACGTAGTTGGAATTTAGTTGGAGATTCTAATGATACGTTTCAATCAACGTATTGAACATAATTTCTTCTACTCATTTAGAGATGCGTCTTAGTTGACGTTGGAAATATAAGTCCCTTTCCGTATTCAGAGATTTGGGAATACGTCGCAGTTGACGTTTAAGTATAAGTCCCTCTCCACATTGGGAGATTTGGGTATACGCCTCAATACAGTCAGCGTATGTGATACGACTCGATACAGTCACCGTTTATAAATATACCCTTTCTCCTTATGAGGAGATTCGGGAATACGCCTCAATAAGGTATAGCGTATATAATACAACTCAATAAAGTACATTGTATATGGTACGGCTCAATAAAGTACACCGTTTATAAACATACCCTTTATCCTTATAGGGAAATTCGGGAATGATTAGCATCACAGATAGATGAATTATTATTTTTTTTATCTCCTTTCCACACATTCGGGAATTAGGAGATCTTAGATAAGTGTCGTCCCATAGTTGGACAAGAATCACTTAAAGATTTTTGAGATTATATTGGTGTGAGGAAATCATGTTTCCACTTCAATCACCTTTTCAACCACTACCATTGGTGGGAAATTTAAGACAGAGTCTTTTATCATGGTCTTATTTACTAGTCTTAATCACATAAGAACTAGTAGACCGAGTAAATTCAAAAGAGATTTATTTGCTTGATTGCTAGCGGTCCTTCGACTAATTTGTCTTCACCCATTAGAGTTGGCACCTTTAGTCCTTCTCCTCAGTTGGAGTTTCCCGGACACGTCTCATTTGACGTTTTAATTATATGCACTTCTCTTTAGTTGGAGATTTGGTGTACACCTCAATATAGTACAGTGTATACGATACGGCTCAATAAAGTACACCGTTTAAATATATACCCCTCTCCTTTATCGGGAGACATGGGGATACGCCTCAATAAAGTACAGCATATATAATACAGCTCAATAAAGTACACTGTATATGGTACGGCTCAATAAAGTACACCGTTTATAAATATACCCTTTCTCCACATGGGATATTCGGGAATACGCCTCAATAAAGTACAACGTATATGATACAGCTCAATAAAGTACACTATATATGGTACAGCTCAATAAAGTATACCGTTTAAATATATACCCCTCTCTTTATCAGGAGAATTGGGGATATGTCGTCTCATATATGGACGAACACTTTGCACTTTTTCAACCACTCATTAGTGGGAACATGTGCTTTTTGGCCTTCGTCTATTGCGCAATCAAGAGATCTGTTTGATAAGGTAGGAGCAATAAATGTGACCTTCATATTATTAGAAGGAAAAATCATAAAATGGGCTCCATAAAATCAATGATTCTTCTTATGGCTGTAATATCGCCAAATTATATTAGATGCTTACTATTAGCCGATATCGGTACAATATGACCGTTGGGAGATCTTAGTGGTTCCATGCATTAAACCGTCATACTGGCCAGGCATGAAAGCAATCTATGGGACACACTAGGATACTGCCAATTATCATATGGCGCTTCCATCAAACTAAGTTTGGCATTCGTAGTTGCTAAAATCAATAAAATAAAAATCATTGTCATACTCCAGTTGGAGAAATTTGCTGGCGAAAGTTTCCGAATTTATATAATATAATATATATATATATCCGGATGGATTTGAATTAATCGAGCTCGAAGACTCGAAATTATATGCTCTAAGCATGAATCAGAGAAAGTGATTTCTTCTTCTGCTTATTCTCTAAAATGAGAGAACATTTGAATCGAAGAATAGAAACTTTGGTGCAAAGTGCACACATAACATTGCCATGATACGGCTTTCCAATATTGTTGCTGTTTCAATCAGCTGGTGATATATCACCGGAATGTCTTATCAAATATGATAGACTTTGGATAAATGATATCAGGATATCATAGAAATATCAAAAGATTTATCAGATGGTGAGGTTTAGCATCCTTGTATAGGAGTCATCGTCTCCAAAGCATATGTAGTTCACCATGTGGAACTTCAAGCTACTCAAAGGTAGAGATCATTGAGTCCACGACCCATCACAGATTCTTCATCTGGTCCGCGACGTCCTGGTGGTATAAAATCAATAACTACTATATAGTTAAGAGTAGTCTTATGTTCAGGTCTAGACTCGGAGTTTTTAAAGGAATCTGCATTTGTGATATTTGAGATTAGACACTAAGGGCTAGTGTCTAATTCACTCAAACTGTAGCTCTGATACCAACCTGTCACACCCCGATTTCCGGTGGGCCCGGATGGGTACACACGTGACGGTTGGATAGCAGTTATCACAATATAATAATATGCAGCGGAAGTATTGAATTGAAATTATTAAAATTAAGCTTGAATGTATAAAAGTATTACAAGCATTTGATACAAGCCCACAGGCAAGATCCAAATAAACAGAGCTTTAGACATCATAGGCCTTAAGCATCAGGAGTGCAAATTCCTTAGCCTTCATTCTAGCCGACCCGTAATCCCAGCCTATAATAAGGTTCGGTACCTGCTAATCAATCTTTTGAAAAAACGTCAGCCAAAACAGGTAAATACAATTAACTGAGTCTTTGGAAAATAGTTTTTCAAAAAGAGTTTTATATATATAGATAACCCGTGGGTGATCATTTAAATATATCTTGGGATTATTCTTGTTATGAGATTATATACTTGATTAACCCATTGGGTTGTCCGGACATGGTATCAATAACCCCCAATAACAGTAATTATCAAGTAAACGGAATAAAACCGTATTCTTACATTTTTGCGCAATCATAGGCGACTTACTTATGTAATAACCATCCCAAGAGGCATATTTGCCATCCCAAGTTTACACTAAAATAAGTCAAGAGTATTTACCTTTTTGCTAGCTTCTAATCAATAAGACTATATTTGGCAAAAAGCCACAAGTCTAAGTATATTGACCCAAGTCCAATTATCTGGGGGGTACTATAGTCTGGAATGAACAGATTTATTATCTGTTAGAATGTATACGAGCCAAAGGTAGTTCCTTTAGACATGACCCGATACTTAAGAATAGGTTCGCTAGATTAAGCGTATACCTAATAGAATGTGGTTTAAACCCAAAAAGTACTAGGACTTGTATAATACAGGTAAACAAGGTACATTCTGGATTTTGAGATCAAAACGATAAGGTTAAACCCCTTTTCGGTAAACTTATGTAAACTAGTTACGTAAGTCTCACCGTATGCATATAAGTGATAACGGGTAACCGGATGAGTCATGAACAAGTTCCATATGCCAATACACTTTAACCAAGTTATAATATCAGTAGGATATCAACTTATATGCACGTTAAGGTTTTAAAATCAAATTATGCCTTATAAGGGCATTTTGGTAATTTTACAACTTATAAAAGGAGCTTGCAAGTAAACTGATGTCATGGTTATAAACATTCTGTAAAAATGTTTAAATTATGATATCATATCAGTAGGATATCAAATACACGTGTGGTTTATGCTTTATGACCAAACTATGCACCGTAGGGCATTTTGGTCATTTCACACATAGTTTTGAGACATTATTTGGGATTCTGAGTTCATAACTTATACCTACTGTAAAAACATTTAAAATGGTTTATAAAATCAGTAGGTAACAAGTCTTGGTTCACACATATGGTTTAAAACCATACTACGCGCCTAAACGGTGTTACAGTCGTTAAATGATGATTTATGCGAAGATTTATGAAATCTGATGTTATGACCAGCTTTGAATAATTAAAATATTTTATTTTTCATAACATATTAGTAAGTAAAAGGTTTGGTTTGAATATTATGCTTAAAACACATTTTAAGTACCATAAGGGCGTTATCGTCATTTATCGGCATTGTATACGAAACTGAAGTTAAACTCTGTTTACAATCTGACTTAGCATCCCAAATAATCCTAATTATAATATCAAATCAGTAGGTAATGAGTTTTAAACTAAAATTATGTTTAAAACTCATTTTATACTTAAAAGGGTATTTTAGTCCTTTTAAAAGCATAGTTTACGACCATATGCGTAAACTCAGTTTATGACCAGTTTATAAGCACCAAAATATTCTAAACATGTTTACTTATCAGTACATAACTCACTTGCATGCTCATTTATGTCTTAAACCTTATTTTTAATCAAAAGGGCATTTTAGTCAAAGTATGGCATAATAACGGAACATGCGCATAAACTTAGATTCCTAATCCGATCGTGTAATATAACCTTATGGGATTATACTACATTATATTATGATCATAACGGAACCTAAAATCAGTAACATACTAGTCTAATTCGGTTTATTGTCACACCCCGACCTCGTAAAACAACAAATCGTGGCGGAAACGTCGGGGAGTGTTGTAACAGAATTATTGTTTCACAACCATGGGTACAAAAGAGTTTCGTTTTACTTATTCATTAAGTAAATTACATTGTTTTAGCATGAAAAAAACAAGTTATATATCTACTATCATTGTTATTATGTCACTAAGGTCTCGTCCAGATCCTATGTGACTCATACATCCTAGCAATCAACATCAAGCAACATCACCTGAAACATATGTAAAAACAAAGTCAGCAAAGAAATGCTGGCGAGTACATAGGTTTTTGTGTGAGTGTCAGATTCATGGCTCGTTTACATGTTGAAATATCTCGTACAACTTCGTTAATCGATATTAGAAACCTTGTTTTGTAAAATGTTTGTATTGTAAAATGAATAACCAAGTCAAAACAGATTGGTTATAATTTATAAACCTCAATGCCATGAATCTTAACCCAAAACATTTGTTTATGTAAACCAAATCATAAATCATTCTCGTAATAAAAATCGTATGGTTTATATAGTTTCGTAAACATCGTTGTGTGACATCGTTTAACTCGTTCTCGTTATAGATCATCGTTCATTTGTTTAAATCGTTCATAGTCGTTCAATCGTTCAAAATCGTTCTCGTTTTAATTGTGAAAACTAACTTTTGGTCGTCTCGCATATAACATTCAAACCTTCGTAACTAGTCCATCGTTCAACTCGTATTAACAAACCACCAAATGGTAAGTTAACAATCACAGATTTAGTCGTTACCCACCTAACCCACACATAACCATGGGTGCAGTCTGATAACGGGATTTGTTAGATCCTATGGTACCATAACCTAATACTGGTCGGTTCGGCCAAAAGTAATGAATGTCATTCGTTATGTAACTACAACCAACAAGTTCGTTCACATTGTCGAAATCGTTATTAACATAGTATAAACCATCATAATCGCTTTTGAAATCATCGTAAAAATATCGAAATCGTTTTGATACATATGAATCACCCCAAAACAATCGAAAACATGTAAAAGAGGGGATCTATGTACTCACCTTTGGGTGCATTTTTATATGTTAACACAATCCCTCAAATTGTCTATTCGTCCTAAATTAAATAAGAATGATTTAATAATCAAAACTCACAAAAATACATAAGTTTCTCCGATACTTAGAATTTTCACATAACTTTGAGATTTCTCGAAAAGTTATTATTTTTTATTATATTGGTGTTGTTAGGGGTGGATTTCTAAATGGCCCGTGATCCTCAAATATTATCCTGTTTGGTGATCCTTACTTCTGTGTCAGTTAGTGATCTTCAGAAGTGCTTCAGGATCAGGATCATGGATCATCCTAAGGATCCTTATACTAATGATTGTCTGTTTTGAATTCGTAACTGTTTTGCAGGAATATCAAGTGGGACTTGGTCTTGGCGATATTTCTGGAGAATATACTAAGTCTATTCCGCACGTGCTTGGTCAGAAATGGACGTTGTGGAGTCGTGGAGGACTTGCACCATTTGCGGATAGTTTGTTATTTAGATTTTTATTAGATTTAAATGGGGTAGCGAGCTAATTAGACACAACTTATGCTATTTTTAGCTACACACACTCGAAAAACCGCTCACAACAGCTCTCGTTCATTCACTTAGCAATTTCGTACACTTTTTACACATTACACTATAGTGATCCTTGTATTTAGCTCGCTATCATCCGAAGTTGTAACAGATTACTTGTTTAATTTGAGTTGGTGATCGGTAATTTCCATCACCCGGGGTTTTTTGTGCCGGAGATCAACTCTTCATCAAGGGCTTTTTCCCCGTATAAACCTTGTGTCACTTGTTATTTATTTTTCATAGTGATCCTTATTGCTATAAACCAATTCAAGCATCATACCCCGTAACAGAGAGTTTGGTTACATTATCCTCGTCTGATTTTTTGACCAAAACAGTTTGGCGCCCACCGTGGGGCAATTGGTGCTTCATTTCTAAGAAATTCTCATCTCTGTGATCATTCCGGTTCATTGCATACGAGCAGATGGCTTCATCATCAAAGAATACCTCCAGTGCGATGTCTGCAGTCAATTCATCCCAGGGCATTC
Organism: Helianthus tuberosus; assembly: GCA_030545235.1. Taxonomy (NCBI): domain Eukaryota; kingdom Viridiplantae; phylum Streptophyta; class Magnoliopsida; order Asterales; family Asteraceae; genus Helianthus; species Helianthus tuberosus. The sequence goes on from CM060397.1 coordinate 32,062,893, forward strand.
CACCTTTGCCTCCACCACCTTCTGGACCTCAGAAAAATGCCGAGAAGAAACCAACTCCCATTTTCTCAAAACCTCCAACTTCTTCTGCTTCTTATACTCCTACTACTAGTGACTTGTTTACTCTGATTTTGCAGATGAAGGAGCATATCCAGCAGCAGGACAAGACCAATGAAAGGATCCTTAGAGAAATTGGAGACATCAAGAAACAAAAGAGATCGGCAGAGGATCATTCCCCACTAATGCCCAGATCTTTGAATTTTGATACTCCGGTTATAACTTCTCAGCCTTCAGTGGTTCCAGACGTTCAATACGTTGGAGGACCAAAAGGAGTGCATTACGGGTCGTCAGCAATGACTCAGGCTTCAGGGTTGCACTTCCAACCATCAGGATCCCATCCTCAGCATATAGGATCCTTTGCAAGCTCAGGAGGATACGTGGGAGCGCAGCAGATTCAAGGGTACTGGCCGTTTCAAGGATCCACCCAGGTTCAAGGATCCTCCCAAGTTCAAGGATCCTCCTATGTTCCAGGATCCTCCCAAGTTCAAGGACCCTCCTATGTCCCAGGATCCTCCCAGACCCAAGGATACTCGCAGTTTCAAGGATCCTTCCAGATTCCAGGATCCTTAAGGAGTTTGCAATCAGGAAGTTCCGACATCCATCAGGGAGATTTCATTCCAATGCAAACCATTGCTTCTATTGGTCCATCGGTCATTCCAGAGTCCCAACAATATGGATTAATATCCACTCTTCCTAATTTGAATCCAATGGGAGGTAACACTTTTAATAATTCTTATACTACTAACCATGGTCTTATGCAGGATACAGGTATCAATCATGCCATGGCCAGAGAATTACAAAAGTTAAAGGACATGATATCAAGTGTCCCAGGAGTGGTCAAGCCTATCCCAAAGATTGCAGATGGGAGCCACAAGATATCTCATTTTGCACCACCAATCTGTGATGCCGAGATACCCAAGAGGTTCCATGTACCTACCATGAAGTTGTATGATGGTTCAACGGATCCTGAAGAACACATAGCACAATACAGGAAAAGGATGGAGATCAACCCCATCCCAGAAAGGTTAAAGGATGCGTGTCTGTGCAAGGGATTTGGATCCACTCTTACTGGATCGGCTCTTAAATGGCTGCTAAGTCTTCCTCCTTACTCTATTACCTCATTTGCTAATCTAGTTAACTTATTTAATAGCCAATTTTCTTGTAGTAGGAAATTTGAACGTTTAACTAGTGATCTGTATAGGATAACCCAGGGTCATAATGAATCATTAAGGGATTATATCACTAAATTTAGTAAAGAATCCTTAGATATTCCTAACCTGGACATAGCTACGGCTGTTGAAGCCTTTAAAATGGGACTGCTTAGGGATTCGTTATTCTATGATGATCTTGTTATGACACCATGCAGGAACCTAGATGAGGTAAGGACCCGGGCCCTTAGGTTCATCCGGCTAGAGGATGACAAAAGGATCCAGGAGAGGTTAGCAGGATCCTCAAAGCAAGAGAGGCAATGATCCTCATTCAGGAACAACAAGTTCAGATCTTATAATAAATCCGATAACCAGAATGTGCATGCTGTTGAACAAGAAGAAGATGATGAGGATTATCCTCCAATCTCTGAGTATTGTTTTTCTGTTGATAACAATGAACTAATCCTTACGATGCAGAATTTAGGTGATAAAGCTAGATGGCCCAGAAAAAATGATAGACCGGCTGCAACTAAAGATAAATCAAAGTGGTGTGCATACCATGAAGATTTTGGGCATCTCACAGAAGAATGCATCGCATTGAGAAAAGAAATTGGATACTTGTTGAGCAAGGGGCACTTGAAAGAATTATTGGGGAGAAAGAAGTCAAGGACTCAGGATCCTGAAAGGATCCCAGAGAAAGCTCCAGCCCCTCCAGCAGATGCACAAATTATAAACTTTATATCTGGAGGATCAGACATTTGTGGAACATCCTTCTCTGCAGCCAAAAGACATGCGAAGGAAACCAAGATGGATAATGGAGAAAGACCCATTCGAACATCCAGTGTCTCCGAAGGAAAAGTTATAACTTTCGATGAGGATGATCGTGTTGACATCCAGGATCCTCATCATGATGGTTTGGTTATCACTCTTTTTATTTCTAACCATTTTGTTCGCAGGATCCTTATAGATGGAGGAAGCTCTGTGAACATTATCCAGCTTGATGTTCTCAAGAAGATGAACATCCCCGAATCCGACATCATACCAAGATCCTCTGTGCTCGTGGGATTCAGTGGCGAGACTAAGAATACTCTAGGGGACATTAAACTCCCAATCTATATCGAAGGCCTACATTCTTACCAAAAGTTTTGTGTTATTGACTGTTTATCTTGTTGTAATGTGATCCTTGGCAGGCCTTGGATACACGATATGAAGGCAGTCCCGTCCACTTATCATCAATGTGTGAAGCTTCCTAGTCCTTGGGGAATAGTGAAGATTGATAGTGATCAGCAAGAGGGTAAGAACTGCTACACCTCATCAATGAAACCAGCGTCAAAGTCTAGGGAGCAATAGCAATCAAAGTGTCCTCCAAGGGATGTCTTGGAGGCAAGAGAACAGGATATAGTAGAAATCCTTATGGATCCTGATGATCCTGAATCTATAGTTTATATAGGATCAGGGATCCTTGGCAAAATGAAGGAAGACCTCATATCCTTCCTCAAAAGGAGAAAGACTACCTTTGCATGGAAACACGAAGACATGACAGGTATATCTAAAGATGTAATCACTCACAAACTTGGCATTGATAGGTCCTTCAAACCAATCCATCAAAGGAGAAGGAAATTTGCACCAGAAAGAAATGCCATTATCCAAGAGGAGGTAGAGAAATTACTCCGAGCAGGTATGATTAGAGAGGTCAAGTATCCAAGATGGTTGGCCAATGTGGTTGTTGTTCAAAAGAAAAATGGAAAGTGGAGGGTATGTGTCGATTTCACCGATTTAAATAAGGCATGTCCCAAGGATCCTTTCCCATTACCCCACATTGACTCCATGGTGGATGCAATTGCGGGTCATGAACTGTTAACTTTTATGGATGCTTCATCTGGATTTCAACAAATTCAAATGGAACCATCCGATCAAGAGGATACAGCTTTCATGACTCCGACTGGTATATACTGCTATATTGCTATGCCATTCGGACTAAGAAATGCAGGTGCAACTTATCAAAGGCTAGTGAATATGATGTTCAAGGATCAGATTGGACAAACTATGGAGGTTTACATAGACGATATGGTGGTAAAATCAATAAAGGCTGAGGATCACCTAAGAGACTTGGAGGAAGCATTCAATATCCTTGACAAATATAATATGAAGCTTAATCCTTCAAAATGTCACTTTGGTGTTAAAGCAGGTAAATTCTTAGGATATATGGTGACAAAGAGAGGTATTGAAGCCAGTCCAGAACAAATAAAAGCTATAGTGAACATCAAGTCACCTGCCAATGCTAAGGATGTTCAGAGATTAACAGGCAGAATTGCAGCTTTAAACAGATTCATATCCAAATCCTCAGAAAAGTGCAAGGAATTCTATGATATCCTAAGGAAGAACAAGAAATTCGAGTGGACTGAGAAGCATGAAAGTGCCTTAAGAGCTCTTAAGGATTACCTATCCTCGGCCCCGGCTTTGATGAAACCAGAAAAAGGAGATGTGTTATCCTTATATCTTGCGGTATCCTCAAAAGCAGTAAGTGCCGTCCTCGTTAAGGATCACGAAGGTACACAACATCCTGTCTATTATGTAAGTAAGAGTTTACTTGATGCTGAATCCAGGTATTCACACTTAGAAAAACTTATCCTTGCATTAATTATGGCATCTACTAAATTAAGACATTATTTTGAAACTCATGTTATTATCGTTAAAACTAATTTTCCAATCAAGAATGTCCTCAGGAAACCTGAAATGTCAGGAAGGATGGCTAAGTGGGCAGTGAAGCTAAGTGCATACGATATAAGATATGAGCCCAGGACAGCCATTAAATCCCAAGCATTAGCTGACTTTGTGGCAGATTTCAGTAGTGATTTGCAAAAGGAAGCCGAATTAGAAGTCCAGCAGCTAGAAGAGACCAAGGATCCTTGGATACTCTACACTGATGGATCCTCAAACATCAAAGGAACAGGGCTTGGAATACTACTAAAATCACCACAGGGGGACATAATACCCCACTCTATAGCTTGTGAGTTCCAAACCACTAACAATGAGGCTGAATACGAAGCCTTGATAGCTGGCTTGCAAATTGCTAAGCATATGAGGATCAGGTATCTTGAGGTACATGTAGATTCTTTGTTAATCACTAATCACTTTAATGGATCCTATGCTGTTAAAGGTGAAAAGCTAATCAAATACCTGGAGTTAGTCAAAGAATTGACACTCTCTTTTGTATCCTTTAGTTTGACACAGGTACCAAGGGAAGAGAATGCAGAGGCAGATGCACTAGCCAATTTAGGATCATCCTTGAAGATCCCGGAGGATATCAAGATCCCTATTATCCATATCCTGACCCCGGCTATCGAGGATCATGTGACTATGGAGATAGGAGAAGATTCTGCAATTATCCCTAGTGAGGATACTCAAACTCATTCAGGATCATGGATCCTCCCAATCATGAGATATTTACAACATGGAGAGATTCCTACAGGAGAAAACCCTAGGGCTTTCAAAATTAAGGTATCTCAATTCACAATTTTAAATAATATGTTGTATAGACGATCTCTTGCAGGACCATACTTAAGATGCATTGAGGATCCTGAAATCCAAGAAGTTTTAAAAGACTTCCATGAAGGAGATTGTGGAAACCACACTGGGGGCAGGGCATTATTCTCAAGGATCCTGAGGACAGGATACTACTGGCCAACCATGAAGAGAGATGCTGTGGAGTATGCTAAGAAATGTGATCCTTTTCAGAGACACAGCAATATCCTTCACCAACCAGCTGAATTTTTGCATCCTATATCCTCCACTTGGCCATTCATGAGATGGGGCATGGATATAGTTGGTAAGCTTCCTAAGGCACCTGGTGGAAAAGTGTTCATGCTTGCTATGACTGATTACTTCTCCAAGTGGATAGAGGCCGAAGCTTTTGCCCAAGTCAGAGAAAAGGAAGTTATATCCTTCATTAAAAGAAATATTATAACTAGATTTGGTATTCCTTCTGAAATTATATGTGATAATGGTTCCCAATTCATTGGGGGCAGAACCACTAACTTTTGTGACAGCTGGGGGATTAAGATGATAACATCAACACCAGTCCACCCACAAGCTAATGGTCAGGCAGAATCCTCTAATAAGATCATCATCAACAATTTGAAGAAGAAGCTTGGATCCAAGAAGGGGAAATGGGCAGAAGAATTACCTTATGTGCTTTGGGCCGATAGGACAACTCCTAAGAATGCTACATGTCAAACTCCATTCTCTTTGGTATTTGGGGCAGAATCAGTGATCCCTACAGAAATGGTGGTTCCAACTGCTAGAACCAGTATTCGTGATCCTGAGGAAAATGAGGAGAACTTGGTTCAAGACCTGGATACTATAGAAGAAATCAGAGATTTGGCAAGGATAAGGATGGCTAGTTATCAGCAAAGAATGGCCGATGCCTACAACAAAAATGTTAGGATCAGGAAATTCCAAGTTGGTGATATGGTGCTAAGGAAAGCATTTCAGAATACCACCAATCCTGCTGATGGAAAGTTGGCACCAAAATGGGAAGGCCCCTACTTGATTGAAGCTGAGGCAGGAAAGGGGGCATATCGATTGCTAACAATGGAAGGTGACTTACTACCAAGAGCTTGGAATGCTGTCCATTTGAAGAGATATTTCATGTGATAAGGATCCTTGATCCTCACATAATAAATATCCTTAAAAGGATCCTTAAAGCACAGATGATCCTCATTTTGGTAACCTTCTAATCTTGAACTATTTCATTTCCTTACTTTCTCACATAAGGATAAGGATCTTGCATCCTTTATCCCCATTTCACGAGATTTTGAGTTTTGAAGGTTCAGGTACTCTTAGCAAAAGCATGATTATCTACACAAGCAACCAGTTATTTGGGTTTGACCCCAGTAATCCTTGGGTTTGACCCCAGTTTCGCCAGTAGCGCATGATGATCCTGGTATAGTTCATGGCAGTGGGACCAGTACTCGTTTTAGGGGCTGATAATTCCATTGTACTGGCTATACCTAGGATCCTACGTATAATGGTAGACGTACCATACATCCGTTCTTAAGGTTTCTAGCGTTTTCACGTTAGCTAAGGTTTTGGCATTTTCATGCCACTAAGTTTGGATAGTCTCCAGTTAGGGCCATACTCCAGTTTACATACGATCCTTGGGCTTGTCCCCAGTTATCCTTGGGCTTGTCCCCAGTTATCCTTTGGGCTTGTCCCCAGTTGCTAATCTTTATGGCTTAGTCCCAAGTTATGTTTTATTTCAGGTTTTCGAAGTTAAACAACCAAGGATCCTTGATCCTTACCTTTTACTAAGGTTTATTCTGTGATTATCCTGGTTATAATCATATTAAGAGTTAGGATCCTAACTTGGATCCTCAGGTATGATCCTTAACTATTTTGATTTTATTCATTGATTATTTGAATAACCCTAATACTTTGACAACTGAACTCATGATCCTTAAAATATACCACTTTTTGGAATTTTTCAACTATAGGATATTTGATCCTGCATTATATCCTAAGTTTTTTATCTAAGTTATTCAACTTTTCTTACTCAGACAAGTGTAAGTCAAAACAATTGAAAAATAAAAAAACAACAAGGATATCAACACAAGATAAGCCAAAAAAGATTAAGGTTATTTTATTAACAAAAGCTTAACCATCGAAGGTTGTCAAAATTACCTACCCCGAGCATCTACCAGCAATACGTGGCCCGTCCGCTGGGGTAGGTAAAGGGTGTCCATTGTCTAAAGGTCTTAGTAGTGCAGGAATTAAGAAGATGGCAGGATCACAATGGCTTCATCCCCCAAACAGAGGATCCCTCCACCAGTTGTAATCCTACCTATTGTCCAAAGGATCATTCATGATCCTTAACCCTAATAGCTATTGTTTAGTTATTACAAACCATCATTGTTTTAAAAACATCACAACCACAAAAAACTACTACCAAATTTAAAAATTGGGCTCCGGCTACGTCTAGGAATGTCCATCATCGCCCAATTGTGCAGCCTACACCTTCACTACATCCTCGTCCCCTCCAGCTTCGGTATCCTTCACCAGATCCTTCCCGCTGCCTCCAGCCTCGATTGCCAAAACCTCCTCAGCCTCTTCATCATCTTCAAGATCATCCAACCTCGCTTTCCAGCCCTCAACATCCCAGCTGCTTCTGTCGAAGTTAGGATCTTGAGCTTCCTGGGCCATCTTTAGTTTTGTCTGGTACATTGTGATGGCAGCAGAGACCTTTGCACCTTCTATGAGATCATGCTTCTCATAGTCAATGTCGATCAGGATTTTAGCTGTCTTAGTCTTGGCATCTTGAAGGGCTTTTTCAAGATCAGCAATCTTAAGATCCTTAAGCACTGCAACTTGTTGGAGGTCAGCAATCTTCTTATCCAGCTCCTCGACGCTTCCCACATAATCTTCAATCTCAGCAAATTTCTGCAAAGAAAAAGACAAAGCAATTCAAGATCAGATGATCCTCAAATGAGTAGGATACCTAGGCAGAATTGATGATCCTCACGTCATTGAAGTATTCGAGGAATTGGTGGCGGATCAGTGGTAGGCCTTGTAGGTCCTCTGTGTCAGAAGTTTTCCTCTTCTTGCCACCCCTTCCTTTAGTGGGTGCCTTGGGAATGGAGATGCTAGGACTGGTAGTGGACCTCTTCTTCCTGGATCGAACAACATCAAGGTCGGCCGTGTTGAATTGGGAGGCAGGTTTGGAAGATTTTCTGGCGCCTACATATTTAAAGCAAGATAAGTATCCTTATCCTATTTCAATTTAACTATTTACTTTAATATTCAACTATGCAAAAAGCAGGATACTTACTTGACATGGTGATGGAACCTGAGGATACTTCTTGTGAGTCTTGGGTGTCTATCTTGAATGTCCTTATTTCAGGATCAAGCTTCCAAAAAATAGCAAGCCTTTCCTTGGTTGCGGGTGTTGTGATGAGGTGCGAAACAGAAATAGCTGCATAACACAAGACAAAAAGGGGTTAGTGATCCTTTCACAAGAGCCAGGTTACCTGATGATCCTTCTCAGGATCCTCTGTCCTACCATTGGTGGACCACTTCCTGGGTAAATGCTTTCCGTTTGGAATGGTATCCCTCCTGACGAAGAAGAAGCGTCGTTTCCAATTTGTGTCATTCTTGGTGGCTTTAAAAATGGGGTGTTCTTCACCGGGTTTTCGCTTAAACAGATATCGATGTGATCCAAACGTCGTGAGATCATACATCTGTGTCAGCTCTGACATTCCTAAATCAATCCCTTCCTGCTCTATGATCCTCTCCAGGGTATACAAGACCCTCCAAATCAACGGCATAGCTTGGATGTAAGAGATGCCGGTAAGGGAAAAGAAGGATTCTGTAAAGTCTGGAAAAGGATAGGTGTATCCTATGGCGAATGGAGTAACTGGAAAGGCAACCCATGTTTCAGAAACATAGTCGCTCAGAATAGTGGGATCGAAGGGTTTGAAAAAGGTGTTCGCCGGAAAGCAGTACCGGATCTTATCTATTTGGGCATCGGTAAAGTAACATCTTTCATTCACTGAGTCCTTGATGATCCCTTGACTCTTCAAGGGGCTATCCTTCTGGTGATCCTTGGCGGGGGAGGACTGGAGCATCATTCTTAACGTGATGTTGGCAAAGAAAGAAAAACAGAGTAAGAGAAGGAGAAATAAGAGAAGAGATACCTGATTGATCTTCGACCGAGAATTTAAAGGGAGTTTCTTCGGATTTAAATGCATATTGATCCTATCTCTAACTCTTATTTATAATGATGATTTGCAGGATTGTCACTTCAGTGACGTCAGGTTTGCAACGGCTAGTCCGTCTCCAACGGCTAGTTATCCGTTAGTTTGTTGCAGATAAGATCGAAAAAATGTAACTCGTTTATTTACGATATAACTCCTTATATTTTGGGGGCAATTGTTAGGGGTGGATTTCTAAATGGCCCGTGATCCTCAAATATTATCCTGTTTGGTGATCCTTACTTCTGTGTCAGTTAGTGATCTTCAGAAGTGCTTCAGGATCAGGATCATGGATCATCCTAAGGATCCTTATACTAATGATTGTCTGTTTTGAATTCGTAACTGTTTTGCAGGAATATCAAGTGGGACTTGGTCTTGGCGATATTTCTGGAGAATATACTAAGTCTATTCCGCACGTGCTTGGTCAGAAATGGATGTTGTGGAGTCGTGGAGGACTTGCACCATTTGCGGATAGTTTGTTATTTAGATTTTTATTAGATTTAAATGGGGTAGCGAGCTAATTAGACACAACTTATGCTATTTTTAGCTACACACACTCGAAAAACCGCTCACAACAGCTCTCGTTCATTCACTTAGCAATTTCGTACACTTTTTACACATTACACTATAATGATCCTTGTATTTAGCTCGCTATCATCCGAAGTTGTAACAGATTACTTGTTTAATTTGAGTTGGTGATCGGTAATTTCCATCACCCGGGGTTTTTTGTGCCGGAGATCAACTCTTGATCAAGGGCTTTTTCCCCGTATAAACCTTGTGTCACTTGTTATTTATTTTTCATAGTGATCCTTATTGCTATAAACCAATTCAAGCATCATACCCCGTAACAGAGAGTTTGGTTACATTATCCTCGTCTGATTTTTTGACCAAAACAGGTGTATTTATATTTATACTTTTTGTGACATAATATAAATATCGTAACACACATAATGTTGTTAACATCAAACACATCATCATACACATATTGTAAAACACATAGCACATTGTAACACATAAAATTTACCCATGAACAACCCATTCTAGTGTATGTTGAAAAACACGTATTTTAGCAATTCGGTAACGTTTTTGGGTGCCGGAAGTCACGTATGACTAACCAAACACCAAGTAAACTTAATATAAGTTAAAGTACTTATTTTTATATCAAAAATATTAGTTTACTTACTGATCTAAAACAGTTTTATAAAAATCCTCCGAAAAGCCGATTTTTAACCGTTTTACCGCATAGTTTTGCATCAAACGCTACCCGAACCATCCCAAATCAAAACGACTTGATATTTTAACATAACCCATGTTATTTACTGAATAAAATAGTGGTTATACTCATGATAGTGCAGGTCTCACATAAAGCACATAAATCATGCAAATTTCTCATATTTTACCACTTTTTAAGCTATAAGTACAACATGCAAAGCTATCAAACCTATGTCAAAGTTTCATGCCATTATAATATACCAAATAATGTTATTTTTAGTGTTTATAATTTGTTCTAAAACATTTTTGTCATAAAATCATTTTTTATCATTTCTTGAGCTTTAAATCAACATGTATTCTTATGTACAAGTGCCTAAAGCACACTATCATATCAACATCATTTTATATGAATCTAAATGCATCAAATATCATGTTTATTTGCTGATGTATTTGAACATTTATCATATCATGCACAAATCACCAAACACTTGCATTTTAACTATCATTCAAGAACAAGCAACAACTTAAACAAGTATTTACCAAAGATCAAGCTCAAATTTCATACACATACATATATATATATATATATATATATATCACCATTTTCATTTTGTATCAAGACCCATTTCTTTTTAGATTTCAAGTTTGTGAAAAATTCCAAGATTCAAGAGAAACTTCAAATCATCAAGAACAACCAAGAATCAAGAGTATGATTTAAACATAAATTTTATACCTTCAAGATTCAAGTAAGTTGTTGATGAGATTTTGATGATATGGAGCTTGAAATCACTTGAAATCACCTTGGAAACTCCTTTGTATCTTCACACCAACTTGAATCTAGCTTGGAATGGAGCTTGATCTTCAAGAACAAGGTTGAAGAAGATGAAGATGGGATGGTGATGGTGTTTACGGTTGGGAGGAGAGAGAGAGGAGGAGGATTTGTTTTGATTTTGTGATTTATGGAAGATTATATGTAGAGATTTATAAGAGATATGGAGGTGTAGCATGCATTTACAAGTGTCAAAACAAATCTAGTAAGGATCAAAAGAAATAAAATCAAGATCTAGGAAATATTAGGTGGGGGCCACCCCATTGTAACCGTGAAAATGGGAGGGGGGGGGCGTAAAGTGTAAATTTTGATTGGTAAAATAGATAAAAACAGGTATTAAACTGGATACCGGGTATTTTATCTAGCGTTTAAATCCCGGTTTATGGCGTTCTAAATTATTTTTATTATTCTATAAAAATAAACTCGCCAAAATATTACTGTAATAAATTTCAGTTGCCGAGACTGGCTGCGTTGTCTGCGTTTTGCAGTAGAAGCACTGTGTTGCGCAGTAACACGCGGTATGCGCTTAAACTTGAAAAATAACGTTTTTAAGCGTTTTAATTTATTTTTCAACACGAACCTGATTAAAAATAAAATTTTAATCATAACAGAATATTTTCAGGATTTAAATATTATCCGGGCGGTCAACAACATTCGTTTCGCAGTTTTGTCGTAAATAGTTTTATAGTTCGAATAAACATGTTTTTGCCATACCGAATCATTCGAAACTTATTTCTAAGTTATGTAAAAGGCATTTAGGGTATGTTTGGCTTATGTCACAGTTTCGGAGTGTACATCGCGTTAAACTGATTATGTTTACGTAACGGTTTATGATTTCACTTCCAGAACAAGTTTAAGAGTTCGGAATTGAACAATGATTGAAAACGTACTAATGTCACAAATAATTAAACACATATTGAAATTGAAACATCATATTTTATTAGATACAAAGTTGTTCGGAACAGTACAAGGGTTAAAATACACAGATGTCACAGTCTCCCCTACTTTAGGAAATTTCGTCCCGAAATTTTTACTTAGAGGAAACTTGTGAAAACAAATGTGGATATTTCGTCTTCATCTGGTCCTCACGTTCCCAAGTAAACTCGGGGCCACGTTTGGATTCCCAGCGAACTTTGACCAATCGAATCCGTTTATTCTTCAACTGTTTGAATGTATGGTCCACTATCTCCACAGGTTTCTCGACAAAGTGCATCGTTTCATCGATTTGAATCTCGTCGAGAGGAATGTGAAGATCAGCATCAGCTAAACACTTTCGCAAATTGGACACGTGAAAAGTTGGATGAATATTTCCAAGCTCTGGAGGTAGCTATAGTCGATAGGCAACCTTTCCAATTCTTTCAACAATCTTAAATGGCCCAACATATCGGGGTGCAAGTTTTCCTTTCTTTCCAAATCTCACCACTCCCTTCCAAGGTGACACCTTGAGTAGGACACGGTCTCCGATTTGAAATTCTAAGGGCTTGCGTCGCATATCCGCATAACTCTTTTGACGGCTTCGAGCTGTCACAAGATTATCACGGATTTTCTTGATTTTGTCTGTTGTTTCCAGAATGAGCTCAGGTCCAGTAAGCTGAGCTTCACCGATCTCATTCCAGCAGACAGGTGAACGACATTTTCGATCGTAGAGAGCTTCAAATGGTGCCATATTAAGACTAGCATGATAACTGTTGTTGTAAGAGAACTCGATCAGTGGAAGATGAGAATCCCAGTTACCACCAAAGTCTATCACGCATGCTCTAAGCATATCCTCCAAAGTTTGAATCGTTCTCTCAGATTGACCATATGTTTGGGGATGATAAGCAGTGCTTAGATTTAGTTGGGTTCCCAAAGCAGATTGCATGGTCTTCCAAAAATGAGATGAAAACCGAGCATCACGATCGGAAATGATATCCAAAGGAACACCATGTCGTGATACAATTTCATCAACATAAATCTTTGCAAGTTTATCAGCAGATAGATCCTCGTGAATCGGAATAAAATGAGCTGATTTCGTTAATCGATCAATAACAACCCAAATAGCATCGTGACCTTTAGACGTACGCGGTAACTTAGTGATGAGATCCATTGCAATGTTCTCCCACTTCCAAACCGGTATCTCTGGTTATACAAGCAAACCAGAAGGTCGTTGATGTTCAGCCTTGACTTTGAGACAAGTTAGGCATTTCGATACATACAAGGCAACATCCTTCTTCATACCAGGCCACCAGAACTGATCCTTGTACATTTTATTAGCACCAGGATGGATAGAATATCGAGACTTGTGAGATTCGTCCATTACCAAGGTGCGAAGATCGTCTTGTTTCGGAATCCACAAACGATCCTTGAAATATAGCAACCCATCGACCTTCGTTTCGAGTTTGAGTTCGAGTTGAAGCGGTAGCTCATATTTCAATAAGTATTTGATCACACAAGATCATTGAGCTTGAAGGACACGAGATTGAATATCAGATAGAGTTCGAACATAATGAAGCTTGACTCGTTCCTTTCGACTAAGCGCATCGGCTAAGACATTTGCCTTACCATGATGGTAGCGAATTTCGCAGTCGTAGTCGTTTAGAAGTTCTACCCAACATCGTTGCCTCATGTTCAGCTCCTTCTGATTGAGAATATGCTGGAGACTCTTGTGGTCTGTGAAAACCACACACTTCGTTCCATAGAGGTAGTGTCTCCAGATTTTAAGTGCGAAAACCATAGCTCCTAATTCAAGATCATGAGTCGTATAGTTGATGTGTGCAAAATGCTACATATAAATTACATCAATTGTGGCATAAAACTAACCCTTTTTTAGTACTAATGTTGGAAAAAGTGTGATTTTGTCTTCCTTTTGCATTTTCAGGATTAAATGAGCTCAAATTAACAAAAGAAGCAAAAAGACATCAAAATCTAACATAAATACAAGAAAAGGAACAAGACGTGACATGCCCGACCCCACGACAGCATCTTCCCAAGCAAAAAAAGATAACAGAAGACTGAACACGCCCCGTGCTCAGCCAGCACGGGGGCGTGCCCAAGTGTCAGCAGAAAAGACAAAGTGGTAGAAGCTTCTATTGCCCACCACGGAGCCGTGCTCAGCGGACACGGGGCCGTGGTCAACTATAAGATTCGCACAATCCAGGCAAATCTTCATAGTAGAAAGATTCTTCTGCACACGGGGTCGTGCTCAGCGGACACGGGGGCGTGGTCAACTAATAAGACAAGCTGCAATAAATGAAGAAAGAGAAGGATGTGGACACGGGGCCGTTCCCACTGGACACGGGGCCGTGCCCGAGCTTCTGTTCAGCCTATAAATAGGAGTGCTTGGCTTAAGCTCAAACCAATCCTTGGTACACCACCTCTCTCACACTTCACCCACCACCACCATAACACCATCATCCACCACCATCATCCATTGTCCATCGTAGAGTGTGTGAGTCGTCTTGGGATCCAAGATTGATCGTAAGAGTTCTTGACAATCAAGGCCATGTTTGCCTAAGTCTCTTACATCACTTGGTGAAGACAAAGTGTCTAGTGTAATACTTTTTATTTCTAATCTTTTCGCACTTTTTACTTGGTTTTGTATTAATGACTTTAATAACTAGTTGCTTATGTTGAAGGTGATCTTTCCTTATCGTTTGTCCGTGGTGTCTTGGCATTATTTTACTGTCTATATAAAATAAAAGATTTTCACCATTCATATCTCCACGGTCTATATGGAGGTATGTTGGCTACCTGGTCGGGGGTTAAGGGAACGGTTTGGTAAAGGTCTTGCCATTGTTCAGTGTTTAGAGGTCCTGCAATGGACCTGGGTCAAATTTAGTAGGACCTCCTTCAATACTTCACGGTATTGGATGGCGGGGGTCCAAACTCTTTGATCCCCTCATAAGTTAACTACTATTAATACTATAACCCGGCTATTTAGGACTGTATCCCTGCTGACTCAGACTACTTAGTCGAGGGTAACGTCACCTCCAAAAGAGGGGCCTACCATAATTTGCATTAATAACTTAATTAATTATCTTCCAATAATCCACCCTTTTAGGATTGTATCCTTGCTGACTCAAACTACTAGGGTGAGGGTAACGTCACCTTCAAAAGAGGGGCCTACTACAATAACTAAGATAATCTCTTAAAATAGTGCAAAAGTGCGGAAATAATCAAAGGTTACACTAGATACGAGTCGGAACCAAGTGATTCATCTTGTCTATCTGTTTTTCTTTTTATTTTCTTTTTCAGCATTTTTAGTTAGTTTTTATTTTTCTTAGTTTAAAACATTTTTCTAAACTTTTTATTTTGATTAGACGTTGAGGATAAACCGGTACTAAAAGCTCTTGTGTCCTTGGATGACCTCGGTATCTTACCAACACTATACTACGCTCACGATGGGTGCACTTGCCCATATGTGTGTCTAGTGTTAGTAGATATCGTGTCTTATAAATTTAAAAGTTGATTAAAAAAGTGTTAAAGGGGCTTAAAATCTACACCTAAAATATATAACACTCGACACCCATCAAGTTTTTGGCGCCGTTGCCGGGGACACAAGGATTTTAAGAAAGTTAGGAATCAGCGGCCTAATCGTTTTTCTTATTTTTCGTTTTTTTTAGGATTTTTCTTAATTTTTCAGCTTCTGTAGAACTCAGCACGGGCCGTGCCCGCTGAACACGCCCCGTGCCCAATCATTGGAACTGGCAATCCTGTTTTAAGTCAGAGAGTAAGCTGAACACGGGGCCGTGCCCACTCAACACGCCCCCGTGCCCAAGTTTCAGTTACTGAAAACAGAACCGTAAGATCCCGACGGTTGGTAATTTCTGACACAAACATGAGTGATACTGATACTTTTTACTTTCGGCACTCTTATGGTACTATGTGGTGTCAATTATGTGGTGGTAACCATAAAGAATTAGAATGCTTTTTTCTAACTTATAAACCCCACTATATAGACCCATCGTTTCCTAGTATCCTTAAGAGGGGCGAAAGTAAAAATAATCCTTATCTCTCCCTCGAATGCGCCCAACCTGATATTCTAGGAGAAATGCTTCTCGATGAATTATTTCAACTAGAAGATCTAATTATTAATTGGTTAAAAGAACTTAGGAAAGATTTCGGTAATCTTTTCCAAGTTGATAACCAACAAGAAGGGTTGGAAACGCATTCAAACAACTTCGTTGTTTCCGAAGATACTCCTAACTCTAGTGAGGACTTGAGCGATAGTCGTCCCTGTGTCGATTGTGCCGTGAAGGACTCCCCATCAACTTCGTTTGATGCATACATAGACCTGAGCGATTCGACATACACCTTCTTTAACGAGAGCCCGGGAAAGGGTTGGACTTGTCCACCTACATATAGCCTAGGAATCACCCTCACCGACAACCTCTTGCGTTCTCGTCTTAATCTAGATCAATTAAGGTATCTTAGGCACTTTGGGGTTGTTCCATCCAGTAAGGAACCGCCCGATCCGGAAAAGTTCCTTAAAGATAGACGCACTTCATAAAACAGCCTTCCGACACGGGGCCGTGCCCAGGTCAACACGCCCCCGTGTCCACCAAAAGATTCCCTTCTGACTTTTGTCAGAATACGGACAAAACGTGTCAGGATCTTGCCTGCACACGGGGCCGTGTCCAGCCGACACGGGGCCGTGTCCAGCACGCTGTCGTTTTCTATAAATGCAGCCAAGAACCCTGCACATTTGGACCATCCAGGGACAGAGATTTGAAAGGATTTTCTGACTTACCATCCTAGGTATGTTCTAAAAGAAGGTTCTTGCAAGCATCTTGTCCTTTCCTCTTTTATCTATTGCCTTCTTCTTCATCTTTCTTGCACCAACAACTCCATTAAAGCTTGGTTTCAAGCTTTGTTGTGATGTTTATTGAATTTTTTTTCAAGGAATCTTGTTATAAAATAAGTTGCACAACATTGTTCTAAATTATTTTTGTTCAAACACACTTCATAAGTTGAGAAAATAATTTAAAACTCCAAGATTCCTTGTTCTAAAAATCTGCAGAAAGTTGAACACGGGGCCGTGCTCACTGCGCACGGGGCCGTGTCCGTTGTACTGTTTCATTAAAACAAACTATTTTTGGTATGTTTTTCGTAGAATGTCTAGCCAAAACAGTGGAACCTCTTCTGCGCACTCAAGGAACAGTCGACGGGAAAGGAGGCCATCGATTGAAGCAACTCTCGTAAGATACGTAATGGCGCTACGTGAGGCCCTTGACGAGATGACTTCGGTAGAGGAGGTCCTCATTGACCGTATAAATTATCTCTCGGTGGGGTTGGAAAACAGTTTTCAAGAAATAAACCTCTTGCACCAGAGGTTAAACATTCTTGTAACACCTCCTATGGAACCAATCCTCCCTCAAGAGGATTGGAACCTAGCACTTGGGATCCAAAATCCTACCGGTTGGGACGACATTCCGGCGGAACCTCCTCTTGAAGAACTCCAAGAAATCCCGGTGGAAGTTGCGCCTCCTCAAACCAATGCTCATGAGCCCGCTTTTCTTCTCCCTAGGGAGATAGAAGAATGGCTCGCCGACGTATGAGGAACCCATACCCAGAGGAAGAAGTTGTCAAGCCACTTTTAACCGAGAAATCTATCTTTTCGGAAATTTTGCTAGTAGAATAAATAGTAGGCTAGAACTTCTTGGTTTGGATTTCTTGTGTTTCTTTGACCTAACTAGCTAGTATTTTAATTTTTAGGACTAGTATGTAATTCTCACTATGACTAATGAATGATGGTTTTAGTTAATTTGGTGTTTGGGTGGTGTTGAAATGAATAAAACACACTTGAGATGACAAAGGATGCAAAGGGAAACTTGAACCAGCACCCCATGCAGGAAAACAAAACCGTCCGACAAAATTCTTCGTTTACAGTAAGCTTGGCACGGGCCGTGTCCACCCAACACGGCCCCGTGCTGCACAGTCTGCAGAAAAAGACCCAGTTCAGGTAACTGGACACGGGTCGTGTTCACCCAACACGCCCCCGTGTCCAGGCTTCTGTTTCTCTTGATTTAATTTTGTTACTGGCACTTGAACACGGGTCCGTGCCCGGACAACACGGGGCCGTGTTCAGCGCCCAGTAACACAAAATTTTTGCTTTTTACATTTTTTTTACACATCCAATCAACCTAAAAACTTATTTTTGGGACACATTGAGGACAATGTGTAATTTAAGTGTGGGGGGGATGCTAAAACCTTGAATCTTGCAAGTCCTAAATACAAGCCTTACACAAAACTCTATTGGAACCGCTAATCACCCCAAATTTTTTCAAAAATTTTCATTTTTTTTACTTGTCTAGGTTTAACTCGGGAAATTCAAGTTCTAAAAAAGTTATATTTTTACGAATTTACAACCGATAGCGTCGTGATAAAAAGAACCAACATAAGAAAATTATGAAAAGGCATGGCAAACTTAGTTAAAATTTGATTATATATACTTGATCACATAAAAACCCATTCCCACAAAAGTGAGTTTTGAGCCTTTATTGAGCATACAATTACATATCTTTGACTAAATGCTCATTTTTCGTCTCTTGTGTGAATAGCCGCTTGGTTCTTACGACTCTAGAACTTGCCATGACGATACATTCCCGGTCCTTACCAACTTAAACCCGAGTAAGTAAATTATGGAGGCATTAGGACTAACCCTTTTTATTTCTACACCATTATTTTTCTTTTTTTTACCACCTACCTAAAAATCTCCCTAGTTAGCCCCTTTGAGCCTAAACCTTTTCATTTCATAACCCAAAACAAACACCCTTTTACCCACCAAAACCTTTTTCATTTTTAACCCTTTGTTTTAGTAACTAGCTCGGTTTCTCACATGACTTTCCCAAAAAAAAAAATATGTTGATTATGAAACAAAAGCAAATAAACAAACAAGTTTATCAAAAATGACTTTGTTTGAAAAATAGCTTCATAAAAATAAAAATGGAAAAATAGAAAGTCTTATGAAAACCGACGCTTGTTACGCTTTTAGCCCTTTTTCTACTAACCACTAACCACCAACCCAACCACCTACCTTTAACCCAAGCCTAACCCTTCACCCACAAAGTCCTCTTGATATTTACAAAGGTATATAAGTTAAAAAGGAGGAGGATTGATTGCTTGGCAAGCCTATGGTAGGAGTAAGTTCCATGCCGCTCTCGAGTGATCCACAAAAATACATTTTCGACCGAGTGTTGAGTGATCCCCGTGAGGTATGTGAACTTGTATATAAATAGAATTTTAAAAAAGGCATGCTATGCCCTAATAAGTAATTTATCTTATGAAAAGTTTTAAATAAATCATGACGAATAGGATTGTAAATAAATAAAAATAAAACTAAATAAAGAATCTTGGAAATCCCGACACTCTACGACAAGCCCAAAACCTTCTTCTCTACCCATTCCATTTGGGAGTGTAATAGCCACATATTAAAGAGTTTTGCTTGAGGACAAGCAAAGATTCAAGTGTGGGGGTATTTGATGTGTGCAAAATGCAACATATAAATTACATCAATGGTGGCATAAAACTAACCCTTTTTTAGTACTAATGTTAGAAAAAGTGTGCTTTTGTCTTCCTTTTGTATTTTCAGGATTAAATGAGCTCAAATTAACAAAAGAAGCAAAAAGACATCAAAATCTAACATAAATACAAGAAAAGGAACAAGACGTGACATGCCCGACCCCACGACAGCATCTTCCCAAGCAAAACAAGATAACAGAAGACTGAACACGCCCCGTGCTCAGCCAGCACGGGGGCGTGCGCAAGTGTCAGCAGAAAAGACAAAGTGGTAGAAGCTTCTATTGCCCACCACGGGGCCGTGCTCAGCGGACACGGGGCCGTGGTCAACTATAAGATTCGCACAATCCAGGCAAATCTTCATAGTACAAAGATTCTTCTGCACACGGGGTCGTGCTCAGCGGACACGGGGGCGTGGTCAACTAATAAGACAAGCTGCAATAAATGAAGAAAGAGAAGGATGTGGACACGGGGCCGTGCCCACTGGACACGGGGCAGTGCCCGAGCTTCTGTTCAGCCTATAAATAGGAGTGCTTGGCTTAAACTCAAACCATCCCTTGGCACACCACCTCTCTCACACTTCACCCACCACCCACCACCACCATAACACCATCATCCACCACCATCATCCATTGTCCATCGTAGAGTGTGTGAGTCGTCTCGGGATCCAAGATTGATCGTAAGAGTTCTTGACAATCAAGGCCATGTTTGCCTAAGTCTCTTACATCACTTGGTGAAGACAAAGTGTCTAGTGTAATACTTTTTATTTCTAATCTTTTCGCACTTTTTACTTGGTTTTGTATTAATGACTTTAATAACTAGTTGCTTATGTTGAAGGTGATCTTTCCTTATCGTTTGTCCGTGGTGTCTTGGCATTATTTTACTGTCTATATAAAATAAAAGATTTTCACCATTCATATCTCCACGGTCTATATGGAGGTATGTTGGCTACCTGGTCGGGGGTTAAGGGAACGGTTTGGTAAAGGTCTTGCCATTGTTCAGCGTTTAGAGGTCCTGCAATGGACCTGGGTCAAATTTAGTAGGACCTCCTTCAATACTTCACGGTATTGGATGGCGGGGGTCCAAACTCTTTGATCCCCTCATAAGTTAACTACTATTAATACTATAACCCGGCTATTTAGGACTGTATCCCTGCTGACTCAGACTACTTAGTCGAGGGTAACGTCACCTCCAAAAGAGGGGCCTACCATAATTTGCATTAATAACTTAATTAATTATCTTCCAATAATCCACCCTTTTAGGATTGTATCCTTGCTGCCTCAAACTACTGGGGTGAGGGTAACGTCACCTTCAAAAGAGGGGCCTACTACAATAACTAAGATAAGATCATAAAATAGTGCAAAAGTGCGGAAATAATCAAAGGTTACACTAGATACGAGTCGGAACCAAGTGATTCATCTTGTCTATATGTTTTTCTTTTTATTTTCTTTTTCAGCATTTTTAGTTAGTTTTTATTTTTCTTAGTTTAAAACATTTTTCTAAACTTTTTATTTTGATTAGACGTTGAGGATAAACCGGTACTAAAAGCTCTTGTGTCCTTGGACGACCTCGGTATCTTACCAACACTGTACTACGCTCACGATGGGTGCACTTGCCCATATGTGTGTCTAGTGTTAGTAAATATCGTGCTTTATAAATTTAAAACTTGATTAAAAAAGTGTTAAAGGGGCTTAAAATCTACACCTAAAATATATAACACTCGACACCCATCAATAGTTCTTCTCGTTAATTTTCAGCTGTCTAGACGCATAAGCTATGACTTTACCTCGTTGCATAAGAACGCAACCAAGTCCTAGATTCGACGCGTCACAATAGACAACAAAATCATCGTTTCCCTCAGGTAGAGATAAAACAGGAGCATCACAGAGCTTCCGTTTCAGCGTTTGGAACGCTTCTTCTTGCTTAGGTCCCCACTTAAAAGGCTTATTTTTCTGAGTCAAAGCAGTGAGTGGAATCGCGATCTTTGAGAAATTAGAAATGAATCGACGATAATAACCAGCAAGACCAAGAAATAATCAAATCTCTGTAGGCGTCGTCGGTGTATTCCAATCCTTAATAGTAGCTATCTTAGATGGATCTACATGAATACCCTGCTTGTTGACTATATGACCCAAAAACTGAACTTCTCTAAGCCAAAATTCACACTTGGAGAATTTAGCAAAAAGTTGTTCCTTCTTCAAAAGTTCCAAGGTCAAACGAAGGTGTTGCTCATGGTCGGCTCGAGACTTTGAATAAATGAGAATATCGTCGATGAACACAATGATGAACTTATCTAAATAAGGTTTACAAACCCTATTCATTAAGTCCATGAAGATAGCTGGGGCATTTGTCAAACCAAAAGGCATGACAGTGAACTCGTAGTGCCCATATCTCGTACGGAATACAGTTTTGGGAATATCTTCTTCGAGTACACGAAGTAGATGATACCCAGATCACAGATCGATCTTGGAAAAGCATGAAGCACCTTGCAGCTGGTCGAAGAGATCATCAATTCTAGGTAGGGGATATCGATTCTTGATGGTAAGCTTATTAAGCTCACGATAATCGATACACATTCGAAAAGATCCATCTTTCTTTTTCACAAAGAGGACAGGAGCTCCCCAAGGTGAAAAGCTCGGACGGATGAATCCTTTATCAGACAACTCTTGAAGCTGTTTCAATAAATCTTGCATCTCCGACAGTGCAAGACGATAAGGTGCTTTCGCAATCGGGTTGGCATTGGGTACAAGGTCAATATGAAACTCGACTTGACGAACTGGAGGCAAACCAGGCAGTTCATCGGGAAACACCTCTGGATAATCCCGAACAATTGGAATATCCTGAATACTCTTGCTCTTGCGTTTCTCCTCGGTGCCATGTGCCAGGAAAGCAACATATCCTTTTTGCAAATAACTTTGGGCCTTTGTACACGACATAAGCTTCAAACCATCTGGTGGTTTTTCGCAACGAACTTCCAGAACATCGCCAGACGAAAGAGGAATACAAACAATCTTATCGAAACAAACCACCTCAGCATGATGTTTGGTTAACCAATCCATCCCCACGATAATGTATTAACAAATCCTAGAAAGTTTCAGCATTAAAATCGACTTAAAAATGGTTAAAATCATGTTGTCGCTTGAAATTTGTTCGTATTTGCTGACGTCATTGACATTTCAAGCGGATTAAAGGTATTAAGTCTGCTTGAAACTAGTATCTCGCTTGAATTTACACCGTGTCCGCTTGAAAAACGACATCTCGCTTGAGTTTACACTGTGAGTCCGCTTGAAAACAATGACCGCTTGAAAACATAGTTTGATAGTGATCCCGCTTGAATTGTATTTTGGGTAAAAAGTCTTTTGCACGTGAAAAACATATCGGGTTGTGTAAATAACTAAACGAGGTGTCAGTTTGTTGGGAAAAGAAATCATATGTTTTGTAGTTGGGAAGTGATCCTTATCACGTGAATTTCAGTGGTTTAAAATGTCCCTCGGCCCAAAATTGACAAAAGTAGCTCGGTCGAATAAGATTACTTAGAATTATTTGTTGTCGGCCTAGTGGTTTATTTGGTCAAATCACAAATTTAAACTTTGAGATTATCAATTCAATAGGCTTTGAAAGTTGATGCCAGCCTACTACTTACACTGCGGCCCAATCACAAAATCATATTCAAGTTGTCGGAATTTTTTTTAAGTCAGATTGCATGTGTTGTTATCAGCTTTAATGTGTCAGTTGGTCACATGATTGCTTTATTCAAGGTTTACATGTGATAAATCAATTACATCAGTCCACTACATACATTGGGGTCCAATCAGATTTAAATAAAAGTTGATGTTGTCGGCTAAGTGAAGTGTGTTGTCGGCTTGTTATATTCATCGGTCAAAGGAAACATTGCATGTGTCAGTCATTAGTTTGTTACCGGCCCAAGTTTCATCGTTTCATCATCATTAACGGTCCAAGTCTCGGCCCAAGTCTCAACATCATTAAAGACCCATTTTGCATTTGAGAAAAGTCAAAGGTTATCGGCCCATATGTTGTGAATCTTTTGAATAGGCCCAATCAGAATTTGTTCAATATCAAGTTTAATCGGCTCATTTGAATCCATATCTTTTGGGCAAGCCTATTCATTCAGTGATTTCACTTCAACGACATTGAAACAAGTCCACAAGTCTTCGACAACGAGTCTTAGATTGATTTCATCAGCACACATTGTTACATATTCAGCTCATTTAAACTGATCGTTTGTTTGTTTGTTTTCAGGTGATCCGGTGTTTTACGAGGTGTACCAGTTCGTTTGAAAGATTGTTTGAGAAATTTTTCGATACCGAAACATGGATTCTGAATTCTACAACGCATTTGCTTCAACACCGATTACTCCGACTACCATTGCTCAGAACATGAACTCGGAAAATGAGACTGGAACTACACAAAAACCTCCGAAACTTATGGAAATTGAGGAGTATCATGGATGGAAGAATCATTTTGAAAATTGGGTTCAGGCAAACCATCTAAGAGCTTGGGAAAGTATTGAAACCAAGTATGTTAGACCACAGTCTGCATTGAATGTTGATAAAATCATCTCGGAATTTTCAGACCAAGAAAGAGATAGTTATAAAGGAGAGAAAATGATGATAAGTCTCTTACAACAAGCAGTTAAAGAGGATATATTTGTTTTGCTTCAGCATGATGGTAGTGCATATTCAATCTGGGAAGCACTCAAAAAGAAATTCGAAGGAAGTACAGAAATGCTCAGAAGTAAAGCATCTCTGATGAAGAAGGAGTTTGAGTTGTTTACGAGTATGCCCGGTGAAACTACAAAGACTCTCATTGAGAGATATTGTCATCTGGTGCGTACCATGTCTCGGTTGAAGATTACTAAAACTCCAGCATAATGGGTGGAAAAGCTAGCTGACGCTTTACCGCAAAAAGAGTGGGGTACCTATCTCATGATCCTAAAGAATTCTAGAGAGTTTAGCAGATTGTCATTCGGATAGTTTATTGAAAAACTTGAGGCACAGGATCTAGAACAGCAGAAGATTGCAAGAATGAACAGCTCAAGTCATCAACAAGATATCAAACTGTACTACAAAGGAAATGTTCAAACTGTTGAAGCTAGTCTAAAGATTCAAACCGCGTTTAGTGCAAGAAATTCATCTGGATCAGTCAGTCAAAGTTCAGTCAACACTAGTGGATTTTCAAGTGTTAATCCTCCAAGTGTTCAAAGTGAAAATGTTGGTAATGGACATTTGATTCAGTGTAATGTGGCTTTGCATCTTCAAAATGGACAAAATTTTTCAGAAGAAGTTGTGAAAAGTCATATGGCATTGCTGGTTACTGCGTTGGAATCTTACGAAGGATTGATTGCTGGAAGAATTGGCAATCCGATGCTAACAAAGGAAGATTACGACCAGATTGATGCAGAGGAATTGGAGCTTATGGATATTAAATGGGCTTTAGCAAGTGTTCTAAGAAGGGCTGAAAATTTTAAAATGATTACAGGAAGAAATGATTTATTGGATGCTCATCTTTCAGCTTTAGGTTTTGATAAATCTAAAGTTACTTGTTTTAAATGTAGGGAGAAAGGTCACTTCAAAAGAGAGTGCAAAAATCAGGAGTCTAGTGGAGCAAAGAATCCTTTTGGAAAAGATGATTACTATCGAAAAGCCATATATCAATAGGTTGCTAATCAACCGCATCAACAAAAGGATTCACAAACTGCTCATGGGAAGATGATTGAAGATGCAAACAGGAAAGCTTATTTTGGTATCATTGATCAAGACAATGAGAAAATGGCACCAGGATTTAGCTGGGATAAGTTTGTGGATGAAAATGGGAAGTTTAAAGCTTTCATTACTCAAATTGTTTAAAAGCCAGATCTGATGAAAGAATGGATAGCAGTGTTATCTGATGATGAGAAAATTGAAGATGAAGAATCTGTTTCTTCTGAAAATAGTTCAACAGATAATAGTGATGATGAAGAAGTTGAGCAGATAAATATTGGAAAAACTCATTTATCTTCTGACAGTTTTGAATTTTATTTTGCAGATAAGTTGAAGAAACTCAAAGAAAGAAAAGCTGCAAAAGAAACAAAAGAAATTAAGATTGTTGAGAAGATTGTTGAGGTAGAAAAGTTAGTTGAAGTAGAGAAGATTGTGGAGATTGAAAAGATTGTTGAAGTCACAAAACCTTGTATTTCATGTTTGGTATCTTGCAAACAATGTGAAGAAAAATACGAGAGGTTTAATGAATCAGAAAAGTTGAAAGAAAAGTTGCTGTTTGATGTCAAGAATTTGAAAGAATCATATGATGTATTAAACAGAACGGTGACTAGTTTGCAGAAAACAAATTCTGAAAAAGAAGATGCTTTGAAGATGTTGAATGCAACAATGATGTCGAAGCAGAAAGAAATAAACTTTTACATTGAAGAATGTGCAAAATGGAAGAAGGAGTTGGATAGTGAAACAGTTGAAAATGAAAGAATCAGAAGATTGTTGAGAAGTTATACAAGTTCTGATTACTTAATTGATCGAATTTATCCAACTGTTGCAGGGTTTGAGGCATTTGAAGACAAGAAGTCTAAGAAAAAGGATACTGGTAAGAAACAAAGTGTCTGTTATAACAAGTGTCCGCCTCCAATTTGAGAAGGGTATTCGCCTAGAAAACCGAATGAGGAACAAGTCCAAAAGGCAATTAATCTAAAGTTAGAGTCCGAGTTAACCGATGTATTACCAGACAACATTGACGTCACGTTCACAGCGTCCGATACAGATCATGAGTCCGAATTAATAAAAAGAATGGTTGATCAGGTGTTGGATAGGGATGAGGAGTCAGAGTTAAAATCCGAGTCCGAAAGTTCGTGTCAGTCTGTTGAAAGTTCGAGTTCGTCCGAAAAGAGTTCAAAAACGTCGGGAAAAAGGGTTTATAGTAAAGATTTTTTGTTGTCAAAATCTAATTTGAAGGATGAAACATTTGAAGTTGCTTATACTTTGAATGATTCTGACAAATTATATTTTGATAAAGAGTTTTCAATAAGAAGTGTTCGATTTGAAATGATCAAAAAGGTTTTCAAAATGACAGAAATTAATATTTCTGAAATAAAAGATTTAATGCTTACTGAAAAACCTAAAAAATACACTTCAAGAGTTCAACAACGATTAAACAAGAAAAACAGTTACAATTCTGGTTCTGGTTTTCAAAAGAAACCAAACCATAATGGTAATTTCAAAAGGAAAGGTCTTCGTTTTATTCCTCCAGAAAATTATAAAAATGAAAAATTTTCTAAAAATTCAAAATTTGTTTCAGGTCCATCTGCTGAAGAACAGAAGAAGAGCTCATTCTGGAGACAGTCAAATCAAGAATTTCTTGCTGAAAAGAAGACAACTGAAGCTCATCAAAGAAAAGAGACCAGAACCTGTTACAGATGCCAAGAAGTTGGTCACATCGCCTGGAACTGTCCTAAGGCAACCAACACAAAACAGGGAGTCTCAGAAAAACTCAAAGATATTGTTGTTGATAAAACAGAACCACCAACTGAGAAATTTAAAGTGTTTAAAAATTCAGCATATGAAGTTGGTGAGTGTTCGAAAAAAGTTTTACAAGAAAAGGGGAAATCTTGACAACCAAGCTTGGGTTGTTAAGAAATCAGATGTAAAATCTGGCGATGAATCTGATTCCACAAAGTCAGATGAGCCACAGTCTGAGATTAAAATTGATGAAAACTCGGTACCTCAAATGGATGATGAGAATTTTCCACCATTGAGAGCTGAGAATTTTAAATCAAAGATTGGAAAAGTTGAAATCTCAAATCAATTTTATTCTGAAAAGAATGAATTTGATGTTGAAAAAGTTTTTAATGGAAATGTTAAAAAGATTTTTGGGAAAATGGTCGAGGGAAAGGCCAAAGGGGTAAAGGAATTTTACGAATCAAAGAAGGCAACTTACAGCCCAACCCCTAGTGAAGTTGAGAAAGCTACACCCAAAGCAGGTCAGGCTTGGGTGTCTGTGTTGTTTACTTGAAAAATTTGACTTGCCGGAGCTCCCAGGTTGGTAAGAGTGGAGCAGGTATCGGCATCTTTCTTGAGAAATTCACAACTGTAATATTTCGTCTTACAAGTGGTAAATCAGGGACATTAAGTTGTATCTGATTTTCTACAAGTGATATTGACAAAATGAGGAACCCTTAACCTACAAGTGGTAACCCCAACAAAACTTATTTTCCGGAAAAACCATTTGATTAAAACAAACTTAAGTGTTTTGAAATCACAATGGGAAAATAGTTTGTTGTAAGGGGGAGTTCTGATTGTTTATGCCAAGTGGATGGCGAATTGAAGCGATTCGATATCGGTTGTCATTTTTTTAGAAAACAAACTATACAGGTAGTATTTCAAAATTTGTTTTTCAAATTTCCTAAAATGTGTTTGCATTTTAGGGGGAGTAAGAAAATTTCAGAAAATCCAAAAACATTTGAAAATTTGAAAAAGTCAAAAACATGATAAAATGAAAAATGAGTTTTTGTGTCAAAGAAGAGGAAATGATAGTACATCAGTGGACGATCACGGCATGCTAAAGAAATGGAAAGTTAAATAGTGATAAACGGTCTCACTGATGATATGCCAGTAGGTTTTTGCACATTTAGTAGATTGTGACGAGATATAAACCTAAATTCAAACTTGCTTATATCGTGGGGAAACATCTCTCGGATATATGGGTAACCCCCGAAATCTTGTTTGAATGGTCCCTCTTTCTGAGATACTAGGTTTTTATGCTCAGTGATATCTGGGGTATTATCCCAGGACTTCTGATAATGCGGAAGCAATGGCCTAGTCACCGGAGAATACTTTACGCTTGCTTGAAATATAGCCTCCCCTCAGCATAAAAAATGATAAAACATTGCAAAATGCAAATCATGTGATGTTGTAAAAAAGATCCTCTAAAGGGGACCCACCAAAAGTCGAAGCCGTCATCT
The DNA here is from genome assembly GCA_030545235.1 of Helianthus tuberosus. Classification (NCBI taxonomy): domain Eukaryota; kingdom Viridiplantae; phylum Streptophyta; class Magnoliopsida; order Asterales; family Asteraceae; genus Helianthus; species Helianthus tuberosus. The sequence continues at coordinate 32,091,348 of CM060397.1, forward strand.
CTCTGCTGAACGGAAGTTCTGACCTGAGCTCTCACGGTTCTTCGCAATTTAACCCCTTACAGATATCATCTAGGTATACTCACCTGTAAGACTGAATATTTGGATCTGGATACGGGAGTATATTCTGAGGTGGGACACGCGAATAAGTTTAAGTGTCTAAGTCATTAATCCGTATCTCGAAACAGTTGAACTTTGTGTGAAAATTTAAGTGGATCAGTATACTGACAATCTAAGTGAATCGTTTAGAACTTAAAATGTTTAAAGCTTAACGGTGTTGGTGATTTGTCTGAAAAACTGATATGATCCTCTTACACAATCTCACAAAAATATTGTCTGTAAATATTTCTTTACTGCATTTCTTTATATTCAAAAATTCCAAAAAGATTTTAGACAACTGGTGTTGGAGAGCTGATTTTCAAAATTCCGAGTGCTAAACATGATGAACAGATGGTTTGGGAGAGTGTGTTGTTTTGAAAATAAAAACGATATATCTTCAAGTGGTTCATTAGATGGTGAGATTGTTTTTACAAGTTATCATCAGAAAATTTATTGTGAGGTAGAGGATGTGCAGGTTTCTAAAAGATAGAGAGCCAGGTTCCGATACCTGTGGAATTTGTGATTTTATCGAGCCAGACTGCGATCCCAGCATATCGAAAGGGGGAGTCTGAAGACATCCGAGTAGAGAGTGTTCATGGGAAGTTTGTTGATGCTGAAGAGGAGAAGAAGATAAAGTTTGAGGATGTTTACAATGTGAGATATTTCAGAGAGTGTTCAGACTGATAAAGACTGAAGACGTTGAAGACTCGACATTTAAGACTCGTCAACATCTGAGGGGGAGTCTGTTGATGCATACATCTGTCGACTTCGTCTTATATCGAGTCTCGGTTTTCGTTGCGGATCTGAACAAGCGTGACATCATATATGTGACATCACAAGTGACATCATATATGTGACATCACAAGTGACATCATCATTGCAACTCTATGTAAAATACAAGTCAGTTCGCTTGAATCAGAATTGTAGGTTCGCTTGAATAGTTATGTGGTAGGTTCGCTTGAAATGTCATGTATTGCTTCAAGCGAACTAAGGTAGAGTATAAATAGGATAGTGGTCTTGTCATTTGTAACAGATTTCTAAATTGATACCGAGGTGCTGCCGGCATTTCTTGTGACTGTAATCTTTGTTAAATCAATACACAAGATGTTTAAAGTGATAACCAAGCTGTTTCAAAGTCAGTTTCTTATTTTCCGCATCTGAAACTGATAAAATCTCTTCTGAACAACTCGTTTAGGTCTCAAACCGATCCTACAGCTAGGACGAATGAAACCCTTGTCCAAAAGCTCTTGTAATTGCAAGGACAACTCTTCCAATTCAGACGGGGCTAAACGATAAGGTGCACGAGCTATAGGTACCACTCCAGGAGTTAGTTAGATTTGAAATTCGACTTGGCAATGCGGTGGGAGGCCAGGTAATTCCTCAGGGAATACCTCAGGGAAGTCATGAACAACAGAAATGTCCTCAATCTTCTTCTCCTTAGCTTGAGTGTCGGTGACGGGGGATAAAATGGCAGTATGACCCTTTCGTAAACACTTTTGGGCCTTTAAAAACGAAATGATGCCGGCCACAGCACCACTCTTGTCACCATGAATTGTGAGAGGTTCATCGCTAGAACGGGGACTGCGGACGATCTTCTCCTTACAGAGTATCTCCGCTTGATGTTGGTACAACCAATCCATCCCAATAACGATATCAAAACTACCAAGAACGATGGGGATGAGATCGATAGAAAAAGTCTGACCAGCTAACGCGAGTTTACAACCCTTGACGATGTGTGTGGCCTCTACACTTTTACCATCAGCTATTCGACAACGTGTTTAGGGTTCAAAGAAGTTGGGATAGGTTTAAGCAGTTGACTTGCTCTTAAAGACTCATAACTAGTATCAGCTCCCGAATCAAATAATACAGAAACAAAGTGGTCGTCTAGAAGAAACTTACCCGTCACAACATTGGGATCGTTCCTTGCCTCTCCTTGCCATTGTTGTTTCGGTTGTTGTTGTTTCAGTTTCCCTGGTTGTTGCTGTTATTGTTACGGTTCTAGTTTAACTGAGGGCAATTTCTCTTAAAGTGGCCCTCTGCCCCACACTGAAAACACCCCTTGTTGTTACCCTGATGTTGCTGGTTTTGTGGGGCTGGTTGTTGCTGCTGATTCTGCCTCGCAGGATACAGACTCCTGCAATCTTTTGCGGCATGTCCTGGCTTGTTGCACCTTTGATAGTGATTCTTGTTATGTGGCCCGCTGTGGTGCAAGTTACAACGGTTGCACTTAGGGTGATTTCCCTTGTACCTACCCTGACTTTGATTAGTAACAGACTGCTGATTGGGACCCTTGGTGTCATCGATCTTTCTCTGCTGGGACTGAAGCTGTGAGGAGCTAGAACCTTTTCTCGAGTTTCCATCCCACTTACGTTTGTTGTCGCTTGGAGCATCAGTGGTAGCACTAACCCACTTAGGCAGCTTGTTCTGCTCGACAGCCTGATCAGTAAGTCGGTGTGCCAATCGTATGATTTGCTGAATCGTAGGGAGGTTTGCTATAGTAACCATGCTCTGTATCTCCGGTACTAAACCCTTGATGTAGAGCTCGATGCGTTTGTAAGCAGGATTAGCCATGTTGGGACAAAGTGCTACCATATCATTTGATCTTTTTGTATACGCTTCTATCTCAGACCCCGTCATCTTCAGGTTATAGAACTCTACCTCCAGCTTGTGAATATCATCCCGATGACAATATTCTTCTTTTATCAGATCCTTGAAGTCGTTCCATGGGGTGGCATTAGCAGCTGCCAACCCCAACATTTGCACTTGTGTGTTCCACCAGGAGAGCGCACTTCCTTCCAGCGTTCTAGTTGCAAACTTCACCCTGTTGTTGACAGGGCATTCACACATTTCAAATACTAACTCGATCTTCTCGAACCAATGCAGTAGACCTACGGCTCCCTCGGTGCCGCTGAACATACTAGGTCGACAGTCCATTAAAGTCTTGAACGTGCATGCTCGAGGCTGAGCAGGTTGACCTATCGTGTAGAAAAGAAGCGGTAAGGTTAAGAATGACCGATTGTCACGAGAGTTGGATCTAAACATCCTAGGATAGTTCGTATGGCAGGATTTACCTCCTTGTTGGGCTGCTAAAGCTTCAGCAACCCGCTCATTTATTAAGGCTGTCAGTTGAGCCTGAGTCTAGTTGATACCACCACCACGTCCTCCACTACGTCCACTCATGATCTTCACATCCAGAAAACACAAGTGAGAACGATGACGTAGGGGTGTGAAAACAATGACAGGAAAGAGTTTTGACTAAAGCACATAGAGTTCCAAGTAAACAGTTGAATGTCAAAGAGGGCGCATTAGGGCTAATAGGCATCATGCTACAAAAACCCTAACTAAGAATACCATAAGAAACTCATCAAGTAAAAGTGACTATCAAGTAGGCAATATAACATAAATCATACCACCTAAGGTGTTGATCCTCGCACGTGGAGCGAGGTGTCGTTGTGGATCGTTGAGCACTGAGCAGGTTATAGTCTGGTTTTTCTCAAAAAGATTTTCCCTTTTTAAAACCGAGTTCACTATAACCAATAGCTCTGATACCAATCTGTCACACCCTCAAAATCCACATGCGGGGTATTACCGTGAGGCGTGTGATTGACCAGGATCATGTCACCAATCATATTGAACAATGAGTAAAGTAAAGTAATAACCACCACAATCAATATGGTTAGTGTTTACGAAAACAATTATCCAAAACCAAGTTTAAGTGTCAGCGGAAGCATAAAGTTAAAACCCATTAAACAGTCTGAGTTTATAAAGTTTAATAGTAGGAACCCAACAATTGGTTCCCTGCCACAACCTCCACTCCTCATGCAATCTCCAGCCATGTACCTAACGACCTACAAAGCATGCAGTAGTGTGTCAACATAAAGTCGGCGAGTTCATAGTTGTTTAGTGTTGTTTTCAAAAAAACCATAAGTTTGTTAAATTACTCTGTTCTTTATAAAAACATGTCATGGGGAGCTACCCCACTGTTTTAAACTACTAGACATGTACCATACCGACTACTGACTGTAGTTATGTTTAGTGCCCCGAGTCAATGTCTATCATCATTGACTAAGTGCCCAAGTATATTAGTCCACGCCCGTCCTTTGCGGCATGGTGTGAGGCTTGTCAAACCTAATAGCGCTATTTAACTAATAACCCGTTCGCCATTGGCCCGGCGATTAAGCGGTATAAAAATGAGTGGGGACTTTCAGATAGAGTTCCGTCTAGTCCGCTTAAGACATGTAATATAAATAGTAAGATAACGGTTTTTGTGCCTCACCATGGGGATGAGGTTGCACGTATTCTACCCAAGGAGAATACATAGGTTGCATCCTACCCAAGGGGATAGTTGTTGTTTGTTCCATTCCCAAACCATCGGGAATTAGCATGCTTTTAAGAAGAGTGTGAACTCACCTTAGATTAGCTCGGCAGATAATGGTCACTTGAGCTAATGTGGTTAACCACGTCCTATTATGGTTATCATATATGTCAGGTTCATGTTCAAGTAACACACATATTGTTCTACACGTATCTAACACATTGCACGTATATAAGGATCATCACGGAGTATACAAGCATAACACTCAACACGTAATTGCAAGTTAAAAGTCCAAAATGTGTACTGTTCAAGTGTACGACCCAATGTATGGGCCCGTTGAGAGTGTGGGACTCTTAAGTAAGTGTGCGAGTCCATTAGGTGTGCTACCCATTAGTCGTTAGTCCACAATTGGGAGTGTGCGACCTTAAAAGTGTGCAACCCTTTATGGGCTTGTGGTCCAATTTAAGTTTGTGTGGCCCATTCCAAGTTAGTGTGTGATCCAGCAGTACAAGGCTATACGTTGTGCATTAAACGGTTGTACGGCATGTTAATCTAGAGTGTGCGAGGTGCCGGTGTGCAATCAGGAGGAGTGCTATCAGTTACAAATTGCCATAAATCACGAAAAGAGTTACATCATTCACTACCATTCAACCAAATCAATTAATTATCCATTTATTTTGCATTGATCTTCATAAACCTTAATCATCATTAGCAACAGTTAACAACCAAATCAACATTCCAAATAACTCGCATGAACCCTAATCTTATCTAATCAAGACTAACAATTTGTCATAGTTATTTCAATCATGTTGACATCATAATGATTCATCATCAATCAAAACTACCCTAACCGATTCGTACTCGTTAGACATTTACATCATGCAATCTTAAATCCATCACTGTTTTATCACCACATCAAAACATGTATATCGATTCTCATGGACACCATCAACATTCAATCATGCATAACCCGATTCAACACATCTTCATAAGAATCATCAACCTAATCATATGAAATACTAAATCACTGTCATGGCCAAAAACTCGTTGAAACTAATATGTATAAACCCTAGATCATCGATCATGTCTCATGTGCTATCATACAATCAATTCTAATAGTTTGATACTTCAAGTTATTCATCAAGTATTCATCAAAACATCATGTATTTAGTATTAAGCAATCAAACACTAACAAGGAACTAACCGGATTGAATGATGAACGAGGATAGGTTGGGAATGATAAAGCTTCGAGGGAGATAAAGGGTTGTCGTCGAGTGAGAGAGAGAGAGGAAGGAGAGTTTAGGGTTTTGAGATTATGTTTTGTATTTGATAACGATAGGGATTACACATAAATTATGTGTGTGTATTCGTTGAGTGTGGGCCGAACCCAACTCTCGGGTTTCATTTGGTCCGTGGACTAGTCCACAACAATAGAGGGGTGTGCGGTCGAGAGTGAGGTGTGCGACCCAAAAGGTATTGTGCGACTGGATTTCATCATACAAACATACTTAACACATTCTCAACACATATACACAAGTAAACTCATAACCATTCAATTTAAGTCAGACATAACTACCATTCAAATAGCGTAACATAAGTTACATCAAAGCACAAGGTGCGAAAGGAAATCAATACAAAGAAAAGGCTCTTTGAAATACGAGTTGTCACAATGGCCCCGTGCTGCTTCTCCTGTTCTGGATGCTTAGCTCAAGAAATTGTATTTTAAGTTAAATTTGTTTGATTTTTATTTTTCAGAATGTAAATATCTTAAAATAATGTTTTACTATAGTAGAATTGCAAAACTCTGAGCTAAGAATCAAGCTTTTGAACCTCCTATTGAAGTTGTTAAGCTTAAAGCTTCAAGCTTCAATGGAGTTCTTGGTAAGAGGAATGAATAGGAAAGGACCAAAAGGAGTAAAGACAAGAAGGTCAAATGAAACCTTTTCAAGAACATACCTTTTAGAGTATATGTGAGAAATCTGGAGGAACTTGCCTTTTTGGAATGGTTCCAAACATTCTCCTTAAGGCTGACTTTATAGACAGTAACAGCACGCTGACACGACCCCGTGCCTGGGCAACAAGGCCCCGTGTCTTCTGCATGTGTCAGAGAATGTTGTCCGTTAGTAAAACACGGGCACGTCATCACTGACACGGCCCCGTGCTGAAAAAAAAGTTGGGGCACGGCCCCATGTTAATCCAGCACGCCCATGTTGAGAGGTACGAAAATGCAAGAGGTTGTTGGAAAGATAGAAGCCTACTTTAAAAATGGGAAAACGGAACCATCCCCTATTTACCTTATACGGGCTCTTGTTAAAGAATGTATGAATCGACTCGCTCCTGTCCAAACCGTCGGTGTGAAATTCACACTCTGTAAAGGGGCCCGTCATTGCAAAATCAAAATAGGGACGACTATCGCCTTCGTCTTCGCAAGTGTCTATGGTAGGTTGGTTGGTCTCGGTGTTGTTTGTACCTGATTTTTCTTCCATCGATTCTCCTTCGGTTGGGATCCTTGATGAAAATCGCGCCTTTATCAAGGATTCTATTTCTTTGATTTTTTGTAGAATCCTCTTTTCTTTTTTACTTATGTCTTCTAAGTCTTCTAGATAAGAGGGTTGATGGAGTTCAGGTGGATGGACTTCATTACCATTTTTACTCCCGCCCATCTTAAGGTGATCGTTACAAGAAAACAATGGGGCTAAATAGTAGGGAGTGAAGTTTAGAACGCCACATTCTGATTCTTCATGATCCTCCCCACAATAATCGCACCATTCACCGTAAGAGTGGCGGGGGTAAAAATAATCATAAAAATCCATGTTTTCCAGAAAGTTTTTAACCGTCGGGATCAGGCGGGGGTAAAAATAATCATAAAAATCCATTCACCTTGCTTGTTAGTTTGACACGACCCCATGTTAGGGTAACACGGCCCCGTGCTGCAGTCTGTATCTGGCAGAAAATAGGTTTAAGGTTACTGGAGAGTTGACACAGCCCCGTGTAGATCACACACGGCCCCGTGACACTTCTGCTGTAAGTAGAAAATTTAAAGAAAAAAGAACAAAAACCTAAAAAGAAAAGATAAAAATGATTAGGCCGTTAATTTTAAGCTTTCTTAAAATCCTTGTGTCCCTGGCAACGGCGCAAAAAACTTAACGTGCGTGCGTGTGTATATATTTTTTAAGATATATTTTAGATCTTTTTACTCGCAAATTTAAGTTTTAAATTTATAAAACCCGATATTCTACTATCACTTTACACACACGTAAATATAATCAAACTATATATCCAAACACTTATGCAAATCAAGGTTATAAATTGAACTAGTGTTTTAATTGCATATTTGGCAGAGCCGCCGAAAGCATATGTAAGTGTTTACTACATATTAAATTGCTTTAGTAAAGTAATTGGGATAAATCATGTGATTATATGAAGATATGCCATAGGTTGTACATGTTTTCTTTTATGTTGCTGATAGGGTCAAAATGATTTATGCTTGGATAGAAGTGTCTGAGAAGTATACGAGAAGTCTCTATCAGCATTTTGATCACAGAACTTAGTTAATTTTTGTTATCAACCCTTTTATATCTTGTAGAAACCACTAAGTGGAGCGCAATATGTTCAAACTTTTTCAAGATGGTCTTAATTTCCACCATGGACTTATCTTTTACATCACTTACAGAACTTGCAGTTTTATTTACTTAAATTCGAATATGTTCTGGTTCTGTTAATGATTAAAATGGGTTCCTTGTGTTTTAATAGGTAAGAAACTTTGGTCATATTGAGCCTCGAGACACAACTAACGATTCTCCTAACATTTTGGTATATCAGGTGTAGTTTTCATTATTCACATATCTCTTATTATACGCACTACTATTATAACGAGACACAAATTATTAACCTCTTTTTTGTAGATCTATACTAGAACTCCTTTTACAGCAGGCCTTGCTTTTGTAACTGGAACCGATATTGATAATGTTAGAATACAGGAATAAGTCGATCGACAGACTCACATGTTTTTTTTTTTTTTTTTTTTTGAATCTTAGTTAATTTTTGAATTTTGAATTAGTTATTGTCTTAGCAAGGTACAAGATTTCATCTTGGTTGTATCTCTTTCATAGATGTAATAATATGGTTTTTCGTAATCATAACTAACACTGCCATTATTCAAAATAAAGTATTAGATATTGAAAAAAAGTATTAGGGGTTCAACCGAATCCATTTATATATAAAACCCTATAATGTGTACGACATCACGTTCACGATGTTTAATCACATGTTTAGAATCTCTTTGCGTAGGGTAGTTGGTTTTACTTTTACTTTTTGGTTTGTGAAATTGTAAAACACACTCTATAGGGATCATGGGTACCCACCTAGAGTAGTTGTCCATGGAGTTATTGGTGCTTGTTCCGTGAAGTGGCTGGATACCATCAATATAGACTCCCAATCGGTCACGCAACATGCAACAAAATAACGTAAGTATCTGTGGCCACGCGCGGGCGTTCCCACTAGTTATATATTAACATCTTTGGTAAGCGAAAAGTTGGTGGCCGAAGACCAAGTCTGTCAAGAAAGAACTCAAACTCGTTTGGGGTTTGAAATGTTTATAGTACTTATTATTGTATTAACATGTGATAAGCTCATATAAACTTGTATAAGTAAACAATATCTAATACTAAAACTGTTATTTATCCAACCACTAAGGTATTTGGGTATATATTTTAACCTATGTTAACTCCACCTAAGTGACACATCAATCTTTTTTCCCCATTTCACTTTGCCACACTCCAAGGAAATGGTTTAATCTCATTAACTTCATCTAACCCTATCTTTTAGTGGTTTTTGGTCTAAAAAGAAAAGAATAATTAATTCAATCTCTTAACATTGGGTTAACACGTTAATACATAACCCATTTAATGTCCTTTAACACAAAAATGAAGTGGTTTGCAATGTTAGTTAATATGTTATGTCATTGTTAACACTCTAAACATTAGAGTACACCCGATGGCCTAATAGGAAGTACATGAATAATAATTGGTTTAAACCTACTATAGAGAAAAAAAATGTCAAGTGCGTTTATCCCTCTAGCTACAAAAAAACACACACAACAAGTGTCATAAATGCAAACAAATATCACTAAAATTTTTATTAAAAAAAAAACAAAACAAAAATACTTAAATATTAAACATATCTGATTTTATATTATATTGTGTAATAGTGGCTTATATAATTACATTTTTATTAATTTCTTTTGAAAAATAATATATTCTCAATATGTTTGTGTATATATATTTGTGCATAGACATGTGTGTTGTATGTTAAAGAGATAAAATATAGAAAGAAGGATGAGGATTACTCAACAAACTTTGGTTATATTCATGTTGATTGCCCTCATTTCATCTGGTTAATTATATATAACTATGTTTACTTATGCTTCTATCTCTTGTTGTATTTTATCTAATATATGGTTTATTTGTGAAGGTATATGGCAGGGAACAATGGCAGCTCGACCTAATGCTCTACCACACTGCACGACAAGAAATGATTGTTTACCACTTTGCAAAGGTTGTGGGTTTTGTCAGTGTTTGGGGGGGATTTGTGTTCGTGGGTGTCCTGGCCCCCCGGGTCAAGATCTCGTCTATAAGGCCTTTTGTGATTATTGTAATTGAAAATTTGTGATTTGAAATGTCGAATTGTTCTTTTAGTATACAAGATGTATACAACATTTTTCTTCTATACTAAATAAATATTATTTTCCCTTGCACTAAAATATTTACGCAAAAAATATCGTAAATGCTATGCCCAAGTTAAAGTGTTTATTCTGTATATTTTAAAACTCGGTTAGATTTTTGTGTATTATATGAGTTGAATAAATTTAATGTTATATACTTAGATACAAAAAAAAAATATATTTAAAAGACATGTGTATTGCACGGGTTTAATAAACTCGTATATTACACGAGTTGAATACAATATAGCATAATCTGTTAACACATACAGTTATCAAGATATGTCTTTAAAAAATGAATTTTAACGTGCCAATTATAAATTCTAATATAATTAATCTAATATAAATTTATTTGGTTATGAAGGGGTATGGTTCCAAAAACCTTGCGCATGCGCATAGGAGCATATGTACAATAATCATATATTACATATATATGCAATAATATTATATTACATATATGTAATACTGAGTTTTCTATTTTTCTCAACAATAGTGATTTTTCTCATGCTCCTCTCTCTCTCTCTCTCTCTATATATATATATATATATATATATGTGTGTAGGTAGAGGATCCTGTAAATTAATCTAAAAGTGTGAGAAGGTGAGAAATATTATGGTGATGACATGTGTCCTCAATCTAAATTAATTCAAAAGGGTAAACAAGTAATTTTCTTATTGATTTAATTAATTGATAAGCTTCCACAACCGCCACCCTTAATTATAGGAATACGAATTAAGAATTAATCTACGAATTAGTGTTACATAGCGTCACATAGTGTTATATGGTGTTATATAGTGTTTTTTTGGTGTTATATAGTGTTATATGATGGATGTATAGTGTTATATAGTGTTATATGTTGTTATATGGTATTATATGGTGTTATATAGTGTTATTTAGAGTTATATAATGTTATATAGTGTTATAGTGGTATATGTGTCTAATAGCATGTCTATGATAGATGTATAGTGTTATATGGTGTTACATCGTGTTATACGGTGTTATATGGGGTTATATAGTGTTATATGATGGATGTATAGTGTTATATATTTCTTGTAGCAGTTACATATTTATGGATTTTTTAGAATGTCCGAATTTTAAAATAAGTTTAAAATTGAATCGATAGAATTTAGGATGAATCGTTAGAATTTAGGAAAGGTTACCTAATTTGAAACGTATACAAAGACACTATTACCCCTACAATTTTCAAATCAGTCCAAACAATTAAAACACAATTTATAATTTGGTCCCTATTAATCTCAACCATTAGATCAAAGATCTAATGGTTTAAAACACTTCTCACAATTTTAAATTAATGTACACTATCCCTACCGTATATATATATATATATATAGGACAAAGATCCGTTAGGAACCACCCTTTATTGCGAGAACCGCAAGAACCAATGTTAACACAACAAAAAATGCCTAAAAATAGCTAAAAAACACACAAATTTTTTTTTAATATTTTCTATAAAAAAATCGCTACTTTTAGTAGCCAAAAAAATTTTTTTAAAATTAAAAAAAAAAAATTGCTACTAAAAGTAGCGATTTTAACATAAAAAATATTAAAAAAATTAGACTTTTTTAGGTTTTTTGGGGGTTTAGTTTTTAGCATTTTAGCTTGGGGGTGTGGGAGGGGGGTTTAGGTTTGGGGGGGGGGGTAGGCTTTTTTTTAGGTTTTTTTGGGGTTTTAGTTTTTAGCATTTAGCTTGGGGGGGTGGGGGGTTTAGGTTTTTTTTTTGGGGGGGGGGGGTTAGGTTGTTTTAGCTATTTTAGGTTGTGTTCACATTGGTTCTCGCGGTTCTCGCAATAAAGGTGATTCTCGCATGAACCTTACAGGATCAGGAGAAAACGCCCTAAAGTGTGAGAACGGTAAGAACGGATCCTGGCTTAACACGTGGCATACGACATAGTGAAGGGCAGAGGGGGTTTTTTGTCCTTTCATATTCTGTTTTTAAATGCGTCTAACAGCACCTTTCCATTTCTTGGCGTTTAACAAATACATGGTGTTCTTATTGTTTTTTTACATCAGAAGCATAGTAAATATTTTGGCGTTTATGGCGCCCCCAAATTGAATAAAATCATTTAGTAATTATAAGTTATTTTCCTCCATGGCGTTTCTCAAATTCATTAGGCGTTTTTGCATATTTCAACAGTTTACATAGGTGTTGTAAATTGTGCCACCTCACATAACGCGGGTTTTATATAATGAAAATGTTAGGAACTTGGAAGGGTTATGGTTTGTAATACACATTATAATTTAATCGGATATCAGTCGGACGCCCGCTGCAACGTCGCGGGCATTCCCACTATACCTTATTAAGAGAACGGGTTTTTTACCCTTTTGGTAATTTACCATGTTTACAACTTATGAAGCATCATGTACAAGGATGTGTAAGCCATTTTAGAGGGGTTTTCATCAATGTTTAAAGACGTCTTAGGGGTACATCAGAGATTTCATCCATGGAACTTCTGAGATCCCTACATTTATGTCACCACTTAAACCGTCAATGGGGTTACAGATAGCCAAATCGACAACTGAGCACATCCTCTTCAACATTTGAAAGTTGAAGTTCAGCCATTAATCAATTTCATAGTTTGAATTATTGTTGAAGTAGCTTTTTGTGGCCGTTTGGAAGGACAAAATGAGGTGATTTTTTTGTTTGAAGTTCATCTTTATCTTCATCTTTATCTTCAACCCACTCATCAGTGTCATCCGTCTCTTCATGCCATTCAAATATTCATCAAGAACAAAGCACGAAAAATGACATATGTCTGACACCAGCATCTTTTTCTTGAAGATTTGTCCATCTCATGCAGCAAAATGTTATTGAGCTAAGAATGCATTCTGTGAAACTTCGCGTAGAACAATATTGAATATACAAGAAACGATGTTTGCCATTTTTGGCGTTTTACTGAGAAACGCCAAAAATGGCAAACAATATTGAACATCAAAGATTTGGAATCTTTGATGTTTCTTTTTTTTGGCGTTTTCTAAGATGATTGGTATATAGTAAAATATGGCGTTTTTGAGTTTGGTTTTTTTGGTGCTTCTAGGATGAATGGTTATAGTAGTAAATATGGCGTTTGGGGTTCGGTGTGTTTTAATGAAGGTCTGAGATGTTGTTTATATAGGATGTTTTTAGCGCGTAATGGCGTTTTATTCATGAGTTTGGCATTTTAGGTAGAGAAGTCTAAATACCCTTTTACCCTTAATGAAGCGCGTCCACTTAATAGAATTGGTGTTATTTACAAAAACTCCACCGCGTCAATCTAGTCCATAGATTGTTTTGATCGGACGATCCATAACCGTTCTCACTGTTCTCTCACTTTTCACCGTTTTTTTCTAAATCCTGACCCTATATATATATATCAGAGAGGGTGATAGGTGGTAATGGTGATGATGAAAAATAAAAAGAAATATAAAACTTACTTTGATGGAGATATGCAAAGCGGATGATGATGGATGAGAGTATGCACAGCAGAGTAGAAGGTTTTAGAAGATGGGTTTTTTTTTATGTGTGTTGGAATATAATATGAAGAACTGGAGAAAACTTGGAATGATAAGGAAGTAAAGCTAAAGAGTTGTGGAGAGAGTTTTAGTGTGCCATATGGGTAGTAATTTTATTGCTTCTAATGGTTACTCGTGTCTTCCAACGATTTACAAGTGCCATATATATAGGCAAAAATAATACAACAAAGTCATACAACCTAGTCTATCTAGTCTAGGAAATGAAGAAATTAAATGAAAACAAACAAAACTAAAAGTCAGTAATAAATAGTGTATGTAGAAAATTTGGCCATCTATCAAAGACTTTATTAGCTCCTATTATTTGTGAATAATTGAGCCATAAAACGTCATAGCTTTTATCATGTTTTTTATCGTGTGTCTTCTGTCGTCATTGCTTGCATCATCTCTTCTAGAAGTCCCTGTGTGTACTGTCTATTGACTGTGGACTCGAACAGACTTGTTCATTGTCTTGGAAGTCTTCTAGATTAACAATGTGTTGTAATTGTAGAGTATCTCCTTCCCCTAAGGTAAGAGCATACTCCAGTTTTGCTTTGCATATACCTGTATATAGTGTCCTTCACCTATTAATTTGTAGTTTTCCCAAGAAAAATGGCCCGGAATTTCTGGGGTCTTCTGGTGTTCTTTGATAAACTTTTTAAATCTTTAGCAGGTTCTTCAGCTGTATAATCTAACCATGGTAAGGATGCAAAATTTATAGAGGTTTTTATCATGGAGTTTTGCAGCCAGTTGGTTAGTCTGTTGTGTTCAATAAATATTCTTTTTCTTGCTGGCCTGTATGTGTATGAATCTGCAAATGGAAATGAGGAAATTACTTTGCAGCCAATGGTTGGTGTTATGCATCGTGCTGCTATATTTCCTGCTGTTACTATGATCTTTTCTCCAAGTTGATTAAGGAGATCTTCTGTTCTTCGGTTTAACTTTATTTCCAAATAATTAATCATACCATGATGATATAATTGAATTATTTGTTCATCTGTTAATTTTGTAGGATAATGTACTTGGAGCAACAGAAGGCTTGTTCCTTCTCCTTCTGCATCTGTTCTTTCCACCACTATAAATCCTTGGGTTTCACTGTCCATTTTGAACGCCATGTCTACCAGCTGTTGTTGTAGATTGTATAAAATTAAAGGAAACTCTGTACAAACTTTTTGTGACACCAGGTGTTCAAATTCTGGAAATCTTTCTGTTACTGGCCTCAAGCACTGCCACCAAGGTGTATCAAGAATCCTTGTCCTGAAACACTCAAAAGTCCTGTATACATCTGTTTTTTCTTTGTTTTCTTTTTTTTCTCAATCTTTTGTAATAACTGTGCATTTTTTTGCTTCGAGCAAAATCATTTTTTGTTTTAAAAGGCTATTTTCAATTTTGAATTGTATATCTTGTGTATTTTTTGCCTTTTCCTCGAGCTGTGATCTTAATGTAGAAATAATTTCCTGTTGAGCTTTTATATAATGCTCGGGATCTGTTTTAGCTATATCAGAAAAACTTTTAACCTCTTCAGAATTTTTTGCTTCGAGCAAAATCATTTTTTGTTTTAACACTCAATCTGATCAAACTTTTTCAAGATGGTCTTAATTTCCACCATGGACTTATCTTTTACATCACTTACAGAACTTGCAGTTTTATTTACTTAAATTGGAATATGTTCTGGTTCTGTTAGTGATTAAAATGGGTTCCCTGTGTTTTAATAGGTAAGAAATGTCACACCCCGACCATGTAAAACAACAAAGCGTGGCAGAAACGTCGGGGGGTGTTGTAACAGAATTATCGTTTCATAACCATGGATACAAAAAAGTGTTTCGTTTTATTGATAATATTAAACATTAACATTGTTTTAACACAGAACAAACAAGTATTATATCGTCTATCATAGTTATTATGTCACTAAGGCCTCGTCCAGATCCTATGTGACGCATGCATCCTAGATCGTCAATCAAGAACAACACCTGAAACATATGTAAAAACAAAGTCAGCAAAAAATGCTGGCGAGTACATAGGTTTTATAAGAGTATCGGAATCATGGCTTGTTTACATATATTACAATACCTCGAAAACCTTGTTTTTTAAAAAAATGTATAATATTGCAACATGATTAACCAACTCAAATCAAGATGGTTATAATTTATGAAATTTCGTAGCCACGATTCTTAACCCAAAAGCTTTTTGTTTTAGAAAACCATCTTGTAAAACATCTCGTATAAACTCGTTAATAAAACTCGTATATTATTTTGAAAACATCGTTGTGTGACATCGTTTCAATATCGTTTACCCAAGTGAACTAAATAACGCCACGGTATGTAATATGTTGCAAACACTTATATATAAGAAGTACCAGCGGCGTATCTACCATGTTTTCACCATATTACACCCGTCCCGTTATCTAAACACTAGCCAAAAACCAATCGTTTACCCAGATCGTTTAACATCGTTTCCAAATCGTTTCCAAATCGTTTCCAAATCGTTTCCCAATCGTTTCCAAATCGTTCCCAAATCGTTTCCAAATCGTTTACTCGTTTAAATCGTTTAAATCGTCCTCGTTTTAATTGTGATAACTTATATATGGTCGTCTCGTTAATAACATTCAAACCTTTGTGACTCGTTCATCGTTCAACTCGTTCTTGCATTAACAAACCTCCAAAGGGTAAGTTAACAATCATCAGATTCAGTCGTTACCCACAACACCCACACATAACCATGGGTATAGTGCAATAACAGGATTTGTCATATCCTATGGTACCATAACCTAATACTGGTCGGCTGGATCAATGCTAATGAATGTCGTTCGTTATGTAACTACAACCAACAAGTTCGTTCACATTATCGAAATCGTTAATAGTTTAGTATAAATCGTTCTATTCGTTTTTGAAATCATCGTTTAAACCTTGAAAACATTTTGTACATATGAATCACCCCAAAACAATTGAAAACAGTAAAATAGGGGAACTATGTACTCACATGTAGTGCAAGGTATCCTCAATTAATAGCACTTCAACAAACTCGAGTAAACCAGAGAAATCAAGGAGCACCTAGTAATCGAACCACTAGTCAAACAATAGATGCCTAAATCGGACGATCGGATAGAATGAGGTCTTGTAAACCAAATGAGTGTTGGAACTCATGTGATATGGTTTAACAAATCCTACATCCTAAATGAAACCTAACCTAAGTGCTTTCGACCCATCGTGACCCATTAAGGTAGCTTATGCTACTTTAACGCGTCGTGCGCGCCAATGCGCGTTCGAGACGTCTAACTAGTCCTATGACAAGTATTATATGCCTATACAAGTTTAATCATGTTGTATAATCATTTATGTGACAAAATTTTAGGTTACATATGCTTAATTACCAATTATGCATGAAAAGGGCATTTTGGTCATTTACCTAAGGCATATAAACTACTTATCATACAACTATCTAAACTAAGCGACCATAAGGTATAACCTTGGAAGGTTATTCCCTATATACTATGGTCACCTAATGTGTTTGGTTGGATCCTAGTGATCGACCAAACGGGTCGGGTTCGAAAGTATAAGGGATTGTTTAGATCGCTTACCTTTACGACCCTAGACAAGCACAAAACTAAAAGTGACGAGCTAAACATGTTAGAACATGTTTAACAAGGTTTGAAAACAGGTTTGGTATCAAAACAAACGGTTTTGATACCCACAAGTAGTTTGGTTACAAAATACGCGTAAATGCGCATTTTGGCCGAAACTACGACTCGTCGCTGAGCCTAGATAACGTGGGAATCAGTAGGTATAGTCACTAAGGACTATAATCATCGTGATTACGCTCACGTTATGAAGTTCAAACGAACTTCACATTGACCATAAACTCGTCAATGCAGAAAGTCAAACGCAGTTTGACTTTAACGCTAAAAACACATAAAAGAACGAAGGAACACTTACAACGCGTCCCCGCAAGTTTGATCTTCCAAGTATTCTCAGGTATGAAGTGATAAAACACCCCAACTTAGAGAAAACTCAGAATTCAAGTGGGTTTTGAAGTTGAGATCATGGGGTATTTATAGGATTTCTTGAACCGTTAAGATCGTTCCTCAAAAATCGTGCTTCAATCTAACCCCTACACTTGTTGTAATTCCATGGTACACCAAAATGGCCCCCCATTATCAGGAAGAGGCAAGTGCATTTGGGTTTGTGAGTGCAACAGCTGGAAACAGGCTGGAAGGAAGCTTCTGCTGATCTGGGGCATGCTTACGGACCGTAAGCCAAGGTCCTTACGGTCCGTAAGGACCTACTTTCACAGTTTGGCAGTTTTAGTCCCTGCAGCCCCAAACTTGGTTTTCGATGCATTTTTGACACGTTTAAGCCCCGTTAACCCCATTTCAAAGCTCTAAAATGAAGTTAAAGTATAGGGAACTTAAAATGTGCTCAACAATATCTCGGATGTTGGTTCGTTTGGTCGTACGATCGCAATGTTCGCTTAATTACGATGGAATGCGCATAAGCGCGAAAAACGATCCAAATTGCGCGACGAATGGATTTTTCTTATGCCAAACACTAAAATAAAATATTTTAGTGCTTACATAAATTTTTGGAGGTCCGGATGTATTCAGAACGTAAGTTATGCGCGAAAATGCAAACTTATGCACTTTTTGACGCTTTTAGTCCCTGAATGAGCATAAAGTTTATTTTAGCACACCGAACCCCTCAAAGCCTATTTCTAAGCTATGTAAAGGTTATTTAGGGTATGTTTAAATTATGATCAAGTTCCTGAATGTTCGTCATTGTACAAATCGGCATAGTTTCGCAGTTTGACACAAATAGTCCCTGCGATCGAACAAAGTTGATTTCAACACACCAAACCATCCAAAACTTATTTCTAAGTTATGTAGAGGTTATTTAAGGTATGTTAAGCCTATGTCACTATTCCGGAGTGTTTTCGCGTTATACTGACTGCGTTTACGTACCAGTTTGCGTATAACCTTCCAGAACGCGATTTAAAGCTTACAATCGGAATCGAATCGAATTGAAAAATCACCAAACACAAATACACACATAGAAACACCAAAACACATATAATAACAACAAAGAAAATTGTTTTATTAATAAACATCATAGTTTTACATCGTACATCGATTACAGAACACAGTTGTCACAAGAAACTTTGGTCATATTGAGCCTCCAGACACAACTAACGATTCACCAAACATTTTGGTATATCAGGTGTAGTTTTCATTATTCACATATCTCTTATTATATGCACTACTATTATAACTAGACACAAATTATTAACTCTTTTTTATAGATCTATACTAGAACTCCTTTCACAGCAGGCCTTGCTTTTGTAACTGGAACCGATATTGATAATGTTAGAATACATGAATAAGTCGATCGACAGACTCACATGTTTTTTTTTTTTTTTTTGAATCTTAGTTAATTTTTGAATTTTGAATTAGTTATTGTCTTAGCAGGGTACAAGATTTCATCTTGGTTGTATCTCTTTCATACATGTAATAATATGGTTTTTCGTAATCATAACTAACACTGCCATTATTCAAAATAAAGTATTAGATATTGAAAAAAAGTATTAGGTGTTCAACCGAATCCATTTATATATAAAACCCTATAATGTGTACGACATCATGTTCACGATGTTTAATCACATGTTTAGAATCTCTTTGCGTAGGGTATTTGGTTTTACTTTTACTTTTTGGTTTGTGAAATTGAAAAACACACTCTATAGGGATCATGGGTACCCACCTAGAGTAGTTGTCCATGGAGTTATTGGTGCTTGTTCCGTGAAGTGGCTGGATACCATCAATATAGACTCCCAATCGGTCACGCAACATGCAACAAAATAACGTAAGTATCTGTGGCCACGCGCGGGCGTTCCCACTAGTTATATATTAACATCTTTGGTAAGCGAAAATTTGGTGGCCGAAGACCAAGTCTGTCAAGAAAGAACTCAAACTCGTTTGGGGTTTGAAATGTTTATAGTACTTTTTATTGTATTAACATGTGATAAGCTCATATAAACTTTTATAAGTAAACAATATTTAATACTAAAACTGTTATTTATCCAACCACTAAGGTATTTGGGTATATATTTTAACCTATGTTAACTCCACCTAAGTGACACATCAATCTTTTTTCCCCATTTCACTTTGCCACACTCCAAGGAAATGGTTTAATCTCATTAACTTCATCTAACCCTATCTTTTAGTGGTTTTTGGTCTAAAAAGAAAAGAATAATTAATTCAATCTCTTAACATTGGGTTAACACGTTAATACATAACCCATTTAATGTCCTTTAACACAAGGATGAAGTGGTTTGCAATGTTAGTTAATATGCTATGTCATTGTTAACACTCTAAACGTTAGAGTACACCCGATGGCCTAATAGGAAGTACATGAATAATAATTGGTTTAAACCTACTATAGAGAAAAAAAATGTCAAGTGTGTTTATCCCTCTAGCTACAAAAAAACACACACAACAAGTGTCATAAATGCAAACAAATATCACTAAAATTTTTATTAAAAAAAAACAAAACAAAAAAACAAAAATACTTAAATATTAAACATATCTGATTTTATATTATATTGTGTAATAGTGGCTTATATAGTTACACTTTTATTAATTTCTTTTGAAAAATAATATATTCTCAATATGTTTGTGTATATATATTTGTGCATAGACATGTGTGTTGTATGTTAAAGAGATAAAATATAGAAAGAAGGATGAGGATTACTCAACAAACTTTGGTTATATTCATGTTGATTGCCCTCATTTCATCTGGTTAATTATATATAACTATGTTTACTTATGCTTCTATCTCTTGTTGTATTTTATCTAATATATGGTTTATTTGTGAAGGTATATGGCAGGGAACAATGGCAGCTCGACCTAATGCTCTACCACACTGCACGACAAGAAATGATTGTTTACCACTTTGCAAAGGTTGTGGGTTTTGTCAGTGTTTGGGGGGGATTTGTGTTCGTGGGTGTCCTGGCCCCCCGGGTCAAGATCTCGTCTATAAGGCCTTTTGTGATTATTGTAATTGAAAATTTGTGATTTGAAATGTCGAATTGTTCTTTTAGTATACAAGATGAATACAACATTTTTCTTCTATTCTAAATAAATATTATTTTCCCTTGCACTAAAATATTTACGCAAAAAATATCGTAAATGCTATGCCCAAGTTAAAGTGTTTATTCTGTATATTTTAAAACTCGGTTAGATTTTTGTGTATTATATGAGTTGAATAAATTAAATGTTATATACTTAGATACAAAAAATATATTTAAAAGACATGTGTATTGCACGGGTTTAATAAACTCGTATATTACACGAGTTGAATACAATATAGCATAATCTGTTAACACATACAGTTATCAAGATATGTCTTTAAAAAATGAATTTTAACGTGCCAATTATAAATTCTAATATAATTAATCTAATACAAATTTATTTGGTTATGAAGGGGTATGGTTCCAAAAACCTTGCGCATGCGCATAGGAGCATATGTACAATAATCATATATTACATATATATGCAATAATATTATATTACATATATGTAATACTGAGTTTTCTATTTTTCTCAACAATAGTGATTTTTCTCATACTCCTCTCTCTCTCTCTCTCTATATATATATATATATATATATATATATATATATATATATATATATAGGTAGAGGATCCTGTAAATTAATCTAAAAGTGTGAGAAGGGTGAGAAATATTATGGTGATGACATGTGTCCTCAATCTAAATTAATTCAAAAGGGTAAACAAGTAATTTTCTTATTGATTTAATTAATTGATAAGCTTCCACAACCGTCACCCTTAATTATAGGAATACGAATTAAGAATTAATCTACGAATTAGTGTCATCTCGTTCAGAAGTGTATAGTGTTATATATTTTTATATAGTGTTATATAGTGTTACATAGCGTCACATAGTGTTATATGGTGTTATATAGTGTTTTTTTGGTGTTATATAGTGTTATATGATGGATGTATAGTGTTATATAGTGCTATATGTTGTTATATGGTATTATATGGTGTTATATAGTGTTATATAGAGTTATATAATGTTATATAGTGTTATAGTGGTATATGTGTCTAATAGCATGTCTATGATAGATGTATAGTGTTATATGGTGTTATATAGTGTTACATAGTGTTATATGGTGTTATATGGTGTTACATCGTGTTATACGGTGTTATATGGGGTTATATAGTGTTATATGATGGATGTATAGTGTTATATATTTCTTGTAGCAGTTACATATTTCTGGATTTTTTAGAATGTCCGAATTTTAAAATAAGTTTAAAATTGAATCGATAGAATTTAGGATGAATCGTTAGAATTTAGGAAAGGTTACCTAATTTGAAACATATACAAAGACACTATTACCCCTACAATTTTCAAATCAGTCCAAACAATTAAAACACAATTTATAATTTGGTCCCTATTAATCTCAACCATTAGATCAAAGATCTAATGTTTTAAAACACTTCTCACACTTTTGAATTAATGTACACTATCCCTACCGTATATATATATAGGACAAATATATATATATAGGACAAAGATCCGTTAGGAACCACCCTTTATTGCGAGAACCGCGAGAACCAATGTTAACACAACAAAAAATGCCTAAAAATAGCTAAAAACACACACAAATTTTTTTTTTAATATTTTCAATAAAAAAATCGCTACTTTTAGTAGCCAAAAAAAAATTAAAAATTTAAAAAAAAAATTCTACTAAAAGTAGCGATTTTAACATAAAAAATATTTTAAAAAAATTAGATTTTTTTTAGGTTTTTTGGGGGTTTAGTTTTTAGCATTTTAGCTTGGGGGGTGGGGGAGGGGGGTTTAGGTTTGGGGGGGGGGGGAGGGGAGGGGTAGGCTTTTTTTTAGGTTTTTTGGGGGTTTTAGTTTTTAGCATTTAGCTTGGGGGGTGGGGGTTTAGGTTTTTTTTTTTTGGGGGGGGGGGGGGGTTAGGTTGTTTTAGCTATTTTAGGTTGTGTTCACATTGGTTCTCGCGGTTCTCACAATAAAGGTGGTTCTCGCATGAAACTTACAGGATCAGGAGAAAACACCCTAAAGTGTGAGAACGGTAAGAACGGATCCTGGCTTAACACGTGGCACACGACATAATGAAGGGCAGAGGGGATTTTTTGTCCTTTCATATTCTGTTTTTAAACGCGTCTAACAGCACCTTTCCATTTCTTGGCGTTTAACAAATACATGGTGTTCTTATTGTTTTTTTACATCAGGAGCATAGTAAATATTTTGGGGTTTATGGCGCCCCCAAATTGAATAAAATCATTTAGTAATTATAAGTTATTTTCCTCCATGGCGTTTCTCAAATTCATTAGGCGTTTTTGCAGATTTCAACAGTTTACATAGGTGTTGTAAATTGTGCCACCTCACATAACGCGGGTTTTATTTAATGAAAATGTTAGGAACTTGGAAGGGTTATGGTTTGTAATACACATTATAATTTAATCGGATATCAGTCGGACGCCCGCTGCAACGTCGCGGGGATTCCCACTATACCTTATTAAGAGAACGGGTTTTTTACCCTTTTGGTAATTTACCATGTTTAAAAGTTATGAAGCATCGTGTACAAGGATGTGTAAGCCATTTTAGAGGGGTTTTCATCAATGTTTAAAGACGTCTTAGGGGTACATCAGAGATTTCATCCATGGAACTTCAGAGATCCCTACATTTATGTCAACACTTAAACCGTCAATGGGGTTACAGATAGCCAAATCGACAACTGAGCACATCCTCTTCAACATTTGAAAGTTGAAGTTCAGCCATTAATCAATTTCATAGTTTGAATTATTGTTGAAGTTGCTTTTTTGTGGCCGTTTGGAAGGACAAAATGAGGTGATTTTTTTGTTTGAAGTTCATCTTTATCTTCAACCCACTCATCAGTGTCATCCGTCTCTTCATGTCATTCAAATATTCATCAAGAACAAAGCACGAAAAATGACATATGTCTGACACCAGCATCTTTTTCTTGAAGATTTGTCCATCTCATGCAGCAAAATGTTATTGAGCTAAGAATGCATTCTGTGAAACTTCGCGTAGAACAATATTGAATATACAAGAAACGATGTTTGCCATTTTTGGCGTTTTACTGAGAAACGCCAAAAATGGCAAACAATATTGAACATCAAAGATTTGGAATCTTTGATGTTTGCTTTTTTTGGTGTTTTCTAAGATGATTGGTATATAGTAAAATATGGCGTTTTTGAGTTTGGTTTTTTTGGCGCTTCTAGGATGAATGGTTATAGTAGTAAATATGGCGTTTGGGGTTCGTTGTGTTTTAATGAAGGTCTGAGATGTTGTTTATATAGGATGTTTTTAGCGTGTAATGGCGTTTTATTCATGAGTTTGGCATTTTAGGTAGAGAAGTCTAAAGACCCTTTTACCCTTAATGAAGCGCGTCCACTTAATAGAATTGTTGTTATTTACAAAAACGCCACCGCGTCAATATAGTCCATAGATTGTTTTGATCGGACGATCCATAACCGTTCTCACTGTTCTCACACTTTTCACCGTTTTTTTCTAAATCCTGACCCTATATATATATATATATATATCAGAGAGGGTGGTAGGTGGTAATGGTGATGATGAAAAATAAAAAGAAATATAAAACTTACTTTGATGGAGATATGCAAAGCGGATGATGATGGATGAGAGTATGCACAGCGGAGTAGAAGGTTGTGGAAGATGAGTTTTTTTTTTATGTGTGTTGGAATATAATATGAAGAACTGGAGAAAACTTGGAATGATAAGGAAGTAAAGCTAAAGAGTTGTGGGGAGAGTTTTAGTGTGCCATATAGGTAGTAATTTTATTGCTTCTAATGGTTACTCGTGTCTTCCAACGATTTACAAGTGCCATATATATAGGCAAAAATAATACAACAAAGTCATACAACCTAGTCTATCTAGTCTAGGAAATGAAGAAATTAAATGAAAACAAACAAAACTAAAAGTCAGTAATAAATAGTGTATGTAGAAAATTTGGTCATCTATCAAAGACTTTATTAGCTCCTATTATTTATGAATAATTGAGCCATAAAACGTCATAGCTTTTGTCATGTTTTTTGTTGTGCGTCTTCTGTCGTCATTGCTTGCATCATCTCTTCTAGGAGTCCATGTGTGTACTGTCTATTGACTGTGGACTCGAACAGTCTTGTTCATTGTCTTGGAAGTCTTCTAGATTAACAATGTGTTGTAATTGTAGAGTATCTCCTTCCCCTAAGGTAAGAGCATACTCCAGTTTTGCTTTGCATATACCTGTATATAGTGTCCTTCACCTATTAATTTGTAGTTTTCCCAAGAAAAATGGCCCGGAATTTCTGGGGTCTTCTGGTGTTCTTTGATAAACTTTTGAAAATCTTTAGCAGGTTCTTCAGCTGTATAATCTAACCATGGTAAGGATGCAAAATTTATAGAGGTTTTTATCATGGAGTTTTACAGCCAGATGGTTGGTCTGTTGTGTTCAATAAATATTCTTTTTCTTGCTGGCCTGTATGTGTATGAATCTGCAAATGGAAATGAGGAAATTACTTTGCAGCCAATGGTTGGTGTTATGCATCGTGCTGCTATATTTCCTGTTGTTACTATGATCTTCTCTCCAAGTTGATTAAGGAGATCTTCTGTTCTTCGGTTTAACTTTATTTCCAAATAATTAATCATACCATGATGATATAATTGAATTATTTGTTCATCTGTTAACTTTGTAGGATAATGTACTTGGAGTAACAGAAGGCATGTTCCTTCTCCTTCTGCATCTGTTCTTTCCACCACTATAAATCCTTGGGTTTCACTGTCCATTTTGAACGCCATGTCTACCAGCTGTTGTTGTAGATTGTATAAAAATAAAGGAAACTCTGTACAAACTTTTTGTGACACCAGGTGTTCAAATTCTGGAAATCTTTCTGTTACTGGCCTCAAGCACTGCCACCAAGGTGTATCAAGAATCCTTGTCCTGAAACACTCAAAAGTCCTGTATACATCTGTTTTTTCTTTGTTTTCTTTTTTTTCTCCATCTTTTGTAATAACTGTGCATTTTTTGCTTCGAGCAAAATCATTTTTTGTTTTAAAAGGCTATTTTCAATTTTCAATTGTATATCTTGTGTATTTTTTGCCTTTTCCTCGAGCTGTGATCTTAATGTAGAAATAATTTCTTGTTGAGCTTTTATATAATGCTCGGGATCTGTTTTAGCTATATCAGAAAAACTTTTAACCTCTTCAGAATTTTTTGCTTCGAGCAAAATCATTTTTTGTTTTAACACTCAATCTGTTCAAACTTTTTCAAGATGGTCTTAATTTCCACCATGGACTTATCTTTTACATCACTTACAGAACTTGCAGTTTTATTTACTTAAATTGGAATATGTTCTGGTTCTGTTAGTGATTAAAATGGGTTCCCTGTGTTTTAATAGGTAAGAAACTTTGGTCATATTGATCCTCCAGACACAACTAACAATTCACCTAACATTTTGGTATATCAGGTGTAGTTTTCATTATTCACATATCTCTTATTATATGCACTACTATTATAACGAGACACAAATTATTAACCTCTTTTTTATAGATCTATACTAGAACTCCTTTCACAGCAGGCCTTGCTTTTGTAACTGGAACCGATATTGATAATGTTAGGATACAGGAATAAGTCGACAGACTCACATGTGTTTCTTTTTTTTTTTTTTTTTTGAATCTTAGTTAATTTTTGAATTTTGAATTAGTTATTGTCTTAGCAGGGTACAAGATTTCATCTTGGTTGTATCTCTTTCATACATGTAATAATATGGTTTTTCATAATCATAAATATCACTGCCTTTATTCAAAATAAAGTATTAGATATTGAAAAAAAGTATTAGGGGTTCAACCGAATCCATTTATATATAAAACCCTATAATGTGTACGACATCATGTTCACGATGTTTAATCACATGTTTAGAATCTCTTTGCGTAGGGTAGTTGGTTTTACTTTTACTTTTTGGTTTGTGAAATTGTAAAACACACTCTATAGGGATCATGGGTACCCACCTAGAGTAGTTGTCCATGGAGTTATTGGTGCTTGTTCTATGAAGTGGCTGGATACCATCAATATAGACTCCCAATCGGTCACGCAACATGCAACAAAATAACGTAAGTATCCGTGGCCACGCGCGGGCGTTCCCACTAGTTATATATTAGCATCTTTGGTAAGCGAAAAGTTGGTGGCCGAAGACCAAGTCTGTCAAGAAAGAACTCAAACTCGTTTGGGGTTTGAAATGTTTATAGTACTTAATATTGTATTAACATGTGATAAGCTCATATAAACTTTTGTTTTCTTCTTTATGCAGTTTTATTTATTATTTTTTTAATTCACATCAAAATGCACTTTACATCAATATCGCAGGTAAGCGAGCAACAAGCTGCACCACTACCCCTTTCTGAATAGCAAACCCTAGCCTATTAAAGACAAACCCCTGCCCCCATGTTGATGAGCCATTGCTGTGAATAACCTGTTGGACCCTAGTCAGCAAACGGATAGCTTCTGGAGCTAGGGATCCAAAGGTGTCAAAGGCGAAGGGGACAAATGCATGTTGGTTATCAGCACATGCTTTAGCGTGTTTATCCACCTTTTTTATTATGCTTTCCTTACAGCTTGTCCTGCTACAAACCCGCTTTCCCTTAAACCAGCTAAGGGGGAGACTCCTGTGAGATCTACACAAGCATGTTTCCCTCCCGCCCAGCCAAAGACGAGCAGGTCCCCTGGTCTCAATGTAGATCTCCCTTCCATGGGGTCTGTAAGGAAATTCACAGGGGCCTCCTTCTTGGCAGAAATCCTCGCTCTCCTCAAGATGTCCCCCAAAACATCCCTCACCCAGTCATGCCGGTATTTGAAACCAGGGAGATCCTTGCAATAAACAGCATGCTCCCCGTATTTATCCATGCAGGCTTTACGGCAGATTGGGCAGGTTTCGTCTTCTGGATACATAGGGATCATCAGCCGGTATTTGAGGATAGCCTTGTACTCAACAGCCGACATGCATTGCCCCAGCCCCTCGATCGGGATAACAGTCAAAAAGTCTTGCGCATGGGGGCCTTTCAAGCACTCAATCACCGCCTTCTGGCGGGGAGACAGATCAATCTTTTTTCCCCAGTTATAAAAAGTCTTACTTATAAACTTTTATAAGTAAACAATATTTAATACTAAAACTGTTATTTATCCAACCACTAAGGTATATATTTGGGTATACTTTAACCTATGTTAACTCCACCTAAGTGCCACATCAATCTTTTTTCCCCCATTTCACTTTGCCACACTCCAAGGAAATGGTTTAATCCCATTAACTTCATCTAACCCTATCTTTTAGTGGTTTTTGGTCTAAAAAGAAAAGAATAATTAATTCAATCTCTTAACATTGGGTTAACACGTTAATACATGACCCATTTAATGTCCTTTAACACAAGGAGGGAGTGGTTTGCAATGTTAGTTAATATGCCATGTCATTGTTAACACTCTAAATGTTAGAGTACAGCCGATGGCCTAATAGGAAGTACATGAATAATAATTGGTTTAAACCTACTATAGAGAAAAAAAATGTCAAGTGCGTTTATCCCTCTAGTTACAAAAGAAAACACACAACAAGTGTCATAAATGCAAACAAATATCACTAAAATTTTTATTAAAAAAAACAAAACAAAAAAACAAAAATACTTAAATATTAAACATATCTGATTTTATATTATATTGTGTAATAGTGGCTTATATAATTACACTATTATTAATTTCTTTTGAAAAATAATATATTCTCAATATGTTTGTGTATATATATTTGTGCATAGACATGTGTGTTGTATGTTAAAGAGAGAAAATATAGAAAGAAGGATGAGGATTACTCAACAAACTTTGGTTATATTCATGTTGATTGCCCTCATTTCATCTGGTTAATTATATATAACTATGTTTACTTATGCTTCTATCTCTTGTTGTATTTCATCTAATATATGGTTTATTGTGAAGGTATGGCAGGGAACAATGGCAGCTCGACCTAATGCTCTACCACACTGCACGACAAGAAATGATTGTTTACCACTTTGCAAAGGTTGTGGGTTTTGTCAGTGTTTGGGGGGGATTTGTGTTCGTGGGTGTCCTGGCCCCCCGGGTCAAGATCTCGTCTATAAGGCCTTTTGTGATTATTGTAATTGAAAATTTGTGATTTGAAATGTCGAATTGTTCTTTTAGTATACAAGATGAATACAACATTTTTCTTCTATACTAAATAAATATTATTTTCCCTTGCACTAAAATATTTACGCAAAAAATATCGTAAATGCTATGCCCAATTTAAAGTGTGTATTCTGTATATTTTAAAACTCGGTTAGATTTTTGTATATTATATGAGTTGAATAAATTTAATGTTATATACTTAGATACAAAAAAAATATATTTAAAAGACATGTGTATTGCACGGGTTTAATAAACTCGTATATTACACGAGTTGAATACAATATAGCATAATTCGTTAACACATACAGTTATCAAGATATGTCTTTAAAAAATGAATTTTAACGTGCCAATTATAAATTCTAATATAATTAATCTAATACAAATTTATTTGGTTATGAAGGGGTATGGTTCCAAAAACCTTGCGCATGCGCATAGGACCATAGCACAACCTTATCCCAAAATATCTTGAACAAAGACCCTGCGCGGCTGCGCAGCGGTCCTAAACAGGATTTGAGAAGAAACAGTTCAATAACAAAGAAGTATGGTCCCAAAAGCCTTGCGCAGACTCATAAAACCATTCCATAACCTCACTTCTAGAAACATATTTAACGAGACCACGCGCGGCTGCGCAGTGGTCCCAAACAAGTTATGGAAGAAAACAGTCTTTGATAACCATGCGCCGGAGAAAAGGTGAAACAAACATTCAACTAACACCCTTGCGCGGGCTCGCGCAAGGGTACAGTTAGACTTAAAGAATGAAATCCTAAACACCACCGCGCGACTGAAAATCAAGACTTGTAAAAAGGAATCTTTTCTGTTACAACAGAATGGACACGTGGCAAAGGCATAAAGGGTTACAGCTGTAGATCTTCTAGAAGACTTCATCGTGCATAGCCATTCAATTATAACTAATTGTGACGTGGCATAATCTGGAACGCTCATCTAATCATGATGATGGCACTCACTTGAAGATTAATCTACAAGAAACTCACTTTCTACCTGGCATCTCCCTAGCCATCGATCGCACTTGTCTCACGCCGGAGGGTGGTCACGGAGAGAACCCCCATACTCCTCGTGGCGAGTCTAACGGATTTATGTTTTGCAGTGATCACCGGAGAAGGAATCCAGCCAAACCCACGAATCAACGAGAGGATTAACCTTTTTATGCAGAGACTAAACCCTTGATCTGATTGATTCCGGTCAATTCTGATCACTGTTTCTTCAGGTTAATGATATAATAACTATCAATAATTAAATAATAAGTCTTTATAACAAAGTATTTATTTTTTTCAGTATCATTATTATTTAATAGGGGGAGAGGTGATAAAACAAAATTCAGATGTCCTATATTTTAGCTAAACAAAAAAGAATGTTTCTTTTGATATTTGTAGGGTAAGGGTATATGTGATTTTAATGAATTGATAAATTTATTGAACTCCATTATTTTAGCTAGTGAAACTAAATAAATATATATTTTTAAAATTCGTATTTAATGTTATTGTAAAAGCATATGTACAATAATCATATATCACATATATATGCAATAATATTATATTACATATATGTAATACTGAGTTTTCTATTTTTCTCAACAATAGTGATTTTTCTCATGCGCCTCCCTATATATATATATATGTGTGTGTGTGTGTGTGTGTGTGTAGAGGATCATGTACATTAATCTAAAAGTGTGAGAAGGGTGAGAAATATTATGGTGATGACATGTGTCCTCAATCTAAATTAATTCAAAAGGGTAAACAAATAATTTTCTTATTGATTTAATTAATTGATAAGCTTCCACAACCGCCACCCTTAATTATAGGAATACAAATTAAGAATTAATCTACGAATTAGTGTCATCTCGTTCAGAACTGTATAGTGTTATATATTTTTATATAGTATTATTATATAGTGTTACATAGTGTCACACAGTGTTATATCGTGTTATATAGTGTTTTTTTGGTGTTATATAGTGTTATATGATGGATGTATAGTGTTATATAGTGTTATATGGTGTTATATGGTATTATATGGTGTTATATAGTGTTATTTAGAGTTATATAATGTTATATAGTGTTATAGTGTTATAGTGTTATATGTGTCTAATAGCATGTCTATGATAGATGTATAGTGTTATATGGTGCTATATAGTGTTACATAGTGTTATATGGTGTTACATCGTGTTATACGGTGTTATATGGGGTTATATAGTGTTATATGATGGATGTATAGTGTTATATATTTCTTGTATCAGTTACATATTTCTAGTTTTTTTAGAATGTTTGAATTTTAAAATAAGTTTAAAATTGAATCGATAGAATTTAGGATGAATCATTAGAATTTAGGAAAGGTTACCTAATTTGAAACATATACAAAGACACTATTACCCCTACATTTTTCAAATCAGTCCAAACAATTAAAACATAATTTATAATTTGGTCCCTATTAATCTCAACCATTAGATCAAAGATCTAATGGTTTAAAACACTTCTCACACTTTTGAATTAATGTACACTATCCCTACCGTATATATATATATATAGGTACAGGATCAGGAGAAAACGCCCTAAAGTGTGAGAACGGTGAGAACGGATCCTGGCTTAACACGTGGCACATGACATAGTGAAGGGCGGAGGGGTTTTTTTGTCCTTTCATATTTTGTTTTTAAACGCGTCTAACAGCACCTTTCCATTTCTTGGCGTTTAACAAATACATGGTGTTCTTATTGTTTTTTTAGATCAGGAGCATAGTAAATATTTTGGCGTTTATGGCGCCCCCAAATTGAATAAAATCATTTAGTAATTATAAGTTATTTTCCTCCATGGCGTTTCTCAAATTCATTAGGCGTTTTTGCAGATTTCAACAGTTTACATAGGTGTTGTAAATTGTGCCACCTCACATAACGCGGGTTTTATATAATGAAAATGTTAGGAACTTGGAAGGGTTATGGTTTGTAATACACATTATAATTTAATCAGATATCAGTCGGACGCCCGCTGCAACGTCGCGGGCATTCCCACTATACCTTATTAAGAGAACGGGGTTTTTTACCCTTTTGGTAATTTACCATGTTTACAAGTTATGAAGCATCATGTACAAGGATGTGTAAGCCATTTTAGAGGGGTTTTCATCAATGTTTAAAGACGTCTTAGGGGTACATCAGAGATTTCATCCATGGAACTTCTGAGATCCCTACATTTATGTCACCACTTAAAACGTCAATGGGGTTACAGATAGCCAAATCGACAACTGAGCACATCCTCTTCAACATTTGAAAGTTGAAGTTCAGCCATTAATCAATTTCATAGTTTGAATTATTGTTGAAGTAGCTTTTTTGTGGCCGTTTGGAAGGACAAAATGAGGTGAGTTTTTTGTTTGAAGTTCATCTTTATCTTCATCTTTATCTTCAACCCACTCATCTGTGTCATCCGTCTCTTCATTCCATTCAAATATTCATCAAGAACAAAGCACAAAAAATGACATATGTCTGACACAAGCATCTTTTTCTTGGAGATTTTTCCATCTCATGCAGCAAAATGTTATTGAGCTAAGAATGCATTCTGTGAAACTTTGCGTAGAACAATATTGAATATACAAGAAACGATGTTTGCCATTTTTGGCGTTTTACTGAAAAACGCCAAAAATGGCAAACAATATTGAACATCAAAGATTTGGAATCTTTGATGTATGCTTTTTTGACGTTTTCTAAGATGATTGGTATATAGTAAAATATGGCGTTTTTGAGTTTGGTTTTTTTGGCGCTTCTAGGATGAATGGTTGTAGTAGTAAATATGGCGTTTGGGGTTCGGTGTGTTTTAATGAAGGTCTGAGATGTTGTTTATATAGGATGTTTTTAGCACGTAATGGCGTTTTATTCATGAGTTTGGCGTTTTAGGTAGAGAAGTCTAAAGACCCTTTTACCCTTAATGAAGCGCGTCCACTTAATAGAATTGGTGTTATTTACAAAAACGTCACCTCGTCAATCTAGTCCATAGATTGTTTTGATCGGACGATCCATAACCGTTCTCACTGTTCTCACACTTTTCACCGTTTTCTCTAAATCCTGACCCTATATATATATATATATATATATATATATATATATATATATATATATATATATCAGAAAGGGTGGTAGGTGGTAATGGTGATGATGAAAAATAAAAAGAAAGATAAAACTTACTTTGATGGAGATATACGCAGCGGATGATGATGGATGAGAGTATGCACAGCGGAGTAGAAGGTTGCAGAAGATGGGGTTTTTTTTTATGTGTGTTGGAATATAATATGAAGAACTGGAGAAAACTTGGAATGATAAGGAAGTAAAGCTAAAGAGTTGTGGAGAGAGTTTTAGTGTGCCATAAAGGTAGTAATTTTATTGCTTCTAATGGTTACTCGTGTCTTCCAACGATTTACAAGTGCCATATATATAGGCAAAAATAATACAACAAAGTCATACAACCTAGTCTATCTAGTTTAGGAAATGAAGAAATTAAATGAAAACAAACAAAACTAAAAGTCAGTAATAAATAGTGTATGTAGAAAATTTGGCCATCTATCAAAGACTTTATTAGCTCCTATTATTTGTGAATAATTGAGCCATAAAATGTCATAGCTTTTGTCATGTTTTTTGTCGTGTGTCTTCTGTTGTCATTGCTTGCGTCATCTCTTCTAGAAGTCCCTGTGTGTACTGTCTATTGACTGTGGACTCGAACAGTCTTGTTCATTGTCTTGGAAGTATTCTAGATTAACAATGTGTTGTAATTGTAGAGTATCTCCTTCCCCTGAAAAAGGTAAGAGCATACTCCAGTTTTGCTTTGCATATACCTGTATATAGTGTCCTTCACCTATTAATTTGTAGTTTTCCCAAGAAAAATGGCCAGGAATTTCTGGGGTCTTCTGATGTTCTTTGATAAACTTTTGAAAATCTTTAGCAGGTTCTTCAACTGTATAATCTAACCAAGGTAAGGATGCAAAATTTATAGAGGTTTTTATCATGGAGTTTTGCAGCCAGTTGGTTGGTCTGTTGTGTTCAATAAATATTCTTTTTCTTGTTGGCCTATATGTGTATGAATCTGCAAATGGAAATGAGGAAATTACTTTGCAGCCAATGGTTGGTGTTATGCATCGTGCTGCTATATTTCCTGTTGTTACTATGATCTTCTCTCCAAGTTGATTAAGTAGATCTTATGTTCTTCGGTTTAACTTTATTTCCAAATAATCAATCATACCATGATGATAGAATTGAATTATTTGTTCATCTGTTAACTTTGTAGGATAATGTACTTGGAGCAACAGAAGGCCTGTTCCTTCTCCTTTTGCATCTGTTCTTTCCACCACTGTAAATCCTTGGGTTTCACTGTCCATTTTGAACGCCATGTCTACCAGCTGTTGTTGTAGATTGTATAAAATTAAAGGAAACTCTGTACAAACTTTTTGTGACACCAGGTGTTCAAATTCTGGAAATCTTTCTGTTATTGGCCTCAAGCACTGCCACCAAGGTGTATCAAGAATCTTTGTCCTGAAACACTCAAAAGTCCTGTATACATCTGTTTTTTCTTTGTTTTCTTTTTTTCTCAATCTTTTGTAATAAATGTGCATTTTTTGCTTCGAGCAAAATCATTTTTTGTTTTAACAGGCTATTTTCAATTTTCAATTGTATATTTTGTGTATTTTTTGCCTTTTCCTCGAGCTGTGTTCTTAATGTAGAAATAATTTCTTGTTGAGCTTTTACAAAAAGTGTGAATCATCCTATGATATTACATTTAGAAAAAATAGGATATATCGGAGAAGATATAACAAAATCAAATGTAAGATATATTTGCAAATTCAAACTAAAAAATCCTGATATAATAATCAGAACAGCTAATATAGAATACAGCCCATTAGATAGAGGAATTCAAAAAACAAATCCCTGAAATGGTAAATCAAGGATTAATTAGAAAATCAGAAAGTCCTCATAGATCTACAGCTTTTTTGGTAAGAAATCAAAGTGAGATAAAAACAGGAAAAGCCAGGATAGTCTATAATTATAAAAGATTAAATGATAATACAATAGATGATGGGTATAATATTCCTAACAAAGATAGTTTGCTAAATCTTATACAAAATTAAAAAATATTTTCAAAATTTGATTTAAAATCAGAATATAACCAGTTAAAGTTAGAAGAAAACTTTAAACCATGGACAACTTTTACATGTTCTGAAGGGCAATATGAATGGAATGTCCTTAGTTTTGGACTAAAAAATGCACCTTCAATTTTTCAAAGATTTATGGACAGTATATTTTTAAAATTTGATTTTTGCTTAGTATACATTGATGACATTTTAGTTACAAGTAATACAGTGCAGGAACATGAGAAACACCTACAACAGGTCTTTGAAGAAATAAAGAAAAATGGTATAGTTGTTTCAAAAAGAAAAATGGAACTTTTTAAAAGAAAATTTTCTTTTTTAGGATTGGAAATGGAAAAATAGAATTGGAACCACATATTTCTACAAAAATTCTAAATTTTCCAGAAAAACTTGAAAACCTAAAACAGATACAAGCCTTTTTGGGTCTGGTAAATTATGCTAGAAAATTTATTCCAAACTTGTCAAGATTAGTTGGACCTTTATATGGTAAAACTACTAAAAATGGTCAAAGATATTTTAATCAGGAAGATATTAAACTAGTTAAAGAAATTAAAAAAACAGTTAAAAATATTAAACCATTAGAATAGCCATTAGCTATAGATTACATAATTATTGAAACAGATAGATACAAAGAAGGATGGGGAGCAGTCCTTCTACGCAAACCAAACAAATACAGTTTTAAGGAAGAAGAGAAAATTTGTGCTTATGCAAGTGGTAATTTTTAAAACAAAACAAACTGGACTACAATTGATTTTGAAATACAGGCATTAATTTATGCATTAGAAAATTTTAAAATTTCTCTTAATAAAGAATTCACAGTAAGAACTGATTGCGAAGCAATAGTTAAATTTGTAAAAAATGACCAAAGTAAAAAAGTGAACAGAACCAGATGGGTTAATTTACAAAACATTGTACAAGGAAATGGGTATTTCATAAATTTTGAACATATTAAAGGAAAAAATAATGGGATAGCTGATATGTTGTCTCGAAATATAAGCAAATGGTTTGTTGCAGATGTACAGAAAGAGAGACCTAGGCAAGACGAAGATTATACATCCTAAACAGGATAATTCTTCTTCAGCTTCAGAAGAAGAGAAAATTCAACAGTTATATACACAGTCAGCAGAAAAAATACACAGCCTGCTCTACACCTCATCGCCACGAAGAAATATGGGGATGAATGAAGCTCCACAGTTCTACAGTTATCGACAGTCAAAGGCAATGGGCAAACGTCCCTTACACACTAATTTTACAAAGCCATTAATTGAATTTGGAACTTATGCTTTACAGATATGCAAAGAAGCTGACAAGAAGTTTCGTCCTATTATGGGAATGAAAACTCACAGAAAAGCAACAATGCTTGTTAGATAACCTATGGCATGTCCAAACTATGCCACAAGCTTCATCGTTTAAATGTCAGGTGTTAAATGCTTTAAGCATTTATTTTCATGAACAAAGTTTAAAAACACCTGAAAAACAGTTTAAAACAAAACCAAATTACACACATTATGTTATATTCAGGGGTACAAAGATAGGTATTTTCAACAAATGGGAAACAGTTACACAACATATAAATTGTGCAGGAGGATCATTTTGGAAAGGTTATACAAGTTTTGCTGAAGCTCTTCAAGCAGCAAGAAATAGCTTTGGCATACAAAATTTTTACATAGAACCTGAAGAGGTTAAAAGTTTTTCTGATATAGCTAAAACAGATCTCGTGCATTATATAAAAGCTCAACAAGAAATTATTTCTACATTAAGAACACAGCTCGAGGAAAAGGCAAAAAATACACAAGATATACAATTGAAAATTGAAAATAGCCTGTTAAAACAAAAAATGATTTTGCTTGAAGCAAATAATGCATAGTTATTACAAAAGATTGAGAAAAAAGAAAACAAAGAAAAAACAGATGTATACAGGACTTTTGAATGTTTTAGGACAAGGATTCTTGATACACCTAATTTTTTTTTTTTTTTTAATTTTTTTTTTTTTTTGGCTTCGAAAAGTAGCGATTTTAACCTAAAAAATATTAAAAAAATCAAAAAAAAAATTTTGGATTTTTTTTTGATTTTTTTAGATTTTTTTTAGATTTTTTTAGGTTTTTTGGGGGTTTAGTTTTTAGCATTTTAGCTTGGGGGGTGGGGGGTGGGGGGGTTTAGGTTTTTGGGGGGTGGGGGAGGGGGGTTTAGGTTTTTTTTTTTGGGGGGGGTGGGGT